>JBCEDN010000006.1:1286975-2573950 GCA_039880775.1 Diaporthe vaccinii | reverse complement strand
TATTAACTATTATAAATATAATTATTAAATTATAAAAAGCAATATATATTTTATTATTATAATAATAATTATTAAAAAGATTTAAAACTACCTTAAAATATTAATTAAATATTAATATTTATTAAATATAACTTTATTCTTAATCTTAAAAATTAATATTACTATTTATTTAAAATATTATAATAATAAATATTAAAAAAGCTCTTATTATAAATCCCTTATATATTAAAATAAGCTTTAAATTTAAAATAATTAACCCCTTAAACCCTTTAAAAGAAAAGATAAGAAATATAAAAGGAAAAGCTATAATAAAGGAAAGCCTTAAGCCTATTCCCTATTTAAAATATATAAACTCCCTAAATTATAATAAAGGCCCTTCTTAATAACCTTTAAAATAAAGTAATTAAGCTTATAAAAAAGCTAAATAAATATATAAAGCTTAAACAACCTTTTAATTTAAATATATATTTAAAGAGAAAATTAAAACATTATATTTAATACCATTAAATAAATTATTAAATAATAATAACCTTAATTAAAATAATAATAAATAATAAGATTTAAATTTATATTATAAATATAATAACTTTCTTTTAAAAAATAAAGGCTAAAATATATTTAAAGTTAATATTATATTATAATAATAAAGCCTATATATTTTATTAAGCTTAGCCTTTAAAGATAAATTCTCTTTAAAGAAGATAAGTTACTTTAATCCTTTAATTAAATAATAATATTATCTTATAAAAAAAAGGTTAATAAAAATAATATTTAAATATAACGGGATATATTCCTCTTCCTTTATACCTATATTATTAAATAAAGATAATATTAATTATTAATTTATTAATTAAATATTATATTTATTATTTATATAAATTATCAAGAATATTAACTTTAACTTTTAAAATAATAAGATATTCTTAAAATATTTATTATAAGATAAAGTAAATAATATAAAATTTAATAAGTATCTTTTATATATTATATAAAGTAATATTTAAATAGCTTAATAAATAATATTTTAATATTAAGTAGCTATTAAATTAAATAAATATTAATTACTTTTATTATAATATATAAAGGTATATATAAGCTATAAACTTTTATAAAAATTAAATTACCTTCTTAATTTATAATTAAATTAAGTTTATTATTATAATATATAAATTTAATTATTTTAAATTAAAAGTTATTTTTAAATAATTTAAATAATAATTATACCTTATAATATTTAATTAATAAGAATTAATTATAAATAGCCTCTTATTATAGCCTTCTTAATTAAAATAAAGATAAATATATTAGCTTTCTATTTATTTTTAATAATAAATAATATTAATATTATAATAATTATTAATTTATAAATAATAATTAAAGGGATTATACTCTTAATAAAAATAATAACCTTTTATACCCTTATAAGCCCTTATATTTTTATCTTTATAATATTTTAATATACCCATATTAAATGAAAATATAAAGATGTTATAAATTCTTAAAACGGAATTCCATTATTAATTAAAAGAATAATATTAATATTAATATATTAAATATATAGCCAACTAATATAAATTATTATCGCCTCCTTATTAATAATTAAAGATTAATTAGGTTTAAGATATACCTTAGCTAAAACTTAAAAGTATAAGCTTATATTTAATTAATTATTTTCTTTATTAATTAAAAAGAAAGAAGTAATAATATTATACCTTAAAAGATATTAATTAATATATTATAAAAAAGGAAGCTTATTACTTTTATATTAAAAATAATATATATAATAAGATACAATATATTACTTAATTAATAAAAGGATATATTTTAATAAAGAAGATATAAATATAAATAATAAAATAATATTAATATTAAATATTTATTAATTAAAAAAGTAAAAATAAAAGAATCTATTAAAATAATATTTAAATATTCACCCTTATCATTATTTATAACTACTTTTAATAATAATAAATATTTATATTTCTTTAATTCTACCTTATTTTATAAAAAAAAGCCCTTTATTTATAAATATATAATATTAAGATAATTATTTTATAATAATATAATGCTTTAAATATTAATAAGTTTTTAAAATAAGCGGTTAATTAAAGTAATATCAATATATAAGGCCGTAAGAGTTATTATTATAATTAAATAACTTTATTTTTAATAATATTTTATTTATTATAAACTTTAATTTAAATATCCTAAATATATATATTTATACTTAAGTTTTAATTAATATTAAACTTAAAAGATTATAATTATCTACCTATTTTAATATTAAAATAAGCCGCTTTATAATAATATTAATATATTTAAATTATTTTTTAAATATTAAGATAAATTAATAAATTTAAAACCGCCTTAAAGATATTAAAACTATTATTATTAAAAGATAAGCTATTTTCTTATTATACCTTTAAGGAATAATAAATAGGAAATTATATTTATTTAAACTTTAAATAAAAGCTTAAATATTAAATATACTTAATATTAATATCCTTATTAAATAAGAAATTATAATATTATATAATATAAATATTTTAAACTTAAAAGAAGTAATAAAAATAGCTTTTTTAAAAAATATAATAATCTTAGCTAAAATCTTTTCTAAAGGTTTAATAATTAATCATTATATTAAAGCAATAATAAATATCATTATATTATTATAATCCTATAAATTAATACTTATCTTAATAATTAAACGCTTAAAATTACTACCCTTTTATTTTAACTTAAATAAAAAGGATATATATATAACCTTAAAGTTAAATAACTATATATATTAATTATAAATTAAAAAGTAAGTTAATATAATATTATAAAGGTTTATTTAAGCTTATTTAGCTATATAATAATAATAATAAATTAAAATAAAATAAAATTTTATAATATAAGTAATATAATATACTTAATATAAAGATTATCTTATATTTTTATACTTTCCTAAAAATTTTAATAAATAACTTTAATAAATTTAATTATTCCTTTCTTAAATTCCATTAGATAAAATAACCCATTAAATTAATAATTATTAATTAAAGATTTTAATAAAGAAATATTATTATTAAAAATTAAAGAAGATTCATTCCTTTAATAAACTACCTTTATTAAAGCTTGTTAATATTACAAACTATCTAATATACCAAAAGTTAAACTACCATATAAAATTATAATTTATAACCATTCTAAATCTATATGAAAGTTTAAGAATTAATAAATAAATATATTATATTATAAATTAATATAAGCTTAATATAAATATTAATAAAAGAATAAATAAAGGTTTTATTAATTAAAAGCTAGTAAAATTAAAACGTAGCTTAATAATTATATTTTATTAAAATTAAAAAATAAGAAGTTATTAATAAAATCTTAAATAAATTATATTAAAAAGGATAAGTTAAATAAATTAAAATATAATTATTATTTAACTTATTAATATTTATTATTTAAAAAGTAATAAATAATAAGAGAAAAGGGTGCATAATAATAAACTTATAAGCCCTAAATAAAATAATAATACTTAATACCTACTTATTATCATTTAATAAATCCATAATAAGAAATACCTTATAATAATAAATATTTATTTATTCTTTTATTAATTCTTAATTTACTTATTATATTATAATTATTTTATAATAATCATCGTTAAAGGATAAGAATAATTAAATATAGCTATTATAAGCTATTGAAATTCCCCTTAATATATTTAATGTTTTATAAATAAACTTCTTAAATATTATTATTATATTAATTTTATATTTATAAATAATATTATTGTTTATTTTAATATAATTAAATAATATATTAAAAACCTTAAAGCTATTTAATTATTCTTTTATTAATGAAATATTATAATCTTTAACCTTAAATCCTTTTTAAAATATTTATCTATTAAACTATTAAGCTTTTAAATTAATAGCTTAATTATTTATATCGCTAAAGCTAAGATTTAAGCTCTTAAAGACATAAAATTTCCTAAGATTTTTATAATACTGGAAAAATTTATAGGTATAATTAGCTTCCTTAAATATTTAATCTTATAATTTAATAAATAAATTAATCCCTTATAATGGTAGATAATAATAATATTAATATTTATTAAAGCAGCTAAAAAGCTATTATTAAAAAATAAATAAAAATATTATATAAACTATATATCCTTTAAGCTAACCTTTAAAAAGCAAATAATATTTAAAAATATTCATTATATATTAATATAATTAAATACCCTCTTTTATTAAAATCCTTATAAAGACTTATTTCTTTAAATAAATACCTTTAAAATAAATAGCTTCTTTAAATTAATATTTTAGCTTTAAAATAATTATCATTAGGATTTAAAATAGCTAATACTATATATAATTATATAACTATTCTCTTATTTTAATAAAATATTAACCTTTATTAAAACTAAATATTAACCTATAGAATTAAAAGTAATATACTTAATATAATTAATTAAAAAAATAAGGATAATTATTTAATTTAATTTAATTAAATTAATATATATTTTTATAAATTATATTATTATTATAAATATCGTAAATTAAATAAACCTTAATATTATAAATAAGATAAAGATAAATATAAAATTTATATTAATATTTAAATCTTTTATTTAATTTTAACTTAATATAAAATATATCTTAAGATATATTAATATTATTATTAATATATTATTTAAAATCTTAAGCTATATTTATAATATTAAGGATATAAAGATATTTAAAAAGCTATAAAAGGAAAGTACCTTTTATATAATATTAAAAACCTATATTAATTATACTTATATAAATTAAATATAAGTAGCTTATTAAAAAATATTAAAATAAAAGTAAATTATTAACCAACTTATTATAAATCTTTTATTATAAATTAAGCTTTTATTTATATTTATTAATAAGCTATTATACCTTAAAAACCTTAAAAGCTATTAAAAGCTAATAATATTAAAGCTTATAAATTAAGATATTATTACTTAAATATATAATAAGTAATACTATTTTAATATTTATTATATATAATATAAAGTAGCTTTTCAATTTATTATAATAAATTTATATAAGAAAATAAAAAGCTATATTAAATATTACTTAATATATAAGCTAAATGATTATAATAATTAAGCTTTATTAAATAAATTTAAATTAATTATTATATTAAATATCCCATTTTATACTTATATAATAAACTTTATTATAATATTATTAAAGGTATTATTAATAGGAACACCTTAATAAATAAATAGCATTCCTTTTTTTAATACCCTTTTTATAATAATAAATAAATATATTAAAGCTTTTCTCCTTATACCTAGATATATATTATATATCGCTTAAAATTAAGCTAAGGTTTTATTTATATAAATTTACTTTATTAATTAAAATATATTAACATAAATAATCTTAAATTAAGATTTAAAATTTATATTAAAGTTTTAAAAGTTGATTTAAAAATAATTAAATATAAAGCTATTCTTCTTCATTACTTATTATTTATAAATTAATGATTTATTAAAATATAAAAATATAATAATAAAGCTTACCTTATAAATATTTATATAAAAGAATCTTATTAAGCTATAAATAAAGGTAATATTAACGCTAAAACTTAACCTTAATAATATATATAATATTATAATTAAATATATAATTAATAAAATATTATATAATATAAATACTATTATTATATTATAAATAAATAATTAATATAAAGCTATCTTTTAAAATATCTTTTAAAAGGAAGTTAACCTTAATATTATAATAATTTAAATATAAATAAAATAAAGATATAACTAATAATATAAGCTTATTACCTTCTCCTTAAGAGATTAAATATAAATTAAGCTAAGTAATAACTATTATCTATTAAGGAATTTATTATAAAAATATTTTTAATATAAAATAAGGCCCTTTAAGGTTTAAGAGAAAATAAATAACTTAATATATAAATTTAAATTTCCTTTATATATAAATAAATATTTAGTTATATTAATAATCCAGCTTTATTAACTTATAAATTAAAAAATAACCTATATAAATATAAAGCTTTATTAATAATATTAATTGATATTAATAAAAAGGAGGATAAAGATTAAAGGTATTTAAAAGATTATTATTATTATAAATTAAAAAGGATATTAAATAAGAAAACTATATATTATAAAAGGAAGATAAAGATATAATATTTAATACAATAAAAGGATTACTTATATTATTATAATATATAAATATTAAAGGATATATTAAATATAATAAAATTCGTTTATAAATTTAATAAATATAAGGAATTAATGGAATTATTATAATAAGAAATATAAGAATAATAACGGCTTAACTTAATATTATTAAAGCTTAATAAAGTATAAGCTTAATCTTATTATAAAATTAATAAATTAAAAAGGGATTATTAAATAATAAAGAGCTTAATATAATAAAGGTTATTAATCTAAGATAATAATTAGCCAGGTTAGCAGCTTTATAAAGCTAAAGCTTTAAGCTTAAGCTTCCTAAATCATTATTATTATAATTACACCAAACCTTTATAAGGTTTAATAAGTAATCTATAAGGTTTTTATTAACAATTCAACACAAAGGCAATACTTAACTATTTTAATATATAAAGATATTATTCCAATACTTAATATTCAACAATATAATTACTAATTATAAAGCTATTTAATTATTAAATTAAATATTTAAATTAATAACTAAAGAATCTATTTTATAAAAGCTATTTATTATAATAATAACTATATCCTTATATATTCCAACTCTTTAATAAGATATATTAAATATCTTATATTTAATATATCCATTATAAATTAAATATATTAAATATCTTATATCTAATATATCTATCTTTAAAGGGATAAATCCTTAACCCTAACTTTAAATTCTATATTATCTTATAACTCTATTATTTAATATTATTATTTCTTTATTAAAATATCCTTTCCCAAACCCTTAGGCCGCTAAAATTAAGCACTTAGGTGCTAACCGTGTTAATTTATAACAATTATATATTAATAATTAAATAAATAAATATATTATTATATCCTTATTTTATTTATTAATTATATTATATTATAATATCTACCTTATTTTTATAATTTATCCTACTTTAATTTATATAACTCTTATAATTATTTATTAAATTATCCTTTAAATTAATATTATTTATCTTATTAATATAAGAGTAATTTAATATATTATTATTATTTTATTACTTAATATATATTAATAGCTATTATATTTTAATAATATACTTATTACCCTTTTATAAAAACATTATAATAAATATTACCTTATTTTAATTACTTATTATATTATACCTTAATCCTCTTTATTTACCTTTTCTATTATAATAAATTAAATTAAAATACTTTACCCTAATTATTATTATTAATTAAAGATATAATAATATTATAATAACTTATATTAAGCCTTATATATTAATATCTTCCCTTAATACCTTAATTTATATAATATTATTTTATTTTATAATAGCCTTATTAATTTTATTTATTATATTAATTTAATTAACCCTAAGATTAAGTTATTTTAAAAGATTTATATAAATATATTAAAGAAATAACTTATTTATTTAATAAAGGAAGGGATTTTTAACCCTAAGGAATATATTTAAGAGTTTATTATTTAAATATTTAAAGTAAAAATATTAAAAGGCTATGATTTTATAATTATTAATAAGATAGAAATAAAGCGCTTCTTAATTAAATATCCTTAATTACCTTAAATTTATTATAATTAATATATTTAAATTATTAACTTTACCTTTAATTTAATAATTTAATATCTTAATTTAAAATTTAATATTAAAGAAATAAAAGTATAATCATTAAATTATTATAATAATTCCCTTTTAAACTATTTAAAAGATATTAATATAAGCTTAATACCTTTTAATATTATAAATAACTTTAATTTTAATAATAACGTTAAAGCTTTATATATTTAATATAAAGATAAATTTAAATAACCCATTATATTATATATAAATAATAGCGATTTTAATAAGAAGAGTAATATATACCTTATAATAACTTTATTATATATTCCTTATTCTTATTATAAGAATATATATTATTCTATAATAAAGATATTAAGTTTAATTAGCTTAAATAAGCAGCTTATATTTAAAGTTATATAATATTTTAAAAATAACTTATATTTCCTTAATAGAAATTTAATAACCTTAAATAAATATTTAAATTATAATTATAATATAATTAACTAATTTATATAAAAGGAAAAGACCTTAAGTAATAACCTTAAGGTTAAGGTTAATAATATTATAATTAACTATATTAAGGTATAAGCTATTAATTATAATACCTTCCTTATTATAAAAGATTACCTTAATTACTTAATAAAATATATAAGCTAATCCTTATCTTAATAAAAAGCTATATTCCTTAATAATATTATTAATTTTCCTTTTATAATAAAAGATTATTTATTATATATTAAGGGCTTATAAATTAAGATTTAATTTATTATTAAAGCCTTAAACTTACTTATTAATAATCCCTTTATTATAATTTTAAATATTAAGATTATCATTAATTAATTTAAATACTATTATAAATTATTAAAAGTTAATTATAATTAGCTAATTAAAGATTTAATTAAATATAAATAAATTATTATATATTTAATATAGCGCCTTTATAAGCTAAAGGGAGAATTTAATAAATATAAATAGCCCTTAATCGCCTTATATAATAACCCTAATTATAATATAACCTTTTATAAAATGGAAATCCTATATATATTTATTAATTATAATATAAATATATAATATATATTTAATCACTTAAGCAACTTTTTATTTATTTAATTTTTATTATTTAAGTTTATATTAATTATTTAAGATATCCTTAAAATTTATCTTAATTAAATAAAAAAAGTTAAATTCATCTTAATTAATTAAAATTTTATTACTTAAATATTAAGCTTATATTATTTATTTCATCCTTATCTTTATAATTTAAATACTTTTAATATTATAATTATTAAAAAATAACGTAATTATATTATTAATAAGATTTATTATTATAATATAAAGGTTATAACTTTATACTTTATTATTATCTATTTAATTATTAAGTATAAATCTATTTATTACCTCTTAATTATTAATATTAATATTAATATAAATAAGCTTAAGCTTATTATTAAATAAATATAAATTATTATTAATAAGCTTTAAATCCCCTTTATAAATAATACCTTTAACTTAACCTATTTATTTCTTTATTATAAAGCTATTATTAATATTAAATATAACTTTATATATATTTTATTAAAACGTATCTATTATAATATAAAGGAGGAAAAGGATAATATAATTATATTTAATATTAAAAACCCTTTATTTAATATTAAGAACCTCCCGTTATATTAAAATAATAATAAAAAGAAGAGAAAGAAAAAAAAAGCTAAAGCTAATCTTTTTATTTATTTAAGTAATAATATTATTATATTTTAAATAATATAATATTTATATTATAAACTTCTTATTATAAGTAATAATTATTATATAATATATTATTATTACTTATAATTAATATATTTATTTCCAGCTAGCATATTAATATTACCTATATATTTTATAAATATATACCCTTTATAAAATAATTCTCACCTTTATAATTTAATAAAATTAATTAAATAAAATTTAAAATAATACTTTACTTATATTTATTTTAATTATAATATTTATATACTTTTAATATTTATATATTATTAATATTTATATATTTATTATAATAATACATTTTTAATAATTATACTTATTTATTATAAAGTAATAAGCTATTTATTATAATATTAACCCTATATAATACGCAACTATTAATACCTTATATTATTATTATATTACTTTTTCTTAAAGGAAAATACTTTCTTATATTAAGGAATATTATTAAGAACTTATAATATTCTTATTATATTATAATAATTAATTAATCTTAGGAAATTCTTAAAGAAATTATAAAGAGTTCCCTTTATTATATTTTAATAAAGTAAGCTATTATATTTTAATAGAGAAGATTATTATATTATAATAATACTTTCTTTAATATTTCTTTAAAAATAAAAAGGAATTAATCTTTATTACTCTTATCTTATAATATACTTAATAATAACTTTATCTTTTATATAAATAAGGAAAGAAAACTTAAATAAGATTCTTTTAAAAGTTTTAAAAACCCTTTTAAATAAGTTTTAACTTATATAATAAGCCCTTAAAAAGGAATATTAAGGTAAAATTATATTATATATAATAATAATTAAAGCTTATTATATAATATTAAAATTAAAATTAATTATAATTAATTAAAAACTTATATATAAAGTATTATTTATTAACCTATATATAATATTATAAGTTATTATAAAGAGAAATTTAATTTAATAATTTATATTATATAAAGAATTTAAAATTAATCTTATTAATAAGTAATATAATTTAAATTTTAAGAATTATTAAAGGATATTATATAACCATTAATTTATATTAATAATTCCTTTTTATTTAATAATTTCTTTTTATTTAAAATTAATTTAAAGCTAATTCTTAAAGTAACCCTTTAAGTTATATTATATAATAACTTAATTAAAGAAATGGTTTATATATAAAAAGAAAGGGTATTAATTAATTAATTATATATATAAATAAAGAGAGGATAAATATATAAAAATAATACCTTTAAATATATAAAGACTTTAATTAAAAACCTATCCTTAAAGAAGGGAACTTTATTATTTATTTAATTATATATAAGGGTAAAAGCTTATTATAAAAGGTAAAAGATTTAACCTTTAATTTATAAAATATAAATAATAAAGAGATTTTATAATAAAATTTAATAAACTTTACTTTTAATTATTATATAATAAGGGAAGATATTTATATTACCCTTAAAATAATAAAAATAAATTAATTTATATTATATAATTTATATAATATAAAATATTAAAGTAAGCTTTAAGATATAAAAGTTATTAAATTTTTAATAATAAGAATATTTTAAGCATTAACTTATATAGAAGAGAATCTTAATATAAAAATTAAATAAAGTATAAATATAATGAAAGTTAAGTTTAAAAATAATAATATTATTTTAATAATTAATATAATTAATATTATTAATTAATTAAAGAATATTATATATTATATTTTAAATATATTAACCCTATTTTTATTTTCATTATATAATATAAATAAATTAAGAATATATTTTAATAACTTTTTAAATAATATTATATAAGGAAATATTATAATTTTAATAATAAAGAAATAAAGATATTTATTCTTTAATATAAGTTATATAAAGGTTAAAATATTCCTAATAAAATTATAATTAAAAAAGCTTTATAAATACTTTAAATATCTTTATATAGATGAATTATATAAACTTTTTAAAAATATAAAATATAAAGATATTAAAAAGGTAATCTTTAATAAGATTTAAAAATTTTATTATTTTTATTAATTATATAATTTATTATTTAAAAGATTTAAATTTTTAATTAAAAATAATAGCTATTTTAATTATAAGGTAATAATTAATATTATATAATTAAGTAAACCCTCCTAAGTATAAGGGTAAAAAACCTATAATTATATTTTTTTAATTGATTTATATTTAACTATATAGTATTTTTATAATAATATTTTATTTACTTAAAATAGTTAAGAAATCTTTTTAAAGAAATATATTATAAATTTAACTATCTTTTATCCTTTAATCGATTTATTATTATAAATTATTATTTTAAAAATAATAAGCTTATTTATTTATTTAAAATAATCCTTAAACTTTTCTAAGGTAATAATTAATATATTAATTTATTTAATTATATAAGGTTCTTCATTTTTACATTCCTTTACCTTTATAAATATTATCTTTATATAGATATAAACTTATTCATTATAATTAAAGTTTATTTTTATAGCTATTCATAAGTTATCAGGTCTATATATCTAGAATTATATGCAGTAATTAAATGTGGTTGCCTTACCTGATATATACATTGGTTTAAGCTTGATTGTTGTCTCGGCTTTAGCTAAATGATTGCTTTTAAATAGTTTTCTAATATAGCGCAACAAGGTTGTGATAATCGCTTAGTTTTGCCAGATGGGTGTATATTTAAGTAGAGCTAAAACCTTTAGGGTAAAGGCAGCTTTTATTATTGCTTATTTCGGCTAACTTATAAAGGCTTAAGTTATATAGCGATGGTATTTTCATATAATGCTTAATGGCGCTAGATTAGCTCGCGGCCTATAATAGCTTTAACCTTAATGGATCGGTTTATATTAAGGCTAACGGCTTGTTAATAATATTGGCGTAAATAAACTAAATATAGCTTAATATTATAGCTTTTAGCGTAAAATAGCGGCTTTTAATTATAAATAGGTTTATAGAAGATTATAAAGTTATTATAAAAAGCCTTATATAATAAAAATTATTATGTTTTTTTTAAATTATATCTTATCCTTTTAAGATATTAATTATAATTTCTAGCTAAGTAAAGGAACTTAAATAAATATAAATAATTAATAGTGGATATAATTAAATAAAAAGAATGCTTTTTATATAATTAATTTAAATATAAGCTTTTAAATAATTATTTTCTTAAATTTATTATTTATATAAAATATTTAAAATACCCTTTATAAATATTAAATCCATATATATATTAACTTATTAAATTATATTATATATAATTTAAGGTTTAATTTTATTTTTAAGGAATTTAAGAATAATATAAAGATTATAAAAATTATATATAAGGAAATATTTATAAAGATATATTAAATTATAAGAAAAATAAAATAATTATATAAACCTTTAAGGAAAGCCTTTAATATCTTAAAGGTTAAATTTAATTATTATATAAATAATAAGATAATTCTTTAAATAATTATAAAAGCTTTAAATAATATAATAACCTTAAATAATATTATATTAATGCTTTTAATCTTTAAAATATATTTATAAATATTATATAATATATATTAATAATATAAAAAGCTATAAAGATATTATATATAATTTAAATAAAGGTAAAAGTTAATTATATAATTAATATTAAAAAGAACTTAAATCTTAATTTTATCTTTTCTTTATTAATTTAAAGTAAAGTTTTAATATAAAAGGAAAATAAAGGGTAAAAAGGATTATATAAAATAAATAATATTAAAAATTATATTATTATAATAAATATAATTAATAATTTAATTTTACTTTATATAATATATATTAAGCTATATTATTATATAAAGGAGGCCTTTATATAAGATAAATTAAATATTATTAAGTTAATTATATAAAAATAACTTTAACTTAAGAAAAAAAGATAATTAAGAAAGGTTATTATATAAATTATTTAGCTTAAAAGGTAAAGATATCCTTATAAAGCTATTATATAATTAACTTTCATTATATATTTATAACTCTTATATATTTTTATACTATAAAAGGAGGAAAACTTATATAAATTAATAATTAAGCTTTATTAAGATATTATTATTATTATTTTTAAAAGGTTATTTAAAGAATTAAATATATTAAAGATAAATATTTTAATTAATAAAGATATTTTTTAATTTATTTAATATAACTTAAATTTATATAAAAGGTTATAAATCTTTAAAATAAAGATAATATAAAAAATAAAAAATAAATTAATTAAGTTAATAAAAAAGTATAAGCTTATTATATAAAGATATAAAGATTTAAAAAAAGAAGCTATTTTAATTTAAGCCTTAATGATTTAAAGGATAAATTAAAGATTAATTTTAATATTAAAATTAACCCTTATATTATATTTTATTTATTAAAGGGAATTAAAAAATATTACTTAAGTATAATGATTATATTAAACCTTTATAGGGTTTAATAGATAACCTATAAGGTTTATATTAATAATTTAATATAGAGGTAATATTTAATTATTCCGGTATATAAAGATATTATTTTAATATTTAATATTTAATAATATAATTATTAATTATAAGGTTATTTAATTATTAAATTAAATATTTAAATTAATAATTAAAGAGTTTATTTTATAAAAGCTATTTATTATAATAATAATTATATCCTTATATATTTTAATTCTTTAATAGGCTTATTAATTCATAAGGTAAGTTTATAATTTATAATATAAAGCTTAATATTTTATTTATTAAATGGCTTATTTAATTTATATATAAATCTTATAAGCCTAACCCTAACCTTAATATATATAAGTCTTATAATTTTATACTTTAATGCTATTAAGTTTGCATTAAGGTATCCTTTCTTAGGTTTCTTATCCGTTAAAATTAAGTACTTTGGTGCTATTAGTGTTGGTTTATAATATTATCTCCCTTTTTATATCCTTTATTTTTAAAGGTTGGTTTATATCTTTCTTTATATATTCTTCTGTTTTTATTTATGCCTTTTTAATTTATTATATTTAATAAAGTTAAAGATTTTTATATTTCAAAATCTTTTCATTATTCTTGCAAAGCTAATTAATGAGATTCCCTGCTCTTAATAATTCTATAAAATACCGTTACTATACCTTATTATTCTTTTTATAATAGCTATAATATTAAGATATATAAAGTTTTTATTTAAGATTCTAATTAATATATTAAATGCATTTAATAATAATGCTTTAAGTATAATATCTTGGAATTTAATAATTTAAAGGATTTATTATAAATCTTAACTTAATATTAAAAGCTAAAGGATAAGATTAAGGAATTAAAGGAGAAGCTTCTAAGGTTGCGAAAATAAAAGTATATATAATATAAGAAGATAATATGGGTTATTTATTAAGGCTTATAAAATCTTAATGAATTGAATTATATAGAAAATAAAGAAGCTAAGGCTAAGTATAAATATATTATTAAGTAATTTATTAAGGTTATTTATAATAGCTTACTTAATTTTAATAGAATGGAATTATAGGAATTATAGCTTTAAGTTAAAGGTGAAATTAATATTTTTAATTAAAGTTTTATAATAAATAAGGGTATTAATTAATTTAAATTTAAAATGATAGATTTAAATATTAATATTAGAAATGAAAATATAGATAATGGGTTATTTAGTAAATGATTTAATTGATAAATTAAATATATTAATAAACTGGTTTAATTAATTAAGTTATATTAATTAATAAAGTTAATTAATTAGTAGAATGATTAATTAATAAGATGGGTTATTTAATAAAATTAGGTTGATTAATTGCGTTATTATATTAATTAACTAGTTAACTAATAGGGGGTTTCTTAGGCTGGTTAAAGCCTTTCCTTAATTAATTTATCTTTTAATTAATAAATTCCGTTGCCTAATTAAGGATTTAATTATTTATTAAGTTATTATAAGGTTTTATCTTAATTAGTTTTATTAATTAACTAGTTTTATCTTTGTTTTATTTTTAGCTATATCTTAGGCTTAATATTATCTAAGGAATTTAATATAATAAATTAAATTCTTTATTAATTCCTATATATTTTTATTTAAATTATATCTTTTTTATTTAATAAAATATTTTATTATATCTTAATATTATTATAAATTTAAAACTTATTTTATTTTATATTTTTTATTATATTTATTAATAGTTTTAATTTATATTTTTTACTTTTATATTTTATAATATTAATTTTAAGAATAAAATATAGAAGTTATTATACTATCTTATTTTATAAAATAGTAAAAGTTTATAATTAATATTTAAAAGTTTTTATGAAATTTTAAATGATTTAATTTTCTTATAATTAAGCTTATCGCTAAGTTGTTTAGTTTTGATATTTTAATAAAGAAGGTAGACTTTATTTCCCTCCTTAAGAATTAATCCCTTAATTCTTTTTTAATTTATATATTTTACTATTTATTTTTATATAAAAGAAAGTTTATCTTAAATATCCTTTTAAATCTATTTAATTCTTATTACTTTTTATTTTATTAATTTTATAATTATTATATTTAATAATGATTTATAATATGCTTAAGGTTTATATTTATAAATTATAAAAAAAGGTAATTATCTAATTATATTAATTATTACGCTATTATAAATAAATTATATTAATAATAGTAATTTAACTTAATTATTTTATAATTAATTAATATAGTATTAAAGGTATTATTTTATAATTTAGTTAATTCTTTTTATTTATTTATTTATTTATAAATATATTATTATTAATAGCTTATATTTTATTTTAAGTTATTTTATTAATAATTTTTAAAAGTTTAATATAAAAAGTTTATTTTTATTTAAGATAATTTTTTATAATATTTTATGATTATTTATAATAATTTATAAAAATATATATATAAGTTCTTTTATTATATTAGCTTCCTTATATAATATAAAGTATATATATTTATTTAATTTATAAACTATTATTAAGATATTATTATAAAATATTTTAATTAAGGGTTTTTATAAGAGAAGTAGCTTAATAATAAAGTTTAAGTTAATGGATAATTAAATAACTATAGGTATTAATAAGGGCTTTAATAATCTATAAAGTTTATATTAAGAGGTTTTATTTTTATTATAAGAATTGCATTATTTAATAATTTCCTTTATTTTCTATTTAAGGTTTAAGATTTAATATATCTTTTAAATTTATTTAATTATTATTATAATACCTTAATATTTATATATTAAGGCTTTATAGGTTTTCTTAATTAATTTATTTTATTCTTTTAAATCTTTAAATATTTTCTTTAATATTTTATTAATCTTA
The DNA here is from genome assembly GCA_039880775.1 of Diaporthe vaccinii. Classification (NCBI taxonomy): domain Eukaryota; kingdom Fungi; phylum Ascomycota; class Sordariomycetes; order Diaporthales; family Diaporthaceae; genus Diaporthe; species Diaporthe vaccinii. The sequence continues at coordinate 2,557,150 of JBCEDN010000006.1, read as the reverse complement.
ATTATAATATTAAGTTCTTTATTAAGTATAAGATTTCTATCTTCCTTTATTTTAAATATTATTTATTTTAAAAGAGATTCCTTAATATAATAATTTAATTATTTATTAAAAATATTAGCTTAAACATTCTTAATTCCTTTAATATAGCTAACTTTAATATTAAATTAAAAGAGAAATTTTATATATTTAATTTATCTTTTATTAAGTTATTTAATTATTATAAAGATTATTAAATTTTTATAATCTATATAAAGTTTAATTTACTTCTAAGCTTTAATAAGATAATATTATTATTCTTAAAATATATATATTATTATTATAAATTCTTTATCTAGGATAATATAATATATCTTTAATTTATTAAATTTTTTATTAAAATTTATAATAATTTATATTTATCCCTTATTATTTCATTAAATAAGTTTTCCATTTATTATATTATTTAAGGCATTTATATAAATTTTAAATTCCTTCTCTAAGTTTACTTCCTTAAATATTAAATCTTATATAACTTTATCCTTAAATACCTAAAATGCTCATTCTTCTTTTTAAATCTATTAAAATGAAATATTTTTTTATATTAGGTTTATAAGGGGTTTTATAATATTATTATAATTATTAATAAATTATTTATAAAAATTAATATATCCTTAAAAGGCTTTAATATCTTTAATATTAATTAATATTAATTATTCTTTAATTATTTAAACTTTATCTTTTTATATTTTAATAAATCCTAGCTTAATAATATATCTAAGGTAATTAACTTTTTATATATAGAAAAAGCTTTTTTTTAATTTTATTAAGAAGTTTATATCCTAAAGTTTTTAAAGTATTTTTTTAATATATTTTTTATAATCTTTAAAGTTCTTAAAAAAGATAAAAATATTATTAAAATAAATAATAATGAAGATATTTAAGTATTCTTATAAGATATTATTAATTATTTCTTAGAAAATAGCTAGGGTATTAATTAACTTAAAGGGTATAACTTAATATTTATAATATTTATAATAGGTATAAAAAGCTATTTTCTATTCTTTTCCTTCTTTCATTCTTATTAAATTATAATTATATTTAAGATTTAAGGCTATAAATTATTATACTCCTTTAAATTAATCTTATAATTCCTTAATAAATAATAATAAGTACTTATTCTTAATAATAATATTATTAAATTATTAATAATCTATATAAAGCTATAATTTATTATTCTTCTTAAATATAAATAAGATTAAATATTTTATTAATAATTTTAATAATTATATATATTATTTTGGGATTTTAATAGATATTCCTTAAAATAACAAGTTGCTCATATTAAATTTGTAAATCCTAATAAATAATACCAAACTCTACTATGTAATCTAAGATTTTATAATTATAATAATTATATTATAATAAGATTATATTAAGTTTTTCTTAAAAGACTTTTTTAAATTTATAATATATATAAGGTATTTATATAAGCTTATTTATTATTTCTTTATTTATAAACTCTTCCTTTTAATATAAATAAAATAAATATTATTATATTTTTTATTTATATATATTATTATAATAGATTATCTTTTTATTATTATATAATAATTTATTATTTTCTTATTAATTTAATTAACTTTTACCTTTTTTTAAGGTTTAAGATTAACTTAATCCTTTTTTATTTTCTTAAAATTAAATCCTTAATTTATTTTTAAAGGTATTTATAGATTTATTTAAATATAGTTTTTTATTATCTTTAATAATTAAATTCCTTTTTATATTATTAATTATAACCTTCTTTTAAAGAATAATATTATTTTAAAAGATTTAATTAATAATTTAATTAATTTAAGGATTTATAATTTTTAATTATAAAAGTTTTAAGATTAATTTATAATATATTATATTTATAATATTTAAAGTTATAAAAGTTTTATATTTTTAAATTAAGATTAAAAGATAATTAATCTTTATATTAATTATATTATTTTTATATCTTATTTTTATACCTTTTATAATATTAAATTTATAAAGATCTTTTTTTAATATTATAAGATTTTATCCTTATTAATAATATTTAATAATATAAAGTTATCTTAAGCGCTATTATTTAATAATATATTATATATTTTTCTATTAATCTTTATTTTAAATATAATATATATATAATTATTTATTTATATTATATATAAGGATTTATAATTTATAATTATTTATTATTCTTTTATAAATAATTATTATCTTTTCTTAATTTTTATATTTTCTTAATTTAAATATATATAATATACCTTTTATATTATTTATTATTATATTAACTTATAATCTTATATTCCTTATAAATAGGGTAATTAAATAATCTATAATTTTTAACTTATTATTATCTTTATAAATATTTTAATAAAAATTAAAGATTAAGCCTAAATATTATATAAGCCTTATCTTATTAATATTTATTAACTTCTTAATAATTAAATTTATCTTTTTTATAAATTTAAATAATAGGTCCTTTTTTAAAATATTTAAGGAATAAGTTAAACTTAGCTTTTTCTTAGAAATAAAATTAATATAAGTTTTAAATATATAAGGCTTAAGATATATTTAAATATTTAAGGTATCTTAGCTATAAATATAATTTATTATTTAGTTTATATTTCTTAAAAAGTTAATTAAGTTTTTATATTATTTAAGTTATTTTAATTCTTATAATAATGATTTTAATAATATTAATATTTAAGGTAATTAAGATATTATATCTTAAGTATTATTTTAAATTTATATTAAGATTTTCTATAGGATCTTCTTTTAATTTTATTATTTAATTAATTTATTATAGATCTTTATTTTTCTAGATATTATCTTAAAAGTTGCCTATTCCTATATATTTAATATTTAAATAATCTAAATTATTATTATTTATTATTATATTATATAATAATCCTTTTTTTCTTAAAGCTAATTATCTTTCTTAATAAGGTTTTTTAGGAAATTAATTAAAGGCTTCTTTTTTTAAAAGATATAATATATATTAATTATTAAAGTAAAAAGTTTAATTAAGGACTTTATACTTATCATTAATATCCATTATTTATTTAAATCTAAATAAGAGGTCTTTTAATTCTTTATTATTATTAAGATAAATTGGATATTCTATATAAAGGTTAGGTTAATAAATATAAGATATCTTACCTTTTAAATATATTAAGCATTATTTATTAAATAAATAACTATAAAATATAATTAGCTTTTATTATTAAATTATATTAACCTACCATTATCCCTTAAAGATAAGCTTTTATTATTTCTTAAGTTATTAATAGTCCTTAATAAAGTATCTTAGTTTTTTATAATTATAATAATCTTTATTATTTAGCTTCTATTAAGCTATATCGAGTTTTATAAGGCTTATATAAATACTTATTATAATATTATTATATCCTTTTAAATATTAAGGTTTATTATTATTATTAAAATTATTATTATATTAATATTTCTTATTTATATTTAATTAATAGCGGTTTTTTTAATAATTTCTAAAGTTCTTATAGCTATATTCTTATTATTATTTAAATAGCTAATTATTAATATATATCATTATAATAATATATTTAATAAAGTTATTAAGTTAATTTATTTTAGAAATCTTATCCTTAATATCTTCCTTAAATCTTTTATAAAATTAGCTTATAAATATTTCTTTTTCTTAGCTAATATAGATAATAAGCTGCTTAAAGTATATAGCGTATTTAAAGGCCAACCCTTCTTATTTAAATTTTAAAAGCTTATATTCTATAGATCTTTTCTTATTTAAATCTTTAAAGGTATCTTTAAAAGCTTATTTAAAGTAATTAAAGCCTTTAAAGATTTTCTTAATATTTTCATCCTAATATTTCTTATTATTCTCTAAATAATCTTTAAGGGTAAGTTTAAATTATATAAAAGCATTATCTTTAAGCTAATATCTTATAAAGATAATCATATTATATTAAATATTAAATTAATATTTATAATACTTAAAATAGATATAATATTAAATGATAAATCCTTAAAGGGTTCCCTTATCTCCCTTATAAAGGGCTGGCTTATCTATCTTATAAGCCTTAACCTATTATATAATATAAAAAAAGTTAATTTCCTATTAAAATATAATAATTTATATAATTATATCTTAGGAGTTATTATTATTAATAGTGGAAGGGGTAAGAGTTAAAGGTATTATTATATCTTTATATTACTTAATTAATTAATCGCATAGCTATTCTAAATAAAAATTATTAAAATATTATAATTATACTAAACCTTTATAAGGTTTAATAGGTAATTTATAGGGTTTATATTAGCAGTTTAATATAAAGGCAATACTTAACTATTCTGATATATAAAGATACTATTCTAATATTTAATATTTTAATAATATAATTATTAATTATAAGATTATTTAATTTATTAGATTAAATACTTAAATTAATGATTAAAGAATTTATCTTATAAAAACTATTTATTATAATAATAACCATATCCTTATATATCTTAACTTTTCAATAGGCTTATTAATTTATAGGTAAGCTTATGATTTATAATATAAGGCTTAATGCTATTTATTAAGTAGTTTACTTAACTTATATATAAATCTTATGAGCCTAATCCTAACCCTAGTATATATATAGGTTTATAATTTCGCACTTTAATATTATTACTTTTATATTATATTTTATTTATTAAGGGTTAAAATATTATAGCTTATATTTAATTATATAATCTTTTTATATATATAATCTTAATAAAATTATTAATAAAATTATATAATAAATATTTATTAAGGATAATCTTATTAATTTAAAAATTATTATATAAGCTTATAAAGTTAAGCTTATATTAATATAAAATATATTATATATATTATATAAAGACCTTAAAAATAAAAGTCTTTATTTATAACTTATATTTATTATTTATAATAAATAAGCTATATAATTTTAAAATTATAAGGATATAAATAAATAATACTTTTAAATTTATAATTAGTTAATTTTCTTAAAGAAAAAAGGAAGAATTATATAAGAAAGGATTTTATATAAAGGATAAAAATATTTTAAGCTTAAGTTAATTAATTAAATTTAATAATAATAAAATTAAATTTAATAAAAATAATATAACCTTTATATAAAAGGAATAAATTATAAACCTTTATATAATTAATATTTATATAAAGGATATACTTTAATAATATATTATATAATATATAAGGGGCGTATATATAATATTAATTTATTAATTAAAAGTAATATATAACTTATTAATAATAATATAAATTAAAAAGCTTATTATAAAAAATATAAAGGCATTAAATATATAAATTAAATAATAAATTAAAAACCTTAATAAAGAGATTAATTTTATATTATTAAACCTTATATATATAAAGCTTTATATTTTTATAAATAGGTCCTTTATTAATAATATAAATTTAAGCTTATAATTAAGTTTTATTATTATATTAATAATGGAAATAAATTATATAAAAGAGGATTTTAAAATTTATAAAAATATTATATATTAAAGCTTAATAAAATATAAAGAAATAATTAAAAATATATTAATAAATAAATTATATAAGATAATAATAAAGTTTATTAATAATATAATATTAAATATAATATTAAATTAAATAATAACCTACTTAAAAATGCTTAAAATCCTTATAATTATTTATATAAACTTAAGGTTATTATATAATTATCTTATAAGGCTAAATATAATAAATAAAAAGAGGCTTATAATTAATATTATATCTTTAAAGGAAATATATAAAAAGAAAGAAATTTTTAAAATATAATAAATTAAAGGGAAAGATAATTTAATAAATATTTATATAAAGAAAATAGTAAATAAAATATTAGAAAAGCTTATCTTAATAAATAAGCTAAGGATAAGGATTAAAATATATATAAATTACCTTAATAAAAAAGAGTATAAAAATTAAGGTAAGATATAAAGAAAGAGTTATTAAATAGCTATATAAAAAAAAAGGGGGAGATATAATTAAGATAAATATAAGATATAGCTAAAACTCTTTAAGATTAACTTAAAATATAAATAAGATTCCTTAAGATATAATTAAGATAATAAAGGTTAAACTTAAGCTAAACTTAAAATAAGTTAAATTATATAATAAATATTAAAGAATAATTAAAGTTATATAAAGGATATTAAAGGCTATATTTAAGATATAATTTATTATATAAAATAAATATATAAAAAAGAATAATAAAAGGAGATTTTTAAAGTTTATTATAAAAAGTAATATATAAAGAAATATATTATATAAATTAATTCTTTATCTTATTATATAAAACTTTTAAAATTAATATATAAAGCTATTAAGTTAATATAAGCTTAATTAATTATATATTTAAAAGTATATAAGTTAATTAAAGGACCTTCTTCTTTCTTTTTAATCTCTTATTTAATATCCTTTATAATTATTAAGTTATAAAAGGGTTTTAAATTATTATTATTATTTAAACTACCTTTATTATTATAACTTTTATAACTTCTTTCTTAAATATAAGTTTTATATAATTAATAGTTCTTATAATAAGGGTATTAATAAGCTTATAATTATTAAATATATCTTATATAAACACCTTTTTAAAACTTAAAAATTTAATAATATCCCTTAAATTAATATATATTAAGATCACCTTATATATATTTAATATATCTTTTATTATCTTAATTATATAATTAAATAAAAATTATATAAAAATAATTTAAATAATAAATAATATAATTAATAATCTTAAATAATAATATATTAATATTATATAAGATTTAAATATTATATAAAGGATAAATAATAATTATATATTTAATATCTTAAAATTATATAATAAATTAAGATTAAAAAATAATAAATAAGAAAAGGTTATATGAATATTAATAATAATATAAGCTATAAAGGTATAATTTAAAAAGTAATTAATTAAAAGGGTTATAATTTAAAAGCTTATAATTAAATTAAGTTAAAAGGTTAAGGTATTAAAAAAGGCTAAAAAGGACCTTAAGAAGTAAAAGCTATTTAAGGAATAAGAATAAATATTATAATATTAAAAATAGGAAAAGCTATTATATATAAATTAATAAATATAAATATATTATATATTAATATAAGGAGAGGTAATGTATAAGGATTAGGTATAGGTATATTATATATTAAAAAGGTAATATATAAAGGTTAAATATAAATAAGCTATATATTAAATAAGGTAATTTATTAAAGCTAAGGTTAATAAAAAATATATTAAATAAAGGGTTAAATAAATTATAAGAATTATATAAATTAAAATAAAAAATATAATTAAATATTATATAAAGAGTTATTAAGATTATTAATAATAAAAGAAAAGAAGGATAATTATATAAATATATAAGGTAAATATATATATATATATATATATATATATATATTATATAATAAAAAAAGAAAAGAAAAGATAAATAAAGATAAATAAAAAGGGATTCTTATATTAATGTTAAAAGGGTATTAAATATAAGCTATTCTTCTTTAATAATAAGTAATTTACTTATATAAATAATTTATAAGAAGCAAACTTTTTAATATCTATTTAATTATATAAAAGTAAGTAGAGAAATATTTAAAAGGTAAGATAAAAGTAAGGTTAAAAAGGTAATATAAAAAGTATTTAATATAAGCTATTAGTTGGAAAACTTATAATTATTATATATTTATAAAACTATAATAGCTTAATTTATTTAAGAATAGGAAATTTCTTTTATTATAAAAAGGATATATAAATAATTTAACTTATTTAACTTATTTAAAGATAAGAGTATAATTAAAAAATAAAAAACTTTTAATATTAAAATAATATTAAAGTTAATTATATAAGGGTAGCTTAATAAAGGAGGATAATTAAGCTAGCTTATATACTTTAAAAGGGATTATTATATAACAGCCCTTTATGTTTTATAGTTTAGGAAAAATAATAAATAAAGACTTAATTAAACTAATATATCAATTATTTATATTTATTTAAGTTCCTTTATTTAGCTAAAAACTATAGTTAATATCTTAAAAGGATAAAATATAATTTAAAAAAAATATAATAATTTTTATTATATAAGGCTTTTTATAATAACTTTATAATCTACTTTTATAAACCTATCTATAATTAAAAGCCGCTATTTTGCATTAAAAGCTATAGCATTGGGCTATACCTAGTCTATTTATGTTAATGCCGTTAAGGTTGAAGCTATTACGGGCCATAAGCAACCTAATCTAGCGCCGTCAAGCATTATATAAAAATGCCATCGCTATATAATTTAGGCAAATATAAGTTAGCTGAAATGGGCAATAATAAAAGCTGCCTTTACCCTAAAGGTTTTAACTCTACTCAAATATACACCCATTTAGCAAAACCAAGCAACACAACCTTATTGCAGAAAACTACTCAAAAGCAATCATTCAGCCCATTAAAGCTGAGATAACTACCAGTTAAGCTTAAACCAGTGCATATATCAGGTAAGGCAACTACATTTAATTACTACGCATTTAAATATATAAACTTAATAGCTTTACAGCCATAGAAATAAATTTTAATTATAATAAATAAATCTATATTTATATAAGGATAATACTTATAAAGGTAAAGGAGCGTAAAAATAAAGGACCTTATATAATTAAATAGATTAATATATTTATTATTACCTTAAAGAAGTTTAAGGATTATTTTAAATAAATAAATAAGTTTATTATTCTTAAAATAATAATTTATAATAATAAGTTAACTAAAGGATAAAAGGTAGCTAGGTTTATAATATATTTCTTTAAGAAGATTTCTTAACTACCTTAAGTAGATGAAATATTATTATAGAAATACTATATAATTGAATATAAATCAATTAAAAAAACATAATTATAAGTCTTTTACCCTTATACCCAGGAGGGATTAAATTAATATATATATATATATATAAATGTTATATAATAAAAACTATTCAATAAATAATATATTATTTTATTTTTATTTATTAGCTAGTTAAAATATTATTTTAAAGAATTTAACTTTTTTTTTAATATATTAAGTTGGATAAATAATATTTAATAAGGGTTATAATAAAATAAAGTATTTTTCTTAATTAAAGCTATCTTTAAATTTATAAATACTTAAAGTTCTTTAATAATTAAATGAAAGTTAACTTATTTAATATATTATTTTTAAATCTTATCTTAAGATAACTTACCTTTTATTTATATAATAAATAATATTTAAATTCTTTATTATTATAATATATTAATCCTTTAATTATATTAAAAGATAAAGTATTATAAATATTTTATAAAGCTTATAAACTTTTTAAATTATTAGATAATAATAAGGAATTAAAGTTTATAAAGGATTTTCACTTAATTTATAATATTATAAAGCTTAAAATTATTAACTTTAAATCTTAAAAGGTTTATAAATAAATATTTAAGAAATAACTTCTTAAAAGAAAATAAGATATTTTAATTAATAAATAACTTAAAAATAATATATAAATATTAAAGATAATTATATTATTTATAAATATAATTATAAAGGATTATAATAATTATAATAAATAGTTTATATAACATTATATATAAATAAGGAAGTTTTTAAAGCTTATAATTATTACTTTAAATTATTTTTATTTATAATAATTAATTATTATAAATTAATCTTAATAAGGTAAGTATATTAAGAATTAATAAAAGAATAAGTTTATATTAATTATAAATAAATATTTCTTATCTTAAATCTTTTATATTATTTTAAATTATAATAATAATAAATATATATTAAATATAATAACTTTATTTAAGGCTTATAAGTTTAAAATTATATAGCTTTCTTCTATTTATTAATAATATATTATATTATAAATATTAAAGATTTAAATAATATAAACTTATATATTTATTTAATCTTTATCTTTTTATAAAGATTAATTATTATATTATTAATAACCTTATAATCTCTCTTTATTAAAATAATATAATTATTTTTTAATCTTTTAATTATATTAACCTTTAATTAAAAGGATCTTTATTTAATATATTTTTAATAAGTTTATTAATTTAATATTTTTAAAATCCTTTTATATTTCTTTATTAAGGTATTAACTTTAAAAGATAAATTATAAGGAATTATAATATATATAAACTTTATTATTAAGTTAAGCTTTAAATAAATCTTTAATTTTATTAATATTTAACTTATTATTAAGGTATAGATATTTTTATAACTTTAATTCCTTTAAATTAAATAATTTATTTAAATTAAGGTTATATAAATTAAAAGAATAAGTTATATTAATATTAAGTTATAATTAATTTATAATATTAAGAAGTATAATTAAATTAAAGGATAAAGATAAACTTATAATTTATAATTATTTTTTATTTAAATATATAATTTATAAAGTATTTATCTTAAGTTTTTAATTATAAGAATATATATATTTAAGAATATATAATATTAAAGTATTTATTATAATATTATATTTAATATATAAAGGATATAAAGATTAATTAATAATTATAATATTAATATTTTAATAATTTATTAAGTAATTAATTTAGCCTTTTTATTTAAGTTAAAATAAAAAGATAGTATTTTTTCTTATAAAAGAGATATAATAAGTAATAGATAATAAGATATTAATAAAATTATAATATTTATTATAGCTTTTATTATATAAATATATTTTAAAACTTTTAAAAAGATAATAATATTAATAATAACTCTTTTAAAATAATTAAATAAGATTTTATTAATTAAATTTAATATATTTATTTTATAAAGTATTATAAATTCTTATTTAATTAATAACCTTATATAAAGATTATTTATAACCTAAGCTTTAATTTTGATAATAATTATTATAAAATAATTATTAATAATAACTTAATAATATATATTAAACTTAATTTATTTCTTTATTATAATTTTATTTATACCTTTAATATTTATAATAACCTTTTAATTAATATTAATATTTAAGATAAGCTTTAAGATTAATAATAATATTATATATTATAAGGCTTTAATATTATAATATATAATAAATATTATCCCTTTTTAAGATCCTTTAATTTATATATAAGCATAAATATATTTATAGCTCCTTATTAATAAAACTTTAGGTGATTTACTTATTTAAAGGAATAATCCAATCTATAATAAGCGCTTTAAATATAGCCTATTAAATATAACATTATAACGGATTATATATTAATAATACTCCTTATCTTTTTAAAAGTTAATATAATAATTATAATAAATGAATTTAAGTATATAATATATATATTAATTTATATATAACCTAACATTTAAAGCTATAAATAATTTCCCTAAGTAATTTAAAATAAATAAATATATATCTTTTATAAGATAATATTTATCTTTAATGCCTTTTAGCGGCTTATTATTTAATAATTTAATTAATTCTTTATATTTTTCTATATCTTTAAAGGATTAATTAATCTCCTTTTATATTTTAAGTTTTTTATTAATTAAATAATACCCTTCTTATTTTAATTTAATCTTTTAAGATATATTATATTAAAAGCTTTTATTATTAATATTAAAGGCTTATATAATATAATTTATAATATTATTATAATTATTTTGCTTATTAAAGTATTTATTTAATTAAGGTATTGGATTTAAATATAAGTGCTAAGGATTTCTTATTATTTTAATAAAATTAAATGCATTAGTTAAGAGTTTTAATAAAGGGTAAGTTAATATATTATATTCTTATATAGCCCTCCGCGCCTCTTATAGCTTCCATCTTTATTCTTAGCTTATATATTAATATATATCATTTAATATATATATTTTAAGTTTATTTATAAGCTATAAAGGTTATATAATGATTAATTTTACTACCACTTTATATAAGTTAAAAGGGAGGTAAATATTAATTAATAATATAATTTATAAATCTATTAATTTATAAGCTATTATTTATAAAGTCGGCTTAGGTTTAAATAGTTAAGCTTAGAGTTTTATATAATCCTTCTTTTTTAGGTATTAAATCTCTTATTTATTCTATAAGTAAATCTTTAATTTATATAAATTATAGCTTATTAATAGTTAATTAAAATATAAAATAATTAAGGCCTTATTAATGCCATCTTATATATTTTAAGCTATGAATATTATTAATTGCTTAGCTAAAAGCGTAAACTTATAAATTTATTAAATATATTCCTAAATATTCCAGTTATTATATATATTAACTTAGTTATAATGCTGCTGGTTTAGTAATATTTCCACTATATTTCTTAATATATTAAAGTTATTTAGGAAGTATTTCTTTTAATAAAATTATCCATTATAATTTATAATTAAAGATAATCGCTTATAGCTTATTAATATAATTTAAAATTATAAATAAATAATACTTAAAAGGCTTATAAGTAGATTCTAATATAGCCAATGCTTATAGCTAGAAATTCTAGTAATATAAAGCTTATATTTATTAATAAAGCTTTATAAATCCTTTTATATTATTATTTTCCTATTAACTTAAGATATATAAATAAGCTTAACATAATTATTTTAGTTTTTATATAATTTAAACTATTTAATAATAATATCTTTTTAATCCTAATCTTATTAAAAGGCTAATAATTTAATTAAGTTTTTATTATTATTAAGAGGTTTTAATAATATTAAGGGCCTTTAGCTATATATAATTAATCTTTAACTTTAATTATCTTAATTAAGGTTATATATATAATTATTATTAATCTTATATTAACTTTAACAGCTAATATAACTTTAGTTTTTAATATAAGCGGCAGATATTATATATAGGGGTTTTTTATATAACCAGGGTATTCTTTAACCCTATCCACCTTATATAAATAGATTAAGGTAAAGGTAATAAGGAATACCTTTTTAATAGCTATTATATTTAGCCGTTAAAAAGTATATTTACCTAGCTTTAAAGGTTTTTAAGAATAAAATATATATAATAGCTTATTAATTTAAGGGTAAACTATTAAAGTGATTTATAATATATTTAAATTAAAGGAAATCTTTTATTAATTTATAGGGATTAATAAAAAAAAATACCTTTATATTTAATTTCCTTAATATAAAACCTAAATATCAATATTTATAACTAGATTTAATGGATCTAGGGCGAAGTAGGTTAAATAAAAAGTTTTAAATTTAATAATTAATTCTTATAAAAATTAAAGGTTTAAAGCGATCCCCCTCTCTTTATATACCTTAAAGCTCTTACCTTATTAAGGAGTGTTAAATATTATAGCTTAAAAGTCTTATAAGTTATATATAAAAGGGCTAAATTTAATATTACTTTAAAGGTTAAAATATTATTTAATAATAATTTTATAATTAATAGCTATTAAGGCTACATTAATTTCTCACTAAAATTCTTAATATCTAAATAATAATCATAAAGGTTATAATTTATTAAATATAATATTTTAAGTAAATAAGTTATTATTAGCGATAAATTAATAATATTAATAATAATAATTATATTTTTTAATAAATTAATAATTCTTTACTTTTTAATTAAATAATAAGGATATAAATTTAATAATTAATTATCCTTTTCATTATTAACTAAATAATATAAAGGTATTTTCTTTAAATTATATTTAATTTAATACTGCTTTTAATTATTATTATAAATCTCTTAATAGGTTATATATCATAATATATCACTTATAAAGGGTTTGCTAATTAATAAATCTAATAGCTAATTATAATAAATTATAATTCTCCTTAAAGGTTTAATTAATAAAATTTAAAAAGTAATACTTAAATATAGCTTAAAGATAAAATAATACTTATATTTAATAAATAAGCTAAAAGTTAATTAATTTTAATAAAAAAGATAATAAAAATTATAAATTTAAAATATATTACTTTTTAAATATATTTAAATATTTTATAAAGTTGTCAATAAATTATTTTAATAAATTATATAATAATATAATATTAATTTATTAATATTTTAATATTAATTATATTAAGGTATTTAACATTAATAGCTTAAGGATTTAAAAAAGGATACCTTAATAAAAAACTAATAACATTAAAGTATAAAATTATAAAACTTATATATATCAGGGTTAAGATTAAGCTTATATTACTTATATATAAATTAAGCAAGCTATTTAATAAATAAAGCATTAAGCCTTATATTAAGGATTATAAGCTTATTTTATAAGCTAATAAGCTTATTAAAAAGTTAAAATATATAAAAATATAATTATTATTATAATAAATATCTTTTATAAAATAAATTCTTTAATTATTAATCTAAATATTTAATTTAATAACTAAATAGCTTTATAACTAATAATTATATTATTAAATATTAAATATTAAAATAATATCTTTATATATTAAAATAATTAAATATTATTCTTATATTAAACTATTAATATAAACCTTATAAGTTACTTATTAAACCTTATAAAGGTTTAATATAATTATTATATTTTAATAATTCTTATTTAAAATAACTATATAATTAATTAATTAAGTAATATAAAGATATAATAATACCTTAAACTCTTACCTCCTTTATTATTAATAATAATAACTTTTAAAATATAGCTATATAAATTACTATACTTTAATAAGAAATTAACTTCCTTTATATTATATAATAAGCTAAAGCTTATAAGATAAATAAGCTAGCCCTTTATAAAGGAAATAAGGGAATCCTTTAAGGATTTATTATTTAATATTATATTTATTTTAAATATTATAAATATTAATTTAATATTTAATATAATATAATTATCTTTATTAAATATTAATTTAAAGGTAATATATTTATATAATTTAAATTTATTTTTAAAGATTATTTAAAAGATAATAAGGAAAATTAATATAATATTATTAAAAAAATTATTAAAACTTTTAATTATTTTAAATAAGCTTTTAAAAATATTTTTTAAAATTTAAATAAAAAAAGGTTTATAAAATATAAGCTTATGAAATTTAAATAAAGAAAGTTAACCTTTAAATATATTATATATTTTAAATAGCTTATTATTTATATTAATTAAAAAGAAAAAGTATTTATAAGTTAATTTTATAAAAGATTTAAAGAAAATATTAAAGATAAAACTTTTAAAATAAATTAATTTAATAATTTTATTAAATATATTATTATAATAATATATATTAATAATTAATTATTTAAATAATAATAAGAATATAATTATAAGAACTTTAAAATTATTAAAAAAATTATAATTAATTAAATATAAATAAAAAGTATTAATATAATAATAACTTTAATAATAATAATAAACCTTAATATTAAAGAAAATATAATAATATTATAATAAATATTTATATAAATCTTATAAAATTTAATATAATTTAATAAAAGTTAAATAATAAGGATTATTATAATTATAAAAAATTAAGATATTTTATTAAAGATTATTAATAACTTAAGAAATAATAGAAATTTATTTTAAAAGGATAATAATAAGTTAATATAATTTAAAGATAAGAGTTAATTATATCTTATAACTACTTATTTAATAAATAATGCTTAATATATTTAAAAAGTAAGATATTTTATATTTATTAATTTAACCTTTATATAAAATATTTAATTTACTTTAATAATAATAAAGAATTAAAAGATTTATTATTTAAATTTAAATAAATAATAAATATTAATAATAAATATAAAGCCCTTAATTAAACCTTTTATTTTAATAATTAATATATATTATATCTTTTAAAGAAAAAAGCTTTTAATTAATTTCTTAAGAAATCTTATTAAGAAAAATAATTAATTATAAGAAAAAGAGGATTATTATATAATATAATAATAAAGGATAATAATTTAAATTATTTAAATATTAAATATATAAGAATAAGTAATTCTTAAAATAATACTTTAGAAAATAATAATTTATTATAAATTAATTAAATAATAAAATTAAAAAAAGATTTTATAGAAAATTTTAATATAAATTTAAAATAATATTTAAGATATAATATCTTAATTACCTTAAATATTAATATTATTAAAATTATTATTATAAGAATTAAGATAATTTAAATAATATAAAAACTTAATTAACCTTTTAAAAAATATAAATTAAATAATAAATTATATTTATAATTAAAATACCTTAAATATTTAAATATATCTTAAGCTTTATATATTTAAAATTTATATTAATTTTACTTTTAAGAAAAAGTTAAATTTAATTTATTTCTTAAATATTTTAAAAAAAAACTTATTATTTAAATTTATAAAAAGGATAAATTTAATTATTAAGAAATTAATAAATATTAATAAGATAAGGCTTATAAAATATTTAAGCTTAATTTTTAATTTTTATTAAAATATTTATAAAGATAATAATAAGTTAAAAATTATAAATTATTTAATTACTTTATTTATAAAGAATATAAAATTATAAATTAATATAATAATAAATAATATAAAAAGTATATTATATATATTTAAATTAAGAAAATATAAAAATTAAAAAAAAAAAATTATTTATAAAGGGATAATAAATAATTATAAATTATAAATCTTTATATATAATATAAATAAATAATGATATATATATTATATTTAAAATAAAGATTAATAAAAAAATATATAATATATTATTAAATAATAATATTTAAAATAATTTTATATTATTAAATATTATTAATAAAGATAAAATCTTATAATATTAAAAAAAAACCCTTATAAACTTAATATTATAAAAAATATAAAAATAAAATATAAAAATAATATAATTAATATAAAGATTAATTATCTTTTAATTTTAATTTAAAGATATAAAACTTTTATAATTTTAAATATTATAAATATAATATATTATAAATTAATCTTAAGATTTTTATAATTATAAATTATAAATCTTTAAATTAATTAAATTATTAATTAAATCTTTTAAGATAATATTATTTTTTAAAAAAAGGTTATAATTAATAATATAAGAAGGAATTTAATTATTAAGGATAATAAAAAGCTATATTTAAATAAACTTATAAATACCTTTAAAAATAAATTAAAAACTTAACTTTAAAAAAATAAAGAAGGATTAAATTAATCTTAAATCTTAAAAAAAGGTAAAAGCTAATTAAATTAATAAGAAAATAATAGATTATTATATAATAATAAAAGAATAACTTATTATAATAATATATATAAATAAAAAATATAATAATATTTATTTTATTTATATTAAAAGAAAGAGTTTATAAATAAAGAAATAATAAATAGATTTATATAAATACCTTATATATATTATAAGTTTAGGAAAATCTTTTAAGAAAGATTTAATATAATTTTATTATAATATAACCATTATAATTATAAAATCTTATTATAAAAAGGGAAAGTTTTAAAATATTATTAAATTTATAAATTTAATAAGGAATAATTTAAGGCCTTTAAGAAATATCTTAATAAGAATCTTAAGAAATAATATATTTAATTATTAAAATTATTAATAAGATATTTAATCCTATTTATACTTAAAAAGAATAATAAGTTATAACTTTATATAAATTATTAATAACTTAATAATATTATTATTAAGAATAAATATTTATTATTACTTATTAAGGAATTATAAGATTAACTTAAAGAAATATAATAATTTATAACTTTAAACCTTAAATATAATTATAATTTAATAAAAATAAAAAATAAAAAGAATAAAAAATAGCTTTTTATATTTATTATAAATATTATAAATATTAAATTATATCCTTTAGATTAACTAATACCTTAACTACTTTTTAAAAGATAATTAATAATATCTTATAAAAATACTTAAATATCTTTATTATTATTTATTTTAATAATATTCTTATCTTTTTTAAGAATCTTAAAGAATATAAAGAATATATTAAGAAAGTACTTTAAAAGCTTTAAGATATAAACCTTTTAATAAAATTAAAAAAAAGCTTTTTTTATATATAAAAAGTCGATTACCTTAAATATATTATTAAGCTAGGATTTATTAAGATATAAAAAGATAAAGTTTAAATAATTAAGGAATAGTTAATATTAATTAATATTAAGGATATTAAAGCTTTTTAAGGATATATTAATTTCTATAAATAGTTTATTAATAATTATAATGATATTATAAAACTTTTTATAAACCTAATATAAAAGGATATTTCTTTTTAATAAACTTAAAAGGAAGAATAAATATTTTAAATACTTAAGGAAAAAGTTATATAGGACTTAATATTTAAAGAAATAAACCTAAAGAAGGAATTTAAAATTTATATAAATACCTTAGATAATATAATAAGTAGAGAATTTATTTAATAAAATAATAAGGGATAAATATAAATTATTATAAATTTTAATAAAAAGTTTAATAAATTAAAGATATATTATATTATTTTAAATAAAGAATTTATAATAATAATATATATATTTTAAAAATAATAATATTATTTTATTAAAATTTAAAAATAAATTAAACTTTATATAAATTATAAAAATTTAATAACCTTTATAATAATTAAATAATTTAATAAAAGATAAGTTAGATATATAAAATTCCTCTTTTAATTTAATATTAAAATTATTTATATTAAAGGAATAAAGTATATTTAAGTTAATATTCTTAATAAATAATTAGATTATTATATTAAGGAATCTCTTTTAAAATAAATAATATTTAAAATAAAGGAAGATAAAAGTTTTATATTTAATAGAAAACTTAATATAATAATTAAAATTAATAAAATATTAAAGAAAATACTTAAGGATTTAAAAGAATAAGACAAATTAATTAAGTAAATATATAAAGCCTTAATATATAAATATTAAGGCATTATAATAATAATTAAATAAATTTAAAAGATATATTAAATCTTAAATCTTAAATAAAAAATAAAGGAAATTATTAAATAATATAATTCTTATAATAAAAATAAAACCTCTTAATATAAGCTTTATAAATTATTAAAGCCCTTATTAATACCTATAGTTATTTAATTATCTATTAGCTTAGATTTTATTATTAAGCTATTTCTTTTATAAAAACCCTTAATTAAAATATTTTATAATAATATTTTAATAATAATTTATAAATTAAATAAATATATATACTTTATATTATATAAAGAAGTTAATATAATAAAAGAATTTATATATATATTCTTATAAATCATTATAAATAATTATAAAATATTATAAGAAATTATCTTAAATAAAGATAAGCTTTTTATATTAAACTTTTAAAAGTTATTAATAAAATAACTTAGAATAAAATATAAGCTCTTTATAATAATATATTTATAAATAAATAGATAAATAGAAAGAATTAATTAAATTATAAAATAATATCTTTAATATTATATTAATTAATTATAAGATAATTAAATTAAATTACTATTATTAATATAATTTACCTATAATAATATAATAATTAATATAATTAAATAATTACCTTTCTTTATAATTTATAAATATAAACCTTAGATATATTATAAATTATTATTAAATATAATAATTATAAAATTAATAGAATAAAAAGTAATTAAAATTAAATAAATTTAAAAGGATATTTAAAATAAATTTTCTTTTATATAAGAATAAATAATAAAATATATAAATTAAAAAAGAATTAAAAGATTAATTTTTAAAAAGAGAGATAAAGTTTATCTTCTTTAATAAAATATTAAAATTAAGCAACTTAATAATAAACTTAATTATAAGAAAATTAAATTATTTAAAATTTTATAAAAACTTTTAAATATTAATTATAAACTTTTATTATTTTATAAAATAAAATAATATAATAACTTTTATATTTTACTTTTAAAATTAATATTATAAAATATAAAAATTAAAATATAAATTAAAATTATTAATAAATATAATAAAGAATATAAAATAAAGTAAATTTTAAATTTATAATAATATTAAGATATAATAAAATATCTTATTAAATAAAAAGGATATAACTTAAGTGAAAATATATAGGAATTAATAAAGAATTTAATTTATTATATTAAATTCCTTAAATAATATTAAGCTTAAAATATAATTAAAAATAAAATAAAGATAAGATTAATTAATTAATAAGATTAATTAAGATAAAACCTTATAATAACTTAATAAATAATTAAATCCTTAATTAAATAATAAAGTTTATTAATTAAAAGATAAATTAATTAAGAAAAGGCCTTAATTAACTTAAAAAACCCTTTATTAATTAATTAATTAATTAATATAATAATATAATTAATTAACTTAATCTTATTAAATAACCTATCTTATTAATTAATTATTTTATTAATTAATTAACTTTATTAATTAATATAATTTAATTAATTAAATTAATTTATTAATATATTTAATTTATTAATTAAATTATTTATTAAATAACTTATTATTAATATTTTTATTTTTAATATTAATAAATAAATTTATAATTTTAAATTTAAATTAATTAATACCTTTATTTATTATAAAACTTTAATTAAATATATTAACCTTATTATTAATATAAAGTTATAACTTTTAAAGCTTTATTTTATTAAAATTAAGTAAGCTATTATAAATAACCTTAATAAATTATTTAATAATATATTTATATTTAACCTTAGCTTCTTTATTTTTTATATATTTTAATTCCTTTAAATTATTAATTCCTTAATATATAATATATATTATTTTCTTATATTATATATATTTTATTTTTATAACTTTAGAAACTTTTCCTTTAATTCCTTAATCTTATCCTTTAGCTTTTAATATTAAATTAAGATTTATAATAAGTCTTTTAAATTATTAAGTTTTAAAATATTATATTTAAAACATTATTATTAAATATATTTAATATATTATAATAAATTAAATAAAACTTTATATATATTAATATTATAATTATTATAAAAAGAATAATAAGGTATAATAATAATATTTTAAAAAATAATTAATAATAAGGAATTTTATTAATTAATTTTATAAAAATAATAAGATTTAATAATATAAATTTTTAACTTTATTAAATATAATAAATTAAAAAGATATAAATAAATATAAAAGAATATATAAAGAAAGATATAAATTAACCTTTAAAGATAAAGGATATAAAAAGGGAGATAATATTATAAATTAATATAATTAATATTAAGGTATTTAATTTTAATAGATAAGGGATTTAAAAAAAGATACCTTAATAGAAATTTAATAATATTAAATAATAGAATTATAAGATATATAAATTCTAAGGTTAAGGTTAAGATTTATAAAAAATATTAGTTAAATTATTAAATAAATTAAATAAGCTAGATTAATAGCTTACTTTATAAGCTAAATAAGCCTATTAAAGAGTTAAAATATATAAAGATATAATTATTATTATAATAAATAGCTTTTATAAAATAAATTCTTTAATTATTAATTTAAATATTTAATTTAATAATTAAATAGCTTTATAGCTAATGATTATATTATTAAATATTAAGTATTAAAATAATATCTTTATATATTAAAATAATTAAATATTACCTTTATATTAAACTATTAATATAAACCTTATAAGTTATTTATTAAACCTTATAAAGGTTTAATATAATTATTATAATTTAATAATTATTATATAATAAGAAAAGTATTTAATTAATATTTTATAAATTTATAATAAATTTATAATATATTTTTATATTTATAATAAATTTATTATAAATATTTAAATATATTATAAATCAATAAGCTATATATTATAAATAATTCTTATAATATATTAAAATATAATAAATAATAAATAATAAATAATAAAATTATAATAAAATTATAATATTTATTATAGCTTTTATTATATAAATATATTTTAAGACTTTTAAAAAAATAATAATATTAATAATAACTCCTTAAAATAATTAAATAAGATTTTATTAATTAAATTTAATATATTTATTTTATAAAGTATTATAAATTTTTATTTAATTAATAACTTTATATAAAATTATTTATAACTTAAGCTTTAATTATTAATAATAACTTAATAATATATATTAAATTTAATTTATCTTTTATTATAATTTTATTTATATTTTTAATATTTATAATAACTTTTAATTAATATTAATATTTAAGATAAGCTTAAAGATTAATAATAATATTATATATTATAAGGCTTTAATATTATAATATATAATAAAAATTATTTTTTAAAATCCTTTAATTTATATATAAATATAAATATATTTATAGCTTTTAATTAATAAAATTTAAGGTAATTTATTTATTTAAAAGAATAATTTAACTTATAAAAGATTTAAATATAACTTATTAAATATAATATTATAAAAATTATATATTAATAATATACCTTATCTTTTTAAAAGTTAATATAATAATTATAATAAATAAATTTAAATATATAATATATATATTAATTTATATATAGCTTAATATTTAAAATTATAAATGATTTCCTTAAAAGGTTTTAAATAAATAAATATATATTTTTTATAAGATAATATCTTTCTTTAATAGCTTTTAATAGCTTAATATTTAATAACTTAATTAATTCTTTATATTCTTTTTTATCTTTAAGGGGTTAATTTACCTTATTTTATATTTTAAATTCTTTATTAATAAGATAATATCCTTTTTATTTTAATTTAATTTCTTAAAATATATTATATTAAAAGCTATTATTATTAATATTAAAGGCTTATATAATATAATTTATAATATTATTATAATTATTTTATTTATTAAAATATTAATTTAATTAAAATATTAAATTTAAATATAAATATTAAAGATTTTTTATTATTATAATGGAATTAAATATATTAATTAAGAGTTTTAATAAAGGGTAAATTAAGATATTATATTTTTATATAACCTTATATACCTTATATAGCTTTTATCTTTACTTTTAACTTATATATTAATATATATTATTTAATATATATATTTTAAGTTTATTTATAAATTATAAGGGTTATATAATAATTAATTTTATTATTTTATATAAATTTATTAATTTATAAATTATTATTTATAAAATTAATTTAAATTTAAATAATTAAATTAAATTTTAATTTAATCTTTTTCTTAAATCTTTAATTTATATAAATTATAACTTATAAATAGTTAATTAAAATATAAAATAATTAAAGCTTTATTAATATAATTTTATATATTTTAAGTTATAAATATTATTAATTATTTAATTAAAAGTATAAATTTATAAATTTATTAAATATATTTTTAAATATTCTAGTTATTATATATATTAACTTAGTTATAATATTATTAATTTAATAATATTTTTATAATATCTCTTAATATATTAAAGTTATTTAAAAGGTATTTCTTTTAATAAAATTATTTATTATAACTTATAATTAAAGATAATTGCTTATAACTTATTAATATAATTTAAAATTATAAATAAATAATATTTAAAAGGCTTATAAGTAAATTTTAATATAACTAATATTTATAATTAAAAACTTTAATAATATAAAGCTTATATTTATTAATAAAGCTTTATAAATCTTTTTATATTATTATTTTCTTATTAATTTAAAATATATAAATAAGCTTAATATAATTATTTTAATTTTTATATAATTTAAATTATTTAATAATAATATCTTTTTAATTTTAATTTTATTAAAAGGTTAAAAGTTTAATTAAGCCTTTATTATTATTAAAGGGTTTTAATAATATTAAGGGCCTTTAGCTATATATAATTAATTCTTAATTTTAATTATCTTAATTAAAGTTATATATATAATTATTATTAATTTTATATTAACTTTAATAGTTAATATAACTTTAAT
Source organism: Diaporthe vaccinii (assembly GCA_039880775.1). Taxonomy (NCBI): domain Eukaryota; kingdom Fungi; phylum Ascomycota; class Sordariomycetes; order Diaporthales; family Diaporthaceae; genus Diaporthe; species Diaporthe vaccinii. The sequence goes on along the minus strand of JBCEDN010000006.1, from coordinate 2,533,292 downwards.
CCTTAATATAAATGATAGATATTATATAAGGAGTTTTTTTATATAATTAAGATGCTCCTTAACCCTATCTACCTTATATAAATAAACTAAGGTAAAGGTAATAAAGAATACCTTTTTAATAATTATTATATTTAATTATTAAAGAATATATTTATTTAGCTTTAAAGGCTTTTAAGAATAAAATATATATAATAATTTATTAATTTAAGGGTAGATTATTAAGGTGATTTATAATATATTTAAATTAAAGGAAGTTTTTTATTAATCTTTAAGGATTATTTAAAAAAAAATATCTTTATTTTAAAATTCCTTAATATAAAATTTAAATATTAATATTTATAACTAACTTTAATAGATTTAAGGTAAGGTAAGTTAAATAGAAAGTTTTAAGTTTTATAATTAATTCTTATAAAAATTAAGGGTTTAAAATAATCTTTATCTCTTTATATATTTTAAAGCTCTTACTTTATTAAAGAGTATTAAATATTATAGCTTAAGGATTTTATAAGTTATATATAAAAAGGCTAAACTTAATATTACTTTAAAAGTTAAAATATTATTTAATAATAATTTTATAATTAATAATTATTAAAGCTATATTAATTTCTTATTAAAATTCTTAATATTTAAATAATAATTATAAGGATTATAATTTATTAAATATAACATTTTAAGTAAATAGGTTATTATTAATAATAAGTTAATAATATTAATAATAATAATTATATATTTTTATAAATAAATAATTCTTTACTTTTTAATTTTATAATAAGGATTTAAATTTAATAATTAATTCTTTATTTCGTATTAATTAATTAATATAAAGGCATTTTCCTTAAATTATATTTAATTTAATATTATCTTTAATTATTATTATAAATCTTTTAATAAGTTATATATAATATTATATTATTTATAAAGGGTTTATTAATTAATAAATATAATAGCTAATTATAATAAATCGTAATCTTCTTTAAAGATTTAATTAATAAGGTTTAAGGAGTATTATTTAAATATAGCTTAAAGATAAAATAATCTTTATATTTAATAAATAAATTAAAAGTTAATAGGTTTTAATAAGAAAAATAATAAAAATTATAAATTTAAAATATATTATATCTTAAATATATTTAAATATTAATATTTAAATATTTTATAAGTTAAATAATAATATTATATAATAATTTAATCCTTAATTTAAAATAAATAATAAAATATATATAGCTAAGATATATAATTATAATTATTATATAAAAAATAAATAATAAATTTACCTTATAAATTTATAATAAATTTATTAAAATAGTTATATAAATAATATATAATAAATATATTATAAATTTACATAAACTAAACTTTTAATAAGTTATAATAAATTTATAATATATTTTTATATTTATAATATATTTTTATATTTATAATATATTTATTATAAATATTTAAATATATTATAAATTAATAAGCTATATATTATAAATAGCTTTTATAATATATTAATATATTTTTTTAATTTTAATTAATTTAATTTAATTATATTATAATAAATATTTTATATAAATAAAATTAAAAATAATCTTTTAAATAAAATAAATATATAATAAAATTTAATTTTTATAAATAATAATATTTAATTTAATTATTTTATAAATTCTTTTTTAATTATTAATAATTTTTAAATATTAATTTTAAATTTTATAATATTAAATAATTTAAGTTTATAATTAAAAAAATATTAAAATTTTATAATAGATTAAATATTTTATAAAATATTAAATTTAATAAAATTAAAAAAAGTTTATTTAAATTTATTAATTTTAAAAAAAATATAAAAAGATATTTTAATTAAATATTATTTATAAAATTAATATAATATTAATAATAAAAATTAATAATAATAAATAATAATTTTAAAGTTTATTATTAAAAATAAAAATAATAAGTTATAAATTAAATTATTTTCAATTTTATTAATATTTCTTTTTAATAAATTATATTTCTTATATAATTTAAAAAATATATATATAAAAGCTTAAAATTAAAGCTTTATAAATATTATTATAAAAGGGAATATAAAGATTAAGCAGCTGTTTTTAATATATTAATTTAAAGTAAGACGGCGCTACCTTTTATATAAAAAAAAGGTTTTATAGAAATTATTAGGTAAAAGTTTTATATCTAAAAGGGTATAGGGCTTAAAGCCTTAATAAATATAGTTAATTAATAAGGCCTAAATATATATATATATATATTATTCCTCCCTTCCCTTGTGGGTAAAAAGCATTAACGTAAAAATTAACTTAAATAGGAATTAAACTTAATATTAATAAAAGAGATTACTTTTTAAATAAAGAGGGGGTATCTTTAATTATATCGCTATATTAAAGGCCCCTATACCTTAATATATAATTATATATAATTATTTAGGAAAGGTTATAAGGGGTTATTTATAAAGTATTATTATATTTAACCTTTCTTTATAATATAACCACTATATCTTAATTTTATTATAGCTATATCTTTCTTTAAAATTAAGAACTTATCCTTAGGGTAATCCTTATTATATTTATTCTTTATTATAGCTCTTTATATATTTAATCGCTTTAGCGGACCTTCTTAATTAAGGTTTTTATTATAAAATTAATATAGCTTTATTAATGCATTCTTAAAATCTAATATAAGATAATAGGTAGGATTAAGGTTTTATTTAATTTACTTTATTTAATATTTAAAATAATTATAAATTAAATAATAAGATAAAATATAATGAATCTTTTATTCCTCCTCTTTATTATATATTTCGGAATTTAGTTAAGGGTAGTTTTAATTAAATAAAGGATTTTTAAAATCCTTTTATAACTTATTAATATAGAAGATATTTATTATATGCTATCCCTTAAGGATGATAAGATAATAAGAATATTTATATATTTCTATAATCTTATATAAATATTTAATAAAGGGGAAGTTTAATTTATTGCTAAACTAACTTATAATTTAAGATTTCTTAATAATAAAGATATAATTATTAATATTAAAATCAGGCTCTTAATAATAATAATTTACTTATTTTATTATCTACTTTTATAACTCTATTAAGGCTTAGCGTATAATCTTAATATATCCTTATAAGGTCTTAATTATATATTAAGTATTTTTATAATTAAGCCATTCCTTAATAAATAAGCCCTTTATATTAGTTTATTAAGTTTAATTATATTTAAATAGCATTAAATAATTATATATGATTTTAAAGGGGGATATATTATCCAACGCTTTATAAGGAAGCAAGACTTATATTATATTAAGCATAGGTAATATAAGGTTTTAATTATCTTAATAATAATTAATATATATCTTTAAACGTTAATTTATTTATTAATAATAATTCTTTATTTAGCTTTAGATTTATAAGTATTTAAAGGATATAAGCTTTTATTTAATATTTAAGATATAAGAGACTTTATTAATAAAGTTTATTATAAATTATAATCCTTTATTAAATATTATAAATTAAGGTAGTTTATAAATATAAAATGATTCTTAATAATATATTTAAGTGATATCTTTTATAATAATTATCTTAAAGTAAATAATTAATTAAGGGAGCTTAGAGAAATAATTGATTATATTAAGGATATTATTATAACTTTTTTTGCTTTTAGGTATCTCTTTAAAGTTTATTATAATATATTGCTAAGCCTTTTTAAATATAAAAAGGGGATAAAGTAATTCAGGGGTTTTATTATATAGATATTTAATAGAAAAGTAAAGGTAATTTATTATAAAAGTATTTATATCTTTATATAAATTAGGCTATTAATAAAGTTTAGCGATTATAGTTTATATTTTATATACTTTAAGGTATATGGATATTATATAATTATAAAGTTTTTAGATAATATAGGTATATAAATACTTATATATAAGGATTATTAACTGCCTTTTATAAATAAGATGCTTATTATTTAATATTTATTAATTATTATATTTAATACATATTTTAATATAATTATTTTCTAAGGAAGGATATATTATATTTATATTTAAGATTATATCTATAAGTAGTATTTTTAAAAGCAAGGGTAGTTTATCATTATAATCTAAAACGTTTAGCTAGGTTATAATATTTATATTAATGGTCTTTAATATATAAATATTTATATCTATTAGCTGGAAGATAGCTATAATATATTTTACTTTTTATTTATCCTTTAATATTTATATTTCTTAAGTTTTATATAAAAGGAGGTTAGGAATTATATTATTAACATTTGGTTTATATATAATAGTAAAGTGGAAGTTAATTAATGCTACTGCTTAATTCGCTTATTATATATTTAAGAGATGCTTTATTAAGAAATATTCTAAGGGCTGATAATTAATTATAATCTTAAAAGGTTTATTTTATTATAAGCTGATTAATTCTAATCTTTACTTTTAAAGGGAATAAATAATAATTATTAATTCTTTATTATAAATAGGGTAATTTAGCTTAGCTTTATATATAAATTATAAATAAAAAGTAATTAAATATTATTTATCTTTATATTCTTAATATATAATATTAGCTAATATCTTATTAAATATATTAATTTCTATATAAATCTATCTTATATAATTAAAATATTTAAGTATAAATATAAAGATTATTATTATTTTAAGTTTTATAAATATTATACGTGGCTTTTCGTTAAACTTTTATAGGATGCTTTTTTAAATTAAATCTATTAATAGCTTAACTATCTAATTATAAATATAGATAAAGTAATAATAAAAGTTATAAAATCTAAGAAATATTTAAATCGCCTTAATAAATTTCAGCTCCTCTTAATTCTTAATAGCCTTAATCTTAAAGGGATTTATAAATATACCATCAATATTAATAATAAAGCTAAGGTATATAATTTTTATAATATAGAATTTATATTTAGTGATATCAACTTATAAATTTATATCTCTTAATTTCTTTAAGATTTATTAAATATATTTCTTATATTCCTTAAGTAATTCTAAATAAATTAAGATATCATTTAAATATATATAATAGAAAATATTAAGGTTTTCCTATAATTAATTATTAATAAATATTTAAAATATCGTTAGCTTATTAATAAGTTTAAAGGGAATTACTTTATATTTAAATGATTTATATCTTATTTAAAACGTAATTAAATTTATATTTTCATCTATTATTTATATTTAATAGAAGGCTTATTATATATTAATCTTAGAAAAATCTTAGCCTTAATAATTTTATTTAAAATTTTATTAATTAAGGGTAATAAGTATTAATTTCGTTTTATAAGTATATTTAACTTTTAATAGTTTATATAAAATTATAATCCTTTATTAAACTTTCTAATAAATAAGATTAACGCTGCTTAAGGAATATTATTTATTTTAATAAATCCCTTTTATAAGGCTTTAATAATATACTTTTAATATTCCTTTAATTCCTTTAGAAAAGCTTATAAAATAGGGTAAAGCTAAGATCTTCCGGTTATTTATCATTTATTAATTTAATTTTATAATTATAATAGCGATAAGGAACTAAGATATCAAAATTATAATTATTAAATACGCTAAAGAGGTTATGATATTCCAGTGGGATTATCTTATATACCTTTTATTATAATTTATCCTTATTATATAGCAACTCCTTTATATACCGCTCTTATTTCTTACTTTAAATATACTTTTTAATTTAAAAAATATAATAATACTTATAATATTATCTTATATTAATCTAATAAAGGATTCTAGGTAGATAATAATAATATTAATATATTCCTTATATTAAATTAAGCCTTTCTTTAATATATATTTTTATCTTATAATATCTTTTAAAACTTTTAAAGTTAGCTTTTCCTTTTCCTTCCTTTTATTAAAGTTATAATTATTTATTATAAGGGTTAGCAAGGGAAAACTATAATTATCTATATATAATTATTAATTTATCTTCGCTTCTTTAATAATAGCGCTTTTAAGTAGATAAGAAAGGATTTTAAAAAAGGTTGCGTTAATATTAATTCCGATATATTATTAAGAATGATAATAGGTTTTAAAGTAATTACTTTATTTATTATTAGGCTTCATTATTATATATATATATATCTTATAATTTATATATATAATTCTCTATTTAATAAATAGCGGTTTAATTTAATTATAATTAATAACTATTATTTTTTCACTTTTTATTATTTATAAATACTTTATTATATTAATTAATATTAGCTTAATAAATTAAGTTAAATAAAGGTAAGTTAATTATATTATTTATAAGGATATTATATAATATTAGGTCTAGTATTTATAAATTAAGAAATAATAATTACTATTATTATATATTTCTAGCTATTTATAATTAAGGATTATATTATATTTTATATTTAAAATTAATAGCTTTATATACTTAATTTATTAATTAATTTTTAAGGTTATATTAAGGGCTATATTAATTAATTATAAAGGTTTATTATTAAAGCTACCCATTCCTTATAAGGTAAAATCCATATCTTATAAAATATATAAATATTTAATAGCTTTCTTTATTAGTTATATATTTATAAATATAAAGCTATCTACTTTTATATTAATTAAAATATTATTTATTATTAAAGATAATCTATTATATATTATATTATATAAAATTATAAAAGATAAGCCTTTAAGGTATTCTCTTAACTTATCTTTTAAAATATCCTTTTATTTTAATAATACTTCCCTTAAAAAAGAATTAATTTATCTTAAGATAAGGTATTTCTTATCTTATTAATAAAGGTATTAAGCTTCTTATAATTAAATATTAAGTTAGATATAACCTATCCTTTATTATAAAGCTTATTATATAAATTATTAATATGCATCTTATATTCTTTATTAACCTTATTAATAATATTATTTAAAACATTAGGATAGTTTTTAAAAAGATATTCCTTATTATAATAATAAAAGTAATTATTATTCTTTATATCCTTGTTAAATTACTCTTAAGAAGGAAGGTTATTAATATACATTATTCCTTAATTATTACCTCTTCTTTTATAATCGCTTCTATAGTTATCTATTTATCTGCTATAATTTCTGTATTTAATATTAAAAGAGGAGGAATTAGATATATTTTTATTAACTTTATAATAAATATAAGCTTTAACATTAGCGTTTCAATTAATATATTTAACCTTTTATATTAAAATAGCGATTATATTAAAATCTATCTTATTATTAAGGAATTAAATAATAAAAGCTTTTATAAGAGTTGATATTAAATAATATTTAAATTTATCCTTTTATTATTCCTTAAGCTTTTATAATTAAGCTATTAAATATATAAAAATATTTTAAAACTTTTAATAATTAATAATTTTCTTTTTAATATCTTTAAGATAATATATCTTAAGGTTTAATATTTATAGCTTTTTAAATTAAATAATAACCTTTTGCTAATAATTAATATTATAATAAATATTTTTTAAATATTTAATTATCTTAATAATAAAATAAATAGCTATTAAGTTTTTAAAATCAATATATAAGAGGATATTTAAAGCAGGCTGGCTTATTAAATATCTAATTATATATTAAATCTTAGCCTATAAAGAATTAAATTAATCTTAATTAATTTTAAGCTTATAACGGATCTATATAATTTATAATTTAAAAGGCATATTATTTTTTTTAAGACTATTATAAAACTTTAAGGGATTATCAACTTTTAAGATATATTTAACTTTAATTTTACTTATAATAAATTAATTAATAGCTTAAGAAATAAGTATTATATAATAGCTTTTATAATTATTATTACCGTTTATATATTAATTAAGATTATTATTAAGGTTAAAACTATTATTACTAAGATCTAAAACGGGTTTACCATTACTATTATTATTCCTATTAAAATTATTGTTATTAATATTTATATTTAATTCTAGATTTTTTTTACTTTTTAATGATTTAATAATAAGATTAGTGATAATTTAATTAAGTTATATAATCTTAATATCCTTTTTTTTAAATTCTTTATCCTTTATATTAATAATCTCTTATACCTTAAAAAAGATCTTAATATTCTTTTTAATAAGCTTATTACTTAATTAATATATTTATTAATATAATATAAATATATTTAAATTTATTCACTTAATTATAATATAAAGGTTTATAATTTAAATTATAACGGTATATATTCTTAAGAGGTAAGCTATAAACTTAATAAAGAATATCTTAAGATTTTTTTTAATTATATTATTAAAAGCGACTTAATTAAGCATTTTATTAAAATCTAATTATATTATCTTTCCCTTAATAATTAAAGCTTTAAAAGGGTATAATGGGTTAATTTTAATTTTATTAAAATATATAATAAGGTAATTAAGCTTTTTTTAAAAATCCTTTATAATATTAAGTATATTATAAGGGTATTGCTAATTTATAAAATCTATAAGTAGCTTTTCTATTAATTAATTATATATAATTTATTTATTAATTTTATAATCTTTATTACCTTTAGGTATGGTGATAACATTAGTTATTATCTTTTATAAGTTAAGTACCTTATAATTTAATAGCTTAGCGGTTAATATAAATAGCAGAGTTTCCTTTAATATCTTATTAATCATCCTATAAGCTAAGATAATATTATAATATTTAAAATAAGCCTTATCCTAAGCTTTTATTAAGCGCTTTTTCTTCTTAATACATTTTTAATTAGCGTATTCTTAATTAATACGCTCCTACTTATCTATATTATTATTATCCATTATTATAATAATAATCTATATTTATTATTTATTTATTTATCTTTATTATATTAAATAATATTATGCTTTCTTTTTATTTATTTAATTAAAGATGGTTTATATCTTTTTAAATAAAGAAAATAAAATAAGGTAAATATAGGTATTTTAAATTATATTATAAGAGGGAATATAGAGATTAAATAGCTATCCTTAATATATTAATTTAAAGTAAGATGGCGCTACCTTTTATATAAGGAAGAGATCTTATAAAAATTATTAGGCAAAGGTTTTATATTTAAAGGGGTATAGGGCCCAAAGCCTTAGTGAATACAGTTAATCAATAGGGCCCAAGCATATATATATTTATAAATATTATTTTTATTATTTAAATCTTTAAATCACTATTTATATATTTAGTTTTTTTTTATATATAACTTATAGTCTTTTAATGAAGTCTTCTGACCGTGTTATTTCTCTTTATATAGAAAACCCGAAAGCCGAGGAGCATAGACCGTTTGCTTACGCATACCCCTGACGCTTGGCAAAAAATACTTTTTCGCTCAACCTCCGTATTAACAATAGCTGACAGAGTAAGCTTCCGAGGATAAAAAGAAAAAAAAAAAGGCTTGATAAATCTTGATCGAGAGCACAGTACAGGGCGAGTCGCTTACCCAGGCGGCGGGGCTCCCGAATGTCTGGATTCACAAGGTCGGGCCCATCACTTGGCGGACTGACTAGTGGCCACGGATGGGATGAGCTCAGGTTTACGACGACGGGCAGCAGGACGAGACCGGTGCGCCGTGGTCGGCGGGCACATGTCGCCTCTGCCTAACGGATTAACGTTTTCTGCTTCTCCGGTGGAGTGGGCAAAGAGGGCGAGAAAAGGGCCTCACAAGCTGAGCAAAAAAGTAATGTGTCACACTGTCCCGCAGCTAAGGTTCTCGCGTGGGCTCTAGCAGTATTGGCGCCACGGCATGGCCTCTTGGCTACGGGTCAGAACAAGCTCTACCAAGACAACAAAGCTAAACTCGTTCGGTTTCAAGACTTTCCAAGAACCCTATCGCAGAGTTCGTTGCAATGTGGAATGCGGTTGTTTGCCCATGGTTTTCATATATAGGAAAGAGAGTACATATATGCGGACAATGGATGCGATGACTCGTAGAAGGACCCTGGCTTACGGAACAGGCCACTCACCAGTGATTTTTGCGTATCTCTCAATTTCGAGTTACATACATACTAGACAGCCTTGTTGAGTATTCAAGTTGTTACACGGAAAACAATCATGTCGCTACCTGACAGGAAGGAAGTCCTGCCAGGGCCGGACCCCGTCCATCCGGCCGACGATGAGCAGTCACTCCATTACGAGGTCAATTGGACCAAGAAGGAGGAGAGTAAAGCCAAGCGAAAGTAAGGGTCCAGTCCACATCCAACTCCACACTGCTCGAACAGGTGCTGATATCATCGCCCGCAGGCTGGATCTCATCATCATGCCCATCCTCACCCTTGGGTTCTTCTGCTTGCAACTTGACAGAGGAAATATCGCAAATGCAATCACGGACAAGTTCATGGAGGATGTCGGCATTGACCAGGACCAGTTCAACGTCGGCCAGCAGATGCTGTCGTTGGGAATCGTGCTCTTCGAGATCCCGTCCAACATGATCCTGTACCGAGTCGGGCCCGGCAAGTGGCTGACCCTCCAACTGTTCCTCTTCGGCTTCGTGAGCCTCTTCCAGGCCTTCCAGCACGGTTACGGCGCCTTCATTGCCACTCGCTTCCTCCTGGGCGTGACAGAATCCGGGTTCATCCCGGGCGGCCTCTGGACGCTGTCGACGTGGTACACGAGGAAGGAGACCGCGAAGAGAGTCATGTTCTTCTACTTCGGAAACCAGTTCGGGCAGGCGTCGTCGAAGCTCCTGGCGTACGGCATCCTGCACATGCGCGGCGTCGGGGGTAAGCCCGGCTGGTTCTGGCTCTTCGCCATTATGGGCTCCTTCACCGTGTTCTGCGGTTTCATCTACGGCTTCCTCCTCCCGGACTCGTTCAGGAACCCCCACAGCACTTTCCTCCCGGTCGTGCGGATTTTCAATGAGCGGGAGGTCCACATCCTGCGTACGCGTGTCCTGCTTGATGACCCGGCGAAGGGTAGGAAGAAGAAGCGCATCGGGCTGCCTGCGTTCAAGAAGGCGGTACGTTACAACAAACCTTCCTGCATCCCTCAAGACCCTCCGTCGAAGTGGATTTGACTTGACTGACTGGTCTATTAGTTCTCGAACTGGCGCCTCTGGGTCCACTTCCTCATCACGCTTTGCAACAACGGCCCGCAGCGTGCCTTTGACACCTACTCGCCCTCTATCGTCAGCAGCTTCGGGTTCCCTGCTCTCACCAGCAACGCCCTCGCATCCGTCGGTCTTTTTCTTCAGATCCCAGTGTCATTCAGCTTCAGTGTCGTGTCGGATCGTTTGTAAGTCAAGCCATAGGCTCAGAGTTGATGAGCATATTACTGACGGACCTCCCAATGCGAGCAGCAACAAGCGTGGTGAGACCGTCATGGCCGGCTTAAGTCTGCATCTTCTTGGATACGTCTTCAATCGAATCTTTACGGAGTTGCGTGGCCTCCGAGGTGTCCGGTACTTTGGTGTCGTGTGGACGCAGACATTCGGAACCTTCCCACATCCTCTGAACATTGCCTGGATGTCTCTGACCTGCACGGACTCCGAGGAGCGAGCTCTCGCCATGGCAATGTAAGTTTATCCAGCACAGACTGTGACACAGCCTTACCTCTCAATCCTGGTACTAACGTGTCAAACAGGGTCATCATGGGCGCCAACATTGCAGGCATCTACGGTGCCCAGATATTCCGCGCCGACGACAAGCCTCTCTACCGCCGTGGTTTCGGCATCGACATCGCTGTCCTCACCGTTGGCGTCGTCCTGGCGGTGGTCCGATACTCAGATGGCTGGATCCAGAAACGCCGGGCGGCAGGGCAGCCGCAGCTTGCGGCAGTCGATTCGGGTAGCGAGCACAACTTGCAGGATGACGAGAAGAGGGGGATCCCGCGAGTGCAGCCGGGCAGTGGGCAGCCGCAGCCCACGCCGGTTGGGTACGACACGAAGACAGGGCCGAATGCCACGGCTTATTAGGAGGCTGGCCGCGTTGGATGGGTGGGGTGGCATTTGTTCCTTCGGAGTCTGTGCCGGAGCGTCACGGATACTATTGATACCAAAGCGTCAGTTATTGAGTCGAGATAGAGCGTTGAGATTGTAGTTGGTACAAAAAAGCGAGTGATGTTTCCATGCACATGGTATTGCACCATGTTGAATCCTGCGCATCGGGTACACAGATATTGCTTTACCAGTAAGCGACGTTATTGCTCACAGTGAGTTGTGCCGGACAGATGTGAACTCTGTACACATGGACTGTGCCTTCAATTCGACTTTGACCATCAACAGCAGTCTGTCGGCTCAACAATGATGAACCAAGCTGAGCTCAAGATCCTCGCTTTATCGTGTACAAGCGTCAGTGATTACTCGATTCGCTGAATGAGCCACCGAATGTGAATAACGAATGTACGTGGACCCAGAAGCTTCACACTAGCTAGGACCGGTTGCAACGGCAGACCGGGACTCCATCACCCCATCCCTTACTTCGAAGGTCGAGGGTCGAGTCCCGAGGCGCTGGGAAGCCAAGCATGCTGAGTTGTTCTTGCTTTCCGGAATCAGACGCACGTTTTGGCGGGTAAATGTGTGGCTGCGGTTGCGTCTAATCCCAAGCACACGTGGTCGCTCTGAAAACGAAGCTTTACAGGTTCGTTGCCTACCGTCGCCGAACTGGGAAGTCTGCTTCAGCCAAGCTCAGAAAAGCTTGCTAGGTCCCCGTCCTTGGGGACCAGAACGGGAGCCCTGTGTTCACATTCCGGAGATGATGGTTGCTGAGGCCCGGAGAACTCGGTGGTAGAAGTGGGTCAAGATCGCCCTGAGAGGCCAGAACCTCCAGGCCCATAGCCTCTGTAAGTGCTGGGCCAATCTACGGGCGCCAAGACCACACGTGTGCTCCCATCCGGGAGGGCGGGGGAGATTATTCGAACCTTCAACTCGGCGGCCACCTTCCAATCAGGGCAAGGCCATTTGCGAGCACACCTTGTCCTCGACCAGCTACTCGAAGGAGCTGGCATATCCGTGCCGCTGCTGCATCCCGAGGCCACCTCCCCGCCAGCAGACCGCCGTGTTGGTGGCTGCTGCGAAGGTCACATTGGCCGGACTTGCTTCTCGACATGCCAGAACATGCCGGCAATGGCCGCAATCTGCAGCTCACGGGCGAATCAGATTCACTTGTGCCCTTGTTGTAAGACACTTATACCGTACGGGAACGCTCCGTCGGGGTCGGGGTGAAATCGACACGAGTTCGGACGGGCCCCAATAGGACTCGGTCAGTCGCAATCCCACCCTGCCCGGCTGGGCACGGCGACCTACAAATAGCTCACGCCGTCCTGAAGTCCTCCCACGCCCGGCCGCTGGCTTGGCTCCCGACCTCTTTTGTTGTGTGGTGACGGTCCACAGCCCTCTCTCCTCTTCAAGGAGCCAGCATGAGATTTCAGGTCGCCCTCCTGGCTGTTGGTGCCGGGTCTGTCGCTGCGCAGCAGACGGGCGCCGACACCCTCAGCCCTGTCAGCTACGTTAAGGGCAAGGCCTTTGACCGTCTTGCTGTTATCTGGCTCGAGAATACCGACTATGACCTGGCCGTTGGCGATCGTGAGCACCTCTTTCCTTTCTGCAATCGGTATCCTCCCGTTGTACAAACACTGACAGACAGGTTTACAGCCAACCTGGCATGGCTGGCTAACAAGGGCATCACGCTGAGCAACTACTTTGGCGTGACCCACCCGTCCGAGCCAAATTATATTGCCTCTCATGGAGGTGACTACTTCGGCATGAACAACGACGCTGTCAGCACCGTCGATGCCAACGTCTCCACGATTGTCGACCTGCTGGAGGACAAGGGCATTGCCTGGGGCGAGTACCAGGAGGACATGCCGTACACAGGATTCGAGGGCAAGGAATGGGTCAACCAGGTCACCGGCGCCAACGCCTACGTGCGGAAACACAACCCAGCCGTCATCTATGGCGCCAACTCGGAACGCGCCGACCGGCTGGGCGTCATGAAGAACCTGACGCTGTTCTACGACGATCTGGCCAGCGGGACGCTGCCCCAGTGGATGTTCATAACCCCGAACATGACATCTGACGGGCACGATACGTCGGTCACTGTCGCTGGCAAGTGGACTCGCAGCTTTCTCGAGCCTCTTCTGACCGACACGCGTTTCATGAACAACACTGTAGGTTCTCGCCAGCCATCGTCGAAGACATGGATGCGTTTCTTTCCTGACCCTGTGACATGTTACTAACAGCCATGCTCAAAAGCTCGTGCTCATCACCTTCGATGAGAACTCCTCGTACGCACTCACGAACCGCGTACTCGCCATCCTGCTCGGGGATGCTATCCCGGCCGAGCTGATCGGCTCGACGGACAGCAGCTTCTATAACCACTACTCGGAGATCGCCACAGTCTCAGCTAACTGGGACCTGTATACCCTGGGGCGGTGGGACGCTGGTGCCAACGTGTTCTCCTGGGTCGCCGACAAGACGGGCGATGTCGTGAGGGAGTGGAGCGATGCTTCGGCGCCACCCCTGGACTCGATGTTCTACAACCAGAGCTACGACGGGGTCTTCAACGACAGGGGCTCGTTCCCCGTCTACCCCTCCCCCAACGTCGAGGTCGAGAGCCCCAGCGGTCGGACGGTCTTGCCGGCTGTCAAGGAGAAGTGGGCGGGCAGCGCCAACCCGGATTATTACTCGAGCGTCCTCGAGGTACCCGATGGGCTGCACCCTCCTAATGGATATGATGTGTAGACTGTTGTTGGGGTGTATATAGAAGAGCAGCAGGACAGCGTGACTAAATCACACAGCATGACCATCATCAGCTTGATGAGGTATACACAATTCTCGAGGTGAAGGTCCCAGCAAAGCCAGCCGCATGACAGGTACCTTGTCTGAGGGGACTGCAGCGACAAGGTTGGTGCCAATGGCTGAAACGGGTCTGCCACTTTCCGGTCGGGGGGGCCAAGATGATGATTGCGAGCAGTCGATTGTGTTTTGGTACCCGGCGCTGACTTCACAGGTGCTCTGCAAGTGAGCTGCAACCGCGCCGTATCAGGCTTGTTCTCAACAGTCCAAGGTGCTGTTCGACCTCACCACTGTCACGCAAAATCTCCGCGATGATATGCAAACCATATGTCTTCCCAAGATCCTGATTCTAGGAGTCGAGATTCCAGTTACGCCGTGCGGCAGGCGGAGAAAGGGGGTGAAGGATCGGCATGGATTGGAGCAAGCTCTGCTGTGTTGGTAGGGAAAGTGTGATCTGGTCAGGGGGTGAGGCCGCCATCCGTGAGTGCACGGCGTCGAGACGGGCAACATCTGCCAGTGCAGGTCTCCCGTCCTCGACGTCGTCCCGTACGTGAGATGCCATCCAAAATCAAGAGATCACATCTGTGACAGATTCTCGTTTCTGCGTTTGCCGCCTGTAGTGACAATTTCATTTGGTGAAGGGCGGGCGGTCAGCTCATGGGTTGTGGCTTGAAAAGTAGAAAAGTCCAGGCAGCGCAATGGCTGAGTGTAGGGGAGACTGCAGGCGATAAGGTCGATGAGTTTGCAGCCGCAGCAGGGAGGAGGTTAACTCTAAAATGAAGTGAAAAGAAAATAAAGAGGCGGCCCGTGTGGGCAGAGGTCCCATCCGGGCGGTAATATCTCGATTTGATGGAGTTAGCTTTCGGGTACCAGTGGGACGCGAGGTGCCACTGCGGGGCCCTGGATGTTGTTTGGGTTAGCGCGTCACCAGACACAAAATAGCTGCAGCGGGCGCATTGCATGCCGTCACCCGAGGGAGGCATATGGGACAACGGCCCGATGCGTGGGATTCCGGGATGCTCGGA
Source organism: Diaporthe vaccinii (assembly GCA_039880775.1). Lineage (NCBI taxonomy): Eukaryota > Fungi > Ascomycota > Sordariomycetes > Diaporthales > Diaporthaceae > Diaporthe > Diaporthe vaccinii. The sequence goes on along the minus strand of JBCEDN010000006.1, from coordinate 2,517,563 downwards.
CGAGTGACGACTGGGTGACAGTACGACACTCTTTCCGTGGGAAATAAATCATCATAATAATCATAGCGCGAGTGAACGAAATGAATTTGAGATGAATTGAGATGAATACGAGAGTCGCGCATGCTTGTGGGGAATGTTGGTTCAATTGGCACATGCGGGCCAAGCGTTTACTACTTTCTACAGCGTCTTGTCCTAGGATCTACCCGTTTCAAAGCCACTCCAACGGTTTCCCGTCCCCGTCGGGGGAAACACCTGGGGGCCGTTGGGCTGATTGGATCATCAGCTTGATGCTTTATTATCTAAATACTGTTGTTTTATCATTAGACTACAATATCATCCACTCGCGAGTAGAGAAATGGCACGGCCATGGCTGTGTGTCTCACTCACCCTTTTCCGGTCAGCCTCTCCCCGTCAGCTGCAGGCCAAGACCGCACAGATACGAGCGCTTCCAACGCTTTGGGATAAGCAGATTCTAACCCTCCTGTCGGCCAGTCAGCCCCGTCGAACCATGCACCATGCAGCATGCAGCTAGCATCTGGCATCTAGCATCTAGTCCAGCTGCCCCTGCTCTGCTCGGCCCTCTGCCCCTTTAATGTGTCTTGTGCCCGAGTTCGTTAGAAATGATTTCCTTATGGATCGTTAAACTTCTCCTTCCACCCCGGGCAAGTCCAACTTCCAACCTGTGTCCATCCGTCCCCGTGCCCGTCGGATTCCGCTCCCCTAGTCGCCAAACTTGATCGCGGCTTAAGCGTTTCGCTCGCTGCGCTGCGCATCTCCGCCAGGCCGACGACCCTTGGTGTTTTGTTTCGGCTAGCCCATTCCGAGACAGGTGCCGGGGATTTTGGGTTCTTTGTTCGTGGCGCCTCAAGCCTGAACATCCGACCCAGCCCAACCGCAGACCCAGTCATCAGTCAGATCACGCGAGCAAACACGTCTTAGCTGCTGTGGATTATGTATGCTGGTCATCTGTCATCTTGATCTACATCTCCACGTCCCCTGAATGGGACTGCCGCCTGCAGCATGAAGTCCCTACTCGGACTCGCGGCATTCGCTGCGATGGTGGTGGCCAGCACCGATGTCATGGTGCCTCTTTATGTCTACCCTGGAAATACGACGTGGACAAACCCGAACTGGGAGGCCGCGGTGGACGCCATCAAGGACAACCCGCACATGCACTTCTATGTTATTATCAACCCAAACAACGGGCCTCAGAACACAAGTGACCCGTCCGGGTTCAACGAGGGTTACTGCAACGTCGACAATGAGGACTACATCCCCCATGGCTGCAATCGCGACTGGACCACCCACCTGGCCGACATCAGCAAGCTCTCCAACGCCCAGACCATCGGCTATGTGTACACCGGGTACGGGCAGCGGCCGGCCGACGAGGTCAAGGCCGACATTCTTGAGTGGTCCAAGTGGGACAAGGAGCCGACCTGGGACGCTAATAAGGATGCCGATATTTCCATCCACGGGCTCTGGTTCGACGAGATCGGCTCCTCGGCCGTCAACGCCTCGATGTACCAGGACCTGGTCGCCTACGCCAACGACACTTTCGAGGCAAAGGGCTCGAAAAAGGGCAAGTACAGCGTCATCCTCAACGCGGGCCACGTCGTGGACGCCGACTACGAGGCCCAGCTGTTCGGCATGGCGTCCGCCGTCGTGACCAAGGAGACGTGCTACACCACCGACCCGGACGCCGACGGCGTGTCGTGGGACTGCCCCATGCCCTACGAGCCCTTCGAGGCCGCCAACCTCACCACCGGCGACGGGCTGCCGCACAACAGCGCCTTCCTGCCGCAGACGGTCGTCATCGTGCACCAGTTCCGCGGGCCGACCAACGCCTCGTTACAGATGCTCACGGAGCAGATCGAGGGCGTGGTGGACCGGGGCGTGCACAGCACCTACTTCACGAGCGGCAGCTGGCACAACACCACCATGATGCCCGCCACGATTGGGAATGTCGCCAAGATATTGGGCGAGGCTAATGATGCGGCGAGGTCGAGTTACGGGTCGACTCGGGGTGTGTGGGCGACGTGGGCATGTGCTTTCTTGGTATATAGCCTTTTTAATATATAATCCGTTCGAATTTGATGTCTGGGCTTTGAGGCAAGCACGTGAACCTTCTGGGATCGAGACCTACTCGTGCTGGTGCTGGGCGTGGATGCAGCAGGAGCATGCATTCCCCACGGATATTTTTTGTGGGAGTTGAACCGGGCGACCTGAGGTTACGAGAGCCTTCGTCAAGCCATATTGATGAACGGGGCCTCCAGATTTAGTCGAATGGCTCCTACCTGTATCTTCCTGCTTGTGTGTCCCAGCCGTCTGGGGATCTTCATCTACGTACCACCCAGTCCCAAGCTTCTTCAGCTCGACCATCTCGACGTTCTGCACTGGCATTGAGCCCATTGCACTCGTTTCTTCCTTAACGTCTCGAGTGCATCCCTCTGCTTCGTCGCCAGATGACCCCCGAGAGCCTGGCGTCTGGCGCGTTGTTTCCGTCGCGTTCCCAGACGCGCCTTTCGATACCATCCCACATTGCCGTCTCGGTGACTTCCTCACTTCGACCTTCAACGTTCCCATTGTGCGCTCGCGCCTTCGACCAGATTGACGAATGCCCACTATGGAGGAGAGTATCCGCCTCCAGCGTAAGCGGACTAACGTTGACTTTCTCGACGAGAAGGGAGAAACCTTCGCAGGGTTGTACGTACTGCAGGGTTCATCGCTCACTGTGGCCGAAGCCCTAGACATGCTGCAAGCATCTTTCCATTTGACCTTCTCGGGTACAAGCAAAAGAAGCAACGACAAGAAACACATGTGGGCAATTTACCCTTATCGAGGACAACTTTCCAACGAGGCTTTCTCTCTCGACAAGCTCCTAGCGAAAGGAAGATACTACCTTGTGCGCCATCATAAGTCTAGCGAGGACACTGGAACTTGGAGTGATCACTCCGCGATAGATGACGTTCTTGGTGAGCCTTTTGTTGCGAAGCTTTCCAAGAAGACATACAATGAGAGGAGGAAAGCGCGACTAACTTGACGCTGTACCGGATACTCAGGTCGATGCTGCTCCAGAGTGCAACAAGTCGTCGCGAAAAAGTCTGAAGACTACCGCCCAATGATTATGCAACCCTCGCCAACCTACGAGCTGTCTCCAGACGGAACCTGGGAAGGCACCACACGGGCGCAGGGCAAGATTCCCCAGAACCTGTGGGGCGCCGAAGAAGCAATGAAGGGCTTCCATTCCCTCTCCAACACCTCCGGGCGGTGCTGTGCTATCTCTGGCCTCGGACGCTACACGCCTGAGAACTCAAAGCTCGCGTGGTCCGACCCCGGCCTGACAATCTCCCATATCATCCCCCCTCAACATTTCGATGTCTATCCCGTCGACAAGTCAGACATCGACGGGGAAGATGACGAGCTCGCGGAGAAGTGGCGTATGACTTGGGACCCTCGCGAGAACGGGATCGTCCTTCTCGGACACTTCCACGCACTGTGGAAGGCCCGACTTGTCGCCGTTGAGCCTGTCACCCTGACCGTTCGCTGCTTTGGTCCCTACGACAGCATTTCCGCGTACGAGGGCAAGAAAGTGCACTTCTCTAACGTCCCAAACCGAGACGCATTGCTCTGGCACTACAATATGTGCTTGTGGGAGAACATCACTTCTAAGCAGCCACCTCAGTCACTGGCCGCGAAGCAGGATGTGGACACGACAAGCGTGATACGACCTGCCTTGCCGACCTCGAGCACGAAAACAGGCCCAGCCCAATTCTCAGTCAGTGAAGCCTTGCCCTTCGTACTGCCTCCATCAGACAGCAGGGAGACGACGCCCCAAGCGGCACGACCGCGCAAAAGACCACGGACAGATCAGGATGGCGCCGCTTTACCGCAGCTGTCTGACAATCCGGAGTCCAGCGGCGACCTAACGAATCGGCTCTGCACACTCGAATGCATCCTCTGCCTAGCAGACCCAGCTGGATCGGACCCGAGTTGCCCCAACTTCAGCAAACATCGACGCCGGGGTTTCGGCACCGCGGTTCACAAGCTGGACATGACTGTGATGAGCGAGTGGGGCCTGGTGAGAGACGAGGACGTGCCGAAGGGCCAGCTGGGCCGTGAGAGTATCGTCTCCGAGTACGAGATAGTCTCCAGAGAGTGCATCCCGATTCTTAGGGTGGTCCTTCCGTACGGGTACACCGTCATTGGGAAAGGCGTTGTGCGCTCTGATCATTCCAGTACGACGGCTGGAGAGGGAGCAAAAGAGCCAGCCTTCGGCCCTCTGATGGAGACCGACATCCTTATGAGACTCGGCTCGCTGCTCGCGGGCGAATGTGTCCCATTCTGCCTCGGCCTCGCCAAGCTCGGCAAAGAATTGCGAGACCCAACTTACGAAGGACCGATCCAACATGTTCTGCTCCTGTCCTCAGCTGAAGCTCCTCTTTCCGAGGCACCCTTACCACGACGCGAGAGGATCGAACGTACAGTCAAGGACATCCGAAGCCGCGGCGTGACGTTCCGACAACCGTTGGTGGAAGCTGATTTGCGCTGGAACGAAGAGGCACAGCGGGTTATGGTCGTGAACTTCGCTGGTGCCAAAATCGAATCAATCGACGACACGACCGAATTTCGTTAGATTCATGCAATCATACGGTGGTTCTTTTGTAAGAGCTCCAATCAGCAATGAATGGTGAACACTGTCTGGAGATTCTAGGGAGCGACCTTGGGAGCCTCGACTCAGTCTGCTCCTGCCTGACAGAGTGGCAATGAAGTCTTTACGCGGTTCAGGTGATCCTCACAGACTACAGGTTTGCTCATCTCCATGGGTTGGTGAGCCTTTGAAAGGAGCCGAAGGTTCCGAGCTGCGCTCATTGAAGCGAGTAGGGACACGGGGCCGACAGACTGTTTGCAGTTGAGCAGACAAGCGCCTGGAAATGAAACATGTAACACAAAAAGAGAGGACCAGAAAGTTTGTGCTTAAGGTCCGGACAGTGACGCCGAGACTTAGTAGCTGGTTTGGCTGTTTGAAAATCAAATGGAGGTGTACGGAAGTTGAAAGATGGTCGCGCTCAGTAATCTTGTTACAGGAGAACTCGCAACAGCCGAGTTTTGATATGCTTAATAAAACCATTCAGCTGATCTAGCTGGGAGACTGATCCAAGTGGTTCTGGAAGGACAAGTTAATCCTTGGTGTTGTGCCGTGAGAACTTGAACTCGAAAAAAAGAAAAAGATTCAGCTACAGTGTATCCATACAGCGGTGGCTGCATGGACTTCGTTGATCTCATAGGGACAAGAAGTGTCGCACCACCAAAAGATTTTGAGACCAAGGTGCCCTGTTGATTCGATGCGCATAAGACACCAGGCTTCTCTTCCAAGTGTCCCTTCGAAGCGCCGTGTCACCACGGTATACCAGGTTGTGTGGATGGAAGAAGATATTGTATGTTCCTAGATCTCTCCGGATTTGAACGGCCATGCTCTCTGTCGGGCATGGCGGTGTCGTCTGGAACCTGGTATGAATAGTGGCAGGTGTCAAATTGGCCGCCTTACAAAACTTGTGGACGCAGGTAGCCTTAAATCTCGGCTACCGAGGAAGTGCAGACGTTGTGAATGCCATAATTCATGAAATACCCCATCTGGTAATGGCCATCAACCCTCAGGCTGGCTTGGGAAGACCGTGCCTCGCACCCATCCAGCCGCCGGCGTCAACCCCCGAGTCCTCAACGCCCAGAAAATTCCTCCTTCTGCTCCGCGTTCCTCCCCCTACGCTCTCCCCCCAGGCTATCACCTCACCATCAAAATGCCGTCAGAGGGACTACTTGGATGAGCAAGCACAGCAGCACCACAACGATGATGATTGGCCCGCTCTCGATCGAGCCCGGGGTGCCGGTGAATGTGAACTGGGCCACCTTGCCCTGCGTGAAGTTGAGGGCGGCCTCCTGGATCGCGATCGCGGTCAAGTTCCCGCATGCCTGGTTGAGCTGGACGTCGGCAGTCAGGTTCGGGGCGACGAGGATGGCCTTGTTGAGCATGGCCGAGTTGGCGAGGGTGCCGGTCTGGCTCTGCTCGAGGAAGACGGTGCGGTAGCTGCTGTTGCCTCCGACGACGGACATGTTGGCTATCATGCCGTACTGGAGGCATGCTGCCTGCGTCGAGAGGACGGTTTCGGTAAACTGGCGGGAGACGACCTTGATGCTCCCCTCGGCGGCGTCGCTGCCGGACGTGGGCGAGGCGAGCACCGAAGCCGACAGGGCGGCCAGGAGGAGGATGGCGGTGGTGAATGGGTTCTGCATCTTGCCCGGCGGATTTGACGATTATTTTCTGCTTTCGAAATTGGCTTCCCTTTCCTTTCCTTTCTTTTTCTCCCAAAATATCCCAACGAACCCGAGGCGCGGTTCAACCGTCACGATATCGCAAGCTTGGACCAAGAATGACCGACAGAAAAGACCGTATTACAAAGAATAAAAGAGAGGCACAGCCTTCACGCGAATTGAAACTTATCGAGGTCGGTCACAAGCTCAAGAGATTGGCAGGTTTCCGGGGCAAAGTCAAAATTGAATTCGAAAAGGAACAAAACGTGGGAAAGGGAGGGTAGAATAGGATAGGAGTGGGTGTGCAAGAGTCAAGGTTGGACGGATTACGGACGAGACGAACGAGACATTGGCGCCGCCGTCACCCGCACGTTAGCCCAGTGGCTCTGCTGCAGCGTGCGGGACTGCCCATGGTGGTGCATGAACGTGTTGCACGAACATGTCGCAGCTGGGACTCCAGCCTGGAGCCGGGGTCCAGACGAGACGAATCGGGTCCAACATGAGACGACGCCGACAGGACGAAGCGGTGCCTGGCGGTGCAGAGACCTGAGAGGGCACCTAAAGAGAAGCCCCTGATGCTCGAGGCGAAACCGCCACGGTTTCCCTGCCCAGCCCGTTGGCCCGTGCATCACGTCTCACGTCTGACGTTTTCTGTGGTACGGTACGGCCAAAATCTGGCCGCCAATTGTCATCCTTTCCCACTTCCCCTCAGCAGAAAATCAGACTCCCTCGTCGCTCACAGCCCACAACCCCTGCCCGCTGCCTGCTGCCTGCTGCCTGCTGCACTCCACCTGCTACATTGACAGATGGTGAATAGCACCTGTGGTTTCAGTCCTCGCTAGATCGCGGCGGCCCGGTTAAGCTTCGATCTCAAAAGTCAATCCGACCCACGGGAGAGACAAGCTTTTGAGCGTCAGAGAAAGGCGGCTAACGGTGCATGCCAAGCTTCTCAACCCTTGCCCTCGATCCCACCTGCCTTGACCCAACCGCCCGAATCTTCACCCATGGGTCGATGTTAGTCCTTTGTGGGCTGTTCAGTGTCGAGAAACGTGCCACCGTCATACGCTTCGATAGAGTTCTCATTCCACTGGGCCCTCCCTGGGCAGTGTTTGTCAGATCGGCCTTGGGTCCCGCCTTTTATTGGTTGTCTCTTCTTGGATCACCGTGACCAACCATGTTCACTCTTCTATAATGCTCTCATGTGCTTTTGCCGTCCGGTGGCGTGCATGCCGAATCTCGTTGATATCCTGAGACTGCATTGTTCTTGAGGCTGCATGCTTGAGATTCCATGTAACCAGGAGAGCGTCGATGTTTAGCGCCGGCCTCTATGAAACCAATGCGTAGAATTGTCCCCTTACTTTTCATACATGGATCAAAGAGTCGACGTTATAGAATAATTTATGTTGATACTTCACACATTAACCGAATCATATCATTGACTGGCACTTACAAATCAGAGGAGGCATGGTCTAGTGGCTTGTGTGTATCTTCCTACTCACACGTTCTCCATTGCCTGAAATACAGGTATGTGCTATGGATAGGGCTGTTGGGCAGCTGTAATACGATTATTTGAGTACATAATCTGCTCATGAAGCAAACCAGGGCACTATAGTTGAGTCGCAAAATCTATGACGGCCATATATCATTTACACCAAAGATACGGCTTTGAGGGGCAGCCGTATGAATGGGCGGGTGGTGGCCAGAGTCTCATATCTTGCAGGAGCGAGCGCAGATATGAGAGCATCACACCAGCTCAGCCATTTCAGTTCATATGATGGGTGATGGAGACCATAAACTTTTATTTCGCAGAATATTATCTTCGATATGGTTGTGTTTGAAACACTTGGAGCACAGAGCAGTGTTGATTGTCCCTGAGGCAATGTTTGTGGTTGCTCGCTTGGGCCGTCGAATTTCGAACTTATTTCCTCATTGTAATGAAGTGACGCTGGGTTGCATGATTCGCCAGAACCATACTTAGCCTCACGGTCTCACTGAGGTTGGTCATTTTCTTCCTGTTTGACTGGACATCAGAGTGTGCCTACTGCGCATTTTGATTGTTTGCACAGTATATAACTCGACCGAAGTTAAGCATCCTGGGGAAGTAACAAGCTTCTCGGTGTGAAGTGAGCACTGTTGACTTGGAAAAATACTAATGAAATGAGGTTCGTGCAAGTTGGCCCGTCAAATTTTGATTCCCTGTTGGTTAGTTTTATTTTATTTTTTCCCAAAAAAAAAATCCTCTTTGCAGCAGCGAAAAGTCCGTCGTACGGCAAGCCGAACCGCGGTAATGATGTGTAGTGCCTGCGCCAAGCCGAGCTCAGAAGCTTCGCAGTTAGCCAAATCGGGAGCGCTCTCGGCGCTCGGTGCTCGGATCCCACCTGCTTCTTGTCATCATGTCAACACAGGGCGCGGGTAGTGCTGTTCACCACCGGCGTGTAACGGACTAAGACGAAGCTAGGGAAAGTATGACTGGACCCCGTGAGAAGCGGTCTCGGACTTGTAAGACGGTGCTCGATGACTCGATTCCAAGGCGTGCATGGTGAAAAGAAGCAAATGGGTATATATGGTTTGGCCTCCATCTGCGAATTCCGAAACATATTCGGATATCTTCGCAATATATGGGCTTGTTTCCTTCAAAGAATAATCAATTCACTTCTTTACCCAACACCAAATCGGCTTTCAAGAAATGGCGAACACTAGCATGGAAATTGGCTTCATCATGGCTGCCATGAAAGATAGCAAGCCATCAACGACCTTCGTCTTTCCCACCTGGGCTTCAAACCAGAAACGTCAAACGCCTGCGAAGCAAATACCCTTGAGTAAAGATGAACAAAGATATAGTCCAGATTCCGAGTCTTCTTTGAAAGGTAAGATCCTCCTCCTTCCGTGTTCTTGTTCATGCTCGATTTGTGAGCTGGGCAAGACAATTCATACAAACATGGTTCAACCTGTGCATAAACCCTGACAAATTCGTTCAAAACCTAGATGTCCTTCCAGAAGCTCGAGGGTCACAGAGACCAAGCTTTTTCAACAGGTTGAATCGCCTGTCAAGGGCGGCTCGACACATATAGAACAACTGAGAAGGCTTTTACGCTAGGTCGACTCCGTCACAGAATGACATAGCAATCGGGACAAAGCATCAGTCACAAAATTCCCTGGTGTGCATTTGTCAACGGCACACCAGCTCGCTCAGAAGTCAAGGGATAGAAGAAACAGCTTGACTAGTAACAGGGGCCGCTCACTGGATATGCGCAGTAGAATGGATTCCATCTCTCACGGAGGGGCCATTCTCTCGAGGAATCATTACACATCCAAATACACATAGGGAATCGTTAAGGGGTCATTTAATTTTTCAACGTTCGATTTTGGTATCGAAGAGACAGTATGGAAGCATTGTTCAGCGGTCAGCACTTGTTCGTTCCTCAACTTTGGAGACTCAGTTCCGAAATCGGTCTATAGTTACAAACACGAAATCGACATTTTCCTGTTCATCCTTCGATCTTGCTTCCAATATCTGAATCCGAATACCCAATCAGGATGTCTTAGCCAGCTGTGGGGCCTCAGCAGCGTTCGCATCAACCTTCTCCACCAAGGCGGCGGTTCCATACGCGCAGACCTGCGTGAATCCAGCCAAATCAGCGACGTCGAAGCGCATTGTGATGATTGCATTTCCCTGCCGCTTCTGACACTCGTCTACCACGCGGGAGACCGCTTCATTACGAGCGGAATACATCTGGGCACATAGTATTAGTCTCCGTGATCTAAGGCAGATCTCGGTCTGGAAGTCTACTCACCATGTTCGTGAACCACTTCAGCTCGCCGCCCACCATGCTTTTCAGCCCCATGCCGATGCCTGCAGCCCAGTTCCTAGTGCGTACTGTCATTCCGTAAACAGTACCTAGGACTCTCACCACACGATACTGGCGGGATCTATTAAACTCATGTTTCCTTTGGAGTGACCAACAAGCACGGTTTTCTGAGAGACGGTATAAGTGCCAAGGTAATGAAAACAGAGCGTTACTTACCCCAGGGACGTCAAACATTGTAGTAGTAATGACCCCATTAGTCTCGGTATCTACGACACGTTATTTAAGATGCCCCGTGGAGCCCGCACTGGTTGAGAGGGCATCTTAAGGGAGAGCAAAGTTGTCTTCACACAGAAAGCTTATACGTACAGCATTCCATATCCGTGGTGTCATATTTGGGCTTCTTGGCAGACACTGTCTGCGGATTGGCGCTCGAGGCATATGCCATCGTGTTCGAAGACGATGAGATTTGGAGGAAGTGCTTTATGTTACCTGTAGTTGTACGATGGAAGCTGAAGGTCAGCGAGCTAGAGGATGCAGGTGCATACGTAAACGTCGAAGGTGACGGAAGACCTGCATTTCGCTCAGACTTTTATAGGCAGCGGAACCCTCTTTGATGGCCGCCACTAGGCGGAATTTGGGACAGGCACGAGATTCTTTTGATCTGCTCCCCTAAGACGCCAATCTTGAGACAGCTTCGCTGCAAGTCAGCTGAACTAAGCCGCTGGGCCGCGGTTGCTGATAGGACACCGTATTTCGTATTACGCTACGGGCGAAAGCCACACGGGTATCCTGTCATACCCTTGGAGCTGAGGAGACCAGCAAGGCAGACCGGCGACAAGCGCGGTGCCGATCAGCGGTGCGGCCATTCTTGGCTATCCAGTCATTCGGAGTCGAAATGAGTAAATGTTAGAAGCCGAGCCCGCATCTACCTTGGCAAGCGGCTTGATGCTGGGTCTCGTAGCTAACATGTATCCTAGCTAGTTGACGGTCACCTTGCCGTCCTATCCTCGTCCCCATCCGCTGCTCATGTTTAGCGCTCTGGAGCATCCACGGCCATTCTACATGCTGGCATTAACTGCGCTAATTCTGTCAATTGACAACCTACAGCGACCACCGCTGTGTAGGTATTCAGCAACACAATGAAATGTTGACGCAACGCAAGCTCACTTACAGCCCAACTTCCGAGCTTGCCAACAGAACAGGGCCGAGAGGCCTTCTCGGCGGTCACAAAATTTAGGAATGCCTTCAAATTCGAGGACGCCCTGCTCGTGAATAGCCTCGCCCTGCTTGTTTTTATAGAAATTTCTTGAATTAGCATGCGAGATTAAGAGAGACTGCTATGAACACTTCGGGATCGGGATGTGTATGGTGGACGACAATCAGTTTTATATAGACTTTTGGTTAGGTGAACATATTTCCGTTGCAACAAAATAAGTCCGAAGGGAATGAGTAGTACATTCCTGAGTCGAATGAGGTGATTGTGAGGCAGCTGGTCGCTATCGTCGATCTAAACAGACGTGGGTGTTCATTAATATAGATACGTTCAAGGTTTGTAATGCAACAGTTCGAGCAGCCAACTGTCATTTGGCTGCAGCATGGATTTGACCCTTCGACATGAGTTTTTCCCCTGGAGCAAAAAAGCCTATCTGTCGACGACCTGAGTTGAGCGCAATGTCAGAAAATCAATAGTCCGAATGTAATCCTCACGATTATCGGCCTCCGGCAGTCCAGTCTAAGTTAGTTGCAGGAGTGACTCACCAGATCACGGAGACCATCCCCGACAATGCTGATAGGCAGCAGCGCTCGAGGTTTCAGACCGACTAGATAAGTCGCTACAAATGACTTCAAAAGATATCTTCAGAACCTGTTGCGTCATTCAGGGCAGTCTGTCAAGGTCGACTCGGTGCCACATGTCTTCTCACATTTCAGCACTTGGGTCCGGCAAGGACCAGAGCCCCGGGCTGTCCGACCCAACGTTCAGATCATACAGCTCTGCGCAAGCTGCTGCTTATGCTGCACATCGATGTGGGTATAAGAACACGCTGATCGAGCAAGTGCTATCTCTGCATGAATCGGCAGGTGGCTCGTTCGATGTCGTCCTCGATGTCGTCCTCGATGTCGGTACCGGCACCGGACAGGTCATTCGTGACGTGGGACCCTTTCTTCACGACAGCATTCGGCGTCGATCCCAGTATTGAGATGATTTCTAAAGCCAGAGCGATCGGTGGTACCGCGAGGACTGGGAAGGACATTGAATTCTTGACCTGTGCAGCGGAGGACCTTGACAGTCTGAGCCAGGTGAAGCACGGCTCGGTGAATCCGATTACTGCAGGCATGGCAGTAAGTGCTTTCTGGCATATATAAGTTTTTTTGGAAGAATGGAAAAAGTCGACATACTGAATTTGCGAAGGCGCACTGGTTCGATACGCCAAAATTTTGGGCAGCTGCAGCTAGGGTTCTCAGCCCAGGAGGCACCGTGGCTCTTTGGACCAAGTCATCTTATTACTGCCCTGAGTTCCGACAAACAAGGTGTTCCCGCCTTTTAGTGCGGGATTAAATACAAACTGAATACACGCAGATCCCAAATCGACACCAAATGCTTCTGAAGTTCAAGTTATATTATCCGAATTTGAGGATGTAATTCTGGGTCCATATGCTTTACTAGCGAATAAGCTGTCCCAACACAACTATAAAGATCTAATTCTCCCCTGGGACAAACCGGAGACCGCATCTCTATTTGATGAGAACCTATTCAAGAGATTGGAATGGGATGTTGGCGGCCAGCTGACTGATGGCATGGATTTCTTCGGTGGCAGTGAGGAGACGACTCTGGCCGAGATAAGGGAGGGTATGAGTACCGCTAGTATGGTAACTCGGTGGCGAGATGCCCATCCCGAATTGGTGGGAACAGACCGAGATTGTGTGAATGTTCTAATACAGAAGCTCAAAGGCGCCGTGGGAGTGAGTGGCGGGAGGGAAGAGGAGGTGAAACTAAGCATGGGCATGGGAACAGCCATCTTGATCGTGAATTGAGTGAAATAACTGAACATTCTACACCCAGCATTGAATCGACACGTAAGTTAACTCTCTAGTGAATCTAGATACAGGGACAATGGTGGCGATGGGTGCGCTCAGTAATGTGATGTATAGTAATCAAGACGTCGTTGCACAGAATCATGGTCTTGCCTTGGCCGATATGGTCAACGGTGATTTCCATTTTCAATGACTGAACCCGACGCTGGCTCCTGACTCATTAACACGTATTTGGAACATGGGTTCTGAAAAGAAATTGCAGTCGACTGCAGTTTTCTTGCGATCTCATCATCACCGAAGGGCCGGCTCATGATGGCACTTACGGTGACTCCACATCGGATGGCATCTGGAAAGCATATCAGCAGCAGGTGCTTCTTGCATGTGATCCCAGTAACTATGCGTTCCTCGTCACAATGAAGTCTCGACCGTTTTCCTGCACAGCCTTCATCTCCGTTGTTGGGCATTCTGTCGCCTACCACTTGAGTGGTCAACTTTCTGGTTGTACTCCATTTGAATGTCAGGCAAATGCAATACAATTAGAAGTATATAGACTATTCATATTTTTTGTGCCAAAAGCTATTATATCGTACCAACATTCGTAGTATCAGGCTATGCATAGTCTCCGGTGCTATTCGTGCTGGCGCTGTTGACAAGCTCCAGTTTAGTTGTCAGCCTGTCAAGCTTGACACCAGGCCGGTTCATCGTGGACGAAGCCATCTCAACCTAGTTTGATACCATCAAGCACTATATTCAAGTACCTTGCTCTATGAATTAAGCATGCAAACTGCCATAAAGCTACCGTCTCATTTATGACACGGCATATGCACAAGATTTGTCTCTGCCTCGAGCGCACAGCAATCTGCGCCACCAAGCAGGACAGCCTTGCTCCTCTGCACAAGACCATTCGAAGACAATTATTCGGCCTGCAAGACCCTTCGAGAACAATTAGAAGTGTAACTCAGCTTTATGGTTCCTTTTTCGTTCGTCAACCCCCAATATCGGATCATGAAGCTCGCATCCGCTCTTTATTCCCTCTCTGGCGCTCTTGCGCTGCCAGAGCCCGGCGCCTCCACTTCACACAAGGTCTCCTTGAGAAATCGCCACAGCCTTACACTTCCAGATGGAAGGGCTAATGTTCCTGGAATATTCGCTTCTCTCAACGCTACGCTCGTGAAGTTCGGTACAAAGCCACTTCCGCACTACGAGCCCGTGGCGCAGCAGCAAGCAGAATATGCTGCCGAGAGGCACAGGCAGAGTGCTGTGTCAGGCGTCAACGTGCCCCTAAAGGACCAGGGGTTTTTCTCACACTCCGATAGTAACAGGATGTTGTTAGCGATGGACGACAAATACTACGGGCCGGTAACGATTGGTTCTAGTGACGGGAATGCGCAGACGTTTGAGCTGTAGGTCCATGATTCTGGCCAAGTACTTTATTTGATCCATTCAACTGACAATTGCTGGGCTCGCAGTATTTTCGACACTGGGTCTTCTGACACTTGGGTCCCCGGCCCAGATTGTGGCCCGCTCGATGGATGCGTCCATTCAACCAAATACGATGGAGGAGGCATTGATCTCCAAACGACTGTGCCTTCGGGTTACATCACAGTCTCCGTGTCTGGTGACATATACGAGGATGACATGACAATTGCCGGTCTGAAATCGCTCAATCAGACACTTATCGCAATTAAATCAGCCACTGGTTTCTCAGCATTGAATGCTGACGGAATCTGCGGCATGGCTTTCTCAGCCCTGGCTAAGGGCAACGCCGCCACCTTCTTCGAGAACCTTGTCGCCTCAGGGGCAGTTGAGAAGGACGAGTTCAGCTTTTACTTGGGACGTCTGGCCTTGGGCACCGGGAGCGATTCGGAACTGGTCCTTGGCGGTCGGGACAGCACGAAATACACCGGATCATTCGTCACGTTGCCGGTTGTCTCCGAGACGTACTGGCAAGTCGACTTGGACAACGTCAAGGTCCGTGGCCTTGTCGCTGGCTTGCACACTAAGGGTCAGGCGGCGATCGATACGGGTACATCGATGATTATTGCCCCCCAAGCCGCCGCAAAGGAGATCATGTCGCAAATACCTGGAAGTTTGCATCTCCCGATACAAATCCATGGCAGTGCCATCGATATGTTGTAAGCTGGAGTGCTGCCCTTCACGTATTGGAAAACTCTGAATTGACATGTACGCTCTATAGCCTTTTCCCCTGCGACACGGCTGATTCATATATTCCAAGTATCACCTTCGCAGGTGCCAGCTTCCAAATCAGTCCCGTCGATTTCAAAATTGGAAGGGTAGCTCCTGATGATGTTGACAACATTGTGATGGGCAACGAATCCCTTGCCGCAGAGATCCGAGCCAAGATGGAGGATGTGACCGACTATTGCGTTGCTGGACTCAAGGGTCTGGATTCATCATTGATCTCAGCAACCAACGACTTTTACGTCATTGGTGCTGCCTTCCTAAAGAACTGGTATACTGTCATGTCATACAGTGCCAACAATGGCAGCCCTGCTGTGCTGTTTGCACCCAGCATTGGTAATGTTTTGTCCTGAGACCGCTGAACACCTCTAGACCTCCCGCCCATGGTTATGGAGAACTTTTGGATGACAGCCCGAGGGGTGCGTTACACTGTACCTACAAGAAAAATCAATACCGATCAAGAAGACGATGGGTTGTTCCTTCTCCAGCCTTGGACATTTTCTGCTTCACACCAAAGTTTTATGCCTTGGTTCACTCGGTTTCAAATATATATATATATATATCTGCACTTCCGTTTCCATTTCACTCGAAGCATGAAGTCAACAGAGCTAAAGTGTTAGGGGGCTTTGGAGTCGGCTCGAGCGTGTCATCTGGTGTGCCTTTCAATGTACAACATGGGCATTCTTTGAATGGTACCTGACTTGCCAAAAGGATGTGTATGCATCATCAAGCATTACTGACCAGAACCCTAATCTTCCACCTTTATCGGGCCCCCATGTCCTTGCAGCACACGCCCATTTCAACACAGACTCTGCCTGGAACTGAACGGGCCAAGTGTAATGAGCACCTCATTGCGAGCCTTGCTCGCCTATTCCCGAACGACATAGGCTGTTGTTCTGCCTCAGTAAAGCTTCATTAGCTCATCCGATAAGTCTTTCCGGTCCATGTATGGAGCGCTATGCCAGAAAGGGGTCGTCCACTTCATAGAGGATGCAGCCTGCGCAAGCCATGCAAAACATCCCTACCATGGCAGATAAGAAGCACCATAACCACGATGCAATCCCTCCCACACGTGGCTTAAAACTCACTTCGACAACTGGATGACTTCTTGGACGCACTTCTCCATAGTCTTCGCCAAATCCTTCCTTGCCTCCTCGAATTGGCCATCAGAGAGCTTGAGGATAGCTCGTAGACCGCCCTTTTCGTGCTCGCACGACCTTGATGAGCTCAGCGGCCGCTAGCTCATTAGCCCGGGAATCGTAAGGCGCCTGTATGTCGCCTTCTGGTTGAAAAACCGCGATGCGGTGGATGCGGCGGCGGACGTACTCGTCCCAAGGTGCCAGGTATTCTTTCCAGCCGAACTGGGCCGCGGACGGGTCGAACGCGTACTGCGATCCAGACGGCAGGGTCAAGCGGACTACGACGTGGGGGCCAAGGGTGTTGTATCGGAAACGATGCGCTTGTCCGATGCTGAGATCATTGAGCACCGCGATCTCGGCGTTCTTGACAGCGTGGGTGATGAACTCGGCAGTGGCGCAACAAGCTGTGAGAGTCAGAACGTTGTTCGGCTATTGTAAATATATGTGACCGGGAGTCCACTCAGAAATACTCACGTCGAATGAAAAACTCAAACATCGGCCTCGCCCAGAAGGGGATGTCGTTGCATGTGAGACTAGTCATGACAGCATCTGCCTGCCACTGAGGGCCCGCCAGTTGGCGAATGGAGCGTTCGGTGCTCGACGTGGCAACGTAATGTTTGGTTACTATGCCTTGCTCTCGTGTGATAGCGGAGATAGGAATGCTACCATTGGGCACCTGAATGTACTGATAACATGCTTCTTTGAACAAGGCTGAGCTTCGAGCCAACTTGCGTATCTCTTTACACGTAGCCTTGTGCGCCTCGAAGTGGTTGTTTCGACAGTTCTCGTTGCAGTAGGTCGTAGCCGAGACTGTGTGTTCAGATCCATGATCATCGAGGGTAATCAGACAAAGCTTGCATGCGTGAGCGGCATCGTGTGAGCCACAGCTTGCGCAAGATCCGGATACACCTCTGTCAGAGGGTGTGCGAAGGTTTTCAATAGGAGATTGAAACGTCGTGCCATCGTTGGTTGTACTCTTTGGAGCAAAAGGACAAGCTGAAGTCTTTCGGCCCTGAACAGCCCAGCGTAGATACGAGTAAAATCTGTCCTTGTACCAGTTTTTGCTGTGGCTGGTGTGTGATCCAAGGCCAGCCGAGCGAGACCACCCTCCAGATATGTTATTCCTTCGTAATCCGTGTGTACGACCCCATGCATGTTCCAAGTGCCGTAGTCTTTTGTTGATTCGACGACCAACTCCGTTATGCTGGAGTCGTCAGAATCGAAAGACTTGAAAGGGTCCTCATCGACACGGGACCTCTCTGCCAGAACCTCCGCAGGTGATCTGTAGAGTTCGGCCAGCTTGTCGGGGGTCCTTGCATCCGTTGTGTCGCTCGGGAGCAGGAAGCATGCCAAAGAAGCCATGGATTGGGGTGAAGCCAGGTATCATGTATGCCGCAGTCTTTCGTTTGACCGAATCTGTGATGGCCGAGTTGTCCAGCTGTCGAAAAGCTGGCAAGCAACGAATGGCGTTCAGGCAAGGGTTTATTGCTTCAGGTTTGGTTTCATATTCGTTCAGCTCTGTCACGCATTTCAAGGCCTTTTCAGCCATCCCTGGGGTTTTCAGGCTTCTCAGCTGGCGGGAAAGGCTTTCAAGCATCTCCTCTGGACGATGTTGACTCGCTGGCTCGGCGGGCGCCATTGCTTGTCGTACTGCCCAGCTCAACGTTTTCTTGCTTATTGAAGAACACTTGACGGTGTAAACCTAGTGAATAAAGCTGACCGACAGTCTTTCTTGTGCACTAAACGCGGAGGTCGTGTTCCCTTGCCTTTTGATACAAGGACAAAAAGCCGGAGGCCACGAAGGGCAGTTGCAGATGAGGTTGGTCAAGATGTGGTGATGGATGCCTGGGCAACCAAAGTTAGAGAGGCGAATGTTGTAGCAGTCTGGGGGACAGAACGCAAACGGAGGAAGCCAGGCTTGCTGAGCCCCAAATCAGACGAAAAGTTGGCAAATCCGTTGTAAGTCATAAAGGGCTGAGCGAAACCCGACTTACCAGCGGAACTCAGCGACACCTGAGATTTAGTTCGTATGTTTGACCTTCTCACCACCCAGACCTTTCTGTCCCTTGTAATTGTTTCGAACGAGAAACAAAAGTCTGCGAGCCGATACAAATCGAAAGGCTGAAGTCTATGGGCTCAATACCTACATCAGGGTTCATGTGGCGGTTTTACATGTATTTTGGTGAGAAATTTCGGCCAGTGGGTGAGCGGTGGCAGCTCTAGCTGTCACCGAGATAGCTCGAAGTTTACCACATCATAAGCAAAAGACTGCGTATAGGAACCAGCGATCTCGTATTGAAGAATGAAGGTAAATGCCAGGGTAATGAATAGATGCCTCACTTGTACAAGGCCGCAATAAACCTGTCTCATCCTTCTGTATAGCACAAACCAAGTGTACAATCTGCCCACTTCCTTTCCCCTTTCCGGTCGTCCAGAGCCACGTATCTCACAAACCTCCAAGAGACATTTCGGCGGGGCTTGAATGCTCAAATTATGCCACGCGTGTTGTTCAAAAGGTGTCATTGACAGCCCTAAGGCTGCCCACCGACAGCGCGTCTCCTTCCACTTCCGACAATAAATCCGATGTCAGGCGACATTGCCGACTGAAAATAATGATGAGGTGTCCAAAGCACTCGAGTGGGCAGTAGCCTCCCGAGCGTAGGATGTCGAGTGATTTGTAAAGTAGCTGCTGAAGATGATGTTCTTAAAAGAATCGTCAAATAACGCGGGCCAACTTCTCGTGAGAACCGATCGAGGAAATTGACTGTGTTGAGACAAAAGGAAAGCAGTGTGGAAACGGCGCGTTTCTCTTCTTGCCGCACCGAGGTGAGTAAAGTAATCGTGGACAGAATTGCTGCTTGAGCTGATCGGTCATAAGAGTCTTTCAGCGGTAGGCACCACCGAAACGAGGTCCTGGAGCCATGCGACTGCCTACCACAGGTCCAACACCGGGACCGGGCCTCGTCGCAACCGCCGGATTGGTACAGAGCATTCCGACACGCGAGCCGAATTTCGATCCACGGAGTGAAACCATGTGCTTGCGGATGTGAGCAGCGACCATGTCTCGGTGCTGGGTATTGGCATGGGTCAGGATGTACTGAATGAGATAATTGCCATACTGGTCGCTGGCAATGTCAATCAAAGGAATGCGCGGCCGGTCGAGACGACCCTCGCTGACTCGGTCAAGGTAGCGGCTGAGAAACTCGGGGCCTCCGATTTTAAGGCATTTCTCAACGACCTTGGAAGCGAACTGATCCATGGAATACTCCGCAGCGTATCGAATGACATGATCAATGGCACGGCTGCGGTCCGCAGGGGCACCATGTTCGCAAATATGCTGGATGCACCAGTTGCCAAACTGGCCGTGCGCCACGATGTCGATGTTGGCAAGGACTTCCTCAATGCATGGGCGCTGTAACACATGTCAGTTTAAGATCATGGACGGTTAGGGTCGGACGACATTGGCTAACCTTGTCTTCCTCCAAGCAGTTCTCAAAGATGTTTTGCACAACCAGACTACCAGTCTCTCCTAGTGCGACCTCATGCCACATGCCGCGCAGTGACTCATTGACAAACTTCATGATCTGGGGAGGGCTCTCAGTCCATCTCAATTCGAATAGCTTCTGCCAGACGTGACAGGCATAACGATGAATGACCGTCTCGGGGATGCGACGGAGCAGCTCATGGACCATGATGGCCTTGTAGTCCTCCGGGACAGAGTCGAACGCCTTCTGCACGACGTGGCATCCGAATGGGTCCATTGAAAGGTTGAGGGTGTTGCCACGGATGGCTTCGGCAATCTTGATGACCTGCTCTGGCGTTCCATGCTCGAAGCAGCGCTGGACAAGGAAGTTTCCAAAACGGTTCACCATGAGTGGGTATGCCTGAGCAACAATGGCTTCGACGATCTCGTATTTCTGCTCCGGAGTTCCAACCTTGAGCTTCTGTTGAAGGAAAATAGAAGCTTGCTGGTCGTTGTTGCAGACGATCTTGTCAACAATGTACTTCCAGTTGCAGTTGACGTTGCGGTCCAGGAGACGACGATAGTTCAGGGGCTCGGTGGTGGGCAGATAAGTCTGTCCTTCGGTAGCGATTGCCTATGAAGAGGTGGGTTAGCGAGGACACACAAGTTGCAAAGTTATTACTAGGCATGGAGTCATGCATTGGGTGGTAGACTTACGTCAGGCTTCCAAGACGAGCCTGTGGTGGATGTGAACTCAGTCGCGTGCGGAGACAAAGGTGTTCCAATAGGCGACGGTCCGTACTGAGAGAACATTCCCATTCCATTTCCGGGCATGTTGCTAGGGCCTCCAGGGTAGCCAGGACCACCGTCATATTGGGAAGGGCCCATGTTTCCCATGCCGTAGCCACCATAGTTGCTGCCGTAAGAGCCGGGGTTTCCAAATCGGTTATCGTAGCGGTTGCCGCGACGACCACTACCGGAACGCATCAGGTCAGGCTGCTGACCAAAGCGATCTCCTCGGAAGCCGTCCATGGATTGATCATTGTATGGTGGGACAGACTGGTCAATGAAACCTTGATCGCGAGGGATAGACCAGCCTGTCGCGGGAGGAGCATCTTGGATTGGCATGGGGGGCGGCATGAAGGAGGGTTGGTAGCTTGGCTTGTTGCCATTGTTCAGAATTCCCCGAGACCGGTTGTAGCCAGTGGCCGATATGGCTTCACTAATTTCAGAGCGGCAGTCGTCAGAGGCAGGTCCCTGCCAGGCGTTGTCTCTGGGAAGCTGGGTCTTGGGGAGACTAGTCAGTGCAGGGTATGCCGACGGCCTCGTTCCAATAGGTTCAACCAAAGGGGCACCGCCCGCGCAGTCAGAATCAGACGACAGTATGGGCGTTGCACGACCACTTCCCTGCTCACGACGGGTTTGTGCGAGTTCATTGTTGAGGTTAGTGATGTGGTTTTGGGCCTTGGCCAGCTCCAGCTTCAGTCGGAGGACCTCCTCGGTAGCGGCATTGTTGTCATTCGGCGCTGCACTGGCAGGTCGAGTTGTTGGGGCGGTACCTCCGAAAGCGTCGGTGGCAGGCGTGATTGGCAGGGAGCTGCAGGAGGAAGGATTGTCGGCTTCGGTGCACTCGTTCTGGCGAGGCTGATCATGGCTCTCGCACAGCTTCGCCAGCAGCTTGTCCATGGGATTGGGCCCGTCGTAGTTGGTCTGAGGCATATTGTCAGATGTTTCCGTGCAGTTGGGACAGGTCGAGACTTACCTTGGCAGAGCCCTGGTTGATGAGCTTGGAAGTTGTCAAGGGCGTGGCCGACTTTCTCAGGGACTGTTGGCCACCTGAAGTGCCCTCCTCATAAGGGACGTTCTCGTTTTGGGGCATCGTGGGGACAAACGATAGCCAAGGAAGGATTTGTCAAGGAGGCAGCGAGGATGCTATTCCAAAGGTGATTGTTTCCTGTTGAGCAGGCTACGTAGCTGGGGACAGAGATGGGTGAAAAATAGCTGAGATGGGGTAGATCCTGTCGATCACCTTTGTGTTTGATGGAGGGGAGAAGGGGAAGGTGGACGAGGTGGGAAGGATGGGAAGGGTAAGGGAGGTGAGAGATGGGGAAATGGGGTGTCAATGTTTTGAGTCGAGGCGTTATGGACTCAGGTGGGCAGGCAGCTTGTTTGGACACTGCGAGTGGCAGGAAACACGGGACGGGGAACGCTCTGGAAGCTGCCACCAATTCCCACCTTGTTTTGCGCAGGCTGCAGCTGAGGATATAACAGCAGATCGAAGACCAGATACCCAGGTGGTTCTTGCCCCGTTTCAAGGGAAGACCGGTCTGCCCATGTGCTCCAGACCCTGCAAGGTATTACTAGACTCGCAGCGCTTTCCCTGGAGAGCAATTCTCTTTCTTCGGCGACGAGGAACGAGTGAAAGTCCAGACCGAACATTGAAGGCCTAGAACTGGTTTGGTCCAGAAGTTACGGGTTCACCTGCCTCAATTTCACAGAGACAGGGGCACTCGCCGTATCTTCACGTTGTATTCCTAAGCTCTTGGTCCGCGAGCTCACACTCGTTTAGTGATCGAAATCAGGGAAGACCTTCAGGTGTGCATAAATCACAAGGGAATGACGAGAAGAAGGCCACCTAGTGACGTATTTGCGATGTCTGCGATGCACGTACTTTAGAGAAACCGGAAACGTTCTCTCAGCCGCGTTCACAAACGGCAGGCTAGGTAGACTCACCATCGCACACCGAGATCCCAGAACCTCCGGGTTGATGGCACAAGCTGTCTTCCTCTGGCTGCGATTGGATGGTGATAACACAAGCTCCAAGATGCCACTCCTGGGACTAAGCCTCGGTTCTGGGCTCATGAGCCATTCAACCTCTGATTGCGTCAACGGGACCCAAGGCCTTGTCCTGGACAAAATTACAGAGCCCGACAACACCAGATCAAATGCAGAAATATTCCAATACGCCTTCAAGGCCACCCACGTGGTAACGCCCCTCTGTGTAATGCTGGCCAGAAGAAAAGGTACGGGTCGTCGGTAAACAGTGTCACAAGCATGCGGGCTCACGGCAACACCTCGCTGTTGTTGACATATGTGTGCCCTCGAGATGAAGTGGATATATTCGGACATGGTCTCGCCGGAGTAGTATCGTACAGTTGTCAATGGCACGCCAGCCTCCTCCTCTATCTCTTCTTCGCTTTGGCATCTGCACAGACCAATATCAGTAAGATATCTTCTCTGCTTTTACTTGGGTAGACTGACCTGGAGGACCCTTCTTCTTCTTCGGTGCGCCTTTTCCACGGGCTTTCAAGCTACAGTCTGTCAGCAGTGGTCGAGTGTTCCACCGAGAACCTGGACGTACAAAGCGAGTGATTCTTGTCGGTCCTCCTCATCCTCGTCGACAAATTCCAGTGCCGGTCCAAACTCCTTCGTGAGGTCCTTCAGGTCGACCATCCTTCGCGGATAGTAGGCCGCCAGCGCCGGGCCTCGTAACCTCTGTCGCAAGATCTTGTTGCCCATGCGAACGCCGTCAGGGTTGTAGGTTGTGGCAAAGATTCGACATCGCGTCTGTGATGCGTCAGTTCTAATGAGAGGAGGCGCAACTTCGAGTATCAATAATTACCTGCAGGAGCTGCAGTAGCCGCTCGCGAGGGACCGACATTATGGCATGGCTTGGAGGAGGAATTGGACGTTGCGAGGCGAAGACGGCCGGCACGCATGAAGTCAAAAGCTATCCACGCGCAAACTCTCTGATTGGACGGTTAGGCGAAGCTAGGTATGTGGGGCCTGCCAGCCCGTCAGCCCTGCAGGCTAGTGGGGCCCCGTGGTTACGGTATGTTATACCGCATAGTACATGCAGAACTCTCAACCCATCCTTCAACATTGCGTATCTTGCACCTCCTCATTGTTATTGCAGAATGGGCAAACGCTCACGCTCAGACTCCGCCGATGGCGAGGTCAGTCATCAACCAACCCACAAACACAAAAAGTTGAGAGTTCCGGATGCCCTGTCTCGCCTTTCGGAGAACGCCGACGACCTCATCGAGTGTCTGCAGGCCCTCAAAACTCAGAGCAATGACCCAAATTTGATTCGGCGACTGGCCACACTGAGCAACGACCTCCTGCCAAGCTTCAAGACCCTAGCAAAAGGACACGACGAGAAGCTGATTGAGGGTGAGACGGAGGCCACAGAACATCCCAAACCAGAGCCTGCTGAGGCCCCTCAACCAGAAGTGCCGATACTCACACCGTGGAGGCCATCAGAAGTCGCAAAGAACCCACCACCTCTCCCAGCCATCTTGGATCCAGCACTGGAAACGGCATCATTCACCCACGCAGGAGTCGCCCGTGGCGAACGAAGCTACGAGCAGTTGGAATGGCTTGGAGACGCATACCTCTACTTGATCTCCACCGCGTACATTTACATGACGTTCCCGCATCTTCCACATGGTGACATGTGCCACATCCGGGAGGTTCTAGTTCGCAATTCCACGCTCAGAGAGTATTCACTCCATTATGGGTTTGAGAAGCAGGCTAAATTCCCTAGCGAATACGGCATTTCTGGGCGGCAAGGTGGTACAAAGGCAACAGACAAGGAGCGTGCAAAGGTTCTGGGCGACATATTTGAGGCCCACGTCGCCGCTATCATCCTGTCGGACCCAATAAGAGGAGTCTCGAGGACGGCGAAGTGGCTCAAGGAGCTGTGGAGCACGACAATTTCCAAGCAGATTAAGAAGGATGCCCAACCTCAGCCGTCTCTTGTCGCTCCCGTGATGGGCGCCGCGTCATCGGCAGCTTCTCATGCCGACCTCAAAGCAGCTAAGCAACAGCTGTCTGCACTGCTGGCTCTTTCCAACCCTCGAGTTAACATCACGTACAAGTCTGTCGATGAGAGCAGGACCCTCCGCGACCCGCTGACCAACCTGGTCTTGTACAAGCAGGCGGTTTATCTGGAGGGCTATGGCGAGTCGAAAGAGCTTGGGACTGGAACGGCCAAGAAGAAGTCGGACGCGAACGATGTGGCAGCACTGAATGCGCTGAAGAATAAGAAACTGATGAACGTGTACAAGGAAAAGAAGCGGTTGGCTCTGGAGAGTAGGGAGGCTCAGGAGAAGGCATCTAAGGACCTGGGATTCTAGCTGCAGGATTGATACTGCTAACCTCCCTTGGAGCAAAATGTCGGTAGTCGGATATGTATCTAGAATGTTCCGCTCTGCATCTCTGAGGCGCTCTTTGGCTTGCTTAAATTCGAGAACGGATATTCGCACCCGTAAAAACGGAGGGTACACTCATACATGATAACACACCCAATACCTATTTACTCAACACCCATACACCTAACACCCATACACTCAACACCCATACACCCAACACCCATACACCCAACACCCATACACCCAAATCCTATACCCACCTAATACTTGTATGGATTAGGTGTTAGGTGTATGGGTATTGGGTGAGTGTATAGGTGTTGAGTAGGTGTGCAAACATGGCCTGGGCGATATGCTCTAACTTTCGGCTGCAGCTGTGACTTGAGTGTTGTATGGGTGTAATATCCGTTTTGGCGGGTGCGAATATACGTTCTCTTAAATTTAGCCTGAGGCTGGACCCGAAGCACTGCACTTCAAATTGAATTCATGCTTTGCGAGTCGCTTCCTCCCGAAGACATTCTAGCTTTGTAACAATGTTACTGGAATACACAGTACTGGAAAGTCTACGCGATTCCCTCGCAGGCCAAATATTGTCAGAGAGAACGTTGACTGGGGTAAGTTGATGATCCGGCTGTCGCGCTTGGGGTTTAAGATTTGGCGGGTGAAATGGCCCACAGGTTCCCCCAATGTCCCGAAAGCTGCCGTCAGTTACCTCGGCCGAGGTCCAGTCCAGGAGGGCGGGCCCGCTGATTACACGCGCCTAGCCAACACGTCGGGTCATGGAGAGATGATGCGGTTACTCAGTGCCAACCAAATGTTCCCCCGCCATTGATGATGATACCGATTATAGAGAAGTTAGACATCTGACCTCTCCACGCGCCTGCGAGCCCAAATACCTCCAATCTCGCGTCCAAACCATAGCGCCACCTTCGAGCTCACTCAAAACAGGTCCGATAACGGGTACCAACTGACTTGGCTGTTGACGAACCCCGAGCCACCGCATAGCGCCTCGTTCCTGGGATAGCACACGACTGCCCTGGTGCCGTGGGAGGCACCAGCAAACAATTGCAAACATGGCGGACTCAGTCGGTAAGAACCAATCCTCCTCCTCTTGGCTTTGCGCAGCAGGCTTGTACCTGACCCTCACGGCTCTGTTCAGATCGGGTGTTCGTCCATGCTCTCAACACGGTCAAGAAAGTCCCCAAGACCGGGGCACTGCGGCCCCCGCCGTCCGATCGAATGCGACTCTACGGCCTCTATAAGCAGGCGATGGAGGGCGACGTCGATGGAGTCATGGATAGGCCGACTGCCAGCTCAGGCATGCACGGAGACGAACTACAGAGGGAACAAGATAAGTGGGACGCGTGGGACTCGCAGAGGGGTCTTAGCCGTACTGAGGCAAAGAGGCGGTATATCGAGGCCTTGATCGAGACAATGCACAAATACGCTACAACACCGTGAGTAGCACAAGCAGCCCTTCGGCAGCACCACGATGCGGATGTTGCGTGTTTACTGATGCGGAAAAAACAGGGACGCAGCAGAGTTGGTATCCGAGTTGGAATTCGTATGGAATCAGATCAAAAACAACAGCCCAAGTTCCTCGAACGAGTCGGCGAAACAGCTAGGCATGAGCATGGACACAAGCCCCAAAAGATTCGCCCAACCCATGGCAGGGACCGACGGGCCCATGAAGGTGTTAAGCCCAATGAGCGAGGAGGACGAGGCAGAGCTAGACTACCAGAGGCGCATGGCAGCCGGTGACCCGGATGACGACGGCGAGTACGTCAAGAGGGGGGACAAGTGGTCCAAGAAGATGGAGCGGGCAATCGTGCGACTTTCTACGGAGATAGCGGCTCTCAGGGAACAAATAACGTCCGGGCGAGAATGGAGGTCCAGAAAAGAAAGGAGCTTTGGGGCCTGGGTGAGGTGGCTGCTCTGGACGGCCATGAAGCATGCCGTTGCTGATGCACTCCTCATATTCCTTGTCCTGATATGGATGCGGAGGAGGAAAGACAGAAGATTGGAAGACCACTTCCGAGCAGCCGTGAAAATCGGGAGAGAGTACGTGCGGAAGGTTCTGCCATCGAGATGACAAGTCCATGAGGAAGGAGACCTCGCGAAAATTGACAAGCTGGAGTGGAGCTGCCTGGCTGGTATAGGTCGCAGGCAAGCAAGCCACGGAAAGATCAGTGGGACCGTTGGGCCGAGCATCACCACCAGGCCAACCACGTTCAACCCTCAGCAACAGGGCTTATTGTCTTGCCTCAGACACAGCTCAGCGTCAAGGGGCCGCTGGGATGCTTATAGTCCGGACGCTCGTGTGCGTTCATGGGGTAACACTTGAAGAGTGAACACCAGAGTTAAGCGATAACTCTGTTGCATGGCCCAATTTGTATAGCACGACCCTCCCTGCCAGGCAATGGTAGATGCTGTTATCATGGTACCATATAGTCTCTGGGCTTCATCACAGTAGGGTACGGGATACAATAATATCCGAAGGCATCTCAATGAGACACCAAGGGGCCACTTTCCCCATTAGGACCCACACGTTCAACAAACTGGGAGATTTCCCCGATATGTGACTACGTTGTATTTCGAACACGGTGAGGTCGATGGTTGTTGACTCTTAGCAAGAGTTGAACATCATCATAAAATATCTTTGCTTCGACGTCGCTTGAGTGGGTTATGTTCGTTGCAATGAATTTCGAGCCCTACATTGCAACCCCTCACCCCATCCCGCTGTCCTCTAAATTCGTTGCTCGCCTACGTACGCTGCACCTATGATCCCAATTGGATTTTTTTACCCAGATCGTTCTCAGCAACCATTGGAGGTCGCCTACTTGGACCTTCAATAGGGGCCCCGTTTCAAGGCATCAATCAGTAATGCGACTTTGGGAGCGTTTCGAAACCTAAGCCTGCCGAGGAGAGGGTCCAAGAAAGGTGCTTTTGACGTTCGGGTTGAGTTTCCCCCATCGGCAGTAATTTTCTGTCTGTAAATACTGCACGCCGCTCATTCAACAACCAGCTCTCAAATTAAGCAACCCCAAGCTTGCAAGACGGACTCTGCATCACCAGGAAGAAATATCGCGCGCCTGACAGCCGTCTGGAAATATGGCCTCATCACGCAGCGGTCACACAACCCCTACAACGCCTGCTCAACGAGATGCACCCATGATGGCCGACCAAATCAGAGGAAAGCCGCAGATGCTACCTGATGACGAAGTGCCTCCTCTCACCCATGTCATCCCGACCATTTTCGTCCCGCTCCAGGATGATCTCTTGAAGCCGATAGAGCCGGCCAAAGACAGAGTCGAGCGCATGCAGCGGATGAAGGCAAGCCTCGACGCCAACGAGATGAAAGTGCGGGACAACATCAACTGGATCTACGAGCGCGAGGCGCGGCGACACGTGATGGAGGCCCAGAAGTCCGGCGTGCTCTCCCAACCGCGCCAAACGGCTCCCTTGACCTGGGAGGAGGCAGACCGGCACCTTGCGAACATTGCAGCAGCACCGACGAATCCCAACGTCTCCTGTCCCCTACCACCAGAGAAGATCGCCGAGTTCCAGCGCTACGACCAACAGAATGTTGGCCAGCTGCCCCCGGACGGCCTGTCTCCCCATGAGAGATTGGCTAGGGAGGTGCTCGCCATAGCCCATCGTGGAGTCAAAGATATGGAGGACTACAGTGCGTTCCACATCAAAGGCATTCGCGATCAACTTGACAACAGCATCGCGAGGGAGAAGCGGGCACATGGTTGAGTTGCGAGGCTGGCTGGGTGGAAGACTGAACACGGAGGCTATCATCGCGACCGAGGTCAACGTGCGCTTGTAAGGACTGGCAAACTGCAAGAATATGGGATGCATACAGGCCGTGCTGAGGACGTGGCTGCATTGTCTGATATCACCGCGGGGCTACGAAATTTGTTCATTTTTTATTTGGCCCATGACGGGGGCCCCAGCGTTGGCTCTCAAGAACCTGATACACCGAGGCCGTTTACAACGGCCACATGTATTCATGTTGTGGAAGCTGGATGATGTGCACTAATCAAGATCACGAAAACGATTTGGGATGTAACGACCGGCGGTAAGAGGCATTGCACATTGAGCCAAATTGGCTCTCACATACTTCCAAATCGGCGTTAAATATTGATCTGGAGCACAAGATAGAGGAGAACCCGACTGAAGCAACCGTCATGCTTGCGCAAGACAGAGCTCAAGCTCACCTACAATAAAATGTGCCCGTGAATGAGTTGAAGAAGAAAAGAAGTTCTTCATTGACGCAGCCGCCAAACAATTTGCGTTTTTATCTAGGGTGCGAGCTCAAGGCCGTGCACGGACCAGTGAAGTTTGGCCCCACCACGCTCGCCCAGCGGCCAATCGCCTTTTAGCCTTTCTAATGCGTCAGATATTCTGCCAGTGGCCAAAGATCCCCCCAGAGCAGCATCGCAGTAGCATCTTCGACGTCAACACTCTGACGACTCCCACTTAACCCGCGCCCCTTCCCTCCTGCCCGTCCCTTCCCCACTCCTTTTCTGCCGTCGAGACGATACGATGCTGCGACAGACTCTGGCACGTTCGGCTTGGCGGAGTGGCAAGCGGACCGCCTCCAACGCCGCCAGAGCCTTTTCCGTGACAGCTCAACGGCCCGCCGAGGTCGAGCTCACAATTGGTACGTTGATGGCGCCACGAGGCAGTTCGCACCCATGGCAATGCTAACAGCTCTGAAGATGGCAAGAAGGTGTCTATAGAAGGTGAGATGGTCCAATGGTCCCAATTGGCCTGGCTTCTCTGACGCTCTCCCAGCTGGCTCGGCTTTGATCCAAGCGTGCGAGAAGGCGGGATCAACAGTTCCAAGGTACGTTTTCATGGCTTCCCATATTTTAAGGACCTCTTAGCTAACAAACTCTCTTAGATACTGCTACCATGAGTACGACGAACCCACAATCTCCTCCCCCTCTTCCGACGACTCACAATCCTTCGAACCGCGGCTAATCGAATACACACAGGAAGTTGATGATTGCAGGAAACTGTCGTATGTGCCTGGTCGAGGTCGAAAGAGCACCAAAACCCGTCGCATCATGCGCATGGCCAGTCGCACCCGGCATGGTCGTCAAGACCAACTCGCCGCTCGCACACAAGGCACGAGAAGGCGTGATGGAGTTTTTGCTGGCCAACCATCCCTTGGACTGCCCCATTTGCGACCAGGGTGGCGAGTGTGACCTCCAGGACCAGTCCATGAGATACGGCGGAGACCGCGGCCGATTCCACGAGATCGGCGGCAAGCGAGCCGTTGAGGACAAGAACATCGGGCCTTTGATCAAGACGTCGATGAACCGTTGCATTCACTGCACAAGATGTATTCGATTCGCAAACGATATCGCCGGTGCTCCTGAACTCGGCTCAGCGGGCCGTGGCAACGACATCCAGATCGGGACCTACTTGGAGCAGAACCTCGACTCGGAACTGTCCGGAAACGTAATAGATCTCTGCCCTGTTGGTGCTTTGACTTCGAAACCCTACGCCTTCCGCGCTCGTCCGTGGGAACTTAAGAAGACGGAGACCATTGACGTGTTGGATGGACTTGGTTCAAACGTGCGGGTCGACTCCCGAGGTCTCGAGGTCATGCGTGTCGTCCCTCGGGTGAACGATGATGTCAACGAAGAGTGGATCAACGACAAGTCACGATTCGCCTGTGATGGTCTGAAGACGCAGCGCCTTACCCTGCCTCTAGTTCGTCGGGACGGCAAGTTTGAGCCTGCAGACTGGGAGCAAGCTCTGACCGAAATTGCTCAGGCGTGGCAGCAGAAGGCTCCCAAGGGCAACGAGTTCAAGGTTGTCGCTGGTGAGCTTACTGATGTGGAGTCTCTGGTTGCCATGAAGGAGCTTGCCAACAAGCTGGGCTCTGAGAACCTCGGCCTCGACACCCCTACGGGCAACCAGCCTGTTGCTCACGGTGTTGACGTTCGGTCCAACTATCTCTTCAACTCGAGGATCTGGGGTATTGAGGAGGCGGATTCTATTCTCATTGTCGGCAGCAACCCAAGACATGAGGCTGCCGTCCTCAACGCTCGTATCAGGAAGCAGTGGATGCGCTCAGACCTTGAGATCGGCGTGGTCGGCGAATCTTGGGATTCCACATTCGAATTCGACCACCTCGGAACAGACCTGGATGCTCTCAAGAAGGCGCTTGCGGGACCCTTTGGCAAGAAGCTATCAGCTGCCAAGAGGCCCATGATCATTGTGGGCTCTGGAGTCACGGATCATGCTGATGCCAAGGCCTTCTACGAGACCATCGGAGCTTTCGTCGACAAGAACGCCGCCAACTTTGTGACGGAGGAGTGGAACGGTTACAACGTTCTCCAGAGGGCTGCTTCTCGCGCAGGTGCCTTCGAGGTCGGATTCGTGACGCCCTCTGCCGAGGTCGCCGAGACGGCTCCCAAGTTTATCTGGCTGCTTGGAGCCGATGAGATCAACGAGGCCGACATTCCCAAGGACGCATTTGTGGTCTACCAGGGCCACCACGGTGACAAGGGCGCACAGATCGCGGACATCGTCCTCCCCGGCGCAGCTTACACAGAGAAGAACGCTACCTACGTCAACACGGAGGGCCGTGTCCAACTTACAAGAGCCGCAACATCACTGCCTGGCGCTGCCCGTACTGACTGGAAGATCATCCGCGCAGTGAGCGAGTTCCTCGGAGCTCCTCTGCCATATGATGATGTTGCTGCCCTGCGGGACAGAATGGTCGAGATCAGCCCTGCCCTGGCAGTATACGACGTCGTCGAGCCTGTGGCGTTGCAACAGCTTAGCAAGGTGCAATTGGTGGACCAGAACAAGGGCGCGAAGGCCTCCGGCACACCCCTCAAGCTCCCTATCGAAAACTTTTATTTTACAGATGTGATTTCACGAAGGTCTGTAGAACTGCCGACCAACCTTTACCACGTTGTTACTGACGATTATGCTGCAGCTCTCCAACAATGGCCCGTTGCTCGGCCGCAAAGGCGACTGGTGACCCACGCACCAACTTTATGGCGCCGGGTATGGAGGAGGATAAGCCCCTTGGACAGGTCGCTTACGGTGCATGAGTGTGTGGTCCTAGTGAATAGAAAAATATTCGCAGCTCCCCGAGGCGTCCTTTGCAATTTGTGGCCATGCTTTCACGTTCGTCGTTGTACATATACAGGAGTAATAGGCCACTATGACCAGATCAATTCCCATTGAGTATCAGTTCCGAATATATGCGCTCACTGTGCAATCGTCCAGGGTTGGACACCGTTGGGCACCCTGGTCTAATTCTCTGTCACGGTGAAGACATCGGTCGAATGACGTGCCTTATTGCAGGCTACGGTGTCTAAGCTCAAGTCCGTCGGCTGGTCTGGTCTGATAGGCCCCATGGGCGGATGGACTTTAGACTACCAAGATGTCAAGTGCCTTTGCACTGCCTCTAAAAATCGGGTTGGCGGGGCGTTGCCGTATCTCAGGAAGGCATGCTTGCTTCATCAGGCACGACCTCCAGGTGTCTCGACATCATCGTCCGGAAACTTCTCATCAACCTGGGCCACGAGAACCCCTTCGGCGTGGAGCTGAGTGCCCGCGTCCGACCGGGCCTTTTCCCAGGGCTTCGGTGGCCTAGCCATCGATCCAAACGGAGTCGTGGTCTGCACATGTCAGAAACGCCGTGTATCCAAGTCACACTGCGACCACGGGAATATTCGGGGGGGGGGTGGCGACTGACCGGATTTCTTGCCACGATGTCGGGGATCTCCACGATGCCCTCGACCGGCTCGCCCGTCTGGACTGCCTTGATGATCGCGGCGAACCGCTCCGGGTACGCGGGCGAAGACTCATCGCCGTCATCGTCGTCGTCGTTGGCGGCCAGTGTCCGGTCGACATACAGCTCTGTCTTGGGCGCGGCGGCCATCCACGACGGCGTGGAGTCGTCAGCGCCGGTCCCGGGCCGGGCCTGGGACGAAGGATCCTCGGCGAGCAGGGCGCGGGCCCAGCGGGCCTTCTCGGCGGTGGCCTCGTCGCGCCTCGTCGCCAGCGAGGCGGCGTCGCCGGCGGTAGCAGAAGAGGCGAGCCTGTCGCGGTGGTTGCACAGGGCCTCCAGCAGGTCCCACTCCCAGAGGCGGGCGGGCTGGCCGGCCTGGTAGCTCGCGCGGAGCCAGTCCCTGTAGCCGGCGTAGGGGATGGTGGTGCCGCTGATGCGGGCGTAGTAGAATATCCGCGAGTGCATGACGATGTCGGCCTGCGAGGCGGTCTGCGCCAGGGCGTGGTAGCCGCCCAGGGCGAGGACGAGGCCTCCCTGGCTTCCGTTGTCAGATCGGGGATGCTCTACACGGTGGTTGGTAGGCGAGCTGGCTTACGAGGAAGTCCTTGTCTAGGTCCCATCTGTACTCGTGGAAGGACCGGTATGCGTAGTCGGCTTCTTGGGCTGGATCTGGCGCTGGGGCCTCGGCGCCGTTGGGGTCGTCGGCCATAGTCATCTTCTCTCACACCGCGTTGAGTAGGGCGGCTCCGGGGGGCGGGGGTGGGTTGGTGGGCAGCGAGATCTTTACGAGCTGGGCATCCAAGGTGATTAGTCCGGTTGGGATGTGCTGAGATGACAAGCCGGAGGCCGGGCCGATGCCGAGTGGGCCTAGACGTCCCGGGTCGGCACGGAGATGTGGAGTCGAGGAAAGACCGGCAGGTTTCCGGGTTCAGTCCTGTGAGCGACACTGTCAGGCTCCAGCAGATGCTCCTTGTGCAGTCGGGAGGAGCGATGTGGGCGTTTAATGCCCGAAACATTGAGGCGCTGGGGAATTTCATTCGCTAGAGCTTCTCTTGCAGCCTCCCCGCCTGTGCTGGGCGGGCACAACGCATGGTCCCTCTAAGCATAATACGTGTACTTATTCGCTGATGTGGTTTTCGTGATTAAGGTGCAACCATACTCCCATATCCTCAAGGTCCTATTGCTCCTTCCTAGCTATGTAGATTTGCAAGAACTTCTCTCGGCAAACAGTTGTGCAGGCTCACGTTGTGTTCCCAGACGTCTCCCGGACGCTCGGACCACGTGTTCCTATCTCGGGCCCCCCGAGGATCGCCTAGGGATCGGTTGTGTCCCTGCCTGAACGACGCCGACTGCCTGGGCCTTGGGTCGTCTGGTCACCAGGCTACATAGCTTCACCAGGACAGCTGACAGCACACTCCGCGACGCCCCTGGGAGCCTTTCCGGTCAACAAAGCAGCCGCCATGCGTCGTGCCGCTACGAGGGCGTTTCGGACGTGTCAATGCACCGTTCGAGGCCACCGCGGTCTCTCGTACCGAGCTAATCGACGGGGCTCCTACGTCCACAGCTCGCTGCTGCAGAGTCAGATCCCTGCCTGCTCCCAACAGTCCCTCCGCTTCTCCTTCACCTCGCGAGTGCCCATCAAGCATGCCAACACCGTAAGAGAGCCTCTCCAATCCTCGATGAATGCACGAAGGGCCACCGTCGCCCTGCTGTCCGGTATTGTCGGCTACGGTGCCTACTACACCTACAGCGGCAACTCGACCGACACCGCCGCCGCCCTCACCCGCGGCTTCTCATCCTCCTCGTCCTCGCCCACCAACCCCGGCGATGCCATCCCCACCCGTTCCGTCCTCGTCATAGGAGCCGAAGAACTGTCCACCGGCACATTTGTTGGGGAAGGGCCGATAAGCAAGACGACGGATGACGAGGGCCGCGCCATTGTCGAGATGCTGACGGCTGACCAGTCGACGCAGAAGCTGAGGAAGATGGAGGAGTCCTACCTGGTGAACAGGGGGAAGGGCGTTGTTAGGTATGATCAGGTCCAGCTGCCAAGCAACAACCCCATCGAGGACGACCACGCCGAGAAAATCGTGGAGGTTCCCGTAAGGGGAAACTCCGAGTCTGGGAGCGACTGGATGTTCTGGGGAGTCTTTGACGGTCATTCGTAAGTTCATGACGCGGTTCCTCTTCAAACAAATCGGTCCTAACCGAGAGGCTACAGTGGCTGGACAACCTCGGCGAAGCTACGGCAGGACCTAATCCGCTACGTCGCGCGCGAACTCAACGAGACATACAAGGCCGGCGGGAACTCTCCTACGTCGGAGGCTGTTGATATCGCCATGAAGAAAGGATTCACACGTCTAGACGACGAGATTGTTCACCACAGCGTGCAGGAAGTCTTGAAGTCAAACTCTCGCTCTGTCGCCGCCGAGCTCCTGGCGCCAGCGCTGTCCGGGTCCTGTGCTCTGTTGTCGTTCTACGACAGCCAGTCCAACCTCCTACGTGTCGCCTGTACTGGAGACTCTCGGGCCGTCCTGGGGCGTCGCTCCGACAATGGAAAGTGGACTGCTACTCCGCTGTCGGTCGACCAGACCGGCGGCAACCCAGATGAGGCCAACCGGCTGCGTAAGCAGCACCCTGGTGAAGAGCATGTCGTCCGAAACGGCAGAATTCTGGGAGGGCTGGAGCCTTCGCGTGCGTTTGGCGATGCTAGCTACAAGTGGAGCAAAGAGATTGCGGAAAAGCTGCGGCAGTCGTTCTTCGGCCGCTCCCAGTCTCCTCTCCTCAAGACGCCCCCATATGTGACAGCGGAGCCGGTGGTCACGACTACCAAAGTCCAGCCCGAGAAGGGCGACTTCCTGGTTCTGGCCACCGACGGCCTGTGGGAGATGCTTACCAACGAAGAGGTCGTCGGGCTCGTGGGCAAGTGGCTCGAAACCGAGGCCAACAAGGCTTCAACTTCACAGTTCGACTCGGTGTGGACTAGGATCTTCGGCGCGTCGCAGAAGAACGGCCTTCCAGTTGAGCAAGGCACGACCGCAACCGGTGATGACGGCCAGAAGACACCGATCCGTGTGCGACAGTGGGGTATCTCAAAAGACGACGACAGATTTGTTGTGAAGGACAGTAACGTCGCTACCCATCTCATTCGCAACGCCCTGGGTGGGAAGAACGAGGAGATGGTCTCGGCGCTCCTGACACTGCCGTCTCCTTATTCGCGACGATATAGGTGAGTTGATATAGGTGTATACTTTCTTGCAAGTTTATATTTACTAACAACGCCAAACACAAACACAGAGATGATCTCACAGTCCAGGTTATCTTCTTTGGCAACGGCGAGAAGGCGCAGAACCAGAGCGAGGAGGTCGTCATTAACAAGGATGCCACCGCACCGCCCAAGCCACTAAAGGCCAAGCTGTGATGGCATACAGAGGCAGCACATGGGTTCTGCTTAGTGTACAAGTGCTACTTCCGGCGAGGGAGGGGTTCCATGGCGGGCTGCCAGCCGCCAGAGCTCGGCTACACGTTGCTATGGAGCCACGGAGTAGAGCGGGAGTCGGGAGCGAATGAGAATCTCCATGTAAACCCCGGGGATGGGAGCTGTGGAAGAGTCCAAAGGCGTCCACAGCGAGATCTACAAGAGACATTTCAAGTCGTGACGGGCGACAAGGCACTTGAATGAGTCGGGCAATGAACGATGGATAAATACAGCATTGGGCCCCATTATGTAGACCAATACCGAATTCACGATGATGAGCGAGTCATAAAGGTGTGCCATTGTCGTGGTTCTGCATGTGCGTTGAGTGGTATTTCTCGAAAGTGTAATAGTACCCGGTTCGGTTCTCTCAGTTCGACTGACACAGGCAAATGTTGAGCCGAACTTGAAACACAGGCCTGCACCTCGAATTGAGCTCCCCTCGAGGACTAATGACGTCACCAGCCCAAATGCGGAGCTACCGTCTCTTATCGCGGCTCTTGT
Source organism: Diaporthe vaccinii (assembly GCA_039880775.1). Taxonomy (NCBI): domain Eukaryota; kingdom Fungi; phylum Ascomycota; class Sordariomycetes; order Diaporthales; family Diaporthaceae; genus Diaporthe; species Diaporthe vaccinii. Next base: position 2,480,711 of record JBCEDN010000006.1, on the reverse strand, counting down.
GGCAGAAGCTCCAGCGCGACACCTGGAAGCTCGAAAGCTCCCAGGCTCATCTAGCCTACTGGGTACCCTGTAACGGCTACAGAGCCGCGTTGGTACTAGCAGAGATGCCGGTGCAAAGCGGGAAGCAGTGCAAGCAGCACGCTGCCGACGTTGCATCCTTCCCGCGGGCCATGGCTCGCTGAATTGACTGTTGGTTGGTTGGTCAGGCGCAAACCGGCGGCCAAGGTCAGGAACAGGAACGGCAGAAGGAACAGGGCCTTCTCAAGGCGTCCCTGCCTGTTTCCGAATTTATCTCAACCCGCCACAGGCAGAGAGAACTTACTGCATTCCTTGCAGCACGAGCCCCGTCCGGGTGCAGCACTGCAGCTCCAACAACTCAGCTTGGTCTGCCGGCCTGCCTGGCCAGTTCAGCTCCAAGGCTGGGTCACAGTACTCCGTGCGTACCCCGGGTGGATTACTGCTACGGCGGCGGCTACGACTCTGCATACCTGACCGCTCCTGAACAAGTCAGCAAGCAGTTCCATCGTGAGGCTAAGCAGGAGCAGTAGCTCCTTTCCATGCGCCATCCTAAACCCTTGGCGTTGTTTTCTGTCTGCACGTTTGTGGCGATCGAATTTTCTCTTGCCTCCTCTCTACCTCTAGGTACCAAGTAGTCTACCTAGTAGCGCCTGACTGAGCACCAGAGCACCCCCACTACAGCTTATCGTCGCCTACCTCTCAGAGCTTCCCAGCTCGACCTTTTCCCTCAACACTGCCTCCCTCCTCATACCTCAAAACATCTCACCTAGCATTGGATAGCGGAGACAGCCACTATATCTTCTTGCCCATTGACCTTCCTAAGCTGCTGTACCTCCTTCCGCCATCGAACCCAGACGATTGAGCTTGGCCCGGTTGCCACCGCATCAATAGGCTCCTGTCTCGCTGCAGCTCGCTCTGGTGAGCTTTGCTGACAACCATGGTCGTCTACGACAATCATGAGATCCTAGCTGCTGAGGAGAGGCGGTTGAAGGAAGACCGCCACCGCACCAAGTACTGGAAGAAGTGGGGCTCTTATCTGCCCGAGAGGCAATGGGCTACAGGTTCGTCGCACTCGAGCGCCCTTGAGCTCTTTGTGCTGTGGAGCGCCAGCACGTGGGCATGTTGGGAAAGCCGTAGCTGACGAGTGTGTCTTACCATAGTCCGAGAGGACTACAGTGCCGACGGTGACGCCTGGAGTCGTGAGTTATTAGGCCCTTTTCCGTGTACCCAAAACTCAAAACTCCACCTCCACATCTTCGAAATCCGGGGATCCTGGGGCACGATTCATAATCTGGGGTTTCACGACAACTGCTGACAGTAACCCCTACACACAAGACTTTCCCCACGATCACGCACGTTCCCGGGCCTACAGATGGGGCGAAGATGGCATCGCCGGAGTCAGCGACACCCACGGCTTCCAGAATATCGCATTTGCCTTTTGGAACGAGAAGGAGTGCGTCTGCAGCCTGCCATTGTGCATCGTCAGAGACAGCCGCTGACGTGACATAGCCCATTCCTCAAGGAAAGACTTTTCGGCTTGTCCAACCCACAAGGGAACCATGGCGAGAGTGTCAAGGAGGCCCATTTCCACCTGGACAACACTCCTGTCAGTATCACTCCGTGCCCTGGCCTTGAACGCTATTTGCTGACCTTGTGAATTTACGCAGACTGTGGGTTTCCCCATCCTGAACCAGTGTCTTTCCATCTGACTAGAGCTTACACGATTTCAGCACTCCTATATGAAGTTTCTCTACAAGTACCCCCAAGCCGAGTTCCCCTACGATGACCTTCGAGACGAAAACGCAAAGCGAGGCAAGCAGGATAGGGAATATCAACTTCTTGACACAGGCTGCTTCAAGGATGACAAGTACTGGGACATAGTCATTGAGACGGCCAAAGAGGACGATGACCCAGAATCGCTGCTCTTCCGAGTGACTGCTTGGAATCGTGGCAATGAGCCCAAGCCAATTCATATCGTTCCTCATGTGTGGTTCAGGAACACTTGGGCCTGGGGTCGCGAGCCTGAGGAGAACAAGCCCTCGATCAGGCTGCACTCTGAGAACCTGGCCAAGTCACACCATCACTCCCTGGGAGATAGGTACTTCCTGCTTTCTCCTTCCCCCGGGGTTGGCCCCAGCGGGGATGATGTCGACCCAACAATGCTCTTCACCGAAAATGATACCAACTTCGAGCTTCTCTACGACGGGGAGAACCCCCAACCCTACGTGAAGGACGCTTTCCACAGGCACATTGTCGATGGGGAGAAGGACGCTGTGAATCCCGCACAGCGCGGGACGAAATGCGCTGCTTGGTTCCCGTTCAACGAGGCCGGTGGTGTCCCGCCGGGAGAGTGTGCTGGTACGTTTCGATTGTTATCATTTGTCTATGTGAGAGCTTCCGCTAATGGCCACAGTTGTCCGTTTTCGTTTCAGCAAGAAGGAGGACACCTACCTGGACGAAGAGGAGTTTGATGACATTATCGAGCGCCGCAAGGATGAAGCCGACGACTTTTACTATAAAATCAGTCCCCTGCCCATGTCGGATGACCTGCGTAACATCCAGCGACAAGCCTTCTCGGGCATGATGTGGTGCAAGCAGCATTATCTGTTCATCTGGGACCAATGGGCTAATGGCGATCCGGCCCAGCCGCCACCTCCCCCAGACAGAAAGGCTATCAGAAACTCGCAGTGGAGGCACATGCATTGTGATGACATCCTCTCCATGCCAGACTCGTGGGAGTACCCTTTCTTCGCAGCTTGGGACAGCGCTTTCCACTGCATCCCTCTGGCCATGATCGATCCTGACTTCGCCAAGAAACAACTCGATTTGTTCACCAGGGAGTGGTATTTGCATCCAAATGGGCAACTCCCTGCCTATGAATGGAACTTCGGAGACGTGAACCCGCCGGTCCACGCTTGGGCAACCTTCCGCACCTTCAAGATCGAGCGCAAATTGTACGGACGGCAGGATCTCGATTTCCTGGAGCGCGTGTTCCAGAAGCTACTTCTTAATTTCACCTGGTGGGTAAATCGCAAGGACGTGGAGGGCAAGAACGTGTTCGAGGGTGGGTTCCTTGGTCTGGACAATATCGGCCTTTTCAACCGATCAGACCCCCTTCCCACCGGTGGTACTCTGGAGCAAGCAGACAGCACAGGCTGGATGGCATTCTACTGCCTCTGCATGCTGAACATTAGTCTTGAACTCGCCAAGCACCGGCGCACGTATGAGGACATTGCTTCAAAGTTCTTTGAGCACTTCATCCTCATCAGCGACGCAATGACGTTCAGAACAGGACAGAAAGACGAGAAATCGCTGTGGAATGACGAAGACGGCTTCTACTACGACGCGATTTCATGGGGTGGACCTTGGATTCAACAGATGCCAGTCCGTTCCCTGGTCGGCCTGATTCCGATGTATGCCACTCTGACCTTGGAGCCAGAGCTGATCAACAAGCTTCCCTCCTTCAAAAGAAGGCTGGAATGGTTCATGACAAACAAGTGCGACGTTGCAGAGCGAAACATGCACAGTATTCGCAAGCGTGGAAAAGGGAACCGAATTCTCCTGTCCATCGTGAGCAAGGACCGGTTAGAGAAGCTCTTAAAACGCATGTTGGATGAGGATGAATTCCTGAGTCCTCACGGCATCCGATCTCTGTCCAAGTATCACGAGAAACATCCTTACTCCATGGACGTTAACGGACAGCAGTTTCAGGTGGGCTATGTCCCAGGTGATTCTGACAGCGGTCTCTTTGGAGGCAACAGCAACTGGCGTGGCCCGGTCTGGCTCTGCGTCAACTTCCTCCTCATTGAGTCGCTGCAACGATTCTACCTGTTTTTCGGACAGAGCCTGCAGGTAGAGTGCCCCGTTGGCTCCGGTGACTACATGCATCTAGGCCATGTGGCCGAAGAACTCCAGCACCGGCTGCAGCACCTCTTCACCCGTGACAACGATGGCCGTCGAGCTATCAACGCTGGTGACGACACCCTTGATTTCGATCCTTTGTGGAAGGACAATATGTGGTTCCACGAATTCTTCGATGGAGACACGGGTCGTGGTCTGGGAGCGACACATCAGTGCGGCTGGACAGGTTTGATTGCCAGATTGATCCACGACACAGGGTAAGAATCGCATCTTTCCCGAAAGAAATCCCTGCATCAGACACCTGACTAACTCTGCACAGTGTCACCTGCCGTCTTCCACAAACGCCACGCACGCCGTCAATCGGCATGGCCCATTACTTCGATGACGTGTTTAGCCGACAGGTCGTTCCGCGGTCGCCATCGATGCCTCGCATCAGGCGGTCGTCGACAGCCCGGTCGATAGGTGCACGGAGCGACTTCGACCATAGTGAGGCTAATGGCTACGACGACGAGCAAGACGGCCATAGTATTAGCGGTAGTGTTGTCCTGACAGATGACCCGCAGCGCCTCCGCGAAAAGGAAGAGGCGGATGAGCACATGCACAACTACATCGCGGAACAGCTCGAGAGGGTCAAGACTGAGCAACTCAGCAATGGCAATGGCTATGAGAAGGCCGACGAGTTCGAGGCCCAAGCCTGAGGATCATGTAACGAAGAGTATAGTCGAACTGGGCATCCCGCCAAAGCCTCCAGAAGTGTTGTGAGAGGGTGGGCGTTAGACTAGACGATGAAGACTGGGCGGGAGATTGCATGAATACGGAGCACTCGCACTTTTAAGATACGGAAGAATAGATAGTAAGGTATCAGCAGAAAGAATTATATGAATGTTTGATGAGCCTCATCAAAAATCTCGCAGTCAGTGTCTGGTATCTTCTATGGGCTGGCTATGTGCAAAGAGTGTTGTTGGTTCCAAATCACTTGCTCTATGAGCTGCAGCTACATTGCATAGCCCTCTGGAACCTGGGCACATCGCCCGTCCATCGCACTTCCTCTTCCCTGTCGCCCTTGTACTGTGCCCCTTGAAACTTCTCGCCGTCCCACTGTTCTTCAAACGGGTGCAGTGCCATGTGCATGACCCGTCGCAGGACATCACGCTCGCCGCCCTTTTCCACCCTCTGGATGACCTCGTCCAGTACGAAGCTCCGGGGGATGAAGCTCGGGTTGACCTTCTTCATCGCGGCCATCCTCTCCTCCTCCTTGGCCGGCTCGACCACGCGCTTCCCCTCCTCGCCCTCCACACCCCAGTCCTCGACGATCCGCGCCCGCCACTTGTCCAGCCACGCGGCCACCCGCTGCCGGGCGTCGGCGTCCGAGATGCCCGTGGCGCTGATGCCCTCCTTGTGGAAGAAGACGCCGGCCGTCTCCCTCCTCAGGTCCTCGGTGGCCAGGTCCGCGGCCCTGACGTAGCTGAGGCGGCGGAAGGTGTGGTGGAAGTCCAGCTCCAGGGCCTCCATGGCGTCGAGCAGGCCGCTGAACAGGTCCTGGAAGTCGGACTCCTGGAACCGGCGGAGGCCCAGCCGCGCCGTCATGAGACGCTTGTACTCGGCCACGAACACGGCCTTGTACTCCTCGCCGGCCTGCTCGATGAGCTTCTCGGCGCGCGACACCAGCTCGTCCGCCTCTGGGCCCTCGGACACGCCGTCCACGACGAACTTGTCGCTGTCGACAGTATCGCCTGCACCGAGCAGCTCGCCGACTGCCTCGCCAAGGCGTACTAGGTTCCACCAGATGATGGTAGGCTGGTTGCGGTAGCTGTATCGCAGCATGTGGTCGTCGTGGTTGGGCGTGTAGGCCGGGTCGAAGTTATCCATAAAGGCGAAAGGTCCAAAATCAACCGAGAGCCCGTAGATGGAGGTGTTGTCCGTGTTCAGCACGCCGTTCATGAAACCGTAGGCCTGCCACTTGGCTACAGTGAGAGCGTTGCGCCGCACAACCTCCCGGTACATTCTCGCGAAGCGGTTCTCCGCCACGTCCGAGGGGCCTTGCACTTCGCCCTTGCCAACCACCCCGCGCGGCGGGCGCTCTAGATCCGGCGCGTCGGCCGGCTTCTCAGGGTTGCTGAGCCTCGCCGGCAGCCTGTCCCAGCCGCCGAGCACCTCCTCGGCGACGTACGTGGCCAGCTTGCGGATCGAGTCCCTGTCACCGCGGGCGCGAAGGATGTCGAAGTTGCCCAGCCGCACCCAGCTCTGCGCGAAGCGCACGACGATGGCCCCCGGCTCGAAGGTCTCGCGGCGCACCCTGCTTTTCGGGAGCAGGCTGAGCGCCAGGGCGCGGGTCGTCGGGATTCCCAGTGCGTTCAGCGCCTCGCTGACGACGAACTCGCGGATGCTGCTCCGCAGAACGGCCTTGCCGTCCGCGAACCGGCTGTAGGGCGTCATGCCCGCGCCCTTCAGCTGCACCTCGTACCTTGTCTCGTCCCCGCCGGCGGCCCAGGGGTCGCTGGCCGACGCCGTGGGCGCGGGCGTCGTCGTCTCGAACAGGCTTATCGCCCGCCCGTCGCCGAGCTGGCCCGCCCACTGGCCGAACTGGAACCCGCCGTACAGCTGCGCCCACGGGTACCCGCCCGTGAGCCGCTCCTCGTCCCAGCCCAGGAGGACGTTGCCGGCGGCCCACTGGCGGAAGCCGTCGGTGGTGGCCTCGGCGGGGTTGATGTTCAGGTCGCGCAGCGCGGCGGGGGAGACGGCGAGCAGCTCCGGGTCGGTCTGGGTGACTGGCCGCACCCAGGTGAAGAGCCCGCCGCGGACCTGCCTCGGCGTGATCTGGTCCCTCGGGGTCTTGTGGGAGTCGGCGGGCGTGGGGAAGAGCGGGTCGGGCGGAAGCTGTGAGGTGAAGCGCCACGACTTGGGCAGGGTCGCAAGTGTGTGGGTGCCATCGCCGTTGCCATCGCCATTGGCATGCTGCTGGGAGGCTTGCTTGTTGAGACTCTCGCTGCGCTCGGCGTCGAGGGTCTCCTTTGTCGACGGCGTCGACGTGGAAGCGGACTGGGTCGGGACGGTCCCGTTGCCGCTGTGGATGAGTTGTTCGGACATGGAGGAGAGGCGGCGGGCGGCGACAGTAGCCGGGGCCGTGGTAGAGATACGCCGGAGCTGGTGTCTAAGGGTCGAGCGCAACGGCATTTACGAGGTCTGTTGCGAGGGGATCACACCTGTCGCATGCCGCAGTTCGAACGGTCGTTTCTACTAAATGGAGTAGAGTCCCGGGACTGCCGAGGTAATGTTTGTATTTCAAAGCGACGGGCTTTTGCGACAACAAACTGTGTCAACGTCTTGTACTCCGTGAGACCAAGGTGGAAGATGTCATTCTGCGGTGGCTACAGCGCCACGGCGTGTAGAGATCCTCGGGGCGCATTAGCTTCCATGAAGATGCGAGTTCATGGTGATGTCAGATTCCGCTACTCACTTGGAGTTACATCCGTAGCTTCCTTGCCACCCACCCTCAGGAGAACCGACCCCCGCCCCCCAAAGGGGGCCTTCACAACGAGGGTTACGGGGGTTGCTCTCCCAACATCGAAACTGTAAGATTGGCCTATGGTTCGCAGGACACGATCCAGTATTGTAACTCCATAGTTGAACACTCCTATTCGTACTCAAGAAGAATTTGAATTCAAGAGAATCAATTCTTTGGTGCCAAGTTGCCAACACGAACTGCACCAAGAATAAGATGACAGGTTCCCCCCCATGGGGAAACCGTCGCTCCAGATAGTCCAAGATTATGATGTCCATATTCTAAAAGACACATTCTTCCTCCTATCCAAATTGTCCCTGGGGACGACGCTTTCTTCTTGGCTCTCGGCTTGGCCTCAATATCCGTTGCTTGACAGCTCTGGCGGTGGCTCCACCATGCCCATCGTCCACATTTCCTGATCTGTATCCAGGTCGTATCGTTGTCCCCATCCCTCGTCCACGTCTTGCAGCTTCGAGTTCTTCTCCTTTTCAATAAGGATCTTTTCCAGTCGAGTTCGCTGGTGTGGATTGCCGTCACGGACGTCTTCGTCATTGACCTCTCCCTCTCCCGCGGCAAGGCCATTCCGTTCGCAATACTTCACAAACACCTTCCAGTTAGGGTCCTCAACCAGAAGCTCCCGTCTGCCAATGACAATGAGCCCAAACTTGGCTCTTGTGAGCGCTACGTTCATCTTGTTCGGGTCGCTTATGACACCCCATCCCATTAGCTGGTCTTGCTCGAGAAATTTTGCCCTCGACCTTGTTACACAGAGTATCACTACTCCCCGTTCGAGCCCCTGGAATGCCTCCAACGGGCCAATGTTCACATCCCACATGCGTCGGTCTCGCATGCGCTTGCGCAGCCGTTGGACTTGGGCCTTGAACGGAGACATGATGCAAACCTCGCTCTGCTCAACTAGTCCCGATGTCACGAGTGAGGCCGCATACCGGCAGGCAATCTCGGCTTCTCCAGCATTGAACCACCCGCCTGTGCCCTCCATCAAACCCGGAAGCTCGAGTTCGTCTTGGGAGGTGTTGTCGTGGAAGAGCACCGGCCAGTGTCGTCCACGCCACCCGTCCCAGTCCGCCAGGCGGTTTGTGTCGCTCGCCTCTGGTTCTAAGTCGTCAGCATAGAAGAGACTGGATGGCACTGCGAGAATAGCCGGGTGAGAACGGTAATTGCGCTTCAGGTTGGCGAACGCAGGACAGGGGATTGGCAGCAAAGACTTCATTAGGGGCTTGCCCCTCGCTAGAGGGTGATCTGCGTATACCGCCCGCTTGAATAGCCGGGCGAAAAGGGACATCTTGAGAGGCGAAGAAGGAAGCGACGTTCGTGGGCCGAGTTGGTGCTCATCACCTGCCATGACGAACAGTGGTGACAGGTTCTCAGGGGCGTCCAGGGGCGGCGCAACAACAGTCAGGGGTATCAAAGCTTCGGGCTCGGTGGCTTGAGCGGCCTCGTCAATAAGGAGTGCAGACCAATGCAGTTTGGTGTTCTCCGGGGCGCTGTCCAGCGGATGAAATGATCTAGGATACGAAGCAACAATCAGTATCATGGGTAGCGTGGAGGGGGCGCCGAGACCGTGGAAATGACCTGGCAAGGCCATGATAGTGGACAGGCAATTTCGAAGGGGAAGGCGGTAAGAAGTCATACCTGGTCAGGTTTCGTAGGGCATTCTCCATAGTGTAAAGGTCGGAATTCGTCGTCCTGGCTTGAGCAAGCAGAGAAGAGTCGCGGCAGGTTGTGACGACCACACGATACTTCATGAGTTCTTGGAAAGCTGGTAGTCTGAAAGTGTCATTCACGATGCTGCAGTATGGCAAGACAGCCCCAGATACCTCAGCGAATGTGCGACCTGGTCTATTCAACCGCAATACCTCGCTGGTGTTGAGATGCTGCCGCAAGCGATGGACTAGTGTGTCTGCCGCAGGATCCGAGGGTGCACAAAGGAGGGTATGGCCATGAGCGCTCGTGTTTTTAAGAAGCTGCAACACAGTCTCGATGATAGTCTTCGTCTTCCCTGTTCCAGGCGGTCCAGATATCAGGTATGGCAGTTTGCCATATTTTCCTTCGCAAACAGCCTCGACCGCTTTCTTTTGCTCCCAGTTGAGCACTTGATCGAAGAAGTTTTGGCGGAACTGGCCCGTGTGGAGGTTTTCCTGCATTTTAGAGTCTCGGAGAGTGGGGAATAGCATCGACTGAATCCAGTGCACTGGGTGTTCAGTTCTCAGGTCGACGAGCTTGCTTGTACCGCCGTCGTCCAGCCAGTCCCTCGGTCCCTGATACTCTCGGAGTTGTGAAAGCCCCCGCCGTACATTGGGAAGCGCGTACTGGGTCGCGAGCGACCTGTCGACAGGGTAGGGGAACTGCACGTTGAATCTCTCCGTGCGCTCTGGCGCGAACCCGCCACCAGGTAGGCCCCTTACTCGAAGAATCAGCAACTCATTTGGGCGTGAGACACTGAGCACACGCGCAGTATACAGAACATTTGTCCACCCGGGAGCTGGGCCGTCCTTTTTGAACATGTGCCTTTGGTGTGGTACACTGCTGGTGGGTGTCTTCGCCTTCGTCCACTCCAACCACTCCCGCATGAGGAGTGGGCTGCCATCCCGGCCATATACGAGCCTTCGGAGATAGACGACATCATCATCTTCAATCATGGGGCTGTTCTCTCTTATTCCGGGGACCCGCAACGAGCAGATCGTCTCTCCTTGATTTTGAAAAGACTGGAAATCGAGCGAGTATGGTATTATCGTCACTTCCTGACCGTACAGGGAGTATGCCTCATTTTGCGTCTGTTGAGCTTGGATTTCCTCACGGAGATGGAACTGGAAGAAGTCCTCGTATTCCTTCGCGTTGTGAATACTGCTCCTGCTGCTGGACTCTGTGAGGAAGTCGGGGGCTGGCATAGGCAAGCTCGGTAGGGAGGTCGCAAAAGATCCGAACGATATGCCGACAAAGTCGGCAAAATTGATCGCTTTCCTTGGTGCTGTAGACTGTACCTCCCGGGGAGGAAGAGTGTTGATGACAGTAAGAATCTCTGGGACGAACGGACGCGCGTATATGCTGAGTCCCATTTCACTGTTGTCTCTTCCTGCACCTGGCCCCAGCGCCTGCTTTGGCTGGGCCGCAGCGACCTCTACGGACTTGACTGTGGTCTTCCCATCTTTCAGTGTGGCATTGGCGGTAGTGTGGATCTTGCTGTTGGCCTGGTGGGTGGTACCAGGCCTCGACGAAGAGGTCATCGCGTCGGTGGCTTCCTTCGCGTGTTCGTTTACACCATCGGCGGCCGGTGGCAAGGAGGGCGCCGATAAGGGTTTGTTTTTCTTCTAGGTCTTTGGAGGCTTCACCATGACACATGGTCCCGAATTTGTGCAAGAGATGAGGGATAAGGTGACCCTCGGGGTTCTCTTGGAGGAGACCGCGAGGATGGTGCCTGATTTATTATGAGTTGGGTCTCACCTGGCCAGGCCATGGCCATGGCGCAGCGAACCGGTTGGGCTTAAGGCGACGGGCCAGAACTTGCGAGGTGCTAGGTATGACGGAGCCTTCTTGTTGTAATGTCTAATTCATGGTGGACACTGCCTGTCAAGTGGAGATTGAGCTAAGTGGCATCTCCATTGCCTCCTGCTTCGTTTCCCAGAGTCAATGAGGCACTCACTAGCAGCAGCGTGGCCGGGGGGCAATGTGAGATGTGAGAAAGATAGAAGGCTGGCGAAACCCTTACCCGGAAACTGTGTGATATTTGTTGTATCACCCTCCCCCCTGGCACGGTCCCACCCCCGTTGCCCATCGTACATACTGGAAGTCCGGCAATGGAGCTTGGAAGGAAGCTCCGACCCGGATGCTGTACTGACGAGCCGTGCAGCTTTAATGGCGTCACCATTTGCCCCGCAGGAATCACCAAGGGAGTACAGCAGCGCTTCCTGTCTTGACAATTGACGACCGAGAAGTTGTAGTGGGCACAAGACCCTTGGGCAAGGGACTGCAGAGTGGCGAGTGGGATCCGAAGGGGCTGGGTGTCTGCTCTGTCGTAGCTTTAATCAGTCCTCTGGAAACCTAACGGAAGCTTGAGCTCCCCTGCCTGCGTTTGCAATTTCATGTGCCGATCGCTGAATAAGAACAAGTTTACCGTGCAGTATCGGCGGTAACTTCCCACATCCGAGGACCAGACTGTTTCACCCCTACACACATACATGTATCGACTCCCCCGTTATTTCGTCTCTCGGCAGTTCATAGCATCCTCATCTTGTACAATTCGTCCGACGTGCTGGTCACTGAGCCCCAGATCTAGCTTTGTTACTGCGCACCAGTGCTCCAAGATGAACTCTGCTGGAGCCTCATTCAAGCCAGATGCCACAGGCGCAGACCCCAAGCAGCTAGAGTATATCCCGCATCTCAAGCTCAACGATGGCGAGGAGATCCCTATGGTGAGCCCCACCAAAGCGCCCTGTCCTGAAGTCGTTGGTGACCAACAAATATGATAGATCGCCTACGGGCTCGGCACAGCAAACTTCAAAAAGGGCGGCGCCGATGCTGCCGGCTCCATCGACAAGAAGATTGTCGCGGACACCGTGACAGCCATCAAGTCAGGCTACTTCCACCTTGACGGTGCCGACGGCTACGGCAACGAGGCCGAGCTTGGCCTCGCCATCAAAGAAGCTGGAGTGCCCAGAGACAAGCTCTACGTGGTTACCAAGCTCAGCAAACCCAGCGCCGACAAGACCATCGAGCAGGACTTCACCACCTCCCTGCAGAAGCTGGGCCTGGACTATGTCGACCTTTACCTAATCCACTCGCCCTTCTTTGCGGACGGCGACCCGAAGCTGCTCCAACAGAAGTGGGCAGAGGTTGAGGCCATCAAGGCCTCGGGCCGGGCTAAATCGATTGGCGTGTCCAACTTCCTACAGAAGCACCTCGAGATCGTCCTCGAGACCGCCAAGGTCCCACCTGCTATCAACCAGATCGAGTTCCATCCTTATCTGCAGCACGGCGACTTACTCAACTTCCACCGGAAGAACAGCATAGCTGTCTCGGCGTATGCCGGGCTGACGGCTGTTACAAAGGCAAAGCCGGGCCCCTTGGATGACATCTACGCACAACTAGCAAAGAAGTACGGTGTTTCGGAAGGGGATGTCGCACTGAGATGGATTCTGGACTCAGGTGTGGTTGCTATCACGACCAGTTCCAAGGAGGAGAGACTGAAGAGCTTCCTGTCGAAACTACCGAGCTTCAAGCTGACCCCTGCTGAGGTCAAGTTGATTGCGGACAAGGGCAACGAGAAGCACTTCAGAGGCTTCTGGAACCACAAGTTCGCTGATGATGATCGTTCATAGAGTGCGGTAGAGCACGTGGCCACAGAAAAGACCTGAGAGCCAGAGCACAGCAGCTGGATTAATTTCAAGTTGTATCACCTCAAGCGCCAAGAGGGATCGACCCGGGCTCTTGACCTTTGTGTGCAATGTTGAAGTACGCAAGCAAAAAGTAGCCGGGGAATTTCGAGTACGTCGACAAGTCTCGTACGACGGACTCCAACTGCAGTGCAAACATTCCTCTCGCGTCGCGACTACTCGGCCTTCACGCAACTACCCCTGAGGCCATGGCGGCAATAAGCACCCAAGTATATAAAGACTCACGCTCCCACAAGAAGAGTTTTCTAGAATCAAATCCAGCCATAATTTAACACTCCTTACCTTGCGGCTCAAAAAGGGTAGAAATCCTGGTGCTAGTCCCCACTCAAACAACCCGCGAATCACCTCAGCCACTCGCTCCCGTACGCACCTTGCCTCTTGAGAGCAGCGGCTCAATACCGACTTTTATCCGGCTCTTCCCGACGGGACCCCAGCACGCATATATATATATCTACGTACCGAATTCCTTCGACATGGTCCTCGGGATTCGCGCTTCGTACCACCCTGCGCAAAGCGCGAGCCACGACTCCTACCAGAGCCCACTCGTCTGCCCCTGCGCAGCATGTTTCGACAAGGTGGAGCACAGGCAGACACGGGAGGCTTGTGATCATCCCGCGAAAGAGATGAGAATACCTTCTGCCGGCGGATCTGTTCCCAAACCGGCTCCGGTCTGGAAACGGAAGGAGAGCGCTGGCTGGCAAAAGTTTGGACTTCCGCTGCGCCGGAGGCGGACCGCCGAGTCGACGGCCTCGACACAGCCGCTACGAACTGCGGCACAGGAACTTCCCCAAGCCAAGGAATAATGGGACCGGCATGGTAGATCATGCCTGCCTAAACACCGATGCGAAGAAAATTTGGGACGGAACTTCAACGAGTGAAAATGGGGGCATGGCAAAGGCTGCCTGCCTATATGATACGAGCGGGCGGGCATTATTGACGAGATGGCAGCTCAGGCCTAAGAAAATACGTAGGCATGTGAGTGTGCACAGGAGCGCATGTTTATCCACATGTCCCTGTTAAGAAACATTGGCATGCATACGTGTTAGGACCTGAAGCCAACATGATGCGCAGCTCATCTTCTCAAATGTTCGCTATGAGAAATGGAGAAATACCCTTGGTGCCGGAAATGCGCAATAGCCAGCGTGAACCATAGCTGCTTTACGCAATAAAAATACCGAAATTCCAATAATCGAAAGGGCGTGCTTGCTGACATTGACAAGTCAAGTGGAAGTGGAGGTGCCCGCTGTTGGTGTGAGTGGTAGTCTATCCCTCACATGGCATGACCCGGCTCAGGGGTGACTTACACGCCTAGTTCCAGCACCGCTGCTGACCCAAAAGAGCCAGTTCCCAAAAGACCAAAAAAACCATGATCGCCTTGGGACTTAATCGCAGACGAGATCGTGTTCGAAGTCGTCCTGTTCACTGTCTGCTTGGAGAAGACATGAGAAATCGTCATAGGTGGGTGACGTCACAACCGGCTCATACAGCGACTTCGCCATCTAAGCTCTCATTTCAACCATCACCTTCAATCGTCGCGTTCTTATCTTCAACAGACCTCACACCTTCCCTACTCAATCCCACCAGTAGCGACTAGCCCAGTTTGTACACCACTTACCCAAGACAGTCCGTTTCTGATCCGTAAAAGATGGCGCCGATCGTGGATTCGGCCATACTCGCCGCCCTCGGCCTTGACCCCAATACAACTAAGCAAGCATCCCACGGCGGCTCCGGCTTCTCATCAACCTTCAAGATCTCGGGCACCAAGGACGGCAAGGAGGTGAGGTACTTCGTCAAGACGGGGACCGGCAGCGACGCAAAGGTCATGTTCGCCGGCGAGCACGAGTCCCTGAACACGATCCACAACGCCGTCCCGAACTTCTGCCCACAGTCGCACGCCAACGGCGAGCTCGAGGACTCGCCGGGCAAGTTCTTCCTCGCGACTGACTTCCTCGACCTGCGGGGGTCCGGCCCCGAGGGCTCCGGGCTGTCCCTGGCGCAGAAGCTGGCCAGGCTGCACACCACCGTGGCGCCCGTGCCGGAGGGCTACGACAGGCCCATGTTTGGGTTCCCTGTGACGACGTGCTGCGGGTCGACGGAGCAGGATAACTCGTGGAAGGAGTCGTGGGCGGATTTCTACGCGAACAACCGCCTCCGGCCCATCGGGAGGCAGTGCGTCAAGTCGAACGGCAAGGACGGTGACTTCGAGAAGGCCTTGGAAAACGTTGCTGCAAAAGTTGTCCCAAGACTGATCGGGGATGACACGGTGAAGGGCATCAAGCCGGTCGTGATCCACGGCGACCTGTGGAGTGGGAACCACAGCCGGGGCATCATCGCGGGACAGGGAGGGGTTGAAGAAGTCGTCTACGATGCCTCTGCTGTCTACGGACATTCTGAGTACGAACTCGGAGACATGCGCATGTTCGGAGGCTTCGGCGGCTTCTGGAAGGAGTACGAGAAGTTGATTCCCAAGGCGGAGCCAAAGGACGAGTGGGAGGATCGGGTTGCGCTTTACGAGTTGTGAGTTTCTCTTCTCCCTACTTGCTACACTTCTGGTGACTGACGACGCTATTGATACAGATATCACCACCTCAATCACTTTGCAATGTTTGGTGGCGGTTATAGAGGCGGTGCTATGTCAATCATGAAGAAGCTCATCTCAAAGTATGGATAAGGCCCAGTCACCACAATCCAGCAGCTGATCTGCATACTTCACGACCGAGACCGTATGTTCAAGGAACCGTCCTCCGATAAGCCCTCCTGAGCTCAGATGCGTCTTTACCAATCCTCACGCGCATCACATACTCCAGCACCGGCGCCTTCGAGGACAGTCCATGCCACGAAGAGTGCCCTCAAATTCCCGAAAGAATTTATCACGTTTCTGGTTTCCTCGCTGCGTTGAGAGTTCTCCGGTCCCCGAATTCCAATATTCACCCCTTCATCCGTCCTCAGGGGCCTTTGTACAAAAAATGGAAATGCCTGAAGCCTGGGACACTTGAGGAGGAACAAAGTGCAAAAGCTATGCGCCAGCCCGGAGTCGAACCGGGGGCCCATCGATGGCAACGCTATTTTTACATCGCAAACCGGTATTACGAGGCCTGCTCAGGGGTGATGGCGCTTAAGCAGCCTATCCTGTCAATTCTTTCAGTTGTGAGCGGCTGCCTTGAGCGTTTCCCTGGAGCATGCGAAACCCGCGATAGCTCACCTGCGTGGTGGCTTTCTTCAGTCCGATTTCAGATACTATCAATTCCCACACCACCCAAGCGCTCTATAGAGACAGATCCAAACGAGATAGTTTACATTACAACAACCACCGCCATTAAAATGTCCCCAAGCACCTCTCTAATGGGAGGTATCGTATCCCATGTGCCATGATGACCGTACCGTATGGGTGGTAAGCGGGCGTTCGGTGGATATCTCTGGCAAGGCTTCCAGAGAGAAAAGTTCTCAGGCGTGCTATTTAGGCGATCGCCGTTGTTCAAGTCGGGGTGCAGGAGCTTCGGCTGTGCCATGCCGAGCCTCTGCGGCGGCGCTGATTTCCGCTTCGACCTTTTATTTTTCTCTGAGGATCGATACAAAAGGCTGGGGCGAGGGGGGCAGGAGGTGTGGTTCGTGGTGTGGATAGGAGCGGGCTGGGTTGCTACGACGATCTCCGGCAAGATCTTCTCGGATGGCATTGTAACTTGTGCCCTTGGTGTCTCGATGCAAGGCTGTGAAGGTCCAGCCACATACAGAAAGGACGACCATTTCCCGTTGTTGCAGATATAGAGCTAAGCATATTTACTGCGTTTACTATAAGCAAACGCGGCTGTGAATAATGGATGCTGGATTCAACATGATTCTCCCCTTGGCAATGACTAAAACTGGTAATTTGGTTTTGTTCCGCTGGATATAACATCAGGTTCACCGCGATTTCCTCTTTTCCTCTTATCTCTTCTCTCCGAGGTACCCGTGATGACAGAGATCGGCTCCTGGGCACCGAGCATGGGCCTGCAAACAGAAGCGAGAAATTTGAATATTTATTGCTCGTGCTACTAACTTGCCGTTTCCTTTTAAAAGATCCATGGTGGAAACGCGAAGTCCGCGAGGTGGCACTTTAAAAGGATTGCTTTTGTGGCGAAAAGACCGGAGACCTTGGGTCAGCTGGCTTCCGCGTTCATGGTGTCGCTACATTTTAAAGCAAACTCATCAATAAGAATCTGCTCAAAAATTCATTCTCGAGGCCATATACATCAATGCATCCCATCTAGAACTCTAATATGAGCCTGACCTCCTCAATTTTGATTTGTTTCGCGGTAACCTTTGACGGACCGGTGAATCCTCCCCTTCCTGCGCCCATGCATGTTTTGGGGGCTCAAGGTGCCATCCAAGGTGTAATTTGAAGTACCAGGAAAGTACATGCGTAGACTGCAATCAAATTGTGAGCAGAGGTCTCGCCTAGGCACACACAATTCGAAGCTAACTACACATCTTCACTCTCGTCTCGATAGCTCAAGGTCTAAATCAAAAACACCTACAGAACTGTCAACTCATCGTCAAAAGCCCCATCTTTTTCCTGCATCAACTGTGATGGAGGCACAGGCATTACACGGTCTGTCCACCCACCAGGAGGGCTTCACTTTCCTGGCACAACTTTCAGGGCCTTCCTTCTACTGTGTCAGGCCTCATAATTCCCCAGGCGACTGCACAAGTCACACTGAGCAAAAGGCAACAGCCACATATCCCTGCAAGGGTCCTCGCTCATCCAAGATGCTCGCAACTTGCTCCTGCCTCCTTGCTCCTGCCCAACAACGCAAAGAATGGACCCGCGTCCCCTTTCCTCCTGCCGTGTCGAAATCGAGGAAGGAAGTCACCCCAGCCAACCACAGGGACACCAGCTCCTACCTGGAAGTGCGCTCCAGGAGGAAAGCCTCCGCTGGAGGAGGCTGGACCAGGCCATGTCCGAGTTTCCCTCCACGAGAAGGAAGTCGCGAACTGCGCATTCCGCACTAGGGAGGGCAAGCAAAACAGAGATGATTCCTGGGGAGTTTTCCTTTCCTTTCCTTTCTTTTCTTCTCAGGCCGCGCAGAGACTGCGCACACACTAACTGGTTTTCTAGGAGAAGACGACGACGACGAAGATGACGACGACGATGACGATGACGACGACGACGAAGATGACGACGACGATGACGATGACGACGTGCGAGGAGAAGATCCTCGCCCTCCTCGAGCGGCTGGTGGAGGCCAAGGAGAAGGCGGCGGGGGCGAGCTGGGGCTGGGCCCACACCATCGCGGCGGCGGCGTTTGTGGTCTCCCTGGCCACCTTCGCCCTCGCCATCTTCAACGCCCGCCGCGAGATCGCCGCCGCGTGGAACCCGGCTAAGGCCGAGGACAAGGCCGAGGAGAAGGAGGAGAAGGAGGAGAGGACCAGGCGCCTGGTCAAGGCGAGGCTGGACAAGGAGGAGGCCGACGCGGCGAAGGCGGAGGCGGCGGCGAGGGAGGAGGCGAAGGAGGAGGCGGAGGCGGTGGACAGCCGCCGGAGGCAGAGGGAGGAGAGGAGGAGGGAGGAGGAGGAGGAGAGGGGGAGGGAGGAGAGGAGGAGGAGGAGGGAGGAGGAGAAGAGGAGAAGATTGGCGGAGGCCCGCCGGAGGGCGGAGGAGGCGGCGGCAGAGAGGGAGTGGGCGGCGTGGGCGGCGTGGGCGGGGGAAAGGGCCCGCCAACTTGATCGCCTCGCCTAGGCGCGGAAGCGCCACAAAATCCTCACTACGGTGAGGTGGGGACGGGCCGTAACCCCTAAGGCCCCCCATCCGATTGCTTCTCACCTCAACGTGGTGGATGGGTGGAACTCATTAGTGACCAAGCGGTTGTTGATGTGCTAAGAAGAAGCACCTGTAACTAGTTGTCCAAGACAGTATAAGTAGGTCTATAGGTACAAAGATAGATTTCAGTGCACATCTGGCACTGCCGGAATGCTTCAGGCTCGTCTCCCTGAACCAGCCCGGAGAACCCGTTTTCCATCCTTGCCAACTCTGCTGCTCAGCGACTGTAAGACCAATGCAATTAGCTGCGGCCTTCCTTGAAAATGACAGTTGCTGCATGTTGTGTCTAAATCGTACTTGAGCTCCACAGATTCCACACCGCCAGTGCCGTCAATCCTTGTGTCCTCAGTACTGTGATGGCCTTTAGTTGAAGCATTCATAAGCTTCGTTGGATCTGAAGACTTCAGTACATGACGCTCAAGATCCAGAATTCCCAGCCGTACACCTGGGGTATTGAGGGCTACGAGACTGACTGCAAATCAAAAAGTCTGTTTCTGGAAGAACATTTGTTTGTCTGGCACTTCTGGTGTTCTATTTCTCATCAGCTGAAGCAGTCCGAAGCAAGAGATCGGTCAAACGCAGTCAACATCGGTCTCTCCGTGAGCTTCACCCCAGTAGTACCTCCTGTTGAAGGGAACGGTTGTCATAAATGTGTGTACCCGCACCGGCACCATCCCACATTTTGCGAGCATACAGAATAGGCCCCTCGACCCACTTCCCCTGTAGGCTTCCTCCTTCAATGACACAGAATCCAACGCTCGTTTTGCCTACATTCAACATCTCCTGCCGCCACCGCCTATCTTTCCAGAATCTCCAGGTCTATTCCAACTGTGTCCATGTGCAATCATTGCCCCAGACTGAAAGACAGCCGGTCTTCTTCGTCACTGCCTTGGCGTCTGTGAGCATGATGTGAGTTTGGAGTGACAATCTCCCCAGGTGGTGGAAATACTTACATTGAGCAGGGCAAATGTGACCAGAAAGTATGACTTCATATCATGCCACTTGGTTCCTTCGGCCGGAGAATGCTGGTTTCTGAGGGTCCCAACTTTTCCTGCAACCGAGCCTGTTCCAGTCCGCCATTGTTTGCTCTCTCCGACTGAGCCCTGTTCCTGGCCGCCTCCGTCGGCCTCACCAAGGCGTGGATCTCGCGGCGGGCGTTGAAGATGGCGAGGGCGAAGGTGGCCAGAAAGACCAGCAATGCCGACAACGCGATGGTGCTCGAATTGCAACGTCCTGTGTGAACGACAATGCGGCGCATGTTTTGCAAGAGGCCGTGTACTTGCGAGGTGGACGGTGGATTGCACATGTCCTGTCGAGCTTTGGCTTCGATGGAGAAAGGTTGGCGTTTTGGTAGAGTTCGAGAAAGAAGAGGATTGCAAAAGAGTTTAAAAATTTTTTCGAGTGGATTCAGATTGAAGAGCCTTGCAGATGCAGATAGGCCAAGAAGGCCAACATTGTAGATGGACACGCAGAGACACAGACACGCACACACACTAACGGCTTGAGAGAATAGAGTACTGACCAGAGTTAATGTAGACAACGAGATGGTCTAGCTAAAGCATTGACATAAATGACAGGTTTGGCCAGAAATGGGTGTTGAAGATGAGGTGGCGTAGAAGACGAAATGGCGTTGAAGACGAAGTGGCGTAGAAGACGAGATGGGTGTTGAAGACGAGATAGATGTTGAAGACGAGATTGTGTTGAAGATTAGGTGGGTGTTGAAGATGAGATGGTGTTGAAGGAGAGATGATGTTGAAGACGAGGTGGCGTAGAAGACGAGATGGTCTGGAGAGGGGTTTGTTTGGAGGACGAATCTATCTGGATGGCGATTTGAACTGGGTGGCAAGTTTGGCTTCTTGGAATTTGGTCTGCATGACGAGATGAAGATCGGATTGCAACTTGGGTTGGATGGAAGCCGGTCAATAACCCTTAGAAAGGTCTAATTGATCTGTCAATATGCCTCTTCGAAACACAGAGGGGGGATGTTGCTTACCCGCGCCACTGGGATGTGTGTGATGATGCTGATGGGCTCGAGATCGGCATCTGGCGCAAGAGGCTGGAGCTGCTGTGGCTTCCAGATGATTGCGTCGCGTATGGATGGTTGCGAATTGACGTGGGGCCGGAGTCGGAGTCGAAGTTGTCTTCAGAATCAGAATTATTGATGTCGTCGTCGCCGGGCCAAGCTTTGTTTTCATCATAGACGGCCATGCCAGCCGCGACGGCAGCATTCAATGCATTCTTCCTGCGGCGCGCGACAATTCCGGGAGGATCTTCAGTGTGATATCGACTGCGGTAAGGATTCTCGGACAAGATCAAGGCCTTACTCTCGGCCATAGTAACGGCAGCGACAAACACAGGGTAGGAGGGCGAAGTAGAAACAGCTGTAGCGATAGCCCGGACAGCACGGGCGGCGACCAGTTCGCGCTCGGGCTCAGTGGTGGCAACGAAAATAGGGTATCCGACAGATTGGGCGGCAGCTATACAAGCTTCTTTCATCGTGCGCGTAGGTTCAGGGGGCATAAAGAGGCCTTTTTCGTCCACTATTTTTGAACGTGGGGGAACCCGGGCACGGAGGGTCTCGAGATTTTCTCTGTCTCCTCTTGTACGTGTTAGTCACCTGCTACGAGCCTAAGTGTTGCATTCTGGAACATTCCAAAACATGAAAGATCGGGACCCGTAAAAGGAGAATAATGGTGCTTACGGAGGAGGGAGTGGAGTTGGCGGTGGCTCGATACGCCTTCTACTGAAAGAGGCAGTTCGGTCACGTTCGATCCTTTCGGTACGTGCAGCATCTCGGTCTTGTGCAGCCTTGATCTCGGCTTGTTTCTCGGCTTGTGCGGCCTTGTTCTGGGCTCGCACATCCAGTTTGTGTTGTATCCAGGCTAGGAAACGGCAGAAGGGGCACGCCATTGAGGTTAAAGCACTGGAATCTTTGGTGGTATGTTGGAGTAATTGCGAGAGGTGGCTGGGATGATCAGATGAAAAAGTAGAGGGTAGTCAAGAGTAGAGTAGATAGATCGAGTGATTCTGTTAAGAAAGTCTGTCTTTGGGCTGGGTCAATGGGCTGCTGACGGACGGAGTGTGTTTGTTGTGGTGTCGTGGTGACAGACGGGCAGAATTGAAGGGAAGGGAAGGGAAGACAGTCGAGAGAAGGTGGAAGAAAGCCAGCTCACTACCTGCATTCGTCCCTTCAATTCCTTCAATTTCAAAATCTACCTGCCGAAAGATCTGTGTAGGCACTTGGGCAGTACCATCAAGCACTGGGAAGGCGCGATATCTTTCTGGGCTGATTTTGATGGCGCCATCCTGTTCCTGGCGCCTCGACGGTGCCGCACTTACGCTCTTGACACTTTCTTCTTTTGCATCCATCTGACATGTCCCTGCCTCAAAAAGTCTGACTGCCTACAATGTACTTATCTAGGTACCCAGTCGAGGTACCTAGATACAGCACGCCACAGCTCGCTACATTTGCACTGTACCTTGATGCCTGGCTGAGCACCCGCCCGGCTGCGTTTGACCTCCAAGTGGTGGCTGCCTGTCGTGCCTGGAACCGAGATAGGTGAAAGGAAAGAAAACGTGTTGAAGTACATTTACCCAGACTTTGGTCTGACCTCTCTCAATGCCCTCAGTTCTCAGATGCTGGAGAGGTATCTGCTGGAAGTGTGTCCTTTGGCAGAGTGGTGTGTGAGACCAGACCACGGCGGACCTGTCACGCGGTCTTTCGCTCTTGCCTGCGCCTTATCCAAGCCTCCCGTAGTCCGTGCCCAGGTATGACTCTACCATCGTTGGTGGAAGCCCTTCTGTGGCCGTGTGAATCTGCTGGATGTTAGCGTGTGTCCGTCTATGGATATTTGGTTCAGGAAGTACCTACCCAGGTAGTAAATACATGTTCGGCCGCCTTGAACGCCCCATTTATGTCAGGCGTCAAGGAAATCCGCAGCACTGAAGTGGGAATGTGCAAGTTACCCGTACTCATCTTCCTCACTGGCAGTTTCTCATGCCACTGGGACCCTCTGTCCTCTCTAGGTGCTCCCACAGCTACAAAGATGAACTCATGACCTTTACTGGTCCTATTCGTTCCTTGAAACTACGCTGACGAGGGATCATGGTCGTTCTTAAAGACGGGGACTGTGTGTGGTTGGGCCTTCTTGCAAGGCTGTGTTCCATATTGTGCGTGTGTTGAGGGATGTTGACTTTGAAAATAGCTTCAAAATAGATGCCTATGCTTTATACTAGTCTACACTAGCCTCAAGATCTCCATTTGCGTCTCATTAACCCCCTCGCCATCCATCAACCCTTGTACATAACTAGGGCCAACGACGATATATCCTTCCCTGTCATGATGCCATCGAAGAATCATGGGCACTGGTACGCCTGCGATATAACCCACAACATCGCCGGTAACCATCCCAGGAGGCCCCGAGCCAATGTGTCCTTTGCCTGTCGTGAACATATTCCTCCGTCCAGCCAGCTCACCGAGCGACGTCTCGAGGAATCGCACGACCTCGGAGTCGCGGCCGATATCCACCAGCACCATGACGGCTATGTCCTCGTACGAGCAGTCTTCCCCCCGCGGCTTCTCTTCCAGGTGGGTGCTAATGCTCAGGTACAGCTTTTGAAAGCCCTCGGGGACAGGCTCAGGGACCATGTCGAAGAGCTGCCCGATGTTAGAGCCGTCCGCGAGCACAGCGCCGTTCCACTTCCGTTGGAACTGCGTGGTGAGCCTCTTCGCCCGGAGGACCTCGAAGATGGCCTGGGGCACGGAGTAGTAGGACGGAGTGCACGGCGAGTCGTGCCGGGCGAGATGTACCCAGTGGCAGAAATTGGCAAGGTCTCGCCTGATGGTCATGAGTCTCCTCTTGGCAACCCACAGCGAAGTAGTTGGTTCGTTGCTACTGTACAACCTGCACAAGTTCGAAAATTCATCTTCCACGTTTGATTCCTCGTCGCCTTCTGTGTCGAATGGGTCTTCTTGCCTCGTTGTATCATCGCCTGGCGTAGTCGACCCTGCAAGCATCATTTCTACTGACTCCTCGTCCAGGCGAGAGGGTGGCCCGAAGCAGGTCTTAACACGTGCAATGATCACTCCTAGCACCTCCAGAGTCCATCCGTCGATCCGTGTGAAAATTTCATCGCCGCCTCCAATAGATCTGGCTTGATCTAAGAGCTTCCGTACTTTGTCACTGCGAGGGCGACTCGTGTATATATTCAAGGGCAGCCATGACCGACTGGCAGCCTCTTTCCAGTCAGGAACCCAGGAAAGCTTTCCCGGCATCCCAGTGATTCCGGCGTCCATGAGGAAAACCAAAGATGCACTATCCCAAGTTATCAGGTCGCAATAGAAATAATAGTAAACAATAGACTCGCTATACTTGTAATCGGGCTTTGAGAGCCGGACTCCTTGACTATGAAGAATACCGTAGAGTGCATAGGCACGGTCCTTCGCATATTTCACCTTTCTGAACTTGATGGCGTGTGCGATGGCCTGGAGGAAGAGTTCCGACGTGGAGTTCTTGTCGTTGGGATTGTCATCGTCCTGGTTCTCAAACACGGAAATGAAAGGACCAACGTATCTGGGATGCCAATGATGTCCGAGAGCACCCGCCACAACGTTGAAGGCGGCGATATAAGGGAGGGCCAAGATGATGAGAAAGATAGTGATAGACGCGACGCCTTTCTCCCACTTCCAATCAAGTCGGGCACAAATGGCGATGTATACGACCATGAGAGGCATGCAAGCTAGTGTGGAGTATGGAATGCTGATCCAGATTTCACTTTGTCTTCGGAGCCAACCAGGGTATGTCGAGGCGAGCGGACCCTGGTGGGCATTCATCGACGTCTTCCCGAGCGTCTCGTTTCTCATGCGGCGCCGGCGCCACATCGTCTTGCGATCGATGCTCATCCACAGCTGCAGAGCGGCGTACCACCGCTCAAAGCTCGCCGGCATGTGGTCCTTCATCAACCGAAGCTGTTTGATTTCCTGGTCAAATCGTCTCTTGCGTGCTTTTCTAGGCGCAACTCGAACGACCTGATTGCCCGCAAACACTCGGCCAACGAACGACACGCTTGTATACTCGCTGATTCGAGATTCAGCCCGGTGTATGTAATCCATACCCCGCTGCGAGTAACTTAAGCCGCATGTCACAGGCGCACAGCCCACTTCTTGGCTCCCCGCAATCTTGGTTCCCGTCTCCTACTTCTAATTTTCCAGCTTCATGTACTTCAACACCACAGTTTTCAATGAATCCTCAACCGTTTTCTATCAATCCGACTCCATCACACTTAAAAACTTCTAAAGAATTAACAGCACTACCTCTGACAACGATGGATTTTACCGCTAAACCACTGGCGCTTTTACTCATGTGATTTTGTTATGAGAGTCGAGGCAGAATTGCTCATCATGAGGCAGTGTTTTGTTGGGAGAAGAGTTCTCGATGAGTGGAGTGGGTACAGGCGGTGAGAAGTCGGTGGGAGGGTTGTTTGGGGGGGAGGGGGGCGCGAGGTTGGGGCTCACCTCAGGGTTACAGCTTCAAAAAGGAGATATAGAGTGACGGAGTGCAGGAGCTAATGAGGGGTCATGGCTTGCAGACGAGATGAGGCAGATTCAGGAGCCGTGCTAAAAATGAGTGATATTGCTTGGACAGTTGTGGAAGGACACGGAGATCGGGCTATCACAATGAGAGAACTAGGTAGTCACTTATGCCGTTTGCAGCATCATCAGACGGAGGTGGTGGCGGCAGGTTGGACTGGGCTTGTTGGAATTGCTGGCTGGACTGCTACCCCCGAAGGGTCCAGATATCTACCTCCCTAGGTACGTAAGGTAGGTACCTGCGTACTGTGTCAGAACCACACACAAATATTTAGCCCAGTCATATCACAATGCTGTCCTGGTGACAGCGCCCGTCAGGAGGGCAAGTGAATGTGAATGATCAAAACCAACGACAGCACTTGTGCAGGGTGTCAGGCGACGCGACGGGGATCAAGCTGTCATCCGACAGGGGAAACGCCCCTGCACTCCTTAGCGGCCCAGGACAGGCCAGCTTGACACTCGAGCTGCCGGCTGCTCGGGGAACTGGGGCAGCATGCCATTCACTGCACATGCGAACCACCTCGTCCAATTTCAGAGTCTGGCCTCGTTGTCCAACCTCGGCGGCACCCTCTTCTCCCACCCACCGCGCCCGTCAACAAGCATGGCCATAACCCGTTCCTAAACCTGTCTTGCTTTCAAACCCCAGTCCTCCTCCAGCTACCAAACCCATCATGAACGGCCACTTCGCCGCCGTCGGCGACGAGCCGGCTGCCGAACAATATGACCATGGCGTCCAAGTCATCGACGAGGACAAGCAGTACAAGTACGTGCCTCCATTGTTCTCCGCTGCACCTCATTGCCCTCGCCCTCGCCCGCCTGGGTTCTGACCATCCTGCAGCTCCAACCTGAGCCACTACCTCTCTGGCACCCAGGTAGCCAACGCTGGCTTCAATTATCACCTTATCTCCGTCTTTGGCTCCCAGTCCACCGGAAAGTCGACCCTGTTGAACAACCTGTTTGGCACCGACTTCAGCGTCATGTCCGAGACGGAACGCCGCCAAACCACAAAAGGAATATGGATGTCTAAGAACAAGAAAGAAAGCACGGCCGATGGTTCCGTCAAGCTTGCGGACAACATCCTGGTCATGGACGTCGAGGGTACCGACGGCCGTGAGCGGGGCGAAGACCAAGATTTCGAGAGGAAGAGCGCACTGTTCGCCCTGGCGACGAGCGAGGTTCTGATTGTCAATATTTGGGAGCATCAGGTTGGTCTGTACCAGGGTGCAAACATGGGCCTCCTCAAGACCGTCTTCGAGGTCAACCTGCAGCTTTTCCTCAAAGACAAGCAGTCAACCCCCAGGTCTCTGCTCTTCTTCGTCATCCGTGATCACTTGGGAACCACTCCCCTCGCGAACCTTCGCAACACGCTGGTCCAGGATCTCACCAAGATCTGGACCTCGCTGTCCAAACCTCCGGGGCTCGAGGCGTCCAAGATCGAGGACTACTTCGACTTCGCCTTCGCGGCTCTGCCCCACAAGATCCTACAGCCCGAAAAGTTCGTAGCAGAGGTCGATAATCTGGGCAAGAGGTTCGTGGCAGGGCATCGCTCAACCAAGGATCAGGAATTTGACGGCGGAGTATTCCTTGCAGAATACCACCGCAGGATTCCTGCCGACGGCTTCCCTGTGTATGCGGAGGGTATCTGGGACCAGATCGTCAACAACAAGGACCTCGATCTGCCGACTCAGCAGGAGTTGCTTGCTCAGTTCCGTTGCGACGAGATTGCCCGGGAGGTCCTGATCTCTTTCGACGCCGCAGTCACGCCTCTCGAAGAGCAGCAAGCAGAGGCAGTCCGTGTGGGCAAGCCGACGGTACTGCCAGACCTGGGCGCAACCGGCAAGGCTTCTCGGGAGAAGACCACTAGGGCATTCGAGACACAAGCGAGCCGATATCACAAAGGGGTCTACAAGAGGAAGCACGTTGAGCTCGAGGAGAAGATCGATTCGCGTTTGAAGGCACTGTTCCATGGCCAGCTCACCGCAGCGCACAAGGCCGGCGTGGCTGCTTTCACAGACGCCGTCACGAACGCCGTCAAGGCCGGCCAGAAGGCCGGTGGCCATTACGAATTTGCCGAGATTGTCGAAAAGCAGAAGAGGAAGACCCTGGACATCTACAAGAAGGAGGCGCAGAGCCTGGCCATCGAAGGCGTTCCATGGACCAACTTCAAGCCTCAATACTTGATGTTCGGCAAGGAGCTCGATGAAGTCGGCGCAAGGCTGAGGAAAGAGGAGATGCGTCGTCTGGCCACTCGCGTCGAACGCTGGGTCAAGTCTCGTCTCGGCGACGCTGTCGGCCTGGAGTTCAACAAAATGGGCTCTGGACGTGGCGGCTCGGGCGCTCCAGAGGACGGAGAGAAACCAACCTCTGAGAAGGACCTGTGGGATCGCATCTGGCGCGTTTTCGTCTCCATTGTCAACGAGGCACAAGATCGTTTCAAGGACCGAGCCAAGAACCTGGAGGCCACCGACGAAGAGGTCGAGATTGGGCTTTGGAGGCTGCGACGCAAGAGCTGGGTGGCACTGCGCGAGAAGGTCGAGGAGGAGGTGATGGAAGGCAATATTCTCCTCAAGCTGCGCGAGAACTTTGAGGACAAGTTCCGTTACGACGAGTCAGGTGTCCCAAGGATCTGGCGCCCCAGCGACGATATCGAGGGTATCTATACTCGTGCGCGCGAGTCGACCCTTGTCCTCATCCCGCTCCTCTCGAGGTTCAGGCTGTCGGAGACTTATGGCCCACCCGACCTGCCTGCGTTCATCGGTAACCAGCCTGCCGGGGTCGAGCCCGGGGACGAAGAAGATCTTGCTCCGATCGGCGGCGTCGACGAGGAGGAAGGCAAGAGCCTCGAAGAGGAAATGACGGTGCTCAGCGAGAGCAAGAGGCAGGATCTTGTGATCCGCTTCAAGAAGACGGCCGATGGCGTCTACGTGGAGGCGAAGCGCAGTGCTCTGGGTGGTATGACGCAGATACCTCTTTATTTCTACGTCGTCCTTTTGGTGCTCGGGTGGAACGAGATATGGATGGGTAAGTCTTGCCCTTTTGTGACACTGTGTAACCTCGTGTCCGTACTGACATTGCCCAGTTCTGCGCAACCCCGTCCTGTTCATATTGCTGTGCCTGACCGCAGGCGGCACGTATCTTGCATACAACCTGAACCTTCTGGGACCCATGATGCAGATGAGCAATGCTGCTACCACCCAGGCCGTCGAAATTGGAAAGCAGAAGCTTCGGGATTTTCTGGAGAGCAATGAGACAGCAAGGTCGGCACTGGCCATGCCACCCCGGAAGGATACCGACTCGATCAGCTTGGAAACGCTCGACTCCAAGGGGAAGCGACGGGATAAGGATGAGGATGAGGACGACATTTGATCGTTGCGGGACTGTTTATATATGTACTTTTGGGTATGCGCGCATTACTATCCAAGCCGGTGCAGGATATCCTGTAGTTTCATAACCCCCATAGAAAGCCTCGAACACCTGAACTCCTAATGCTGCAGAATCGAATCCCCTTACTCCGTTCCCTGTAGATGGTCCTAAAATGCTTCCAGCCCAGCAGGTGTCCCGAACCATGCGCCCAGCTCATCCGCGTCCTTGTCGCGGCCCTCGCTCGCCACGAAAAAGTCGGTCAACCTGGCCGTCTCGCCGTCGTCCTCGACGGGCCACTCAACCTTGACACCGGCCCCCTTGGCCTCAATCATGTCCTTCGCCGTGCCCCAGCTGAACCTGCACTCGGGGCCCCACCCGAACACGGGGTGCATATTGGACCTCATCCAGCCGACGCACCTCCCGTCAGAGGGGTAGCCGGAGCCCCACGCCATCCCCTCCCCGTCACCGGCGGCGGCGTGGCGCCTGTACAGGACCTCGAGGGCGGCGTCCCTCGTCACCTTTGCGCAGACGCTGGCGGCGGACACGCAGGGGTAGAGGGAGTCTGCCTTCTTGGCGACGGTGATGCTGACGGCGGGGAAGATGCGCTCGAGCCTCTTCTGGTAGGCGGCGGGCTGGCCGATGGTGTCGACGTAGATCTCCTTGATGTTGACGCCGCGGGCGAGCACGCCCTGGATCAGCGCCACGGTGGCGTCCATGGCCTGGGCGTTGAGGTTGTACGCGGCCTGGGGCCGGAGCATGTTGGCGGAGATGTCGCGGGCCGACAGGGAGGTGGTGGCCCAGCCGCAGCGCGAGTGCAGCGCGTTGTCGCCGGAGCCCGGGGCCGAGGGCGTGCACAGCTTCTCCATCAGGGCGGAGCGCACGGCCGGGGTCAGCACCTTGGAGTCGTCGAAGTGATGCTCGCCGCGCAGCAGCGGGTCGGACAGCTCGAGCGGCAGGTAGAAGACGCCGTAGACCATGGGGCCCAGCACGGGCCCGCGCCCGGCCTCGTCGACGCCCAGGCAGCAGGGGGGGCCGTCGCCGGGCTCCGAGGACGGGGACGCGAGGGCGGGCGGCACGGGCGAGAAGTGTGAGTAGCTCTCGCCGGCGAGGAGCGGGCGGTCGTGGATCGAGGGCGGGATGAAGACGTCCGAGGCTGGCGTCTCGAGGGCCGTGTCGGCCTCGGTCATTTGCGTGTCCTCCATGTGTATTTCTTTTATTTTTATTCGATTTTATCGCGGGGCGCGGGCCAGGGCGTTGTCTGCTTCGTTCGAGGCTGAGACAGGAACCTCGGCGGTGTTGGATGACGCCGCCGTTTGGTCTTTTTTGTTGACTTTGAATCCATGAAGGGTAAAGCGCGGGCACAATCAATGGCCGTTTTGCGCGTCCCATGCGCGTCAGGGTCGCGTCCAGCCCAGATTTCCCCAAGTGCTATCCATGTACTTGTGTACCCAGGGTGGTGGTGGCCCCAGCTTCCCTCCTGTCCAGCGACTGAACCGCAGAACCACAGCACCCCACCCCTGCGTCTCGACAACAAACACCAAAATTGACCTCGGATTGTCTCCTGCGACAAGTATCGCATTGAATCGCATCCTGTTCGCTGGTGCTCTTCCTTCTGGCTGCCTACCATTTTTATTGGCATTGTCATAGATAACCCCAGGCGCAAGTTGGCAGGCCGCCAGCTGTTTCTGTTTCTCCCGGGCTGTCTCAATATCCACAACCGCGCGACATGGCGCCGCGTCCATCGGCGCAACGGCGCTCCAATGCGCAAAGCGAGGCTTTTCACGACCTAGGTGTCAGGGGCCGGTGAGACAACTCAAGGTCGAAAATATCACATCGCGCACTGCTGACTGGCCTTTTGCGTGGTAGAAAAACAGGGGTCTTCCTCAAGGATACCGGTGCTCGCGACGAGCATGGCATGCAGCCACTGGACGACATCTTTTCCTCCCCTGAAAAGGACAGCCAAAATGGTGTTGAGGATGACGATGAGGAAAGCGACGAGGAGCCTATGGATATTGACGAGAGTGAGCATGCCCCTTCTTCTGGGGGCCAGCCTCCTGAGTCGCACAGCTTTTCAGAGAGACTGACTGACGCGGTGCCTTCACCTCAGCTACCGGTCCAGCGCCATCAGCATTCATGAACGGCAGTCGCTTCCCTCCGGCACGCGCCAGGTCGCCGCCAAAGACCAACATGCAGTCCCCAGCGAAGCGAAATCCCCACCTCGGCCACTCGTCGTCTCCCATCCGAGGGTCCGTCGTACGGCCCAGTGACGACGCATCGTCTTCTCCAAGACCGTCGAAGCCTCCTCAGCGGAAGCTCGATTTTAAGAACAAGCCAAGCCTTTCAAAGACGAATGGCATCAATGGGAAGGGCAAGGCGGTTGCAACTACAAATGGTCACGTTTCGCCTGCTGAGGAGGAGGAGGAGGAGGATGAGGAGCCCCAGCTCGACGAGGAATCAATGGCGATCCTAGACGGAGGTGACGACTATGCCGGGGAGGACGATGAGGCGCCTGAGGAAGATGACGACGCTACGGAGCCTGCAGATGCCGAGGAAGAGGAAGTGCAAGAGGAGCCACCCGCACCCCCTGCGGCCAAGCGCAAGGGGCGACCCAAGAAAGCACCCCCTGTCGAAGAATCAGAGGACGCCCCTGAAGAGGCGGCCGAAGAGCAACCCGAGGAGGAACCAATCATGCAATCTGTCGAGGCGGACGTAGAGCCTCCACGCGCTGGCAAGAAGAGAGGAAGGCCATCCAAGAACAAGGCCGCCGAAGAGGAGACCGCTGAGCAGCCAACAAAAAAGAAGGCAAAACGTGTGTCCGATGTTGCTGAAGACGAAACAGGCGAATCATCCCAGCAAAATAGTGGACGGAAACGCGGTCGGCCTAAGGCTACTACAGCCGCGGGGAGTAACAATTCTTCAATGGCAGCGAAGAAGCCGACTGCACCCAAGCAAAAACAAGCCAAGAAGCAGAGGGTATCTACGGGCGTTGGTGATACGTCACTCGCAGAGGTGCCGCGTGGCCCACCACTGCCAAAATCCCGAGGCTTGATAATATCGCGGCGTGAGACTCCGGGCGGCTTGACAACGCGATCCGGGCGGACTTCCTACCAACCGCTCCAGTACTGGAAGAACGAGCGCGTCGAGCTTGATGACGACGAAGTCTTTGACGACGGCAAGCAACACATCAGACTCCCGCGTATCAAGGAGATTGTCCGCTACGACGAGCCAGAGGCGGAGCACAAGACAGCTCGTCGCAAGGCCGGCAGGCCCCCTGCGGGGAAGAAGAGCAAGCGCCGGGACTACGACTCGGAGGAGGACGAGCTCGAGCCGTGGGAGGAAAACGCCGACTCCATCTCGGGCGAGGTGGTCGTCTGGCAGCCCGAGCACGAGCTCAACCCCCCGGGCCCAGACGAGCAGATCGAGGTGGCCGAGGAGCAGCTGGCCGTGTCGGCGGGGGCCATCGTCACCCGCGAGATCCGCAACGCGACATTCAAGTTCGCAAAGACGCTGAGCACGCCCTTCTTCGGGGCCGGGGTGGTCGACCTGCCGCCGCACTCGGAGAAGAAGCCCAAGAATGCGAGGAAGATGCATATGGCCTTCTTCGTCTTCTCGGGCCGCGTCCAGGTCACGGTGGCGGATACGACATTCAGTATTGGCAAGGGGGGCATGTGGTTTGTGCCAAGAGGTAAGGCCACACAATCCGCGCACGGGTCGTCTCGATATGTGGCGCTCATCTGGCTAACATGGCTGCAGGCAACTATTACAGTATCGAGAACGGCCACGACCTGCCGGCGAGGATTATGTTTTCTCAAGGCTGCGAGGTGCTCAGTGGTGCTGTGGGCGAGGCCAGTATGGTCGCGTAATGATCGAGATGGATGGGATGCCACGTCTGGAACCGAGAGACTGTGGCGGGTTTTGTGTCGTCATGTTGGTGCGAAGATACCGCTTCGGGAGGCAGTTTGTCGGGTCTACTCTATACCACGTTGCGAGCGGATTATGTTGGAATGCAAAGGCGTCTTTTGAGGGGAGAAAGCCGGCGATGGAATTCGTGCTGTCAAGCTAAAAAATCTCAAAATGACCTTTGCTATTGGTTCAAAGGCCCTGCCACCTGTCCTCAAGGAATACGGTCTCGTATATCTGCATGTTATCGACCTCGAATTTACGGAGAAGGATGTGGGTTCAGAGTTGTCCTGATCTTGATGGCCTCCAATCTCCTCCCGATGGGCCTCCTTGATCACCGAACTGTAGACTATTTGTGTTCTTTGATTCCACTGCTAAGCTGGAACGACAGTGATTTTGCTGTCGGGACAAGAGACAATATAGTTGAAAACGGATATCCGCACAGAAGAGGCGGATGGTGCACAGATACATCTTTAATAATATTCCCCCAGCTGATCAGAGCAGAACACTCGCACCCACACCCAATTCGCACACTCACACCTAATATATACCTACTTCATATAATTAATTTGTACATTATATGGGTGTATAGGTGTGTGAATCAGGTAGGGGCATAAAATTTCAGTGTGTAAATCACGTACATGAAGTGTAATGGGTATGTGACTTGGGCGTGGGTGTGGGTTTGTTGGGTGTGGGTGTGTTGGGCGTGAATGCACTAAGGGTGTAATGTATCCGTGTACAGGAGGATAACTTATTAGGAGTTAACCTATTACATCCAGGGGTTAAAGCGAGAACAGGAGCAGCCAGGCTGATATCGGGAGGAGGTATTGTCAAATTTGTGGTATACTTTCTCTTGTTGAAAATGGAGGTTCTAAACCCAAACCCTGGAAAATAGATGGGGAAGTGGGGGGTCCCGGCAATGGCGAGACCCTTCTTCGGATCCAGTGTAGCGCGTCGAGGGATGACCTCATTGGCGTCGAGTGAGGTTCGCGCCGCACGAGTGTGCCCACGGCGCCCACCCGGAGCATGCAATGAGATGCCTCAGCCTGTCATTAACTGGGCCTTGGCTGAGCGAGGACGGCCTGCTCTCGTTGACACCGCAGAGATCACACGCACATCCAGTCAACGACACTGAGCACATTAATTTTCCCACGTCGAAACTGCCTCTGTTGCCTGACGACGCGACGGCCAGAGCAGCTGGCCAATCCCATCGGCAAGTGGGAGGGAAGATACTCAGCTCACAGTC
This sequence comes from Diaporthe vaccinii, assembly GCA_039880775.1. Taxonomy (NCBI): domain Eukaryota; kingdom Fungi; phylum Ascomycota; class Sordariomycetes; order Diaporthales; family Diaporthaceae; genus Diaporthe; species Diaporthe vaccinii. The sequence continues at coordinate 2,447,024 of JBCEDN010000006.1, read as the reverse complement.
ATCTGGCACGATAATGAAGCCATGATACCTCGGCGACTTTTTCTTGGCCCTGCCAGGGCGCAAGCCTTGGCCAGCCGTCTACTGTCTCCTGCCGGCTCATCCTCCTTTGGGGCGACCGCGCGCACAATGGGTACTCGCGGGCATCTACCATCTGGGAAATCTCCCAGTGGACGACCTACCCTCCAGCCAACCAGCTTCGGCAAACACCTCGGGAGGTGGGAGACAACTGCCACCGGCGATGAGAAATCTGGGCATATTTGTGCCGGACCCAACGAGACCATCGTCTTCTATGACAACCTGTTCCCTTTGAAGCTGAGCTATGGGTGGATGAGCTACCTCGTGGGTCGGCCGTGGGGAGCAGATCAGGACCTGTCGAATCTTCTCCAAAGGTTCAATAAGTCCTCGCTGGGCATCGCAGATCCCATCAACTTGGTTAAACGCGGCATTCCAAAAGACGACTCTCTGGTAACCAACCCTCTCTACCTGTCGCTCTGCCTTGTGAGCACCTTTGAGTAGACGTGCTCTTAGAATGCTCCGAGGTGATCTGTCAGGACGGTGCTGACAACAAAAGTGAAGAAAGTTACAGAAATCATACCTCGACTGAAGGATGGCGGAGCGTTCGTCAAATTCAGCCATCCACCAGAAATGGTATTATTCCCCTGATCTCCTCCCACCCTCTCATACTGCCTCCAACTCATTGGCTGATATTTCATATAGACTCCGGAACAGGTCGAAGAAAAGCTGTCCAAGTACTTGCAGAAGAAGTCCATAAAGCCTTGGTTCAACCCCTTCCGAGGGATCCAGGTCGGCCTCGTCAGAGGAATTCCATGGCTTGAAGACCTCGCCGCCAACCTCCCGCGCGGGAGGGTGAGGATTGAGTTTATAGCAAAAGAACCAGGCGCCGAGGCCGTGGAGCTTTCTCAGGAGACCGTCTTTAGCCTCTTTCGCAGGTTCGGGAAGATCGCCGATATCCAGGCACAACCGTCAGACTCCAAGGTGGTCCCCAGATACGCCTACCTCGATTACAGCTTCGTGAGAGATGCAATCATGGCGAAGAACTGCCTCCATGGAATTGTGGTCCCGGAAGAGCTCGGTGGAGGTAGAGCCGGTACCAAGCTTCGGCTCTCATACGAACGGTTTACCAAAAACCACCGGTTTTGGGACTGGCTCAGCAACCACCCTCGAATTGTTATCCCGATCCTTGCGGGTCTGCTTGCTGCGATCACCGTCGTCATTTTCGACCCGATCCGGGAATTCTTCATCAAGGCTCATATCCAGAAATCTTTCAGTCTTTCGGACAACACGATTTTCCAGTGGTTCAAGCGCCACACCAACGATATTCTAGCGTTTAGGAAAAACAAGACGGAAGACGCTGGTCTGACAGCCCTATTTACACACCGACGAGATGCCATCGAGCAGAGTAAGCAGCTTCCGGATATGATTTTAACCCCGTTAAGAAAAACGATTTCCTTCTTATAGCCTGTAACTCAAAGGTATTGTCAGGTTGCAGGTTTTGAAACAAGCCATGGCCATACTGTGGCCTGGTTCTTCCCCTATCCGAATGAAACTTCTTCCTTGCTGCTTGGATAGCTAACTCCTTTTGCTGCAGTCCAGAAATGGTTGATGGAGTCTGCAGACACTTTCATCGTTGTCCAAGGCCCAAGGGGCTCAGGCAAGGAGGACCTGGTTATGGACCAAGCGTTGGGTGGCCGGAAGGACGTCTTGGTGATTGATTGCAAGCCGATCATTGAAGCCAGGGGAGAGAGCGGCACCATCAAGAAGCTCGCCAGCGCTGTTGGGTACCGCCCAATCTTCTCTTGGGCGAACCAACTGAGCAGTCTTATCGATCTTGCCATTCAGAGCACCACTGGTGTCAAATCTGGATTTTCGGAAACGCTTGATTCGCAGCTCAACAAGATCCTTCACAATACGGCCGCTGCCCTGAAGGAGGTGTCTTTGTCAGGTCATGACAAGGACTTCGGAGAGGCCGACTCGAGCGATGATGCTTTCCTTGAGGCACACCCGGAGAAGAGGGCAGTAGTGGTCATCGACAACTTCCTGCTCAAGAACGAGGAGACCGGCATCATATATGATAAGCTCTCGGAGTGGGCAGCGGCACTCGTTCAGGCCAACATCGCCCACGTGATCTTCATGACCAGCGACACTTCGTATTCGAAACCCCTTTCCAAATCACTGCCGGATCGAGTGTTCCGTACCATCTCGCTCGGTGATCTTTCACCTGACGTCGCGAAGAAGTACGTCATGAGCCATTTCGTCCAACCCAAACAAAAGGGTCGCGGCAGGCAGGAAGACGCGAAGGCGGAGGACTCCCAGCCGGAGCACAAGCAGGACCTTAGGGAACTAGATGAGGTGATTGAGGTTCTCGGCGGCCGCCTCACCGACTTGGAGTTCCTTGCCAGGCGCATGAAGACAGGGCAGAGCCCACGGCAAGCAGTGCAGGAGATCATCGAGCAGAGCGCGTCCGAGATCATCAAGCTGTACCTGCTGCCCAACAAGGGCGACAGGAAGTACTCGACGGAGCAGGCGTGGTTCCTGATCAAGGAGATCGCCAAGAAGGAGTCACTGCGCTACAACGAGGTCCTGCTCTCCAACACGTTTGCCTCGTCGACGAGCCCGGGCGTCGAGAACGGCGAGATGGCCCTCGAGACCCTCGCCAACGCTGAGCTCATCACCGTCAGGTCCCACCGCGGCCGCCCGCAGACGATCCAGGCTGGTAAGCCAGTGTACCAGGCGGCCTTCGCCGCGCTGCTCCACGACCCAGTACTGAAAGCCCGACTGGACCTGGCTGTCCTGACCGAGTTGGTCAAGGTCGAGGGAAAGACTATCGACAAAGTAAGTTGCTCTCGTTGAGTGACAGTGCCTCAGCACGCCTTCCTCCATAATGACGAGACTAATTCCGGTTCTTTATCAACAGGTCGAAACAGAACTCAGTCTGTTAGGCTCGCTCCCTCGACAGCCTCGTGAGACTACCGAGCGGATCAACTATCTGCTCAACAAGCTGCAGACTTCGCATAGTAAGATTGCCGGGTTCGAGAAGGACATGGCAGCTTTGAAGAAGGTCCTGGCTCAGGAAGCATAAAACCAAAGCGCTTGTGAAAATAGATACCAGCTGTAAAAAGGGGGGGGAGTAGGGGAACAAGTAGGCGGAACACAAAGGTAGTGTAGCTTGGTCATCAAGGGAGTTTATTGGGGGAAAATGGAGGCTATGTGAGTGAGGTCAGAACGACTGTGAAATACTCTTCTCCGCAAGATATACGGCCGATAACATGCAGATATACGAGACCATGCGATTGCCTTCGAATGGTCTTGAGGCGCTAGGCTGTGATTGCTGTGCGTTTAAAGCAGAGACAGATCTTATGTGTGTGCCGGGCGAGTATGCAGTCTGGGAGGTGGCAGCTTTATATTGTCCACTTCGGGCAATCTGTGTTCGTGCTTGAGTCACATGGCGAAGGCACTTGAATATAGTGCTTGACGGTATTAAACTAGGTTGAGCTGGTGGCTAGAGATGGCTTCGTCCGCGATGGACCGGCCTGGTGTCAAGCTTGACAGCGCCAGCACGAATGGCACCGGAGACTAGGCACGGCCTGACATTAAGACTTTTGGTGAGAATTAGCGGCTTCTGACACAACACTGGTTTGCAGAAGCAGATTGAATACAGTTACAACTATGCCTTCCATTGGGATACCCTCTTGTGGGATACCCTCCCATGGGATATTCTCCTGTGGGATATCCTCTCGTGGGATACCCTCCCGGAGTGTACCCTGCCGGGGGTATCCTCGTCATTTCTAGGGTTTGGGTTCAGAAATTCCATTTTCACCATGCTGCCGAGATACAACTCCTCCAGCGAAAGAGAGCACACTGCAAGTTTGACGATACCCCTCGAGACCAGCTGATTGTTCTTGCTCTCCTTCCTCCCAGGCGGCGACTTATCCCTCGACCAGCTTCACATCAAACTAGAACCAACGTGCTACGCAATGGGTTGGCTTTGGGGGAGGTCGGCTCCCGAGAAGCCTGCAGCATCGCAGAGCTCCGAGCAAGCTCCTGCGGCGGCGCAACCACCACAGTCCTCGACGTCGTCCCCAGAGACAGACCCAGAGATCACAAAGTTCCTCGAGGAGCTGGCAGGGGAGCTCCGGAACGCAAGGAACGCGACAAATCAACCCTCTTCCTCGACACAGCAGCCACCCTCACAGCAACCTCCAGCCGCCGCATCACGAACCCCACCAGCCGCGCCCAAGACCTCGTCGTCCTGGTCCTCCTGGTGGTCCGGCTCCGCCACCGCGCCCTCGCCCTCAGAAGCAGACCCGTCAAGCAGCACATCACAAGCAACAACACCGACAGCCACTGAAACCTTTGCCGCGCCGCCCACCGAGCCCCGCCTATCCCCGCTCGCCGAGTCGCTCCTGCCCACGACCATGGACTGCGAGCAGGCCTTCAACCAGGCCTTCTACTGCCAGTCGCTGGGCGGGCAGTGGAACAACATCTACCGGTACGGCGCGGTGCGCTCGTGCAGCGAGAACTGGGACGACTTCTGGTTCTGCATGCGCGTCAAGGGATACCAGCCGGGGCCCGTCAAGGACGACATGATCCGCGAGCACTACAGGAAGAAGAACCTCGCAAAGTACGGGCCCGGCAAGCCTAACAGCGAGGACGTCTGGCGCGAGCGCCGCGAGAGGGTGGCCCCTGGGACGGCCTTTAGCGAGCAGGTCGAGGCGCCGACCGTCAGTGACGCGGAGTACCAAAAGTGGGAGATGGAACGCATGGAGAAGATCAGGAAAGGGACCGCTTCATGATAAAATAGTGGTCACTTCCATGTACAACAAATATCAAATATACCCCGAACTCGCCGACCAGTAAACTTATTCGCAGTCAAGCAGTGGATTCATCAAACAATACATGACATGTCACAGTGCAAGTGGAACGAAGTGTTATTATGAATTTCTTTTTGATTTCATTTCGATACTGGGAATCCATTAAGTACGCCCATGCACTTGTATGCCCATCCGAAAACTTTTGCCCTGTATCATTAAGTCATCATGAGAAAAAGGAAAACGTCTAATCCACCCTGAGCATATCCATCGCCTAACAAGACAGATTGACCGCGCACTGCAAATTCAAAGTCTCGCCGCGATTTGGCTTCTGATTAACAATTTAGTCGACCTCCTCGACGGTGGGGCCGTCGTCGCCACCAGCGCCGGGAGCACCGCCGCCGGGAGCACCAGGGAAGCCGCCGGGAGCACCGCCGGGAGCGCCAGGAGCACCGCCAGCACCGTAGAACTTCATCATGATGGGGTTGGCGACACCCTCCAGCTCCTTCTGCTGGTCCTCGTACTCCTCACGAGCGGCCTGCTGGTTCTCGTCGAGCCAGTTGACGACCTTGTCAATCTCGGTCTTGAGCTTCTCCTTGTCGGCAGCATCGAGCTTCTCGTCGACCTTGGAGTCGGACAGGGTGTTGCGCAGAGAGTAAGCGTACGACTCAAGGCCGTTCTTGGCAGAGACACGGCGAGCCTCAGCCTCGTCCTCGTCCTTGAACTTCTCAGCCTCAGCAAGCATGCGCTCGATGTCCTCCTTGGAGAGACGGCCCTTGTCATTCGTAATGACAATCTTGTTGGTCTTTCCGGTGCCCTTCTCGAGTGCAGAGACGTTGATGATTCCGTTGGCATCCACATCGAAGGTGACCTCGATCTGGGGGACACCACGAGGCGCAGGGGGAATGCCGGTAAGCTCGAACTTGCCGAGCAGGTTGTTGTCCTTGGTGCGCTGACGCTCACCCTCGTAGACCTGGATAAGCACACCAGGCTGGTTGTCGGAGAAGGTCGAGAACACCTCGGACTTCTTGGTGGGGATCGTGGTGTTGCGGGGGATGAGCTTGGTCATCATGCCACCAGCGGTCTCAATGCCGATGGAGAGCGGCGCGACATCCAGAAGCAGGATCTCGTTGGTCGACTTGGAGCTCGTGTCTCCGGACAGAATTGCGGCCTGAACGGCAGCGCCGTATGCGACGGCCTCGTCGGGGTTGATGGACTTGTTGGGCTCCTTGCCGTTGAAATAGTCGGTGATCAGCTTCTGGATACGGGGGATACGGGTGGAACCGCCGACCAGGACGATCTCGTGAACCTGGGACTTGTCGATCTTGGCGTCGGTCAGGACACGGTCGACGGGCTGCAGGGTGGAACGGAACAAGTCCTGGCACAGCTCCTCGAAACGAGCACGGGTGATGGAGGTGTAGAAGTCGATACCCTCGAACAAGGAGTCGATCTCGATGGAGGTCTGCGCGGAAGAAGACAGAGTTCGCTTGGCACGCTCGCAAGCAGTGCGGAGACGACGCAGAGCACGAGCGTTGGTGCTGAGGTCCTTCTTGTGCCTAGTACTTTGTTAGTTACCTGCTGCAAATAGGTAAAAGGAGAGGGCGGTGTTGCTTACTTTCGCTTGAACTCGTTAACGAAGTGGTTGACGAGGCGGTTGTCAAAGTCCTCACCGCCCAGGTGAGTGTCACCGGCGGTAGACTTGACCTCGAAGATACCCTCCTCGATGGTCAGGAGCGACACATCGAAAGTACCACCACCCAGATCGAAGATCAGGACGTTGCGCTCGCCCTCGACCTTCTTGTCGAGACCGTAGGCAATGGCAGCCGCGGTGGGCTCGTTGATGATACGCAGAACGTTCAGGCCAGCAATGAGACCAGCGTCCTTGGTGGCTTGACGCTGAGAATCGTTGAAGTAGGCGGGGACGGTGATGACGGCGTTGTTGACGGTGCCACCAAGGTAAGACTCGGCGGTCTCACGCATCTTGGTCAGGACCATAGAGGAGATCTCCTCAGGGGTGAAGGTCTTGGTCTCGCCCTTGAACTCAACCTCGATGTTTGGCTTGCCACCCTTCTCGATGATCTTGAAGGGGAAGTGCTTCATGTCGGCCTGGACCTCAGAGTCCTGGAACTTGCGGCCAATCAACCGCTTCGCGTCGAAGACGGTGTTGTGAGGGTTCATGGCGACCTGGTTCTTGGCGGCATCTCCGATCAGGCGCTCAGTGTCGGTAAATGCGACGAAGGAAGGTGTGGTCCGGTTTCCTTGGTCGTTTGCGATACTGCAAACATAGTCAGTATGGTTGTTTGACGAGAGTGCCACAGACGTTTGATGGTAATGGCGAGAGCCAGAACTCAGAGACGAGGCTGGGGGCTTCTCGGGGGGACAGGCAAATACTCACATCTCAATGCGGTCATCACGGTACACACCCACACAAGAGTAGGTTGTGCCCAGATCAATACCAACAGCGGGAGCCATGGTGACTGGTTGTTGTGTCGGAAAGTGTTGTTGTGTCGTTAATGGGTTGTGAGGGTGAAAAGATGAGGTTGCGGGGTATCACGGAATCGTAGTGGCGAGTGCAAATCAAGTTGCAAAAGCTCGATTGAGAAAAAAGGAAAATGGAAAAGGAGATGTAATGATCTCGCTTGTAGTGTGGTAGAGAGGATTGTTGATGATGGAGAGAGGTTGCAAGTCGCTCGAGGGAGACGAAGCAGTTGGGATTTTATCAAGTGGTTGCTGAGCTGCCTGGTGGGGCGTGCAGTCGAAGAATGTTCTAGATAGAAAGTTCCTGCTGGACCTTTCCAGTGACTTCCAGCCGCTCGCCGAAAGCGCCAGAATCCGCTTGGGACGACCCCTGTCTGCTAGGTAGCGGCAGGGGGGCGGCAAGGTACCTGATTCCATTCCATAGCCCCCCATTACACTTTTCTTTCCGCAAGCACCGCAAGCACCAACCTCCTAGCTCCCAAGACAGGCAAAGATTGTGCCCCGGTCCCCCGTCCCCCCTTCGCCCAAACCTGTCTTTCGCCTTCTGGCCCACAGGAGAACCTTCGTGCAAAACGTCGTTGTTTCCAGAGCAGCCTTCTCCCAATTCCCTCAGCACTGTTCCCGTTCCGCTCCATAGCTGCCTGTGAATTACGAATGTGGGCCTTGTGCCATGACCTCACTCGGGGGAAAAATATCACAGCACCCACCCCACGCTGGTCATAGCGGTTTGACAGGCTGCGAGGGCAGCTCAATCGATCAAATTCGATCGCGGGGTACCAGTGATGTAATCCGTCGACGAATCCATGGAGCCGCAACGCTTACTAAGTCCGCGCCTGCAAATGCTGAACCCCTGCACCTGTACTTCCCAACCCTGCGCTTGTCGACGTCCACCGCATGCCTGCATTACCTGCGTCCAACCGCAGCATCTTGACACCAGCATGTATGAAGAACCCGCTGCCACTGTCTCACTGCAGCTCCCAGGAATCCAAGACGTGCGCAGCTCCTGCAGAGGCGCGAGCAATAGTGTAGCTCCCTCGACAATATCTTGCAACTACCCTGCAAGACACAAAGAGCAAGACACAAGAGCCTTTACGGTGACCCACTCTTACAAGATGCCCGCATGCGAGGCTATCCCACAGTCGCTTGTCTCGTAGAAGACTATCCCATGTGAGATTATTCTGTGGGTAACTATCCCATGAGGAGCTGTCCCACTGAAGACTGTCCCATAGCAGGTCATCACAAGGCAGGTCATCCCAGGGGAGGTTATCCCATAGGAAGTTGTGCCATGGGATGTTATCCCATAGGAGGTTATCCCACAGGAGGTATCCTTAAGGGGGTATCCCTAAGGGGATATCCCTCAGGGGTTATGCCATAGGAGATTTCTTACAGGAGATTGTGCCATATCGTTACGAGGCTGTCCATTGGAGGTAGTGGAAGCGTGTGCCAAGATACCTTGGAAGCTGTACCTGCACATCAACACGTGACAAGGACTTCACGTCTGCCTCGAGTGACGCAGGCGCAGCCTACATGCAGAAAGCCCAGCACACCTGAGTGGCTTGTTGCAGATCCCTGGTTTGAGGCTTGGGCGATCCACTACATACAGTGAACCAGAAGCTTCGAGTTTAGGAAGATGTAGTGCGAGGCTTATGATCACTGGCGGAGAAAGTTGGGTTGGCCGTGGATGCGATGATGTTCCTCGACTTCCACCCATTTCCACGTCCACAACCGCACCTTAGGTTGACTTAGCAATGAGGATGCTCAGAAGCTTGTGAAATCACGAGGTCTATGAAACGGAACAATGCAATAGTCTTGTGGGAAGATGTTTGCACAATTTAATCTGCCAACAGGCCCAGTTCAGGGACGGTTTTCATGGCCCTGCTCTACCGCCTGGGAGGCTCTCCAATACAAGAATATGAACTCATCTGACGAAGCATGTGAGACTTCGTTCTCATCACCTTTGTCCAACTGTCCAGCCCGAGTTCCATATTAGATACAAGTTCAGTAGTGCAAAATTTAGTCATTAGTCGTCAAGAGGGGATGAAGCGTGGAAACACTGGTTTTCGTGACGGTGCCTGCAGGGCATTTAGAAGTGACCAGCTGAGGTGTGTGCAGAGGGAGTACGCTGAGTCTGATTGTAAGCTCATGGTGATATGTACTTAGCAGGCTGTGATGTTGAACCGTAGGATCAGGACATGTCCTCACACAGATGCGTTGAAAACCTGGGACCGTCACTCACAGAGGTGCGCCCGTAGACAGCAGAGGGATAGACGAATCGAAAGGGTGTAGTGAACCAGGCAGCCTTCGTTTGCACTCATGGCCCCAGATCTCATCCCATACTCCACAGATTCCCTGCCTTATCAGCTGCGCTTACCGTCAGTTACCTCCAGCGATGGGACGGGGTCGTTGGTGCAGTGGTCCTTTGGGACAACTACGCGAACGACTTATTTGGACTCTTCGGCCCTGTGCAGTCGGCGCTGCCATGGTCGAAGGTTCAAGCCGGAGTGATCCTCCGGGGTTCTTACGCAGCTTGGTATCCTTTTGCCATTCTTTTTTTTTTGTTTCTAATCCCATTCTTCCATTTCATTCTCTACCTTCTTTTGTGGCTTTGTCGTGTGTGTTTCTTGACTTCTGTTGTGATGAATGCGTGTTTGTTATGCATGCAATCGGCTGCAGATGTCAACAATGAGTAAGGCGGCGGTCTGGCGGTCTTGCTGCTGCCTGTCTCTACCTATGAGGAAAATATTGCTTGATGTGTTTTGATCTTCGTATTGTCATAATTCGTGTGTCTGTCTAAAAGCCCCAAGACAAATGCTCGCGAGGGCTTGCTCAAGTTGCTTGTATGGACAGTGCGTCCCTCCGGATAGTAATTATTTCAAGGTACACCACTCCAAAAGGCCTCATCTAACTATGCCCTTCAGACCACCCATGTTGATCTCAAACTCGGCCGCCCCCTCAAGCCCTGGCCCTGTCGACACAACATGAGGTGCGAAGACGATCTTCATCCACCTCCTCCACGTCTTCAGCATGGGCGTTTCTGGCCCGCCGGCATCGTCGTCCATGGAGTACCTTGACTTTCCATACCGTGGCGCCTTTACCAGGGCGATTCGACAGGCTATCTGAGTCGCCCAGACTAGGCCCAGGCTGGGAGTCTTCAAAGACTGGGTCGACGAGGGCCAGGGCTCATCGCCCCACCCAGTAAACCACCTCTGCTGGTGGTCAAAGTTCAGCGCTGGCGGGGCAGGCATGTGAGAGATCTCGTCCATGGGCGGCGGCGGCGGCCGTGTCTGCGGAGGGGGCTCATCCTCCCCGTTCTCCCCGAGGGACATACTCGACGCCGGAAGCGCGTCAGCCATCGAGGACGTCGGCTCGACGTGCGGCAGAGGCGGCAGGTTCGGATCCTTACTCCGCGCCGCCAAGGGCGAGCTCTCGTGGTGCCTGCGTGGACCACCACCACCGCCCGCGGCGACGTTCTTGCCGTAGCCCGACGGCGGGTTCCTAGGCAGCGCCGGGGTCCCGGCTCGGTCGAAGCGGTCGGCGACCTGGTTCGACACCACCACGGCGATGTTGCGGTTCCTCGCCAGGTCCCGCAGGAGCATCCCCAGCCGGACGAGCTCCGCGCTACGGGCGCCCATGTTCTGGCTGACGCTCCTGCCGCCCTCACTCGCGGCGCCGAGCGCGCCCGAGTCGTTCCTAACGGATCGGTCGAACTCGGCCCGATAGTTGGCGGCCACGCTGTCGAGCACGATGAGGCCGATGTTGCGGCGCTCTACCTGCACCGGTACCTGATATGTGAGGATGTGCTCCTGGGACTCCAGGTCTGGCGTGGTGGTGCTGGTGATGTTGTCGAGGGTTGGTCTCTCACTGAAGGGAATAGACTTGGACGTGAGAACAGGGTTGTTCTTCAGCATCTGCGTGAGACGGCGCGTTGACAAGGATGCCTCGGTCGAGATGTAGAGGGCATTACGGCCGATCCCATGCGGCGGCGGGAGCTGCACGGCGAGCAGCAAGGAGAGGAGGAACTGCGTCTTGCCGGCTCCAGCTTCACCGGTCAGCTCCGTGATGTGGCCTGTCCGTATGCCACCGCCGAGGAGCTCGTCGATTACGGGGTCGAGCGTGCTGATTTTGGACCACTGGTGTTGCTGTGGTGTCTCGTCCAGGGTCCCAGCGCCGTCGTCCCTGCCCGCCTGTGATGCCGCGTCAGGCTCCCGATCCTCCACGCCCAGGTCCACGTGCAGCGCGGCCAAGACGGCGCCGCATAGCCTCTTCACGTCCAACAGAGGCAGCTGCGTCCGCTTACCGATGTCTGCTGCCTCGAGGGTCAGGAGCTCGCTCGTCGTGACCTGGTGCTTCTCCAGGCTGGGGATGAGATTCGCATATTGGCTGGTTGGGAAATGCGGCAGGATGCGTGCAAGATCCGTCATGGGTGAGAATTTGGGAGATGATACGGCATCAGAAACAAAATTACCCCCGGCTGGCTGTTGTAGGCTCTCGTTCTGTGCGTAGAACGCGTCACGACGTTGAGTTGAGGTTTACTTGGTGAGTTTGCAGGTTCAACTGTAACAAGCGAATTACTTAGTGTCGCTGCGCCTAGAAAAGTCACCGACCCCAGCAGCAAAGCCACCACTACATATCCAATGCGTGCTGCTTCGCTTCAGTGCCCACACACGATCATTACTTATCCGTAGTGGTTTGCTGGCCACCCAAGATGTCTAATCGCCTTATGAACCTTATTTGTGAGAAATCACTCCACCTCTATGTCTGGCTCCGTTCATGGTCCCTTTCAGTCAGAACCTGCCACAACCTTGATTTCCAACCTACATTCTACCACGATGTACACAGAAGGGCTGTCAGAGACTGTCTCATAGAAAACACTTTTTGCCTATTCATGTATGAGCTCGGTCGGATACACTGGGCGTTTATGCCGCCACGGGACCCGTCACGGTTTATCGGAAAGCGGTGCATCAATCCTCTTCCATTTATCCTTTTACTTGCTACACATGTATTGATACTCCCTTACGCCAGAATGCTATGCAAATTGTAAGGTCTTGGGTCGTCATCGCCTCCATACTGTCACTTTCCCTTGCCATACAAGCAACGTGGGCCTTGTAGAGCCCGTCTTCATCTCGGGTGAGGGAACTCGTCCTCCATTTGCAGCCTCACCCCGACATTCATCGATATCAACTCTTGTACGAGCAGCTTTGCAGCGTACGGCATCGTCATTGCCGTCACCTCCCTTGTGCTCTTGCAGGTCTGGCAGTACCCCTTGTACCCGAAGAGCCCGCAGCGCTGGCAGATGTCCACGCTCGTGCCGTCAGAGCTGTGCATCAGTCTCTCTAGAAGAAGCTGCGACGCGCCATATGCGATCAAGCAGTCGCGCTCCATTTCTCCTAGACGCAGACCACCATCGCGCGAACGACCTTCGGTAGGCTGCCTCGTCAGGATGGCACGAGGTCCTCTCGCCCGAGAGTGCATCTTGTCTTGCACCATGTGCTTCAGGCGCTGGTAGTAGATGGGCCCGTTGAAGATGTATGCCTCGAGAGGCTCGCCCGTGATGCCAGAAGTGAAGTAGTCCTTGCCCTCCCAGGAAAATCCATGGTCAACCAGGACCTTGCTAACCTCCTCGACAGGGTGCGATCGGAAGGCGTCGCCGTAGCCGTACTTCTTTCGGCCATGCACAATGGAGGCCTTGCCAGTGAGGCATTCGAGGAGCTTGCCGACTGTCATACGGGACGGGAAACCGTGGGGGTTCATGATTATGTCAGGGACCAAGCCTTTGTCGCTGAACGGGAGGTCTTCCTGGTCGACAATGATGCCAACGACACCCTTTTGCCCGTGCCGAGACGAGAACTTGTCACCGAGCTCAGGACGACGGGTTTGCCTGGTCTGAACTTTCACCAAGACCGTCTCCCTCTCCGTTTGTGTGACCATGACCTTGTCGATATAAGCTGGATCTGGGATCCGATAGGCCATGGAGGTGTCTCGGTACTCATTGGAACTCTTGTCCCCGCCTATACTTGTTCCAGTATCCAAGGGGGTTTCCTTCTTAACCATCGTCTCGCCATTGTGGATTTGCCAGCCCACTCTAGCAAGTCCATCATTGTCAAGAACCTCATGTTTGGCAATCTTCTGCTTCGTCATAGGATCCGTCTCGGGCTGGCCGATCCTTTCGGACGCCCCATTAGGGTATCTCTGAAGTTCCGCAGCATATTTGCGGAAGACCTGACACCGCCCGAAACCTCTGTCGCATGATGCCTTATTGAGGACCAACGCATCTTCTATATCGTAGCCGGAATAGGACATGACGACCACCGTTGCATTGTGGCCGGCTGGAAGTTTGTCATAACTGGTAAGCTCGATTGTCTTCGAGATGACCATAGGCCGCTGGGGGTACACCAGGGTGTAAAGTAGGGTGTCGATCCGGTTGAATTGATTGTAGGCAATAGCTCCGATAGCTTGTTTACCCATAGCACATTGATATGTGTTTCGGGGCGACTGATTGTGATGGGGAAATGGAATGAGGCCAGCCACGGCCCCAAGGATGGTAAATGGCTCAATCTCGACGTGAGTTGTGCTCCGCGTGATGTCTGATTCGTAAAGAGCAATGAGTGTATCATTCTCCTCGTTCACGTCTAGGTACTCGACAACTCCTTTTCGGAGGAAGTCGTCAAAGCCTACTTTGCCCTGTTGCAGTAACCTGAGGTGTTCCGGCAGCAGCTTCGACACGCCGTTCTTTACGATGATATATGGCCGGCAAACCCGTCCTTCATCTGTGGCGATGAAAATGGTGTTGAAATGAGAGTTGGTGTTGATGCTCACAAATGGGTTAATCCATCCACGACGGCGCATGGTCCTGAACTTGGAGGCAAACCGCTTCGGATAGTGTGTCAGGGCGAATGGTGTTCCGTTAATTGATATGATGTACGCGCCGGCCTGGTGCATCTCCGAACCAGAAAAGTTCCGGATAGGTTCCACATTCGAATCGACAGTAAGGATGAACTTCTTGACGGGCTTTTCGTCTACCTCGGTCGTGATATGCGTCATCAAAGCCAAGTTCTTGACCAGACCACAAGCCTCGCCCTCAGGAGTGTCTGAAGTACACAACATGCCCCATTGTGAAGGCTGGAGAGCTCTGGGCCCAGACACCTTACGGGTCTTTTCAAATTGACTCGTGATTCGAGTCATCATTCCCAGAGCAGCAATGTAACTTAGTCGACTCAAGACGTGAGTGACTCCTGCTCGGTTCATGTTAAACCGCTTGACGCTCCAATTGCCAGACTGGATTGCCCGGTTCATACCCTGGGTGATGTGACCACCTGTGCCGCTGATCGAGGTCAATGGGTCGAATGGAATAGCTTTGTTTGGCTTCTTGAGCACTTTGTCGATGTTCATCCTCAAATTCGTCAGGAAACTCTTGAAGAGATCTTCGAAGAGAAGCGAAAGCATTTGCCCAGCCAGCTCAAGCCGCTTGTTACCCACAAAGTCACGATCGTCGACCAATTTCGGGTCATGAGAAGCCATCAGCACCCTCCGGGTCATCATTGCTATGTAAATAGCCTTGGGGTAGAAATCGAGACCCTCGATAGAGACATGGGCAAGGATGATGTTGGCCAGCGCGTCGAGTCCCTCTTCAACATTGTTGCGTCGAGGCGCAGGACCAAACTGTGGCTTGCCTTTGGATCCCATCCTGACGCGAGCGCCAATGTACTCCAGTGCTTGCTGCTGTGTGAACACACCAACACGGGTCGCCTCATCGAAGTTGAGGGCGAAATCGTCCTGGTAGCGACCATCGGACCCGGCCACAAGCTGCATAACCTCGTAGTCTGAGAGACCACCCAGTGCTTTCAGGATAATAGCAATGGGGATGTCCTCGACAAGCACATTGTGCCTCAGAATGATCCTGTCCTTTTTCAATATGACATATGTCTTGGACTTCCTCTCGTGTGTTGAACTTGTGACTGATGCCTGGATGAGTTCCTTCTTGTCATCGGCCTCGACGATCACTCGGTTCTTGCTGAGCTGCTCCTGGATCAGAATGACCTTTTCCGTCCCGCCTATGATGAAGTAACCACCAGGGTCCAAGGGGCACTCGTTCATGAGCTCCATCTTGTGGTTGGTGGCCCCGGCCAAGACGCATTTCGAGCTCTTGAGCATGATGGGCATGCGAGCAAGAGGGACATTTCTCCGGATGATCTTCTTCCTGTCTCGGATGTAGGCAATATCGATGATGATCGGGGCAGCGTATGTCATGTCCCTGAGTCGGCACTCCATTGGGGTGACATGGTTCTTGGCTTTGAAGGACTGGCCGGCGTCCCCACGGGTGGGCATGCCTACTCGGATGTCGAGGAACTCGAGGTAGAAGCCACTGTCGACCTCGCTGCGAATGATGCGATTCGCCTTGACGATTTCCTTGATGTCATGGTCGATAAAGTAGTTGTACGAGTCGATATGCTGTTTGACCAGACCTGGATACGGCAAATGAGCAAGATGGGCAGGCTGCGGAAGCAGGCGCGTGAGGCAGCGGACATACCTTTGACCTTCAAGAAGGCTGGCAGGAGTTGGTACTTGTCCTCCTTGGTGGAAATGGGGTCGGTGAGCTTCTTGCCATTGTAGAATGGCTCCAGAAGGGCCTCAAACCCGTCGTCGTCGGTCACTGGCATTTTTGCGACGTCGTCATGTTCTGCTGGAACGCTGTGTCGGGTTTGCGACGGGTGCCCGGGTTTGAATCTGGGAATCTTTTTGCCCTCGCGGGGCAGAATCGCCAAAGAGTCACGCCGATAAGATAAGAGCTAAGTTGGGTCGGGGACGAGGTCCGGGCACGGTCATGGGAGAGCTCACTGTTCCCCACGCATCTCAACTCATGTTTCCCACTGTGCTGTGGGCTCGTCTCGTCGCCAATGGCATATGCAACGGTGACAGGAGCATCGACGGGCTGTTGTGTAGTTACAGCAAGGTTGTCGTCGATATTCTGAGTCAATTCGGTGTCGTGGTAGCCGCATGCATGGCCCCTCCAAGCAGAAGCCCAACCCACATTCTCCCCTCATCTTGTCGATTATTTTGTTCACTTTTAGCGTTGCATCAACTGTATGAATGATTGCTGAGTTCCACCTCTTTTGAGACCGGAAATAGCCACGCTCAAATCATGGGAGCATTACTGCTCGAGTCTGTCATCCTAGACCGACTTGGCCAAATACCAATACCTTCTCGTGGAATTTTGAGCCTTGTCCACATGAAAAACACCGCAGGTGGTCTCGAACGTACAGCCACTCATCACCAACTAGGACAAGCCATATTGCAGACGGCCCCTTCCCTGGATACCTCCGAGGCTGTGAATGGCTGTGTGGTATTATTTTCCGATTCAGAAGGTGCATAAGCATGTCTGGGGGACCTTGAGGGCATGGGATGATCAAGCTACTTAGAAAAGGGTAAGACGCGGAGTGGATCTCTGGTATATAGCATCTGTATTATATGCTGTTAACCGGTTTCGGCTGGTAGACTTCAAATGGACAGATTTAACTTCTGGTGATTGGGTTGTATGATCGCGACCGCCTCAACTGAGGGGGTTTATTTCCAAATAGTGCTGGTTTGCCGAAGGATGGGCGATGTATCCAGATGTAAAGATCACTCTTCAAGCCTCGGACAAATTGAATTGGTCAGAAACGTGGATCAACACGGCGCTCCTTGGCCGTGCCACCACAGCACATAAGCGCGATGATGTGGAAAAAAGCAACGAGACGTGCGGCCCAAGGTGATCGATCGTCATGCCGCAGGACTCTCTAAAACCGCCTCCCCCACTCACAAGGCCTCAGACAGCTTTGACGTATCTCAATAGTCGGTGAAATGACTGGCGCCAGGTCCCTGGTCGCCACAGTCGCCCTGCAAGCACTTCCGCAATGAGTCCACTGACTGCCACGAATGCGGCAGAGAGATGCCATGTGCTAAGTTGCGATCTCGTCCATGATTTGGTCTTGACCCGCGGCAAGAATGGGAAATCTTGCAGATCCCGCAGCTGCGACGGTCCCACAATACACTCACCCTGGTTCAGCCCTGGAAGAGAGGGGCAGCAGGCTCAAAGAGCCCTTGATGTGTTACGCAACACGCTGAATCGTCAAGCCTCAGTTGAAGCGCGCATCAAGGAGACTGAGGAAGTTTTCACCAAGGTCAGCCTATGGTCAGCCCAGGAGCGGGATGCAACTTCTCAGAATAGTGTGATTAGAGGCACAGATTTTCCTGGTCAGGATTCTGAGATAGCCGCGCTACGCCCCAGGATGCGCGGCCAAGTACCGTCAGGGCTACCGCGTGCGTATCAGACCAGGATGATGAAATCCCGAAGAGGGGAGGGAGGTCTTCCCAGCTACTTCCCAGGCCCGCCTGGTGGAGAATTTCGCGGTCGGGTCAACACCCACCAGAATCAAACCCTGAGCTTCTTTGGCCGGCCCGAATTTATGTTGTGGTCCCTAAGAGGTCTCTTGAGCTTGACTGCAGGTCCGGCGGTAGCTTCGATCAGCCTTGGCCAATGGAGTATGATGTATCTTGTACCTCATCAACAGATCCGAGTCTCGTCAGTGCTCGCAAAGCCAGAAACCGATGGGAGGAACGGCAATGTACATTTACCAATCAAGACCCTACAATCGTATACCTCAGCACGGAGGGAAATTGACTGAATGGGCAGGACTCGGACTAGGAGCACTTGAAAACCGCAGGTAGCACCTAGTAGTATCGAACATGCCCAATGCCCAGTCAAAGGCCGTGCGACGATCGGAAGACAATCTGTGTCCGACCAGAAGGACGGCCTTGGGCCGCAAATCCCCCACTAGGACTGATGTCCCTTCTATTGATGATGGTACACGACCGGGTATAAAAGTGTCGTGACCTCCCTGAACGGCTGCATTACTCCTGTCAGAGGGGTCACTCACACCTCTCTCCAAGTCCTCGGCCGGGTCAAGTCACCACCGTCTGCGCCTCTAATGCAGGTGGGTAGCTACTTTGATACGTAGATGAGGTCACACAGGGGCATTGGGGCATTCAGGAACCCAAGAGCCCACATGCTGCAGGGCAGGCGCATGGTGGAGGGGTGACAAGCGCTGCTGCAGGAGACGGGAATTGGGGAGGGATCGCTCACAGGAGGCCCGTCCAATGCCTGCTCAACCCCACCCCGCCCTGCGCCCTGCGCCTGCGTGCGCCGACGTACCAGGCGCACTCGTTGGCGTGCGGCCGGATCCTCGAGCGAAGGGCATCGTTCGTCTGGTCTGTAGCGTATGCCATACGCGAGACACAATGGAAGCTGTACAGAGGGCGGCCAGTTCATGCAGCCTGCGAGCCGGCGGTGACATGTTTCAATCGCAAGCCTCGTCCGCTGCCCCCGGGACGCCTCCTCCAGCTCACCGTGACTCTTGCAGGCTGCAGGCGTGATCTCGTGCGCCAGAAGCAAAGGGGCTTCGTGCAGTAGACCACACTACTTTACTCCCGTCCACACATGTCTACACCGCCGTTGACGGTTGAGCAGCCGATCTTGGTGCTAGCCTGACGAGTGCCGTCCGGACTGTCTGCACGTCAAGCCGCTAGGGTATCGGGGCATGAATGACGAACACAAAAAAAAAAAAGTGTGTCGGCCGAGCGTCGACGTTAGGGGTGAGGCTGGCCGGATGGTGGGTGAGGAACATCGGGGGCAGGTTCGCCGCCGCCGGCATCAGATCCACCGACAAAAACGTCCTGTGTAGTCGCTGCTGACACGGGGAAACAAGACGACTGGACTCGGTCCAGCAGAGCTCGCAGCCAGGATCATAATAGAAGTAAAAAGCTGCCAAGCTCGGTGGGCAGGATGGACGGGCATTGTGTCAATATCTGTGCTGCTACAGTTGGAGCGGTTGCCATGGGAAATGCGTAATAAATGTTAGTGTCGGGTTGGGCTGGTGCCAGTCTGACTGACTGACTGACTGACTGCCTGTATGTCTGGATTATTGGTGTGCAGGGTCCAGGTTCAGGGGCGAACGCCATCGTTTTGCCGTCCACCCACTTGCACGCCCACGCACACGCACTCAGGCGCACAAGCAGACCAGACCACTGCAGACCCAAGACAGGCCCCAGGCGGGCAGCCAGACAGGGCCCCTGAACCTGACCCCGGGCCATCGACGCAGCGTGCAGCGGCGGCTGGGTGCCTCGTCGAGCCGACGCAGGCTGCTTCAAGTAGCACTCGTCCCCTCCCTCGGCGCGGACTGCATCCTGTCCCTCCAACACACGCTCATTTTCAGGAATATTGCTTGACGTTTGCCCACGTACCCCGTGTTTCCTATTTCTTGCTGCTCCTGGCTCTCCAGGGCGCAAGCTGTGCCATATTGTTGTGTCTAGTACAAGCCTCCATCCAGGTGAGTCGCATGCTTTCTGCTCCCCCCAAGCTCGCAAACCCAAAGCCAAAAACCACCTCGGACGGGGCACGCCTCAGCTCGCTGTCTGCCATGCCATGCCTTGCCCCCATGCCATGCCATGTCACCCACATGCACGCTCCTGTCCTGCCAGCCGCCGCCCGGAATGCCATCTCATCGCCACCGGGGCCCGAGGCTGGACATGTTTCTCAGTCGGCGATCCGACACGATACAAGGTAGCCAGTCGGTCGGATCTAAGTGGGAGAGCCATGGCAAGCAGGGCAAGCAGACAAGCGAGCACAGCGCAAGTGCCGCCCCCAGGCCACGGCGAGGAGGCACAATCCCCAATATAGCCAGCCCTTGTCCATCATGGCCAGCCAGCCCAGACACATCCCACCCCCTCCCCGCCTTCTCGACGAGGGATCAGCAGGAGCCGGCACCAGGCAGGCCTGGGTCAGCAGAGGAGTTGCTTTGCTAATGTGCGTGTCCGCCAATGGAGTAGGCAGGGTCCTCAGGCGCCGTCAGTTGTTGTAGTAGTTGTATAGGAAAAAAGAGGACATAGTACTGTCGAAAATGGATCCGAACGAAATGCGATTCCGCGCCCAGCAGTCTCCCCGAAGCGATGCCACCACCATGAACTCCCTCGTCTCGCCGCCCCGGAACCGCCTCTCGCAGACCATGTCCTCTCAAGATCCCCGGTCGACCCTGTCTCGCCGTTTCACCACTGACTCGGGCCGTGTACCAACATTGTCTTCATCTGCAGCCCCACGTGGCCAAGATCCCTCCGAATACCAGGTCAGTCGCCGTGGCTGCCACCTCTGGTGGTGTGTCTGTGTGGTTGCGCGCTTGTCTGCGCTTCTCCAAAACTCAATGCGCGCCGGGAGCTTGGCCGTCCCCCCCATCTCCCGTACTGCCATTCCTGCCTTGCGAGCCATCTGCTGACCTTGCTCTCGCACGCAGACTATGCAACATCTTCAGTTGGTGCGTGTGCCCTCGTGTCCGACCCGCCGCCCGACCCAGGCACGGAGAGCCCCCCCGCGACGGGGCCTTGCTGAAGCCGGAGCGCTCGACCGGCCGGCACCTCCCTCCGTTAGAAAACACGTGCTGACGCCGCAGCAGATAGAAAAGAAGCGTATGGAGTATGAGAAGATCCGGGAGCAGAAGCGCCTCTTCGACGCCGAACTGGCCAAGCACGAGGTGGAACTCGGCGCCATGCTCGAGGAGCACGGCAGGCTCTCCGGGCACCAGTCCGAGCCCACGACGCCTCCCGAGTATCGTGAGAACCCCTCTGGGTTCCCTTCGGTCTTCTCCCGCCCGAATCGCTACTCGCTTTCCAGCCTGACGTCTCCCCCGGGCTTGGCTAACCGCTCGGCGCGGTCCGGCTCCGTCCTCGCGTCGCCGCAGTCGGGCGTCCCGCTGTCCCGGTTCGCCTTCGACGACCAGCTGCCGTCTTGGTCTGTTCCTGGCTCGCGGAGGAATAGCGATGAGGACGAGAAGGAGGAGGCTGTTCGTCAGGACCCTACGTCCCATCGGTCGACCAATGCGTACGTTGCACCATTTTCTTCTGTGCCCCCGCACTTGGTTGAGATCGCGTTTGCCGCTTCATATTTGCGTTGCTTTTTCCCAGTCAGTTCAACTGGCCCAATGCGAGATCCGGATCAATGCAGTGATTGGTACTGTGGCCGTCCAGGACTATGCCTTCAGGGCTATGCCTTGAGCTGGAGTGTGGCAGGTGTTGGCCGGCTGTGAGGCCTGGAAGACTCTCAAGGCGCATGTGTCAACATTGCACTCCTTTAGTTTTGATACCCCTTCCAATCGCCCTCCCCATTGAGCATTTTGATATTCCGAGTCACTGTTCTTCCTAGGCCACTCTTGCCCTTCTCTTGAAGAAACTTTGGTTCGTCCGATATCATAATGGCAAGAGGACTTCCCTTGCCCCATCACTTCCCCTTCGAACTGCTCAATATCACAACGGAATGATTACTTGAACCCCTACTGTCCTCACTGGATTCAGAGACATGGTCGATCAACATTTTCGTCCTATTGTTCTTCATCCTATTCTTCGTCTGAATCAAGCGGTCCACTGCTCTCTCGTCAACCTTGGCCCAGATATTTAAAATCACACTTTCTGAGCCCTCACCACTGCTTGCTTCCTTCCTTCCTTCTCCCCAGACCTTCAAGACGGCAAGGAGATACCAAACTCAGCATCTTCTCCTTCTCACCGAGAGGCCAGTAGTCTCTGGTCTGCCACCACATTTACATCCCACACACTTGATATTTCGCTGCGATCTTTTCTCAGATTCGCCAAGCCAACTCTCAGTATCGCTTCTTAGCCATCATCTTACTCCATATCATCACATCACGGGTCTGAGGCTTTCATCTGTCTGCCAGTGGTCGCTGCTGACAGGGAATTCGAGAACAGCGTTAACAGGTACTCGATGCCCGTCACCAAGTCTCGTACGGCTTTCTACGACATCAACTTGGACCAGGCCAACACCACCGGTTTCCTCTTTGGAGACGACGATAACGTGATCGACGGAAAGCTCTACACCCAGGCCAACAACGAAGACAACTTCCCTGTCCTCCGACGTGAGCCCAATATGGTAAGTCAAATCTGGTCTCCAGCACAGCGTCTACTGCCTTCTTATCTGCTTTTCCCCGCGCCATATCGACACTAGCAGAGGTTGTTTCATGTGTCGGAAAGTTGCTTGAAAGCCCTTCGCTGCCGTTTGGGTTGGTGGAGGTTTGGTTCCCACTTACAACCCCTCACCTTTCCTGCCTACACCCTTCACCTGGGAGGTTGCATATTTTCTGCCCGTTGGGCTCACCTGCACCCACCTCACCTTACCTCACCTTACCTCACCTTACCTCACCTTCTCTGCCCTGACATCTGCCTTCGCCGCACCGAAAGCCCGCGTTTTGCACACCCTCACGTTCCTTGCCTTCTCCTTTGTACAGTACATTTCTTGTATTGCTGTTGCAGTCGAGTCCAAGGTGTTCACAGCTCGGCCTGGGTGGCTCAGCAGCGTCTTGTACCTGTTTTCGTTCGTTGACCCTAATATTTGTTCTCTTGAAGTTGTCCCCTTCGTCTGTCGGCGTGATTCACGCGTATTCCCCTTCCCACGACCAGAACGTTGGCACCGCACCCAACGACTGGTCCCACCAGCAAATCGGTGCTTCGCAACGCAACAACTCGGCCAGTCTCACTGACGCGTCACAGTCGAACCCTTCCAGCGAGGCCTCCATCATCGCTACTCGCCCAGCCGCGTTTCGCCACTCGCTCGAGATGAAGACCATGGACCAAAAGTACACTGATCCCGCGGCCGATGCGCCTGCTCCTACCAACAACGGCAGCGTGCTCGCCACCCCTCCCAAGTTGCAGCCCTCCTTCTCCGCCAACGACATCCCTACCCTTAAGAATGTGTCTGGGACCACTGTGGGCAGCACCCCCAACCAGGCGGCTCAACAGCACCTTCACAACCACAACGCCAGCATGGGTCGCATCCCGGCTGGCGCCTTGCCGAGCCGTCACAGCCGCGAGCTCTCTGGCGATGCTCGTGATAATGTCGCCGGAGCCAACTACCAGTCCATCGGCTCGTCTCTGCACGCCAACGCGCCTTCGTTTGGTCCGCCTCTGGCACAGCCCTCCAATGTTATTCAGGGCCCTGTCCTCACCCAGCCCTCGCAGAACCCTGTGCCTCCCATCATGGCTCCTAGCCAGGGCATGTCGCCCTACAACGGCAACAACGGTGGATATTACACGCCCAACGGTTATGGCAATGTGGGACCTGCCAACGGTGGCGCCAACTACCACGGAATGCCCCTGCTTGCGCAGATGCAGGGCTTGTCCCTGAATGGAGGTGGAAATACCTACTCAGCACAGAACTACACTGGCTATGCCCCTGTCTACGCCCCTCACCAGCCGCGAGACAGCCAGCAGCGCATCATGGCGAGCCGACGCCAGCAAGACAACGAGGGTAAGTAGGCGCGAATCTTGAGTAAGTTTCACCATGCTGACTCTCTCACAGCTATGAGTCGCTTCAACGGTACCACTCTCGAGTCCTATGGCGGCTCTATCTATGAGCTCTGCAAGGACCAGCACGGATGCCGTTTCCTGCAGAAGCAGCTCGAGAGCCGGAACCCTGACCACGTCCACATGATCTGGCTCGAGACCTGTTCTCATGTCATTGAGCTGATGACTGACCCGTTCGGCAACTACTTGTGTCAGAAGCTATTCGAGTTCTGCAACGACGACGAGCGCACCGTCTTGGTTCAGAACGCTTCCAAGGACATGGTTCGCATCGCTCTGAACCAGCACGGCACACGAGCTCTGCAGAAGATGATCGAGCACCTGTCCAACAACGACCAGGTTTCGCTCATCACCGCTGCCCTGCGTGATCGTGTCGTTGAGCTCATCCAGGACCTCAACGGCAACCATGTCATCCAGAAGTGCCTGACGAAACTCAGCGCTCTGGACGCCCACTTCATCTTTGAAGCTGTCGGTACGAGCTGCGTCGAGGTTGGCACTCACCGCCATGGCTGCTGTGTGCTGCAGCGTTGCATCGATCACGCCTCGGGCGATCAGAAGCTGCTTCTCATCCAGCGCATTACGGAGCACGCAGTCACTCTCGTTCAGGATCCCTTTGGCAACTACGTTGTCCAATACATCATCGATCTGAACGAGTCGATCTTCACAGAGCCCGTCGTGCAGAAGTTCCACGGCAGGATCTGTCAGCTGTCTCGCCACAAGTTCAGCTCCAACGTGATCGAGAAGTGCCTTCGCTGTGCCTCAGACACCTCCAAGGATATGATCGTGGACGAGCTGCTGGCACCTAGCGAGATGGACCGCCTCATTCGAGACTCTTATGCCAACTATGTGGTTCAGACGGCCTTGGAGCACGCTACCCACTACATGAAGCAGCGTCTTGTCGATGTAATTCGCCCAATTCTCCCGACTGTTCGCCAGACCCCATACGGACGAAAGATCCAGGCCAAGGTCTCTGCGTACGACTCCACCAACGGCCGCTCCAGCGGCCAGATGACCCCTGCGGATCCCACCCAGGGCCAGATCCCGATCCGCCCAGCTCAGACCCGCGGCATGTCTAACACTACCTCTATTCTGACTCCTGGTGCTTTTCCGAACGGTACCAACGGCTTGAACAACCGTGGCGCACAGGTCTTTCCCACCAGCGCGAGTCTGACTGTGCCGCCTCCCCAGTCACAGCACCCTCAACAATATGCGCCTCCTCAGTTCGTCAACCACATTGCTAGCCCTCCTTATGCCCAGGGACAGGGAGGTTCTGGACCTGCTCAGGGCGGCCAGGTCTACAATGGGGCTCCCAACCCGCCCATGGCCTCTGACAACGGCGAGCAGAACTTCTTCTAGCCTGCTTCCTGGACTGATGTCGTTGTGGCTTCGGGGTTTCGTTTTCTCTTCATGCTCTGTCATTTTACGGATCTCACGTTCTGGACACGAAACCTAACGACCTTTC
This sequence comes from Diaporthe vaccinii, assembly GCA_039880775.1. Lineage (NCBI taxonomy): Eukaryota > Fungi > Ascomycota > Sordariomycetes > Diaporthales > Diaporthaceae > Diaporthe > Diaporthe vaccinii. The sequence goes on along the minus strand of JBCEDN010000006.1, from coordinate 2,421,866 downwards.
CTTTTCTGGCTTGTCACAACAACAACGACATCACGACCCACCTCGTCTTCATCGCCATTCGAGCAAAAGCGCCCTATCTAGGGTGCTTTGTTGTACAATAGAGGCTCGATGGTGAACCAGAAGATCTTCTCAAGAAAGGCTTGCATCTGGGGCGGACTCCTTCTGCGGGAGAACCAGCAATGACCAAGAGGCATGGCTCTTTCGCCTGTAACATCGACTGCATTGCGCGGACATGGGCAGCATAGATCTTTCCTTGGTCACCAAACCAAAAACGCGTTTCTTTCCCACTGAAATTACGAACGGCGTTGGATTCTTTGGGTTTGGATCGGATCACAGTGACGCAAAGTCTTCATAGTCCTCGTCTTCTCACCGGCAGTCCGGAGGCTATGATCGCAAACGACGTCAACGACTTGAGCATCGACTTTTCTTTTCCTTTTTCAAAGCAGTCCATCTGAGAAGCTCAGAACAACTTTCCCGCCTTGATACAGTCACCTCGGAGCTTGACTGAGACCTCACCCTTTGGGCACTTCTCAAGGATACTGCGGCCATCTTCCTGGCAGCTATTTGCTCTCTCTCGGTTTTCGGGACAGAATCTCAATTGTCAATGTGGCAGTCCCTTGCACTTGCGCTGGGGGCAGGCGAATGAAAATTTCCTTTCTTTGCTTTCAAATGGTGGAAGACTTCTGAGGCTCCTCTGGCACGCACACAGTCCACAAGGCGCCCGGTGCTCATGGCTTGCTCTATGCTTGGGCAGTTGCGCCACGGAATCTGGAAATAATTTGGCTTGGATTTGACCCTTTGGTCTTATCTACCCAACTCACTTTCCTCTGAACCCCTTCCGGGCTTCATTCAGCCCGGTCACCACCAGATTGAGAGTTCTACACCAAGGCAAAATTTCGGGCAGGTCATACTCCATTCTTACAGCATTTATTAGTTATGACCTGTATGTAGGGCACCCCCTCGTTTTTCTTTTACACGGCATTTGCCCATGGCCTCACACGGACGGCTCCTTTGGAGGGAGCTCCGTGGTCTGTTTTAAGGATAGATGGCTCTCGCGCAAAAACAAACTCAGGATAGGGGGTCCCCATTGACAATGTTAATACGATAGAAACTTTTGACTGATTTCTCTCATTCTCATCTACGTTTTGTGACATATGCTTCCCTCCAACCTCCTGCTTCCCATGTCCTGCTACCGCGTGACGGAGGCGTATCTTACATCCTCATCTGTCTTCGCAGCGTGCTGGTGGCACGAGTGACCGCTCCCACTTGCGCCAACCAACTTATCAGCTGCAATGTTGAGAAGGGTCTGCCAGATGGCGGACATAGAATGCACAACAAAGAATCTACCAGCCGACAGTGGGATCATCTAAAGCGGCCAGGTCTGCGTCGTATCATCACTTTTGGCATTGAGCACATCTAACACAGGCAAGCGGATCTTAATACCATTAAAGTCGGCTTCGGGCAGGGCACCGGTATGTTGAGGTCTACAGGTTAAAACACCACGGCGCCTGCCTCCCGCCGTTCACTTACTGAAACCGCGCCATGTCGTCAGTTCTTCCCTGGGGGGTGGATTGTGCCGACGGGCAGTGGGGGCTTGGATGCCATCCTGCGAGACCTCCTGCTTCCAGAGAGCCCCACGGCTCGCGTGCCCTGCTTTGGAGGCTGCCAGCTTGGGCTAGCGACCCGTATGCCCTCCTCCCTCGACGAGTACCTGACATGGTGGAGATACGCTAAGACTGGCAACGACAACTTCTAATCGACTCCCACGTTGGACTCGTATCTGTCCATAGCTATACTGTTGGTCGGGTCAGAGACAACCGGCCAAAGGTGGCACAATTCAAGTCGTGTGCAGTGCTGGTACCGACATGTACGGCGGTCGTACCAAAACATGTCGGACCGAATGGTGAAGCACATAATCGTGACCATTACAATGGAAGATACCGGGGAGAACTGGAAGCAGCTTGAGAAAACAGTGATGAGAGACGGGCCGCAAATTTGCCATGGCTTCATTCAATTCAGTATACCTGCGAGTCAACGGCCAGCGCAGGACCATGTGGTCGTCGTATTTGCGTAACATACGAAGAGCATAGATACACACAGTCAGCCGAGATCTGAGATCAGGGCATGAGTTCGAAAGGAAATGCATTTCGGGTCGGGCAGCAAAATGCCGTAATTCGTCGTATTTTGATCTGCTTTTGCTATCATGAACGCCCAAAACCTGCACATATGCGGTGCCCGTAAGAAACTGTGACCCTTTTGGCAACGGCCATTACCCTTGCCGTGACCATGATGAAGCCCGAAACCATCGTCAAGCCACGCCCACAACCCGATCCCCACATCCACCACGCGGTCACCCTCCGCAGGGGCGAGCCGCTTATCGGTAGCGCCACAGGGACAGGGTGTTGTTCTTCTTCCAGGTCTTTCTGCGGCCGGCCTGGGTCTTGGTGTAGCGGTGGCCCTTGTTGAGACCACGGGACTTCTTGCCGGTGGCGGTGAGGCCACGAGCCTCGCGGTGCTTGTGGACGGGGTTGACGATCCAGTTGATGCGAGGGTCGATGCGGATGGCCTTGTGCTGGGGGTCAACGAGGATGACCTCGTAGTACTTGTAGGTGGAGTCCTGGTTGATCCAGTACGAGTTCAGGACGCGCAGGTTGGCGCAGCGACGGCCGACACGCTCCTCGGCGGTGGCCTTGAGGGAGCGCTGGTACTTGAGCTGGTTCACTCCCTGGTTGGTGGGCTTGCCTGTTCGGAGGAAGAAGCTGTCAGTCACGGACGGTCTCTTCGACTCGAAAGAGAGTCCCTCTGGGTCAGCGGCGGAGACGTACCGTAGGTGGCACCCTTGGGGACGGGTCGCTTGCGGCCACCGCGGCGGACGCGGACACGGTAGATGACATAGCCCTGCTTGGCCTTGTAACCGAGGCGGCGAGCCTTGTCGGGGCGCGAGGGGCGCGAGGCGCGGTGGATGACATTCAATTGGCGGAGCTATATTGATGCACTCTCAGCAAATGTTCAACGAGTGTATAGCACAGGCGGAGGGTGCTCTCGCTGGTCGGGGCCACCCGTCATGACAGGTTGGGCCCTCGAGAAGCGAGAACAGCTGCTCCGCCCACATGTATTTGTTTCTCAATTGAATGGTTCGGTTTCAACGTACTTCCCAGCAGCGGACTCGCAGGAGGAACTGCAGAACATCGCTCTGCTTCTTCTTCTGAAGCTCCTCGACGTCTGTAGTGTCATATCGTCAGTGGCCTGTTCGGAGGAGTCGGTCGAGGACTGGGCGGATAATTTTGGGGACGTGAGACGTACACTTAAGGGCACCCATGGTTGCTGTAAATTCAGAAGAACAAGAGGTCAGCAAATTCTCCCTGACGACAATCGAGATTCTGAGTATCTTCGAAGGGCGACGTACCAGAACTTGAGAGTTGGCGTTGACCTGGGTGTTCGTTGGGCGGCGTTGGTTGCAGTCGGCTGATCGGAGAGGTTGAAAAGAAGATTTTCCCAGCTACACCTCCTGAATTTCGTGTGGGTTGAGCTTCTCCGCTCTGGTTGGCCCAGTCGGACGAGGGTGCCCCGCTTCAGCGATCACGTGGACATGCACCGTGCGGACCGGTACGTACCTAGGTGTCCTTGCACTTTTCTGGCAAATGGCTTGGCACTCACGACTCCCTCGACCAGGAGAGCGCCCGACACAGTCGAACATTCTCACGGACAAAGGAATCGGACTCTGAGCCTTTAGCGGCATGGTATTTATGGCCCTGTGTTTGCACGAACATACTTGCCGCTCAGTGGTACCCTCGACCGATTCGGAGCAGGTGCAGTAATTGTTCAGGCCGACGATTGCTTTCTTCAATACCAGACATAATAGATGCTGAAATTAGCTTGACGGTACTGGGATTGTATATAGCTACTTTGATCCTCGTGACTTGGGTCGAAACAGCTCTTCAAAGCCACAATGGCGGTGACTTTCTGTACTTGATCAGCTAATTTGCGTCACTTCTCGCATCTCGCACATTAGCATCCCGTCAGATCTCCTCCTCCTTCTTTTCAGGCGTCAGCCAAGTCATCCAGGATCTTTCCAAAGGCACCAGCATGGCTCTTCGCCAGCTCGCCCCATGTAGGTCCACTCCCGCTGATGGCCCCCGTGCTCTTACGGTACATATTGACCGCCAAGGTGCCTGTCTCGCTCAACTCCTGGGTGTCCGGCGTCAGCAAGCGACTCTTCTCCTCGTCGCTGCGCGACGGAATAATGAGACAGTCCACAAGGTTTTCTCCATGTTGTCGGCCATATAGAAGCAGTTCCTGTAAGCTGGCGATGTCTTCCTTCCACTGATCGCGTGGCAGACTAAGCTTGGTGTTGTCCTGCGATGCCTTCGAATTGGCCCGTTCATGAGCCGCAACGAGCTCGCGGCAGGTTTGGAAAATGTGTTGGCCAGCCTTGAACAGTGCATGCTCTGCACGAGAAACGAATGCTTGTTGTGGCTGAGATTTGGCTTTGGGGCTGTTCCTGTTGTCTTGGTGGGCTTCCTTGACCAGCTTGCTGTACTTGTTTCCCGTGGCAGTCCTGCGTGGAATCATCAACATTTGGTCCGGTGATGGGTGCTAAGGATGATTTGTAGCTTACAACTCCCGGTTGCATGCACTGATGACGGCCTGGATCTCCACATGCTTTGATTGGAGCTTCTGCTTGAAGTCGTCCGCGAATTGACGCTTCTCGGTCCTCTCCTTCTCGTTGAACTTGTTCTGCCAGGCAACCCAGCCCGACAACTGTCTTTCGACGAGAAGATGAAGCTTAGCCCCTGCTATTTCGAGTGAGATGGTCACAAGTGAAGGGCACTCACTTGTTGGCCTGAGATGAATGACCTCCGTCCTGGTCACCGACGCGGTTTGTCGACGCCCGCGTCTTCTTTCTCGATCGATCCTCAGGAGACCCCCAAGGACCGTCGTCATGGAGGCCTGCTGCCGTGATCAGTTGAATTGATTCGAAAATCGCAACATGACGACGAGGGACGCTTTGGAGTCTTACCCTCCTTCTTTCTCTTTGCTGCTTTTGGTGGCATCTTCGGTTGACAGGTGTTGGAAAGGGCTTGGCTCTGGGGAGTGGTGGTAGTTGACCGAAAATTACAGTCAAGATTTGAGAAATTCTGGATGAATTTGGAAATAGATGCCGTAATTGTCGTCTTCAGGATGACAGTGTCTGTCTTCCAAGGTTTGCCTGGGGCTCAATTTTAGGAGGCAGTTGCCTCCTACCATGGTACTCAGATAGGTGTGGGCTAGGTACCCAGGTACCTAGTCAACTGCAAGGCGTCGCTCCTTCCCCAGCCTGAGATATAACGGCATAAAGAGACACATGTCCACAATAGACAGGCACGGCAGCGCCCAGTCAGACATCAGCTACACCGGCCGAGATACGCCCGCCCGACCGTGTCACGGTGGCAATTCAATCACCAGTACGGTTATCAACCGCACATATTGCTGAGGCACATCGAGTATCTCATTCCTGGGCCCAGTAGTCCGCCAAAGTCTCCTTTTCCATCACAAGCAGGCCGGGCCATTGAAAATGCTCGGCATCCACAACTTGGGACCACGTTTTTGTCGCTTGGTGGCAGCATACAGATCACAACGTCTCGCAGGCGGTCCATAGTTACCGGGGTATCGAACACCTCTGGTTCCAATTTCTTGGAGCAAGCAATCGACGACTAGCCAAATCATATTTATTCTTCCAACAATGCACAAAAACCAACGCCACCGGCCGGGAAAAGGTTGGGGGATGTAAAGTCGAACGAGAGAGCGAGTGTACAAGATGCTTCTTCCCAGACCCGAATACGTGCGTCCTGTCCGAACCAAGCCAAAATAATCAGAAATGAATAAAACAAAAGCAGATATCCTTTTGGGAGTCGCCGGATTAAAAACTACGGTGCTCATGACAGGTCCTACTCCTCTGTCTATCAACAATCGCCCTTTTTTTAACACATTTGTCTTTCCAGCCATGCCGAGAATATCCGTGAACGAAGAGCTCGCGAGAGATTAGATGCCAATCCCCCCGGTCTGTAAAATGAAAGGAAGAAAAAGAGACAAGATCTTTCCTCTTCATGAAAAGCAGATGGCCCGCCAACGCCTAACGTGAATGACAACCCTCTCTAGACAGTCTGCCATGTCATTTTCTCGTCAATAGAAGAGCAGCGTCACATTTACTTGCCCTCTTGTGTTTGTTCGAAGTTCAAATGTTGTTACTCGCAATCACACCCGAGGCTGGCTCACGTCTGGGTGTTCGGCCGGGCTAGAGGCAGTTAATGAGGGTCCTGATCCTCCCGCCTGAACCTGTCCCTTAGCAGCTGGTTCCTAGCGGCTGTTGAGAGAGAGGCTCTGGAATGACCCGACCCAGTCGTTCTGTGTGGTCAATGGAGAAACCGGCTGGTCGTGCTGCTGCGCTCCGCTCTGGGGTGGCGGGAATGCTCGAGAGCGCAGCTGATAGTCGCCACCGGGGAAGGTCGTAGGGTAGGGATCCATCGAGGATGTAGCTGTGGGGGTGTACGAGGTCGGCCTCGGTACATTTGTGAAGGAGTTATTATAGTTGTAAGGGTAGCTTGGCTGTGCGAAAGGCGCCGCGGCTCGTTCGTTACCAAACGGTGAAACAAGGGCTGGCTGGAAAGGCCGGCCTGAAGATGATGAGCTGGGGAAAGCGGACTGCTCCTGCTGCTGATTCTGCCGACGGTCCGAGGAACCACCTCTGCCAACACCAACAGCCCCCGGGCCAATGCCGCTTGGCGTCTGCAGGCCCAGGGAAGGGCTGGCGAAAGAAGCTGGGTTGATGGCGGACATCCAAATTCTAGTCTTGTAGATCTTGAAGAGGTCGGTCACAAGAGAGTTGAAATTAATGTAAGAGTCGGCAAAGTAGTAGAAGGTCAGTTTTTTCCAATCCCTGCATCCATGTCAGCAAATGGTCGTTTTGAAGAGATCCCGAGGATACTCACATCTGGAACTCGGCGTCAAGAATCTCCATGTTCAGGCCGTGGTCCTTAACCTTCGACTGGCAAACACGCTTCGCCTTGGCCTCGCTGCCCTCCTTGTCTCGCAGGGCCTGGATTTCGTGGGGCTGGGCGTGGCGTTTGATGAGCTTGGGCTTGAGCTCACCGGCGTTCGGTTCTTGCATGTGATGCTGACTCGGCGGACCCATCCCTCCTACGGCACCCCCGTGCATGCCGTTAGAAGCTGCCATCAAGCCGGCGCCAGCTCCGTCTTGAGCCACCGCAGCATTTTGGGAGAACATCATGAGCCACTTGTAGTGCTCCTCGGCGTAAAGTTCCTTGAGCTCCTTGGCTGAGCCCCAGTCGACACTGTCTCTCGCCACCGTTCCAAGATCAGTCCCTCGGTCAGCCTCGACAATGACCAAATCGCCCGGTTTCACTGTCAGGCCAGTGCCCTCTTGGATGTAGAAGACATCCGCCCTATTACATTTGAAAAGAACAATATGGAGCTTTTGAGCGTGGCGAGGCTGAGGCATGCCGTACAATGCCCGATGTGGAGAAGGGGGTCTGTTCGAAAACGGAGCCTGCAACCCATACGGTGACGGGTACATGTTCGAGTAGGCCGACTGCATAAGGGCCTGCTGGGAGCTGTTGATTCCAGGCGGGCCAGTGAAGTACGCACCTGGTAGGACTCGTCAGCATATCGTGATTTGCCTTCACGCGCATTGCAGCTTACCAGCATTGGCCGCGTTCAGCAGAGAGTTCTCATATTGTCCGACAGCGTAGTCCTGGCCTTCCTGGGAACCTTGGTCCTGCGCATGAACGTGATCGCCAATGGATCCAATGGATGGTTGTCGTGTGGGAACTTCAGCAAAGGAATGGCGTCTGCTCTGGGGGATGTCTGCCAAGCCACCGAACCCAAGGGAGCTCGACCAGAGGGCCTTCTTCACATTCTCCAACGGACGATTCTCCAGGGAGAAGGAGGACCGGAAAGGGCCCGCGCCGAACTCGCTCATTCTCCGACCAAAAGTTCTCTTTCCTGCCAGGTCAGAAAGTTCACCAGACTCGTCCAGATCCACAGCATAGTCGGAAGACTCTTCCGGAACCGGATCGTGTAGACCATAGCCATTTCCTATACCACCAAACCCAGTCGATGCTCTCGGCCTCATGCGGTTAGCAGCATGGTATTGTTGTTGACGCAACATTGCGTTCTCCCGTGTCAGCATTTCGATTGTCTTCGCCTCGGCTGATTGTGCTTGCCCTTGTGCAACCTCTGCATTCCCGACCTCGTCGTCCTCGACCTCCTTTACCTTTCCAAGCATCCCACCTTCGTTCGACATCTCACTGAGCATACTAGGCCGAGACGGTCGGTGCTGAAGACCGGAATGAGGAATACCCCGATTGCGCGAACCCAGAATAGCGGAAGATCCCATCATGGCGTTCGGTGTTTCCGGGTCAAGTTGACCGACGGAGTATGACTGAGAGCGGTAATTCTTTGGGGTCGGGTGGATGGGGATGGCGAACGGTATCTGAGAGTTAGGTCCGGATTCCCTCGGCGCCGGAGACGTCTGGTGCGGACCGCCGTCGGGGCCAAGCAACGAATTGCTGGTCGGCAGAGACGAGCTGGGTGAAGGTAACACCTCAGCCAGGCGAGCGGGCGGTTCCTTCCTGTCGTTGTTCCAGATACCTGTCCCCCAAGTAAATGTGTTGGAACCAAGCTGAGGCCGTCCTATTGCGGTAGCTGAGGTTGGATGGGAGCCCCAGGCTGCGGCTGCGGCCCCGGACTCAGCAGAGGGAGTGCTCGGATGCGATGCTGTGGGTGACATGGAGCTGCTCGCAAATGAGCCTTTCCTCGGGCGAATTCCTGCTGGCGACGTTTCGGTCAACCAAGAGGTTCGGCGGACTGGTTTCTGTTGCTGGAAAGATTGCAGGTGATCTTGACGATGGGCTTCGGCTTCGTCGTCAGAGCTGGCAACCGCTTCAGAGATTGAGTCAGGCGTGGCTCGCCGGACATTGAGCTTGTCCAGCAGGATGGCTTGACTGCTTGGAGCGACACCTGGTGGCAGACTACCTTGACCAGGCTTGTTCTGCTGGCCAGATTTAGTGACACCCGAGCTCATCGTCTATGCTGCAGAATATTAAAAATGAAGTGAAACTGGCAAAAACCGGACATCGAACAGCCTGGAGGCAGATGATGCGCGCCAAAGAGTTGGACAGCTTTGGTATGGCGACAGCCAATCGAAGGGTCCGGTGAGGCTCACGATGACCGATATGGGGACCCAGAAGCTCAGATACGCCCAAGAGCCGACCAACCGCCACGGTACGGGACGACAAGATGACCAGGCCGACGACAGGTGATGGTGAGACTGAAGTCGCTTTGTTAGCAGTTTACCCAACATGGGGTGGTCGGGTCGTCGCATAGCTCTGGAGTCAGGAGCGGGGGGCCATTTGGTGGGGTGGGTGGGTGCAGAGGCAACGAGGACACACGTACCTGGCTGCGACGTATGAGGGCTACGGCGAGGGCGACAAATTCTGAATCTCTGGTCTAATGCCAAAACGAGAAGCGGAAGAATAAATGAATAGACTCATAGATTGATGCGACAGGCGTTGACTGGAGGCCAGACAGTAGGAATTGCCCGAGTCGGTCCACAATGCCAGCCAGAGCAGAGGCTAAGATGCGACGGGGCAACGGCGACAGGTATGTGGTGAGAAAGACAGGAAGCGATCGTCGTCAGGACTGTCTAGGTGTACTGTGTAGGTGTAGAGGCAGGGTGCGGATACTTTTGGGGGGGGAGGGGGCAGGCTGCAGCTCTATCAGGTGGGTTTGTTCCTCAGAAGATGCTCATCGAAAGTGAGTGGAGGGCGTTTGCATCTCGAATGACGATCCTCGCGCGCGGGTCTGTCTTTTTCCCAGGGACCGATTTGCGACGATGATCTATGCGCCCATCTTCGAGGCCGTCCTTCCTTTGTGTCTTGCCTTGGCGCGCCCAGAGGCGGATGACTGGGTGATGCCCAAGCTCGCTGCGAGTGTGTGTCTTGAGCTGCAGGGCTGGCGATCAAGTCGTCAGGTGGGAGCAGGCAAGAGGTTGGGAGTTGGGAGAGGCTCAGATGCGAGTTGGGAGTTGGAGGAGGGAAGACGTGGAAAGGGTGGATCGAGGACAGGCAGGACGAGGATGGAAGATGTGTGCAGGTAGGTGCGTGTGAGAGTGTGTGGTGTGCGTGCGTGTGTGGAAGTCAAAGTCCAGTCCAGTCAAGAGCTGCTTGGCCTGCTCTATGCACCTGCAACTGCGGAGGACCTGCGGAGAGGCAAGGCATTGGAAGGCAACCTTGGGAAAGGTTAAGGCAGCCCACCCAACCTACCTCAGTGCCTAGGTAGGTAGCCCAGCCCGACCCGGACCTTGGACCTGGACCTAAACCTGAACCTGACAACCTGACGCTGCACCTGAAGTGGTTCAACCCGGGCCCAGGAGCTCGCTTGCCCGCCCGCCCGCTCTCCAGCGTACACTCCACAGGTCCCAAGTCCCAAGTGCCTTGCCCGCCCTCCAGCCCGCCAGCCCGCCAGCCCGCCAGCCCGCCTGCAGCGGCGCACGGCGAGTGCAGGACTGGGCGGGGCTTTCACTTCGTGTGTGGGCGAGGGGGGGCCCCTACTAGCCCAGCCGTTGCAGCCCGTGAGGTGACTGGTCAGGCCGGGCTGGTGTCCCCGCAGGGGGACGCTTGTGGAGAACTGGCGCGTGCCTCCTGTGGACGATTCAATGCCCGCCCGCCAGCCAGCCCGCCCAGGAGAGCCCCGGGGCCCTAGGTGGTGTCAATGCTCCCCTGCAAGGTTCGCAAAGCTGGCTGGGAGATCCAGGGCTAGCCACTTTTTTGTACCAGGCACGAAGCAGCTCGACCCGAATAGTCTTGCTTACCACACTTCTCATCATTAATCTATTGTGATGGTATTCGTCGGTGGCGACGAGAGACGCGCGAGACTCGGGGCTTTGGGGGAGCATCTTGCATCTTGCATTCTGCCTCTTGGGCGTGCGCTCACACGCACCCCATACAAGAGGAGGAACAAGACACCAGGAGGTCAGGGCTGTCTCGTCATCTGTACCTCTCCTCGTCGTCTAAATCTGTGTCTCCGTACCTACAAGGCAGGTGTGTAAGTATTTGGTGAGCCATGCTGTGGTACGTGCTACACAGTATATTGTACATGCGCACATACATACACACATACATATGTCTGTCCATCTATGTTGATTCATGCCACGCCCATGCCATGCCATCTGCACCGACTTGGCTGTACATGAGACCGGCAACCTTCGGTTGAGGCTGAAATTGGCAAGAAAAGAGGAGTGCAAGGGTGGACGGTAGAAATTACACGCAACACGGTCTGTCTCTATGTCTCTCTGCCGCAACGGGCGGCTCTTGACGCTGGTCCCGGGGGAGGGGGGTCACAGCCAGTAAGCATGTACAGTACAGTACGGAGTGTACTCTCTCACTCACTCGCTAGACCAGCCTCTCATTCGACAGCGTTTATCCTTCCATGCCGCCAGGAGTTGTCTGGGTATATCGCCGTCGCCCTCCGCACGCGGTAGATGTGGTAGGTACCGTGGCATCTGACCACAATCGACAGTGGGCAGACGGTATGTCCCATATGGCACCGGCACTACTGTGCGATGTAGGACTCTTCAAGGATTCTGCGGGCCAGTCCAGATGCTCCATTATGCATTGCATTGCATCGCATCGTTGCCTTCCTCCGCCTCTGATACCCCCGTTCCTCCACTCGGTCTGTTCTACCTGCGGTCCATTGCAGTAGTGGCTGGTCTGGAGCTGCAGGTGCTCGTGCCCTCTGGCCCTGCCCTGTTGCTGCTCCTACGGGTCCCTCGCCAGTCAGCCCATTCCACTCATTCCCATTCAACAAGATCCATGCCCGCGAACAAATTTCCTCTGCGTAGGGCCGAGGCTCGCATCCTACTTCAAGTACATGCTTGCAACACACGCCCCGGGCCGCCATGGCTCTCACTCTGCCGGCCAGAGCACAGCACAGCGCAATCACAGCACGACGGGCTACGGTGCGATACAATACCTAGGTGATTTTACAGCACTGTGGTAGCAACATCCAGCTCAGCAAAGCGCAGCACGAAGCAGAGCAGGAGCACAGGAAGGAGGCCAAGCTTCAAGGACCCCCCCTGGCCGCAAGCTGGGAGACTCGGAAATGTGACCAGGGGCCTTGCATGCGCCCAATCACACGAGGCTTCCCCGCAATTTCACTTAGCATGATCCCGTCTAGCGGCGATCGTCGATCCAGCGTGCCACGCCCAACCAGCAGCAAGGGGCCGGGGGGGTCTGGGGGCTCCTGGGGGGTCCTGGGGGCCAAGGGCAGCCACCAAATCCCAACCGCTGCATGCAATGAGCGTAACAGACAGACAGACAGACAGACAGACGGCAGACTCGAAGTCGCCTCTCGTGCCTGCTACGCTACTTTTACGATGTAGGGGCCACACGCGGCATTCACCAATCTCTTCCTCCCGTTCGCCGCAGGAGTCGGACGCGAGAAAGCCGGTTGCTACATGCGACCTATGCACGTCTAATGAAAACGACAGGAAACAAGCCACCATGTGCGGTCTACTGACGCTTGGTAGACGCGTGGCGACGATCTTCAGTTCATTCTGACGACGGGGTTGCGAGAGGAGACAGGCCTAGCCCGCCCACCGACCGACTGCCCTCCCGCTCTTGCCCCTCGTCGCTCCCCTTCAGCTCCGCGACATCAGACGACCCCAGAGGCCCGTCTACAGTATGCCTCTGCGCCCGCTGCCCGCTGCCCGGGCCACACGCCGTCCACTCGTCTGAGCTCGGGAGCCAGGGGGCACCGTTGAGCGTCTGCCCACCCATGCAGGCCCATGGGAGCCGCTCTGGACCTCCCCCCAGCCTCCCGAGCTAGACGCATGAGGCACTGGATGCGCGCATCCAGCCCCAAGGTGTCTGGGTCGTTCTTGAGAAACTCTTGTTTGGGCAAGTGGCACTTGTCAGCTGAGAGGTGCTATGATGGACGCACAAGTGTTGATCAGCGCAGCATTGTGCGTTCGCGCCCGATGCAAGCAAGAGATCCGGGATGGGTCTTGGGAGCCCCAACTCAATCGCAAGCATGCTTGACGGGCCTCCGAAGCGGGGTAGGGACCCTGGCGGAAAGTCAATCAATCCACGATGCCATCAGCTGGCTGGTTCTCCGCGGACGCCACCGTGCCCTTGACCTTGACCGTGACCGTGACCTTCTGTCCTAGGCCCCGCCATCAGATGGTCGTCTCTGTCACTCTCCCACCCCTCCCCAAAAGGACCGAGGCAAACCAGCCAGAGCGGAGCGAGGCAACAGCCTGACGTCCTCATCCAGATCTTGGCTCGACTGGATATTGGGCATCCTATTCCCTCACCGACCTGCTCCAGAGACAGACACCAGACCCTCAGCACGCGTTTCCAATTAGAAGCACGGGCCGGCCACTGCGACCCGAGCTGAGAAACGGCTGGTGGCGAGCCGGTTGCCTTTTATGCATAAGCTTGAGCCCTATAGACTGCCTAGCTGTGGCCCGAAACAAGGACTGCAGAGGCGCCCGCCGACGACGTTACCAGACTGTAGGATTATGGCACAGGCATCCAACTACCGTTCCAGCTGGGATCAAAAGGCACACGATCCTGACGATCCGTTCAAACCCCGGATTCGTCGCACAGACATGCTGGGGTCGGGCCTGCAGTGTGGAAGGCCCCCTCGCTCTCCTCTCCCGGCCCTGGGGTCGACGTCCCCTAGCATGTACATAGGCTCGAACGGAGACGTCTTGGCATGATCAGCTGCAAAGCTTTACTCCCTACCATGACCTACCATACCATCTGGTGTGCGTCTTTGACCGGCTCCGACGCTGGCCGGGGGGGCGGGGGGCGGGGGGCATATACCGTGGTAGCTTCGCGGCTCTGGCAGCGCCGATTGTGGCTGTCGATCACGTACTATATCTTGAAACACACATGTACGGCGGCGAAATGACATCGCAGTATGTACGTCTTTGATGCCGGCCTAAATGATTCTGCGTAGGACGACAACGGTCGGACTTTAGCACTGGCGCTGTCACGCATGCTGAGAGCGTATCACAAGCCAGGGCACTTGGGCCTTCTGCTCTCGTCTGCTGGGCGCCACCAGGCCAATCGCAAGTGCTGGTGATACAGGCGGTGTCACGTTATTCTTGCGGGCCGGAGCAGGCAGTAGATCAAACTACGACGCTCTCACGACGTGTCCCATGGCGGCCGGATAAGGTAATGGGGCGTTACGAGGGAGGAGATCATGAGACAGGAGGTTTGCGACGGGTCACCCCCAGAGGCTGCTGCGAGGAAGAGGACTTCACACATTTCGCGCCTGTCGCGATACGGGAAATTTCAATGGCTGAGTTTTAAGTTTCAATGCCGTGAGCAGACTCCTTGTTTCTGGCCTTCATCATGAAACGCCAAACCCCTTCATTACAACTCTTGCCCGTCGGGTACCGTATGTACAGTGGACAATACCAGCCAGTCAAACACAACATATTCTTCCACCGAGACCCGACAGAACAATCTCGCCGGGTGGGCAGTTGCTTCCCTTTCTACAGTTCGTATCAGCGCACAGCGCCCTTGATCATTTTCAGACCGGCTGCCGAGGATGGGAACAAATGACCGGTTCTGTGTTCGTTTGCGGGGCAGCGTTGCCGTTCAGGAAACGTCTGTATTCACCCAAGTGGAAGGACAAGCCATCGTCTGATGAGCAGTCAAAAGCCAATTTGAGGCTCGAAAAGAATGCCTTGTCTCGTCTATTAGAACCGCCCAATAGAATACCATGGTGTCATCTTGTGTTTCAGGGCCTATCCCGACAGCCCTACCTTAATTTTACAAGGGTACACATATAGGTGAAGCGCAGATGCTGTTAGAGTTGAGAGACGAGCTTGCAGCGAGTGCTCTGGCGCCCGGCAGTGTCTCAAGCGACCTTGTCGATGGACCCTGGGCCGGGTGACGTGGGAGGCACGGCGCCCTTCTGCTGCTTGAGCTTCTCCTCGAACTTGGCGAACTCCTTCATAGCTATCTCCTCCTCCTCGTCCATGACCTGAGTGACAGCCTTGACCTCCTCGATCTAGAAGGGAGAGTCAGTACGGTGTCAGGGTATGCGATGGGACAGCCTGGGAGGGGAGGCAGGGGGGGGGCTACTAACGTAGTGCATCAACATGCCCTCGATTCCGTTCTTCAGGGTGACGGTGCTGGAGTCGCACGTCCGGCACGCGCCGCGCAGCTTGAGCAGGACGTTTCCGTCCTCGAAGCCGCGGAACTCGATGTCGCCGCCGTCCTCCTGGATGGCCGGCCGGATCCGCGTCTCCAGCAGCTCCTTGATCATGCCGACGACCTCGTCGTCGTTCTCGTCGTAGGCGAGGCTGTCAGCCTCGCCCCCGGCCGCCTCGGCCCCCTCCTTCTTCTCGGCGACGTTGACGATGCTCTGGCCGCCCGTGATGGCCTCGGTGGTCAGCGCGAATATCTCGGGCTTGATGTGCGCCCAGTTCGCGTCCTCATCCTTGGTCACGGTGATGAAGTCGGCGCCGAAGAAGATGGACTTGACGCCGTCGACGTTCATGAGCTGGGCGGCCAGCGGGGATGGGTAGGGCGGCGAGATGGTGCTGCGCGGGTTCAGGTACTCGATGAAGGGGGTGTTGATGTTCTCGGGGAGGATGCGTTGGTTGGGAAGGAACTTGAGGGCGTCCGGGTTCGGTGTGGGCTCGATCTGGATGAAAATTGTCCGCCGACCGCGGGTGGTCCGCATGCCGGGAAGTGAGGACCTCGCGGTGGGGACTTGTGGTCGTTGCAGGGCCGCGAAGGGCGGATGTGTCGAGCCTATGCTGTGGAATCGCATCTGGGAGAGCCGGCCAATGCTCGGGCCGGAGCGAGTGTGTGACGGCCTTGCCGCTGACAGCAAATTGCCTGACAGTCTGCTTATCCTCCTCAGAATCATCTTGAAAAGTTCTGGTTTGTAGGTGGGTGGGAGAATGTAGGGAAATGGCAGCGACGGCGGCCGCGGGGTGTTGTTAAAAAGAGGCTCCGTTGCTTACAAAATGCGCGAGAATTATTTGCCCCAAAGGCCTGCGCCGTGCGTCATTGCTTGGCCATGGCTGCAGTGGAGATGGGACCTATTGATAACAAATCTGGGCGTTGCGATCTTCCGAGCTTCCCCAGATTTCTGAGCACCCAGTTGCGCAGTCAGTGTGCAGCCCGTGTGTGGGGGGGCCGGGATCCCTGCTAAAAAATGGCGTCCTGCAAGTCAAATTTCAGAGCAGCCGCGCCCCTCCACCCACATCGAGAACAACGGCATCCAACACTTCCAACACGACCAACCCATAATTCACCTGCACACAGCCACCTGCAACTTACCGTCCGTGTTGTCGATCTTTCTTTGGAATTTCAATCGCGGCCATGTCAGTGGACGCTCAGGGGCCTCCGAATGACCGAGATGGTTGTGCGCCCCCAAACGACAAGAGCGCCGAACACGAGGCGGCAGAGCACGGGGAAGCACAGCACGACGCGACAACGCACGACGCGACAACGCACGACGCGACAACGGCAGAGATTGAGGAAGTTCCACCCCCAAAGCCGCAGCCCAAGCTCTGCGGGATCTGTGAGAAGCAAGAGGGAAAATACAAATGCCCTCGGTGTTCTATTTCCTAGTGAGACCGGCCCCTCGACGTCCCCCGACCCATCCAAGTCCAGTCCAGTCCAGTCTGCTAACCAACCTCAAGCTGCTCAGTCGCCTGCTTCCGCCCCCACAAGGAGAATCACCCACCGGTCGATCCTGAGCCCGCGCAAGCGCCCTCCAAGCCAGCCCAACAGGACACCAACGACGACAGCAGACCCAATAAGCGCAAGGTCCACCCCTTCAATATCTTAGACGACTCTCCCGAGCTGGCGCAGCTCTTCAAGAGGTACCCTAGCCTCCCAACGAAGCTGACCAACATCCACGTCGCGACGTTGCCGCCCGAGGAGGAGCAGCCAGGCCGCGGCAGCCTCCCCTGGAACCTGCAGCAGGCGCCTGGCTACCAGCATAAGAAGCCGAGGTGGACGCACGACCTGGGCCTGCGCCGCGGCAAAGAGGCCCTGCGCAAGGCAAGGACCGACCCCGGCGAGGACGGGGACGCTGTGAGGGAGTACTGCGAGCTGGTCCTGCACCTGCTGTCCAAGCAGGAGGCTACGGGCGCCGTCACCGACCTGGTCAGGGAGCAGGTCATAAAACAAGATGTGCAGCTCATCGAGAAGCTGATGGAGGTGGAGTCCAAGTGGACCTGATTTCTAAAGCGCGGTTTTCCATGATCCGACTGCGCAATGCCGTACTGCGGCATTGGTAAAGATGTATGGTCGGGACGCTCTCGCGTTCAATAGGCATCAAAAAGGTTGATCACAGAGGTGGAGAGTTCAATACTGTATGTGCATTATGCATCTCGTCTCCCGCATCCCCCCCTCTCCCGTGCGCCGGCCTGCTAATGCGCCAGCAGTTTCGAGAAGATCCCAGATTTCCGGTTCATTGCTGCTTGGACCCCATCCATCGCGGTGTCGCATCGAGTGCGCGCAACCTTGGCTACCTGTTCTACCTCAGTACCGTCGCCTCCGAGTCTCAACTTGAGCACGGCAATCGGGCTCATCCGTTTGAGTAGTTGCAGCCTCCGTGGTTTCGGCCCTGCTGAATCAACCTGCGTCCAATCTGGTGGACAGTGCTCCTTGGCATCACCCGACCGCCCTCTTGCGGGCTCACTGGAGCATTCCTCCAGCACCACAGAATATTTATATGCCTGTCCCAACCCCTCACTATCCTGCCTCGCGCCTGGCTGGTTCCGCGCCGCCCTCATGGCTGCGGTGCGCTGAGACGGCGCGTTGGGGTGCCGTGGGACGTGGACGTACGTTGCGCTGGAGTCGGTCGAATCGTGGGGCGAGGGGTCGGCCGCGGGCTTTGTCCGGAAGACCCATCTTGTTGAGGTCTTTGGGGCTGCGAGGAGAGAGGACCTCTTGTTGTCGTCCTGTGCCTGTGGAGGCGGGGCGGTCTTTTTGCTGCGCACGTCGTGTGTGCGCCGGGCCTTGAGCAGGTCCGGTTCTGATTCATGCGGCTTCTTGCCTAGCTGCAAATCTTCGAGTTGTCGCTCTGCTATGACGATATTCAGGCGCCTGCTTAGATCGACCGGGTCGAGGGGATGTGATTTCTTCTGAGGGCCCCTCTGGCTCTTAACTTTGGAGGCTCTCATTGCCGTTGGTCTGATATGCGTGTGTAACATGGTGTGTGCGTATGTGTGTGTGAGTGTGAGTGAGGTTGTGGAAGTGAGCAAGTGTGTGAGTTGTGTGAGATTTTATGTGTACCGTCACTGCTGTGCTCGGTTGGACGGCGTCGTTGACAGCGTCGGTAGACAGGCACAAAGGAACAGAGGCGGGCAGTTCGTTCACATGCAAGTTAGGTACTACTGTACGGGCGGGAGGGCGAGGAGCGAGCCAAATGCTTGAAATACCACGGCTTTGAGGGGGGGGGACTACAAGCCTATTCAAAGGAGGAAAACAGGATCGAAGCAAGGGATGCGGCTAAATGCGATCAGATGCCTGCCATGCCAAAGGCGCAGGTCCGGTGACCTCGACGAGCTTGGGAAAAAGAAGAAGGGGTACCCGGGGCCCGGGGCCTGGAGCACTGGGGCAAACTGGGGCAACTGGGGGAGAACGGGGAATGGGGGCGCCAACCGTTATGGGGACTTGAGAGAATGTGGACTGGTGTGATGTAGGTATGTAGGCTACCCGTAGTTAGCTAAGGTGAGCTCACGAGTCGCGAAACCGTCCGGTTGCAAATCTTGTGTGTGCATGTGTGTGTGTGTGTGCGCGGTACCCGAACCACGGTATGGCATGCTGATGGTATGCGAATGGTATGCGAGAGAAAGGTATGCGCCATGCCACAAGGGGCGCATCATTGGCAGCAGCAGCGTCGTGATTCAGTCCTGACCGCTTTGGTGCATTCGTGCGTGGGCCAACTCCCAGTTTCCCCCTGCCAGCCTTCTGCTGCGAGTGTTTCTTGCTGCTGCTGCTGCTGCCACCGCCGCCACTGCTGCCGCATTGTTCGGCATTGGTGACCAGACTATTGTGTCCTGCTGCAGCAGCATGATGTCGCGCTGCCTTGCGAAAAAGGCTCAATGGGGACGAGGTAACTGTGGGTGTCACTAGGGGAGGCAGGGGTTGGGGCGAGGAGGGGGGACGGACCCTCCTGCGCTCCCCAGAACCCCCCATAATAACCCCATCCGTGAGAGGCTTTGATCGACAAAAAAATGGCGCCTGCAGGTTGGCAAGCACAGTTGCGTAATTGGGCGTCTGCCCTCCTCCTCCTTCCAACCCCCGTCCCAAAAGGAAAGGGCCCAGGTGGGATCGCCGCCAACACCTGTCAAACCGCCTAGCCTATTTTGCCCACCACCCATCCCCAATGTGGCCGGCCGGCCCACTGGACTGGTCGACTGGTTGGGCTGGCTCGCAGGGCCTGGGCTTGTGGCCCGCTGACGTTGCGCCTCAACCACCTGGTCCGATTTTCCCTCGTGCCCCGCGTGACGGGCTTGCTTTTTGGAAAGGGGGGGGGGAGCCGCCCGTCTCCTTGTATGTTCTTCTTCAGACCGAGAGATGGAGAGTTGGCACGCGAGGACAACCCGTAGGTCCGATATTGCTTGTCTCAGAGGGCAAATGTGCACCACCGCGGAAAAAACATGTACGTGTAGGGCGACGGCCTTTTTTTTTTCACGCCATCCTTTGTCCACCTATGAGGCTCTTCTTGGCGCCCGCCCTCGGTTACGAAAGAACCCTCGAGCCCTCGTTGGGCCCCGCGAAATCTCTCCGGTGGAAAGAGCTAGTGACAAGTGACCCAGTCCATTCGGGCCTCGAGTGTTTCTGCTCCCGGTGTCCCGGGCCCGGCTCCTCGGCTGGGTTCTACCTGTGCGCTGTCAGAGCAACTACGCTTCCCTGCCGCTGTCCGGGCTGTGGCAGCCCAGTAGTGTTTGTAGGTTGACGTCTCAGGATCGATTGGAGTGTCCCGGTGTCCGTATACATCCAGCCTCGAACGTCCAAACATCCGGCGGTGGCGTCGTGGAGTGCAAGGGGGGCCTGTAGGAAAGTCCTGCGGAAGGCTCCTGGACACCGCGATGGCATCGGTCACCCTGATGGAGGAACAGCTGATACGAAACACTGTCGCCCATAACAGGGCCGTGCCCCTGCCCATCGTTCATCGTGGTTATAGTCTTTCTGTCCCTGGCATGACCGCGTGAGACTTGGCGTGCAGATCTGCCGACACATTTTCTGAACAGGTCAGATATATCTCCTGACCTAACAGTCATGGCTGTCCGTGACAGCGGTATGAGGCAAGGAACTCTCAGCACTACACCCGTTGTCAGCAGCCCGTGATGAAGAACCTAGTGCTGAGTACTACGGCAGTTTGCGAAGCGACGCGGCGGTCTCACCCTTCTTAGCCTCTTTGCGAATTCCCCAAGGGGGCAACTGAAGCATCAGTGGTTAGCACCATCTCAAATCAGACAGGGCCTCGGGGATTAAACTAGACCCTGCTACTCACGACGCTTTGATGGGCTTCGTGTGACTTCGTGTTCTGGTCAGGGAAACCGGTAGCGGTACACTTTCACTTTGCTCTCATCGACGTCTGGCTGAGAGTACTCGGGGTCTGCTTGCCATTAGAAATCTGGGACTCTCATAGATGGTTAGTTACGATGACGGCGGAGAGTGAGACAAGCAGGAGAGAAAGGCAGATTCCAGGCGCGTGGGTAAAAGCAGACTAAACATTCCGTGTAGTAACGTCGACTTTGGGTTGGTCTTCACAGTCACAGGTATATGTTCATTCAGATTTATATACATTTATATATACATGTGTGTATGTGTGCGTGCGTTTGTGTTCAGCTTAATCTATCTCACATGAGTTATACCTGGAATACAAATGGCTGCAAGATACGGACTCCATGTAACATGTGGTTTAAATTGCGAGAAGCTGAGACATAACACGCAGATGATTGGGTCCAACACGGTATTACATATTGAGACATTAAACTACCAATATATACATATCTCCATCCCCTCCCGCGCTATATATATACCTATCCATCTATCGTGCCCACCTGCGCGCCAGGGTCGCATTCTTCTCGCCGCCCTGGATCCAGCCATCCACGACGGCCGCGATCTCCTGGTTGTTCAGCTCCAGGTGCATGAAGTGGCCGTTCCCGCGGATGCCCAGTTCGGCCAGCCGGATCCACTCGGGGCTGCCGCCGACCTGCCGCAGGTACTGGACGGTGCAGTGGTCGTAGGTGACGTGCACCGACGCCTCGCTGGTGACGAGCAGGTACCTGACGGCGCTGATCTTGGGGAGCTGGCGCGCGGGCTCGGCCTGGAGGTGGCACGAGCGGTGGGCGAGGGTGTCGTTGCCGACCTCGACCTGGGCGAGCTCCGAGGGGTCCGAGACGGGCGGGTCGTAGTCGACGGGCACGTCGGTCAGGCCCCAGTCGCGCGTGGTGGTCCCGGATAGGGAGCCGGTGCTGGGGAAGAAGAAGGGGGTGGTGGACGACTCGAGGTTGATGTTGCCCGCGACGAGGGAGCCGCAGTCGTTGGACATGAGGATGGGGTACATGGCGCCGGCCGAGTGGGAGACGAGGTAGGAAGGGCCGATGATGGACAGGAGCTCGCAGCCGGCCTCCCTCATGACGGTCTCCACGCCGGTGGAGTTGGTGGAGTAGGGGATGACGGCGCGTTGGAACTGGTCAAAGTACGGGTCGCCTCGCAGGCCGGTGCCGGGGAACTGCGTGTGCAGCACGGCCTGGGGGTAGAGCTCCGGGAAGTGCTGAGGGCCCGAGAAGGACTTTTCGGTGTTCTCGACCGTCGTGCTGGCTGATAAGGGGTAGCTGTTCAGGTCTGGCTGGGTGCTGCGCCCGACTGCGGTCTGGTCGACAATGTAGACCTGGTAGCCTTGCTCGATGAAGTATGAGGCTGGTCATTCTGTCAGCACAAGTCCATTCCTCGTTGCGTGATATATTTCAGAAGCCATTTCAGCTGACACCTCTGAGTCTATTCACCCAAGAACCAGCCTTTGAGACATGCACGATACTACTCATTGGCCTTCTCTTGAGAGTAACAGGCTCATTTGACGATCCCAACAACCACTCAATCATCTGCGCGGCGCTACCTCTCACTCCCAGGGAAAAGAAGATAAAAGACGAAAAGACGAACCAAAGCCCTTCCTGTTGTCTGGCGTATTGAGCCAAGTCACCCCGCTCGTGCCACCCCCATGGAAGAAGACGACCGGCTTCGGCTGGGTGACAGCAGCCGGCGTCAGCTTCTCGACGTACAGCTGATCCGTGGTTCGGTTGCCGCTGGCGTCCTCGTAATACCGGCCGCCGACGTAGAAGACGTCCCTCGCGTATGCCGCCTGGTTGGAGCTGCACCCGGGGCTGAGGGCCAAGACGCCCGTGCAGTCGGCTGTGGAGTTGTCGGACCGGCCAGGGAGACGTGCGGCGAGTGAGCCTCCCACGAGCAGGGCCAGGGCCGAGCTGAGGAGGGAACCGAGAGAGTGGCGCGCCATGGCAAGGGACTTTCTTGTTTAGAAGAGTCTCGGTGCGGTGCGGTGCGGTGCGGTGCGGTGCGGTGCGGTGCTCGCCAGGTTTTGGTGATGGCCGCAAGCCGCAGGTCTTCACTCAAAGGTGCTGAGCATGCGGGAACCCGGGCGCCCGGGATGGCGGCTGGTGTAGCGACTTTTGGCAATTGGATCCTACTTCTAGAGAAGCGACGGCCTCGTCATCATCCTCGGCGGGACCCAGTCGCTCCAGTTGCTGATTAGGTCGAGCTTTGGCGAGTCTGGACTCGGTTGGCAAAGATCCATCGTCTCCATCCGCTGCCACTTGCCCCTATCGCAAAGGGGTCCGCCCCTCGATATTTTCGGAGATGAGCCGTGCCAGGCGCGCCCCTCTCTGGCCCCCCCCCCGGGCAAGGGCCCTGAATGTGGGGGTTCCATCGGATCCGACTCGGAGCAGGCCGCCGGACCACGCGTGCACACAATTTTCCTGGGTGGCCGGACCCTTTGGTGCAAGTGCTGGCTGCTCTCAGGCCGAGGCATCTGGCTGGCTTTTGACCCCGTGGCGAGTCTGCCAAAAAGAAAACACGCCCGCGGGGGTTGTATCCACACTCGCCTCGGCTTGCTGCCCTCAACCACCACGAGTCACCCACTTTTACCCGCGCAGGGCCACGCTCACGGGTGCCTCAACATTTTCCTCGACAGCCGGCGAGATGGAAAACAAATACCTGCCGTCCATGGCAGAGCGGGCGGCAGGAGCCGGGCCTCGTACCATGGGATCGAAGGTCACCGGGGACCGGCCTCAGCATATGTCAAGGCTCCCTTCCTCGAGGCCGCCATGCCGCATGTTCCGGCCTCTCAGCCCAGGTTTTGGTGGCAGCCGAGCTCGCCGTTGTCCAGGCCCGGTTAAAATTGCAGTCTCCACTGGCGGCGATTTCCCGGGCGCTCTACAAATGAGGCGACGGCAACACGCATTTACGCCTCGCAGGGATCCCAAACGTCGGGAGTCCTTTATTAACTTTGCCCAGCCTGCTTCTAGCCCACCACACCACACCACGCCATCAGACCCTTCCCGCGTGGCTTGCGGGACGGGACACACACACAAGGCCTCGTGGGATGACGTGCCCGTGAGATATCGTCCTGTCTCCTGTAGCCTGACGTGCCGTGGTGTTGTGGAGAGGACTCCCTTCCCTCGTGATGACGCCAATATCTTGTTGCGTGCCCGCAAGTGGATCGATCTTGCTCGATCGCCCTGTATCCACGTACGTTCTGTTAACCTCATACGTAAAGTTTGAGCACCCCTGCGGCCTAAATTGCAAGGTCTGCCACCGTCCAGGCCGCCCTGTGTCCAACAAGAAACCTGGTACTGTGGAGCCCAGCGCCCGCCAGCTGAGGGCAGAATCCTCGACCTGTCTCCAGTCCTGGTCCAACCGTGGTGCTTTCCGGACATTTGACTTCGCCAGCCCGACAAACCGTACCTCAGTGTGTTGCTCATGCGCCGCCCATCGAGCCACCCAGGCGGATCCTGAAACGGGGTTCATATCTGAGGCTCCGAGGAAAATGTTTGGGTTTCCTTCCCGCCGGGACAATGGCCCATATGTGTCCAAGGTGTCCTCTCTACTATGTAACTCAAAGACAACCTGCCCACCCAAGCTGTCGGGCCCCGTCAGTGATCAGCGTTGGTCAACTCTGCCGACGATAAAAATACTTGAAGTCGTGACTCCCGAAGGTCCATCTTTCCCGCATTGTTCCCACCTTGGCACCACCCCCCAAAAAGTCGACTGCTCAGAACTCGACTGCCCGCAAGTCGACTGCTCAGATTCCCGCCATGAGCAGCAACAGCTCCGCCATACTGGGCAACCCGCCCAATAATGAGGATGACTTCTTTATCGTCCGGGGCATCTTTCGGTCGGTTGGGCTCTTCAGTGCGAATGCCAGCAGGGGGTGGATAACAGTACCGAAAGAGCCCGCGGGATATGTGTACGAGACGAAGCAGCCCGGCATCATCGCCGCCATGGTCATCGTCATACTGCTCATATCCGTCGTGACGGCTACGAGGCTCGCACTGAGGTACTACAGTACAAAGATGGTATTTGGGTCGGATGATTGGGTTATATTGGCCGCTGCTGTAAGTCTTCTCCCGATATATACTGCTCCTTGGGTGTGGTTGCTATACTATACACATTATATGCCCAGCCTGTGCAAGCATAACTTGCATGCCAGGAATGGGGAAAGACATAGTATAAGCACCCGGCTCGGGTAACAACAGTCAGGAGACAAGGCTGACCTCGAGTGGACCCGCAGTCCATCGCAGTCACATATCCGATCCTGCAGATTCTCATGGTGGTCCAGGGCGGGGCCGGACAACACGTCTGGGAGGTGACATATGCGCAGTACAACGTCTACGCCTACTACGGCCGCGTGTGCCAGATAATATTCTACATCGCCGTCGGCCTGATCAAGATCTCCATCACCCTCTTCATCCGGCGCATCGTCGACTGCATCTCCCGCTTCTGGACCGTCATCACCGACCTCTTCCTCGCCGTCGAGGTCGCCTACGTCCTGCTCGCCGTCTTCTGGCAGGTCCTCCTCTGCAAGCCGCCCCGCGCGAGCTGGGACCGCTGGTACGCCGGCGGCCTGGACAGCCCGGCCTCGTGCCTGGACAACACCCTCTCGGTGCGCACCCTGCGGGTCGCACACCTCGCCCTCGGGGTGCTGCTGCTCCTGACCCCCGTCGTCATCCTGTGGAACGTGCGCATGCGCTGGCAGAAGAAGACCCGCCTCTTCCTGATCTGGGCCGCCGGCGCCCTGAGCGTCATCGGCGGCCTGCTGCAGCAGCTGCAGACCATCTCCAAGGACTCGACGTGGAGCTACACCGACATCCTCGTCTGGACCTGCCTCGACCTCTGCATGGGCACCATCACCGCCAGCCTCCCCGTCATGGACGGCTGGCTGTTCGGCTCCTGGGGCGGCACCGTCAACGGCGGCGGCTCTTCCGCCGCCGCCAACATCCAGGCGGGGACCGGCGGCACCGCGGCGAGCAGCGCCTTCAGGAGGGCCGCCGTGGCCGGTTCGGGCTCCGGGTCCCAGTCCCAGGAGAACTTCATCCGGGTCGACCACGAGGTGGAGCTGGCGTATACGCCCACCAAGACCAGCAGCCCCTTCGACGCCGACGCGGCCTTCTCGAAGCATGGCGGTGGCGACGTGGGCCCGGAAGCGTGGGAGCGTCAAAACGGGCCTACTGTCCCAGCTAGTGTGCAGTATAGGCCATAGCACAGGGCAGTGAGGCATCAATTTATATACGCGAGATAGATGTACGCCATGTCACACAGCACATGGATATGATATACGATACCCCTTTATTCCCATCCTCCGCAGGGCTCTCAACCTCGGCCTCCAGGCGTCTTTCGAGGTTGATGCAGCTGAGTAGATTAAGCACGTACTTAGTACCGTCCATTGAACTCAGCATATGCCCGAATTTCGAAACAGAACCAATTGCAAGAGCATTTGTGAATAAACATTGGACGGTGAGATGACAATGGTGTATTAACAAAGGCTGGGCCGAAAATCCTGAGCGCTCCAAGACACACACACAAACACACACACGCACGCACGCACACATGCCTCTGGCTAAAACGAAACGAAAAACCCAATGACATTCCGGTACCCATGTTTCCTCTCTATGTGCAAGTCGGAAAAAAGGTATGTTTAGTTAGTGAGAAGACCCCAGCTCCTATGTGTGAAAGATGAATTCCTCGGCGTAGAGATCAATCCACTGGCCGTCCATGCCTCTCGGGTCCCTTCTTAGACCCCGCCCCTTAAAAAACCCATCGTCTTCTTCTTCAGGTCTGCCGCACCACCCGTGCCCCCGATGCCGGGCTCGACTTGCTTGCTGCGCTGGTAGAGGGCCTATCGCGGGTGTCTGTCAGCTTTGAGCGCGCACATGGGCTTGCAGGTGTGTTCCAAAACAGAATGAATACTCACATCCTCGTCCAGCTCCATCCGGCAGTCCAAGATCAAGTCCCGGCTAACCTCATGCTTCTTGAGGAGGTTCGGGTACGGCGCCCCTTGGCTCTTCATGATCGGTAACAAGATCTCACCAAGAATCTCAAACTTCTTCCAGTTGATCCGGTCCCCATTTGGCCCCACAAGCGTCTTATTGCCCTCTTCAGCAAACGTCAGATCCTTCCGGTGGAGCGCCATGTACGGTATTCTGGGGAGCGGGCTGTTCTCCCACGCCAGGCGGTACGCGAACGACGATTTGGTATTCAACATTAGCTTCTCGGCACTCTGGTATTGCTTCCAGACCTCCTTGCTGACGAGCGCCTGTGTCGCGTGAAGGCGCGCTATGTTAGCGTTCTGCAGGCCGGCGACCACGGCGCCTAGTCCGTTGTAATTGTTCAGTTTTCGCAGCTTGTGTGCGATGATCATGAATCTTTCGAGGCATGGGGCGCGATGCTTTGCCTTGTCGCGGATCAGTACCATGTTTTGCACCCATTTAGCGA
The DNA here is from genome assembly GCA_039880775.1 of Diaporthe vaccinii. Classification (NCBI taxonomy): domain Eukaryota; kingdom Fungi; phylum Ascomycota; class Sordariomycetes; order Diaporthales; family Diaporthaceae; genus Diaporthe; species Diaporthe vaccinii. Next base: position 2,394,804 of record JBCEDN010000006.1, on the reverse strand, counting down.
CGTGGTTGAAGTGCGCGATCAGGCGGTTCGCGTTTCTCAGCGACCGGCATCGCTCCTTCTCTGAGCTCGACAGGCTGACATGTCGCACCCAGTCGCGGATGCGCACGCTGCTGAACATGATCCAGTCGATGCGGGTGATCTCCTCGGCGATGTCTTCTGGGTTTGTGTCCATGAAGATGTGGTAGCGGAATTTGTTGAGAGGCAGCGTGGCCTGAGGGACCATCTTTGCCGCCTCGCGTTCGTAGTCCCCATAAGTATGGTGTTGATAGTTCGTCTCCCCCGTGCCGTAGTCTCGCTCGACATGTGATAGCTCAGAGCCCTGTGAGGGTCGCCGCATTTCGGCCGACAGCTGGTCATCTACGCTCAATGAGGTCATCGGCACTTCAAGATCCTGAGATTTGTGTGAGCTGGCCACACTGGCATCCTCCGGTGGATCATCTGCTTGTGCCCATGCCGTATCATCGTCTTCAACCACATTTGTTTCGAGCTGAACCCTCATCTGACCGGCGGCTGCACTGAAGGCCGGCTCGCTTGCTAGGTGGTTGATGAAGCGCTCAAGTGTCTTCTTGGTCGCCGGTCTGGCAAAGTCGCCAGGATAAAGAGACACCCACCTGGCCACAACCTCGATTATGCGCATCTGCGTCGCTTTCTTGCTGAGGTAGTGTGCCGACTTGTCCTCCTTCCCCCGCTCCAGCCTGGTGAGAATCGCGGAAAAGAGCTGCCCTGGCGCAGCAAACTTTCGGTACAGGCACAGGAAGATGTCCGCAAAGTTGTTGTCCGCCCTCGTCATCCTCGGTGCCAGAAGTCTGTCCACGAGGTCATCGAATGCCACGCCGGTCATCTTGGTCGGACGGTCCATGAAACTCTCGTCGCTTCGTTGCAATATCGGCATATCGTCCGTCATCGAGGTGCGGAAGGACTCGACATCTGATTCATCGACTTCGTAGAACGGCTCCGCCCCAAGATCTAACCGCACGCCCGTCTGCCGCAGCTGGCTTGACACTGTCGGGTTCATCTCGTCTTGTCCCAGACCCTGACCTGGGTACGCTCTGGGCGAGCGTGCTGCCGACCCTCGGTAGTAACTGTCCCTATCGCCTGAATGCTGCGAGAAACCCCTAAGCAATGATAGGTCGGAGCTGGCTCTGCTGTGTTTGCTATGCACCGAATCGGGTCGGCCGTTATTGAGGGGGTCTACCGTGGGTTCCAGGTTTGCGGCCGAGGCGGCACGCCGTCTTTGGCTGGCCGCATCCGACTTATCACCTCCTGGGATAGCATGCACGTCAGCTCAGAGGTGATGGAAGTCGGCTTTGGGGGGAGTGAAGCATGAGTCATGATCCTTGAGCACTTTGGCTTGGGGGAGGTCCATGAATAGAAGCAGCTCGGGGCTCGGGACACAAGGATGGGGGATGGAGTATAGTACCTTTCCGGCCGGTCACGACGGCCCTCAATATAATCTGGAGACAGTCCCGAGTTGTGTTCGGAGAGGTTGGAGAGGTGGTGAAATTGGCTACCACGGATGGGTATGCGGCAGCGACGCTTGCCGTGTCGAGTTCCCTGACTTCCTCGGGGTTGTCGCATTTGGTTGCGACAAGAACCACGGGACAGTTGGACACAGAAAGAGAGGCTGTCAACGGCTTAGTATATGACGGGAGCGGCATAGTACGAAGACGGGCGACGGGCGAGGGACGGCTCACATATTGTCTGGGGCAGCGGGGTGATGCTGTCCTTGTTCATGACGTCGTAGAGCACCAAAGTACCGTCGATGCGAGGGGCAAGCACTCCGTTGGCCTGCTTGGGCCAGCGGATGGGCTCGTTCATGCCCAGGTCGAAGGCCTCCAGGTCGACCTCGAACATGTTGACGGTATGCTGGGAGCCATCAGGCTCGGTCCAGTTGAAGGTGACGACGCCCATGTTGGCGGGCCTGGACATCTTCAGGGCCTGCTGCAGGAAGGCGCTCTTGCCCACGCCATTGGCCCCGATGATGGCGATGTTTATTGTGTCCATGGTGGAGGGGGGGAGGCGGGCGGGTGTCGGCTTGGCGTGCTGTCTGTCTGCCCCTTTGATCCAAACGGCGCGTATCTGTTAGCTATGACCCAGCCTGTCGTGCCATGTATGCCGGAAGGTGTCCACGGGGGCTCTTGCGAGGGCCAGGAACCGGGTGCGATTGTGAAGGGCCAGAGTACGGATAGCGGATACCCCTGATGTGTGTTGGTCCCTTCAGCGAGTCTCTGCGAGGGTGCGACCAGGGCTGCGGCACAGGAACAGGCACAGGCACATGTTGGGGCGCCCGGCCCGATTGGATTATGCCGACTGGTTCGGGGCGCGCACCGGTGTGTCGGCGGGAGGCGTGGTCGATTTAGGGGGCGGGAGGCGAGAGGGAGGCGCGAAGGGGCGGCCTGCTCCTGTTCACGACGGGCGGCACAGGAGGACGGAGGTCGTCGCCTGTGGGTCTTCGGGGCTGGCAACCGACGAAGGAGCCGACTCGGGGGCTGTCCGGGCGTGGGATGGGCGGAAGGCCGCAGAGCTAAGGGGCTAGGGCTGGCAGGCAGTGGATGCTGCTGCTGCTGCTGCTGCTGCTGCTGCTGCTGCTGATGATGATGAGATGCTACCGTAAGCTTGCTGGTCACCGAATGCGAGGGCGAGGGTGGGAGGATGCCTTCACATGCGAACACGAACTCGCACGCGTTGGGAGGGATCATGCCACCTCGTGCAGCAGCCCCCAGCATGACTCTCTGACGGACCAAAGGGGGCTCACTCACTGGCAGATCCGGGCCGCTGGGTGGGAGAAGGACGGGCAATCGAGCGCACCAAGGCACTGGGCACTGGGCACCATGCAGTTGAGGAGAGAGGGAGCTGGTCTGTATGGGGCGGTAAGCGGGCGAGGAGAGTCGAGAGAGGTGCTCCGTGCCCGCTGGGGCTGGCAGTGTGAGAAAGCACGGTGGGTTCCAGGGTCGCTGCGGTTGTGGTGTACACGCGCGCGCGCCCACAAACACACACACACACACACGAACAGATGAGCTGCCGCAGCTATGCGTCGTTCGCACTTTACTGCCCAGCGTGCCCCCAGTCTAAAGTCTAAAATAGGAAGATACCCTGGAAGATACCCTGCCCTGCCTTGTCAGAATTAGATGTCTTTATGTGTGTGGTAGGATATATATACATATGTATATGTATATAGACTATATGTGTACACCTCTATGCAAGGCAAGGCCGCACCGCAGGTGGTACAGTGCCGTCCAGAGATCGCTAGTAGGTAGATGTACGAGGTCGAGGCAGTCACAGCTGGCAATGGTCGGCTGCAGTCCACTGCCCGGACGTCCTGCCCCCCTCCATTGGTATCAGGAAACGGCGCAATCTGAAGCTCATGCCGCCAAGGGCGGGTGAGGGATCCAGCATGCAGGGCCAAGAGACGTCGGTACAGGTACTTGGTTTATCAACCAACGTCAAGCGGGCAAGCCACGGGTTTGATTTTGCCTGTCACTGCAGTAATCAGCCAACCGCCACGCTTGGGGGGCTTTGATGAATGGTTGGATGTGTGTAGTCTATGTCTCTCTGTCCCAAGGTAGTAGTCTCCATTACGTGCCGGCGTGGCGTGTCGTACACGGCTTCTTCGAGCCCAAAGGCATTTTGTTTGTCGAGGTGTTGCTTCTTGCGCCAGTCACCCCCACTTTCTGCCCGGTCAGGGGCAATAAAGTCCACGCCAGCAGATCCGACGAGCTGAAATCTGAGCTTCATCCAGACATTCCACCTAAACACACCCCTGCCAACAACTGGGCGGCTGACTTGACCGCGGCCCTGGCGGCCCGCCTTCAATCGGGCCCCTTTTTCATCTTGCTGCATCTTTACATAGTACATGCACCGCGCTGTGCCAAGATGCGCGCCCACTGACCGGCCTAGATAATTTTTTCCCATGCCATCTGCGCCACCTGGTCCGATGTTCGCATGCGCCGCGGCCCAGCTATTGATAATCTGCCAACCTGCTAGTAAAGGCGATCGGGTGCAGCCCAGCATGTGCCCATTGCTCCTCAGTGCCATGGTACACATAGTTCCTAGGCACCTGGCTCCAGTATTGAAGCGGTCGGCCGTGCCGTCCAATCCTCATGTTGCTTTCAGCTGCTTCCGCCTGGTCGTTGTGGTGAACATATCCCGCGGTAAGGTAGTCCGGATCCGCCTCTTGGTCTAAATCACCCCTATGAAGCATGTCTCCTTGAACATAATCATCATTGATTTCCCAGGCATCGTTTGGGCCCTCGTCGTAATATGTGTCATCATCGCAGAGATGTTCGTAGATACCATCGCCAATGACTTTGTCTTCATCTGTAACGAAGTCTGAGTAGTCATCCCCAGGATCCACCAAACAGTCTGACTTGGCAGAAGAATCCTCGAAATCGTGTGCAGTGGGTTGCACTCCTCCTTCGATGTCTGGCATCTCGTGGTAACGGCCGTAACAGTCGCTCTCATCATAGAATTCCGCAGCATTCATGTCATATTCCTGGTGAGCGTCGTCGGGGGCGAGGTGTTGCTCTTGATATTCTTGCTCGCTGTATGTCAGATCAAGGATCTCGTCTCCCAAATGATACTCATTGTACAGGTCGCCATACTCCGGAAGACTTTCCGACGTATAAGAAACCGCATTATCATCGATCCATTCCGCACCTTCCATGTCGGTGTCCATGTAATCTTCTTCCGGGGCAAGATCGATCCCGTCGCTTTCAGCGCTGCCTGTCCTGTATGTTGCAAAGCCATAGCTGCTCCCAGACTCCAGATGCATCAGACCATGGTCAGGAAGACCTGACATGGGCTCGTGTGATTGACTATCATCCTGCCCGTACAGAGTCTCTTCCACGAGGTCTAGGCTGGCGAAATTGGTGAAGTCGTTGCCTGTGGGCGTGTCTGGTACAGAAGAGCCTTCCTGAGACAGGGCGAGGCCGGGAGGGGGAGCACGCGGGGCTTTAACCCTCGGTAGGCAAGTTTTGATCTTCTGATCTCGTGCCGACCGTAAGAGCAGGATCTGAATCCTTCTGTGGAGCTCATCTAACACCTTGTCAAGGCCTGAGCCTACGACTGGTTCTGGAACAAGTGACTCAAGCTTCAGCCGGAGTAAGGGCGACTGAGTACTCATCAAGTTTCCCAGCGCGGAGGAGATTGTTGTAATCAACCGTGCCCGAGTGACAACATTCTGAACTTTCTCGTTAGACCCGAAGAGGAAGAGCTGTCACATTTACTGACCTGAAAATATTGTGCATTCCAAACGGCCGGCGCAAGTTCAACAAGGGCCGGTGGCTTGGTCCCTTTCAAGCACCAAATACCTAGACTCCTCCTCATACCCAGCATAAGATTCAGTGCATTGTTTGTCAAGTGCACCAATCTCTCCGCCTGCACTTCAGGAGGAAGGCCCCAAAAGGCCGCGGGATGCACAGAGCGTGGCTCAGTGGGTGTTGCGGCTAGCTTTCGGAAATTGTAGCGTGTATGGATTCTGGATCGAGGCACGGATTCCACAACATTCCCAGGTGCCCTGGAAGTCTCGGCCACATATCGAAAGCTGCAGGAAAACTCGGAAAGATAACCGCAGGGAACGTGTTGCGGAACGAACAAACCCGAATGCTGTTGAGTATGCTGTATATGGTATACCGAGGTCGTAGAAGGAGTTCTATTACTGAGTACGTTGAGTTCCAGGCGAAGCTCAAGACCCAAATCGCCCCAGATCTTGCCCTTGTCAGTATTACACATGGAGATAGCCCACAACGAAAGGCCAACTCACCGGAAGGGACTGGAATGCCTCGATGGCAAGCTGTCTCCTTTGTGCCTCCCCGTGAACTGACACCCCGGCCGGGTGCTCGAAATGGATTGTCAAAGTGAGTCGGCAGGAGCTTGCTCGAGTGAGCCACAAGGTTCCCGCTCTCACTTGATCCCACAAATCCTCTGCGGTCAGATGATCTGCAAAATGTTCTGGAAGCGACAGAGACATTGAGGTGGACACATTAAGGGCGAAATCCTTGTCGACCTTGCTGGCGATGCTGAAGCTGCCGAAATCGACAGTTCTGTCTGAAGCCATGGTAGAAGGAAAATAGATTGGAACTGAATGGAAGTGGTTCTGAGATAGCTGACATTTACTGAAGATCACGCTTCACCATAGTTTGAACAAAAGAGACCCGCGCCAAAATTGGAACAGGCTCATCGCCGCCCCCAAGACGCAGAGAGGAGACTATGCCCTGGAGTGGACACAGCGTCGATGGTGTCAGGAAAAATGGCAGACGGAGGTGAAGATAGGCATCTACCTTCTGTATACCCAGGAAGGTACTAGGCCTACTCGTCATATGATAGAGAGCCTTTCGCTGAAGAACGAGGACAGCTGAAGAGGAGACTCTGGATGCGTGAGGAGGAATGAAGCCTAGGCGAGGAAAGACCACCTACACATGGCTTCCAAGGTGGTTGAGAGATATTCAAGGTGCCAGGCAACGGGACCTCAGGTGCTCCTTCCTCCCTCCAACGAACATGCTCACATCGATGAGTGCCATGTGGCAGGTGCTCTCCAGGGGAAGGAGGGTCCTGCACCCTTTGCCTACCCGTACTTGCCAGGGTAAGTAGGTACTTGAGGTACTTACTGTCCAGGTGGGCACGTATTAGCAAATTGAAGCTGACCAGTGCCTATTAGAGGTACTGCACGACGCCTTGTTTGGTGGCCCAACTTGGTCCGGTCTGGGGGCGGCAACAGTGGCAATGTAAAAGCATCGCAGATAAGCACCGAGTGATGATCGCGAATCTTCGCCTCAAGGCCTTTTCCAATGGCAGGAAGTCCGAATTTCACTGTGTTGGTACTATTTCCTCAGAGAAACACGCCTTTTTTTTCGGTGGTCGATCTTTGGGCTGTTCCGAGCAATCGGGAGCTGACGGGAAGCGTGGAACGTGGCGAGGTTTTGCCGACTGGGTGAGAAATGGTATTGCCGTCCTACCTAGGTATGCAGGACAGTAGTACTTACTGCAGAGAAACCTAGGCCTTGGAATATCACCCAGTACATGTGCACAGTAAAGATCTCAACCACGACAACTCATTCACGACATAAATCAGGATTTACTTGGACGAGATACACATAGACTGCATTGAAGGCTGCACACCCTTCCGCAAACTGGGCCTGCACCCCGCCCTTCCCCGAGATCCGCATCGACTAGACCCCGGCAACCCACCGCCACAGACACAGGCTCTGCTGCTCCCCTTTCCTCCTAGCAAACTCGTCCTCGGAAAGGGGCCTTGGTTGCACTGTACATACCCTCGCTGCCTGTCTCCTCTCAGCATTCTGGTTTGCTCAACCGCTGGCACACCGAGGGGCAGTGGAGGCGTGACCCAACGACGATGACCCTGGCCGAACTATCGACAGCGGGCTTGGATTTGGTTGTCTTCTTGACCAGCCTGATCAACTTTCATGGTGCCATAGGCTACGCAGAACCGGAGGTAGCCATTGTTCTGTACATCATTTCCAAACTCCTGCCGCGTTTTCAGGAACTGTCGGACCCTGAGATATGACGCCCCCTCGACCATACTCTACCGGGCTCGGTTATGAGTCTCCGACAGAGCATACGGTCGATCGCACTGTGTCGTCTGCCATGGCCGCAAACCATTTGTTCCACCGGTTGAGTGAGCTGGAGCAGACGCAACGGAGGCAGAACGTGGCCTTGGACGATCTGGTTTCCAAGGTCGAGAAGACCGAGGTACCAAAGGCCGTTGGGATCAAAGACAGAATCGCTTGCTTCCAATGGACGTGGTTCACATCAACAATGGCAACAGGGGGTGTTGCCAATGTCCTTGCATCCGGTAAAACAAAAGCAACAGGCGCTACTCGAGAGATTCCGGACGACGCTGAATATTGGCCTGCCTAGTTCCCTTCCGGTCTCAATGGCTTTACATCGTTGGAGTCATATTCTTCGTCTTCAACATTTGTCTGTTCTTAATGAACAGTGCCCTCCTTCTCGCGAGATTCCGTCTACGGCCCGGGAGCTTTAGGCACTCCTTTACTGACAAGTTTGAGTCCCTCTTCATCCCAGCCTCTGTGAGTACATGAACCCTAATGTAGAATATGTGAGTGTGGCATCGCTGACTGAACCCAAGCTTGTCTCGTGAGTTGACAACCTGAGATCGGTAGACCATAACAGCTGACTTCAGCAAAGCATCGGCACCATTCTCATAAACATCTGCCAATATGGCGTCCCAAAGGCTGGCCCGTGGCTTCTTGCCACAATGGAGGCCCTGTTCTGGATATGGACAGTGGCAGCTATCCTTATCAGCGCCGGTATATATTTGATTCTGTGGTCTACACTGTAAGCACTCACATGCAACACCGTCCCCTGCGGTACTGATCATATCTGACCTCACCATACAGCATCTTTCCCATCCATACGATGACCCCGGTTTGGGTATTCCCTGCCTACCCTCTCCTGATAACAGCACCTTTTGCGGGCAATCTTATCAACTCGTCCGTCAAGGCTGGGCATACGAGCACCCTCAATGCGTTACCAATAGCTATGGCCGCAGTCGCTGTGCAGGGCATGGGGTTCTGTCTATCTTTTATGATTCTTGCCGCCTTTGTCTATAGACTCATGACGCAGAAATTGCCACGGGATATGCAGCGGCCTGGTGTCTTCATTTCGATCGGACCTAGTGCGTTCACCGCCGCGGGGCTGGGTAAGTCTCAGGAACACCACGCACATCCCCTTTCACGGACGCCAGCGAGCAAGCTGACCGGCCTCCTTCGCAGTCCAACTTGGCGGGCTGGCGGGCGAGATTCTTCCGGACGACTTCATGATGCCTGGTATGACGAGTCACGCTGTCTTTATCCTGAAACTATTATCTGCCATGATCGGGTTGTGGTTATGGGGACTCGCTGTTTGGTCAGTGCTACCTCGCCTATGTTGACAACTCAATTCTCCGCTGACGGGCCTGGTCTAGGTTCTTCCTCGTATCCGTCGGTAGCTTCTGGAAGTACGCCCGGCCAGAACACGAGGCCAAGATCGGCTTTCAGATGACCTTTTTCTCTTTCGTCTTCCCCAACACGGCGCTATTGACCGCAACATATCAAATAGCAAATGCTTTCAGCTGCAGGCCGCTCCAGATTGTTGGATGTGCCATGACTGGACTGCTTGTTCTTGTCTGGGCTATCATATTTGTTACCATGATCCGCTGCATCTGGAAACGGGAGCTGTTGTGGCCCAAAGAGGAGTGATCTTAATGATATGATTTGGAAAAGGAAGCCGATGTTGGGATGATAAGACAGAACGGGTGGTGGGTCTAGTCAAAGTCAACATTTGATAATGTACGGAGCTATAGAATGTTGCCACATGTGACTCGAAGGCACGAATATTCGAGTCCGCAATGCTCTCTGGGGGGATCGGCTTTGATCGGATCACCATATTCCACAGTCACAAGGGTGCTGTCTGATACGTCGCGGACGCAAAGTTGGCAGGACATGTTTCTGACCCATGGTAGCGATGGCACGTTTATATGCAATGATTACCCTCGATGAGAAGTTTGATGCAGTGAAGAGAATCCCCATGTCTTTGATTCACGCACTCATGCACTGACGTGGGAAGGGTAGAGAAACGACAGTCTATAAGGGACCTAATGTAGGCCGAGTCATTATATTCATAACATGTTTGCGCTTCTATTAATGCCAATTTATTGTCCCGTTGCTGGTCTGAGCGGAATCTGTTCAACACATGCTCCTTGCGCCTCTCATGACACACCGCCTGCTTCAAGCAAAACGTAATGTCGGGTACAGTGTCTGTTGATCAAGGCTCCCAAGGTCGGACGCCGTGGCGACCGCTCCCTTCCAACTGAGTTGCGTGAAGCCGAGGACTCTCTGGTTCCCGGTCGAGGCTTCGGTGAGAATCTGTGACCCGGTCTCGCTGTTGGTCTTGAGGTCGATTTGCGATTACTTCTTTGCTGCTCCGCCCTTGCCGCCCTTTTTCTCCTTCTTTTTCTTCTGCTCGGGCTTCAATGTGGCGAAGTGGATGTACCAGATGAAGACGCCTTCCAGGATGAGGATGAGGAGCACGACGACGAGGATGGTGAACAGGTACGGCTGGTCGTTGAGGGCAGCGACGGCTTGGGGCGTAGCGCCGATTTTACTGAACCAATCGAATTGGGCCATGGCCGGTCGGTGGTTGCTGAATTATGGGGAGAGATGTGACAGAAACGACTGTGTCTGCTTCGCTTGCTCTGCAAGTCGGCGACGGGTTGTTGGCCTTGGAGAAGAATTGAAAATGAATATAAACAACTGGACCAGCAGATGACGAAAGAGGCTATTCGCAGCAGAAGTGAATAGAGGGAAAAGAAGATCGGAGGCGGGAACAGAAAGGAGATCGCATGCACATGATACAAACCATCTGGGCAGGACCAGCGCGAGGGCCCGGTCCAATGCGTCTCACCCGAGGAGGGCTACGGGCCAAATAGGGGAGCCGTCGAGGAGATCGAAACTCGACGGTTTCAGGATTGCGGCAGACTGAACTCATGGCGAGTGAACTAAGCGCGGCCCAATTGGCTGGCCGCCTCATCGTCCCATCCATCCATTCATGGGGGCCGCCAAGACCCGGAACATGTTCACTGGGCTAAGCCTCGAGCGGATGGCCTCGTCGTCGGGCTCTGTGTGCTGTGCGTGACGACAAATGTTGATGTGAGCAGAGAGCTTGATGACTTTGCAACCGACGTTACAATTGAGGCGGCTCTTCTTTGGGGGGTTATGGGGGTTACCCACCCCATTGGCACTGGTGCCGTTGGGCCGTCCACCAGGGTGCCAGACAGGTACTCGCGTACCTGGGTACGCAAGCAATTGCTCCAAGTTTGAAGGGTGCTGCATGCTACGGTACCAAAGTACCTCAGCGTCCTTAGTCATCAAGACGAAGCCACCCCTGTCAAAAAATTGGTGACGGGCTCGTGAGCTTGTGGCCGAGCAAAGAGCTCCTCCCCACGCCTTGACGCCCGCACGACTCCACGGATCTGAACGATCCATGTGCCATTCCAGGCTCCGTCGCGTACCATCCCTTCGGCAGCCATGAGTGTGGCTACACCTGCTGCCAGGCGCCTGCTCTGCAGGTCTCTGGCAGCCAACTCCGCCAAAACGTCCGCACGCGCCGCTGCCGCCGCCGCCGCTCCGGGATCAATATGCCAACGACACAGCTTCCACGCCTCGGCACCCGTGGCAGGGAGGAAGAGGTCACCCTTCAAGAACGTCCATGTCGAAGAAGTGAACCTGAACGACCCCGAGACGAGGAGGAGGTTCAAAGAGGAGTCCCTGCCCGACTGGGACGAGACTGACCTCAAGTCCCTGAAGAAGAAATACACCCCAGAGCAGCTCAGCGCAGTGCAGCTGGGCGAGGAGGTCATCGATATGGATGATCTGGCGGTGCAGGGTAGGATACGGAACGACCCGTACGCGTTCGAGTACCTCGAGGACTTCTCGAGGGTGCGCCCGGTCGTGGACAAGCGCGTTAAGACCTACCGACCGGTCGACACCACTGCGAAGTTCATGACGCCAGATGAGTTTGGCGATGACTTTGTCGAGTTCGTGCGCCAATTGAACGGAAAGCGGGGTGTATCGCACGACATAACCTACGAGCAGGCGCTCCACATGTACGAGGAGATGCGGTCCAAGATGTTGAACAGCAACCCCGAGGACCCATTGTCGATGACCGAGCTTGCGGAAGCCATGGACAAAATCGCTGGCGAGACAGAGGCGGCAGAGGAAGGTGCCCTGGAAGATCCGGTTGGAGGCAGGGACAGCAACGGTCCAAAAGATATTTCAGACTTGGAGGCATACAAATACTTCATGGAGCGCAACTCCATGACCGGGTTCGACGGCGGCGATACCTCCCTTGCGCCCGACCTGCCAGACAAGGTGCCCGGCGTGGCGGGCCTATACAAGCGGCAGATAGACGAGTCTGACGAGGGCCTGGATCCCGAAGGCACGTACCAAGAGTTGAAGAAGAAGACGGGCATGAGCGTGCGCGAGATCCTCGACATCTTCAACAGGCAGACCAAGATCCTGGTGCGGAGGTACGTCTCCAACCAGACGCGTTTGGGCAAGATCCGCAGCATCTACATCCTCGCAATGGCCGGCAACGGAAACGGGCGCTTGGGCATGGGCGAGGCCAAGTCCGTGGACGCGGAGATCTCCATCATGAAAGCGAAGCTGTCAGCCATCCAGAACATGGTGCCCATCCGGAGATACGAGAACAGGACAATCTACGGCAACGTGGAGGCCAAGATTGGAGGGACAATTGTTCAGATGTACACGCGGCCACCTGGTATGTTTGATTTCCCTGGGAAGAAATCCTACCCTAGCGGCTGGGAACCTTTTGCTAACAAGTATAATAGGATTTGGTCTCCGTGTCTCCCACCGCATGTTCGAGATTGCTCGTCTTGCGGGTATCTCTGACCTCTCCGTGAGGATGCCTCGCTCGCGCAACCCCATGAACTCTGTCAAGGCCTGCTTCCAGGCTCTGACGAACCAGCCCGACCCGGAACTCATTGCGCTCGGCAGAGGCAAGAAGCTCGTCGATGCGCGAAAGGTCTACTATGGTGGTGCTGTACATTAGACGGCGCTCCTGTGAATATATGTGTATAATGAAGCACCTTCAAGCCCGATTCCCGGATCGAGTCCATGCCATGATTGATCGCAGTGTGGATGGTGTTCGAGCTGGTCTGCAGATGCGGGACACATGCGCTCAAAATCGAGCAAAGTCAATCTGTGGTGTCTATCCGTGTGCAGCGTCGTGCCTATTGTCCAGTGACGCAGCAAATGTAAGCGGGAAGCTCGGGCGATCGCAGGTTTTTGCCGATGAATCTTCCGTTCCTATGCACCATCAATGCTGCGCCTGGTCGCCCCAGTCGATTTCCTGCTGCAAGACGATGCTGTAGACGCTGGCCTTGAGGAGCGTGAACACCAGGCTTGTCTTCCGCTCGAGCTCGCGTAGGCCGTCGAGTATCTCTGTCGTAGGCTGGGCGGCCATGTTGTCGAGGATAGAGGCAAGCTGCGCGAAAAGAGGACGGGGTCAGAACTTGGGTGCTCGGAGTCAAGGAATGAAAGGGTTCGCGAGGCGTACATTCTTCATGTTGTCTGCCAGCCTCTCGTACTCGTCCAGAACCTCCTGCTCCAGTGGGGAGAGCTCTGGCGGCGAGAGCAGCGCGCTCGATGCTGGCCGGTCGTCCATCTCTCTGGTTGGCTTGTGCCGGTGGGCGGATGGCAGGTGGCTGAGAACTGGTCCGGCGTCGCGTGGTTGAAGTGAGGAAGACGCGTCGACCGTCGTGGAGATCTCGACGTGGGGTTGTTGTCGGACCCCAGGTTTAGCCCCACTTGTGCCTGCGGCTCACTTGCCGCTAGGGGGTGGTAGAGGTACTTCTGCTACTGCTGCAGAGCTGCTCTATCTTAAGTAGAGGGTACAACATCGAGACAACTCACTCAACTTACCTCCATCATCACAGGTCGAGCCTCTCATGTAGATCCACCAATTTCGAAGACCCATCTCGACCTGTTCGACCTGTTGGTGTTTCTCTCTTTTCTCAGGAAGCAACCAAAATGTCATGGGACTCCAAATCCACAGTGTCTCGCCGGAGACAAAATAGCAGTGCGACGGCCGGGCGCTCAAGGGGGCTCTCAATACACATGCGCAATGCCAGCAAAGCGACGGCAGCGGCTTCAACACCGGTCAAGGTCGATCCCAAGTCCGCACACACATCAGACCCCTTCCTACAGGAGTTCCTGAACCCGGCGTTCGACCCGGCGGAATACCTCAACCAGACGCTGCCGCCCCTCCAGGGCTCGTCGTCATCGCTGAGGTCCTCGTCGACGGCGGGCAAGGGCGCCGCCCCCCTGGCCCAGCTGTCGAGCGAGGCCCAGGAGCTCCTGACGCAGCTCAACGCCCACACGACGCGGCTCGCGGCCACGCTCACGCAGCTGACGGACGACATCCTCCGCAGCGGCAGCAGGCTGGCGTACGAGGTGGAGCTGCTCCGGGGTGAGACGCTGGGGCTGGCCGAGACGCTCACCGAGGGCCCGCTGAGAGATGACCTGGAGAGGTTCGTCCCGGCCGGCATCGAGCAGGCGGCCGCCTCCTCCACCAGGCGGGCGTCCTTCGGGAGCCTGGCGCCCCCGACGCCGTTCCCGGAGAGGGACAAGGACTCGCCCCCGCCCGCGACTCCCGCCACAGCGGTTGTGGACACCAACAAGAAGGCCGAGGTGGCCGAGGACGAGCCGGCGTACATATCGCACCTGAGGACCCTGACGCTGGTCCGGTCGCGCCTCGACTCCGTGATCAAGACGTTCGGGGACGCCATGGACTTTGTCTTCCCGCCGTCCGAGGTGTCCGTCAGCTCGGGCTTCCTGTCCGTCTCGGCGCCCGACTTCCCGGACATGCACGCGGCGTCCAAGGAGCAGATCAGCACCGAGGAGAAGGGCCAGAAGACCCTCAGGAAGCTGCGCGACGAGATCTCGGGCCTGCTGGCCAAGAACAACCCGGACCCGGTCAAGGGGGTCGAGGACGCCACCAGGAGGGTCGAGGAGCTCAAGGAGCTGGTCACGGTGTGGAAGGGCACGGCGGAGGAGAAGGGTCGGCAGAGGTTCGTGGAGGGCCTGGCGCGGCTGGTCGAGGACCGGCACAGGGAGCTGGTGAAGGAGGCGGAGGCGCAGAAGGAGCAGGCCCTGAGGGAGAGCCGGAGCAGGCAGGACGATGACGGCTCGAGGAGAGAGCAGGGCAGCTCCTCAGAGCCCGGGGCTCCGGAGACTAGAGGGTCTATGGGCGGCTACGGTTTTATGACGCAGTGGCAAAAGCTGAGAAACGGGCTTTGAGGAGAGGACGACATGCCAGAGGCCGCAACCTTTGGGGCTGCTAGGTGTCTACCACATGATACCCAGATTCTATAATAGGATGGGACGAAAACTAGGCCACGGATTTTGTCTCGCTTTGCGGCTCCGATGTTCCCAACCCAGTGCTCTCACGTTCATGCTGCCATTGATAACCAATTAAGATATTCTGCTCCTCTGAAGCTCATGAATTTTTCGTGTTTCTCAACTGGAGAATTATCATGGTTGCTACTAATTCTTGAATTGTTGTGTATGTATATTCTTATATATCATCGTATAAGCAGCTGCTTCTGATATTGAATCACCCGAAGCAGGGTTGAGGCTCCGCATATGCTGCTGTTACGATAGCTATTCGATAAGCTATTTATTTACAGAAAACCATCTGCTATTTGTGTAGGCTAAGGATTGCTATCCTCGTAGATAGGAAAGTGCTGATAGAAGGAAA
The DNA here is from genome assembly GCA_039880775.1 of Diaporthe vaccinii. Classification (NCBI taxonomy): domain Eukaryota; kingdom Fungi; phylum Ascomycota; class Sordariomycetes; order Diaporthales; family Diaporthaceae; genus Diaporthe; species Diaporthe vaccinii. The sequence continues at coordinate 2,379,510 of JBCEDN010000006.1, read as the reverse complement.
ATTCCTAATTATATACATAGCATTGGTAATCTCTTTGTTGATGATCGAAGAATGGTAACTATTACCGCTACGGTATGGGCGAGGCCGGGTAGTATCAATGCCTTCGTCATGTCAGAAACAGAGACTTGACCCTATTAAGCAAGGGCATGATGTTTCTCGTTTGAATTCGTTCTGTTTCTGTTTCTGTTCCTTAGCAGATACTGAGTTTGTCCGACCAAAATGTGCCCTCATGTCAAAGGACACTACCGCATCAGTCCAGGCCTTCCTTGGCCATCAATCGCAATTCATAAAATCTTAATCCAGCGTTTCCAGTCGTGTCCCAACCTTAACGACTCCGACCGTTCCGTCCTGTCCTGCAAATGCATGATATGCCGCCCTTAAAACAGACCGGCTCACATAGGGATGCAACTCCGACCCTCAATCTTTCTCTTTGATGGCGTTGATTCGTTTCTTCAGAAACTCAAAGGAAGAGAAGAAAACAGCATTGACGGCGCAGGATCGGCCCATGGACACGCCCAGCCCCCTGTACATATGCCTTCGGAAGAACTCAATTTTTACCTTGGGCACTGTCTGGCCCCTGGAGTACATCAGACAGTTACGCTGATATATGCTCTTCGCGGAATCGATTGGATCTGTAGGGGCTTATTAGATGGTTGCTTGAGGATATGCGGCTGCTTCCCTGGGTTACTCACAGATCATCGCCCAGGATACTATTCCGCAGAGTCCACCCGCAACAAGCACCGCCAGAGGGTTCGAATGAGTACCATCACCACCAAAGGTTGTCAAGAGCTGCTTGCTGCTCTCGTACGTCATGAAGTAAATGCCAGTGCCCAACGTGTCTCTCACTGTATTGTCTAGTTAGATCGGATCTGGACGGTGCCAGGCTACTGACCACGTACGTAGATGTAAATTGAACCCGGTGTAGAGTCCGAGAGGGCCACGGTGTCGGATAATATTCGCCATGGTCTTGAACGTGCCCTTGTTCTGATAACTAGCGGCAATTTTGTGGCTTTCGGGATGGGTGCAATTCTTCTTGTCGGCTAGAAGCACCGAAACCTGGGCACTCAGCTTCGTGAGCTCGAAAGGGCCTGTGAAGCGTCAGAATGGACCCAGGTGAACATCATATATCTTGGCCGAGAACCAAGTAATACTCACATGCAATGAGCGTGATACACGAGCCGGCCGTTGCACCGGCCGCTCCAAAACAAGCTACGGAAGATAGATTTGGGTATGTCCCCTGCTTGTTGACATGGGCGAGAACATCAATGCCAAAGTTCTTCTTGAGCCAGTCCGAGTAGACATATTTGGATCGTTGGTATATCGAAAACGAGACCGTTCGCACGAGAGTGATACTAGCCATAGGGGCAGTCACGCCTGTAGACAGAGACACACGTGTTAGCAATGGCCAGTAAATCGGGTAGAAGCTCAGAGAAATGGTGCAAAGGGGGTGCTCACCCCGAAAAAAGCCCCTCAATTGCTCGGTCTGGTACGTATGCCTCACGCAGTTCAGAAAACCGGAGTAGTTGTACGTCTGCATGCGTGTCTTGACGCTGTCGAGTGGGAAAGCCGTCAAGGTGGACAGGACACTAGAAGCAGAGGCGCTGACCTCTGTCCGGTACCGCTTGATGAAGGGCATCTGCTCCTGTTGAGCCGTGTGCTTGCTGTCTCCCTTGCCATTGGCCATGTCTGCTGCTCGCCTGTGGCCACTCGTCGTGTTGTGTCTGCCGCTGCTGCCTTTCGTAGGCGTGGTCGGATGCTGGAGCTGAGGACCATTTTGGTTGAGGGGAATGAGCTCAGCTGGCATGCTTCCTGGCAATTACAGGCCCTGAGCAGCCGCCTTTGGACAATGACCTCGAGAAATGTCGAGACCAGAGCCTTCAAAGCGGTCGCGTTATGGGCAAGTGCCAGAAACGAGGTCCATGAAGAACCCCGCGATGCGTGGGTTGTGATCAGTCGTTGTCGACGGCCTCGAATGTCGGCTTGGATGGGCAACGCGGGGTGTTGATGGGGTGGAATGAGGTTGTAAGGGAGAGAAGGTTTCTGGACGGGCTCGAGCACGAGAGGCTAGGGAAGTAACCACCGAATTGATGTGCTAACGACTCTTATCGTCGTGCAACGGAAACTCGTCTGCTGGAGCATTAGAGTGGTGATGGTGTGAAGCGTATTGGGGACCTGCCCAGAGAATTGCGGGGTCCTGTCCAATACCCACACAAAGCTAGCTCAGCTCTGGGAGCTGGTTCGCCAGAACCGTCCGTGTCTTCTCCACAGTGACGGTAGATCACTGATCTGAGGGCTAAGTTTGGAGCACGCCTCGACACTCCCGGGGGTTCGAAGCAGGAGACCCACCCATAAACATGCATTTGTATCATCACAAGCTATGAGCCCACATCACCTCCCTTGATCCCTCTCTGTCCGGCCAGGACAGGCCCTGTCGAAGGGCTCACTAAGTACATGTCTTGGGCGACGTGCTCGTACAAACTGACAGTATTTCCGACGATGCGATACGACTCAGCAGAAACACATTGTGTGCAAGCCTCCAGACGTCACGGCGGCACAGGGATCGGCCTCTCACCGAGTCAGGCCGCGTCGCACAATGCAGCAAGCCAGATCTGGAAGCGGAAGATGTGTCTCGATGGTGTGCACGACGGTTGATATGTTTATATGCCCGCCTGAGCATCGCACGCCCGGCATGTGCTTGCCTGTCAGATTCATGGGCCGCCCCAGCGCGGCAGCAAGAACGCACCTGGAGGGTGCTTGCTCATGTTGGCACAGCTGTCATCGGGTGGACAGGAGCTTGGTGCTTGCCATAGCTTGACACAGCCATGCTCAATGCTTCTTATTAGCTGGATACGCCAGCACCAACCAGCTCGAGAATGTATTTGCGGGCAAAAGCATGGGCTAACTTCCGATGCGGACCCTGCAATGCTGCAAGGCTCTCACGTTCCTGGCCCTTGCAGGTCTGGAAACAAAAGCCAATCGTGACTCCTGCATGGCTCAGCCCACCGCCTGTTCTGGTGGCTCGGGCAGAATCGTCAGATTCTTGCACATGTCCACCGAGGCAGCGGCCCCTAGACAAAGCAGCCGCTGAATATTTCGCTCGAGACTCAGGAGACGTCCTTTGAGTCGAGTTACTGCAGCCAAGCAAAGCGGGCCGTTTCTTCGTCCAGGCGGCGTCTCAGGAGCATTCTAATTCGGGGGCGGGGAGCGGCGGGGAAGCTCGTCCCGCCCGGGTCTCTGCCGACTTGGCCGGCGTCTCACTGCCCTAGAAGACGGCCGCAAAACAACGCGTTACCTCAGCGGAGGGGCAGGCACAAGCCCATCGTCTTGTTGAGCATAAAAATAGTGCGCTCGTAGTGGGCATACGCTGTGTCTTTGATCAAGTCCCTGAATGCCTCCGTCAGCAATGCAAGCCCGGACCATCTGTAACCTGAAAACCGCTCGGGACGGGCTGGCAGCCTACTTTTTCTTTGTGTGGTTGGGGTCAGTGATGTACTTCCAGGTATTGCGATTGGCCTTGTCTCTATAGAGTTGTGTAAGGAGAAGGCTCTTGACGATCTTGTGTTCCGTGCCTCTTTCCCTGGCGGCGTTGTTGAGGAACCAAACGGTGCGGCGGACGGTTCTCATGTCGAAGGTGCCAGTTCTGTTACGAAATGCGCGGCGTAGCTGGTCTCGCACCGTGATGCTTGCTGGCTGAGAATAGCATACTGCTCTCAGTGCAGCTCGGTACAGGTGGCGGTAGGCGTGGAGGACCTCTTCTTGAGCCATTTTTGCCATAGACCAGCTTGGGGCAGTGGGTTGCGATTTTTCTTGTTCATGTGTTCGGCCTTGAGACTGAGTGAGATGCCGCTTGCCGTTTGAAGCTGAGATTGAGCTCGGTGCACAGGCCACCTGCCCCTTTGAGTTTGCTGTGGCACGAGCTCACTCGACCCACGGCGAGGCCCTTCAGCAGCGACTTTTCCTGTATATCGATTCTGCGTGCCTGTCATTGAAGTGTTGCCTCAATCCTTCCGTTGGAGGACCAAGCGATGCCTCCACCAATCGAGGAAGACGAAGAAATTGTATGCTGTTCCTGCACATTCGTAGTGACCTGGGTAGAGCAAGTGCCTTGGCTGACCTTCGTACCAGGATCTGGACGAGGCGTCCTCCTCCGAACAGTTGGCCAGTGATGAGACTGTCATCAACAATGCAGACGTTTTGATTGTCCCGTCACAGACTGTTCAGAGCAGAGTGTCCCTTCAACGTGTCGTCAGCGATATCCCTCTTGTCACCAGCGATATTCAACCCACCAAGAAGATGCCTGCCCCCGAACCCGTATCCCAGGATTTTAGTCGCCTGGAAACTGGCATGAAACGCAAATCACCTCCAAAAAGGTCCAACTACGGCGTAAGAACCATCTTCGTTCAATATAGGCATTGCGCTGACCTCGGTGTAGGTGGCGGCGAAACGGAGGAAGGGCAGTCAAAGAGTTCTGCCTTGCGTCTACTGCGCTCGTCGACTGGCAAACGACCCTAAATGGGCATGCCACGATGCACTTGGTATGGACCGGCTATTTTGTTTGTTGTCCTAATTGCCCAATATGAGCTGTGTCCGATTCTGGTGCTCGCTGGGTTAGGTGGAAACTCGCGTCTGATCGAGTCTCTTGTCTACCAGTTTCTCAAGACGGGAAGCCTGGATATACTGGCAGCAGGTAAATCATTCCAACCATTATTTGTGGTGTTTGGGAACATACTGACATATTGATGGCCCCAGATCCAGCGAGTGTGTTGGATCACATGTATCATGCTTTCTTGTGAGTGCCAACCCGGGGAGACGATCCCGTGTATCACACTAGAGGGACATGTAGCTCATTAACATTCACTAGATACCGCCCAAGGCCGTGGGACCAGTCAAGGCTCTTATGAGAGCTGCTGAGGAAGTGAATAACCACGATGGCGTGAGTAACCGCGAGCAGGGCAACCGGGCTGGCTGCCATCCTGCCGCCAAATGAATATATGTCAACATGAGCTGACAACTTAACAATCTCCAGGATCATAACATCGCCGTGCTCGCTGCATATGAAGCGGCCATTGGCCAGCGCTTCGCGCCATGGTCGTTATTGGTCTGCAATCCTCAGCAAAAGTCAATGAACCGAAGAAGCAGAGCCGGCTGCCGAGGAACAAGAAAAAAGCAAGTGACAGGAGAGACCACAGCAAGGGATATGGGGCAGCAAATGTGACGCTGTCACAAGCATCCGGCGTTAAGCCTAGTTTGAGAGAGAGCAGTGCGCGGGTTGTGGCTGACCACGAGAGTAACGGCCCTCAACGCGTAAAACCGGACCCAGAACGACCCACTGGCCCGTTACAAGCAGAGCAAAGGCGAGATACCCCAAATCTGGATTCCGATGCCTTCGAAAAGATGGAAACACAGGCTCTTCGACGGCGGAAAGTCGAGGCTCTCGAGTCTTTGGCACATACAGCGGCGCTGTTTCTAGCAGAGTTCATGGATTCCAGAAAGGGACGACAGAATCCGCCAGCGACCACATCGCCGCCACCGGGACCACGGCAGCATCAAGCTGAGCCAGGGGCAGGAGAGGCATACGCGGCAGCTGCAGCAGCAGGGGTAGCTGCGAGTCTTTTCCGGCCATTGAGCGAGGAAATCGACCGCACCGGCTACAACAGCAGCGGAAGCGAGATGGGGCAGCCTAGTAGCAGCTATGACAGCAGTGATGATGAAGATGTCCTGGCAAGAGTCCCCAGCGAACCAAAAGATGGTATGGATATGGACGATATTGGGAGCCACGGGACACCCTCCGACCTGCTTGCTGGCTTGAGGAACGGAGAGGAAGCGGATGTCAGCGAGCCTGGAGTTAAAGTTGAAGAGCACTGAGAGGAAAGACCCCAGCAGTTTAGTCTGCTGCCAGGTGAATCCTGAACATACCTACTCATTATGGATGTTGAAATCATAGGAGCGTAGGCATCGGCAAGAATATGACGTTTGATTTATTCAACCGTATACTAATTCTAAGTCTATAGAACACCTTGATTACTGCATATAGCTTACACAATACCGAAGTAGGTCTCATCATACCCATCGCTTGACTAACCAGGCCAAGATCCACCTTTTCCGAGATGCCCTCGCATGTTTATGACAGCGATCATCCTACCCGTTCCTTCCGTGCATTCTCATATATGCCATCCGTTCCGCCCAGCGCTTTTCAAGGCCGATCGCAGCTTTGTGGACGAGTAAATATATCACATCCATATGTGCCGTCTACCCCCTAAGAACCGATGACTTAGACTATCGACACACGTGCCACCAAAGTCACTGGCACGGACATTTTCCACATCACCAAGCGCCCTTTTCTTGCAAGAAAACACTTGAATATTGACACTGCGTACAACGCACGCACAGCACGCGTGTGCCTTTGCGCGCTCACATCACCCAATGAAGTTCTCAAAAAAGGTAAAGAAAAGTATAACAACCCGTTCGTCGCAGACCTGTCTCTGTTCCCTTCTAGTATGCAATATGTCTAAAACCCGCGACTTGCCGTCTTTCTGCCCGTATTCTGCAAAAGTTTATCACCGCGTCCCCCAAGTATACATAGACGATATGTTTCCCCAACCATCCCAGCTTCTCCCATTGTAAATGGTCGTCTCCCACAGGCACCCTTAGTCATCCTGGTTACCCAGCGGCTGATACCTTCCGCTCCTGTTGGACACGCTGCCCGACCGCGCGCGAGACTGCGAACGGCCGACGACCCTCGACAGCCAGCCGGCCACGCCGCCCTCCGCCTGCCCGCCCTCGTACTGAGGCCGTCCGTTGACAAAGTTCACTGCTGGGGGGTCGACATCCAAGCCGGGGAACGGTTGTTCATCCGCCAGGAGCGGCCGGCCGCGCATGTCGAGGGACGGCACGGGGGAGCCCGCGCGCACATGCGAGCCATCGACCGGCCCGAATGCTGGGGTACCTGCCGAGGCAGGTGTGCCGATCGTCGTCGTCGCGTCGCCGAAGATGGAGTTCATGTCCTCGAGGCGGACGCCGCTGGTCTCGGGGTAGATGAAGTATACTATGGGGTAGGGTTAGCATCATGCTTGCGCGGGCCGCGGGACTCGCAGCAGCAGAACTCCTTACCGATAACAAAACTGGCGGCACAGAAGAAAGCGTGCACAAGGTAGAGGCGCCATTGAATCCACTCCTGCAGGACGGGCGTCATCTCCCCTACTAGCCAGTTGAACGCCCAGTTGGTCGCAGTCGAAAGTGATGCGCCTTTGGACCGGATGCTCAGCGGCAGGATTTCGGGCGGGTAGAGCCAGGGGATTGGACCCCACGAATAGCCAAACGCAGCATTGTAGATCATGACAAAGATCACGACCAGGGTGGGCGTCGCCCTGATATCAAGGAAGATGAAATACGAGATCAATGACAGAGATATCGTCATGGCAACCGCGCCAGAGAGCAGGATGACCCGACGACCCCATGTGTCGACAATGTACCACGGTGGGATCGTGGACAGGAAATACGTGATGCCGTTGATACCAGTCATGAGCACTGCATCGTGACCAATCCACCCGGCGGATTCAAACACGTAGGGCGCATAGTACGAAATGACGTTGATGCCGTTCAGCTGGGCCAGACCCTGCGCGGACATGGCGATGAACACACGGGTCTTGTAGCGGCGGAACATGTCGCTGTACGTCCTCTCGCCCTCTTGGCGCTGGAGCAGGACGTTCATCTTGATCTCACGGAATTCGTCCCGGGCCTTAGGGTTGTGTATGTCACCACCGCCGTAGAGGTTGGCGATGACCACAATGCCCTCCTCGTCGTGGTCGTTGTCGAGAAGCCATCTGAGATGTGTTAGCAAGACACAGCGCGCGGGGGACATTTTTGGAGTCGACAGTACCTTGGGGATTCGACAATGACGAGACTTCCAATCCCGAGCAGGCCACCCATGATGCACTGCATGAACAAAGGCACTCGCCACGAAGCGTCGCTCTCTATGAAGCCACAGAAGTAGTCAACCCACACAGACGTCGTGTACCCAATGATGTTCCCTGAGAACTCTATGCACGCCAGCTTTCCGCGGTTGTGCGGCGGAGAGATCTCGGACTGGTAAACTGGGACGATGGTCGACAGAGAGCCAACGCCCAAACCAGCAATGATTCTGCCCAGCATCATCATGGGCATGCCCGTCGCGAAAGTCTGCAGGGCACCGCCAATGAAAAAAATCATGGACCCGTAGAGGATCGTCCGTCGACGGCCAATAATATCTCCGATCTTGCCCACCAGCAGCGACGATATCAGCGCACCGATCTCGAGGATGGCGACCATGGTGCCTATCTCGCCTCTCGAGGGCTGGTGGAAGTAGTCACGGAAGTACGGGCCCCTGGGGGAGAAGAGACCGGTCAGCTACGAGGCCTGCGCCGGAGGGGGGAAACGGGGGGAATAAGGTCCTACGTGATAATGCCCGACATCACACCTTGGTCATATCCAAAGAGGAACACGCCTAATGACACGAATATACTCGTGAAGTATCTGGCAGGGTCGGACCATCAGCATTCTGGGTCATATCATCACATCACAGGCACGGCACGCGCGAGGGCGCGGCGAGGACCTACATCAGGGGCTTCCCCGTGAAGCCTTTTGAGCTAGGCATGATGGTAGAGATAAGGCGTGCGGCCCTGGACGGTCTGCGAGAGATGGGCTCGGGGATCTCTATTGCCTCCTTATTAACGACGCCAGCCTGCCCCGAGGAGTGGCGGTGGGAGCGGCGTTGGTGGTGGTCGGGGTCCTCGTGGATGCGGACGTGCTTCTTCTCCTTGTGGGGGTGGTTCCTTGGGAGGTGCTTCAGGCCGGCGAGGGCGGATTCATCGAGGGTGTCGTTGAGCCTGGCGCGCAGAGGGTCCTCGGCGTCGATCTGCTCGCCAATGTCGCCGGTCGAGACCCAGCTCTCGGTGTCGTCGTCCGAGTCGGAGCCGGGCTTGTCAACGCGGTGGCCGGAATGGTGGGCTCCCAGGAATGACGTCGATTCGTCTTGGTTGTGTCGCGAGGCGGAGCCGGAGGAGGACTCAGCGAGGGTGCGGAGGGGGATGTTAGACGACGGGCGGGTATTTGTCCTTGAGGTTGAGAAAGGCATACGGCATGACCCTCTTTTGTCAACAAAACAAAAAAACCGGCTGGATGCTGGATTGGGGGGTTGGGCGAGAGGAGCGAACGAATGACACAGCAAAGGCGAGAGGCTAGCTCGGCGTCTGACTCTGGACGGGGCCGTACAGTGGCATGTACTATGCTATCAGATCAAATCGGGACTGATCAGATCAGGAAAAGTTGCAGTTGCCGTACGGGAAATCCTGAGGAAGGGGGGCGGGTGCAAGGGCAAAGTACAATGCTATCGGCGTTGCAGCGGAGGTGCAGTGTTGCGGTTGCGGTGAACAATCAATCGTACGTAGCTTCTTCTCAGCTGTCCAAGATCCCCCCGGACCCCCATTGACTTGACCACGCCCATCTGAAGGTTCAAGGATGCTCGCCCAGAGGGTTTTGGGCCCATAATAGTGCATGGCCAATCCGCCGATCTCACAGCCGGTTCGATACAGAGGTACGCCGATCCACCGCCTGAGCAAGGCGCGCCCCCATGTAGCTTTGATCATTTCCAACCCGCGCACACTCTATTTGCAGTACAGTAATAAATGAGACGAGATGCATTTCCTTCGCTCGACCCCCTTTTCTTCCAACAGGCCGGTAGCAGAGGCCACTGAGGAGTCCTTTCAGCCTCATCAAGGCCCCCGGACTGACCGTGTGCGGCTGTTTTCAAAAAAAGAGAGAGACCTGTCCTGGCCTGGCCCGGCCCTGCTTGACCCGGTTGCCCACACGTCTAATCGTGAAAACTTTTGGCCCTGGCATCGATCCTGTGTCTACTGTGCTGCGCATCCATCCAAAACTTGGTCCACCCGTCCAACTGTCCCGTACCTAGAGCTGTGCGGTGCTGTCATCGCTCCACAGTGCTCTCTCATCTTATCTTTTGGGCCCAGGGCCTGTACGGCTAGTCCTGGACTTGCAGTGCTGCACTGTACCGGTTAGACATCCCATCCATGCTGATGGGGAAGAATCCACCATCGTGACGCCCTCCCAGCGCAGGGGATCGCGCCAACAGAGTTTGCACCGGCCTTCCTGTTTGTGCGGTACCTCGACGGTTCCTCGCGGCGCTCCAGGCGAACAACTGACTGACTGCTCATCGGGCTGGCTGGCTTCACTGTGTGCTGCATGTGGAGTCTCGCATGCCCAAGAGTCAGGCAGATGACCTCGAGTCCGGGGAAATGTGTAAGAGCGGCTGCCCACGAGACCCTTTTTTTACTCCGTCTCCCCTCTTTCTTGCCGGCAATGGGCCTGTTGCGTTCGAGATCACAGGTTGGCAGCGCCCTCAACCCCAGACCCAATGACGCCACCCCGCATTCAACCCTTCAGGGTCCAGGCTGCTTCTGGCTCGATTATCGTCGAAAAATAAAGAAACCCACCCCGTTCTAACCCACCTTGCCCGCCTTGCTGGGACATCACGCACCACGCATTGCCTCACATCATCAAAGAGATCTCGAAGGAACGATTACGATCCTCCCGCGGTTACGGCGCTGAACCGAGGGGGAAACGGCCGTCCAGAGGACTTGCGACCGAAAGTGAGATCTTGTGTGTAGTATCTGCCACACTTTGAGTGGTGATACGGGCCTCCGTTGCTCAGCTGGGGGTAGACACAGCCTAAGCCTAGTGAACAGGGCCAGTAATGCCGCAGCTGACCTTGGAGCCTTGCACCCTGCAGCTTGAGTGTGCGCACACCACACCTGGCGATGAGATGAACTGTAACTGTCTCGTGAGATCCGATGGGACGGACCACCTACAGAGACTCGGGTCTTACTAAGACAACGAACTTATTCCAGTTTCACAATCACGAAGCTGCGTCTTCAACCCAAGCCACATATTAATACTATCCCGCCAGCCTCAGCCATTGGTGCTGACAAGCTGTGCTACGCTGAAAAGTATGATTCTCGTATGTTCTCAATTTTGTGATTTTCGATGCCCTTCCACCCCAGCGGAAATGCACTCCTGCAGTCTACCGAATGGTACAAGGAAAATCGCCTGTATTCAATGTGAACACTATGCCAAAGCATCGAGTGCGAGGCCGAGGATAAACGAGCTGGGTGTCCCGGCCCGAACCGGGAAATCCGAGAGCTGGGCGTTCTGTGTAAGGCAACTGAAGCACGAAGGACCGGGTGCTAACTTCCCTTCAACCTTCTTCAGCAAGTCTCTGGAATGTCTGGCCATGTGCTCTCATTTTAACGGAATCTTTCGACGCCTGTATGCTACCTGTCTGCCGTATCTTCAACTGTCGTCAACACGCAAGACTTGCATAAGGATCTGCGGTCTACAGTGTTGGTTCCGTTTTTGCTGCCGGGAAGTCTGCGGTCGTCCCTCGCACACCAGACAGTTCGATGACCATTTACGCAACAGAAGCCGGTGGTGAACTGCACTATCGTGATGAATGCCAACCCTTGAAACGCCCTCGGGTAGGCGCTCCGTTCAGAGGGAGGCTAGCCTTGGGTCGGAGCCAAATACTCGAGATGGGCGGGGCGGGATGGGAGTCCTCCGAACGGCAGCCAGCTAGGGACTAGCACACCGCCCCAGGAAACGCGTTCACTGCCTAGATATGGCGAGTTTTATCTCGGCCGTTGCGTTGAAAGAAGAATAACATGTGGCAAACGGCTAGGCCCGCGCCTGTAATAACACCAGTGGTGAGGAGACGAGCGAGCGTTGTCTCCAGCTTGGACGGGCTCTGCAGCCGTGCAGTGATCAGCAGCCAGCAGAGTCGCCAAAAGGCAACGAGTGGTCGCGAAGGCACGGGACTTCTCGAGCCAAAACAGGATTCAGCGCCCAGCCGACGCAGCCCAGAGCGAAAGTGCGCGCCGTCGTGGCAGGCGTACTCGTAGGTGGTGCGTGTGGCTGTGGCTGAAACGACACGGCGGCCCTGCGGCCCCAGCTTCGGGCTGCAGGTTGGCAGGCCTGGCAGGTTGGCTGCATGCGCCTAAGCTATATTTGCGTGCGTGACTAGCGGGAGGGAGGGAGATGCAGAAGAAGCTCGGAGGAAGGATTCGGCCCTCAGAATGGGGCCTTGTGTTGGTGCCTGTCGGGGCGACGGATGGCAACATGAAGGGAGATGCTATAATAAAGGGCAGCGGGGGTGAGACGAGCCCTGAGGCTAGGGCAAACCAAGGGTTTAAATATCCGACGTGGGACGGTACAGTATTCCCATCTCTGCGAGCGCTTGATGTGCGACAGTAGATAATAATTTCAAGGTGGTGGCGGTCCTCGACGGGGATCTTGGCGCTGTCCGTCCCTTGCTTCTGTCAGCTGAAGTCGAGGGGGTAGTTGGCTTCCGAGACAATTCGAGGCCGAGCTGGGAATGCCGTGATCGAGTCTGACTGAGGCTGAGGAGCTCCCTTGGCTTGTAAGGGGCCACGCGGAGGGTCGAACATGAGCATGGTGAGGCACATGCTTGCCCTTGCTGCCTCCCAGCACGAGAAGGTAACATCGGCGAGTGCAGTGTGAGTACCGACGGGCAGGGGGCCGTCGAGTCGGAGAAGGAGGAAGACGGTCGTCCAAACTCGGCACAAGTCAAGGTCAAGATGTGCTCAGGGATGGTGTCGCGGGCGCTGTCCAGCCTCACGGCCATTTCAACCAGCTCATCATGCATGAAGGTCAAATCAAATCAGTGGTCAGTGCTTCTGTCGGCCGCGGGATGCTCAGTCATGCTGGATATTATGCTGCTTGCCAGGCATTAATACCGTAGTTATAGTTAGATCGCCAACCCAAAAACCGGGATGGTCGAACGGCGAGCGCACACCTGTGAGTGCCCACCGATCCCATCGCATCGCTGCTGTTAGCGCTGGCAGAGAGCACACAGTCAGTCTGCTGTTTCAAACGTGCTTATATCTATCAGGTACCCACCCGCCGCCCGCCCGCTTCCTCACCACGCCTCTCCAGCCATCGTCGACCGCATTCCAAGGCTGGCAGCCGTCCAAAACAAAACGCCCGTCCCTCCCGCCGGTGCGCACTGATGTCAGTGTCACTCGCGACACAAGATCGTCAACCCACACACCATTGCCATCCAGCCAGGCGCACCTGGTTGTCCAGAGTCTTGCTAGGCCCAGCATAATCTTAAATTCTTATTTCCACAACCAAGGTCAATCCCCCGACGACGACCTCCGCGTGCAACTCACCAGGCCCCCGTCGGCCCTCCAGCGGCCCAATCACGCCACCCGGAATCCGCCCAGGTAACCTTGGTAGTGGAGCCCCCCAAGCTCCTGCCACTAAAAACACAACAACCTGCCCAGTAAAAAGAAGGAAGGCGCCTCCTGTTGTAGGTTCGTTCCAGCCTTCCCGCGACCCACCCCCCAGTTAACGGGCAAGGACACTCTCCCACCGCCTTGCTCGGGCCAAAAGAACGACTATTCCACCTGGTTACTCTACTGCACAATCAAGCCAACGTTCGACTAGGAGGTTTTTCGAGAATCACAGTGGCGACAAATAGTCAGGAGGTAACCGATTGAGTATACTATTGTCAACAAATCGGCTCGGAGGTGTCTGGTGATCCCGCCTTCGACCCGCGATTACGAAATCACCTGGTTATTCCCACTCACCACCGGGCAAAACCACGACACCGACCGTCTCGCGGTCGCGACAACATCCCATCCACCGCCAATCGCCCTCCTGGCTGACCGACCTCGAGAACCTGCGCAATGGGTTCGACGCAGTTTGGGAATTTTGGCAATTTCTGTCGCGATTCCACGCTCCCGGTGTGCAATTTGCTCAGCGACAGCCACGATCAGACCGGAGGATGGGGTGGCTGCGAACTCACGGGCATCCCACTAAGCGGCGGGAGAAGGCTGGGAAACCTGGGGTCGATACTACTATGTGGCATCGCAATTGCCACGGCTATCTACCTAATTCTGCGCTCTGAGCGCAAAAAGGCGGCTGTCGGAAGGAGGTACGTTGGTTGTCCGGGCAGAATCTCAGAGAATGGTAGAAACGAGGGTAGGAGAAGGCAAGACCGGACTGAAAGGAGTTCCAACTCGGATTCAGTCTCTGCACTCCTGCCAAACTCCTGCCAAACTCCGTTGGCCCTCTCGCCTCCCTCTCTGCAGGCTCGCGTTACTGACATTGATGCTAGGGAAATGCAATTATTCCTCGTCGGTTATGTCGTAATTTCAATCTGCGAAATCTTCACGGTCGGAGAGTTCCCGCTAAGCTCGACGGTTCGGATAGCCTTCACTGGTATCCACATCGGCTTCATCATTGCGTCCACCTGGATGCTGATGCTCAACGCCGTCGTCGGGTACCAATTCATCGACGACGGCACGCCACTGTCGCTCGGCCTCATCCTGGCATCTGCAGCCGTGCTACTGATTGGCACGGGCTACATTGCTCTCGACACGGGATTCAAGTGGACAGGCACGTTCGAGTCGAGCTACGAAGGCCCCAATTACCGAAATATTGCGATATACGTGCTGTACCAGCTGGCACCATTGATCTTCCTCGTCGCCTTCTACGTCCTCGAAACCGTCCTGGTCTTGCGAGTGCTGGGCGAGACAAGGCCCATGGTCTACCTCACTCTGGCAGCTGTCCTCTTTGCGCTTGGCCAAATCTTCAACTACGCGATCAGCCCGCACATCTGCAACGGAACTGACGGCAAGATCGATGGGGCATTGTTCCAGACCCTCTTTACTCTGCTCTCGGTGGTCATGGTTTGGGTTTTCTGGTCCTCTATCACGGAGGATGACTGGCCCATGCCTGCCAGCTATCCGTAGACAATGTGTCGTGATGCGACAAATTTGGAGGAGTTGAACGAAATCACCCACCTAATAACCTAATGTCGAAATGAGTCCTTTTTTTTTTTTTTGGATAGCACATGACAGCAGCATACCCATTATGAAATTTGGCGTTAGGACTCGAAATGATACACACCGTTCAACAATATAATACGGGCCAACTTGAATATGGAATTCCCTCGTGCAAGATATTTCTCAACATCCTGTGGTTGCACCGCCCGTAGCATTACCTCCCGAAGACTCGAAGTAATATCGAAAGAGCATCGAGCATCGAAGAGCTCTTCCGAGGCGGAAAGTCGTGCCCATGGACTTCTCGTACGCAACTTGTGATGACTTTGATCCCAACCAACAACCCGAGGACACGCTGGTGAGGAGAATTCGATCCTTCGCACATAGGAGGATATCACATGGGAGAGTGTTCATGGGCAGGTTATCCCAGGGGAAGACAACCTACAGCGGGATATCTTTCAGCACTTTATCCTATGGGAGGATGTCCTGTGAAGAATGATACCACAGGATGCCTATTCCCTGCAGGTCGTGGCCCAGTGAGGTTTTCTATTAAGCAATTGATTCTGTTACCCTCGCATCTAAGTATGCTCTGCTCATTGTGGACATCTCCGAAGATAACGTGCAGGTTCCAACCGGACTGGCGTAAGGTACGACAACGATCAAGATGCTGTTGGAGGCAGGGACTGACGTTCAAGTTTACCCCGGAGAAGAAAGTCTGGTTCAAAAAACACAAACTTGTAGTCTTGTAGCAGAATTGACGCTGACCATCTCCACAAGAGAGCATGTATTCTCTCTTTGAGCGAAGCCCCTCATAAAAAGGAGGGAGATTATTTGAGTGAGACGTTATTGGCCGTCGTTGACTTTGTCCGTCCAAGATGTGCAGTACGTAGTGCTGGATACTACTTAGGTACTACTGTATGGTACCAGGTACATCCCGCCCCACTTGCAAGCAATAGACTCCAGGGCTGATCCTCTCGCAGCTCGTTCATGTGCACGCTCGCAAGCTCCTTCAACATCGCCGGCGTCGTTCTTTTTTTCAGCACTTTTCCTTGATTCTCTGCTTTTGATTACCAAGACTGGAGCGTTCAGTGATCGGTCCCCTACGATGGAAGATTTAGAGACGGTCTAGACAGCCGCCTCAGACCCCCGCGGAAACCACACCCTCCACCGCGTGCGCCCCAGCACACGCCCTTGCGACTGCGACACCCCTTACCCAGTGGCGACATGGCCGACGATAGCGACGGCGAATACATCGAGGGCCTCTCCGATGATGACTTTGCCGACCACCAAGTAACGAGCGGCCAGGGCCACGCCCACGGCGCTGGTCCCAGCGACGCCAGATCCCAACGGGGCGGCGCCGCCGCCTCCCGTAGCGGCCGCGGCCAACGACAACGTGGGCACAAGAGCAAGCACGGGAAACGCGCGGCTTGGGAGGAAGGGAAGTTCACATGGGACGTCCCAGAGGATGACGAGGGCAACGTCTCCCTCACTGCCCTCCTCGAGGCCGAGAAGCGACGCCGCCTGCTGCGCGACACGACCCCCTTCCAGCGCGGCATCATACGGCACATGGTCCTGGTCCTGGATATGTCCTTTGCCATGCTCGAGAAGGATCTGCTCCCGAATCGGTACATACTCATGATGCACTACGCTGTGGACTTCGTGAGGGAGTACTTCGAGCAGAACCCCATCTCGCAGCTGGGCATCATTGCCATGCGCGACGGTGTCGCCGTGCACATCAGCGAGATGAGCGGCAACCCGGCAGACCACATCGACTGGCTGAGGCACTGGGAGAAGAAGTTTGAGCCTAGGGGCAATCCGAGCTTGCAGAATGCCCTCGAGATGTGCCGGGGCGATCTTTTGTAGGTTCCATCTCAGTCTTACCCTGGTCCAGAGGTTCTCAACTGACATGCTGGGGCTATCTAGTCACGCGCCCTCCCACGGCACTCGCGAAGTCCTCATCGTCTACGGCGCTCTTCTCTCCAGCGACCCTGGTGACATACACGACACCATCGAAAGCCTCATAGCAGACCAGATTCGGGTGTCCGTCGTCGGCCTCGCCGCGCAGGTGGCCGTCTGCGCCGATCTGTGCTCCAAGACTAACGGAGGTGATGCCAGTTGTTACTCAGTCGCGATGCACGAGCAGCACTTTCGTGAATTATTCCTGGCCAGTACCACCCCACCGGTGACCCGACAGACGGAGAAGAGCAATGCCAGCTTGTTGATGATGGGGTTCCCTTCACGCACGAAAGCCGAATGCTATAAAGGATCTGCCGACGCTGCAAAAACAAGTGGAGGCACGAAGGATAACGCGGACGGCGCTGGCCGTACCCCCAGCGAGAAGAAAGACGCAATTAGCCTGTGTGCCTGTCACAACAAGCCCTGCCGAGATGGGTACCTCTGCACGCGGTGTTCAACGAAGGTGTGCCGTCTGCCAGCCGAGTGTCCCGCGTGCGGCCTAACGCTGATTCTCTCGACCCATCTGGCACGATCCTACCATCATCTCTTCCCCCTGCGGAACTGGGTCGAAGTCCCGTGGAGCGAAGCCGACAGGTCCGCCGCGTGCTACGCCTGCTTGACGCATTTCCCCGAGGCACCGAGGTCGAGGGGCAAGGGCAGGGAGCTTGCAGAGAAGACCGCAGGCGACAAGGTCAAGGGCATCAGCGAGAGCGGCCGGTACGCCTGCGAGGTGTGTGGCAACCATTTCTGCATCGACTGCGACGTCTTTGCGCACGAGATCGTCCACAACTGCCCTGGGTGCCAGAGTGATACCCGAGCAGCGGCTCAGCTGGAGGCAGAAATGGATGCAGCCGAGAATGGCGTCACGCATGCCAATGGAAACATGATCTTGGATTAGAGACTGGAGAAGGGAAGAGAGAGAGAGACAAGAAAAAAAGAGGGCTCCAGTGCGGGTTCTCGAAGAACAGAGAATATTTTGATACCATTTTGTAAGATACAGGTATAGGAGTCTGGACCATATCCCTCGGCGTTCTGGGCGGAGCCAAACCCGACTGCTTCCCGAGGTGCTGGATAGAGCCTGCATTTGATGCTACGGGGTCACGATGTTGTACTCATACATGAGAGGTCAGGTTTAATGGATAGACGAAGGGCGAGCAGGAACCGGGTTTGAAAAGAATGGACTCGGTCCAAATTGAAATGAATGAACTATTAAAAAAAAGCCGGAGTGTGCTTCAATCTCGTTACTGCTGTATGCTACTGCGCATGATACCACGCATGGGACCATGATCCCTCGCGTCAAAATCACAAATTTCCCCTGTCTGCCTGCTCACGCTCAATAGCCTCGAACAAGCTCTTGAAGTTGCCGGCCCCGAAGCCGTCAAAGGAGTTGCGCTGGATGATCTCGATGAACACGGTGGGCCGGTCCATCAGCGGCTTCGTGAACAACTGCAGCAGGTACCCGCCCTCGTCGTAGTCGATCAGGATGTTCAGCCTCTGGATGGCCTCGAAGTCCTCCTGCAGCTCCCAGCTCCTCTTGTCCGTCTTGAGCCTCATGCGGACCGTCTTGTAGTACGTGGCGGGCACGTCGATGAACTGCACGCCGCGCGCCCTCAGGGCGGACACGGTGGACAGGATGTCGGGCGTCTGGATGGCGATGTGCTGGACGCCCGCGCCCGAGTTGAAGATGACGTACTCCTCGATCTGCGACCTCTTCTTGCCGAGGGCCGGCTCGTTGATCGGCATCTTGACGACCTCGTTGGAGCTCGACATGACAATGCTCTTGAGCGCGGAGAACTCGGTGCAGATCTGGCTGTCGTCGACGGACCAGAACCGGTGGAAGCTCAGGCACCGCTCGTAGAACTCGCACGCCGCCACCATGGCGTCCCAGTCCTGGTTGCCGACGCAGTGGTCGATGCGGGCCATCTGGACGTCCGGCAGGGCGACCGTGGCGGTGGGCAGCTTTGCCTCACGGAACCCGGGGAGGAAGACGCCCTTGTAGCCGTCCCGGCTGACGAGCGTGTGCGTCGTGTCGCCGTATGTGCGGATCACCGCAGTGGTCACGGAGCCGGCGTCGCCCTTGTCACTTAGGACAACCGGGGGCTGGACGGACTCGGCACCCTGAGCCACGGCGCGGCTGTACACGCCTTCCACGGAGTCGACCTCGAAGGCGACGTCCTTGACGGCATCGCCGTGTCGCTCAAGGTGAGCGTGCATCTCGACGAGGAGGGCCTTCTCGGCCTTTGAGATCGGCTCATCCTCGGGGAGGTGGACGGCTGAGCGGATTGGAGACGTGAAGACAAAGCGCACGTCGCCGTTGCCGACGACGTGGGACGTGAAATACCGGCTCCCCGTCTCCAGGCCGCGGTAGGCTACCGGCTTCATGCCGAAGAGAGTTGAGTAGTATGCGGCGGCCTGTTTGGCGTTGCCTACCCACCAGGTCACATGGTCGTAGCCATTGAAGCTGGGAAGGGGGTGGCGGACAGCATAGTCCGCGTCTGTGTGTGTTGACGTAGCGCTACCATTCGTATGGTAGGCTACCGAGTTTCGTGGGCTGTCATTGATGGCAGACGGGCTCATTATCACTCAGAGTGGTTCTCTGTAATATGCCCGATATCAACCAAGGTAAATGTTTGTAGTTGGTAAGGGAGGAGTGAGGAACAAAGGAGCCAAACCAAGTTTAGCTGCTGAGATGAACACTTGTGGAAGCTTGATGGAATGGAACAATGACCGCAGATGTCCAGGCCAGGTAGCGGGTGAAGAGTAGCACGTATATATTCCTAAGCGGTGGTTAGCCCGGGAAGCTGGCAGCAGCTGTGAGCGCTCCTCCGACGGCCTGGCCATCATAAGCCGACGTTTCGAGTCCGGTATACCCGCGAGCGGCATAGTCCAAGGATTCACGCCCTATGACTATGACGACTCAACGGCTTGCATTCAAACAAACTCTATCGAGTTGCTTGACACTCCCAGGCCGTTCCGTCGTTTGACGCGGAGCGCGGAACTGGCCCGATAAGCGAGGGTGCCCTGCACCAGCCGTCACAAAGCGAGCTATCCGATGGTTGCCGCGCCCGCAATGTCCAATCGGCCCCTCCAACTCCAACGACTAGCTGGTCGGATTACTGCAGCGAGAGCGTCGCTCGCCTCCCAGGACACGCCGGAACTTTAACGAGTAGTTTGTCCGTCTTGAATAAGTTCTGGAACAAGGAGAAGTGGAGCAGGTGTGCTGTCCAGATCGAGTTATCTGCGATTATTCGACTGCAAAGAAGCTGAACATTCCACTTAACCGTTGCTTCCAGTCATTGATCGCTGACATTGCTGAGCGGTCACCACGTTCCTGACGTCTCCAGTTCTTCAATACTGAGTTGAGCTCTCAAGATCGCCGCACCCATCTTGTGTCGCATAGATAGAGCTATCGTTCGAGGTGTTGCGGATCTGCTTGTGCTCAACTTGACGAAGCCTGCCCTGTAAGGTGCCCCGGAGTGAAGACCCAACCCAGCCATCTGCTGGGAACCGCATGCCACGATGGCTTCTGTGTCCCTGAGCACACGAGATCTCAACATTCTGTAAGCTGTGCTGGATAGCTCGCTGGGCTTTCCCTCTGATCAAGTCATAAAAGAGGCTGACCGCGACAAAAACAACAGGGAGAAGATCCAGGACCCCGAGTTCGACCCTTCCCAAGTGGTCCAGGTGGACGAGACCCTGCCCAAAGATCCTCATATCACAGATGTCACTGAATATGAGCGCGTCGCGACGGAAGAACGGCGGTTGATATTGACAGTGCAGCAAGCAGAGATCCAGCTTGCTGGACCAGGACCAAAGACCGGTCTTGATCCCCCGAAGACGTATGAAGAATGCGTTGCTGGCTTGAGTGAGCTGGTCTCGACAAATCCGTCATACGCCAGCGCCAGGAACAACCGGGCACAAGCGAATCGTCGCCTACATGGTGATGGCATGCTCGTGTCGGGTCTAGACCCATCCGATAGTCCCCTCATTGTTGAGTGCGATTCAGAGGACAGACGGGCTGCGGCTAGACGAACACTTTCGGACCTTGACACCTGCATCTCGCTGCTCACCCCAAGCGGCTCTTATCCGCGCTTGTCTCGGCAAGCAGCAAGAACCTTGTCATCGGCACACACGCAGAGAGCTGCAATCTACCATCAGACATCGAAGATGTTGGCCACGGGCGGTGTGCTGAATGTCGACCAGGAAAGAACCGAGGCTGGCTGGGAGAAGATAGATTTCGAAGAGGCCGCTTCGCGGGACTTCGCTTTGGGCGGCAGATATGGCAACGAAGTGGCCAAAGGTCTTGCGGTCAGCACGAACCCCACGGCTAAGCTTTGCGGGCAGATGGTGCGGGAGGCGATGAAGAAGGAGTATGGCCCGGCCTTCAGTGGATAAGACAGGCAGCTTCACAGGCCCGGTTTGCTTTGCCGATTGATTGTCAAAACGTGGGCATGTAGGCCTCAATGATTGGCGTCTTCGTTGATGGTGACACAGGTGTAAGGCGTTGGGCTATCTCATCCGAGACGATCAAGCCATGGTCCCATTCATGCGAGGCTATCAGTTCTGACTCATGAAAGATGCCAGAATGAATCGAACTGTGCGTTAAGTGGTTTATGAAGCATGTTTGGATAGACCCGTTCTCCTGTTTAGAGTCAGAATGTGACAATAGCACATGTGAATTCACACAAGGCACCACGAGCCAGAAGCCAGCCCATGAGAAGAAAGCGCGCATACCTCAGACCAGCACTGATTGTGTCGGACGTTGACCTGCCCTTGTCCTTCTCCTCGCGGTTGATCCTCGTTGCTGCCGCAGACAACCCAATGAAGAGAGCGAAGATCGGGTCAGCGACCTTGCCTATGATGTAGGTCGGAGCAGGCATTGTTGGTGATGCACTATTCAGCGATGAATGTGTGGTCTTGGGAAAAATGTCCTTGAAATAATAGCCTCAGAATGATCCTCCTCGGAAATTATCCAAGTCTGGGCAGCGGTGGCTGCGCTGGTAGATAGACCTACGAGATCTTGCAGACAGTGTGGTACGGTATGGACAAGCACAATTGAATGAGAAGCTTTTCCTCCCCTCCAGACAGCGACCTGCAGAGCCTCAGACCTGCAGGCCCAAGTCTGGCGGCTTGGCCCCAGTTGCCAGCGGTCCCACTTTTCCTGACTAAGAAATCACGGGACCTGGGTGTCTTGGCGCCGTTCAGCCCACAACCGCTGAATTTTCTCGCCTAGACTCCCGCGCCCGTCAAGATTCCGTTATCGACGACCAGCAACCATCCACACTTCATACCCCCGTTGACGACCCGACCGACGCCAAAATGAAGTTCCTCAAGGTTGGCCGTGTTGCCATCATCACCCGTGGCCGCTACGCCGGAAAGAAGGTGAGAAACTCGACACCCCGGTTTTGTTTGGCGCGAACAACGATGCGGAGCGACGGGGCTTGGGAAATATGGTGGGGATAGGAGGATGTGGGAGCAGCGATGACCTCGGGAGCTCGGGGCCGGCGCAATTGGGACATGCAGTACACGTCCAGTCCGGTAGTAGCAGAAGGCTGACTTGGGTTCTTTTCTTTCCCGCAATCCAGGTCGTGATCATCCAGCCCGTCGACACCGGCAACAAGGCGCACCCCTACGGCCACGCCCTGGTCGCCGGCATTGAGCGCTACCCCAGCAAGATCACCCGCCGCATGTCAAAGACACGTCAGGAGAAGCGATCCAAGATCAAGCCTTTCGTCAAGGTCGTCAACTACAACCACCTGATGCCCACCCGTTACACCCTGGAGCTCGAGGGCCTCAAGGGCGCCATCACCTCCGACACCTTCAAGGAGGTCAGCCAGCGCGAGGATGCTAAGAAGACGGTCAAGAAGACCCTGGAGGAGCGGTACACGAGCGGCAAGAACCGATGGTTCTTCACCCCTCTGAGTATGTCAAACCCACATCGAGACGAAGCACCAGCGCGGCAACCCCCAAACACTGGAGCGGGAGCGAATACGCCGCGACATGAACAGGGGAAAGGACAGGACGGCGGAGAGTACGATGCTAACGCGGACTTTGTCAACAGGGTTCTAGATTATTTCTTCCTTGATTTCGGCTGGGCGGGGGCGAAATGGTATGGATGTACACAGCATCAAATCAAAATTCGACGGCATTTGAAAAACTGCACTGCGCTTTACGACCCGAGTCCTCATGATGACCACACGGAAAGAAAGGTCGACTTCGTCCCTTTTTGGCGTTCTTCTTGTCGGGGGGAAAGATAAGTGTGACGGCCCCGTCATACTCACCAAGGAGTGTGGATGGAAAGGTTGTCCGTGGCTAGCCACGAGTCGTAGTCAAAAAAGAATAATAACTACGGCGTCTGGCTCATGACATGCTTTTTTGAACCCGTTGCAAGCGAGGACGCGAGTGAGGCGGCTCAGAGAGCGGGAGTCCGGCTGCGGGCCACCTCTGGCCCGGGGAGCGGCCACCAAACCTACGAAGAGATCATGTGAAGATACGAATCTAAGCCTCCTTGAAAACGCAAAACAACCCAGTTTCTTCTGCCGAGTGTGAACATGTCGACCCGGGACTGTTGCGCTCCCACGGCAATTGTGATTCCTCCAGGGCGAAGCCTATCGGCCACAACACCAGCCCCCAGACGCTCTACTGCTCTGAACTTGCCGAGACCAAAAGGCTTGAAGTTGGTTCGAGACGACCTGGCCTAATCGAGTCTTGGGATGTAGACATGTTACCGTGATTTTCATAATACAAGTGATTTTTCGAGCTACTTTGCACAAGCGACCTTTCAGGAGCCAGGAGGGTAGATTTCAATTATTACGTTTTCAATTAAGTCGTATTGCTATGGTATTCATAGCTTCTATTGAATTCATTGAGCAACCCAGCGTCCAAAAGAGTCCGCGTCTAGGCACAACATGAATCAAGCTTCTCTTTTATGCGATAGATAACCAGTCTACGACCGCCCTCGCCCACGATCAAATCCCACCAGATCCACCAAGGTGTGAGACATGTACGACCCTCCCTTTAGACTCCTATCCGTGATTTGCCCAGAGATGATGACAGAAGGAATGAATGGCAAATATGTACGTGAAGCTTTGCTTTCGTCGACAAGCCGGCAGGAAGACGCGTGAAGCGCGAGTTTGTAGACGTGAGCATTAAAACTTGTAAGGCTGTACTCGAAAAGAGCTACCCGTGGAGGGCGGCGATTAGAGCGTTTTATGAGCCCAGCGAGCTCACCTTGTTGGCAGCCGCGCTCCAGAGCTCGTTCGCGCTTGGAACATCTGGGACGTAGGCCGGGGCGTACGTTGGGGCCAGTCCGCCAAACAGCACGAAGATCAAAGTCACCGCAGACGCAATGACAATGATCTTGCG
Source organism: Diaporthe vaccinii (assembly GCA_039880775.1). Taxonomy (NCBI): domain Eukaryota; kingdom Fungi; phylum Ascomycota; class Sordariomycetes; order Diaporthales; family Diaporthaceae; genus Diaporthe; species Diaporthe vaccinii. Next base: position 2,355,334 of record JBCEDN010000006.1, on the reverse strand, counting down.
AAGCACCGGTCGGGTGTTTCCGAGCTCGGCCCACTGGCGACCGGCCTCGTCGGCGTATCCCTTGAGCTGGTCATATCCCAGCTTGTAGTAGACCATGCCAGCAAGAGCAATGCTGTAGCCGAAGAACTGAAGGCCGGTAACTTGGGTTCCCCAGATCGCAATGGAAGCGCCCACGAGAAGGATATCCTTGAGGACACCGCAGAGGGTAAGGACCAAGGAAGAGGTCTTGCCGATCTGTGGAGACGTATCAGTAAGCCGCCAGTTGGTTGAGGGGCCAGTGGGTGCAATGAACTTACCAGGAACACAACGGAAACGTTGAGGAGGAAGGCGACAAGACCGTTCAGGAAGAGGGTGAAAAGACCAACGTGGTAAACCTCTTCCATGGACACCTTGGGGACCTCCCAGAAAATAGCGACCATGAAGTTCATCACGGCGCACACTGGGGCGAAGTAGTATAGGGAGACGAGAGGGTCCATCTTGTACTCGGCAGAGCTCAGGAGCCGCTGGACCATCGTGAGACGCATGGCCTCGAAGATGATACCTGCGATCTGGAGCAGGAAACCGAACATGACGAACTTGATCTCGCCAATCGAGGCAATGATGACACCGACGACGATAGCAGACACGTTCAGGAAGACCTTCAAGCTAGGCTGGCTGATGCCCATGGACCAGCTGCAGAGCAGGACTGCCACAGGGGTGGTGGCCTTGAGCATCTGGATGAATGCGACTGACAGGTAGAGGTAGGTCAGGTTGCCGCAGATCAAGCTCAAGCTGAACATCAGGCCGATTGGCACGATTGCCCTGAGGTAAACCCGACCCGTCATCTTGACAGTCTTGCGCCCATCGAGAAGCGTGGTGTATCTGGCCAGGATTTGCGTCATAAGGGTCGCAAAGGTCAGATGGTAGGTTGTGAGGATCACAGGGTAGTCTGCACAGTCTCAGAGTCAGCCATAGGGACCAGGGAGCTGTCGAGGTTCGTGTGACCTACGGAACTCCAATGTGTCCAGGATCCATTTGTTGAACAGAATGACCGAGGAACTCAAGCTGATCCAGACACTACGACCATCTGCCCGTCAGCCTTGTTACTTTGGCGAGCGTATCCAGTGGTGGCTCAACCTACACGACATAGAGCGCTGGGTGGATGGCGGCCTTTGCGGGCTCCGACTTTTGCGCCTCGGGATTGACAGTCGGCAGGACGGGAGAGTCTTGCTCTCGCGTCACCTCGCCCGAGACGCGCGTCTTCTCGTCGACACCCATCTTGGTGGACTGAGCGACCTTTGGAACGAAATAGTAGAGGAAGGGGGATGTCTGGTGAAGGTGCGCTGTCGCTGTTGCAGAGGGACGGCGTCACAATGCAAGGTCGATACCAAGACAGGCAGAAAGAAGAGAAGTTTGTGTAACGAGGGGACTGGTTTGGTCAGATGTGAGACCGGGAAAGGAAAGCCTCGAGCTGCGAGACAGGGTGGCCGGTCGGAAGATAAACTTCAGCGGTCGGGTACGGAGCCGTGCAAGGTCAATGCGCTCACGACTTGGCTGGGTGAGGCTGATGGAGGAGACCTGGAAATAGGAGGATGGGAATGTGGACGCGGACGTGGGAAGAGGAGGGTCGGAGGCACAGGCGCAGATGAGGGCGGAGGATGATACCGATAAGGCTCATAAAGTTTAGCCTGGGGTGGCTCCAATCTAGCTGGCGGGCGGGTAGGCTGGTAGCGTCGCAGCACCATAATAAGCTGCCAAGAGGGTGAATCTTGCGGCGATCTGGCCAACGAGGCCAACCTTGGAAAGACGGGAAAAGGGTGGGAAAAAGGGGCTGGCCGCAACAGGGATGGCTCCACTGTTTTTTCCACTACGGCCCCGTGCTGAACTTGACTGGCAGGATGGCCACGGAGATGGCAGCCAATGCGACGCAGCGGTCAGCATATTGCCTCTCCCTCCCTTTCCTACCACACGCGTACAGGACAGTACACACACCCACTCGCAAGCAGACGATCAAGGTGCAAATTGCTTGCCACATGGGGCTCGAGGCCTCAGGGGAGACGAGCACAGCCCCGGCCCTGCAGCCGAACTCACGTCAATGGCGGAGTGTCCATGTACGAGTTACAAGTTAGCTCACTCCAGCGACAGGCAACACGGCCCTCGTGTGCGCGCGCCCGCGGCGTGGCCATGCTGCCAGTCTGCCAGTCGACCAGAATAGCTACCCGGGGGTTCTTGCTGTCTACGCTCGTATCATGGTAATGTGCCATCACCGGCATGTACAAAACTGGGCTTTCCAGCCACACCAGCCCACATTATACTGCAATGCTTCCACAAGGTTGAGGCGACGACGAGGTCCCAATCTAAAAGCTCGGATTCCCGTTGCCAAGAGCATCACGACGATGTGGGTTGCTTGGAGTAACACCTGCTGGCCGTGTAGCGATCTGTGCTGAGCGCTGGGCCCCGTGAGCCTGGCCAGCCATCGGCTCCGAGGGCTGCGTGGACGTGCCGCATTGGGGACCGCGGCCCATGGAAGCTTCTTCGGCTTCGTGATGACCAGCTCCCTTCCCACGATGGCGGCGCCGCCTGGCACGGGAGAACGCCAAGTTTCGGGAAGACCCTGACCTCGCCGACCGGGCCGTACGTGTGTAACCGCCGCAAACAGCGAGCTACACCACGCGCACGCTCCCTACACCACATGCCCTGCCGTACTTGGCCACTAGACCGACCTCGCGACAAGTCTCGGCCTCGTATTTATTCCTGCTTCCTCTGATGGCTGCCACTTCCGGCCTTCTAGACCAGATCCAGCGAGACAATGCCCTACGTCAGCACCATGTAGCGCAGCGCCCGGGAAAGTGCACAGACTGTGTCTTGCAGGACATCAAATTGGTGCACTCTGACAGGCCGCCCTGCCGACCAAGCCAGGCGCATGATCTGCCCACGTTTTGGCCAGATTGAGATGTTCCACGGTAGAACACCGTGTTTCCGCAATACAAGAAAGACATCGGCACCGCTGTCATACCGTCCGGACTGTCTACTATGCATGCGGCACGCACAATTCGGAAGCAAAAGGGTGCCAACGCCTGGGTGTGTTGCAGCATATAATTAGCACCCTCGAGCCAGTACCGGCTGAGTCGTACCTGGTCTTAATTGTCCGAGTCATGGGCCGGGAGCTGGCCAAGTTCCAACTTCACCACGAATCATTGCTTGGGTGTGGCACGCATTTATGTCGCCGCCGTCGACATCTGGGTGCAGTATTCCACCTCGACGAGAACACGAGGGCCATTCGCCACTGCCACGGACAAAGTGAACGAGTCTGTGACTGGGCGCCTGAGCGACCGAGCGCGCCCTGGTGAATTTTGGTGGAAGTGCATGGCTCCTCGCCACCGAGTCTCAGAGCTGTGAGAGGTAGATGAGGCTGTCTTTGCCTTCTCCATCATTTCATCTCCTGCCGTCTGTCAGGCCAAGACGGGGAATTACCACGAACGGGTTACCCTCATTTACTGTTATCTCGAGCCGGCACTACCACGATACTATTACTGCAGGCCTTGCTGGCCCTGTCACTCACTTCCGCGCATTGCTGTTCCAATGTGGAATTCGGCATTGCCCACGCACTCGCTGATCGTCGATGGTGAAACGAGATCAGCAAAGTGACTCGCCCCGTCGCCAGGGATATCATCTGCTCCTGGTAGGAGAAAAATTAATGACCGCTTCATCACTGCAACCCACATCTTCCTGCCGTCCTACCTACTCTGTGTGACACAGAGCACAGCAAGCAGAAAACAATATGAGCCTGTCTAGAAATCCCATCAACCGGCAACCGCCCTGCGAGCATGCTTGCCAAGAACACGTTGCACTCCATGGAAGTGTTGTCTTCTAGAAAGCCACAAATCGACTGCCACAGGCCAGGCTATACTCGAGGCATATACGTCTGCAGTGGGCCATGCCCCTCCGGCGACACCACCGAAGCCATTGTCGGCCGGCCGGCCGCGTCTGACTTTCTTTAGTTGCTTGTGACACGTTCATCCCATCTGATCTTCCCGGCCAAATTGTGCTCGACCTTCCAAGTGCGCAGTGCTCATTTCATGGAGGAAATTGGACGGCCGGGAAGATATCACCAGAGGTTACACCTGGAAAATTTGCAAACTGACGAATCCAATCAAGGCGTGCTGGCAGGCTTGATGGAGGAAATTAAAAATTGGACCCGTTAGCCACGTCGACTATCGCCATCGGTCCTAACTCGACGTGTGTGCTTGCCTAGCACCAACCAGTGCGGACGGCAATATCTTTCGTTGTTATTGTTCCTATCATAGGTGTGAGACTTCGAGCGAACGAGTTCCTTTGTAACAACGACTCGCATCCAAACATGTCTCGTGTCGGAAAACTTGGCCCAAGCTTTGAACCTCTCGCCAGCGTCGGCTGCCCAGGACCATGTGTTGTGTGTAGTGTGGTGTAGGTGTGGTGCGGAAGGGGAAGCAGGAACAGATGGCATGCACGGCACTGCAGGCAGAGTATCACAGGCGTGTTACCGCAGCCAATCCAGCGTACACAGTAGCGGACCACGGAGGCGGTGTCGACCACGCATCAAATGCAGAGTTCAAGATCATCGCTGCCGAGCCAGATGGATGGAGCCGCCGTGGGCCTCGAACACGGCAAGCCCTCTGCAGCAATTGGCCTGCCAGCGCCGCCTCCAGGGTCTGGGGCCCAGGGGAGGGCCCCCCATCCCGACAGGAATGCCAAGTTGCAGGCTCATGGCCCCCGGTCTGCGCGGCAGCTCGGGGGGCCCAGGCACAAATTAGCGTTGTCAAGAGATGGTGGGGACCCCAAATCCCTGGCCCATTCATTTTACCGATGTGCAGCAGCTAGACTACCTGCTGTACTGCCATGTACCCTCGCGGGCAGCTTCACCCCTCCTACCCACCAGAGGTACCTGAGTACGTACCTGCCTACCTACCCAGCTAGGGAAAAAAAAGGGGACCTGTTCTTGGTGGTGGTCTGGAAAGGGGGGGAAGGGGGACAACCGTCATTTACCAAAGAAAACTGTCCAGATCCCAAGAAGATTTCTTGCGCGTCGTCGGCTACTAGAATTGACCTTGTCCTTTACTGACCTTCGCTGCCTTCGTCTTCAACGCCAACGCCTGCTTCGCATCGCACCCTAAGCTGCGAGCAGTACCCACGAGTCCTGCTCCTCTTCACGAAACGCTCAGTGTCTCTATCCAGCTTTCACAATGGCTGACACGTATGTGTTGTCCTCCCTGGCCCCTCCACCAGCTTCCTGTCTGGTCTCGACCACCTGAACAGAGCCACATACTGACAGCACAACTGCAGCAACGTTGATGTTCTCGTCATTGGCATGGGCCCAACGGGTCTGGGTGCCGCCAAGCGTCTAAACCACATCGTACGCTCCCCTCTCCTCCAATGCCTCGCCGTCGCGATCTGAAGTGACCGCATACTGACAAGCAATGCGTAGAACGGCCCCTCGTGGGTGATTGTCGACTCTGGCGACAAGGCTGGTGGTCTCGCCTCCACGGATGTTACTCCTGAAGGCTTCGTAAGTCGCCCTTGACCTTTCTCCCGCCAAAAGACGACCGGGCTAACGATGATGCACCAGCTGTACGACGTGGGCGGCCACGTCATTTTCTCCCACTACAAGTACTTCGATGACTGCATCGAGGAGGCCCTCCCCAAGGAGGACGACTGGTTCGACCACCAGCGTATCTCCTACGTCCGCTACAAGGGCCTCTGGGTCCCTTACCCCTTCCAGAACAACATCTCCATGCTGCCCAAGGAGGACCAGGTCGCTGCCATCGATGGCCTCATCGACGCTGCTATGGAGAGCGCCGTCACCAAGTCAAAGCCAAAGAACTTTGACGAGTGGATTGTGCGACAGATGGGTGACCACATTGCCAACATCTTCATGCGCCCCTACAACTACAAAGTCTGGGCCGTCCCCACCAAGGATGTAAGTCACAGCTATGCCCCCGCGCGTCTTTTTCGGAATCAAGGCTAACCGGACAACCAGATGGGAAGTGACTGGCTCGGCGAGCGTGTGGCTGCCCCCAACGTCAAGCTCGTTGCCAAGAACGTCATCCTGAACAAGACTGCTGGTAACTGGGGCCCTAACGCCACTTTCCGTTTCCCTGCCCGGGACGGTACCGGTGGTATCTGGATCGCCGTCGCCAACACGCTGCCCAAGGAGAAGAAGCGCTTCGGAAAGCAGGGTGAGGTCACCAAGGTCGACGCCGACAAGAAGATCGTCTCCTTCGCCGATGGCTCCAAGATTGGCTACAAGAAGCTCATCTCCACCATGAACGTCGACCAGCTCGTCGAGAAGATGGGCAGCCAGGAGCTCGTCAGCATCTCCAAGGGTCTCTACTACTCCTCGACACACGTCATCGGCGTTGGTCTCCGTGGAAGCCGCCCTGACCGCATCGGTGACAAGTGCTGGGTGAGTCAAACGTCAAATTCCGGTCAAAGCTTTTGCTAACCAAGATTTCTCAGCTGTACTTCCCAGAGGACAACTGCCCCTTCTACCGGGCCACCATCTTCTCCAACTACTCCCCTTACAACCAGCCCCAGTCGGACGCCAAGCTGCCGACCCTGTACAAGGCCAATGGCAGCAAGGCGGACTCGAGCGAGGCAAAGGAGGGTCCTTACTGGTCCATCATGCTCGAGGTGTCCCAATCCACCAAGAAGCCCGTTGACGAGGCGAACCTCCTCAAGGACTGCATTCAGGGCTTGATCAACACTGAGATGATCCTGCCCGAGGATGATATCGTGTCCACGTACCACCGCAAGTTCGACCACGGATACCCCACACCCGCCCTGGAGCGTGACGGTGTCCTCAAGGAGCTCCTGCCCAAGCTGCAGGCCAAGGACATCTTCTCCCGTGGCCGGTTCGGCAGCTGGAAGTACGAGGTCGGCAACCAGGACCACTCGTTCATGCTGGGTGTGGAGGCTGCCGACCACATCGTCAACGGCGCCGTCGAGCTGACACTCAACTACCCTGACTTCGTCAACAGCCGCGCCAACACCGAGCGCCGCCTTGAGCAGTCGTACGCATTCTTCCAGCCCCCCAACTAAAAGATAAAGGGCGTCGGTGCGTGCGCTTGTATTACGGAACATATGGGCGGATTTTGCTAGATTCAGGCTAGGAGTTGCATGGAAATTACAAGACGGATACTTGGTTGACATTGCGATGGGATTTCCAGTAAAGATGCAATCCCGGGTAGACGGAACGTGGAAGAAAGACCACTCCACGGCGTGCTTCCTCGTCACCCTCGCAAAGCGAGGCGGTGAGAGGAACGAGGGCCTGTATAGAAAGAGATGCAGGGAACCTGACCCTGCCTTTGGTACATGGCTCCTATGATTCGATAGACATAGAGATTCTACACCATCCATACCACTTTGCCCTAGTGGCATTTGCCTTCTAAAAATGCCTCTTTCGTCTTTTTTTTCTGTTTTTGTGACCAAAGCCCCTCACAGCCCACCGACGCGTTTAATGAGAGCTCACACTGCCATTTCTGATTCCGTGCGATCAACCCCACAGGTCATCTTAATCCTCTCTTCACTTTCCGCGTCAAAATGCCGCAGGTCCCTACTAGTGCGTGACGTCATCGAGCCCAAAGAGCTGGCACATGCGACAGCTTCGTGGATTGTGGCCTCTGAGTCGAGGCTCCATCTTTGGGGGGTTGAAGGGGGCCCGGCCCATAGTCGGCCCTCCCCGGTTGAGCTTGGAGGGAGGGGGGGGGGTGACCACATGCGGGCCCATGCTGCTGTCGTGGTCGCACAGCCTTGAGAGGAGATGGATCTCCGAGTCAGGCGGACCGATTCGTTGCAGTCCTGCCAGACTATCTGGATCAGTACTGTATTTACTTGACTGTATTCCCACGATCGAGATTCTCGTGCGTCGTCCAAGGTCGCCAGTCATGCTGTAATTTTTTAGTGTTCGCGCCGAGAGCCGTCGCTCCAAACAGTGCAAAGATGTCCAAAAACCCCTAGTATTGGTTGGTCGGTAATCTGATCTGTGTGTCTGTATCTCTCTGTCTCCCTTGTTTGAACCTCCGCTCATGAAAATGTAGACCCCGTCGCCCTCGACGCGCTATGAAGCCCAACAAAGCATGCAAGAATGGGTACCGTGAACACGTAGCAATGCAAGAGCTGCCCGCTCAGATATCATCCCCCGATTCCATTCCGTGTAGAAAACAACTTCCAATCGCTTGTCGTGGGTAGAATAGGAAATTATGGTATTGTTGACGTCCAGTGAGAAAGACGTGCCCGTGAAACCCAGAAACACTCCCCTCTCCCGAGGAGCACCTTGCTCTCTTTTCACATAATTCAAGAATCCCTGCCGTGTGACCTTCTATCTCCTTTTCTCCGTGTCGTTAAGTTCGTGTCGCCGTGGCCACTTCACTGCTGCTCATTTGGATCAATGCTGAGGCTCTCCCTCCTGTCCTGCGGGTTCTTCTTCTTCAATACCGCCTTGGCCTTCTCTTTCTCTTTTCCTTTGCTTTCAGCAGCTCCAGATGAGTCTTGGCTCAGTCCCTTCTTCGTCAACTTATTCCGAACTTTGCCCGCCGCACTTTCTATTGAGCCAGTATCAGACAGTCGGTTGTCGCTCGAGGTCCTGGTGGGGGGTCCCGAAGTGTCTTGTTTGCTCTTCTGGTTGTGGTCGGCGCCGCTGGACAGTAGCTTGTTATTATCTTTCACCGCAACCAAAGACCCGTTGTGCTCGAGCAGAGACGGAGGCGGACTTGTCGCGGTGGCTGACTGGACACTAGCCACGGACACATCGCTGACTTTACGGTCGGGAGGTGCCTATCCTCAGTTCGTATTAGTACAACATTGCATTTGAATATCGGAGTTCATAATTAGCCATCACGTACCTGACCACCAACGTAGGTGTCCAGTTTCTTTTTGAGCACGTCGGATCTCACAGGCTTCGCCAGATAGTCATTCATGCCAGCAGCCAGGCACTTCTCCCTGTCGCCTTGTATTGCACTTGCCGTCATCGCAATCACCAGGATCTTGCGGACTGCCTCGAGTGAGTCCTTACGGATGAGCTTAGTTGCGTCATAGCCATCCATCACTGGCATCTGCACGTCCATGAGGATGATGTGGTAAGGTTCCCCTTCCAGAGCCTTCTGGCGCAGGCCCTCGACTGCCTTCAACCCGTTATCATAAGCATCCACATGTTTGTACCCTAGCCTTTGGATGTACTGAATGGCAATCTTCTGATTGATGGCGTTGTCCTCGGCTATACAGACGCGAAGTGATTCCTTGGGTACCTGTGACAGATCCAGGTAGGGGTTGGGTGACGGATCCCGATTGACATTATCAGAGGACCTTCGCGAGAATGTTTCGGGCAGGGCCCGGGGATCTCCTGCTGTCACATCGGGATTTGCTTTGTCAAATGTGACTGTGAACCACGCAGTGGTTCCGATGTTCTGCTGGCTGTCCAGCTCGATCTTGCCCTTCATCATTGTTTCGATCAAGCTCCTGCAGATGGACAAGCCCAGACCACTGCCGCCGTATTTTCGAGCCGTACTCGTGTCGGCCTGGCTGAAGGGTTGGAAGAGCTTGGCCTTCTGCTCTGCTGAGATCCCAATGCCGGTATCTTTGACCCAGAAAGTCAACGTTGCCTTGTCCTTAGTCTCAGAATCCAAGCGGGACCCAATGGTCACCGACCCGTCTTCCGTAAACTTGAGACTATTCGAGATCAAGTTACCGAGGACCTGATGGAGACGGATCGGGTCGCCGTAGATGAGCATTGGCGGTAAGTTGATGTCCTTGATTATTTTGACGTTCTGTCGTGTTGTCTTCTCCCGATTACTATATGACTGAGCTCGGACAACCTCGCGGACCATCTCCTCCGGGTTGAAGGCAGTGATGTAAAGCTTCATCTTGTCGGCTTCCATCTTGGAGAAATCCAGGATGTCATTGATGACGGTGAGAAGTAGGTCAGCAGAGACCCTGATTGAATCGGCCATCTCGAGCTGCTCCTTGGACAGATTTGAGTCCTTCAAGAGCTCCGAGTTTCCGATGACACCATTGAGTGGAGTTCGGAGTTCGTGAGAGACATTGGCAAGGAAAATGGACTTTGCCTTTGCCGCCTCCTCGGCTCGCTTCTCGTTGCGCCTGGCCTCTGCTTCAGCAGCCTTGGCCTTCGTCTCGGCCTCCTGAGCCTTCAACAAGGCACGCTGCTGCGATTCGATCATGCTAGCATTTTCGCTCGAGACCTTTTCAATAGCCTTTAGTGACAGCGCGTTCGAGAAGCTGATGCCGATCTGGTTAACGAGGAGCTGCAGGACTGTGACATTTCGATCCGTGAACGAATTGGGATTGCCCTCAAGGTAGAGGACGCCAAGAAGAGGGTTCGACCCATGAGAGATGGGATAAGCGATGATGGCTCTGCCCTGGGGATTTTTCTGAAGCCACTGTTCACTGACGCCGAATCTTTCATCGCTGATGATATCAGCGCTGAAGACCGCCTCCCTGAACCGAGTGCAATACAACACCACGTTCTCAGCGACCAAATGCTGAGAAGCGCTCAAGGGTATTCCGGGCTTGTGAGCCTGTGCTCCCTTCTCGGGGTCGCCGCTGGCGGCAACGCACCACTGACTCTTTTCGTCCACGATGATGGCCGCTAAGGTGGCGGTGCCCCCACAGCAGCGCAATACCACGTCCGCCATGGTCTGTGTTTAAAAGGTTAATGCTGGGTGCCATGATAGAATGAGCGCCTAAGTACAGAAAGGCTGCGCAGAGACGTTGACAGGTATCAGGAAGTCGGGGTCTTTGTGAGCTGGGGAAACGATGGATTAAAGAGTAGTGAATTTCCGCGGTCAGGAGGTCATCGCACGTAGTTTACCTCTGAGGAAGTAGGAGGGGAAAGCGTGGGACAGAGACTCGAAGGCAAAAAGGATCGTGGATGAGTGCGTGTGGGGTCGAGGTCGGAACAACATACCTTGAGGAGCTCTTGGACGTCCAGGATGGATGAAATCACCTGCGACGATACTAAAATGGCATGCAGATCGATCATGTCCAAAGCAGGCAGGCCGGCGCCGGCCTCGGGTTGGTGCATGGAGCCTCGCCAGGCCCCTATCCTGTTCTCGTGAAGCTCGCCCATGGCGACTTGGGCTGGTTGGCCGGGCTCCTCGGCCTCCCCGTCTCCATGATGGAACTGTATTGGTGCTGCGTCGCCTGCGAAGTCGGTCTGCGCAGAGGCCTCAGCCGTCCGAGGATTGCGGGTAGGCCCGTGGAGCAGGAGACTATGTTCCTCTTCAATTCGGTCGGCCAGGCCTGTGGCACCCATCAATCGGAAAAGGCCGACAGCGTCCCTGAGCGCAGACTTGGCTGATCTCCGCGCGCCGCGTCTAATGAAGACACCTGCCATGAGATAATTGCCGAGTGCTTCCTCGAAGACCAGATTCTGCTCAGATGCATGATCCAGAGCATCCTCATATGCGCGGATGGCTGAGCCATGTTCGCCTTTGAGCTCGTGTATCTGTGCCTGAAGAAAAGTGGACCAGGGCAGATAGTTGACATCGGACACAACCTCCCAATCTGTGATCTTGCTGCGCAACATAACCAGTGTTTCGACCGTCGCTTCGACTTGCTCGTCTATATCGTTGTCCTTGGTGCGCGGGTCTTCGATTTTGCGGAAAAGAAGACCCGCGAGAGACAAGCCATAGAACAGCATGGCAGCCCTCGTGTTCCGGGCAGACCAGATGATGTGTTCGTTGGCAACGCAGTGTTTGCCTAGTTGTGCCGCTTTCTCGTAATGAGAAAACAGAAAAAGGGGTATTATTTCCATGGTCTCGTACCAGATCAAAGATCGACCGCCGTTTTTCGCGTTCGCCTCTAGCCATGCCTTGTAGGATGCAGAACTGTGGGAAGTTTGGGTATCATTCATAACCTCATCAGCAATCAAATTTCGTGTCTTTCCTTGTAGTGCTCGAGCAACCTGCCGCACCGCAATGAGGAGGGTTCCGCCCCTCGTGTCCTGGTGCCAATTTGGTATGTCTTCACAACCGTATTGACAGAAAGCTTCCAGGTCGGAACAGTTTTCACTGGCAAAGAATTTGAGCTGGGCCAAGAGTCCAAAGCTCAGGATTGTCGAAGTTCGGTCGCCCGCGACGGTTGCGTATTCCACAGCACCTTCGACTTGGTTGACTGCGACGCTCAGAGGGTAATGGATGTGGCCAACAAAATTGGCGTAAAGCATGTATCCACGAGCCATGGAGAAGGCGTCACGATACTTGTCTAGCAAGTCGAGACAAATTGAGCCCAGGTCGAGGGCTAACTCTGTCAGACTATGCCTGCTGAGAGCGACCGTGGAGAGGTGGAGGAATGCCATTCCGGAACTCGGGAATGCGCCACGAGTCAAGTGGACGTCTACCATCACCAGTGAGAGATGGTAAAACATGAGGCAATTGCTCCACCAGGCTGAACTGATGGCATCAGCGAGCACGGCGCCTATAGACGCTAGATTTGGGTCGACTGTGTGGCGCGGGTTGATGATCTCGCTGCGCTCCATCGAGCGGATCTTCGCAGCCAACCTCTCAAACTCCGCATCGCACTTTTCGTATGTCGGATTATCGTCAAATGGTACCCCAAGTTCCCTGAGGCATTGCAACAAGCACGCCAGTGCCTCTTCAGCGTCACCTGCCTGCGCGAATATCCTAGATCGCAGCACAGAGGCGGGCGCCTTGTCAAAGGCCGATCGTGCGGACAAGAAGATTGTTCCAAGAAGAGCGTTGGCGGCACCGTGATTCCCCATGTAAAGGTAGCATTCTGCCGCCCGGAGGTATAGCTGATTGGTCTCTTCGTAAGACACGTCTTCGGCCTCATCGTTCCACGGGTCGGGCTGCAACAGAGCGACGGCATTAGTGTAAAACTTCGCAGCAGTCGGTCGAGCACCCCTTTCTGTGCTGAGCTTCGCACAATCGAACAGCAGCTGCCGGTACGGTCGCCTTATTTTAACTCGTTGTCTGATGATGTCCACGGACTCGCAGATATGGGAAGCAATGTTGTCTTTCGATTTCCCGTCTTCCGCATAATATTTCTGAGCACAGCAGTGTTAGCATTGATCCATGCTGGAGGCTGTAAGGGCAAGTACCATGAGGACTTGGGCCACGGTGAAGTGCATCGCACGAGCCTCGCATATTTTCAATTGTCTGGAGGCCTGGGCTAGGTGATCATGGGCTGCACGTTCTGTCAGTCTACCGCGTAATGCACATGCCCGGGACCTGAAGGGAGGTTACCGAATCGAAATCGATCGTCTACGTCGCCCGGAACAATGATGTATGCCTGTATAGCAGCTTGCAATCCCGCCACCGCCTCCTCCTGCGTGTAGGTCTTGTGAATGTGCTCTGCGGGAGACTGCCCGCAGGCATCTTGGCATTCGCCGCTGAGGAGGTGACAGATGAGCTCGAATGAGAAGGAATGGCCTAGCAAGGCCGCCCAAGCCAGGAGACACTTCGAAGCCTCTGGCATCTCGTTAAGCCGCCGCGTGATAAAGTCTTCGATACTCGGGTCAGCGAGCTTTCACCGAATGCCTCGGGTACTTGTGTCTCAGACGTAAGGAGCAGTTCAGGAGCCTTTAGGCCCCTGATTCCTTGGTCGACCACGCAAATTGGCTCGTGAAACACAAAGTTCAGTGAGAAACTACTTACTGGTGTCTAGCACATCGTAATTTTGTTTGCCTTGGAACTCCTCAAAGAGCTGGTCAAGAGAAAATTCCCACTGGTTTGTCTTGTAGTCGTACCTGCGCAGCTAGTCAATACTTTAAAGGTCGCTAGAAATTCTCGAACTGGCGTAGGAAAAACGGAAGGAACAACGTAGCAATTCGGCATGACATATTCCCATATCTTAAGAAGCGGTATGGTGAATCTCGGCTTTACTTTTTCAGGTTGGCCGTATGGCGCGAAGAAAATTGGTCATTCTCAGAGCAACCATGTCCGACTACTCGAACCAGAAGAAGAAGGAGTCGCCACTTCAGAAAGCTAAACTTACCAAATGCACCGTTTCCGGTGGCATGCAGAAAGCATTTCCCGCATGTAAAACGGGTTCCCGCCAGATTTGGACTGGATGACAAGGGCAAGTGGCAGAATCTCCTCCTTGGGTTTGCATAGCGTGGTCGAAACGTATTGGACAATTTCTTCCTCTCCCAAAGGTGATAATGGTATCCGCGTAACGATTGCTGATCCGAACTTCGGCACATCCTCGGATTCAGGCGGTGATATGATGTTGTTGACCTTGTCAGGGGACAACTCGTCAGAACGGTAGGTTATGATAATGACAATCCTGAGCCTTGCGCTGATTATCTGCGTGATAAGCTCTATTGACTCATCGTCGGCAAAGTGGAGGTCCTCCAGCACGAAGCAGATGAACTTGTGCTGAGAAAACATTCGTAGGACGTCAAGAAAGGTGTTCATGAGCCGAAGGCTTTTTGTCGACGCACCAGTGCGCAGGAAATCCTGAGAGCCTGATGTGGACATAATTGAACCTCGATATGAAGATCTCGGAGGGGTCGACGTGCCTCCCGGAGATGAACCTCGTCGTCTGAGGGCTCCCGGAGCCCGGTTTCTCTGTATCGTGGCGCCCGAAGAATTCGACATCGACCTAGAAACTGTCGCATCGACGGGCCCGATCAGGAACTCGGGAAGGCCCAGTAGCTTGTGTAACATGGGCCATACTGGACGTATATACGTCTTCAGGGTCTGGTGGAATTGGGTCTCCGTATTCCGCTCACCCCAAACCTGACGAAAGAGTGAGGAAAGTAGCTTTAGCAAAGGCCCAAATGCGGTCCTCCTAGCCGTGTCGAATTTTGCCGTTGCGCAGTACCCACTCCGCCTAACATCCGCAAGAACAGAGTGCACGAGACAGCTTTTGCCCAGCCCGCCAGCTCCTTCAATGGTGACAATCTCGCACTGTCCCCGCCTCCTGAACTTGGCCGAACCCAACTGTTTAGATAGACTCGAGGACGAGTCCGGGTTCGGCCGCTCCTCTCCTAGACTGTTGACCAAACTTCTTGTTTCGAAAGCTATCGACTGATGCCTTTCCCACGCTCTTGACGCTGTGCGAGTCTGCGGGGTGGAGTTGCCCAAAGACACAGCGTCCCCACTTGGCAGAGGTTGGGATTCAGTCGAATAGAAGGAAGGGATCATGCTGCTACGAGACTTGAGATCTGTCATCGTGGTGTAAGAACCGCTGTGTCTGTTTCCGCCCTCTGAGCTGGCGCCTTCGCTAGATACGTCCCCTCCATCGAGCATTTCGTTCGACCAGGTCGATCCGTCCGAGAATCGGTTTGGTCCCTTCTGGCTCATTGCGTGGGATTTTGCGACACGCTCCACAACCCTCAAGAGGTCTGCCCTTTCCTTTTGCCGCCCGATCATCATGGATGGCAGCATGAAGAATGAGCTAACATCTCGGGATGCTATACGCCACTCTTTGAGCGACAACCAATCATTGTCGTATAGAAACCCCTGCACCTTGACCAGATCGTGACGGAGGCCGCTAGCCGAGTGATACCGGTCTCCCACGTTCTTGGCTGTACATTTCTGGATGATTCTCCCCAGCACATCAGGCACGTCGAGTCGAATGGTGGACACATTAGGGACCCTCTTGCCAAGCACGCCTTGTACGATATCTAGCGGAGTGTCACCATCGAAGACAGGGCTCTGCGTCAGCAACATCCAGAACAACACGCCAAGCGAGTATATATCAGTGCGCGTGTCTGGCTCGGCAGGCATGCGACCGGTCTGTTCGGGACTGATGTGAAGGAGCTTGTGCTTGGCCCCAAGTTCCCTCGAAAGGCTTGACCATCCTGTGCTGGTGAGACCATGCTCGAACGACCGCAGCCCAGACCCGAACGTGATGAGTTTCACCTTGTTCGTTTCTTCGTTGTAATGGAAGGAGTCACCACGGAGTTCACCATGTATGATCCCAAGACCGTGATGGATCATCTCAAGGCATTGAGTCGCGCCGATTGCAAAATCGAGGAAGAGATTTAGGCTGATGGGCGGGCCTAATTGATGATTGTCCTGTGTGCTTGACACCCATTTGTCCTCGACCTTCCTACACGCATAGAATGCAGGACCCAGGTCCATTATCTTGGGCAACAGACTCTGTCCTGGTGACTGATATATCGAAACGATGATCTGGCCCCGATCCCCAGGCTGAGGCGCAAGCCTGATCAGATCGAGGGGCATAATAGTGTGATCCTCATTCGGATCTGCGGTCTGAATTAAAGTCTTCATCGTGTGAAACGCGCGCTCCTCTCGCAGGATGTGATAAGAGACCCTCGCGACAACGGCCTCTTCGATTACTGCTCCTGCCGTAGAGTCGTCGTTCATGCTGGCTTCGCTCACGGGCCCATTGGAGGCCGAAGAGGGCGGCTCGCCGGGAGACACGCGGCTCGAAGTCGAGGGAGGGCTCCTGGCAAAGGACGTCGGGCTCGTAGCATGATGGTTACTAGAGTATCTGGGGGCGAAACGGACACCATATACGTGCCTGTTCATCGTGCCAGCGGTCAGCCTTCCAGCAGCAGGCGTATGGGCTTCCAGTTTGTTGCAATGATGGGAGCGACGGTGGAGTCACACGTACCAGTTGTCATAGCTCGAATGCGTGAGCGCGGCGGACTCATCCCATGTGTACCCGGCGATCTGGGAGAGGCGCTCGAAGATCCGGGGCGGGGGATCGAGAGTCGAGTCGAGCTGCTCATCTTGGATAGCCGACCCCTCCATGGTCGTGTGGAGGGCCGAGCCGGCGAAGCTTGCGTGATCGAGAGACACAGGTCTCAGGTTCTTGATCTCGGTCTCAGCCTACTTGGACACATGGCTAGGTGGTGGTACCAAGTGGTGAAGCTGTCGGATAACGGCGGCGAGGTTGGTCGCTCGGTGGGTCGCTTGTCCGCTGCACTCGTGGGTAGCGCTGGTCTTGGTGGTGGCGCACGCGTGTATTGATTTGGACGACGTAGACTATTGTGGTAGGGATGATGCTGCCGCGGCACAGAGCGCTTGCTATGCCTAGCTCCCTTGCAAACGAACGGCGCGGGTAAAGAACGTGGGTGGGTAGTCGGTTTGCTTCCAGAACCCGGACGCGGGGCTTCTTGGGTGCGAGAGGTAAATGTCAGGGCGCAAGGCCGTGTCTTGATGCCCGTGGTAACTGACTGATCAACTGAGTTGGCGTCAGTATGTCTGTCTGGCGGCTCTTGTTAGTAATCGGGATGTCGGGACTTGGTGTTGTATGTTGTCTGTCGTCAGGCTCAGATTGTGCCTTGCGGCTCCCAGGCAAGAAGAAGCAGCGAGGTGCACGCGCGGAGACAACGGCAGGCGGGCAAGTTCCACATAGACTACAGACGAGACGAAAGTGGAGAGAGGTTCGTCACCGAAAGATCTGGTAGATGCATGCTGTATGGTAATAAAAACGGGTGACAAACAAATACTTGGGCCTGGATCTCGGGTGGGACTTCGTCGATTCCAAGGTTGTTGAAGCAACCCTTGTTAAGGCCTAGTACAGCCGTAGAATCCTAGCAGCTTGCCACTTCGGAGAGAGGTTTTTTTTTTGTCACCTAGTCTCTCCCTTCGACATCCGTGCAAAGCCGTTTGGTCAATCTTCCAGGGCAAGGAGCGCAGATCTCCATCTTTTTTTTTGTCGTCATGGGAGCAGACACTGAATAAGGTGCGAGTGGCTCCTGATCGGCCATATTGCCCCAGAAAGAGCTTCCTCGCTGGCGACTTCCGGGTGCTCAGAGATAGGCACAGCAGGAACGCGGGCCAGAACGGCTGAGATGGGTCTTCAGTGTTCTCGACATGCAAAAGACTGCACCCCTGCGGCATTGGCGACAAGAGCTCGGTGACACACATCCACATCAACCTTGCCAGCCTGCATGGAAGTAGGATGGATATCAGCCCACAACAATACTGCGTGCATATCTAGGTACTAGTCTGCCAGGTATATTGTTACAGCACTCCAGCCTGGCCACAACTGACGGGCGCAACGGGCAGCCTGCTCTACTGGGAGGGGCTTTACTGTGTAGATAGGTACCTACCTAGGTAGGTAGGTAGGCATGCGAGTTGGTCCCCCACCCTGTTGCATACATATTGTAAGTCGTTGAAAATATCCATAACCAGAGTTTTGAGCGAGATGTATATTGCCTGGGCCTGGGTATACTATCACCTAGTACCCAGTACTTAGCAGACAGCCAAGCCAGGTGGTCAGTCAACCCCGGGGTACCTAGGTACTCAGGTACTTCGGTATCCAGCACGGCGAACCCTGCCTCTAGGGGGGAGGGAACGCACGTCACTGCTGACAAGCTGTCCAAATGGCCCGTGCAGCCCCGCTGTGGAAAGTGCTCCTGGGCAGGGCGGTGCAGTGCGACAGGGGCGGTCGAGTTGGACAGGGGGTCGAGAGACCACCTACAGGAGGGAGGTACCGACAACCACATATTCCAACGCAGCGACAGCACTCAACAGTCCGCCACGGCAGCTCGTCGACAACCGGCTTCTCCTCCAGCTGCACTGGGTGTACCAGCAAAGCCTCAAAACTTCCATCAAGCAATGACCTAATGGTCGAACTCAACAAGAGATAGCCTCCCTCAAACTCGTCATCGGACATCCCGGACGACCCCGCCACCACCTGCCGCGGACCACGAGACTCCCGATCCGAGATGGACTTTGAGCCTTCGACCGGCGGGCCCCGCAGTCCTTTCGAGGACGATGTCGGCGGCGGCGGCGGCGAGAGGCCAAACGTCCTGCCGGCGGACTTGCCCACCTCCCTCGATGATAGACGCATGCCCAGGGAGCCGGTCGCCGAGACAGAGATGTACGACGGTTGGCAAGGTTTGCGGCAACCCCCTTCCTCGCCCGACTGACCTAGGGGCTTTGGATCGCTGATGCGTAGCACTTTCAAGGACAATCTCAATTCCTGACCTCTCCGGTCGTTGCGAAGCCTCTCAAATTTAGCGACCTCTCCCTAGACGACAAGAATTACGACGAAGATCTCACAAGGGGCGTCTCTGACAGTGACACCCGGCTGATGGAGATGCTGGCAGCCCAAGCGGCCCACTCATCCGGCCCCGGTTTCGAAGATGAGGCAGCCATCGCGGCAAACGAGGAGCTCTCGGAGGACGAGAAGAAGAAGATGCTGCAGAAAGCCTTGAACATGGCAGCGAGTAACGGCAATGTGACTCAGGTCAACCGGATATTAGCTGGAAAAGCCAAGGAATACGTGGATATTAACGCTCCAGACGAGGACGGCACACCTCCGCTGATATATGCCAGTTGTTTTGTAGGTCTTCTCACTCCAGGAAGCTGACGTGACCCCTGGGCTGATGCGGTATCAGGGCCATGAAGCTGTCGTAGAAGCTCTGATCGCAGCTGGAGCCGACATTGACAAGCAGGACCGCAACCGTTGGAGCGCCCTCATGTGGGCCATGACCAATCGCCACAAGCAGATTGCGAAAGTTCTGCTAGACAATGGTGCATCCTCAGACGCGAAGACCACTTCTGGCCGTACCGCTGCCGATTTCGTTGCCCCTGATAGCGATATGTCCTTCTACCTACATAGTAATGGGTACAACATTGGCAGTGCTGGTATCGGCGACGATGATTTCTACAAACCCGGCTTCTCGCAAGACAAGTTCGAGGAGGAGTTGATGGAGAGCGAACTGCGGAGGCGCATGATGATGGAAAGCGCGCGAGACTTGGAAGTCGACCTAGGCAACGTTGGAATAGATGATCAACCAGAGGTGTGCCCCACCGCCGTCTGCTTGTGCCGCGACCGCCATATGCTACCTCCATAAGCTAACTTGGTCTAGGTCGACGATGAATTCGAGGAGGAGCAACAGGAGTTTGACTGGGCAAGATGCCTCCACGACCAGATGTTTGTGTTCCAAGAGGGCGACTTGGACCGCATTCTGGACATCATCGTCACCAACATGACGCCACAGAGATCAGCTGCTCAAAAGCCAGTCCCGGCGAACATGATCTTCTTGAGCGCGAGATATGCCCATTACCATGCAAGTTCTGACCTCTTGGCAAAGTTACTCATCAAGGCCATGGATAGGATAAATGAGGTTGTCGAGGATCACCAGTGGGACATGACTATTCTGGCGTTCTGGATCTCGAATGCCACTTTACTGCTTCATTATTTGAAGAAAGATGCTGGTCTTGTTGAGGCCACTGTTAACTTTCAGGCCCAACTTGCTGAACTAATCAATGAGATTTTCATTCTCATCGTCCGTGACGCGGAGAGGCGGCTGGACAAGGTCCTTGACGCAGCAATGCTGGACCACGAGACAATACCAGGTTTTGAGGGCATAACCTTCCAAAACGAGTGGAAGATATTCAAGAGCAAAAAGAAGGTCAAGGAAGAACCGCCAGAGCGGAAGTATCGGCCACCGTCGCCCAAGCAGAGGGCAAAGCCGGCGCCCAGAAACGTCACCTCTCTCCTCTCTTCGACCCTATTCGTGCTCGACCTCTACGACGTGCATTCGGTCATCACTGCACAGATCATTGCGCAACTACTATATTGGCTGGGAGCCGAACTTTTCAACCGGGTCATGTCCAACAGGAAATACCTGGCGCGCACGAAAGCAATGCAGATACGCATGAATGTCTCGGTGCTGGAGGACTGGGCGCGCACCAACAACAGACAACCTGAGCACTACGAGCACGGTGACATGCAGGCTCACGGCGACAACACCATAGAGTCGGCCAGGAGGCATATGAGCCCCATCATCCAACTTCTACAGTGGCTACAGTGTTTCTCGTCGCTGGGGGCTGATGACCTGGAGGCGCTGGTTGATACTTTGCAGCAGCTCAAGTCTCTCACCCCACAGCAGCTCATCCATGCTGCGAACCACTACCGCGCCGAGGTCGGCGAAAAGGGCCTCCCTAAGAGCGCAATGAAATACCTCGCGGCCATACAGAAGGAAACGGAGGTGCGAAGGGAGAAGGAGAAAAGCAATCGTCGCAGCGTGGCGGCCTCGCTCTCGTCTCCAACACGCAGCGTAGCCCCCGAGAGCGCGCCCTCGACGCCTCAGCGGAACGCCAAGAAACCTGCCAACGGCGGTGCAGAGCCACAGACGCCCGGGGACGACGACGACGTGGAGGACGCGCCCGAGAACCTCCTGATGGACCCGGCATACATGCTCCCATTCACACTGCCGTCGGTCACGGACATGCTGGTGTGCTTCGGGGCCGGCTTCGGCGGCGTCAACCGAGAGCGCGAGAGGAAATACATACCGACGGTGCCGCCTGAGTTTTTGGCCAAGCTGGAGGTCGTCGGGGGCGGGAGTAGCAATACGAGGCGACCTATGTACGGCGAGCAAGACTGGGAATCGAACGAGGAAGTCTAGGGGACACGCCTCCACCGGAGACTGTGCTGATGGCGAGCAACAAGGGATCGAGCGAGACTCGTGGGCCGTCTGTGACTGGCAATGCTGGAGACTGGGATGACAACTTTGAAGGGAGCATTAGCGTCACTATTATTGGTGAGCGTTGTACAGCAATTAATATCGTCTTCAATGCCTTGCGTCGGCCACTGGGCAATTGCCGGGCATGTATGAGCACGTAGCGAATAGAGATCCCCGACATTGTACACCGAGCCTGTTGAGCACCCAAGATACCCGCAGCTGCCGGTCACACCCGGCTGTATACTTGCGTCACTGGGCGAGCGAGCGATGCGGTGAGACCTGACCTCTTGTGGAAACGCAGATATGTTCCCTACTCTCCTCGTCCCCGTTCTGGGGACCGTTCTGGCATTTTTCCAGCGTGGCCCCACGACCTTCGCCCGGCAGGTATGATCCTCGGTACTTCAAGAAACTTAGGGGTCTCTTCCTGCGCGGCCGGCCTGTTCTAACTCAGACCGGCCGACCTCCGGACGCTAGCGGAGGAGCACTTCCGCGGGCGGGTGGCGCGCAGCGTGTGGTGATAGGGCCGACCGGTGTCCTGCTGGAAGCATAATTGCCGGAGGTGTGAGGCAGGCTGTTCGTCAGATCTGACGACCTCGAGAAGATGGGGACTCTTGCAGGTAGTCGGACGGGTTTCGCGAATGATCTTTTGACTCTTCGAGTTGGGCGACGCCGGAAAGTCGGGACTGACCATGTCTGTTTTCGTTGACTACGTACGTGACCAAGACTGCGCCTAGCCTTGTTGTTCTTGTACTATGCCGCTACTGCTTCGCAAAACGTTTTACTCGTGGCTTCATCTGCCTCTGCCGGGAGACGTTGTGTATTCACCTTCGCGCGGTGCCGAGCGACTGAGCTACTCGCCCGGATGGCAAAGGGAAGTGGCAGAGACAGAACTTGTTCTAGAAGCCCCTCTACTACGAGGCTCGGGCTACTCTAGCACAGCAGCCTTGTCCCGTGACGCACGATCGATAGGCCGTCAAAGAGTCGGGTAAACTCAAAAAAGTAAAGCTATCCACGAAAAAAGCTCTCTATCCGGAAACGTGCGGTGGTCCCCGGGAGTCTCGAATGGGTCGAGAGAATCGAGCAAAGGGGCGTTCCACAATGGAGTCAGGAAAACGCAAACGCACAGATTTTGTGACGAATTCGGAGCACATCCTTGACCACAGCTGGTGTGGGGGTGGGCGTCGATCAGGGAAGACCCTTTGAGGCCGTCTACTTGGCCCTTGCCCGAAGCGGGAGGCGGAGGATGTCGCATCCAGCCAAGCCAGCGCACCCACGCCCCCGGCTGCTCGGTTCGCTGGGCGGAATGGTAAGCCAAGAGATCTTGACGGGCACGACTGCCGCAGGCGATACCCTCCAATCGGGACGCTCCGACAGAGTCTTTGCTCGGGAACACATCCTCCGCACCCTCCCCAAGGTCACGCACCCAACGACGGACGGCGCTGATCACGGCGCGGCCCATCTCTTCCTGGCTGCTAGGAGCGTTTGAGTGACAGCAGTGGGTGCTGTCGAGGGTGGCGTTTTGACGTCCCAGGTGGGAGGCGATGGGAGAACGGACCGGGTTCAAGTTTGCGGGCGAGGTGAAGGTGTCATGCACCATGGAAAATCGGCCGGCTGTTGGCATCCCTTGGTGGTGTGTGACAAGTCAGAGATATCCGCCTGCAGGAGATGCTGGCCGGGCAAGGCTGGCAGCATGAGGCCACGTAAGTGCGCCAGTGGGAATTTTCCCTGGTGGCTCAGGCAATATCCGTCGTCCATCCATGGCGAGCTGTGTTTTTGTGTGCGGTGTGTTGCGTTGCGTTGTGTTGGGTTGCTTCTTCTGGCCGGTGCTGAGCGAGTGGTCTGTCTCGGAGCACAGATGACGGTGCAATGTCGGGCCAGTCAAGACGGCGCGCCTGCCACCAAGATTGAGACCGTGTCTCTGTGCCCTCGAATTTGATGCAGAGGACACATCGGCCATTCCCACCTGTCTCTGAGGCTGGTCGTCCTGGCCGGCAAAGATGAGGTGACCAAGAGGGGGTGGGTGACGGGGACCTGGGCTCCTGGCCCGGGAGGGGGAGGTGTGCACGAGGTTCTAAATTCTACCTAGGAAGGTAGTCACGTCGGAAGCACAGCTTAAGCTTGCCAAGTGCCGGCGTGCTGAATCGTGGCCAACCTTTTTGTGTCATATGTATTGTGTAGTACCGAGTTCCTCTACCTGGTGCGCGGTGTCCGCCCCGCGCCGGGCCAAAGGTATGTTTATTATCTACCTTGGTAGATGTGTGGGTGGACAGGACAATTTGCTCGGTATATGTAATGAGGGCCATTTCCGTTACTTCCAGTTTTCTGTCCCCCGGTCTCTTGGTTTCCGTTTTTCGAAACGCGTTGCGGACAGATTGGGCTCGTCATTGAGCTTGTGCTACCACCCCGTCCAACTGAAGCCGTCCATATCGTCTCGTCACCAACTTCCCAATCTCACATATACATACAGCCAGGACCCCCATACAAGAGTGGACTAAACGAGGGCCTCTGACTGATGGTCCAATTAGTACCGGGCAGGTTCAGCAAAAGCATTGTAGGACTGGGCGAGAATGGCACCACAACGATTTCCCAGCCTGCGGTCTGGGAGTACTAGGAAGCCCAGGAGCGAGGCTGTGACTGCGACTGGCCCGCACCACATTCCATACACTCCTGCCACCGCTGCTGCTACTGCTACTACCACCACCGCCGCCGCCACCCTAGGCTCTCAGCCTGCAACTGCAACTGCACCTGCACCTGCACCTGGCCTGATTGCCCTGCCTTACGAGCAGACGGCCCAGGCCCAGCCCCCCATTCTCCTTCCTCCGCCTCGCAACCCCCTTCGAGCCAGCCGCCGCCCGCCCGCCTCGTCCGCCCAGCTCCCTTCCTCACCTGCGGCGCCAGAAATCACCACCGCGACAAGCACAACCACAAGCACAACCACCACCACCTCAGACCTGCACGTTGTGCCCCCGCCTATTCCTGCCCGGGAGCAGCACTTCGGGCAGGCTGACATTGAGCATCCGCGTCTTCATCTGCGTCTGCATCTGCCTCTGCACCCCGCTGCTCGACGCCAATGCCAGAGCAATCACTCACCTGCATCCTCAACCTCAACCACCGCCTCGACAGCAGCATCCTCCATCTGCGCCGACTGGAGACGGGACTCGCTCTTGGGCACGCTGTCTTCTGCCTCGGCCACCCTGCATGAAGAGGATGAAGAGGACGACGAAGACGCTTTTCGCTACGACTACCACGTCAAGCTGCATGTAGTAGACACCCCATCCATCTACTCCACCGACGAGCCCACCCCGGCCCTGTCCTCTGATGAGCCCTGCACCCCCCAGCACACCTCTCGCCCCTCATTTCAGAGCCGCTGGTCCGTCACCGACTCCGACACGTCGGAAATCGCCTCGGTCAACCTACCCAAGGACACGGCAACAAAGAGGCTCGTCAAGGGCCTCAGCCTCAAGCTGCCCCCGCCGCCCATGAAGCGCCTGAGGAAGAAGAGCCTGAACGAGGGCGCCGTCGCACCCACTCCTCCGCACTCTCCCCAGTCTCACCACTCGGGCCTGTCCCAGCCATCTCCAGCGCCCCATTTATCCTTCTCGCCTAAAGCCCCCGATTCGGTACGTGACAGTCGCCAAGAGATCCATCAATTTGACAGCCACATCCAATCTCCAAATCCGACCGGCCTCAGACCCCTATCTGAGCGCTCCCAGCCGCCGCCGCCACAAAATGATTTCCACCCCATCAACACAAGCATCCCCGAGGGCCGCTTCCTCGATGACATCGAGAGCCTTAACTTCTCCAAGAGGGGAAGCATCTTGTTTGGAGGCAAGCGCGCCGTAAGCCCCCCGAACCCTGCACTTGGCCCCTCCCCGATGCAGATGTCTCCCACGCGCCCCGCGCCAGCGCCCGTGCCGGCTGTCTCCTCGGCCGACGGCGCCCCGGATTCGAAGCCCGCCGCCGTCAGCCTCCAGCCAACACCGAGGGACTCTGCGAGGAAACTGTCGTTGCCCAACATACGAGTCATGTCGGTAGATACAGAGAGGGAGTCACAAAAGGTGAGATCGCTCTATGAATCTGGCGACTTCGTCAATTGGCAAGATGGGGCTCCTGGGTCACCCTCTGGTGAGCCCGCCGAGTCGGGGGATCAGCTCCCTTCCGATGGAGAAGATATTGTCGCGTATGGTTTTCCTTCGGTACTCCACTCTATGCATGTCCAATGTGTCCGCTAACGCTCAGCCTCTCACCCCCGCAGAGAAAGAAGAAGGCGGCAAAGCGTCCGAGCTTTGTACCTCTGTCCCAATACGCTGCTGTCGGCCACTTCGCTGCCATCGCCACAAGGTAACACACGCCGGAGCGAGTATGAGCTTGCAGGCGGCATCGAGGACTGGGAAAACGTCCAAGTGGACGACGTCGATCGCTACGGCTTCATACACTTCCAAAGACCAAAATCGCGACGGAGTATCCCGGCAGAAACACACTCGCTACACTCTACAGTTGGAAGGCGCAACGGCCGAAATGTGTTGACTAAGAGAACGGATGGGCCGTCGTCGCCGCCCGGGCTGAGCCGGATACCCAGTAGGAAGGTGTCGGCCCGGTCGCTAAACACGCAAACCTCGGGGGTTTCTACATCATCGAGGTTTACAGTCAGATCGGGGATCCGAACTGCAGCGAACCTGCTTCCACACAACCGAGACAGGAAGGTCATTGACGAGGCGGGTGAGATGCTTGGGCTCCCGCCTGGGTTGGTGGACATCGAAGAGGAACAAAAGAGTGAGCAGGTCTTAAAAGACGCCCATGAGAGGGAGGTCAAGAGGACCGAGAAGTGGAG
The DNA here is from genome assembly GCA_039880775.1 of Diaporthe vaccinii. Taxonomy (NCBI): domain Eukaryota; kingdom Fungi; phylum Ascomycota; class Sordariomycetes; order Diaporthales; family Diaporthaceae; genus Diaporthe; species Diaporthe vaccinii. Next base: position 2,329,112 of record JBCEDN010000006.1, on the reverse strand, counting down.
GAAGATGGCCAAGACTGTCATCAAGGGCAAGGATGACAAGGGCGTCATGTTCGCCGTGGAGGACATAGCTAAGGTCAAGAGGAGCAAAGGCAGCGAGCATCATTTCGAAATTCAAGGCACGGTGATCGAGTTCGATGTCAAGAGCCCGAAACTGATTGAGAGGACATGGAAAGGCATACCAGACTGCTGGCGCGGGGCGGCTTGGTACTCTTTCCTCTCGGCCAGCGCCCAGAAGGCGAAATCAGACACCACGGAAGAACAGCTCTTCGCCGAGTTCCACCGCCTACAGGACGTGAGCTCCCCGGACGACACACAGATCGACCTCGACGTGCCCAGGACTATCAACAAACATATAATGTTTCGCAAGCGGTATCGCGGTGGGCAGCGGCTGCTTTTCCGCGTGCTCCACGCAATGTCCCTCTATTTCCCCGAGACTGGCTACGTTCAGGGCATGGCCGGTCTTGCAGCGACCATGCTGTGCTATTACGATGAGGAGAGATGTTTCGTGATGCTTGTGCGGCTATGGCAGTTCCGGGGTCTGGACAGGCTTTACCAGCCAGGTTTCGCCGGCCTGATGTTGGCATTGAAGGACCTCGAGGACCACTGGCTGCACGGAAAAGCAGCAGCCCAGAAGCTGGTAAGTCCGAAGCAGTCCGGTCCTAACTCGTGCCCCGCAGCTAACATTGCCTGTCAAGAACGAGATGGGCATTGATCCCACGGCATATGGAACACGGTGGTATCTGACGCTCTTCAACCTGTCAATACCCTTCGCAGCACAGCTACGAGTGTGGGACGTCTTCATGTTGCTAGGGGGCTCATCGCCGTCCCCGGACCCGAGCGCGGCCAAAGAGAAGGAAGCAGAAACGACGTTCAACGGGCTGGAAATACTCCATGCCACCAGCGCTGCGCTCATTGATGGGCAAAAGGAGCTCATCATAGACGCAGACTTCGAGAACGTTATGAAAGCTTTGACATCGGCGCAGCCGGTGAAGGATGATGACAGGTTTATGAACGTGGTGCGGGCGGAGTGGAATATGCACCGGAAGAAAAGGAGAAGCTAGGAGCAATCCTTGGCTCTGGGTAGCCTTTGGAATGGCAGGGACGACACAGTGCTGTCGGTGGAAACTGGCTCTACAGCTATTGGGAGCGGTGCATCACGGAGCTGGACCAGGCAGCGTTAGGGACGGCGAGGCGGCGACAGAACTGCTCATCGCTGCCTGTCGCTGCCCTACCAGCTACGTGTGATGCCGTCGGGTTTCTTTTGTCATCAGCACTCGTTACCTCGTTCGGGGCGAGGCAGCAGGGAGAGTTTTGGTTATTCTGGGTGCATTTGATCAGGACTGTTCGTTATATACCCGCGTTGGCGACCCGGACCGACACTCACCACCCAACCGACCCTCTTCTTATTCGGCGGTGGGACGGACATTGGTTTTCTCCTTTTTTCCATATTCAGCACGGCATGATACGCAGTGTCGGGTGCACACAATAGTAATAAAAATCCTAATGACAACAGAGGCCTTCCCTCTGAGAAACCGGAATGAGACCGTCCCGTGTTTTTGCATCCCTGTAATAAGTGTGTCTGTTATGCGTTCCTGGTCCATCTCAACTCAGCCACGTGTAGAAGATCGGATGTTAAGGGGATGGTCGGACGAAAGATTGCCACTAGCTGACGCTTTGCATCTCGGGCCGTCGAAACTGTTCCGGCCGATGTCCCGCGTGACCCTTGCACGAGACGTCCAAGGCGAACTGTGGCTGACGAAGAAACGAACTCGTGTATGCACAATGCAGTATGCACATGGCAGCCTGGCAGGTTTCAAAGTACGACTTGTCCTTTTTTTTTCTGTGGTTTGGTACTAGACTCGTTCCGGGCTCTTGGTGGTTTCGTTTGCCCTTTCTCTCCATGGATGGCGCCTGTGTGAGATGCTGCCACCCCCCCCCCCCCGGGGGGGCCCGGAGATGGCGTGCCAATCAGCGGGGAGTAATGCCCACGGTCCCCCCGGCTCGGCTCGGAGCGGACCGGCCCGCCCCCCTTGGTTCTCGGTGCCCCGAGTGTGCCGGGGACTCAGAGTTCGGCCGGGGTGGGCCTTGGCTGTTGCACGTAATAAGTTCATGAAGGCGAGTGAATCTTGGTATTGTCCTGGATCCGGTCTGAACCTGGTTTGCTCCGGCAGGTTTGGCAGGTCTGGGTTCCGGGGGCTCAGGGCTGGGGCTGGGGCTGGACATCACTCTCCCCTGGTTGTATTCACTGAGAGCGCGATGGCACTCCCCCAAGTAGGTAGTGTGGCGCACGGTCCGGCCCCCATTTTGATCCAAGCCGCTCCGGCCCCGCAGGATGAGGATGGGGTAGGTGGTGGAGGTCAAGAGTCAGATCGTGGGCAGGTTACAGCCGTGCGGGTGTGGTCATCCTCCCACTCCCTCCCTCGCATTCTATGGCGCCCAGACCATGGTGGATAAGCACGTTCAACACAGAGCCGAGCCGCAGCGCGACGTCGAGCGGGCCGGCTCAGTATTCACCCACGCTTCCACCATGGCACTTCTCTACGTCCCCCCCCCCTCCCACCTGCGGGCCCTCTCCGTTTGGTAAGAACCTTGGGCACGGAGCAGCTGGTGGGCCTCTTTCTAGCCTTCGTTGGTCCCGGGCTTTAATACAGACAATGCCGTCATGGCATGCCACCAGGAAAGCATATCGAAGCAAGCTGGGCCGCCCGGCCTCACCATCCCGCCCTCGGAGGTAGGTTAGCTTGCCCACGGTCCCTGCCCGGCATAAGAGGATTCCTGGGCGCACAATGGGGCTCCATCTACTATCAGTCATGGCCCCGTGTTCACTTTTTTCTTCTTCAAGGTTATTAGAGTACCTGCCGGCGTTGAAACGGGCACAGACGTCCCCGCACAGGGCAACGGGTTGATTTCATGCAGGCCTTTCCTACCCCCGTCGGAATGTTTTCTAATGTGACACGGACCGGGGCCCAGACTGAAAGTCGCCGAATGACTTGCAAATTATCCACCCATAATAAATCGAAAACAAGCTGTGCTAGGGCACGCGTGTCTGGGGATGAGGGAAGGATGATCATAGGAGTGGGCCGGGCAAGGATGGCCTCCCGGCCTTGGGTTTTCTCGCCCGAAACAAGCGTGTTCTGCTTTGGGCGCTGACACATTCGCCCGAACGGCAATGGTGATGCCGACTTACAAATACGAGCAGTAGATTGGACGAGACGGCGTTGGGGGCCGGAGACCTGACAAAATTTCTCTTACTTTTGAGTTTGGGTTGGCCGCGCGACTAGTTCTTGTTCGCGCCCACAGCTACCTAGTGATCCCCCCCCCCAGACGCGACGGTCCCCCCCAGGGGGTGGTAGCAGCTGCGCATCATTATGAGCTTGTCAAGCTTTCGCAGCGCACGGGCACAGAAATAGGACGTGAAGAGCCTGCCTGGCACGGTGCCGAAAAAGAAACCGAGAGCTCAGCGAGAGGCCGGCGTATCCCAGACGCCGGGGCCGTGATTGGCCCTGCGCGAAACAAAGCTTCTTCTTGCCCAGCAACCGGGGGGCAGCATGAGCTGCTTGCCGGATCCGGAACCCCAACCAGAGCAAGGGCGCATCTTGCCATCTATCAGCTGATTTCAATACTTAGACTATAAGCCTACTATGGGTTCTATTGCGGGAGCAATTGGCCGGGAGCTCACGTCAGCCCGGGGGTGGGGGGGGGGGGGGTTGGCACAGAGGTCATCACACAATGTCACCATTTGAACAGACTAAGCAGTTTTGGGCGCGTCTCATTGTTTCCGCGGGGCCAGCCGTGGAGCAAGCAAAGGCGCGCGTCTGTCCCAGTCTCGAGAGGATGGCCACAACACCAGTTGCTGGTCGGTTTGATAGTATATTGTTCAAGAAAAGCTTGAGCCTCATGGTGGCTTGTAGCCACTGGGTTGTGATATACATTCGCCCGCGCCGGGGGTATCTGAGGTACATGAGTACGGAAGAGAGCTCCTCAGCAACAAGAGCGGCCCTGCTCGACGTTGCCAGTCCACGATAACCGGGATGCCCAAGTTCATTCAGGAGGACCACCCCTCCCAGCCTCTGCCTCGTCCACGCCAAGACAATCTGGCTTAGCTCTCTTTTTCCCGTTGTTTTCGTCCTTTTTTCGTTTTCATTTTGCCTCTGTGTGCAATTCTTTCGTAGCATCCTTGGTTTCCCCATGTATGCCTCCGCGTTCTGTATATACAAGTAGAAGAGAAATTGGTACAAAACAAACATGCTCGGTCCGGTGCGGATACCCAAAATGTCGCTGTGAGAAGGAAGCCGGGGAATTGAACCAAAGTTTACCATCCCTATGCCTCGCCATTCATGGCCCGAAGTGAAGTTCCCTAGGAATGAAGAATGAAGGGCGAAGAAGAATGATCAAGGTTGAAGATGAAGAATGGCGAAGAAGAGTATAACTGCTCCTATCCCTAGGGTGGTGCGACGCTCAAGTGGCGCGCAGAAGAATCAGAATGTAAAGAATCACGGAGTGGCCGAAGGGTGAGTTCGCCTAGGCCAGCTGTAATGTTGGCTTCTCCGCAGAGTATCGCTCAGCTGGCGGGCAGGGGTTCGATGAAGATCGTCGGTCGCGCATGCTCAAATAGTCCAGGAGAAATGAAGCCCCAGTCCCTTTCGGCTGAGGGAGACTTCACAGAACACATCCACCTTCGCCTGCTCAAAATTCGCGCGGAACATGCCACAGACTGGGTCTCTTCTGGAAAGCAGCGTTGCTGCACTGCTCGAGTCGCACGTCCAAATCCAGGGGTGCACACCCGTCCTCAAACCCCTCCCAAAGAATATCAAATTTCGTTCATTGCCTCGTTCCCGCGGAGTCGTGGATCCTGCGCCTCCGACTTTGTGCGTCCCTCTGACGAGTGCGGGGAGTTCTGTCGTGAGCCCTCTTTGCGTTGCTGACCTCTCGATTCTGCCACTGGGGCAGTCGGATAATGGGCCGCTTGCGGCGGATGGTCATCTGAAGAAAGTAGGGATGAAACTGAATGCGCTGCGATACGCATCTGCGTCGCTTGCGGCTGCGAATGTGAAGATGGCTCTGCCGATCCACCACCTCTCTCTGTCGCTGTACCGGGGCCTGGGGCAGTCATCGGGGACATACCACGGGTCGATCCAATCGTCTCAGCCCGGCCACGTCCTCTGTACGTCGACGCGTCGCTCCTCTGGCGCGAGTGGCCTCTTCTGCGCCCTGGCGGAGGGTTCGAGATCGTCGAGCCCGTGCTGTGGGAGAACGGGGGAGACCTGAATCTCTGTTGCGTGTTCGGTGGAGGTGCAGCTGGCTGTGGCCCTGTCGCTTTCCGCTTACGTGGCGATTCCCCTACTGCTTGTTGCAAGCCACGTTAGTCCCCCGATTGTCTCTTTCCCCTTGTTAAGACCGATGTTTGGATTTGGACGCACCGGAAGGTGTTGCCGGCTGGTTGGAGCCGGACTGGCTGGCCTGGCTCGTCGGGGGTTGCCACATATGGAAGTATATCGACGGGGACTGCTGCGTTTCCTGCTGCTGCTGCTGCTGCTGCTGCTGCTGCACCGAAGCGACGCCTGGGTGTGTCTGCGCTGCAGACGCGCCACCTGAGCTTGGGAGCACGCTCGTGTTCAGGCTGGATAGGCCGGGGCCCCCTCCGAGCGGACGGCTGCCAGAGCTTGGCATGCTGTAGCCTCGAGCACGCGGTGGAGAGTTTGGGTGCGTCCCAACAAAGCTGCCATGGGCACCCTGAGCAGATCCGGGAGTGGACGGAACGCCACCAGAGCCCGAATAGTGCCCATAGGCTTGCGCTTGAGAGTCACGGCGGTACTCTGGCGAAGCTGGGCCGGGCAGAAGATGCTGCGGAGGCCCACCTTGCGACTGGGAGTACATGAACTGCTGGGCCCATTCCAGCGCTGCTGGCGGCAGATTACCACCTCCCATACCAGCAAACACGACCGGCACCAAGGGCGGTGGGACGCCACCCTGTAACGACGTTCGCAGAATGTCGTACTCGGTTCGTCGTTGCTCGAGGCGAAGCCGTTCCTGGCTGGTCCTCTCCTCTTCTTGCTTCCTCTTGTCCTCTTCCGCCTTCGCATGCAACCATGCTCGCATGGAGTCTTCCGAGCCTTGCCACCCTGGCGGCGGCGGGGGTAGTTGCCCCAGATGCTGGCCTGGCTGCTGACCCTGGGATGGCGGAGGCGGAGGCGGAGGTGGACCCTGTCCGAGTGAGGATGCATGAGTTGGGGGAGGATGAGATGCAACTCCGGAAGGCAACGGCTGGCCGAGTCCCATCGCCGATGGAGGGGGCAAGCCGCGATGAGAGCCAGACATGAGTCGATCCGGCGGACTGTGGCTTCGAGGAACAGCGGGTATTGCTCTGTGTGAGGAATCCTGGTACATCAACGGAGGCGAGGGTCGGGATGTGCTGGGCGGCGTCGGTAAATCATGGATCGACCTGTAGCCGTAATGAACTGGCTGCTTGATGGTGAGCATCGTCGTCTACATGCGAGCGACCGAGCTAGTTACAGTGTGGACGCGGGACAGGGTCAATGCCCGGGTACGAGAAGGAAACGATGGAACGGAAAACCTCACAAGGAGGAAAGAGGGCTGAGAAGAGAACAAAAAGAAATGGGACATCCAAAGCCAATGGCGAGGTGAGGATGTGTGGACGGGGTAGAAGGAGAAGAAGGAGGTAGAATTAACCTTTTTGCAAGGAAGCTGGGAGTGGCGGCCAGCCTGGTAAAGAATGGTGAGGACGCAGGCGGGGCGTGTGGTGATGAAACGTCGAAATGAGCCAGCCCAGCCTCATTTGGACATTGCAACCGGGTGAGATATACTGCTTGGTAAGTACTGTCCGAAGAAGGGAAATGGTCGACCCAGTCGTCTGTTATTTTTCTCCCACCAGCCCAACGGGCCCAGACCCGTGCAAGGTGGAGTGAAGCCGCGTGTGGAGGACGGGGGAGGGGGGCCGACCCTTGTCGAGATCTGCTGCCTTGCTCGCTCCAGAAGAGGAGATTTGATGAGTCTCGAAGTGACTGGGCTGACAGGGTAGGCTACGGGAGGTAATGGCAGCGGATACTATTAGCCAAGGGTAAGGTGAGGAAATTAGACGTGGACCCGATGGACGAAGGACGACTTAGATTCGTTCCTGGCCGGTTTAGGCAAGTAACGGAGGGGGAGAGCACAGCCGGTGGAGCAGACGGGACCTTTTGTTATTTCTTGTGGAAACAGTCTGTATCAGAAGAGATTGACGCCAGGGTTGGATGAAGATCAAGCCTTGGAAGGCGATATCAACCTGGGAAGTATCAGGGTTCTTGCGAATGAGACGAATTTAGCCTTGACCCGTAGTGCAGGACAGCATAGCACTGGACCACGCGACATTGGACGACACCCCAAGTAGCGATAAACGGGCCTCAGACGACAAGTGACAAGGCGATACCAGGGCAGAGGATGTGTACGTAGAGGGGATGCGGCTTGCGTGCGAGTCTTGACTAGATCGGGCGGTATGCCTTGCCATACCCTGACAGCCACGCAAAAGTAGGGTACATTGTGTCCCCAGCCATGCTCGAGCGGCAGGGGGATAGGGGATGTGGGACGTTGGCGGGGGGAGGAGTGAGAGCAGACGCGTGCTGACACCCAGCACGGAGACAACAAGCAAGTTGTTTGCACAAGACAACGACCGACCGGAGGGCAAAGGATAGGGGAGGAAACTCTAGTGCGAGCTTGGGAAGCCGAGTAGAGCAGGAGAAGGAGCAGGGTCACAGCTGCTGTGGCGCGTGAGTTGCCTAAACGAGTTAAGGTTTCCCTTCCGACAGCTCGCAGAGAAACATCAATCTGTGCGAGAAAGGTTCTCCCCGGTCCAGAACGCCTGCGCGTTGTGCTAGCTGTCGAGGCGGACTTAAAGCAGTGCGTTGCCATCCCGAAATTGTTCAGAAGCCCTGGGCGTTCTCGAGCCCCCCTGCGAGACATTTCCTGATTCTGGTGCTGTTTCCATTATCGCTTCCCCCTTCGTCCAATTCCCGGCAGGGAGATGAGGGAGGGCGGGGCCACACGCTGGGGTGGGTTCCCTAGACGCAGGGTAGATCCCTAGACAAGCGAACGGCGAGATGGACCAATGTCGGCGAATGAATCCGCCGAAAGGCGTCTTGACAGTACCCATACGTGCATTCGTGCTGTCCATGATTGCGGCCAGACCAAACCCCCCCGGTTGAGTACCACGTGTACAGCACAGTATAGCACGGTATAGCACAGCACGACACATATCAGCGTGGTAATTGCGAAGCGGGGCCTGACATCAGCCCGGCACGCCACAGCCAAAGCTTAGCTGGCAGATGCAGAGGAGTCGATGATGCTGAGCGATATGCTGTCAGGAGGACGCGACTGTGGAGGTTGTGTACGTTCTCGAATCGGAAACAAGCAAGGGGCCAGACGACATCATGTCAAAAAGACGTCGATCGCCTGCGAGAAGCTCGGATCAAGAATGGCTGGCCCAGGCCAGTGTCATCCTGGCAGCAGCCTCAACGTGAGCCTGTGCTGTTGCTTTGCATGCTTTGCCCGTGGGCGGGGTCCTGACTTAGACTTTCCGCCAAGCGCAGCGAGCTCCGTGGCGTCACATCCGTCAAGGTGGAGTAGGTGAGGGCAGCTCTAGAATGTGCTTGATCTGGCGCATCGGTATCGTTATGAGCTGAGTGGGAAGGGGGGAGATAGTGGTGCTGTTGGAGCACGGCCGGCAAGCTGTTGTATTCACCTGCACGGAATACCTTCCCGGTAGAAATTGGTGCGGCGCAGTACGTACAATGCGGTAATGAGAAGTGGGCCTGGTCGGTGGCAGCACTCTGATTCCTGCATGTGATGGAGAGGGCCTGTGAGAGGGTACATGGTTTGGTATTGCCAGGGGAGACGACAGCCTGGGCTGACTGGCTGGCTGGCTGGCTGGCTGGCTTGCTGGCTGGCCGGCTGGCTGGCTGGGTTGATAGACACTATTTCCACCACAGAGTGATGTGCGATGTGCCGTGTGGTGGCTCCCGAGTGCTACACGGCCGGCAGAGGACTCTGGACCACTACTGTGCGCGTGGTGGGGCATCTGGCCAAGGCGATCTTGCGATCAGTCCGAAGTCGAGATGAATGTTTCCTCCGCGCCCGAGAAGGTGAGGTCCAGAGTCTGGGTCCAGGTCTGGATCTGGCGGCACGCGCTACCCAAGCTAGGGCAGCTAAAGGTAGTTAGCTTGGGAAGGTATTCTGATATGCTGCACATGTGCGGGAACATGGAGCGTCGCAGTGCGGCTAGGCCAGGAAGGGCTGATTCTGAAACAGCGGATCGCGGTGGCAGGCCCAACCAGAGCCGATGCCTGTCCGGACTGGGAACTCAGGGCCAGGCCTGACGAAAGTGCAGCTCTTGTGGAGGTGGGTGTGGCTGAGGACCCGCGACATCTCCCAGATGCAGTATAGCACCGCGAGGCCCGTTGGCAGCTGAGCCCCCCCACTGCCCAGGTGGAAGACGCGGTGAGATCAGGGTCACTGCAACAGCATGCGACAGCCACAGGGGCATGAGAGCCGCCGACGCGACATTGCAGTACGTGACCATGACATGGTACGCGGTGCCGCGAGGTGTGCCGCGAGGTGTGCCGTGAGATGCGCTGCCTTTGCCACGAGAGGGCTTTGCCATGCTTTGCTTCTGCTGAGGCACTGCAGTGGCCGTCGGGTGCGGTCGGGCGACGGTGGTCGCAGCGGGCGGCTGGCAGCTGGCAGTTGACACCTGGGCAGGCAGGGTGGATGACAGAATGCCGATGCAGGCGAGATTGCATCTTGGGAGCATTTTAATTGCGTTGATGCGCGCGCGGTGCTGGCAGGCAGGCTGGCAGGCCGTCAAGTCGGCCGTCAGAGCACAGCAGCACGCACACGCGATGGCAGGACACTGCGAGCAGCAGACGTCAACAGCCCGCACCAAGCGCGCCAACTCTGCAGGGCCAGGGAAGGAGGTGGCCGCTGCTGATCCGATTGATATCGACCGCGGGCAGAGCTGCCCAGGCCAGGAAGGTGCCGCCCAACAAGCCCAGGAATCAGCTCATGTCGCCCAGCCCAGCAGGGTGCTCGGTTACCTGCCTTGGTCCGCTCCTGCCGTACCGTGCCAGACTACCCACATAGGTACGTGCAGTAGTCATCGAGAAGGAGCAGTCGGGGGTGGAATTGTGAGGTGCATCACAGCACAGCCAAAGCAGGGGGGACCCTTCCAGCGGCTCCTGCCCATTCAGTGCTACCGTGTGCTACGTGCACTACGACTACGAGGTCTGGGTCTTGGGTACGTACCTTTTGTTGGTTGCAGTAGGGTGGGCAGCCAGGCCGTCAGGCCGTCGAGGGTGTGTGCCCCAGCCGGGCCCGCTGTTCATTGTAAGGGCATCTCCGATCCTCGCCAATGCCACGACGTTCGGGTGCTTGTGCTGTGCCATGCCATGGCATGTTCCGTCGAGAGAGAGAGCAGCCAACGACCGCCACACAGCACCGCAGCCTGCCAGTGTCATTGTCATTGTCGGTGTCGGTGCAGGCGTGCAGGTGCGCATGTTGCAGGTGCAGGCGCAAGTGCCCCAGCGTCAGTGTCCATGGGACTGCCTAGGGCTGAGGACACCTCGCACCGCACGGTCCAGCAGAACCGCAGCGTGGGTAACTCGGGTGGGTCCGCTCGCTGATGATCCAGGCTGACGACTGAAACCTTGTACGGCTTGTACGGCTTGCACGGCTTGCACGGCTTATTGACAAGCACCAAGTATACGGACCGTGTGCGGACTTTTCCAGCCTCGCTATCGTCGACGAGCGCCAACGGCCATAACGGACCACCAGAAAACCAGAAAACCATGCTAGTCACACAAGCCCAGCTCCCTGCCTCCAGCGGCGTCTGCGCCGGCGTCTGCGTCTCATCAACACTTCCTGCGGGCAAATCTGCTCACTGACTGCATGGCCCTTGCTGCTGAGGATTCACGCCTGCAACTCGACTGCGCCCGCGACCATGACTGCAGCTGTGACTGCGACTGTGACAACAGGTTGCGGTCGTGGTTGCGAGGGTCGAGGATCGAGGGTCGAGGCCGAGGGCGATGAGGAAAACAAGGGCCAAGACACAACCTCTCACACGCATTCAGACACGTACCGCAGTCCCAGTCCAGGAGTGGCAACGTACGCACACATCGGGCGATGCTTGCTTGGCTTTCGCCAGGTCCGCTGGGACCCGATCATGATCCACAGCCAAAGGAGGTCACACTTCCTCATCTTGCCCATTGCCACATGGTCCAGTTCAGAACACCGCTTCGGCTCCGCAGCGACCTCGAAGTTGCCGGAGGGCCCTTCAGCGGGTGAGACACCGGCCTGGCACGACGCACTCGTGGGCTAGGTCGCCCGTTGCAGCTGGCCAGGCCAGGCCAGACATCAGCCACCAGCCAATTGTCACTCCAGCATGGCGCGCGGGTCGTCCCTCGCGCGGCGTCGGCGCCATCGCCTGCCTTGGCTGTCTGGTTTGCAATCGAGTCGATCAGCGTCGAGTCCGAGGTCTGTGTCGGTCGAGATGTGGCTTGCTCGCGGCCGCCCTCCCGCCCCATCCTCCACCTCCCCAACCCTCCCTGGCCCTCGTTGATGACTGTGGCTTCGTTGCACTCTGGGCTCTGGGGTTCGAACCACAGCCTGGGCAACCCCTGTTCCCAGCTGACTAACCCTGCCCGGGCTATATTTGAAACAAGATCCCATTTCTCTCGATGCTACCCTGCAGGGCACGCACGCAACCGTCCCTTATTTCGAAATCGAGCATCCAATCCCACAGCTAATAACAAGCAAAATGAGCCAACCCCTTCTCAGCTGACCGGGGACCACTCCCCACACCCGTCTCCTCCCGGAACCTCCAGCCAACCGAGGCGTCGGCTTCACTGAGAGAACGCAAGCAGACATACAGACATGCCTTTTCTCCGGGCACCACACCGCTGTCACCCGCGACCGACCCATCTCCCCACTGCTGGGCTTTTATCTCCGAGCTTGGATGACCCACCAGCCTGCCCGCAACTACATAACATTTACTGTGTGGACGCGCGGACGCCCCGGCCAGGGCTGTTACGCTGAAGATACTGCACATAACCAAAGCTTATTTCCTTGTTTCCTTGGTCCAGAGACGAAGCAGTCTACCAAGTACGGAGTATTGTGGTACGCGGTAGCCAGCTCTCCGAGGTGACTAAGCTCGGGGCTGGTCGAACACGGTAGCCATGACCCTCTCATCAAAGCTCGCGGCTGTCACTGTAGGGTTGCAGCCTGACCATTTACACAAACCAGTCCCTGGGCTCGCCGCTGGAGCTGTTCAATTTCCGTTGAAACACACCAGAGTTCCTGGGCGTACCTGATTCCAGAGGTCAGAAGCTGCCGCATGTGCGCTAATTTAGGCGGCGCTTCCAATTTCAGACGTCGTCACTCATCAAACCCACCGGAGCCGGTCAGCCCGGGATCAGTCAGGCACTCGACCAAAAATGTGACCAAGGATAGGTCCCCGACTAATAATAAGGTTGATAATAATAGGTGTATTGTGCTACAGCATCCGAGCCGCTACCTTGCACGGTCGCCCCAGTTCATCCCTCATACCAGTCGGCCCTGGGTGTCACTTGTCAGATAATCTTTCTTTCTGGCTAAGCGCCCCGAACCGTTGATCAACGCGCTTCATCCTGCCGCAAGCGACTTGGCGGATCCGTCGAGTATGACTTGACGGCATGTGGATGGACATGGCTTTGGCGCTCATCACCGGTGGCCACGAGTGAAGGCAGGGTAGGCGTCTTCAAACCTCTTCAAAACACTTCCACTTCGTGCACTTCGTGGGGCAAATTGGCCGGAACTCCGAGCATCCCAATGAATGAATCGACTCGCCTCATCTCGGCCACCCGAGCATTGCGGGCGAAGACGTCTGCTGTGGAAGAGCGAGCAGAAATTGAACTTGGCTTGCAAGCCACAGTAATGTCGCCCACAAGGAGGTCCACGCCTCGAACCTGGTCAGACTGCATCGGCTTCGAGATGCGGACCCATAGTTTTGGACCAAGTTGCCTGTGCCCCGCTGGACACCCAAGTAAATGGATTCAAGCGTGACCTGCCTGCAGGCTTATAGGCTCGGCGCTCCATTGACGGGCATGCAATGTTGTGGATGACGCTTGTGCGTAGCTCGGCCGGACGTCCTGTAAGTATACTAAAGTTCCGGCTTACTTGCAGAAGTCTTGCAGCCGAGCCTGCAGGACCTGCACCTCTCAGTGGATGTGATGAGAATGTTGGCTCCTGTTGATCCAGTGGCTGGTGTGTGACCACACTCTGGACATAGGTTGAGACTCTGCAGGGAGCACGAGGAACCTCGTTGACCCCGGTTTCGTCTGCAAGCCTGTGATACCGTTACACAGCGACGAGGAGCGAGCCATATGGTTCGACACCTCACAGGTGTCCTTGTGGCAGGGTTCTGTGGTTATTCTCGGGGGCGAATCCGCTGGGGAAGCCAAATCGAGCTTATTTGGGTACCACAACAGTCGAGACCTTTGGTCCGGGTCTTTGGTTGCTTCCTGTCGAGAGACATTCTCACTAATTGGGCCTGTTGGATCGTTGATGTTGGGCCGGATAACGTCAAGTTATTCTTCTTGCCCTTTTAGATCGCTGCCAACGGCTGACCGTCGGGATACGCAGCGTTGACCGTGCCCTTGTGCAGTTCCTCACCTTTGCATTGGGTTATTTCAACCTGCATACATTTCCCGCCGGGGCTTGTTCGCAGCTCGCCATCAAAGCCCGTCCCGATTGCTCAAGTTCGAAACTACCGTGGAAGAAGAGAGGATGGCACACAACGTGGAATTTGAGCCTCAATGCTCCTGGTCCCAACAAGTCGGTGGAAGCTCGTTGCTTGTCACAGCCACGTCGTCTCGGTCACACGCGAGACTTATCGGATCACCTCGCCGAGCAAACGGATTGGTTTTCGGCCGTCCGTCCTGATGCATCGGGGTCCTCTGTCGACCCAGCCTCCCTGTATGGCCTCTGCCTCGTGGCCCGCGTGGTCCAGATGCAGCATGTGGCTCGCCCGCAGGCCAGAGCCATGTCTCAAACTTCTTCCCGCCTGGGCGTCATTAGGGAATTTCCCTTGGGATTTCTTTTTGGGTCCAAGGCCCACCTTCAGATACTAGTGGCAGTGACGCCTGCTCCACCTCTTTGCTTTTCCTTCTCTACGTGAGTGAGCGGATGACGAGATCCCCAGCTCGCATGGGTCACTGAATTTGAAACGAGGCCCGCGTCGATGATTTCCAGCCAAGAGGTTTTGTTGCTTCCAATATTTCCAGAAAGTGCCCCCGGAGGCTTGAACAGACCTTGAACATGGTCCCTTTTGGTGAGTCAAAGGGACCTAGCAATGCGTCAAGTTTTTAACTGCCACCATGTCATGCCATTCAACGTTGAGGAAGCATGGCTTGCCCGTCCTCATCACGCGGTCTTGTACCTCGGCTCTTCCTTCCAAAGTGTGAGCTGTGAAAGGCGCCCTTGACTGCGGGTGTGCTGAGACGATCCAGCCAAGTGGCTCGTGGATCAGTTTCAGTGGCCCGGTGCGCATCCGAACTCACTCGAGGTTGACACAAGAGTGCTGAATCTATGCCTTGAACAGGACGCTAGGTAGCTGAGACGCATGAAAAGGTGACCAATATGTCTTGCAGTCTGTTGCACTCCATGGGTCTAAGTGGTTGCTGGCTTCGAGAAGCCTGGGATGTTGACTGGAAGAAGCCCGGCTGGAAAGTCTCGCCACCTTACTGTGGCGATGCGCTATGCAATTCTATGCCACTGACGCAAAAAGGATCAGGTTATTTGGTCCCGTCCAGTGACTGCAATGTGGCCGCTGCGGTCTCTTCTTACAGCGCAGCACACGAGCACTCGAATTCAGCGGGACGGCTAGTAAAGGAATGCTATTTGCCTGTCCATGCGCGAATTGTGAGACGTGATGGAAGGTCTGTCAAGAGGGTGTGGTAGGTCTTGGAAACATAAGGTAACTTCATCTCACTAGTTAGCGCGCTTAGAGAACACGCGAATCCTCTTCACTCCTCCGTCGGGTATCATGGTCAACTTGACATGTGTAAAGGGCTTGTCTTGAATCTTGGAAGCAAATTCGTGCTCCTGGTCTGGCCCGGTCTTGCTGGGCCCCACGACCTCCTGCCATGCCTCAGCCGTGGCCGGGGGCTCTCCGGCGTCCTTCCACTCAATGGCTTCGACCCTCACCTTCTGAGGGAAGTTGCCCCTGAAGAAAGCAGTGTCGACGACAAGCCGCTGGATGAGCGCCGGCGCACCGAGGCGGATGACAGCCCAGTCGACATGGTCCTTCCCACGGGAGCGCTTCGTCTCCCAGCCATCGCCCATGTCCTTGCCCCGGCCCGGCAGGATGAGGTTGTCCTTGGTGCCGAAGTGCTGGTCGCTGCACGAGACGGCGACGCCCCCGTTCTGGGCGGCGGCGAGGTCGAGGATGGCGTCCCTGTCGTCGGGGAAGACGGGGACGGCGTGGCCGAAGAGGCGGAAGCGGGCGATGCCGCCGTCCGGGTACATGTTGAGGCGGACGTGGGTGTAGCGCTTGCCCGTGGGCCGGGCCAGCTTCCAGGCGAAGCGCTGCGAGGGCCCGCACTCGCGCACGCCGAGGACGGGCTCCCACGCGCCACGCAACCCCTTCCAGGAGAGGACCTCGGCGTCGTCGAGGCTGAAGCACCCCTCGACCGAGATGAAGGGCGCGTGGTTGCCGGAGAAGTGGGCCGTGTCGACCTCGACGCCGTCGACGGTGCCCGAGGCGACGCCCAGCCGGATGACGACCCAGTCGAAGGGCTCCGTGTTGTGCCGGCGCGTCTCCCAGCCGTCGTACCAGGCGCCCGTGTACACCATCTTGCCCGGCTGGCGGATGGGCGGCGTGGGCGTCAGGAGGTTCGCGGCCTCGGCGAACCACTCGTCCGAGAAGCCGAGTACCTTTCCTCCCAGGGCGGCGGAGACGAGATCTGTGTCCTGGTTAGCACTTCTGTCATGGGTGGTCTGAGGTCTTCGACGCGGAATTACAGCCCCGGCGTGTGGTCTGATGACCTCTCTAGGCGCCTGCTTCCGTACCTATGCTGGACGAGCGGAATGTCTGGTCGATGTCGTCCGAAGCCACGACTGTGGCCTCGACGTTGTCGAGCTTGTACTCAATTTCATCTGCCATGTTTGTCTCGGGGATCTGGTCTGGTTGTTCTGAAGGAGGAAGAGCGTACGGTGCAAGAAACAAGGCAAAGTCCGGCCGTCAGCAGAGGGGCACGGGGACTCAAGATGTGTTGTATATCTGAGCTGGCAGTGACCAAGTGATAGGCTACGTCTAATGACGATAGGCTATCGAGTAATGGGCTCCGGCCAAGGCCCGGAACGAATCGGCAGCGGCCGACACCGCTTGTGTGGAGCCCCGGTCTTGCTCCAGCCTCGGTCGGACGTGCAGGGCATGTTTGCTCTCCCCCAAGTCTTTGTTTGCTTGGACAGAACCAGCCTGTTCTCGTGTGTACCGGCGACGAAATTGCCATTGCAAGCAACAGTTTTCACCCGACGAAGGATCATGGAATGTGCGCCAACGCTGTCTCTCAATCCGGAGCCGAGTAGTGTTTCTACAATAGTCTTGGTGGGCGGGCTATGATTATCTCGATAATCCGGGCTCTGCCCCAGCGCTGCTGCTACCTGGATCTGCCCCGCTCCTAGTGGTCCCATGCAATGCGTCGGGGGCTGGAGAGGGTGTGGGGGACAGTAATGCGGCACTTCTCATAGGCCAATGGGCACGTCTCAGTGAGTGCTCTCATCATCGACTTGTATGGCATCAACACAATTGTTGCCTCGCCCGCAACAGTTGCTGTCACTCTCTTGCCTCCTTGGGACAAAGACAACGAGCCGATGTGCCCATGGGATCCATAGCTAGGGTAGTCGGATGGTCCTAAAATCCATCAGGTGCCTGCTGGTAGTCCGCGGTAGGTCTGTATATTCTGTCATTGATAAATACCTATCTAGGTAGGTAGGTAGGTACTTAAGCCGCAAGCTCGTCTGGGATCAACCCCTCAGGCCCTCGCCCATCCTACCTTCCTAGGTAATCAGCCTGCAACGTCAAGGTTGCGCGTCAGCCTCAGCTCCAGCCGGATTCTTCATCTCCGGACTGCCCGACAGCATCTTGTCTCTGTAACAACAACGACCAAACGCTCTCAAAGAAGTTGCAGAGCAGCGCCGTAGAGACAGCTTCCGCTCCCAAAGACGCACGCCTCCAAGATGGCTTCAGCAACAGGAATACCGGAGCACCCCCTGGGGAACAACCATGAGGCAGGAGAGTCCGAACCTCTGCTCGGCCAGCCGGGAGACGCCCTCCAGAGGCCAGAAGAGTCAATATTCCACAATCTCTACAGAGGTGTGCGCTCCCAGGCACAACCCACCCATCCTGCCTGGATAATGAAAAGATGCTGACCGGCGATCTCTCAATCTCTAGGCACCGGCTGGCTGGCTCAAGGCGGCGCCTTGCTGCTCGTCGCCCTCGTCTGGTCCTCCGTTTTTGAGCACCCTCCCTTCATCCCGCTCTTCAGCCCGCACCCGCTCCTCCAGAGCGTCGGCGTGCTCGTCCTGGCAGAGGCCATCCTCATACTCCAACCAACGTGGACCGCCGGCGAGAAGGTCATTGGCGCGCGCGCTCACGCCTCGCTCAACCTCCTGTCCTTCGTTATTTTCACGGCCGGCGTGCTGATCATCGAGGCCAACAAGAGTAAGCATATTCAGCAATGACGTGGTTCCCGGTTTGCACAATATGGGCTCCGGGGTCTGTGGCGGTTGTCTCGTGTGGAACTGGCTTGAGGAACCAAACCAAAACCCCACCCCCCCCCCAACCACCCCCAATATTTTCCAACACCCACCTTGTTGTTCATCCGCCAAGTTACGGGGAATTTCTCGCTGACAAACTTGCAGTCAAGCAGGGCCCCGACAGCCACTTCCATTCCGTGCATGGCTACCTGGGTGTGCTCACCAGCGTGGTCCTGCTGGTGCAATACATATTCGGCTTCCTGATGTGGGGAGTCCCGGGCGTGTTTGGTGGAATCGACAACGCGAAGGCGTTGTGGAAGTACCACCGCATCAGCGGCTACCTCCTGTTCCTATTGATACTGGCCACCGTCATCAGTGCCGTGTGGACCGACTTCAACATCAACGTGCTCAAGATCAGACTGTGGGCAGTCGTGGTCGCCATCGCGCTCATCGTCCTCGGGGTGTACCCCAGGCTTCATCCCAGGAAGCTTGGGTTCAACATCGGCCGCCATTGACACGTGCGAGGAATGAGACTGTGAATGAAAGTGTGTATTGCGGCCCGGTTTTGTGGAAGAAGGACGCTAAGGGCAGCCTTCTGGTGTTTGGTGTTTGAATGGGTCTTGTGGTGCGTTGCGGCTCCCTAGTTGACCGTGTTTCTGACTTGTACGCTGCGAGGTTTCGACACATCTGGATCTATCCCCAACTGGCTTCATGCTTCCGGTTGGGAGGCTGACAAGAGCGTTTGATGGATGAGCTCATTGTATTGGATTTGACAGCGAGTCGAATACAATTTTACACTAGTGCACAACAAGACTCGATTGACCGGATACGTGCACAATAATTCGCTTGTCTCGTGTCATGCAAGGAAGGAGGCGTGACAGCTGAAGTGTGTTGTCCTCGTTTGCAATGAACTTCCTATTCGCCACCTGGCTCCCCCCACCCACCAGCTCTAAGGATGACGAGATTGGGAGCACCCTCGACATGGCCTAGGCAATGGAATCAAGTAGACGGGAGATCATGTGTACATAATGTTGTTTCCACGGAGGAGGTTGAGGTGGGGGTAAAACATATGAGGCAACGTCTGAGTGATATGTTCTCCAGGAGGATCGTGAAAGTGATACTTTCCTTCAGTGAAGTGTTCTTGCAACCAGAGGGATTTACGGGGGAGCTCTCGACATGAGTCGTCCCGATCCCACTGCCGCCACTCACTCCTCGATATCTTGCTCCATCCTGCCGTCATCGGTGTCTGTGAAGTTGCGTATAAGATCGGGGATACAAGAGAAGGCAGAGGAAGCGAGCTAGGGACCAGTGTCACAGGCTCCAACAAACACCCCAAGAGAACCCTGCCGGGGACCCACCACTGGGATACCATCCAATATCACATGTACAATGGCGAGCTGTTCGTGCGAGCTGCCCTGTGGCCAGTCGTCCATGCCAGGCCGTCTTCCTTACAATGAATCATGTCCATTTTCGACATCGAATATTGGATTTCCCCCATGCATATCGAAGCCTGAGCGATACCAAGGCTCACAGTGCTCACGTACTGGCTGCCGCGATCGCTTCAGGGAGAAAACTTTGCTCGCTCACTGCATGATGAATATTATCCCTCAATTACAAATCCATTGATTCTGCCTCGGTGTATTCTGGATGCGTGCCCGGAACCAGCTTGGAGGGCTGTTCGTCACATCTCTGCGACGTAAATTGGTCCAGCGCACCACATACTAATTTTGCCACATATGTATTGCTGGTGAAAGAAATCAGGATGGGTGGGAGCGTGCAGGCCATGTATCAAAGCTCCTCTGACCTCCCCGTCAAACTGGTACGTCTGTCAAGCTGGTACGTCCGTCAAGCTGGTATGTTTGCTGGGTTATCTCGCCAGTGCCTGTTGGGTTAGACCTTACTTTGAGAGCGATCTTTCATCCATGGCTCAGCTTTGACAAAGCTGATGATAAACGCGAGAGCCACAATGTCCATAATATCAATGTCATTGGGATAAGTAAAATCCAGATGCTGGTGAAGATGTTCGTTGCTCAGACAAGTCTTCCCAATTTGTCAGACGAGGCGACCACCGGGTAATACTTGGCAGCAATACCTATTCATCCACAGATAGGTTTTGACATGCTGATTTCACACGGGTTTGTATTATCTCCGCCCGACGATCACCTCATCATCAAATGCCATACACTCCTCGCCAACCTTCTCACATCGTCCGAGCGCCATACATCTGTGTGCCCTGATCAGCAAATGCTGTGGCATTTCAGGCCGCGGGGACCTTGTCGAGGTGACGCTGTACCTCGACATATGGGTGGGAAGCTTTGGACAATTTATACGTATTCGAAGGCTGCCCTCCTGACAGGTTGCGATCACCATACCCCCATCGGTGCTATCGAGTTTCCCGGTGGCCTGTCGAGGGTCTGTCCGCCGGAATCCCGACGGATAAGTACAGGGAAAGCTTGCCAGGACTTGAATGGTGTTGACCAGGTTTCTTCCCAGTTATTGTTGGATATACAAGCCTTGGTACCCTGTTGGAGCACGGCACAGGGACTCACTCCGGAGACAACGCCAGGCACATAACCTCGGACGTGAGACTCTGCCTGGCGTTCTCCTATGTTCGATAGCCAAGTGAGTTCCTTGTGGGGTGCGCAAGACGACCCGATAGCCGCAAGGGCTTGAGTCCGTTGACGTGCATGCGAGGCTCCTTGGTTGATTTATGTGAATACACTCACGCCGCTTGGAGGGCAGTGAAGACTTCAGGCTGTAGCACGGTTATACTAGAGCAATACCCCCTTGATAATGATTGCCCGAGACGTAGGACTCAGTCATCGCCCATGCTGTCTCCCCTCCCTCAAAGTCACGAAAACCACACGAGCAAGAATTACAATTGGGGTTCCAACGCACCACCCTTCCGGGTCGCGGGGGAAACCCACGTGAAGGAGACTGTTTGCTCGAGTTTTCGCGAGATCTTGGTGGTGTCGTTCGAGTGAATGACGAGGCATATGCCTAATACTCTCCAAATTTCCACCCTGTGACCATGAGTGCCCTGTCCGGGGAGCAAATCTGTTGACACTGTCGTATCAAGCTAGACGTAGACATGAGGTGTGCCCCATGCTGAGAGGTAGAAAAATTCCAAGCTGCGGTGAAGCTAACAGCGCTGACAGAGCCCTGTCTGTTGCCCTTATTCTTCTGCTGGGTCCTGGCCACAACAGGAGAAAGAGAGGCATGTCTCCGCTTTGTGTGGCCGGGCCTCTCGAACAGAAATCGGCACAGGTTGCGGCAGGTGGGGTGCGGGCCAGGGCGGGATTTAGGGGTTCATATCCAACGTGATCTATGGACATCAGAAATGTGCCCCTCCAGATCGCGTAGGATCACGACGATGTGCCGCGGACGGTGATCCGGAGCAACGTCGAGTCCCCACTCTGGGCGACCAGCTTACCCACCGCTTACCTGGTGCTGGCCTCCCCATGCAACGCTTTAGAGGATTGCACCTGGATCCGTCTCCCATTATTTACGCCTGTGTAAGCGAGAAGTGGAATGCAAGGCGGACAAGTGCTATGGGGCCAGGGTAATCACCGGAGCCGCAGCGGTTCCGTGAGGCAGGCCTTCTTCTGGCTAGACAACCCCTGGTGGGGGCAGAAGTTGGCCGAAAGGAAACATGCCGTGCAGTGCGTGCGTGCGGTAGAGGGTTACAGAGGCCGAGACGTCAGACCACGCTCATTTGCGCAAACAGGAAACTGTGTCGCAGTGGGGCCGGGAGGATCGGTCTGTCGGGAAGGCTGCTCGAGCCTTTCGCCTTTCGAAGCTCTCGCAGACGGCCGTGGAGAAACGAGGCTGTCACAGAAAGAACATGGCTCCCCGCCGAGGGCAGGATTCCCGGCCGAGCCTTGGGATTCTGGTGAGCCGCCTGGCCAGTGGAGGGACATTGGACAGGGTAGGGTGTTTCATGCGCAGGGCCATCGCCGCCTCTCTTCGCGCCTCTTCGTCGCGTCTGCAGAAGCAACAGCAGCATCAGCAACAGAGCAGCAGCAGCGAAGCGACAGCACAGTGGCAGCGGCCGCTGCAATTTGAGCGATGAGGCAAATGCGTTGGATTTTTGTTATTCGAGCGGCTCTCCGTCCCGACGTTTGTTCAGCTGCGGAGCTGACTCGGACCCACCTGGGATTTCTCATCAGGCGGGATGAATGAAAGTTACACGCATACCTAGGTACCCAGGCGCACACGTTTTTTTGTGCGTGTGCTACATGTCATCTTGCGCCTGTGGTACGTACAGATATTCCAACCAATACTGTGCCCGGGTGTATCCCAGTGACGTCCACCCTACGTCATCCCTGAAGTTTCTCCATATTCGGCAGGGACTGCCGCCAGGGGCCCCTTTTTAACATGGTCTAGTCCGGTAGGTGCGACGCAGTATCTGCTGTACGTACTGTACTGCATAGTAGTACACGTTGACCGCGCAGCGCCGAGAGGGCACAGTACTTCGCGTCGACGCCCGTTGTGCAACCACGGCGTCGGTCCCACAGCATCGGCGACAACAACCAACCCCCTTGTCGCCCTTTTTTTCTTCTTCGCCTCCAACGTCGCTTGCTTGCCTGCTCGCTTGCCTGCTCGCCTCCCGTCCTTCCCCAGCGCACCCACCACCTCGCGGTTCGGCCTGGGATCGACAGCTGCAAGCAGCAATATGGTTTGCTGGCGAAACGTTCAACGAACAGACCGAAAACCTACATCGGCGTTTCCCCGTGTGTGGCATTGCCATCGTCATGTCGTGCAAGTGCTGTGTTGTTGGCTGTCAGCACAATCCCCTATGTTTGGTCTTGACCTCGATAGAACCGCGAGTCAGTGTCATCCCAATGCTCAATGCGCTCGAGAGGCTGTCTGTACGCCTACCTGCGCGGGGACCTTTCAGGCACGCCGCACACAGATGGACTTTTGGCCGTTGCGAGGTGGTGGATATCACGTTCGCAGAGCCATGGACTGAGCCAACTTTGTCGATCCCACGTGTGCTCCCCTTGACCTTGACATTGGGCCTTGTCCAAGGCTCTGGCATCGTATACACAACTCGAGGGGATGCGGAAGCTTGGTGGAAACCCACCCGTCTCAGCCGTGAGAACTATACTGAGAAACCAAGGAGATGAAGAGGCTCGTCGACGCTTGTTCTTTGTCATGAGCAGGTGACCGTGACGAGTCCAACGGCCGGCGGTGACACGGTGATGCTGATTGTGGCCGGGTTACCGGTACTAGTATCTGCTGGAAGTACATAGGATAGGGTACGTACACGTGTAGTCGGGTTCCCCATGATTCTTGGGGTCGCTTTCGACGATCCTCCTGCGGCTGGCCTGGATACCGGCATCTGCTCTGTGCAGGAGCTGTCTGCAAGCTCCGAGAAAGAAGCTCAGTTGAGACGAAAAGTGCCCACACGGGAGACATGGCCATCCTGTGACAAATTTCGACTGCCTACATGTGTAGTAGTTAGTGGGTGAGGGACTCGACGAGCGTCCCAGGAAGAGTCGCTACTGGGTACCTGGGTAGTAGGGAGTAGCGTGCGTAGGCGAAACAGGGAAGGGAAGCCTTAGAAACCTGGACAGGGCGGCATGGACCCACAGCAGCGAAAACCTCCAGCACCATCACCAGCGCCAGCGCCAGCGCCAGCACCTGGCCACCTACCTAGGTACTGTGGACTAGCTTGCGCGACACTGTTACCGTGGTTGGCTTGTGGATTTGTTGTCCCAAGTTCGAATAGCATCCCGCCCGGGCCACGCATTACATTACGATAATGCTGTGCCAACCTTGTGGTAAATAACAATAAGCGCCCGTGGAGATTAGCCTGGACCGCGTCTGTCTTGCCAAACGGGTCCGTTGTACCCATACACCAGACCAAAGCCGCATCGCCCAAGCGACAGCAGCAGCAGCAGCAGCAGCAGCAGCACTCGCTCTGCACACTGCCCTGGTGGTCCTCGGAGTCCAAGTCGAGTGGCGGTTGCCTCCAGCCGCCCGTGCTGCCCTGGCCTTGCCCCGTGCTGCCTTTCCCTCTTTTATTTTTAACAGAGCAGCCGCACACCTACGTCATACCGACCGCACCCAAAACCACCCGTACTGGCTGTTGCCCGTCCCGTTCAGTCCAAGTCAGGTCGACCCTGGACGTGCTTCCCGCCTTCCAGCTGCAATTGTTGCATTGCAGGACCGGCCTATCTGTCTGTCTACCTGCCCTGCCTACCTCGTTTGGTCTTCGTTCGTTCGTACCTCGCCTGCCTCCAGGAAACCGACAAAGCCAGACTCGAATTCCACTTTTGCCGCCGTCGTCAGCTGCCTCTGACTTGACTTGCCTATTGTCTCTTGCTTTGCCCTGGTCTCACCCCGCCCTGGCCTCGCCTCACCTCGCCTTCTGTCCTGGCACGCCTCTAAACCCGTTTTTGACTTCAACTCCCACCTGCTCATCCTCGCGACTTGTGTTGCCCAGTTTTGCCAGGTGCAAATCCCACGTGCCCCGCCGCTTCTTCTTCTTCCGCCTTGTGCCAACGACCTCTACGTACTCCGTACATGCTGTAGAGCGAACACGATCACCCAATTGCGACGACCACACTGCCGCGCCCACTGCTCCAGACTGTCCCCGACGCTCTTCCGATGGAACAGCACCTATGAGGCATGCCAAGGTCGATTCCAAGCGCTGAGGACCGGGAGAGCCTGTTCGACACGCGCCACTCACCCAAACCTCCGCCGGCACCTTCACCCGAGCCGCAGGAGAACCGTTCTGGACACTCAGATGCGTCGCCGACGTCGCAGGGAAATGAGCGAGCCGTGATGTCAGATCGCCTAAAAGCCGCAGGAGAGGGCAAGCAGCCTCTGCAAGACCCGAGGATTCTGGCCTTCAGCAGGAGCTCCTCGAGCTCCCCTGGTGGCAGCGGGAAGTCTGCCGGAGGGCTTGCATCCCATGTCCGAGACCAGCCGAGCAGTACGCCCGAGACTGCACGCAGCAGTGGTGATGATGGGGCGAGCACGCTGGAGTCCAACTCCCCCAGGTCCTCCAAGGACTCTGCCAGCCAGCTCAGCCAGTATCGCGAGAAGCTGGCCAGGGAGATCCAGCGGCAGGGTCTCGGCGCAAAGCCCGGCCAAGCACCGGCCCAACAGCCAAACAGAGTCTCGCCCATCCTCGAGGACGCCGCTGCCGCTGCGACGAACACACCCAGCCCGGTGATTTCGTCTGGGCCGTCTACCGCGTCAACTAATGTCTCGACAGAATCTAACCAAACAATCAGAGGTGGTGTCACTCCCGGCTTCGTCGCCAGGACACCGTCATACCCATTCCCCCGGATGGCCAGCAATCCCGGATACGTTCCTTCATCTTTGCATAGGCCCTTCACAACGCTATCACCGACCGGAGCGGCGTACGACTTGTCTTCCATGTCCGCTGCGGGAACGCCCAGCCATGGTACCTCTCGACCACAGGATAAGATCTTGTCCAACCCATCAACGCCTGCATCTACAATGACATTCCTGCCCACTGGTGCGGCCCACGCAGGCGATGACCCGGACTTTCCCACCCCGAATCTTTACGACTTGTCATTGATGTTGTCGGCCGAGCCGGGGCTGGAGGCCTGGTGGAAGACTGTTGTGCACATCATGACCGTTTGCTTCAAGGCTGAGAGGCTGACATTGTCTGTACCCGCTGACTCAACTGACCTGGAAAACGTCCCGTGGGGGCAGAAAGCAACCTACAATGCACGGCCAGAAGATAGCTTGAGCATGGAGTACATGGCCAGGGGTAGTAGTCTCGTACCTAGCAGTATAGGTGACGTCTCTGAGATTCTATCACCAATGGACGAGGACACTCTACGGCTGCAGGCCCCATCACGCCCTCACATTCATACTCGCCACTCTTTCACGGCGTTTGAAGAAGAGAAACAAAGGGATTCGTCATCAGTCAAGCCGCGGCCCTTCTTCAAAAGACCGGGCGTATTGGCCCGCAGCAGGAGCACGTATCCTGAGACTCCAATACCGCACGCGGGATTGAACCAACAAGCTCTGAAAGAACACGATGCAGAATCACCGGAGCTTGCTGGTGGATGGGATGCGCCGGCGCCGGAGAGGGAGACACAAGGGAGAGTTTTCGAATTGCTGCAAGCCTTAGACTACGAGGCGGATCCGCTGATCGACCACCACGGCGTGACAAAAGTGCTGGAGCGAGGGCGCGTGATTGCCCTGACTCGAAGCTACCCATACCTCGAGGATGTGTCCCAGACCAAAGCTACGGACACCAAGGCACCTGGCCGTACTCACTCGCCGGAAGGCCTCAGGAAAAAGAGCAGGTGGATACGGCACGACTCTTCCACAAAATTGTCTAACATCCTGAGCTCGGCCCATCCCATGAGGAGCCACCCTAATGAGAGGAGGCCCGCGCAAAATATTGACAAGATGATTTCTGAAGGAGAGCCCAGGCGACCACCGACTCCGAAGTATGAGGAGTATGAGCAAGCACCCCCCTCTCCCTGGTCACAATCGCCTGCTCCCTCGCCTGCAATCCGAGCTGATCCGAAGGATAATCCTTTCTTCATCGAGGCCATAGTCGACGAATCATCTTTCGATCCCACTCAGGGTACTCCAGACTACGCCGCAATAGGGCCACAAGAGGCCATTGGGGTAGATAATGCTTGGACTGTTCTGCATATTCCCTTGAGACACCCACTCCTCTCGAAGCCATCCAGCGGGTTCAGACTAGACACTACAGTCATGGAGCAAAGGTCGTCACGTCGCGGGAAGGATAACATTCCGGATGCTGAGAAAGGAATCGACCCGGACGCATTCCGGAAGGAAAAGCAAACCCCCGTGGCCATCCTGTCCATACTCAGCCCCACTATCCCCTATCCGTCCAACCTTCGCTACTCGCTAGAGCATCTTTCACCTCATCTCGCAACCTCATTTGTGCTGTGCCGCCATTATAGCAATCTGGAAGCCGAAGTCAGTAGAATGCATCACCGGAGGCCAAGAGTTGCTGGATTCGGCGCCGTGGATCCCGAGGGCCGACCGATTACAGACCCAGCAATCATTAACTACGCAGCACCGGAGGAGGGTGCAGACAACTCGTTGGCTGGAAGCATGACAAGCCCGAGTGAGTACTCTACACAGTCACGAAGCGTGACGGGCACTCCTGGGGGCACACCAGGTTGGGAGTCCGCTGGCTTTGGGACCATGATGGATAAACGACCTCCGGTCTCAAGTCCCGCGCCTGCGGGCGGTGACAGCTACTTCACAACCAAGTCCAAAGCGAACAGCAAGTCCGAATTTTCCTCTGCTATCCAACAGCGGGTCAGACGCAATTCTAGGAGCAGCACGACGTCAGAGAAGCGCTCCTCCTTACGATTGTCTGGTGGCATGTCAACGGAGACTGGTCATTTCAGCCCCGATGTCAACGAACTTGAAATTCCCGCAGAATCTGCGATCAAGGCACCAGAGGACACCGCCCAAGCAGCCTCCGCAAAACGTGTGACGGGCAAGGAAGCATCGTCAGAAAGCAAAGAAGACAAACCAGTCGAGACCAAGGGGACTAGGACGTCGTTTCAGACCCCTCATCGCCATGTCAAGCTCCATTCTTATGGGGGAGACTTTGCTACAACCTTTCAATCATTGCCTCCGGGCTCGACCATTCCCACAAGGGGTACTGTACCTCGAGCCGACACCATGCCCACGAATACCTCCGAGATGGCTTTGCCTACGGACAAGCTGAAAGACCTCATCCTAGACTCCATACCAGCGCAGCTCTTTGTGACTCTGCCAAGGACTGGCGAGATTGTCTGGGTGAACAGTCGTTATCTTGCCTACCGTGGTCAGTCTCTGGCAGAGCTTCACGCAGATCCCCATGCAAGTTTTCATCCAGATGATCGTGAGACCTATCTCAAAGCGTGGGGTCGTGCAGTAAAGACGAGCACGGACTTTCAGATGAATGTGCGGATTCGCCGCTTTGACGGGGCTTTTCGATGCTTTTCGGCAAGGGTTGTTGCGTGCAAGAACAAGCGCAACGAAATCGTTTATCATTTGGGTTCATACACGGACATCCATGAACAGACCATGGCGGAGCTCAAGGTGGTCCGCCAGCAGGAAATCGAGGCCTCGGAAGCCAAATACAGGTTCCTCGCGAATCTGATCCCACAAATTATTTTCACCGCCACCGAGGATGAGGGGATAACTTTTGCCAATGAGCAGTGGCTCGCTTACACTGGGCAGAGCGAAGGCGACGCTCTGGGCTTAGGATTCATGGACTACGTGCACCCTGACGACCTGGCCAAATGTCGGATACCCTCAGGCCAGCATTCTGCAACACCACCCCTCGGTCGGGCCAGGATGGGCAAGAGAAGCCAAGAGGGGCATAAGGATAACAAGCCATCCGAGCATCGAACCCCAAAAAACACGACCCATGTTGAGAGCAACATACGGGGAGTGCACCACCCGCTTTCTCGACAGAATAGCTCAAGCAGCGACTCGGTCTATGAACTCCCTTCTGCAAACTTGACCGAGCTGGCCAAGGACGGCGTCGTTAAGGTGGGAACAGACAGCAACGGCAGGTTGTCATACTCTACCGAAATCCGGCTTCGTACAAAGACTGGTGAATATCGCTGGCACCTCGTACGCTGTGTCGAGATTGACAACATTGGGAATGGAAGCAGTTCTTACTTTGGGTCGGCAACAGACATCAATGACCACAAGTTGCTTGAGGCGAAGCTGAAGGAGGCCATGGAATCAAAGAGCCGCTTCTTGAGCAACATGTCGCACGAAATCAGAACACCACTGATTGGGATCTCAGGCATGGTCAGCTTCCTTCAGGACACCACTTTGAACGAGGAGCAGCGAGACTACACAAACACCATTCAAACCAGCGCGAACAGTCTGCTGATGATCATCAACGACATACTTGATCTCTCGAAGGTAGACGCCGGCATGATGAAGCTTAACCACGAGTGGTTCCATACGCGTGCTCTGATCGAAGACGTGAATGAGCTGGTCTCGGCCATGGCTATTGCTAGGAGACTGGAGCTGAACTACATTGTCGAGGAGGATGTGCCGACGTGGGTCAAGGGCGACAGAGTCAGAATCAGACAAGTGCTCCTGAATGTGATCGGCAACGCCATCAAGTTCACCGACACCGGTGAGGTTTTCAGCCGATGCAGAGTCAGGACTGATGCGTCAGGTCTCGGTGAACGGCAGGTCATGCTCGAATTTGCAGTGATCGACACCGGAAGAGGCTTTACCGAAGAGGAATCGAAGCTCATCTTCAAACCGTTCAGTCAGATTGACGGCAGCAGTACAAGAGCCCATGGCGGCAGCGGTCTTGGGCTCGTCATCTCGCGACAGCTTGTGGAATTGCACGGCGGGAAGATGGACGGCACGGCTGTGCCAGAACGGGGTGCGACCTTCACATTCACGGCCAAGTTTGGGTTGCCGACGGCGGATGACCACCCCGACGTACCCATCAGCCCACAGCAACTGCATACTCCTGCCGTCCTCGAGGATATCCCAACTCAGCCATTCCGGCAGTTCACCATTACAAAGCATCGCTCTTCCACGGCTGCTAGCCCAAGTCAGGCCGAGCAGGAATCCTCCCCGGCCGTCGCATCTAGTGGGAGCTCGAATCCGTCCGTGACATCGACCGGAACGCGTGTTACGGGAAGATCGTCAATCTCGTCCGTGAATGTCGGTCTAGCCCGGTTCAGCGAGGCTGCTAGGGCCAGTGGGCAGGATCTAACCCAGATGAAGTTAGAGATGCCATCAGGGCGAACTTCACCCGGGCAAACGCCAACTCCCGAAAATCCGGGCAAGGTCGTGGCTGCCAAAGAGTTCCGCCCGCCAATGTTTTCAATTCTGGTGATCTGCCCTCCAAAGTACAGCCGTGAGGCCACCACGCAGCACATCGAGATGACCTTGCCGAAGGATGTGCCCCATCAGATCACCGCACTCGCGAGTGCCCAAGAAGCCAAGCAACTGATCAGCCGCGACGACCCGGTCATATTCACGCACATACTCATCAACCTCGCGTCCTCCGAAGAGGTCCTATCATTGATGAACGAAATCAGCAGCTCGGCATTGCTCACCAAGACAAAAGTTGTCTTGTTGTCTGACTCCATCCAGCGACAAGCCCTGGCGAAGCTCGTTGAGGACAGCAATCTCGCGGAGGTGATCTCGGACAGCAGAGTCACCTATGTCTACAAGCCGGTGAAACCATCACGCCTGGCTGTCGTTTTCGATCCGGCCAATGAGGGAGATATGAGCGTGGACCGTAACCGATCCACCGCTCAGCAGATAGTCGAGACGCAGAAGAAGAGCTACCAGGAGGTTGAAAAGCGAATGGGAAACAAGGGCTACAAGGTGCTACTTGTTGAGGACAACCCCGTGAACCAAAAGGTCCTCAAGAAGTACCTGATCAAGGTTGGGTTGGAGGTTGAATTAGCTGCAGACGGCGAGGAGTGCACAAACAAGGTTTTCGGCCATGATCATGGCTTCTACTCCTTGATACTGGTTAGTACCAAAACCCCTGGCTCATGCTGTGGCTCTGCGGAATATTGACATCAGGCCAGTGCGATCTTCACATGCCCCGGAAGGACGGCTACCAGGCGTGTCGCGAAATCAGAATCTGGGAAGCCAAGAACAAACATGGCCATTTGCCCATCATTGCACTTTCTGCGAACGTCATGTCAGACGTCCAGGAGAAGTGCGTCGAGGCAGGCTTCAGTGACTACGTCACGAAACCAGTGGACTTCATCGACTTGTCAACAGCGTTGTCAAAGTTCTTTTGAGCCTGAACTTCAGCTGAAATGCCAGGCTCCGTCGAACGTGGCAAAAGCACCGATGAGAAAGACACAATAAACGAATAGATGTCGCTTGCATACTACTGGCGTTACCATTGAGGTAGTTCTATCTACCAGAGAGCATCGTACGCTTGTGGCCAAAGAGTTTACGCAGCGAGTCAGCATATTTCATTTCATATTCTTTTGTATAAACTCCCCTGATACCAATTCACACGAAATATCATTTTCTCTTTCCACAATTTACCAACCCGGATACCAGGCCAGCAAGCCGTGCTGAAGATGGGAGAGACATGTGATTCTCGGGCGCACAAGCAGCATGTGCAAGGGAGGATGGGCACATTGTTGGCGGTCAAGTCAAACCTGCTCCAAGCGTTTCTATGTACGTGTATGTGGGGGCTTACGAGGACATTTTGGGAAGCCGGCGGTCGCCTTTCATCGTGGGACCTCATCACAATTTCTTGGTCATTGTCTCTAGGCTGCTCTAGCATCGTCCTCCATCCTGCTATTGGTACTGCTGGCGCTAGACTGCAGGCATGACTATCTCGTCACCGGGCATCAAATGCAGGTAATATTGATGGTTCTCGTTGGGTTCGGGCGCATGCTGGCAAGACTGGCGGCCATTTCTGTTTTCCCAGCGCTTATCGATCGAAACCTCAGAGTTCTCGATGGGGAATTTTTTCGGAGTTACGGGATGTCGGGGTATGGGAAAGAAGGAGGCATGGATGGTTCGGGCGCGGGGGAAAGGGGGTCATCGGCGATGGGAGAAGAAAATTAATGATATTTGGTTCTCGCCTTATTCCCCTCCCCCCCAATTTTTTATTGCACTTGTTAGGCATCTTTCGCATCCGTGGTATATGAATCAGAACATAATATTGTCGCAGTGTATGAAATTGACATGCTGCCTATCGACCCTCTGATATATGTGACATGACGACGTCCTTGCTGGTTCTGCCATAGAGTCAAAAGTAACATGTATCGGAAAAGACTTGATTGAGCCTGGTGTTCATAACTTCATATTGTACTTGTTCCTCATTCTACTCGTCACGCCCCGGACGTCTATGCATGTTCTGTGTCAACGCGTGCTTATCAATCTGGCGGCGATGGTGGTATCTCCTCCGCGAATATGCAAACTGTCCATCCCCAGCCCGAAACGCCGAGTCTTCAAAAAAAAATCCTTTTCGCAGACGCATCGTTGCCCAGTTGACGTGGGAATATATAGACAAGGGGAGCCAACTGAAACAGCACACGTAAGCCTTAGTAAACGCTCCCCTTGATTGAGCGATCCTCCCTCTCAGCTCTGTCAATTTCGGCGTCGGACATTTCATCCGCATCATCCTCCTCGTCGGCGTTTCCCTTCTCCCGCTCGTCGTCCGCGTGTTCGTTCTCATTGTTGTGCTCGCCCAGCTGGTGGTGATGCTCCTCGCAGCAGCCCGAGCTGCTGCTCACGGGTGAGTCGCCCAGCCTGTTGGCCATTGTCCCACGTCCCATGCCCGACTGGTCCCGCTTGCCGTTGCCGGGCGCGCTGTCCCTGTCGGCATTAAGGCTCATCTCGGCGACGCGTGACGTGACGACCTTCAGCCCTAGGCTGCTCTGTTTGCGCTGCCTGGCCCGGTCGTCCTCTGACGAGTCCACGTCGCTACTTTGCCCGCTGTGCGTGCCACCAAAGTCTCGCCCTCTTGCGGACAGGAGTGGTAATATAGCAAGAGGCGTTTTGCCATTGGCCGGCGGACTCTTCATGTCCTGGGCGCGGAGGCGGTCGTCCACGGAGATGAAGCTTGGCGTCCCGTCTGGGCTAGAGACGGTCTCCTCGCGGGCCTTGACCACGTCTATCTGAGGTGTGCGGTTACGCTCGCCCTCAACGTCGGAAGAGGAGGAGTCGTCTTCGGACTGGAAGCGCCTTGCTGCTGGGCGTCTGGTGCCGAGATTGGAAGATGGTGTGGATGTACCGTTGGTGGTTGGAGGTGTGGCAAAGCCGAGAGCAGCCAGGGAAGAACTGGCGCTAACAGTTGTCGTCACCGGCGACGGGACGGCAGAGAGGTTAGGATGTACCGAGGTCCCATCACGGTGCACCAGCTCGGCGAGGGCGGAACGCAGCCGAAATGACTTGTCGTGGGAGCAGCCGTTGGGACAGCCGCCCCATCTCCGAGGCGGTTTCACCGGTGAGTCTGCGGACAAGGCCTTGTCGAGCTTAGACGTGTCCTTGCTGCCTGGGGTGCCAGCGTCAGACTTCTCCTTCTCCTTCTCCTTCTCCTTTCCTTTCTTCAACGCCCTTTCTTTGCGCAGCTCTGACCATGTCCGTAGGTTGTTCTCCAGCACATATTTGCCACTGTCCTGCTTGTTCATTATGAGTAGCTCGCAGTGGTTGATGTTTCGCAGATCTTCGAAGTACTCGACGCTGAAATGGTACCATTTCATCAGGAAGACGCGGGACATCAAGCCATGAGTAACTGTGAAGGATTTTGGTCAGTCTCTTTGTTGCAATGTACCAGTGCAGGGTGCATATGCGAGTATGAATATGAAGGTGGGCATACCTAGCACGCACACGCTGGCGAAGTCGTCCTCGCCAAATTGCCTCCAGAGACTCTCGTTGAAGCCACTTATGCGGTCGTAGGCGTCCGCGGCGCTCTCGCCGTTTGGTATTCTGTAGAAGAAGTGGCCATAGTCGGCGCGCTCCTGCCACATCCTCTCCATCTCGGCGGAGCACGGCTGGAAGTTCCCAAAGTCCTGCTCGCGAAGCCGAGGCTCTTCGTAGACCTTGATGTTGTTCCGCTTGAAGGGCGAGGGCTCGGCCTCATCCGAGGTCAGGGTCGCCAGGATCCCCTCGGTGGTCTCCCTTGTGCGGCGGTAGGGCGAGGTGAAGAAGTGCAGGGTGTCGTCGGCGCGGAGCATCTTGCGCAGGCGTTTGCCTGCATCGTATGCTTGTTGCCAGCCATCTGGGGTCAACTTGACGCGGTGGTCAGGAATCGTCTGGTGGATCTCGCGGTTCTCTGCAGGGGGCGCAAGGCTACGTCAGCGACCTGTAGTTGTGGGCCAGGGCAGGTAATTAGGGGTCCAGGTCTCCAACTTACTATTCCCTTCGGACTGGGCATGCCTGATGAGGATGATGAGCCGAGGCTTCGCCATGGTCAGCTTGCTTGCCTAGCCTGGAAAGAGTGGCCAAGTAGTGTACAGGCGAGGCGAGGCGAGGCAAGACAAGACAAGGCAGATAAATATGTACGGGGCAAGCACACGGGGCAAAAAAAAATTGCAGATTTGTAGCAAATAAATGGGCGGGTGTTCAGGTGGAGCGCAGGAGAGAGGAATATATTGGTCAGGGGCGAGAGGCGACGATCTGTGCAGTTATCTTGAGACAAAGGCAGCGAGTGTGATGGCAAGACAGGCGAGGTAGGCAAGGCCAAGAGGGAGTGGGGGAAGGAGCGTTGTGGACAAAGGGTTGGTTGGCAAATATCATATGTGTGCACAGTGCAGAGAGAGGCGGATAGATGGTTGGGCTAGCGGGTAAGAGGAGGAGCAGTAGGTTCAACGATTGGCTTGTGTGGAATGTGTACCCCTTTGCGCTGCGGACGGACAGGAGCCATCCGGCCGAGTCTATATAAGGCCCAAGGTCGGTTCTGTTTGGGCAGAAGAAAGTGTTGGGACGGATGAGACGTGATGGTGGCAGGTGCTGTCTGTGGGGGACGAAGTCTATTGATGGGATGACAGAGACGACTGAGCTGGTCTGTTGAACGGGTGGATGGCGTGGTCTGAGACGGGGATCGTCCTGCTGCTAGCGGTGGTGATGGCCTGAGGGCAAGAGACGCGAGACAAGAGACAGTCGAGACAGAGACAAGATACAAGAGACAATGCAGCAGTGGCCGACACGAGGAGGAGAGAGTGTTGGCAGGATGCAGATGCGGAGTGTGGAGTGCAGAGTGCAGAGTGCAGAATGCAAGTTGGTGCGGTGCTGAGGGACCAGAAGAGGCGAATAATGTGCGACAGGGCAGCAAAGCATTAGCAAGCATCAGCGGAGCAGCCTGTACCCCTCCGGTAGTCTCTACGGTATTGTTAATTCTGGCCCTGGTGCGACTCTGGGTTGCTTGTCATGCGGGAGTGGATAGCGCAGGCCGGGGGCAGAGGTAAGGGGGTGCTTGCCCGTTTGCCGCCGTAGGGAGTTGCCCCTGGCCAGGTTTCGATTTCCAACTTTATTGTTGGCGACGGACTAGTCTGCGTAGACTAAATAGTCACTTCATATGCTGGGCATTGGAGATTGGAGAGATGGCGCAGTGCATACCTGGGCACATACTTACATCGTAAGGTCGGTCGTGCGGACTGCCCCGTCGACGGTCGAGGCCAAGACGCACAGGGAAAAGGATACTCACCGTCCGTGCCCAGCCCGCCCGACCCTTCGTTCGGTCGTTGGTCCCTGATCGTGTCATGGGCCCGATGCTCCCTGCCGTGATCGCCGAAGTCCGGAGCAGCGGATCGCATCATTTCGGGCGGCATCATTCTTAATAACCTCGCTAATATAAGGCTGAAGGCTGAAAGGAGCCGGCAAATCGGTTAGGCTATCGATCCACCCGCCCCTCGCCCCCCCTCGTCACCCACCCTCACCCTCTTCTTTGTTTCAATCCCCGTTTCGTTTTCAGGCTGGGCAGTCAAGTCTGGCCCCCATGTCCATGTCCATGTCCATGTCAGGTGTCGGCGAGGGATGTCATATTTCTGCGCTTTGGCACTTCCTGCCAGTCAAGTGAGGGCCACATGCAGAGAGAGAAGAGAACGAGAGAGAGAGCGCAGCAAGGTTCACGGGCGGCAGATGCGGCAGGTGCGGGGGCAGAGTGCGCGGCTATCTCCCGCCCTCCCCCTCATAAGCGCCAACACACGCACGCACGCTCCCACGCATGCATGTGCAGGGCAGATGCCATATGCAGATCCAGACCGATGTGGCAGTTTGTGGGCAGACAAATGAACTTCCGGCATATGGCTGGTTCATCCGCCGTTGGGCCAGCATTACACTGGGACATTAAAGGAACGTACACTAGTCTACAAACATGTAGGTAATCTACTGACCTGCCAGTGCCTATGTACCTCAATCAGAATGTGACCTTGGGGGGTTAGATGCATCACATGCACCCGTAGCCTGACCAAGTCCCAGGTTGTGCATATACATCTCGAGGTGCTGGTGCCAATGGCTGGGTGGGTGGGTACACAGGTACTCGTTATCGCCAGCTCTTTCTATCCCGTATCAGCGGGCGGTAAGCTTCCCAGGCGCGGGCCGAGGCGCTCGCTCAATTTCCGCCGCAGCGGCTCCCAGATTCTCACCCCGGCCCATCCAACGTTGGTACCTAGTAGGTAGTCTATCTGCTTTCGTCGTCACCTGTTCACACGCGAGCTAGTCGACCACGACACACCGCATCACACTCACCGCAAACCAACGCAGCGCATTGCATTGCATCGCGAGCCAGCTCTACATGGACCAACCCTCCACAGGCCAAGGCTGCTGACCACACCCACACGTCCACATCGACAACCACAACCACCACCACAACATGTCAGGCACAGGCCCGGACTCGCTGCCCACCTCCGCGGACCCCCGCTCCAAGCGGCCCGTCAAGAAGCGCGCCCTCAGCCCGGCCTCGGCCCAGGCGGGCCAGCTGGAAGCCCTGTTCGCCCGGCCCGACCAGGAGATCCGCGTGCCCCCCTCAGGGCCCCAGGACCCGGCCCGCCGCCTGCCGCTCCCCCCCGAGATCGTCACCAACGTCCAGGGGTCCTCGGCCGGCGCCGGGTCCGGCGAGTTCCACGTCTACAAGGCCGCCCGCAGGCGCGAGTATGAGCGGCTGCGCGTCATGGACGACGAGGTGCGCCGCGAGGCCGAGGCGCGCGAGTTCGCCGAGAAGAAGACCGAGGCCGAGCGCAGGGACGACGAGAAGACGCGCCGGAACCGCGAGAAGAGGGACAAGATGAAGGCCAGGAAGGTGAGGGCCAAGGCCGCCGCCGGCCACAAGAACGGCCCTGCCGCTGCTGCCGGCGGGGCCGCTACGGGCGGCGGTGGTGGCCTCAAGCCAAGGCAGGACGGCGCGAACAAGCAGGGCCAGGGCCAGGACGGCAAGCCGGAGGACGACACCAGCAACGCAGATTCCAAGGCCGCCGACGCCGCCGCTGTTGCCGCATCGAGCGCTCCGGGTCTGGTCATACACGACGACGACTGAGCGGCAGCGCCGAAAGAAACAGTCGTAGCAATCACGCATTATGCAGGCAGCAGCACATCACAGTTCACAATCCATACGGGAGAGACAGGCATTCGGGCCCGGAGTGCTTGCAATTATGTCTTTTCCTCTACCTGGACCAACGTCTATGGGGGTTTAATACACAGGGTATGATTTTGCCGATACATCAATCTCCACCTCTCTGAAATGCGCGCCAGGTCTAATCTCACATTTCCTCCTCAGCAAGCTCAGTCATCGCCCCCGCCGGTACCGACACCTTGTGGCGCCTTCTTGGCAGAGCAGATGTCGTCAACACGTAGCAGGAGGCAGGCAGCCTGTAAATAAAACATGTCAGCTTGGCCAGGGATTTTGGTGAGGGTGGGAGGAAGGGATAGTAGGTAGCTCTTCTCAGGTCGCCATGCAATACATACCTCAATCGCCGTCTTGAGACTCTGCAGCTTGATAGCCTGTGGCTCCCACACGCCGTACTCCTTCATGTCGGCCAGCGCGCCGGTGTCGCCGTTGATGCCCCACGAGCTCTTTCCCTCGGCATGCTTGGCCCGGAGATCCGTCAGCACGCGCACGGGGCTTGCACCCGCGTTCTGGACCAGCGTCCGGGGGATGACCTCCAGCGCATCGGCCACGGCCTTGTACGGCCACTGTTGCACGCCCTCGATACTCTTCGCCTTCTGGCTCAGCCTGACAGAGACGGCCATCTCGGTCGCACCACCACCCGGTGACAGGCGAGGGTGGAACATGACGTTGCGCGCCACGCCCATGGCGTCCTGGAGGTTTCGCTCAACCTCGTTGAGGACGTCCTTCGACGGTCCGCGGAGAAGGACGGTGCAGGCCTTGGGGTCCTGGCACTTGGTGAGGAAGGAGAAGTACTCGTCGCCGATCTTCTCGATCTCGAAGAGGCCACACCTGGTGCCGACATCAGACTCTTGCAGGTCTTCCACGCGGTTGACAATGGTGGCGCCGGTAGCACGTGCGATTCTGTTGTTGTCCGTCTTTCGCACGCGACGCAGGGCAGTGATGTTTGCCTTCACGAAGTAGTGCTGTGCCAGGTCTGGCAGCAGATTGTCAGTAAATACCCCTGCGTTGGAAATCGTCTAAATGTATCGGCACTCACCTGATACTCCCTTCTCGGTGATAACGAGATCGGGCTTGACCGCCAGAATGGCGTCGCACATGGCCTTGACCTGCTCCTCTTCGATCCGCAGTACGTGCTCCCAGTCCTCCTCCTTGGAGATCTCGATCTGCGTCTGCGACTCGCCCTTCTTGTACTCCAAGGGGCAGTCGAGCAGGACGATTCTTGGGTTCTCGATCTTCCTCCGCATCTTTGGGTGTGTGATGTCCTTGTTGACCATGACACCGTCCAGAACCTTGCTGTTCTCGATCTCTCCGCCGGGCACCTTTTCCACACGGGCATATCTCTTGATGTCAACCTCCGTCTTGCCGGTACCAGCCTCCCACGAGACTGTCCGCACGGCCTGCAGGGCAAGGCCGCACATGAGCTCTGACCACCTCGAGACGAACTTGGTGCCGATGGATGAGGAGATGAGGCCGTACATGGCCTTGTCGTCGTTGATATCAATCGGTAGGGAGATCTCTTCGATGATCTGGAGGGCGTCGGACAGGGCGCGCTTGAAGGCAGAGATGATGACGACCGGGTGGATGTTCCGCTCGAGTTGGGGCATTGCCTGTGCCAGTATCTCACCAGCTTTTCAGGGGGTCAGCGTCCTCCGTAATTCCCTTCTGTACCTATGAAATGAAGTAGCTCGAGCTCACCGAGAATGATGACTGTCGTGGTCCCATCCCCAACCTCCTCGTCCTGGGTCCGGCTGAGCTCGATCATGCTCTTGGCTGCAGGGTGCGACACCTCGATCTCTCGCAGGATGGCATGACCGTCATTTGTGAGCACGATACCTCCCATAGGATCCAGAAGCATCTTCAGCATGGCCTTGGGGCCGAGACATGATCGAATAATGTCGGCGACGCTGCACAGGAGGCGGTCAACAAGCTGTGTCTCTGACGCTTCGCCCATAAGGGGAGAAAGGAGCAGGGTGGGATGGGAAAATGATGCTGCTCACGTCTTGGCGGCATGGATGTTGGACAGCTGGGCCTGCCTTCCGGTCTGCCTCTCACCGGTGCCGGTGTCTGCAAAGCGCCATGGCATCAGTCTCTGTCCGCTGTCTCGATCTGTGTAGCTCCTTATGAGCTTCGTGGCGGGGCCAACGTACTCATAACCACGACTGGGGCCTGCATCTTGGCTGTTCTCTGGGGGTGATCGGCCGGAATTCAGGTGTGCGACGCGGGGCCGGGATTGTCGAGTGTCGCAAGAGTTCGAGATGCCGAATCTAAAGTAAAAGACCGACTTTGGCACTGCTGTTTACTTCCAGGCTTCTGGACCCCTCGAAAAAAGCTCCTTTGGGTAGCTAGCCGATAGGCGATAGCTGGCACTGGGTTAGGTAAGCAGGGTGTTTGGGTGCACTGTCCCCCTGTTGGCGTCCCTCATCACGGTACGTGAGCCGGACTAAGACGCGACCACAGCGCGTTCCAATTCTCGGCCTCACCAAAAAGTCGTGTCATGCTAAGCAAAGCGTATTTCACTTCATATCAAGATTCTGGCACTCACACCTCTACGAGTACAGCGCACATTGATCACAAACCACCTATCCGTCTATTGAATCAAGCGCAATATGCCCTGTCCCAGGCTCTTGACCGACAACTCTGGCTTGGCCACCGAAAAGAATCATGGGCCAAGGAAAAGCTCCGCAGTGTCCAAGGACAACTAGCTCTGGCACCTGCAATCATTTTCGGCTGCTGCGACGACTTGCTAATTCTAATATGACATCAGACTAACCTGATTGCATAGGGAATTCTGCCTGTGTCAGCGATGTTCAAAGTGGCGCTGGCCTCGAACGCTTGCTCAACTCGTCTCTTGACTGTGGCACGAGAAGTCTCGTCTACTTTCGCAAGGCCGCATGTCAAGGTTGCGCTCCGTAGATACCCTCTCCTTCTCTTCTTAGGGGCCTCATAGGCATGATAGTCACAGATCAAGTCTGTGGACAGGGTGAGTGACTGACCAGGCTTCTCTGGTCGGGCCAGACAACTGATCCTGAAAGAGTGTGACCGCCCTTGGACATAGTTCTAAATATTCGAGGGCCATCACTCTTATCTCTCTCTTCGTCAAGTGCGAGGAAGGAGCGTTGCAAAGATAGCGTGGACTTGATTGAAAGACGGGGCAAGGGCCTCTTGTCTTCGACCTTGCACCTTCCCCTCACCTCGCACCCGGAGAATCTGAGCACGAATCTCAATTGTTCTGCTTCCCCAAAAACTTGTCGACCGGTCCCGACACATTGTATTCGCCGTGACTCCAAGGCAGGATTCTTGTTGTCGAGCCGTCCGCAGCAAGTCTACATGCCCTCGGTCGCCGGCCCGGAATCCCAGAACCGGACCGGCGAATGGTATGTTCTTGGCGCGGGTCACAGCCGGGCAAAAGGTCTTCACTGATAGCGGCACGGCCGCTTAACCGTCTTCTTATACGGCGACTCCTTCCACATCGAAGTCCACCAGCCCAGAAGAACGGTCGATTCAACAGAACAATATCACCAACAGTCTTCTCCCTAACAATTTGATCGTGCTTGGAGAATTCCTGGACAAAATGGCACCATCAGCAGTATCGGAACCCGCCCCAACGGAGACCCTCGCCGTCACCAAACAACAGCCTGCCGAGAAGGTTGAGAAAGAAGTGACCCCTCTTGAAGCCATATCACACGGAGATGTCTTGCCCAGTAGGTAGAAACCATGGGACTCGCGCGAACAACAGCTTCACAGTGTGAGAGTGATTAACATCAAATAGACATTCCTACCTTCCCAAGCTACACAGCAGAGCGGAAACACATCCTCGTTCACATGGCCGCTGTCTTCAGAAATTGGTCTCGGATGGGCTATGCCGAGGGACAGTCAGGGCACATCTCCGTCCGCGACCCTGAGTTTCCCCAGATCATGTGGATGAATCCTCTCTCCCGCCACTATGGCACTCTGACGGCCGGCGACATGATCCCGATGGAGATTGACACAGGACGCATCGTTGGGGGAAACCCGAATCCCGCCACCGGCAAGATCACTTCCAACAAAGCCGGCTACTACATCCACAGTGCCGTGCACAAGCGACGTTCTGATATACACGCCATATGCCATGCACACACACCCGCTGGGCGGGCATGGTCCGTCTTTGCTAAGCCCCTTGAGGTAAGCAGCTTCCGCATACATTTTCAATCTTCTCATGAACCAACATACTCCCATCGACGGCCTGGTCCTCCCCATATACGGATGAAATTTCTTCCTTGGTGCTTTCATAGCTGACTCCTGATGTTGCAGATGATCACTCAGGACGTCTGCAGTCTATACAACTGCCATGCCGTCTACTCAGATTACGGCGGCATCGTCTTCGCCTCAGATGAGGGCGAGCGAATCGCAGACGCGCTGGGGCAGCACAACAAGGGCGCAATCCTCATGAATCACGGCTTGTTGAGCGTGGGATACACCGTCGACGAGGCCGGCTTCGTCTTCGGGCTGATGGAGCGCAGCTGCGCCATCCAGCTGCAGGTTGAGGCTGCGTGTGCAAACGGCCTGAAGAAGAGATACATCAGCGATGAGGAGGCCGCCTACAACTGCAAGATGGCGAGTGAGAACCATGCTATGTATCGGGAGATGCAGCCTGACGTGGAGCTGGAGTTCGAGGCTGCGGGCGGTGAGGAGGTGCTGGCGAGGGGTTTTGACAGCCTGAACGCGAGCATTTCCTTGTCATAGTTATGATTCCGGGTTGCCACACCGCGTCAAGCCTATACCCCATACTTTCAGGCGAACAAGAATGTAGAGCCATATCTACCTCCCGGATTTTCAAGACGGGGACTGCGTTGCCATCCTATGCCTGAGGGCGCCGAAATAGAGAAGGATTAATCATGAGACATGAATACAATGAGTTTTGGTTTTTTGCAATTGTGCATGCTAAGTATCCTATCGTGAGTCGCCCTCTATGACGTCTCTTAGCCCAATTAGTTTCTACAGATGCCCACTTAGACTTCTATACTCTTACCTTGTCTGTCTTACCGGATCTATTCGCTACCTATTTATAAGTTAAATCCTTGTACTTTCAACGCCATTGCCCCTGGATCGGTATTCTAGCACAATTTGCTTTTCTCTTTCACTTTCCTGTAAATGTTAAGAACCACCCCTGAGCCCATTCCAGGCCTTGGTAGAGGCTGGCATGCGATTATGTTGCTGCTGAGACCTACGACTCAGTTGCAATTCAGATCCAGTTCTCTCTAGAGGTCGGGGACATATTCTCAGGCTGCCTTAAGATATCTCTGCAGTTCTCAACGGATTCTGTCGCCAGGAATAGCGTGTGGTAAAAGAACAGTAGAAAACCCATTCATGTCCAATGCTACATACGCTTGGTGCAAGATTGGATGGGCATCTTTCTCCTGTGAAACTCGTATTTTTCTATAGAGTCCTTGACCGTGAAGTGGGCATTACAAGTCCCGTGGCTACCTAGGCAAATGACATTTGAGGAGATTCAGAGGCCAACACAGGCGGACTTGTGCTACTTCGTATACTTTACGGATAATAGTGGCCCAGGTCACTTTCGAAAATTGTGTCCAGCCGGATCCTCACAAGCAGCTACCGCCATGTCCAGTACCTAGGTAAATCTCTGTGCATGGGCATCGCTACCCTTGCCTTCGGTGACAAGACACCATAGTCAAGCCAGACTAAATTATTAGACTCGTACTCTCAGAGCGCATACCAGCTGAAGGTACTTTGGGCCTCCGGCAGGATGCAGTGATCTCTAATGATTCAAGCAGACAAGGTCGACTTGTCACCGATTCAGCTGAACTTTGTACAATAGGGAATTTGAAAGATACGAGCCAAGCATACTGGGGCCAGAAACGGACGGCATTGAGCTGTCACTTTTTTGTGTGCTCGTCATAGTGTCTCATACTGCCCGATTTGGCATGTCACATGTCGCCGGTGCCCAGCCTCTTCTAGATTCTGACGTTGAGGATTCTGATGAAAGGTATGATATGTAATAAAGGCAACACACAAATATACTACATCAGAGAATTACTAATTTTGATACTACACCGGTCTAGATGTAGGATCTTGGCGACTCATTCAATACAACACAAAATTACGCAGCGTCCATCCTGCGCAAGAACATCTAGGTACTTTTGGATATCATTCCCCCTCATGAGGGACCCTTCTACCACGGCTTTCATTGCGCCGCCCGAGACCTCAGACTCGTGCCCTAGCTACGCTCCTACCCAGATTGACTTCTGAAAACCCTATTGACGCTTCAGAAACACGAATGCTGAGTCAGAACTAATTGGGTCAATGCTTACTGCAGTTAAGGCGCGCCTGCAGCCGAGTGTCACAGGTTGATCATCCAAAGGGGCGTACAAACAGGCACAGGTGGGTTATATAACAACATCTTGCTCTATACTCCAATTCTGAAGACTTCCTGGCCATACATTCCTCATGGGAAGCCTTTTCCCAGACTTGGTCACTCCCGAAATTTCGAGAACTTAATTGTCCGTTCACCTGATAATTCCATCCCACACAGGGCCAGTGGTAATACATACAAACAACGTGCACGAGGCACAGGCACATTCATATCCACTGAAAATGGCCAGCATCGCCGAGCACGATGTCTCTTACGCAGACGGCGCAAAGAAGATGCACTACCTCGCCGCCGGTCCCACCACCGGCCCCTTGATCATCTTCCTCCACGGCTGGCCAGCCATCGCCCTGACATGGAAACGCCAGCTGCTGACCTTTGCCTCGCTGGGCTTCCGTGCCATCGCACCAGACATGCCCGGCTGGGGCAAATCGACCGCCCGCCGCGTCACAACTGACTACACCCAAGAGGCTCTCGTGGAGGGCATGCTGGCCCTGCTCTCCGCCGCCGGCCGATCCGCCGGCGTCTGGGTGGCACACGACTGGGGGGCGCGGGCGTGGCATCCTCGCTCGCGGCGCACCATCCCGCCGCCATCCAGGCGCTCATCCTCCTCTGCGTGCCGTACAGGTCGCTCGAGCTGGGCCTGGACCACCTGGTCTCGTTCGTCGACCGCACCACCTACCCGGCGGGCGAGTACCCCTACGGCCAGTGGGACTACATGGCCTACTACGAGGAGGCGTTTGAGGAGTGCGTAAAGCAGCTCGAGGCCGACGTGCCCGCCTTCTGCAAGTCCGTCTGGC
Source organism: Diaporthe vaccinii (assembly GCA_039880775.1). Lineage (NCBI taxonomy): Eukaryota > Fungi > Ascomycota > Sordariomycetes > Diaporthales > Diaporthaceae > Diaporthe > Diaporthe vaccinii. The sequence continues at coordinate 2,285,101 of JBCEDN010000006.1, read as the reverse complement.
CGCGCCCGCCGGAACCCAACGGGTACGACGCCGCCAACGCGTTCAAGCCGGCCTTCTCAGCCAGCATCCGCAAGAACCGTGGGCGCTTCGGCGGGAAGCCTACACCACCGGCTGACACGCTCCCGGCACCGCTACTAGAGGGCGAGGTGTTTGACGCCTAAAATTGTGGAGGCGACGGGGGAGACGGGGCTATGGGGAGGCTGCGCGTACTACTCCAACCACAAGGCAAACGCGGCGTACAACGGCGCGGCGCCGGACGGGGGACGGCTAGGCAGGGACAAGCCGGTGCTGTTCGTCCACGCCAAGTTCGACTTCGTGTGCGCCACGCTCACGACCCGGCTGGCGGACCCGATGCGCGAGGCGTGCGAGAACCTAACCGAGGTCACGATCGAGGTGGGACACAACGTGCACTTTGAGAAGCCCGAGGAGGTCAACGCCGCGGTGGCGAGGCTCCTCGTGGAGGAGGTCAAGGGAATCTGGCCTGGGTATGCGGACTTGGGGTGTCACAAGCTGAACGCCTGAAGGGGCCAAGAGAACCCGGCGCGCTCGCTCAAGTAGTCATTTCCAACGAGGGACCTCTTGACCACAAGTTATATAAATTTATTCAACGTACTGCCGCAGGGTTATGATCATTTTATTCGTTTCATCTGTCGCTGTCGATTATATCCTAATATCTCTCCACGAAGTCAGGGCTGCAGGCATGACGCTGGGGCACTTCGAATGTTGGTCTAGATCCATGGCAACACCGCCATTCGGCATGAATAGAATACCTGAGCTGGGTGGGTACCTATAATAAGGGGAGGAATGTACGGATGCGATGGCTAATTGAAGATAACGCCAGGAATATTAGGCATATACAATGGCTGGCCTAAAGCCATGGAAGATACGGGGATGGTAAGACTCGGAGTTCCCTGGTCGAAGTCTTCAAACGAAGCAGACTCTGCTGTTCTCCTTGGGGATTCCAATACATCAAAGCTCATATGACTCCTGTGTGACAATCGGATGAATCCTGATCCTTACGAGTATTAGCCACATTGGTGCATAGTGTAATTCACCTGGAAGATACATATTGCATGTATTTAAATATAGCATAGCAATCTGTGTACCATCAATTTCTCAATGAATCTCGTCGGACGATCGGATCTGTATCATGTGTTAGTATCTTTTCTTGGCCTACGAATTGTTCACATTGCTTTGTAATCAGTTCAATGCGAGCTTTGCACCATCGCCAATATTGTGGTATTTTTCTGCAATGTGAGTCTAAGAGTCAGGTATCGTTTGCGTTGTTGAGTCAGCTAATCCCCGTTCGAAGGCGGTTGTACTTGTCTGGTAGGATATATAGTTTTGTCAAACTGACGCCCACAGCTCTGAGGAAACTTTTCCAGACATGTGCTAGTTGTATTTGAAGACTTCTTGAGACACGTCTTGAGCCATGCCAGAGAAATGTAAGTGTGTGGCATGGTGAGCAGAGAGTCCAATATGATGAAAAGGCTCAACTAGTCGATTGATCCATTGTCGTTTTGGGTGGCATTGAGAGTGGCAAGTGTCGGCACGACATCGCCAGGTATAAAGGCTCGGATAAGCTCTACAGTGGTCGCCAGGTTATTGTCGGCGTGGGCATACATGTCTCTCACTGCATTACCAACGGCGGCCAAGCTGTCGAGCTCGTGCGTAAAGGAAATTATACTTGGAGGGTAACTAATTGTAGTCAACTGGGTGTTGCTCACAGTATTCCCTCACAACCATGGAGAAACTGGCATCCCCAGCAAGCTCATGCGGAGCAGTACAGTATCTACCTCGGTATTCAAAGATTCCCACGAGGAATTCGGGTTGTAAGCAACATCCGTGCCTTCCCAACACCTTTAAGAATTGTCAACAGAAGTCTTTGGGCGTCCTACAAGAAGCAGGAAAGAACCCCTTCACGGTGAAATTACCACAACCATAACATTCGTCTTGTACAGGGGATGTCAGGAACCTGTCCACATCGTTGGGAGTGTATTGGGCGATCGCAAAGCAGCTCAGCCGCGAAGTGAACCCAGGGCCCCGAGAAATTCTACACCATGTTCGATAGCTTCACGCCCGCAAAGTCTTATAATATTCACCAACCGAAACTGAAGCCTTGATTTGACCAGGGTTCAAGCCTGCAAGAGTTGCCCACCCTCTAGCAGCTTTGTGGCTACATATTGCATATTAAGCATAAGATATCAATTTGGCATCTTAGCCAATGACAGAAGGATGGGCAGTAGCGTCCTATGGGCACACCAGGAATCCAAACTAGAAGAGCATGTAGCTCTGCTTCTAATCTTCTACAACAAGCATACGACTACCAGTCTCCTTTGACGGAAGACAGCCCGGTTTAAACAAGCAATTTCTTTAAACATAAGGCTAAATTATGGCCCAGACTCGCAACGTCACAATGGTGGCCGGGCGTGTGCTTAATGCCATTCGTCATGTGCCTGCTTAGATCCAAGACACGGTGCCGCGAGCATGACCTGGCGCAGCGTACGAGGCAAGCATGACGTCCCCAAGGCAAATGCCCTGACTTTGGACCTGACCTGGCCGGCCCGTCCATGTCCATGTCCACGACCTGGCCCGCTCCAAAGTCACAAGATACTGTCTCGACCTAGCCGCGGTCAGGCCAAGACGGGGCCTCGTTCGAGCCTGCTTCCCTGCCGCCAGCCAAACGGAACCCGCCAGCAAAGACGATGGGCACCGGCCGATGCAGCCGTGCCCAGCCGATACCCACTCCCGTGCAGCCCGCCCTTTCTCCCCCGGCGAGGCTCGCCAATCTCTCGACGCCTTCCCGAGACCTGTGCCGCTGCCCAAAGTGGACGGGCGGGATGGGGAAATCCTTACTCGCTGTTCTAGAAAGGCCCGGCCGGTTCCTGTGCCTGACTGACCTGGCGCCGCCAGTGTGCCGGTCCCCCCCGCCGCCCCTGAGCTCGCCCATTTTTAATTGCTCTCAGACACCGTGTGCGGCGCCGTTGCACAGATCGAGATAGGGTTGCGCCTTTGTTGCCAGAGGTTCTAGATCGCGTCGCACCCGTGCCCAACGACGGCCGACATCCAACGAAAGCCCGCCTGGCCCTCGCAGGCGCCGCACCCAGAAATCTGCTAGGGCCGATCATTGTCTTGCCTGCCGTGCGAGGCTGGCCTGAGACTTCCTAGGCACGGTACGTAAACGAGACCGGGGCCGGGGGATGGGACTGTGAGCAAGCAGCAAGCCCTGCTGCGCGCAACGGCGTGCGTCTATTGGAAGTGAGAAGGCGGGCGAGACTTTTCACACCGGCGCCAGCGATGCACAGACAACACACACATACGCGCACCGCACACAGAGAGGGCTTTGTTGTTACGGGTGGGGAATGGAAAATGGCCCCCATGGCCCCCGTGAGCAAGAAAGCAAAAAAAAAAAGAGAAAACTCGGTAAGCGGAAAGGAGAGGCTTTGAATCTGCAAGGGGGGAACGAACCATCGGGAGCACCGAAGAGGCGGCGTTCATCAGCGCCCCCCATCGAGGAGGATAGGCGAGCGCTCGCCTGTTCCCGCGGCGGACCACCACACCGCATCTGCCCTTGCCCACCGCGGGGCCGGCGGACAGCAGAGGACATGTCTGAACTCGTCTGAACACATGGTGGCTGACAGCACGTTTCCGCATGCAAGGGTGGACGACAGTTGGGCTTTTTTCCCTCTTCTTTCGCAGAGGGAACAAACGCTGACCTCACTCAATCAATCTCAAGCCCCTGGTCTTGGGTTTCGTGCTCCGTCAGCAAGACACATGGGGGGAGACAGCGCGGCCACCCATCCTGTGTGTCTTCTTGTGTCTCTTTGTCTCCTGAATTTGAGACCCAGCCACGTCAACTGGCAAAAAATCTGCCGACTTGACAGGTACCCACAACGCCCAGGGGGGAAACATGGGGAAGGTGGCCTTCGGCGCGTGCACCCGCCGTGGAGCGGGACGAGAGAAAGAGGGCCCCACGGCCCAGCGCGCGGCGAGAGAGGGAGGGCGTTCCCTTGGCTCTCAAGGACCTCCCGGTCGGGGAGAAAACAAAAACAGTGGGAAACTGGGCTGACATACCGGGAGCGGTCCCCACGGTACGGGGCGACGCTGGAGTCCGGCGACGTCCCCCCCGATGGCAAGCCAGGGGGGGAGGGGTGCGCGTGGGTTTTTGGTTTTTTGGGTGCGAGACGGGCGCTGACCCACCTCGTCGCAGGAGGACTGACGACCCAGAGTCGTCAAGCGAGACCTTTTTTCTCCTCTTCCAAGGGATGTGGGAAGCAAGATTCCAGCCCGGGTGGATCTGGTTCCTGCGCATTTGTGTGCACCGGAAACGGGGCCGGACGCCTGATGAATCGTGCCTGTCAAAGCTTCATTGTGGGTCTGGGACTGGGACTATCGGGTTCGTTAAACTATGGGTACTGCAGGGTGCAATACAGTACAGTGTCTGCCGCCCACGGTGGAAGAGAGAAAAAAAAATTGTGGTTGAAACACGTCTTATTGCCGTGGGTTGTTTATTACTGTGGGCGTCGGTTTAGCAGCCGTGATGCATCCCCGATCTCGATGTCACGGTCCCTGTCTTCACGGATCAGGAACATGGATCTGGTGTGTTCGGAGAGCAGTGAAGTGTCAGGCTCAGAGGCCCAGACAAGCGAGCATTCGGTGTCATCAGAACAGTCAAAGAGCTTTCCATATTATGTAACTGGATTTTTTGCCTGCCCTCTGCTTGCAGGCACGCCCAGATTCCCTTGCACAATAGCAGATATTAATATCTTGGAAGGATTCTTGCCGAACCCAAACGACGGCCCCTAACAGGACGGATGGTACGTACACCCCAGGCTTGGGTTCTGATACACCGACAGTGTCGATGGAGACTTTTGGCTCAACACATAAGTGCCGCGGACCGGTGCGATCCCAGCCCTGTCGGGCTCTTCTTTGCCTTTCGCTGAAGAACTTCATCCACCGGCGTCCAGACCGAGACTCCAGGGCCTGTGGGTACCACTCTACTCCCGGAGCTCGTGTGGGTTCGACACATGGTTCTGCAGGTGCGAGAACGATGCTCGGGCAGCCGGGTTGTCGCTCGCCCTCCACTCCAGTTCACACGTCAAACATGGCTTTGGGTCCAGCCGTCAGAACTTGCGAACCTCCTTTGTAGTCAGCCAGCTAGCTCTGCCTCCCTCGTGCAGGCCGTGGTGTCGTCTGCCCCTGGTTGTCGTCCGGTCTAACACGGGACTATTGTTAGGTGGTGTCCGTGATGACTGGCTGGCCCTGCAGACGGCGACCGGCCAGCCGAGAGCCCGAGATCTGGACCCAACACCAGCGAGAAGATGGTGTCGAGGGCCGATCCCACCCCGTTGTTACCAGACGCAACAGATCCCCCTCCTCCACCCCTCGCTCTCGGACTACAGGTCTGTGACTAACACGTCGTGCCATGACGGCGTCCATGTTTCCGCTAGGGAGTGACTCGCCCAGAGGCCAACGCAGGGCCCGTCGAGAGCGCCTGCAGGGCCCGGGTGAGGGGATGAGCCTTGCAGGCCGCCCCGACCTGACCCAAGCCACGGATTTTATGGGGACGGGATCGACCATGTTGACGGGAGTGGGCACCACTGCGTAGCTTGCAGGTGTGAAACGGGAGAGTCTGTTGAGGGTAGCTCGACAGTCCAGACTGTCTGTCCGGTAAAATAAGCTCTCGGCAGAGCTGGGAGCTTGCCTCTGGGGAGGGATGGCTACAGTATTTTCGCCTCCTGCTCACCCTGTGTGACGCCCAGGAGGGCTGAGAGGAGCAAGAACTGGCAGATTGGCGCAGAGAAGCACACGGCCAGGGACGCAGCCAGAAGCAGATCACAGATCAGACACCAACCCGACAAGGAGGATCGCGACAGAGAGCGATCGGCCGGCGGCAATCATGTGACTGACTATAGGTAGAGATATAGCAGATGCTGGCGAGGCGAGGGGCAATGACTGGGCCTTGGTTCTTTCTTTCCAACTTCCAAAAAAGCTGTCCGAGGGCCATGCGATGGAACCAAACCTTGCTCGGGCTGGGCCAGCGCACACAGCACGGTGCTGTTCCTGGTCCAGCTTGTGTCTCAGACCCCAAATGGCGCAATGCATCACCGGGCCAGTGAAGCTCGCAGCCAGTACGTAATGATGCACGGTGGGAAAAAAAAAAGGTGGAAAGTCGGAGGGGGAAGCTCTTGTCAGCCCAGGGTTCTCTGGAGAAACGTCGTCTGGAGACCTTTTGGAGACTTGGCTTCCATCAGAGGATGCTGCAAAGTGCCGCACATGTGCCGTGTACTGGTTTGTTCCAAGGTTGAGCTCGGAGGCTGAGCACCCTGCGCTCACATAACAAGTACCTTTGTGGCTCGTCCCGCTGCAAGGATGTACTTCCCTTTGTGTACATTCGTGCTGTCCACTGTCCAGAACCTTCGGCTGCTGTCCTTGGTAGCCGAACTAGCTCAGCACCTGGGTTGAGACAGCAAGCCGATGCTGGGCTGCATGTCCGCATCCGGTGAGCAAGCGAGCCTTTGTGCGAGCATTGAGCTGTTGAATCAAGACGGAAGTCAAATTCAAACCTGTGCTGGTCCCACTTAGACAGGGCTTACAGCCTGTTTGTGTGACGAGGCTGCGAGAATGCAAGGGCAGGGGGAACCAAGAAAAAGAAAGTGAGCTTGAGCCAGTTGCCGAGTGAAAAAAGTGATGTGTAATAAGCTTGTCCAAACGGGATCTGTACCCGGGGAAGAAGCAGACACAGAGAAAAAGGAAAAACCTGGGTCGATGAATCACTTCATCGCACGTGGGCACAGCCGGCAGTGGTCCCATCCGTAACGTGGACGGTGCACGCTGTACGGTGTAGACGTCGGGATGAATAAGACTCCTCCAAGAGGGGATACGGGTGCGTGAGCGGGACTGGGTTCACAATTGGGATGCATTGGCATGTAATAAGCGGTGGGTAGCTGAAACTGATCTTATTGTAAGACAGTAAGTAGCTATGTTGTGGCTGACCGTTCTTACTCTCGAGTGTCCAGTCGTTCCATTCCCAGTCAGCCCTGTGGACCAACTCTTGGTAACCCCCATATTGCCCCCTCGAAGTTCCTTTCTCGTGGGGGACCCTTCCATATCCCAGCGCCAGTCCCTCAGCCGCCGGTGCGAATGATCCATCGCAACAACCCAAGGGATCTTTGTCCCTCACCGGGGTGCTCAGAGAAATCCAAGGGTTTGCCTTGGTACAACAACAGAGTCATATCGCTCGCATCCCTGTGAAGACGCCCAGTGTCCTGCCGGACCAGACAAATAAAAGTAGTAAAGAACCTTCCCAATTCCCGTGTAAACCCGTAACTTTTGTAGTAATGCTGTGCTCCGGTTGATGCTTTTTGTGGTACATAAATGACAGAAAGGCCAGGGGGCCCGCCGATAATCGGAGGGCGACAAAAATGACGAGACCACGCTCGACCGCCAGATGTCATCGATGAAGTGGTGATGGGTATTCCCGAGAAATTCCAAGGTCCGAAAATGTTTAAGTGGGGTATCTAGGAAACGAAGTGGTGCCAAGGAATGGCATCATCCACAGTGGAATCCACCGAAGACTCATCGAACGTTCAGTGAGACTGCCTCCGTGAAGATCGTGCGTTCTCGAACGAGCTCGCGTAGGCGAGCAGCTCTTTCCTGGCCGCGTCAGATAGTTGCATCGCGGCTTCCGTGCTGGCAGAGGAGTTGCTCTTCATCGAACACAGGCTGGCGTGGGAGCTCGATGGTGAGAGGACCCGCTGCTGTAAGGCGAGCGAGGAACGACGCTGTGATGATTGCGTGGCTGAATGGCTGAAGTCACAAGCTGGTGACAGGTAGAGCTTGTTCAAGCCCGGTGCGGGTTTCGAGTATCCCCATGGGTAGCTAGGACCGCTGAAGGCAGGGGAGCTAGGGCCGGTGCTGGGGTTCGATGACTGTTCGTACTCTGCCAGTCGGCAGGACTCGGAGCAGTACGTGGTGCTGTCTGTCTGCTTGTCGCAGGTGAGGCAGTAAGAGTGTGTCCAGTCGGAAGACATTGTGTAGGGTGGTGGTTGTTGGTGGTAGAAGTGCTTGACGCAAAAAGCAGGCGAGGATGATTCAACTGGTGGAGAGACCACGGGATCTCGTGCAGGTGGAAAGCTTCGTGGGATAGTCGAGGCTGCTCGAGCTAATTTGATTTGATGTGCTTCCTCTTCCACGTCGACCTGGCTCTTTCACACACAAGTTGTAACGGCGATGGGCTCCAAGTGTTGGTGTTGCTAGGTAACGGTGACGAGTCCGGCGAGCGAGTGCGAAACACAGCGAGCTGTGTGTAGGTAGATTGGTTGAATCGGTGGTGTTCTGGTAGAAGCCAAGGTGTTGTGAAAGAGTCGGGACCAGAGTCGGGTATGTCAAGAGAAAACGAAAACCGAGTTGAAGTGAAGTTGTGGTTGAGTGGGTTATGGGCTTGATAGATGAAGCTTGGGAGGGGAGGAGCAGCTTTTCTACTCTGGACCAAGACACAGCCAAAACGACAGGAGCCCTGCGCGGCCTTGGGACTTCCCCAAGGCATCACAGCCGGGGAGGCCTTGTCACGCAGGAGCGACCATCCCACATCGGACCTAGCGCTAGCGCAGCCTGGGATCCTGGCCAGGGTGCAGGGGTGGCAGGGTACGTGGGTACATGCAAGGCGTGCTGCACTGTGGTGGTGATGGCCGTGGAGTGGTGTGGTGTGGTGTGGTGCGTGTGGGCAGAGGGCGTGTGATGCGTAGAGCAGAGACCAAAACAGACAGGGTGCCCGGGTGTCTCTGAAAAATTTTCAAGGCAGCCTAGACACCCACTGACACCACCCACTGGGCAGCACTGGGGGAGTGCAGGAGGACAGGTGGGCTGCACATTCCTTGCCACCCGACAGCTGAGCCTGCCCGACTTGCCCTGCTGCCCTGCCTGACTGACTGTGGGTGACTGGCTGTGGGACTGGGGAGGGCGTGGGCCTAGGAGCAGAGGTGCCCACCCAGTCACGCTGGCACCCACCACGCAAGCCCACGGCCCCCTGGTGCATCGAAATGCAGCAAGCAGCAAGCATTCGCAATGCATGCTGTACTGTAGATACACACCTGCCGTTGTCGTGCTGTTCAAGGTGCCGTGCAACGAGAACAAGGCAGTGGGGCGCAGGGCGTGGCCACGGCAAAGTGGAGTTGGCCGTGGGTGCAGCTTGCTCATCTGTTGCTGTTGATGTTGCCGGTTGCTGGCCCCGGCCCTGGTCCTGGTCCTGGTCTGCTGCATTGCGGGAGGTGGAGCCATCCGCACGCAACTGGGCAGTAACATTGGGACACAGCACCCCGTGGACGAACAGACAGCAGTGAGGGCCAAGGTGAAGGTCCACTGGCCTGGACAGGACAGACCGGACAGGCTGAACGGTGCCGTCAGGACCGTCCACTCCAGTCCAGCGATGGGTGGGTGGATTTGCTGGCTGGCTGGTCTGATCAACTAAACTTTGCCGCTCACGAACCGATGTGTGAGGGAGTAACTCTCGTTGCTCCGGTCGGGGCCTGGCCTGGCCTCTCTTGGCCCTTCATGTTCTGGTTGCACAGTTGCACGGGAGCACGGAATTAGGCACTCTGGCTTGCAGCAGCATGCTGCGGCCTGGGCGTTGAGTTTTCGATGCAAAAGTAAAAGATAGTACGGGGTGGGGAATAAGCTCTTGCCAATTGTCTGTCGGCTCGTCGCCCTCTCTCCCTGTCCCGACTCATCAACCTCAGCATTTCCTGCCCTGTAAACTGGGTCTCGCAGACTCAGGGTCTTGGATTTGCAGATGTGATGGATGGGTGGGTGTCTGGCGAACCGTCTCGCATGCGCACATTAGATTCGTAGTGCAAGACACAATCATCCCTCGCCCATTTGGACCTCTCTCATGCGTGCCTATCTTGTCTCCCACGCGGTAGTCGTGAGTGTAGTTATCTTTCCAGGGTCCGCTAATAGATAAGATGTTGCGATCTGCAAGCACCGTCGCCTGCTTGTGGAGGGTTGAGACGGATGGGCAAAGGCCTAATCTTCACGGCTCGCTGAACGGGGGACGTGGGGGTCGCGATGCACTTCCGTCTTCAGTAGGCAGCCCCCGGGCCAGCGTTACTTTGGGAGTGGGCTCCGTCGCCCTCAAGGCAAATCCCGTCCCCCCTATCTTTGCAAGGTTGAGATGATCTCGAGAAGCTTCACAGCACGAGCTCGACCCGCGGGTTCGGTAATAGCGCTCGTGCAATCCGTCGCTCGAATCAAGACGAGATAGAGAAATTGCGCACCACAAAGGAAGGATGGGCGAGGCCAAGCCGTAAGCGCCGTCGACGGCGCCAGATCCAGGCCAGCAGGAGGAGCTCAAAGGTCAACCGCGAGAGGGCGGGAACGGGCCTGGAGCTGCACCTGCACTTGCTGAAGGCCGTACCACAGCAGGCGCTGGATGATTGATTAATCCTGCAGTCCCTGGGGGCGGCAAGCAATCGCATAGCATTGTAAACACGGCACTGGGAATGCCTGCACAGCGACAGGCGCTCCAACAAGCCGCCGTCCAGTCTGCCAGTCCAAGCATCATGCGATTTTCGCAGTCCTGCCGTGCAGCATTCCAGTGACGCGACCTCCCTCTTGGCTGCATGTGCTCTTTCATCATGGCCACGACCTCACAATTATCCCCGCGCCGTCGGCGGCAGCCACGTTGCACATTGGCCATGTTGACACATCGCCGCCGCTGGCTATCAAACCTAATCGTTTTGCATTTCGCCTCCACGATGGCCCTCGTCTCAGAGCAGTGCAACCTGGCGTCCATTTCCGTCATTCACGTTCTGGGATCGGCGCCGGCGAGCCCATGCCTGTCCTGCCCTCATGCTCTGTGTCTGGTGCGTCCTCCTCCCTCCCTCAACGCCCGGTGCAACCTGGTGCACCTAAGAGCGGAGCTACTGTGCTGCATAACCATGGTGGCTGCCCTCTCGCGAGGCCACCCCCCCTCCCTCACACCACCAGACCAACCATCAAGGCACATGCAGGACAAGCCACGGAGCTGCAGGCGGCATGGATCGTGGAGATCTTGCGCAGCTGACCCAATGGCCGATGACCAGCCCGGAGACGAGCACTAAACACTGCCTGCCGCCCACGCCCATCCCCTCTTTTCGCTTGCCAAGCACACGAAACCATCGCCATCAACGTGGGCATTTCCCTAGGCGCTATGCCTTGACTGGTCACGTATGCATGAGCCCTTGCGAGCCTGCAGCGACCTTGGTTACAAAGTGGCTTGGGGTTTGGGATCCTGCATGACGGCAACAAATGCTCCAGAGCGTCTTCCCCAAAAAAGACCTTGGTTATCAAACCAGCCTGGCCAACTAATCATCTTGGACCATCGCCGACCCGTTTCGTCCAGCAGCAGACCAGTTCCTGGGCCGGGGCCACTATCGCCTGTCCGTGGCCTGACGTTGGCCTCCAAGGTGCGAGCAAGCATGTGTGTCTTCTCATACGTATCTAGGAAAATTACTGGACCGTACGAGCGTCAATGATTGGTCCAGCTAGAGCCGCCTGCCTGACAAAATGTTATGCTGTAGGTAGTCCGAACCTCCCACCCACAACTCGGCCACGGCCTTGCGATGCTCGGCACACAAGCTGCCTCAAACTCAGCATGGGTTTCGCCCAGTGATAAGGTCTGTACCCTGGCAGGTTATCCGCATGGCTAAGGAGAGCAGTCGCAATATTGTGAGTGATTGTTGTTATCGAGGCCCCGGCCAATTGCTCGGCGAGGCTGAATGGCGTTTGTGCCTTTCGCGACTATCGTTACCAAGATGACGAGATCATACGCCACGAGGCTGCTATATCATCATCATCCACCACTTCTACACTATTATCCACTAGACTCCTCAGTTAAGGGCCAAGTCGAGCAGCAACTGAATCGACGCCCGCGCTAGACGTGGCCAATCGTTCGTCCCTACAACCTCGACGACGCTTTCACGCATGATGCACTGCGAGAACGACTTGGTCAGTAGGGTGTGGACTGCACACACCATCCACCCACACGAAGACGTCAAGGGTTCCACCTCCACATTTTTCTCGGGATGAGGTGCGGAGATTAGTGGATCTCCCGCCGAGTGCTCCATCACGAAACCACCTCAGCGGGCCTATTGAACGACGACATCATCACCGGACTAGCCAAGCGATTCGTGCACGACGGGTGGGGTGTGACCTCGACCACCTCCAATTGGTCGACCGGCCTCTTTCGCTCTGCGCAGCTCGGGTTGGCTATCTCGGCTCCAGGAACCAGGGTTTACAATATGCTGCAGACTTGAGGTTTCAAGCTGGAACTCGCGTCGCTTTGGGGCCATCATCCTTTCATTGCCATTCCTATCCCCCTCCCTCTGGCATACCACATCGTGATTTCAACTCCGGCACATGACGGGTTGGAGGGTGCCTTCCCGTGCCCCACGATTGGCACAGCCTGATCAATTGCCAAGGACGGCGATACTGCCACAATCTTGTGCTCTATCGCTGGCTGTCCCTTTCTCTCGCCGTCCTCCCCCCAATAATCTGCAGCAGTAGTCTGACTATCTAACAATGGCACTGTAGCTGTGTCTGTGGGACATGCACCCGCCCACACCTTGATACTGTCAGGCTGCCAGGAGGGGGTAAGCCAGACTGCCCACATGCGTACTGCACTGACGACGGGGGGCGCCATTACTGCGTCATATCATGCACGATGCTGAAATGTCAGGCACGGTGCCCGACAGCATAGGCAATCATAACACATTACTGCAAGAGTCCCGCGAACATCCACAGCCCTCTGCACACCCATATCCACCCTCAGGTACCGAGGAATGAACGCTTGGCCTCACACCCCCACGGGAGTGGGTGGGTCGGATGTTTCGCACACAAGAAATGGGTCGCTCGATTGCTTCATGGCATCATCTGGCCAAGCCCCCGTCTCAACCCCGCCATGGCAGGCGTCGTGAGCATGTATCACATCGTCACAGTCGCCTTCGAGTATCGTGACTTGCACTCGTCTCTGTGCAGCTTGGCAGCCTTGCGGGGAAAAGAGGCGACGCAGTATGCTATGCCTCATATTGCTCTCTACTACTATCGGACACCCACACCGGACGGATTTTGTACACCGAGCTAATAAAGCAAGCAGGTGGGAGGCCAAGGATTGCATATTTGCCTTCTCAGGTAAGGCATTCGCCGCTTCTAGCATCCGGCGAGGTTGCGAGTACGACGTGATCGTGATTCGCCATCCAGAAGTCTGCTCCGCGCGAACCTTTGCCTGACAGCACAAGGTGACAGCCCACGCTTTTCTCCTCTTGGGATGCCGGAGGCTCACATGGCAGGGCAGAGTTGACCACGACTGCTGCAGCAGCAACTCACACTGCCATAACGTGCCTGTCACAATCCTGTCGCTGAACCCGGGTCCGATGAGCGGTAGTACGCCGGCCGAAGCGGACCAGCCGACTCGGAGAATTTCAATCGTGTGTTCGGCAGGCTGACAGGCGACCCGAGATTCAAAAGCTTAGAACGGGGCGCGTACCAGACTCACGACTGTTTTTATTATTCCCGCCTGTCACCCTGCCCGTGAACATCTCATGACCGCGTTGAATGGGATGACATACACAGCAGTATCGACTCACAGCATGCCGATTTATTATTCACGTCGGTGGAGCAGCAGGAAATCGCCCTGCATATGCGCACATAGACCCCCGGTGTCCTTGTGCAAGCCCATTTTGCCTAGCCCTTGAGTTCCAATCACGGATAATGAGAGTCATCTCCAGCGGGCTGGCTGGGCTTGCCAGGGAGAGGCGTCGAAATCTTCACGGCGAACCACCGAAAAGAATCAATTTGCCACCTCTGACCGGGAAGCCTGAGATGATGGACGTTCTGGCCCGCCTCCTGCCCCTTGCAGTCGTCTGCAAGCATTCCTATTCCCCGGACCAGATTCACCAGCTGCTCGGTTCTGATGGGGGCGCGTTGTTTCCGTTTGAGCATGCCGTACCGGGGAATTTGTACACATATGTGGTATTACAAAACACGGAAAGGCCCGCCTCGTACATGGCGCTCGGTGTGTTTCTGACCTGACTTGCATGCAAGCCTCGACTGGCCCTACATTCTGGAGCTGGGCCCCACCTAACCTGCTTGTCGGCCGCCAGGCCAGCCTGATGATGACAAGACGCCCGCCCCTTGGCTGACTGTGACAAAAGCCGGGTAGAAGACTTTGTACGGAGCTTCATTTTGTCAATTTGTGGTGGGAAGTGAGTCAGCGGACAAGGGCAAAGGGAGCGGAGCACTACCCGTGTAAATGAGCTTTATTTTTGGCAAGGCTAGAGGGCGTTGATCCAGGCGATCCATCTCGGCAGGGCCCTGTCAACCGAGATTTGGTGGGGAGATGCCCTAGAAGAAAACAGGAAGTGATCAGACGGATGGATTTCGATCGATGCGCTCTCCTGCGAGTGCTTCCAGCGCTGCATACCACGTGCAGCTGCTGTCAACAGTGAAGGCAGCCACAGTGGCTTCCCAATGGGCAAGATTCATATCCAGCTCTCCAGTCTTCTACTGACGCACCCACATGTCATCAACAGCGACTGACACGTCTGCCGGGCTGCAAAAAAAAAACCGCCGCTAGCCAATTCCTCACCCCAACCAACACCAAACACCCCTAAAACCCTCTATCTTCATCGTTTTTCTCAACAACCACATAGCGTGTGGCATCATTTTTTATTATCAATCTGCTTAGAATCAAACGCGCTATCTCACGATACTCTCTTCGTGGTGTTTTTTACACTATGAGCAATCGGAAGGGCCAGTCGCACTATAACACTCCTAAACGTGCCAAGATCCGTGGGGTCTGCCAATTCTATGTGATGAGGCTATTCAGAGTGTCTATGAGGATATGCCACGACGATGGCTAGATCTGAAGAGAATGGAGGGACGACGAATTAACCGCTAAACGTTTTTTTTGCTGGTGTAAATCGCATACAAATCGATAATATGGTGTGGTGCCCGAGTCGTGCGTGCATTCGGCTAGCGGCGGTTTTTTTTTTTGCAGCCCGGCAGCACGTTAACTGAGTTGATGAGTACAACCTCGGGCTCCAACTTTCGGATCGACGATGAAGCGTCTGCAGAGAAATAACACCACGCTCGCAAAAGCGTCATTCCAGGCCGTCGGCGATCTTCGAGTGTGCCAACGGAATTAAACTCTTCATCGAGGGGGAGCCCTTGAAGAGAATAGCGGAAGCCATGTCACCAGCAGGGATCCAGCCGGGGTATAAGAGGGACTGATTGGCTGTTGCGCTAGATTCCGTCCTGTCAAAACTCCTAAGCGCGGGCGGGCGGATGATCAACGCCATTTCGGACAGATTATTGATCGCCCACTGCTCTAGGGGACGGATATTATGTCCTTTCCGAGCTCGACGGCGCCGGCGCGGTATGCTGGGCTTGCGAAATCTGCGGAGTCCGCGAGTACCTACCTGACTCATCATCACTGGCCGGCCACCAGGTTGGAAACGGCATGGCTGTACAGTGCTCGTTCACCCAGCCATCGCCACCATCGTCGACGACGTGACTCGGGCTTTCGCGGATTTCGTGTCCATTCGGTAATGTGGATGCTCAGAGACAACCCAACTTTCTTTGTGCAACCCCCGCGCGGATCGTCATCGTCCGTGAAGAAGCCTCATCTTGTGCTTCTTCACAGAAGATGCTTTCAAAACATGGTCATGCTAGTGCTTACCGTGCGTGGGTGGTCTCGAGGTTGGGGCACCAAAAAATTCTGATGCCGTGCCACAGTCTCAGCATTGGAGCCGGAGACTCTCCTCGAGTACCGGCGGCCAGGGCTCGACCGTTCTCCCTTACTTTACTATGTACAGACAACCAGGCCGGGTACTTACGGCCCTCGAGGGATCGGTTTCAGGGCTCGGCGGATGAAAATGGCTGAAGGAGTCAGCGATCGAGGCTGAACATGCCAGTGCGAGAAAACTCTTCAATTCCTCTCTGCCTTGGGGCCTGGCATGGGCGACCACACCAATGCCCGAACACGCACCCCCCCGGTGTCAATGATGCAGAGACATCGTTGTTTTTCTGCCCACGCCAGGAGGATGAGACTCCTTGTCCCTCCAATTCCAGAGGGCGCTGCAAGTGCAACCACCATCACCAGCATGTCACTGGCCCGTCACAGCTGCCGATATCGACATGTCGTTTCCCCCCGCATTTCCGCAAGGGGGAAGAAGCAATGAAGAGGAAGGGGCGCACCCACAGGCGACTTACTGATACTCATGGCGTGTACGGTGCTTCAGTAACCTCTTTAGCTCGCCCACATCGCATCACACACATTCGTCAGCAAGCTGCTGGAATGTTGAATCGCCTGATTCGGTGGCGGCAGCCAACTGGTCATCCATGGCAGGGTGTTTCTATTAATGCCTGCCCGGCAATGGAGCGGCCCCCGTTACGAGACAACAGTCCCAGTACCATGCTCTTGGGACCACCGACAGGGGGCAAAAGGACATGACCTACGCTCATCTGCATGGGCTGAGCTCCAGGCTAGCCGTCAGTGAAGAGTCTCCGGCGACTAAATAGCACACAGGATTCGTGTTGCGGGACCAACGACTGCATATGTTCCAGCCGTATGCTCCACCCGGTCTCCACCACCGAAGGGCTACGACATACACGAATAGGCTGAGCACGTCGAGATAGCAACGACAAGGCAACAAAAGCAGTCCAACAATGCCGGGACGCGGCTCAGTTTTGTGGGGGTTGGTTATGTGATATGTCGTGACTGCAGTGTTCAGCCGGCGGATACCAATGCCACCATCTCATACTGTGAGGCATCCTGCAAATCACACGAGGCTGATGCCTCGCTCGCCCTCGCTCGCCGGACGGCACAGAAAGCACACGCCCCTACCTTGCACAGAGCAGGTTTCGTCTTTCAATAAGCCTACTTTTTATTATTATAACTCTGCCGAAACTGCCTTCGGCAATGGATAACTCAACTCCCTTGAAAAAGCACTGGAGGGTATATCACTTTCCTCTTTGGGTCAAAACCCGCTGCCGGGTCGCCTTGCCTGCCTGGTCACCTGCCGCTTGCCTTCAATGGTCCCATCTGGCGAACACTCCCTCCTCTCCTTGCAGCGCCAACCATCATCGTTGGAGCCGAGCTGAGGCCGAGTTCTTTCCCTGGCTGGATATTGTTGCTGCTGTCAGAAACAACGGGTGGCTTGGCCAACGAAAAGAATGCCCAAGTTCGATTCGGCTCAATTGGGCCTCGTGCATCCATGGACGTTTATGCGAATCCGACTCGACACCATCGGCCAACATCACACAACAACAGGCCTCTTCAGCTGGACACATCAATACACCTGGGCACCAGAGCCAAAGCCGCTAGTAGCAAGTTGTGCCGGCAAATTCCATCCACCCCAATGGGGCCTGGCGCTGAGGTCGTCCACTCATTGGCGCAATGTGCCCACCTTACAGTCTGCCTAACTGCCCCCAGCGTACGATTGCAACACCCATCATGCGGGCCACGGCGTTCTCGTCACCAACCCTTGGTACTCTGCGCACGCCGCTCCAGCCTCGCCACGCTGAGGAAGTCTTGGTATCTGTCCCAGCAGTCTGGACCTGCCCGTGACCACCGACGCCGTGCATCGACTTGCCTGCCTGGAGCCGTGGGCTAGTGGTGTTGATACATCACAACGTGGTCTCCTCCCTGCCTCGCCGCCGCCACAGGTGAAGCCGGTGCAAGCCAGCGGGGGGGGGGGAGGCTAGCTCTTTGACGATGGCCGCCCGAGGGTGTCCTCATGATTGTTTGCCACGAGCTCTGCCTGCCCGCGAACTCGGTCCGCATAGTCAGTAGCCAGCCAGGCCCGGGCGAGCTCTCTGACCCCATCCCACCCTCTGGTGATGCGAGCAAAGAATCAAAGACCTTGTCAGACTACATCCTCAGCCTGTGTCTAGACCCTTTACTTCTGCGGACCTGCAGCCATCCAATGAGCCGCAGCGTCGGCTATTCTTTCTGTGCCTACGCCCTCGGCTGCCGTCGGACGCACTGGACGTCGTTCGCGGCCTGCTGAGGCCAGGGGCGAGGGCGAATTTACCCCGTTGGCCTTGCGGCACAGTAGCTAATGCATAGACATGTATTTATGTGCATAGACACGCTTTAATCCGCCGGCCGATCGCCCCGCCTTGCGAGCCGTTGTCAACTCGCAGACGGTATATTCCTTACAGCAGGCTGCACGATGATGTGGCTCTTGCTCTTCATACGCGTTGTCTTGAGTACATCCTGTCTTTTACAACCTGACAGGTCAAGGTGGATACTCCACGCTTTTATTATTATGCATGGTCAGCCAGGCAAGGTTTCACCGAAGCTGGTTCGCCCGTGAAAAACTGGGGAAGCCAACAAGAGACATTGAGACATTGACAGCTGCTGCCGTCTGACGGCAGCATCTTCAAACATCATGCT
Organism: Diaporthe vaccinii; assembly: GCA_039880775.1. NCBI lineage: Eukaryota > Fungi > Ascomycota > Sordariomycetes > Diaporthales > Diaporthaceae > Diaporthe > Diaporthe vaccinii. Next base: position 2,266,665 of record JBCEDN010000006.1, on the reverse strand, counting down.
GTGCAACACATATTCGTGTGTGGTGGCGGGATGCGAAACGCCCACTGGGGCAGATCCCTTCAGGACGGAGGGCATATTGATGGTCTAATATGCCGACAGGCTTGCCACCTGGAGTGCTCTCCCTGGACTTGTGCAATGAAAATGATGTTAGGCGAGACGGAGAGAAGAAACGCTGCCCACCTGCAATCTACTTTGCCCCGTCACAGGCGAATCAAGGGCACCCCGACGGCTTTCCCTTTCTAGCGAGACCTGCATCTTCGAGTCACTGGGGTACACTATCCGTGCTACCATTGCTCGGTGGACGTGCAATTCCCCCTCTCCCCAGGAGGTGACTGATCAACTGTCACAAAATGCTGGCTGGGCAGCTGGGGCGGGCCCTGCGCCTGCGTACAGGCGTGTTCGAGGGTGCACGCAGCCGCACTCCGATCAGATGACCGCGGCCCATTCACCCATTGCTCAGGGTAGTCTCGCGCGGGAGTGTTACTTTTCTCATTGAACAACTGGTTCTCCCTGCCGTAGCGGGCGCGGTCATGTGGCCACGCAGATGTGCTCAACCTCCGAATCCCCGGCAGCGTCCTGCGAAACAAAAATGCGCCCCGCCCCCCCCCCAGATGAGGTACAGAAATGCACAGGGCTTGTCATGTTCCACAACATTAGGTCCGTTCCCTCCCCCTCTTTACACAGCACTTCCCCCTCACAGCAAAGACGACGACGACGTCAATAACAGCAACAGCAGGAGAGCAAGTCGAGGCCCCTCGGAAGCCACCGGGAAACGAAAAAGACCCGCGAGGAGAAGCCGCACGCCCGGCTGCGGTTGGACCACCACCATATTATCGACTCACTCCCACGTGGACAAGATCGGGCGACCGTCCACGCCTCCCTGGTGCGCGAAAAGAAATGGTGACCCGATGCCATTTCTAGGACGGCAGGGACACCCTAAAGACTAGTGCCTGGGTGTCCAGGTTGAAGCCGCTATTGTCAGCGTACTGGTACTGCCCAAAGTTGAGACGCCCGTCCTGGGTGATGAAGTCGTTGTCGCTGAGGCTGATTATGAAGTAGTCCTCCCCGGGGCTCTTAGGGTCGACCGGTGCAAGTGCTATCGACTCCCATTTCTCGTTCTAGGGGGAGTCCACGTAGTCAGAATTCAAGTCTCCTGGAACTTGCCGCTGTAGAAAATGTTCCCGCATACAACCGCGGGGGGGGGGGGACAAGTTGCAGGTGGCGAAGAAAAAAACCAAGCGCCTGGAAGCGTAGTACGCATGAATGTGAGTGTGCCCTTGTGGCACGTATGATCTTTTTTGAGGGATTTTCCACTTACAAGCAGACTACTGTCCTGGTCACCCCCGTTGTGGACGCCAAATTTGCCCAGCTCGCTGTTCACGTTGAAGTCCAGGAAGGAGCAGTACGCGGCCGGGCTGATGGCCTCGTCCAGTTTGCCCTTGGCGCTCGCGACCGCGCAGTCCTCGCAGTCGTACTCGCTGCCCTTGATGTCCGTGGCGTTGGCGAGGTCGAAGACGTCGATGTGGCGGTAGACGGACAGGGACTCGTCCTGGCCGTGGCCGAAGCCGCTGTCCCTCGCCAGGACCAGGAACTGGCCGTTGGGGAGCGCGTGCACCTCGGACTGGGAGGCTACCTTGGGGTTCTTCGAGGCCTTGGCCGTGTAGTCGTTGTATAGGGGGAGAGGCACAACGTGCTCAGATGCGTAGACTGGGGCCAGCCTGTCCGAGACGTCGTAGGTTAGGAAGCGGGTATATCGCTCGGTTTGGGATGAGAGGCCCTAGGGGAAACGGTCAGCTCATGGGACCCAAAGTCTAGGTCGTAGCCTGGCCGGATCACCAGGACTTCAAAGCCCATAAAGTTTAATCTCGTTCCCTGCCCTTTGGCCCATGGCGTTTGGTGAGTGAATGTCTCTTGGGCATCGAACTTACACCCTCCTGGTTGGCCGCGGCCTGCAGCAAGAGGTAGAGCGTCTTGCCGTCAGCAGAGACGGACAGACCTTCGAAGCCTATGTACTCTATCAGTAACAGTGCCCCCATTGTCTCTTTCCCTCTATCTTTGGAATTCGCTCGGACTGAATAACACTGACCATGGTTGTTGTTCCTCCCCGTGGGGTTGTCAGCGGGTGTCACGTCGTCCCCGGAGCCATCATCCTCATATGCGGGCGGCGAATCAGCCGAGAAAGAGTCCGAGCCGTTCCTCTTTGGTATGATGGCCTCTGGGGGCCTGATGGCCGAGATGATGGTCCCGTTCGAGTCGAAGAGCCAGACGTACGGACCGTACTCGTCGCCGACCCAGAAAGTCCCGTCGTCATTAATGGCCAAGCCCTCGCTGTCCACGGAGATACGCTTAGTAGTGGTCCCGTTGGTGGTGTCAGCTCCGAACCCGTCCCCGGTGTATGTTGCGGCGGGCAGTTGCGGGAACCCGTCGTATTCCAGACCGCCCGAGCCGTCTGCGTCTAGGCCGGTTGTTGGCTGCCCATCGGGTCCGCTGAAGAGGACCGTATCGACGTAGTCGAGCTCGAGGTTGGGCGATGCTGGGCTGTCGATGGTGGCATTAGGCTGAGGGACTAAAGTAATATGGAACTTGTGAACGCGGTTGATGAAGTCTTTATCATGTGCCTGTCAGTAATTTGAACAATCATGGCGTAGTATGGAATTCCGGCCAGGGTTGGCTATTGTCTTGATAGAGCATTCCTGTGAAACGGAGGCAAGTAATCAACATACTGAGAGTTCCTTGTGTGTTCCTATATGTAGAGTCAGTCTTTTAGTATTCATGCTGAAATTCAAACGATCGAAATCAGCTGCGTTGAGGGTGAGTGTTGTGAAGCTGGGAGCCGGGTATGTAATTTCTGATCTTCTCTGATTTGCTCACAGCAACTGTGCCTTTCCCAAGTAGAAAGAGACATACGTCTTCACCGCACCTCGAAATACTCTGGATATAATCACGACGAGCATCAATCTGGCAAGTCCTCATACACGGGCCACACGCTGACAACATCATTTCAGCCCAGAGGGGTGTTGCCCATGGTGCCCAGGACAAGAGATACTCGCCTATACCTCAACCGTCCACCAGGGTGTTGAACAATTCGAGGCCAGCACTCGCCAGCCTGTTCTCGACACTGAGGTCTCTCTTTCCACGTGTTGATTCCCCCAGCGTGCGACGAAAGACTGGCTGGCCACAGACAGGAAACTCACTCACCAGCCCCTATCCGGCAACGCCCACAACAACCCTTCGTAACCCAGGCCGTCATCCGTCTTCTTCCACGAGCTCTGGTCCAAGGCAACTGAGCCAAGTTAGTATAATTCCGCTCCGCATGTCTTCGAACACAGCCCAAAGTGACCTCGTTTGGGACCCGGCACTCACTTGCGCTGCCAATGCCGCCAATGGTGTCCCCAAACTTATCCCTCGCATCGCTGGGGATGACACCATAACCCGCGAGCTCGCTGTAGGAATACGACTTCCCGTTGCAAGTCGTGCTGTTCACGGGTGTCCCGTCGAGGCTCCTGTGCCTCGGGCTGCCGGCGGCGGCGCGGCCCAGGACGGGGGACACTGCTGCGGCGGCAACAGCCAGAAGGGTGAGTTGAGTTGGGAGTATCATGGTTGATGCTGATGAGCAGTATCCTGAATAGACAATAGGGAGCCAAAAGAAGAAGAAAAGAGCGGCACAGTAGTCATCTATCACGCGTATATGCCAAGATAGGAGGGCCTTTTACCTCCTCGATGGGAAGTCCGTACTGGTCGCCAGGATGCGCTCACGATCGCAAACGAATAAGGAGGCGAAGAACATGGTTTAATACCTGCGGCGCTATCGCGGGAGCAGCCGAAAGTGAAATGACCTGGTCGCCAGCGTCCAATACACCTGCGCGTCGCAACTTGTAGCTTGCTTGCCACGCCGTTCCAGGGCGGCCCTTTCGAAGGATTAACCCATCCCACCCACTACTGTACATGCGGCAGAACGGGTCCGTGTGCTACATATCGGTCTGCCAAAAGGAGAAATGCAGGAGCGGGCCCAGATGCCAGGTGCGGTTGGCTCATTGCTGGAATTGGAGGACTATGACGCCCAGTGGCGATGTCGCACAGCACTCGCTTGGGACGCTGGGGGGGGGGGAGAGCGGTTCACTTACCCACGCTGGACATCGTACCCCTGGCGGGGTGGGCAGCCCGGCACACTCGGCACACGCACTCTCGGGGTCGTCATTGGACGTGACCCCCCCGGAGTGCTCGAGATGAACCCAGCGTCGAACATGTTCTGCTCGGCCAAACCACCTGCGTTAGTCGGTTAGCCCAGCCCATATCTGACGAGACGCTTGCCATGCTGCAGATCCCCATTGCAACGCTTCCACGTTGGACGTCTAGAAAGTCCTATTCGCTGGTCGTTTTGGGGCCAAATATCAAACATCGCCGGCCTACGACGACTTTGAGCACGTGGGCAGTTGCTGTTTTCCTGTTTAGGCCGCAGGCATGACCCTTCCTGCCCGCCGACGGGCTCGAGAACTGCCTTGATACGAGCAGATTTAGAGTTGAGGAAGACAGAAAAGATCGCCTCTGGCGATGTGCACTTCTGACGGACTTTGTGTCTACTCTGGATTATTTAGCTAGGTCGAACAAACCCCATGATTCATCGACATGCACTCCTCAGCGTCCGACATGGCGGTCGTCGATCGACCAGCTAAGCCGACTACTGCTTCCGGCAGACCAGAGTTCCTGCGTCAATTTCCTGCACAAGAAGAGCCCCGTCTCGATCCTTTTCTTCCTCGAGCTTGCCGTCCTCTCCCGCGAATACCATCTGTTGCTTCTAGACGAGTCAGCGGAGAAGGCTGTGTCTTCTCCTCGAATGATCTCTCAGCTGCCCCAGTCCCTACCAGCCTCGTGCTGGTTCTTCCTCTATGTGGTATCATAAAAAATGGAATAGGGAATGTGTATTTTCGGGTGTGTCCGCGGCTGCAGATCACTCCCGGCCCCTTTTCTCCCCCCATTCCGTCCCGCGCCATCCCTTGCCGTGCCCTCTCATCGCCCCCTGGCACTTTAAAGACCGTACACGTCCCAGCCGTCAAGAACGCCCGACGGACCCTCTGGGCCGCTGAACTCGTCAGTGCCCGCGACGTTTAGCGGTGCGAATTCGTTGCGAAACTCCTGTCGGAGTCACAGCTCGTCGTCATCGTTGTCCAGCTCCGACGGCTTCATGAGGCCGCCAACCTTCGATCTCCGGTCCAGGTCTGCCTGTTGCTTGGCAGCATCTTCTTTCTCCTTCTCCACTTGGTACAACTCGGCGTTGTCTCCAGCGTACTCCTTCATAGAAATGAGGAAGTCACGCAGGTGAAGCCGGAACTTGTCGTACTGCGTGTTAAGCGCGAAGAGCCCCTCGACAAAGGCAGCGATTTGTGGCCTGAAATGATGTTATTGAATGTCATTAGCAGAGTATAGTAGCAGCACTTACGCTTGGAGGTTGGTGAACGCGTTTGCCAACAAGGTCGCCACAAAGTTTCCGAGGAATTCGCGGTTCGATGTGCCCGCCTGGGCCATCTCCGGCAGATAGATAGGGCCCTGGATCTTTGAAGCGGTTCCATCAGCTGGTTGCACAAAGTAGAACATGCGCATGAGCAGCATCGACTGAGTCTTGAACCCGGCCTTGTGATCCTGGTCCGTGACCACGAAGAAGACATCCTGCAGGATCGGCGTGAAGAACTGGTTGAAGAATGCGTTAGATGTCGACACATCAGTCTTCTCGGCGATATTGTTGATCAGCTCGAGACACATGTTAAGGCCTGCTGCTTCAACATCGCGGTTGTCATGTTTGCTAGCCCACATGCACGAGTCAATCACGAACTTGAACTGTCGGTTATCCAACTTCAACAGCGCGGGGAAACAGTTCAGGTTGATCGCCCTCAGCAGGTTGAAGAACTCGACCCGATGCTCTGGGAACTCCGAGAAATCCTTGTTGATCATGTCCAGCGTGCATTCAAACACATTTTCCATGATGGTCGGTACTTGATCCTCCATGAGGGAGGACAACTTCGAGATGACAGCAGTCATGGCCCTCAGAACCTCCGCATCACGGGCACCAGGCACGTTACGGTTGTAGTCGATGAGGACGCAGTCGAGTAGAGGCGGGACCATCTGGGTTCGCACGGCTGGGTGATCCTCGGCCTTGTCCACGTACGTCTCGATCAACTTCAGGATCTCCTTCTTGATCGTCCGCAAGCCCCGAACCTTCGGCATCTTGGTGGCGATCTCTCCTTCCTTTGCGACGGATTCAGAGATCAGCTGGCTCGTTGCCCTGTACATCTGCAGCATGTCGTGGTAGATGCGGCCAATCTGCGGGAAAAAGTACGACCCGACCGACGAACAAGCTGAAACGTTGGTCTTCATGATGTTTCCAATGATCTTGATCGTGTCGGCGTCCTGGAGGATGGCCGGGTTGACCGTTGCTTGCTTGATGATCTCATCCCAGGCCGCATTAGGGTGCTGCATGAGCTCAGCCAAAAGTCGCTCCTGTTGGTTGCGGTTGCCCTGGGCCGCCACCATGTAGCCGCAAGCCTCGTAGAAGGTATGCACTTGCTGAGGTGTGAGGTCGCCCGTGATCTTGGGAAGGTTCCTAACGATTTCCTCGATGAAGGGCTCGTGCTCACTAGGCTGCAGGGCAACGAAATGACGCTTGCAAGACTTGGCTATCTTGATGAACGTATCGCATGCCATGTCCTGAACACCTGTAACAATTGTCAGCTGTGACGTGGAATAGCGACAAGAAGCAACATACCTTCATGGGACTCGTGCATGAACTCAAACAACTTGTTCACGACCGTCTTAAGGAATTTCCAATGAGCCTTTAAGAAGCGAGGGTATTGGCCGACAATGTACATAATATTGGATGCGACCACGGCCTTGTTGTCCTTGCCACGCTTCATCTCGGTGAGACCAAGCAGATCTTTAATCACGGTGACCAGGAAGCGCTTTTCTGTCTCCTCGTTCATGGCCAGGGAAATCGATCCGATGGCCCAGCACAGAACGTTGCAATTGTGCCAGGACCATTCCGAGCCGTCGACTTGTTTGGCGAGCTTGTCTGTCATGATCTGTTCTGTATCGACGACGTCCAGGTGGGTCAGGTAGACGAGACACTCGCGGATGGTCTTGTATAGCTGCACTGTGTCGCTCTCCTTCACGAATTCTCGCACAATCTCGCCTTCCTCGTTCTCGACAATCAAAACCTCCTCAGGGCGAACCATCTTCTCGATCATAACGACTCGAAGGTTGGACAAGACCTCTTGGTATTTGTGCTTCCGTAAGGGGTAGTTGTTTAGAAGCGCGGGATTTGGTGCGCCACCTGTCATGGCTCCTCCCATGGCCATCAGTGGGTTGTCGCCGATGGGAAGGGACTGCATTTCCTCGTAGAGCTCCTGGACCACCTTCAGCCAGTAGTCCAGGCAAATCTTGAAAATTTCTCGGTCATCGATCTGAGAAATACGAATCAGGTAGTAGTGAGCATGGGAGAGGTAGTCGCGATTGGGCAGGTTCTCAATCAGGTTCAAGTGCATGGAGAAGAAATTGGTCAGGAAAAGAGCCAAATTCTGCACGAACTGCTGGTCTCGGGAGTTGCTTTGTGGGTATGTCGTCTTCAGGTCCATCTGGATGGGTATAATGGTCGATATAGTGGTTAGGACCTCAGTAAACATCTTTACAAGCTGCTCGTCGTAGTTGTTGCCCGCCGGGCCCCCGGTCTGGAGGCCGCCAATCTCCGTCAAGCATTGGAGCGTGACGTTGCGGAACTCGGGCACCTCCAGGAAACGTGTCCGCAGGAGTGAGATCAATGGCGTCTCAAAGATATAGCCGAGAGGAATCCAGTTGCAGAACCGAAGAAGTGTCTCTAGTGTCGCCAGTACCAAGCTTGGCTGGGTTGCCGTATTAAGGATCTCCTGACAAAGCTGGAAGATCTGGGAGAACTCGTTGCACATGGTCGTCTTCAGACTTCGGGTCTTGGCGGAGGTCATCTGCTCGGCCGAGTAGTCGAAGACCTCCTCGGACAGAAGTCGAAGGATGATCATATTGTTCTCGCAGACCGAGAGGCTCGAATGGCAGGCTTGTATGATCTCGTTGATGAAGGTCGGCCAGTTGTGAGGCCACTCCTGCTTCAGGACGGAGATGAGGACGAGGTTAAGCTTGTTGAGCAAGGTTCGCTGGGATCGCAAGGACTCCTCGGTGCTGGAGCATTGCAGGATGAAGGAGACGATGAAGTTGCGGATGCCTGTACCACGGTCAGCGGGCGATATAGCCAAAGTCTATCCGCTCAGCGTTACGTACCTTGGCATTGCTCCCTCGGGAGAACCCTCCATCTCGTTGAGATGACGTTGTCGAGAACCTGCAGCGCCAGGTCTTTGCGACTGGTTAGCCCCAACTCGGCATGTTTGGTTTTGCTCTCCTGTACGTACACTTCGTCTGTGGGTAGCTCGCCTTGGACAGGATATCGTCCACCATAAGCCAGGCATCAGGATCCTCCTTGAACTGCAGTCATGACCAGTCAGCGATTGTCAGTTCCGGTATGCGGCGCGACGGGGTGGCTTACCTGGTTCAGAGCGGCCTGGGCGGCTTTTTGCTGTTGGAGGAGAGCATAGTCAGCGAATTCGTTCACAGCAGCTGTGGCAAAGTGTAGAGGACCGTACCTGTTCGCCTCGTCCCTCGTAAAAGCTACGGACGAGCACGTCGAGCTCCTCGATAGATATCGCCATGGCGACGGCTTGGCGGCAAGGCAGTGGGAGGTTGGGGTTGTGAGCAGTCGGATGGAGGTGGTGGTATTTGGCGGAGAGGTGGGACAAGAGGGGAAGAGGCACAAGCACCAAAGATGCTCGCAGAAAAGGAAAAGGAGGTCTTTGCCCTGGGGTATGGCTATTCTCTGGTGTGGTGGGAGGGACGTTGCGAGACCGCAAAAGAATGTCGGCTGAGGAGAGGCAGATCAAGTCGAGAGAGGTGGTAAGCCTTGAGCTTTTGGACGGGAGACAAGAGGCTGCAGCCAGGCCAACCCAACCCACTTGCGCTCGCTCGCGCTACCCCGCCCGGAATTTTGCAGGGGCCAGGTACAGCTAACTAGGTATTAACCACACGTCACTGGCAGCCTGACAGCTCGCGTCTCTCTGCGCATCAGCACTCTAAAAAAGCGCGTCGCTTCAAGTCCTCAACTTCAACTGGTGATTCTCGCAGATGACTGGCTGTGGGGCTGGTCACACACTGAGCAGGGGCTGGTTTCGGCGCAGTCTGGTGGTGAGAAGACTGCGCTCCGTCAAATCGAACGGAACTCTTTTCTTCACACTTGCAGAGCGGGAGTGAGTCCTCGTCAGCAGGTGTTTACTAGTGAATGGAAGAACGCAGAAGACATCTCCCGGGACTCTCCCAGAAGCGCCAACAGTTCCGCACCCAAGCCTTGACATCTAGACTATTGTCTCTATACACACGAGCCGCTTTCTTTTGTTTAATCGTCTCGGGGGAATTCGAATTTTGTCTACCAGTTGCCAGAATCCTGCCTCCCGTAGCGTCTGAGCTGTCATGCCGAGCTCGGGTTTTATGCCTTCTGATATCCACACTCGGTCAGGCCATCTTCCAACGCCTTGAGGGCGCGGTCGATGTCGCCTCGCTTTTCATCTGTCACAGAAACGCCCATGTGCCCGAAACGGATGTACTTGGGTGCAATCTCCTTGTGGATGCCGCCAGCAAACACGACATTCCTCTTGGCCAGTGCAGGCAGGATCTCTGCAGCCTTGACACTGTCTGGCAGGTAAATGGCCGTCATACAGTGAGATCGATCCTCGGGCTTGGACGCCACCTGCTTCAGGCCAAGGGCCTCGACGGCCTTCTTGATCCTGTCGGAGACCTCGGCGTGCTTGGTAAAGCGCGCTGACAGAGGCCCGGAAGACAGGATCTGTTTGAGTGCTGTGTTAAGGGCGTGGATCAACTGTGGGGAGGGAGTGGCGAAATAAGAGGGCTTCTTAGCCTCGTAGTTCCTCATAACTGCAAGAGAGTCAGTCCTTGCTCCACCATCTCGCGACTCCGAAACAAGGGTAAACGTACTGGGGGTCCAGTTCTTCATAGACGCGAAATAAGCGCCAATCGGCGCCTTGCGCTCCTCAAACACCTTGATAGCCCGGCCGCTGAACATGGAAATGGACAATCCGGCAGGGCAGCCGATGGCCTTTTGGCTGGCGGTAACGACTCCGTCAAGCTTCCACTTGTCAAAGTCGATCTCCTCGCCGGCGACGGAGCAGACGCCGTCGACGATCAACAAAGTCTCGGGGGATACCCTCTGAACAAGCTCCGAAAGCTCCGGCAGCGTGCTCAACACGCCGGTCGAGGTGTCTACATGGGTGACAGAAATGACCTTGTACTTCTTGGCCATGAGGGCTGCCTCTATCTCAGGCAGCTGCGGCCTTGAGCCGACGGCAGGCTTCAACTGGTCAACGTTGGCGCCGTAGACCTTGAAGCAATCCGCAAAGCTGTCGCCAAAGTAACCGGTGGTCAAGACCAGCACGTTCTCGCCGGGCTCAACAAGGTTGGCCGCGACAAGGTCCCAGCCCAGGGTTCCGGAACCCGAGATGACAAAGGGCTGCGAGGAAGGGTCCGTTGTCTGGAAGAGCTTCCGCAACATGGACAGGGTATCACCAAAGGTAGAGACAAAGCCGGGACCAACATGGCTCTCGCTACGGGATGGAAGTGGTTAACACTCTGCTTCTTCTGTATAACTTGCACAACTGGGGTACATTGTCGGAAGACGGGCAACACCAAAGCCCCGAACGGGTAGGATGGGCACATAGGCCACCAGCTCCGGCGACGCAGACCCCGCTGTCATGTTAGGCTTCAGAAGCCACACCTGCGCAGCGCCTGGGTGCCGCTGCAGAGCCATTGGTGTGGTATCTCTTGATACCGCGCCGTGACGAAGTACAGTAGGGTATATCTTGTCTCACCTGTAGTGACTCATAGACTGCAGCACAGCATCGTCAAACTCAATGGGCCCCGGGATGAGCAGGGTGGAGTGTTCTGGCTGGGAAGACATGGTGGCGGGATCCTGTGCTTTGGTCGTAGTTGTTGTAGTCGAGAGGCGTCGTGGTCCTTGCACTCGTGCTTGAGCAGGTGAGGACGGGGAAGAAGAGGATGAGGATGGTGCTGTTGAAAGCAAGTGATTCGCCGTGAGGGAGAGGCGTCGGCTTGCGGAGCTGCCGCGGGGTATCATGGCTATGAGCGATAGGGGCCGAGACCGGTACATTGGGATGTTTTGGAGAGTCTGCTACCGGTACCCCAATCGGTGATCGGTGCCGCCCACAGCACGGAACAAACAGCAAGTGATTGAACAGAAACCACAGAAGGAAGTGGTGGAGCACAAGCCTCGTCCTGCTCTCTGCTGTCCTGTGTGGTCCTGTCCTCCGCTATCTATATCTGTTTCAAGCAAGGGAAGCGTGCTGGCAGGCGGGGGCATCAACCGATTTCAACGACAATTGACTAATAACTTGGGCACTCGGGTTGTGTACCGAACTGCCCAGTATTGTCTTTTGCCCGAACTGCAACAGACACCGACAAATGGCCTTACTTTGGCCATTCGGCTGCCAAGTCCGGGTTTGCTCCGGGCCTCGGGAGGCTGCAGTGTCCAGCCTGCGAGGTACCAACGTACCTGCGCATCTGCTGCTGCGGGCAGTTCTAGTCGGAGCTACCCCAGCAGCGGAGCGGGACAGCCAGGGGTCCCACGCCCAGGTATACCAGGCAGTGTACTGTATCTAGGTGGTGTAGATGATGTACGGTCGTCAGCCATGAGACGAGGTCTACAACAAATCTAGCCCCATAAACCACCACAGCCGACGTCCCGAACCGCGCCCTACCCCCCCTCAGCTCCAGGATACCCACAGACGACGACCAAGCATGCAGAACGTCCCCCGTAACTAACCTTTGGAAATCCGCGTGTCCACGAGATCACCGGCGCAACGGCGCCCTGGCCCACCTCCTGCTGAAGCTCGACCCTCTTGGCCGAGTCGCCCTGGACGCGGTACGAGCCATTGAGGCACAAATCTTCGTCTCGATTCCTCCCTAGTTCCATTACAATACCGAGCGGCACAATGGCTTTCCTCATCCTAGTGATAGGGGACCTCCATATCCCCGATCGAGCTCTCGACATCCCCCCAAAGGTACCTCGCCAACGGCGCGCACACACACCCCTCACACAAGACACCACCTCTGTCCTCATCTCCCCGAAGCGAACAGGACAGCACGCTAACAGCCACCTCGCAGTTCAAAAAGCTCCTCGCCCCGGGCAAGATCTCCCAGTCCCTCTGCCTCGGCAACCTGACCGACAAGCCGACGTACGAGTACCTCCGCTCCATCTCGCCGGACCTCAAGATCGTCAAGGGCCGCTTCGACGTCGAGGCCACCTCCCTGCCCCTGACGCAGGTCGTCGCCCACGGCGGCCTGCGCATCGGCTTCCTCGAGGGCTTCACCCTCGTCTCCAGCGAGCCCGACCTGCTGCTCGCCGAGGCCAACAAGCTCGACGTCGACGTCCTCTGCTGGGGCGGCACCCACAAGTTCGAGTGCTTCGAGTACATGGACAAGTTCTTCGTGAACCCGGGCTCCGCCACCGGCGCCTTCTCCACCGGCTGGGGCACCGGCGAGGGCGAGGAGGAGGAGGTCGTGCCGAGCTTCTGCTTGATGGATGTAGGTTGCGCGCCTCGTGGCCCCCCCCCCTTTTTGAACGATGCTGCTGGCCACAGGCGGCACGTGGCCTCAGTGGCGGGCGGCAAGCCCATTTTTGTGTTTACATTTGAGCTGACGCGGTCCCGATCTAGGTCCAAGGCATATCACTGACGCTGTATGTGTACCAACTGAGGAAGGATGAGAATGGCGCCGAGAACGTTGCGGTCGAGAAGGTCACGTATACAAAGCCGGTAGAACCGACAGGATCATCATAGGGGGGTTCACGCGTCTGCATGGGGAGAACACCAAGCTGTTGTGACGGACAGGCCGCAACTATCGCAACGGTGGCACGCCGTTGAGAACATCATGACAAGGATTCAATAGCTGTGCAGGCTTGTTGGGTCTTCATGGAGAGACGGAGGCGCAGAAGGACAAGCGGGAGTTTCATTACTTCAAGTGCCACATTAGATACTCATAATGCCTCGTTCCAAGACTCGGCCTGACATGCGCTCCCTTTTGTTGCAGAAGACACCACGCTGGTATCCTGGTTCTATACATCCATCTCACAAGACCGCTCAACGCCGCTCGAAACAGACCAGGTACGCCATGCTTGCAATTTCTCCGCAAAGATCGTCCCAGAATTCATTACATTACAACATCATGCTTCGACGCCTCGACGCCTTGTCCTGGAGTAGCGACGATGAAATATCCCTCGCTGTCTCCAGGCTGGCATCGTACGAAGAATCCTCGTCCTGTACATCATCAAGCATGGATGACTTCTTAGGCGCAGCCATCGACGCCCGTTTTCGGGAGGGCTTCTTCGCATCCCCCCCTGGTGCCGATTGGTCGTCGGTGCCCACGTTTTTGGCCACTGTGGACCGTCTCGTTCCCTTGCTGCCTCTCCCCTTTGGTTGAATCTCTTTGGGCTGCTCGATCACAGTGGACTCGTCTCGGAATTCGTATGGGTCAATCCCGTGGCTCTCCTCGGCGCCGCCTTCTTCGTCTTGCTCGTCTTCCGCCTTCTCCAGCTTTTCAAATAGTTGGCTCTGCCTAGATGATGGCCGTCTTCGCCGCTCGGTCACAGTCTGGCCTACCTGACCAGCTGGTGGTACTTCTTTCATTGAATCCCTCTGTAACAATGGGCTCATGACGGGAGGCCGGCGGGCTGCCTCATTCTCCATGGCGGCTTCGGCTGCCGGAAGCTGAGTTATCGTCGCTGACCGCGTGAGCTCGCCTTCGGCCGTGGGCTTTGATGCGGACACCGAGGTGATATGGTGGGCCGAGCTGGTGCGCTTGTATTTGCCTTCTCCAGACACTGCATCCAACATCTCTTTGGTTGGCCGGCGCATCTTATCCCTGAGGTTGGGTTCGGCATAGCTAACAGATGCTCTTACCCTCCTGCTGGGTCGGGAAGTTTCACCATGAGAGCTGATGTCTGCTGGCGGGGGCGTGTCCCTGGGCTTCTCGCTTGTGGATTTGGTTTCTGGAGTGTCAGGAAAGACAACTCCAGGGTCCGCTGATGGTGTCTCAGGTTCCACTGGTGGTCTCGCCGCCGATGGTCCTGCTGGCTGCAGTGAGGGGAGCTTGATTGGAACCACCCTCTTCTTCTTCAACGGCGCAGCCTTCAGCGAGATCTCCTTGGGTGGGTCCGCCATGACCTTCATAAGATCTCCTGTTGTCGCTGATTTGGGTAGCTTCTTCGGTGACACTACGCCGTCGTTCCTGCTCTTGTCTGCTAGAGGTTGCCTGGGCCGGGTCTTTGTGGGATCTGTGGTATCGGCCTTCTTTTCGTCAGGCCTGGTTGCCAAGTCCTTTACACTGCGGCGATCCTTCAAATCTCTCACAATGAGTGGTGTATCGAGTCCGATCTTGCTACCGGCCTTCTCCGCGGTAGAGAATGCCCTAGATACTTGGACTTCGTCGTTCTCGTCGCCGAATTTTCTCTTAGAGCCGGCTTTGACGGGAGGATGAACTTGTGTGCGGGCTGGCTTAACAGGTCTCGGATCATCCTGCGAGCTCGCCTCCGAGGCCACGCTGGCCTGCTTCGTCGGTTCTATATCAGGCTTCGAAGGGGAGCTGGACGGCAGAAGTGCTTCGATCTTGAGCTTGGGGCTAGGCTGTGAGACGCCAGTCGATCTGCTGGGGCTGTCGACTTTGGTTGGTTCTTCGACAAATCGCGAAGTAGGCGGTGGCCCGAGATCTGGTGACTCGTGCGGATTCTCGGCCTCGGAGCAGATTGCCAGTATTTCATTGTGGCTAAGAATGTCAGCATACTGTATGCGCCAATAGTTTCCAGTGTTGACTTGGCATACTTCATGGTCCGTCGTGGATACGTTGTGGTTTCTTGGATAGGTGGCAGCCTCCCCTCGTGTAAAGCAGCCATATCGGTGCTGCTCCTCGAATCTCGTGGCCTCTGACTCGCTGCTGGGCTACGGTTTATGCTTGCACGCCGTCTGGCGACCGTCGTCCCACCTGGAGAAGAAGGGGCGTGCCTCTTGGCGGCGCGCTCCACTCCCAGCCCCCCGAGCATTGCGCTCCATTCCACGAGCTGAGCCTCCATCTTGGCCTTGATTTCAAGGGCATGGTCGGCGATTTTCTGTGCTTCTCTGCACTCGTCGAGGTCTCGTTCGAGCTCCAGTATGCGCCCATTCAGGGTGAGGTTGTCCGAGAGGAGTCGGCCGCATTCGCTTTCGAGCGACCGGATGCGCAAGGACTGTGCCGAATTGACTCTTGCGATATCTCGATTCTGCCGCAGGAATTTCTTCCTCACTGTTTGCGCACAAATCACGGGTCAGTATGTCAAGATACCCACGTAAGCTTGGAAGCCGGCGGGCGACTTACGCGTTTCTATGCTATCTGTTGACATTGGTACTTCGTTCAGTCTTGCCATCTCTCATAATTGCACCTAGGGCGAGCGGTTGGAGGGCGGAATAAATGTGGTAAGAGGTAGCAATTGGGAAGCTAGAGCGAGTGGATAGGAATGTTCTGTCCTGCTGTCGAGGTAGTCTAAGAAGGTGGTTGGACTGGGTCAAGGAAGTAAAGTGCTCATCCTTTGGTACTATTGGGGGGCTGGCTTTTCTGCACCAAGATGGCACCCGTGCGTTGGCCGAGCAACAAGAGCGGAAGGGATCCTCCCTCCCCCACCATCCAACCACACATGCCATCATCGCGTCGCAAGCTAGGGTCAAGGGTCACTCAAGGTGTGCTTCCAACCTGGGACAGTTGAACCTGTTGACATATGGTGTCCGTCCTCCATCTACCGTCACCACGAGGCATACAACCGTCATGTCTTTCCCAGCTAGGTCTATCCAGCCGCACATCCGGCAACCCTCGATGGCGGGCTCGGCGTCGTCTGCAGGGCAGTCTCCTGCGTTGGTGGCACGGGTCAACGAGAAAAAGGCCGAGCTCGAGAATCTCCGGGAATTACGCGACCTAAGTGCTGCAGTCGCGTCGCAGATGGAGGCGTTGGAGCAGAAGCTGGGCACATTGTCTGACGGCACCGAAGGTATGGTCTGCAGCCGGCAGTCTGCCTGTGATATTTTCTCAAACGAGTAAATGGCCGAGGTCTGACTGAAACCAACAGCGATCGCTCTTGTCATGAGCAACTGGCACAACGTCCTCCGTGCGATCAACATGGCCTCTTGTTAGTTCTCATCCCCAAACCTGCAGTGGTAGCATATCTGGGAAAGTCATCTAATAGTCAACCTTTCACAGCCAAACTGCCGAAGCCGCAGAGTGATGCAGAAGCAGCGGCAGCTCTGCCACAAACTCTCGTTCGCATTCCAACGGAGCATGCGCCCGCTCTGCAGGCCCAGGCCGAGGCCGCCGAGGAAGCAAACGAGTGAGGCCGCCGCTCGATCTGAGTATTAGGCCCCCAATTTGACTCGAGCATCCTCGTGCAAAAGTTTGCTTCGGTGTTCAGCTCCGTGGCCTCAACAGACCGACTGTTTGGGGCCCCCAGACTGGATCCGTTTCAGCCCTCGCGACCACACTACGCAGCAAGTCAGGTTCATGCTGCAGTGCCTAGCTCGGGACCCGACAGCCCTGGACGAACCGCTCTCTGTCTATCCTTTGGTGGTGACGGACAATGCCGTCCAAGCCGAAGTTAGCACTTGCCGTCACTGGACGCGTCCATGGATGGATGGTGGAAGTATTTGAGCGATGCCTGCGGGGCGGAGACGCCAGTGTCGATGCGCCTCCCCTGCCCTCCGGCGCACATTCCACGCATTGGTGGATTGTCAGGACAACAGGCAGTCATTATCTGAACCTGCACCCGTACCTGCAGGCTGCATGTCACCCCGCTCTGAAATCCAGTCATGGTACGCACCCCCGACTAGACTGAGACCCGACTAGAGAAGGAGATGTCCAGTTCCTTGGACTCGACCGGCAGTTGCATGCATTCAAATACACACGTCCCATAGATACGATATCAATAAGACTATCCTGCTGCTATGAAGGATTTGCCGGCATGTTCCTGTCATTCCAAGGATTCGCCCATGTAGGCAGGTAGGCTAGTAAGAGAGGTGCACACACAGTTGCAGTCAGTTTCTGGTAATCGAAGGCCACACACCAACCAATTGCACATGCAAGAGCGGCCGACCTCACGCGTTGCCATCGCTCCTGCACCATCTAGTAGCTTTGTTTACTTTTACCTACGCGTTCACCCAGCCGCATTTCAGTCAGACCTGGTGCCAAGCCCTTCCTCGATTCTGGATGAAGCTTCATCCACATTTACTGTGTACACTTGCATGTCAGCCTTTTTGGGAACAACATCGATCATCAAGAATGCACTTCTGGACCAGCTCGCACTGCCTCTGTTAGCCCAATCATCACTCGCGAACTGCCCTCGTCGCCGGCGCGGCCACGTTTCCATCCCATCTCTGCCCGCCGTGTTTTGTTCATGCACCGAGATTGCGCTGCATTAGCTCGACCCTTGTCTGTGCTTGCGGCACGACTCTGTCTCGTTCCTGGGGCTTTCCGAAAAGGGCCAACCCCTGTCTCGCCTGTCTCGCCGAAAGATCCATCCGACCCTCCCCAGACGGGGATTTATTAGATGGCCCTCATGGCTGTCTCGCCCGCAGGTGGCACAGACCTCAATTTCTCCCCATCCTCAATTACAGCCAACTGCAATTGTGCCTCAAGCCCCGCCCACGACTCTCTCAGCCCGACCAAGTCGAGCAAATCAAGCAAATCAGCACGGAACACTGTACATTGGGATCAAGACATCCTCGATCCCTCTGTCAAGGAGAACACTGACCCAGAAGCGCAGCAAAACAAAGCATCAACCAACACCTCCACCAAGGGCTTCCAGTGGACCCTCCGCTCCCAGGATATTCTTTCTGATCTCAGTGACAAAAAGTTTCGCCGTCAGCGACACCGTCCTCAGCTCGTGGCAGAGACGTTCACTGCCCCGGAGGTGCTCGCCGAGTCTATTGACAGCCTCTCGGCTCATAACGGTTCGTTACACAGACTGGTTGTTTACAAATGCCAGATAACGGGCTAATTCATGTTTTAACTTAGATTCCTTTGGTGACCACGATTTAGTCAAGGCAGCCAGACGTCTGGATCCCCTGGAGAACACCTTCGAGAAGCACAGCAAGAAGCAATTTCAATGGGTTCTGTCCCTGCCAGCTTCAGTCTGCTCAACTCCTGACCAGCCCCGCCAATCATTGGATAGCCAACTGAACATCGCTGCGTCCTGCATCTCCAGTCAAAGAGACAGGCGATACTTCGGTTGCAACTTGCTCACTTGGACCAAGGCAGTTGGAAGAGAGGAGCAACTTCCTGGCGACCCTGAGGACGAGTACTTGCTTCTAGCAACGCCCATTGATTTGACACCGGACCAGACTAAAATTACCGATCCCGAAATTACTTCGCACCGATTCCGTGTTATTGGGCAGAAAGATCACGACCTTGCAATGGCTACCTCTCGAATGATGAGCAGCCCCGCTAGCGCCGCAACCAGTGGACGCGGTCACTTCAACACCACGCCTCAGAGTGTGGATTGGTCTACTGCTGCAGACGCATCAGAGGAGAGCGATAACACTCTCACAATCGACCCACCCCGACGTCTTATGACGGCACCTATGAGCACGATCGAGGATTCTTTCGAAGAAATCGACCAGCTTGAGGATGAATTTGAAGCTGTAGCAGCAGCCACGCGCTTGGCCCAAATGTCGAACACTAGAGGCAAGAAGCCCAGGGGTCAGGTCGCTCAGCACTCACCTTCTCCTAAGCCGACATCGAAGACGACGACGCCCAACGGCAAGGCAACTTTCAAGATGGCCAGTTCTGTGCGAGGCAAGCCAAGCGAGTCGTCGCCCCGTAGCTCGACGCGCAAACCCTCGCCTCCGAAGGCCGACTCGGAAGCTGAGAAGCCAAACCTTACAACTACCACCAGGAAAGTGGCTCGACCAGCCAGTCTGGCCCCACCAAAGCCCTTACAGCGGGCCAGCAAGGCACCGACTATTCCTACCTTTGAGCTACCGGGCGAAAGGGTCGCGAGGGAGCTCAAGGAGAAGAAAGCAGCCAGACTTTCCATGCAGCTCGACTCGCTGAAGCTTGCCGATGACAAGGCTGGGTCTCAGCGGCCACCTTCTTTCCGGTCTAGCAAGCCACCCACGATCCCTGACTTCGAGCTTCCTGGTGAAAGGGTCGCCAGGGAGCTTAAGGAGAAGAAGGCAGCCCGGTTGTCCATGCAGGTCGACCCTCAAAAGCTTGCCGAGTCCAGCCCTCCGCCCCAACGGATCCGCTTTGTGAGGTCCAGCAAGCCTCCGACGGTCCCTAATTTCGAGTTGCCGGGTGAGTCGCACTCGCGGATGAAGAAAGAGAAGCTCGCGGCGAGGCTCAAGGCCGAAGAGGAAGAGATTCGCCAGCGGCGCCAGTTCAAGGCTCGGCCGCCACCTAGCAGCATGGGCGGTTCTGCGACTGTGCGCTCGACCTTTACTAGCCGTCAGCGTGAGTCCCAGGGTGGAACATCGGACCAACAGAGCACAGTCTCCCCGTTGGGCGCCTCGCCCAGGTCTGGGGCGAGCAAGCGCCAATCGGTCACGATGACACCCTCGGTGGCCCGGACCGTTAGCAATGCGTCCGCCTCCACTGCGCAAACAAACCGTGGGCGCACCTCGAGCGTCGGATCATCCCATTTCAGTGCTCGCGCAACCTCCTCGTCCAACGCTAGTGTCGTGTCGGCCAGCAAGCGGAGCCAGGTATCCAACGAGGAGATGCAGGAGCAGAAGTCCCGCGGCAGGGAGATCTACACGCGGGACAACTCGTACGGCCAGGACAAGGAGCGAGACAAGCTTGAGCGCCAACAGGCAGTGCTGTTGGCGCGACAGAAGTATGCCGAGCAGAACCGCATGCTGGTCGCGAGCAAGCGCCTGAAGCAGCAGCAGTCGTCGAGCGGTCCCAGGGCAGGCCTCGACTAGGAGGGCGTGCCTGCAATGCGTGCCATGCCAGCAGATGACGAGCCCCCTCAGGTGCCGGCGCACAGGGAGTTTCATGGCTTTGCGACAAGGAGCCGTGTGGAGTGAGTGATTAACGAGCTGATGATTTGACGAGTTGGCGTTTGGTTGTCTGTATTGTCCCTGCTGGTGCTGCACCACCTGTTACGGAGGACTTGTTTGTGGTGATTTGCACGTTTTGTACTTGGCGTTGATTGGATTTTGAGGCAGACTCTGGAAGAGCGGATCAACGGATGCTCTCAATGACCTTTATGAGGCTACGAGACTCGGGCCAATCCATCACTTGGTTGTGGTGGATAGACCGCCACGAGGGATTCGAGCATCATGTATATTTATACGTCCTTTTTGGCAAAGTACGGGGAAGACACGGCTGGCATGAGAATAACGGGGGAGCAAGGCTGTGTATAGGTGCAAATGATGGCGTGTTGTAGGATAGATGACTATGATGAGTACCTGATATTGTCCTAAGGCTTCCCACAGAGGTACCAAGGCAGTGGATGTAGCCTTGAGCACCCCTTGCATGCGTGAGATGCGGTGATACCGTAAGAAAGGAAGAACAATGTGCCCGTATTACTTGCTCACCGACCAGGGTCCGTCTGGCTGTCGAATTACCGAGGATGGAGACAATAAAGGGCCAGGGCGTGTGCCTTTCCTTTCTCTTTGTCTCGCATACTACAGCAGCAGCATTCATCAGTATTGCCCGAATCGCCAATGGCGCCCAGCTCGCTCATCAAAGCCTCGCTCCATGGGCAAATTGGGCTTGGGCACGGGGAGACGGCCCAAGGCGACGGCGGGGACGCAGTAATCCATGCCAAGCCTCGGCAGCTACTTCTAGCAACGCACCACGTCCATAAGCCGGCACTTGGCTCCATCTTTGGCCTAATTGTCCTCGGCCTCATCGTATTCTTTCGACAGCAACGCGTCTTGCGCTCCTCGATCTGGAACCTAGGGAGCCGTCGGGGTCGACAATTCTGGCCCTCGCGGAACCGCTCTCCACGCAGAAAAGGAGGCGCGGCCGGCCCGGACTGCCTCACCACCTCGGCCCGTGATATCCCCGGCGAACAGGTACTGGACATGGCCAGGCAGGAGAAGAAGAAGCAGCAGCAGCAGCAGCAGCAGCAGCAGCAGCAGCAGCAGCAGCAGCCAGGGCCGGAGACTCGGAACCCACTCCGGCCCAGGCCCCGCACGCCAACGCCGCACACGGGGCCGTCGGCGACGGTGAACCTCGCCCAGGGCCGCTACACGGGGGTGCTCCTGCCGGCCAGCCTCGCCGTGCCGCGGGCCGTCGAGGCCTGGCGCGGCATCCCCTTCGCGCAGACGACGGGCGGCCAGAACCGCTTCCGGCCGCCCGTGCCGCTGGCCGTGTCGGCGTCGTCGGCGGCGACCCCCTTCGACGCCAGCGCCTTCGGGCCCGTGTGCCCGGGGACGGCGGCGCGGATCCCGGGCATGCTCGACGGCGAGGACTGCCTCAACCTCAACGTGTACCGCCCGGCTGTGTCGTCGCCGCCGTATGAGCCGGGCGGCGGCGGCGCTAAGATGCCCGTGGTGGTCTACGTCCACGGCGGGGCCTTCAACGGCGGGCTGGGCACGGAGCGCGACATGAGCAGCTTCGTGGGCTGGTCCGCCACGCCCATCGTCGGCGTCAACTTCAACTACCGCGTCGGGGCGCTGGGGTTCCCGAGCTCGACCACGGCGGAGCGAGAGGGCGCGCTGAACCTGGGGCTGAGGGACCAGAGGCTGCTGTTCGAGTGGGTGAGGCAGAACATTGGCCAGTTTGGCGGCGATGAGTCCCGCGTCACGCTCATGGGCATGAGCGCGGGGGCGCATTCGGTGAGTTCTTGTCCCTGATGCCTGGTTTCAGGAGGCTTGGTGGTGATAATGGTCATGTTCCCTCTGCATGTCACCACGCACAGAGATCACAAATGCTGACTCGGGGGTCCAGATCGGCTACCATCTACAGTCATACACATCAGAAGATGCCCCCTTCCACCGCGCAATAATGGAGTCCGGGGGCGCCACCGCGCGCGCAACACTGTCTTCGTCTCACCCGCGGACAGAGGAGCAGTTCACGGAGTTCCTTATCGCCGCAGGGATCGAGCCCACCCACACGCCTGCGGACCACGTCTTCCCCGTACTACGGTCGCTGCCGCTGGAGACAATCCTCTACGCCTCCAGCACCGTCTTCTCGCGGTACCAGGACCCGATCCGGTGGCCCTTCCAGCCCGTCGTCGACTCCCTCCCGCCGGGCGGCGGCAACGAGGGCAGCGGCGGCAGCAGCAGCAGCAGCAGCAACGGCGGCATCATCCGCGACCTGCCCATCAACCACTTCCGCCGTGGCAGCCACCTGAGGATCCCCGTGCTGGCCGGCTTCAACACCAACGAGGGCACCGTCTTCGCCTCGCCGCGCGTCGACACCGGCGACGAGTTCCTCGGCAAGTTCGCCGCCATGATCCCCGGCCTCGCCGCCGCCGACCTCGCCGCGCTGGCGAGGCTGTACCCGGACCCCGTCACCGACCCCTCGAGCCCCTACGCGACCGTGCCGCCGGGCTTCGGCCGCCAGTGGGCGCGCTACGAGGCCGCCTACTCGCATTACGCCTACATATGCCCCGTCCTCCAGACTGGTCACTTCCACAGCGACCACGACGACGGCGGCGGCGGCGGCGGCGGCGGCGGCGGGGATGATTATCCCGTGTGGATCGTGAGTAGCAGCAGTTTCCTCTACATATGCCCTTGCCCTCTTTGCGTGTAGGCCTTGAGGCTACCCGCAATCTGCTGGACCAGCATGCTCAACATATGAGCAGGGCGGTGCCTTGCCACCTGCGTACCTTGCTCTTGACACTGGAGAGAAGAAGAAACAACAGAAAGACTAACCCTGGTGATACAGTACCACTTCGCGGCCCTCTCCCGGCCCGACTTCGGCGGCAAGGCCAACCACGTCGACGAGGCCGCCCTGGTCGCCCACGACATGGCCGCCATCGGCGGCTTCCCGGGCCTGGTGAGGACGTCGGACGCCATGCACGGGGCCTGGACGCGCTTCATCGCCACGGGGGACCCGAACCCGGCGCACATCGACGGGAAGGAGGAGGCGCACCACTCCTCCGCCCTGCCGTCGTCGTCGTCGTCGTCGTCGTCGTCGTCAGCGTCGTCAGCGTCCTCGACGCCCTTCTGGCCGCGCTTCAGCAGCCCCCTGGTCGGCGACACGGCCCTGGCGCCGGGGCAGCTGCGGCGCAAGGGCCGGTCGGACGAGGACGGGTGCGGGCGCGTCATGATGTTCGGGCTGGGCAACGACGAGCGCATGGGCGGTGCCGGGAGGTCGACGCCCGGCGTTCCCGCGACCGTGGTCAGGATGACCGAGGGTGAGGTCGAGAAGTGCCGGTTCTGGTGGGAGCGTGTCGAGCTGAGCGAGGGGACGGGCCGCAGGCTGGGGAGCGGCGCCACGAGGTCGAGGCTGTGATGTGCATGTGTGTGTGTGTGTGTGTGTGTGTGTATCTCTCCCTCTCCCTGCCCCTCGAGTAGTGATGGCCACCTTCTCTCTCTCGCCAGATCATGTCCTGGCCCCCATGATGAAGAGGAGAGAGCAGGGAGCCAAGACCGGGCTCCGGAGCTAGACTTCCTACGGTACGGGGACGGTGTACATTGTTGTTATACTTAGACTACTGAATATTTGCACCACCATTGGCAATAGCCATGACCACCATACCTCGAAGGATATAACGGTCTCATGGCGTCCTGTTCAGATTACTTCTGGTAATACAATACACAGGTGGCCTCTTGCCAGCCAATAGATCGGTCAGCAGTAATACTCCTCCATCACACCCTTATCAATGTCCGACCTCATGAATACAGCGGTACAAGGAACAAATGCTACTGCTCTGCCCTCCAAGATTCACCACGGGTCGAGACCCGCCATTACAGAACTCTTGAATACGGGCACTCGTCACCCCAAGGATTGTGGCAGGTCGGCTAGCTGGCACATGGTAAACGAGGGACAACACAAAATGACACAGAAGTAAGTCGATAAAATCAATATATATGCTGCTAACCTCTCGGCTAGCTGAGCTTCGACCACACTCGGAGACGGGACTCCAAGGCACTCGAGCCAAGTCCCCCCACCCTTCATTTGTTCTAGTACAGCGCCCACAACTAGGCACGTAGATATGTACAACCATTTCCTTCAAAACACAACTCATGGCCCCATATTGTACAACATCTTGGTTGTTGCTCCTCCTCCTTGAGACCTGCAGCCACACTGTGCGAGCAGGTTCCCCGGATCTCGAGCACCAAAAATCAGCTCCAGCCCTACCAATCAACCGTTGGTAATCTTCCCCTCGGGCTCAAGCGATTCTTCCATCTCCGGAGCCACTTCGCTTGCGGTTTCGATAGCCCGTGGTCGAGTTCGTCGAAATTATCCTCTCCAAGCATACAATGGAACATGTGCGCGTGCGTTGTCCGATTAAATGCGTGTGCTGTGCTTTGCGAGGTCGTGTCGAACTCGAACATTATGATTGCATACAACCAGAGAAGTAAAAATGGAACAACAAAAGAGATTTTTTGCCATGAACACCACTAAACGCCCCCAAAAAAGTGATGGTGATGATATTTTGACCGAACGCCGAAGGATGGGATTAAAGCCAGTATTGTGGGTAGACGTGTCCGGATGTAGGGTGAAGAAGGGTATCTATCGTAAAAGCTCATGCCTGGTGGTTGTACACAACCGTCTCCGGCAAACGGCTCACAACGCGCAATATAACCGGTTCAGAAGATGACGCCGTGAAACGCATTAGAAGTTTTGTGAGATGCCGGCGCTCTGGTTTTGCGGGAAGTGCGAGGGGTTCTCGATGCGCGTGTTTCGTCGTGCCGGGTTATCCTTAATAACAGGCTGACCACCAGGCGGGCTGTTGTATGCACCGTTCTCGGTGTAAGGATCGTATTGTGCGTAGTACTGGTCTCCACCATAGGCCTGGCCAATCTCTCCGGACCCGTCGGAGGGCGCGCCGGCACTGTAGGATGAGGACGCGTTGGACGGACCCCGCTTGACGTTGCCTCCCCGATTGTTAGCCGTGGACGGGCCCATAGCACCGAGTATTTCGCCTTCGGGAGAGTGGTGCCCATCTTGCATCAGTGGCTCGCCGGGATGTGTGGCCCGCGTCGGTGAAGCACCATCAGAGTAGGGTTGGTCTGAGTATGGGGTATCGGAGACCATGCCGCCGGACATTGTCGTCGATGCCTTGCGGCCTGTCGAGCCGCCCAACGTTGTCGATCCCCATCCACGGTACCCTGACGAGGAGTCTTCCTTCATTTCGTAGCCACCAACGCCGCCACCGGAGCCAGGAATCGTAGGGTCCGCGTTCGGGTTGTAGGTGTAGTCCTCGACCTCCTTCCGTCTCTCTTCTGCTGCCTCCTTGCGTGCCTTGCGCTTCCTCCACAGCCAGAGGCCAAGAGCGACCAGAATTGCCACAGCGGCGATAGGGACAACCACCGCGACGGCGATAGTCCCACCGGTTCCTATGCCATTGCTGGAGTTGGACTCGCTGCTCTGTATCGATCCGGCACTGGTCGCAGACGCCGAGCCCGCGTCGGTAGGAGTTGGGGTGTTGATGACGGTCCTCGTAATGACCTGAGTACTCGTAGTCCCGTCAGAAACTATGACGGAGGAGGAGACAGAGGTTTCTGTCGTCGGCGTCGGGGTTGCCGTTGTTGATGTCGAAGAAGAAGTCGTCTCCTCAGACGTCGAAGACGTGGTTGGGGTAGTCTCAGCAGTTGTCAAAGTTGTAGGCTGTGCCGTTGTTGTCGGAGCTGTTGTTGGTGGATCTGAGGTAGTTGTTTGTGAAGTGAGAGTAGTAGGGACCGGTGCTGTAGTTGGTGTGGTCACTGTCTCCGCAGTACTGGCGGTGGTCTCCGGAGCTAAGGAGGTGGAGGTAGTGTCAGCAGGAGAACTTGTCAACGTGTCGCCCGGCGTGCTGGTCGGCGTCGCGGACGGCTCCGACGTCGCCGACGCAGTAGCCGAGGAAACTGTCGCAGCAGTATCACCCGTACTTAGGGAGGTGGCATTGGTATTGCTCGCCGACATGATTAATAAGGGCTTGAACGTCAACTGGCTAGACGTAGGCCTAGAAGTGGGAGCCATGTTAGCGATGCTGCGAGACCAAAGAATTCACGAGACATCTTGGGACTCAGCGCTGGGAAGCAGATTGAGAAGAAGGCAAGGTGAGGCAAGCGAAGATAAGGTAACGAGACGTCGCAGATCGGCAGACAAAACAGTACTAAACAGTTCGCAGGCGTGTGCGATGATACAGGTTGTTTGGGTGACGCGCGAAGGGTACACATGTGAAGCAGAGGCACGAGTGACAGCGCATTGGCAGGGTCGATCAGTGAGCGTACCTGAATTGATGGGTTCGTCAGAGAATCGACTGCAGCGAGTCGACGGGACTGATGCAGGTCCCAGGTGAGACGTGGAGCCGGAGGAAGCTGGGGACTCGTTGCGGACGTGCGATAGTTTGCAGTGCGTCTCGCCGTGGTGGATGTTGCAGCAGAAAGGGGGGCGGATTGACGCCGCAGGAAAGAAAACTGCTGGATGTGGCGGGACGAGAGAGTTGGGCGTCAAACAATGGCCGGCCACGCAAGATGGTCGGAGAGCCAGTCAATCTAGGCTGGGCGGCTGAAGAGACGAGATAGACGCCCCAACCCCAGAACCCCAAGGAGAAAGCCTGCAGGGCGGAGATTGACGGTCCAGAGCTTGTGCCTGTCCTGTTGACTCGGGGGTCGCGGGACGCGGGTCTCGAGCTGGAATGCTTTGATCGAAAGGCCCAAAGTTGACGCGACTCTCTGTCGAAACAGTGTGCTGTGTATCCTAGGGTGCAGTCGAGCGGAGAGGAATGGAAGGAATCTCCAGTGCCGGGGGAACACGAGGAATTGGATGGGGTTATTAGAGAGGGCGTGGTGGTAGTGCCGGGTAGACGAGACAGGCAAGCGTCTGGTGGCCGGCTAAGCAGGTCGGCGGGCTTCCCTGGCTTGGGAGTGGTGCTTGGTGGCTTGGTGGTGTGGTGTGCTGAGTGAGTGGTGCACCGTCAGACCGTCCTCGGGACTATTCTCCTTCTGCCGTGGCAATCAATCCAAGGCGCACACCTCTCCAATTGCGGGCGAGGACTTTTGGTCTCGACTGCTCGACTGCAGGGCAGGATCCTGATTGACTCTTGGGGTCGGAAAAGGATGTTGCTTGTTCGCCCCCGAGTCTCTTCCTCTTCCTTTTCTGGGCGGCGCACGCAACTGCCAGATGCACAGATTCCAGATGCCAAATCTCCCAAATTTGTCCGAAGTGATTGACGGGTGAGAGTTGACGGTCAGTCAAGTCGGTTTTGGCGAGAGTGGAAAGTGGCTTGGAGACTCTTTTGGCAACCTCTGCAACGTTTTGGAACGTCTGGGAAGTTGGACCCGGCGGAGCCAAGATGAGGTCAGGCCCAGAGGAGCAAGGCAGGGCGGCAGGGCAACAGGGCAGGGGAGGGCGATGCAGCTAGCAGGTAGCTTGGTGGGCGCAGCGTCAGTCCCCCTTTGGCTTTGGATATCTTGGCAGCGAGCAAAGCAGACAGGCTCGAAACGGGCAGGACGGGACTCGAGGGGCCAGCTGGAAAAAGACTCAGACGAGTGCCAGGAGAGGAAGAGTGCTCTAGTGTGTGTCGTATCGGGAGTGCTAGCGAGCAGCTCTGAGTGGCGGGAAACCCTACACACCCCCCGGTCCTCGCTTCCCTTTTCCTCTCACCTTCTTACAGTACTTGCCGTAGCTCCGTCTCACTGTGAGGTCACTGGGCCAGAGTCCAGTCGACTGGCCCGAGGGTGTCTCGGTCCTCCTCTCCGTCTTTCTTCGGATCGGCAGTGACGGCGTCCAAAAACCCACGGACGGGGGCCTTTTCCCCTCCTCGTGTCTGCGGTGCAGATCTTTGCGTTGTTGTCCTTATATCCTTGACGATGATGCACTTCCTTCCCGTTCCTTCGCACTGACACGCTCAGGGCTGAGCTGGCGAAATAAAAATTAGCTCTGTTGTTTCGTAGCCAGGACCGGGAGGGACAAAATGTGCCCAGATTGCTGAGGGTCGGATTGCTGATTCATGTGTTGACGGAGGCCCTGTTCCTCAATCTCGCAGAGGTGGAGCTGAGTTTTACTCTTTGCTTGCCTTGGCTTTGCAAGATTGACGATCCTTCCTGCTCTTCCCGTCTGTTCTTCAGCGTCCTCTGTCTGCTCGAGTTCGGTTTGGGTGTCGTGTTGCGTCTCGTCTTGTTCGCTCGTGTCCTGGTGTGGCCGTAATCCGAGCGTGCTGATGTCCGCCTCGACACGACAAGGTAACCAGGCTGTCGGTTCGGCTGTCGAGCTTACACCAATAGACGCCGGCTGCAAAACGAAGCGGGAGGTGAAGCTCAAGCGCTTTTCCTTTAGACTCGCCAATTGGGTCTTCTGTTGCTATTTGCGTCCTGGGCCCAATCTCGTGGTTGGCAGGTTAGTCGGAGCTCTTTTTGACGATCAACCAGGAGGCCCTCTTTTTGTTTGTTTGTCTCCACCTCTTGGGATACGTCAGATGAGCCGGTGTGCTCATCTACCGTGCAACAAGAACCTCTTCCAGACTGCCGGATTGATACGGCCCGTGGGCGATTGGGCAATCTCTTGGTGGATCCCCGTTGCTTTCGTCGAGA
This sequence comes from Diaporthe vaccinii, assembly GCA_039880775.1. Taxonomy (NCBI): domain Eukaryota; kingdom Fungi; phylum Ascomycota; class Sordariomycetes; order Diaporthales; family Diaporthaceae; genus Diaporthe; species Diaporthe vaccinii. The sequence continues at coordinate 2,237,866 of JBCEDN010000006.1, read as the reverse complement.
ATGTATCTATCGCCTTTGCGTGTAGATAGATAGATAAATGATAGACCACAAGTCGGCGAGATCGACAATGGTGGTCCTGACACAGTTCAACGCCCGTGAGACTGGCCAAGACCACTTTGAGCCGTCGAGGGCTATGGATACATATAAATGCCATGTGCGCCTATATGGACAGCACCTAAGCTTCGGTCGAGACCGTTCCTAATGCACTGCATGAATACCATCATGCGGTGCTACAGCAGGGCTGGTTCAATACATAGTCCAAAGGCAATAGGGCCACCCAAGCATGAGCGATGCCACTTGATGACTACATGGTGTTTCGGCGTCTCCATTACGCCGAGCCATCATGAATCCCAAGGAGGCGGCGGGACGTGGGAGGTCAATCGTCGTGGTAGTGTATGGCAAGGCATCTGTCAGCGACGAGCATATTCCACGCACATCTCAGTCCACAAAGAGGCAACAATCTGCCTGCGCAGTACAGACCGCCCCCCGGTCTCACACACGACGGTCCAGCCTCTCAGACGGTGTTGCTGGACACCACCATCACGCATTCCCGGGGGCGAAGGTGGGATGAAAAGCTACCCCGTGGGTCATGACCATCACGCACAGGACATGTGTTGCTCGCCCACTGCTTACAGTATCACCGCAGCTTGTCCTACTGTCGTCTACCGACTACTGTGTAGTAGGCAGGCAGCCCCTCAGACCGACCATCCCATCCCGATTGCCTCTCACACGTCTGTCCTACAGTCGATTATCCCACAGTCGGTTATTCCAGAGTCGATTGTCCCAGAGTCCATTGCTCTCAGTCGATTGCCCCAAGCCAATTGCCCCAAGTCGGCCATCCTGTTCCCAAGGAAGTGGTCAAAAGCCAACGGCGACATGTCGGTACTGTGCCTTAGGGGCTTCACTCACACCGGGCCTTCGGCCCCTCTCCGCGCTCCCTGTCTTTTGACTGGCCCCGAACATGACCACATACCTGAAATCCTCCAGGTGAGGAATCAATAGGGAGGAATGACGTTTCGCATCATCTCATCATCTACTGCAGTGGTATAAGGCCAGAAAAAGCTGGGTCGGTTTTTTTAAATTCCAAGGATGTCACAACCATTAACACCGAGTGTCTATAGCCCCCCCAGGCTCCCCGTTCACGTCATAAACCCCAGGGTCAGGGCCGAGGTCGATCGCCGATTAGCTAGACCAGGGGGCAAGTAGGGCCATCCTGGATTCTAAACCGGTCAAATTCCCAGAACGGCCTTGCCCATGATTGTTCCGTGTCTCTCATCCGACATCATATTGTGACGGTGGACGGGCTCTAGGAAACATAGTGAGCAGCAGGCAAAAGGGGGCCGATCGTCGACGGTGATCCCAAGTTTAAAGTTCCCAACCCAGCACAAGCGCGCACATGGCTAGTGTGCTTGCTACGAAACCTCTGAATGGTTCGCTGGCACTCTGCGGGCTCCCTCACTAAGCGAAACAGAGTTTCGATGGATGGTGCAGCAGTAAGCCTGTGGTAACGTGTGATTCAGCGTTGGAGATGGCGCGCACAGATTCACCGTGGCGCATTTGCCGTCCAGTCAGAACTAGTCGCGGCTGAGAGCTATATTCAGCGAGACCCAGACGCCACAGGGCTTGTGACAATTGGACAACGTCTTGTTGACGACCTGAACGTGGCCAGCCCCACAAGCATCTCAATAAGTTCAGCAGCCCAAGGGACCAGAGGACCAGGGACTAGGGGAAGAGAGACCTCAGATCTATTCAGAAGTCTTTTCTACCATTGTTAAGAATTATATAAAACACAGGAATTTCCCTAGATACACTCCTCTATAGATGCAGTTCGTGCCAGGTAAGGCCAGCCAGGCCATGACAGGCTGCGCCCACCCCTACCCGCGGGCAGCAGCAGACATTAACCACTATGTTGTTGGTAGGGTAATTGTCGCGTCGTGGCGGGGAAGCAGCCCTCGCAAGAAGATATCGAACAAAATATCAACCCAAATCATCAACTCCGTTGAACCTGGGCCAGTTTATATGGTCTGGCCCCATGCTTTGATTCGCCAGTGCTGCCATTTCGCCACGCCATGAAACACCTAGTTCTGTTGTCAAGTAGTTTATATCGGCCCCTCAAGAGTCTAGGTTGTGCAATATGTACAATCAACCGTCCGCATGGGGGTCGCCTCTTAAGACTGCTTCTTCGTGTCTACACCACCAATGTTCCACGTCGGCTTCAGTGAGTCCATTGCTGAATCTTGGGTGAAGATGACATCTCCGGGCAGACGGCTGACACGGCCGGCACCGCTGCGCATGGCATAGCTGGCTGCTTGCGACACACCGCTGCGGTTGGACCGGATGGAGCCCGCGTCACTCATCGTGTCGGGGTCCTTGAACTTGCGTGGTGGAGCGAAGTCGAGGCCGGTAAATGTGCTGGACTTCCGCAGGATGTGACTGTTTCCGGAATGTTAGTGCATTGCTCTTGGGTGCATCCGGGGGAGACACGGTACTTACGGGCTGGGGAGAGCGGCCATCTCGTCGAATGTGCTCACCAGTGGTGAGGCAGCGGGGAGCTTTGGCGCGTATGGGCGACGCTCGCCGAGAGGGCTCTGGGACCTCCCGGTCACACGGTCGCTAAATGTCTCTGGAGGAGCGAAGTCGGCCGCATTGATGAGGGAGAAGTGGTCGTCCGTGAGCTTGGAGGGGGTGGGCAGGGTGTTCAAGGCAGCGGGAGGAGGCATGGGCTTCCGGGGCCTTCCGGACATGGCGGACCCGGAGCGAGGAGCACGGGCCGAGGCAGAAGAGTCAGGTCGTGGCCCAAAAGACATGGCCGAGCCCGCACGTGGCATACTCATGCCGCTGATGGAGCCTCCGTGGGGGCGGCCGCGGAATGGCCCTCTGGGCCCAGGCGATCCCGGACCCCTTGGCCCAGGACCACGAGGGCCAGGGCCCCGCGGGCCGGGGAAGCGGGATCCAGATGGAGGAGGCGTCATCGCACGACGGCCAACAGGCTGCGCGTAGGGCATGATGAACTGGTTCGAGTCAGGGTCGAAGTAGGCACCGTCTCCCAGTTGGTTTGCACCACCCGGGGCGAATTGTGTTTGTCTGTTGGGGTCCTTGTCCTCGAAGTACTCCTTGTAGAAGGATCGGATGCGGTTAGCACGTGTCTCTGGGTCCTCAGACTCTATCACCTCATCTGGCGGCAGAGGCCGGAATCCAATGGACAGGCGGTTGCTGTTCTGCACCGGAACACCAAGAGCGCTCTCGCGAACACGTCCACGTCCACGCTCCTCCTCTTGAGGCTCCTCGATCGCCGGGGGGAAGCTGTAGTCTGCATAGTCGTCGGTGTACTCGATTGCGGCAGAAACACTTTGGTGACCAGGGCCAGCATTGACGGCAACCTCGGCGAACGGTGAGTTTTGCTTGGGGGCTTGGGGGCCGTCCAAGACCCCGAGGCCGAGGCTGCTGTTCGCGGTTGACCGTATTGCGAGCTCATCAACCGATTCCTTGCTGGTGTGGAGGGAGAAGTCGGGCATGTTCAATTCCTTAACTGGCTCAGGAGCACCCCTCTGTGCCACAGGAGCAGGCTGCTGGATTTCGGGGATGACAGGAACGGGGGAAGAAGCATCGTGATGCGGCATAGGCTCATGCTCCGGGACGGTCGGTTCCTTTCCGGGAGCCGATGGTACAAACTCGGAGGCCGGAGACTCAACAGCAGTCACTGATGACGAAGCACTGGGTGTCAGAGGAGAGGGTGACTTGGGGTATGAGTTCTGTCGCAGAGGGGTAGGCTGTGGGTAGCCAGGGGACTTGGGATAGGCGTAGGACTGGCGGGATACGCGCTTTGTTGAGGTCGTCGTCATCGAGGGTGTGTATCGGCCGGACTTTTCGAAGGAGCGGATGGATCCCGTCTCGCTCATGTAAGTGGCGATCGGTCGGTATGGGTCGTCGGGTTGGTGCAGCGTCTTGGCGAGGGAGTTCATCGACTCTCGCGAGCCTTGAACGTGCTCAGGCAGCAGGTAAGGGCTCGACAGGTTCATGTCCAGTGAGAGACCACGGGTCTTCTTTGACTTCTCACCACCCAGACCCAGAGCACTCTTGCGCTTCGACTTGGAACTACCCGCATCTCCCACACCGAAATCCAAAGACTTGTGAGCCTCATTGGCATCCTCCAATGCTTGGCGTCTAATATTCCTGCGGTGGAAGTAGAAGAGAACACATGCAAACGCCACCACCACCGGAACCCTGTGTCACTATCAGCATGCCATACCTGTCAAGTCACCGCGGATTGGATTGACTCACAGGACACCGACGGTGATTTGCGTCGAGACGTTCATGTTGGTGGGCTTCTCGCAAGTGTTTGACGATGTGCTCGAGCTGCAGTCCGAGGAACCTGACGACCGGCCAACCACACGACTGGGGACGACGTTCCAAGCTCTCTCCACGTTCTCCTGCTCAGACTGCGCGAGACTCCTCCGCAATGGTACCCTGGGACCTAGATGGTGTGCGTAGTTCATTCCATCCATATTTGCGCTTTAAGCAACCAGTTTTAAGATCAGACGGGTTCGAAAGGCCGGGCACGTTGCTGTCGGGTTGAATGCCGAGTCCACACACAAAGAGAAAGGGTTCACAGTCCAAGCACAAGACAATCGGTCCTACAGGAATTAATGCTTTGTCGTCGAGGTCGTGAATCGGGTAGGGCTGCGGGGGTGCGTCTAAGGAGAGACTGGCTGGCTTGCAGGATAAGGAATGAGGCAATTGACAAACTCCAGATGCCTTTAGCTTCGAGAAAGAGCGGCTGTTCAAAAGGATAGAACGACTTTACAAAAATGAGTGACTTAAGGATTCAGGGCCGGTTGTAACGAATGTGCGACCTGCTGGCAGGCTTGCGAAGGCGAGGACGACGACTAAGAGGGTATTACGAGCATCGAGGTCCTCTCGGTGAAGCTTCACGCCAAGGCAGGGTCGGTGGTGAGAAGAGGAGTGGGATCCTGATGAGGAACAGGAAGGAGAGACAAAACAGTGATCGACCGGGCGGCAGAAGAGGAAGCGGCTCAAAGAAGAGCGGCCCAGGCCCAGCACCAATACCAGCACCCACCGGCGACACCCAAGATAGAGCGGGTCGGGGAAATGAGAAGGAGACCGGGGGACGGGGGCACACAGGTATCGTCAAATGTTCATCCAATCTAGGCCAGGGGCCCCTGAGCGTTTGCGGGACGGGCAAATCAGAGGGCTGATGTGCCTTGCATCTCAGGGACAGGGGCGTGCGGAGCTGAGCCAAACAGCTGCACAAGTGCTGCACAAGTCAATGAAACGCACAATTGCGAGCGTCTAATCTCGCCTGTAGATTAGCGTCGGTGCTTTCCTTGCCGCAGGGGACATCACCGAACCCATCCACTTCCAAATAAAATCCAAGTGGGCTGCCGAGATTATGTGGATCGGCACCTCTCAGGGGGATGTACCTGGGAGGTGACCGATGCTCTCTATTAATTATCGCAGCAACAGCAGCACGCAACCTGCGAGAGAGGCTTGCAGCTCGGCCATCCCAGCAGATTGAGCCGTTGGAACCAGAGGGTGGCCTTTGTCGTCCACTGTCTTTGACGAACCCGACCATTGGGACACTATAGGCCTGCTGTTTGGCAACAGGTAATCAAGCCACTGCGAAGCATTTGCTTCTTCTCGATTAAGGGGCCGGTCCCGCCGATCTCTCGAGCGCAAAGCTTTTTCGGCCGAGTCAGCAAGCTCCTAGCAGCCTGTTTTGCCCAGCACTGCAGCTGGTCACACCTCGGCACACTCCTGTTTGCGGCCGCGTGCTGGTGATGAGGAACCCATGGAACCAAACCTGGGCCCGGGCCTAGTGCAACTCCCGGCAGTGCAAACAGGGCTGTCGTCAGGGGCGGCGTTCGGGAACCAAGCATGCGGTGATTTCTGCGCAATGGGGGGCCGGTGGAGAACAGGCTAGTCGAACCAGAAGCACGTCGGATTGAGACCCGTATTCCCAGTTGGCTCGTGTAACCTCGTAGAAGGAAGATTCAGGTACCGTCCCGGCTACACGAATTAGCCTCATATTTGCTCCCAATCCAAGCCTGCGTGTCATTGGGTTCTCGGTGTTATTATACCTATGCCTCCTTCATATAGATATGTGCTCGCAGACGCAACACAATTTCGCCAGCAGAGGACTTGAACTACGTGGGTGTATTCTCATGGCGCCAGGATATAGCCTGCTTATCGCTTAGTAGATTAAGAGCCCGCTGAGCTCACTTGTTTATGAGCCTGGAAGCAGACTCGCAGGGATCCCAAGCGTTCGCGTATGGCCTGACCCATTGCGCCGTTTCCTGTGCGATTACCTCCTCCTGGATAATAAACCTCTGGAAGTTGGACGTCTTATCTTGCAAGAGAAGCTGCGAGGAGGTATCTCGGTATGGTTTGGTTTCCTTCTACGTGCTGGATGTACTGACTTGAGACCATTACAATGAAATCAGAGACTCGCACCTGCGAAAACGGAGAATACACCGGTACGTTGCCAGCACTGAACCACATTGAGAATTCACACATCCAACACCCACACACCCACACCCAAATACACCTACACACCTACACACCTACACACCTACACACCCACACCCAATACCCAACAGTCACACCCAATCCAAACGCCCAATTCACACACCTAATTCTCATATCAAATTCTTTTATTTAATTTACATATCTACTTGGTATACCTAATTAGCCCTAAGCATAGCATGTGAATTAGGTATGTGAATTGAGCGTGTAAGTGTATGAATTAGGCCTGGTTAATATACTCTGGTTAGCTATAGCTATGGCGTGAGTGATGTACCGGTGCACCATCTGTTTTGCAGGTGCGAATCTTCATATTCATTGCAATTGGCAGGCCGGACCGATTCAGTTGTCGGTAACGTGCTGAATTACTTTTTGACCTGGTAGAAGTTGGGCGCATACTCAAGCAGCCAGCCCTTCTCAATCCTGCAGATGTCTCGGATGAACGTTTTTTTGGCGGTTTCCATGACTTCCGTGAAAATGACCCAATCAGCCTTTCTATTAAACATGATGCTGCTCGGATGGGCATGGAGGACTGTTCCACCATCGATGGTGCGGAACGTGCCATCGGGCACCATTCTCGCCGCCTGTGAGAAATATCCTGTGGTCAGGCAGCGTCTTATTTGCTCTGCCATTCTCGCTGGATCGTCGTCTGTGCTGTGCTTGACGGCGAGCGACCCTTCCGTATTGATGCCGAATCGCTCGAGATACCGTTTCAACTGGGCTCTTATGCTGACTGCACGGGTCATAGCCTTGAAGTTGAGGTTGTTGTCATGGCAGAAACGGCCCTCCTTCCGCCCCGTGCTCACAAAAGCCTGATATGCATTGAGAAGAGTGAGGTGGTCGCCCTCCTCCGCCGCGAACTTCCGCCTGGAGCTCTCTAGCTCCTTCTGTCGGTCAGCATCATTTTCAACCCACACGCTGCCTCCAATGCTCGTCATCGCTGCAATAGTAAGGACTTCGCTGACGCATCCGAACAGAGTGGCAGAGAGCAAGGTCTTGGCCATCATCGGCTCCACTGCCAGTTCTGCCATCCGCATTCCCAGCGGCCTCGTCAACTTGCAATAGTCGTCCAAGGCACCAAGTGAATAAAGTAGCTCAAGGGCCCTGGACATCAACTCAGCTGGAGGTGGTGTCAGAAAGTCGAACCGCAGGAAGTTGGTGATTCCAAGAGCCCCGAGCTGCAATATAAACGGCGCGAGGTTTGATCTCTGGATTTCTGGTACGTTGGCATCGGGTAAACTCGTGTATGTTTCCTCCTTGTAGAGTCGGAAGCACTTCCCAGGTCTTGTGCGGCCTGCTCGGCCTGCTCTCTGAGCAGCTGCCGCCTTGGATGTGGGAACCGCTGTCAGGGTCTCAATGCCGGAAATTGGGTTGTAAGCACGCTCTTTGACAAAACCAGAATCTACCACGTAGGTAATGCCGTCGATGGTGACCGAAGCTTCTGCTATATTCGTGGAGAAGATGACCTTTCTCGTGTTGTCTGGTGCTTGCTCAAAGACATACATTTGCTGTTCTGTCGAGAGGCCAGCATATAGTGGCAATGGTAGCAAGGCTTGCGATACCGGATCTGACTGGGCAGAGTGCTCCGCGACTGCGTTTATTGCAAACTCGATCTCGTCTCTTCCTGTCAGGAAGACAAGGATATCACCTTTTGGTTCCTTGGCGTGAATTTCGAGCACGGTACTGACGGCCTTCTCAACGTAGTTTTCAGCAGGTGATTCCAGGTAGAGTACATCAATGGGATACGTCCGGCCCTCAATACTGATGATGGCACCTGTAACCTGGGGCTGATCCTGCGCGTGCGTCTCACCACGCCTAGTGAAGAATTCGAGGAATTCCTCAGCTTGAAGAGTGGCACTGCTTATTATTATTCTCAATTCTGGGCGCCGTTTGAGGATCTTGCTAAGCAACCCCAGCAGGAAGTCCGTCGAAATCGACCTCTCATGCGCTTCGTCGACCATGATGATGGAGTAGCGAGACAAAAGAGGATCAACGAGGGCCTCCCGGATGAGCATTCCATCCGTCAGAAACTTGATGCGGGTCGCTGCCGATGAGACATCGTCAAAGCGGATGGAGTATCCCACCTCTTTGCCCAGCTCACTGCCCGTCTCCTCGGCTACCCTGACGGCCACAGTTGTTGCAGCTACGCGTCGCGGCTAGAGATTCTGGTCAGCGAGTGCTGTCTCGCATAGGGAAGGCATGGACTCACTTGTGTGACGGCAATGACTTTGCCGTTGGCGCACCACCCAGCCTTCTCGAGAAATTGAGGTATTTGCGTTGTCTTTCCACTTCCGGTCTGCCCAACAACGATAGTGACTTGGCGAGTCTCGACCAGGTAGAGCAGGCTTTCCCGATGCTTCGCTATGGGCAAGAGAGCGGACGGCTTGTGAAGCGCTGGAATAAAGGATGAACCAAGCTCGGACTCTGCCATTTTGGACTCGGCCACGTGCTGCGTGGTCTTATGTTCGCAGACATCAGTATGCCCATCTGAAGTGTAGAGAGGTTACGAGGCCGTCATGTAGTCAAGACATGGAGCAGAGCTTCTAGGGTTGAGCCCTGGGATCGCCTACGGGGCAGGTTGAACATGTGAAGGCCAGGCCGGTGGCAGGGCCTTTATCGATAAGCTTTGGTTAACCCCACACTGCTCTCAACCTGCCAAAACGGAGGGCACACCCGTACAACAGTTACCTACCCACCCAACACCCACACACCTAGCACCCAGCACCCATACACCTAGCACCCATACACCTAACACCCATACACCTAAAACCCATGCACCTAACACCTACATGCTTAAGACCTATACGCCAAACACCTACACACTCAATACTTATACTTGATTTAAAAGCTTCTTTTATATACTTACTTTTTTTAGGTAGGTAAATGTAAAGCTTTTCAGGGAAGCAAATGGGTTTTCTTGCAGAAAATGTATTTGTCCAGTGTACTTGTACTTGTGGTAGCCTGGTAGATGGGCAGGCCAGCAGTGGTTGTGAGGTGGAAAGTGCTGACTAAGCTGGGCGCCAGCAGGGATAGCGTTGAAGCCTGACCCGCCTGGCCCGCCTGGCCCGCCACCAAGAACGGCGCATGGCTCGTCACCGTCTTCCCAGGCTTCTTTCTCCCACCTTGGAAAGCGGCTCCTTTCTCTTCCCACGCTTCACCAGACTCCGCCCACGACCGCCGTGATTGTTGTTGCCCGGCTTCAGTGACTCGTGCACTGCTGTGTTCCTGCGTGTACTTCTCTACTTGCCTCGTCTTCCACTTCTCGCACCTCCTTGGAGTTTGTGGTCCACGAGGCTCTCCCGCCCGCAGACTGGGCAGCCCATCTTCATTGGCTTTCCTTTCTCTGACTTCCGTCCTGCTCTTGGGCTTCTCTGGTTCAGCAAGCCGCGCTTGTTGAACCTGTACGCGCGAGGAGAGCAACGAAGTGACAAGTTGACGCTCCGAGTGGCGCCTGGAGCACTCGTCGGACTTGGTGCACACTCGTCGTCCTCTTGGTCGCTCCGAGTTGATTTTCCTCCTTCTGTTTCCGTTATTGATATCCTCTGCCCACATTGTGTACCATCATGGTAAGCTCATGAGGATCCGTTCGCCATGGGGAGGGAGAAGAAAACAACGCTGGCGGCTGCGACCGCCGGCAAGACCGCGAAAGAGAGGCATCAGAGAACAGGGAGGGACAACAGTGCATGGACGGCACCCGTCCGAACAGACCTGATTGCCCTCCCGGAAAAGAACATCACATCGAAGCACAAATCTTACTTCCAGGTTTTCGAGAACCATGACAAAAAGGAGAAAAAGCTCGAGTTCGAGGTACACCGCACCGTCGCCATCCCCTCATCGTGAATACGCAGCTGATTCGACGCAGGTGTCAACTGACAAAATCCCTCCTCCCGGATTCGAATTCGTCCCTATTGGAAACCCCGAGCTTACCAAAGCATGCAAGGACCTTTCACGAGAGCGTGACGCGATGATCTTCATCGTTAGTGTACGTCAAGCCCAGCATTTGTACTTACCATTTGCAGGGCATGTCTTTAACGACCGAACGAATTCTCAGACGGCAAAGGATGCCAACGCAAACAAGCTCGCACTTCAGATGAGCCGAAGCGGCCACCACATCAGGCGTACCATTGTCGAAGAGGCGCGTGCTCTGATTGGCGAGGAAGATGCCTCGAGTACCTCGAACTCGGGCGAGCCAGAACCGATTCCTGACAGCCAGGAGGAATACAATGCGCAAGCCGACGCTGCGCTTAGGGATCTTTTCCCGCGAATACCGAATACCGACAGGCAGATGATCATCGAGCATGCCTTCAAGAAGGTCAGTACGTGGTACTCCGATGAGCAAGAATCGATTGTAAACATGTAATGTTTTATAGGGCGGAACCTTTCAAGGACAGCCAGTTGTGGGCATGGTGGGGACGTTGCCCCTTTCTCGACGTGTGCAACTCGCCGTCCTAGCCCACATTCGTCACAATCATACCCGATATGACCAGCTTCTGAGGGAAGCTGGCTACCCGACCGCCAGAAAAGTTGTCGAACAGCATTGTCTAGATTTCCTCGTCAAGTGGCGAGGAGACGAAGAGACTGGGCGGGACCAGTTCGACGAGATCTTGCGCGAGGTTATTGTTCTCTCCGACGACTCAGATGAAGACTCGGAGGACGACGAGTCCAGCGATGAGGACTTTGTGCGCATCACCACAGCTCCGGACTCTCAACTCAATCGCGCAGATTATTCGAGAGCTGGTAACTCTCCACACAGGCTTAGATATGCGACACTATCGGGGCCGAGCAAAGCGTTCTCACATAGACATCCGGTGTCATCTGCTGCTGAAGGCCGCTCTTCCCAGCGAACCAAGCCGCACAGGTCTAAGAAGACTAATCGTGGCTTCAAGCGTTACGAGGCTGTAGCCAAGCGCTGGGAAGAAGCCGTAAATCGCAACCGGTATGCGCAAGATACCGGTACAGCTGGCCGTGCTCCACCCATGGACAGGATACCCAGCCAGGACTCCCGGCGGCTTCCCTCACTTGAGATCATCTCACCTGTGCCCAGAGCTGACTCTCCTCGGAACTCATATATGACTTTGACTCCGTCACATTTCTATCGTGGTGGACACAATCAAGGCCAATCACCCCGCCCAAATGACCGCCTCCCGGTTGCTAACCTTGAACCCCAACGACACGTGCCTATGGCCAACTATGCTGGTCGTCCGTCTGTTCCCCAGTCAGGGTCCCAGTCTGTTCCTCCGGAAGCAATGATCGTTGGCAGGCGCATCACTCGTGTTCCGGTTGGTTCCGATCTGCAATCTGGCCCAGCTCCACAGAGATCTTATCACGAAGAGCTGAAGGACTATCTCGTCCCATCTATCGAGCCTGCATCTCCGCACTCAGGACCAGACGTGCCTCAATTTGTGCGTCAGGTAATTCGTGGGGAACCCAGAGGTCCAGAGCAAGTGCCTGCTGGACGGACCGTTCCTTTCTCACGCCCGCCGCCTTTGCAAAACCACACAGGAGACTTCAAGTATGACCAGTCGGATCCTGGCAGCAATGGCCGGCTGAGACCAGCAATGCCCTCGCGGACTCGTGAGCAGGTCGTGACGCAACGCGACTATTTCCATGGATCACAACCAAACTTGGCAGTCCCACCGCCCGAAAATGCAAGAAGGGTCTATCGAGTACGAGAGCCCCTAGAGGACAACCGTCGCTCGCGCGAGGTTCCTGTGATAACTTCAAAACGGGTCATTCGCGTACACAGAGAGGCCTCTCCCCCGCGATCCTGGGAAACAGATTCGTCACGGGTGCGGGACTTGAGCCCACCTAGGATGGATCAATACACTGGGCGTACCTTGCCCTTGGTGACATACGGGAACACTGAACCTCGTCGCATTGCGTATGGAGAAGCTAGCGCTTCCCGGTTCAGAGGCTACGACCAAAACCTCGCCCCAAGCTCGGCGCAGTTACATCACCGCGAAGCCCACCGTGCACCATCTCCAGGCTTCCAGCAAGGAAGCACGTCCATCCGGCCGGGTGCATTTGTTCCCGTCCATCCAACAGCAACAGCAGTACAACAAGATCCTGCGCCTCGTCCGTTTTCCCACGAAATGAACCCCACTCATCAACACGTAGCGGGGTATCATCACAGAGGGCGAGTCAATATCTCGGATTAACGGTATCGTCGTCACTAACAATGTTATGCAGCCGTGCTTATCGCGAGACACCACCACAGATTCAACATACCCGGACTGTCTCAGCTGATGTTAAGTACTTGTATGAGCAGCCAGTTCCGAACCGAGATGTTGTCATTCTTCGCCAATGACTTGGACTTATGGCTTTTGGGCGACGAGTCTGCGTGTACGCGCGTCAACAATTACACTGTGACAAACCTTCAACCAGGGCAGGGAGGGTCACTACTGCGGCTCTAGGTGGCGACTGTCTCTAGGAAAGGGGTCGAAAGTGAAGTAGAGTGTCAATGGTGAGGTAGTGTGGCCGAGTCGAATGGTCGACCATCCGTTTTGTCTGCATAGCATGGCGTTCCGTTTCAGCATTGGCACCAGCCGTCTAGGGGGCATACATGGCCCGGAAGGGATTTCATCGATTACCATGCATCAAGGAGTAGCACAGGAATGGAGTACGAAGTCGAGGTGACTCGACAAGGCAAATCGGCCACCGCTTTGCATAGTATGGTATCAATTGTGCAAGACTATGTTGGTCCTCATGTAACCATACCAGAGCGTGGTTCGTAGTGAACAGGTTCAATATAGACCTGATACTTTCGATGAAGTAACAGATACACCCACCCAGTTGTTATTGAAGCTGCTCCACGAGCTCAGTGACACTCATTCAACCCCCGCCAAATCTCACGACGCTGCACATAACGACTATGCTTTCCTCGCAAGCGCACCCCAGGTAGCGCAGCCAACACCTGGTACCGTGCCACTCCTTGTCTCATGATGCAAGCATAGCTTGTTGTTCCGGTTGTTTCTGTTTCACCCTTGCAGGCTGTGGGTCTGGTACAATCTCGTGGGCGGGGAGTGCGGTGTCTGGGACGTTGGGCAGCGGCGCCCTCTCTCCCAGTTCGGCTTCCATGGCCGCCAGCTCTTCCTCGACCTCGTCCTCGTCCTGGTTCGATATCTTGCCCCCGAGCATCTCGCTGACCTCCTATAATTTTGGACCACAAATTAGCGCCCGGAACGGTCACGTCAGAGGGGGCAAGGGGAAGGGGGATGGGGATGCCCCCCCAAAAAAGGAAGTCAGTCAGACATCCGCATTCACACTCACATTCTGATACGCGATGGCGTCGGCCGTCTCCCCCATGAGCTTCTCAACGTGATCTATGCCGCCCATCTCGGCGTGTATCTCCTTGAGGACCTTTGTGCCCTGCTGCAGGCCGAAGACGACGTCCTTCTGTATCTGGGCGAACTCGACGTTGGCCGTCAGCTTCTCGAGCTGCTCCAGCTGGCCGTCGGTCTGCGCGAGGAGCGACTCCTGGTACTTCTTGCGGCGCAGGGCGAGCAGGGCGCGCTTCTTGTCGCCCTTGGCCAGCATCTGCTTTGCGATCTCGGTCTCGCGGTCGGTGAGGACGGTTATGCGCCGCTGGTACTGGTGCAGCTTGTCGCGCTGGGTTTTGAGGTCGAGGATGGCCCTTTGGGAGAGGAGAGCATGCCGATTAGCTATGTACTCGTGCGGCTGGGGCGCATGCATCTGGGGAGGGAGAGAGCATTTTGGGATCTATGGATGTTCGGGATGCTCTGGCTGCCTCACTTGTCCTGGGCCGTGACCCGACTGGGATTGTTGCCCATGATCTTGCTTGCAACATGTAGAGGTGCGAACCAGCAGTATTGATGGCTTGCCGCTATGTTCTCATCGATCTGTCCTGTCAAGTCATGGTGAAGAGCACTTGGGACGGACCAAAAGGTCGTGAGGGTTTCAAGGCCGATAACGTTCCAGACGTTCCCAGGCTGATATCATATGGCAGGTCACAGGCGTGCCCAGGGTTGCAGCCAAGCGATCTGCCTTAACAACCCGGAACAGGCCTGCAGTGAGAGTACATGGGTACCTCTGAAAACGTCACATGCAACGAACCGCCTCATGACCAATCCACCTGCGTGCAGTAGAACAGAGGAAATGAATTCAACATCCTTTGGTGGATAGAAGATTTACACATAAGAAGAACTTTGGGAGCAACAGAAGTGACATACAAACTTCTCTTATCAGAAGCTGCCAACCCCGCGATTGACGGCCGAGTTCCTGGCCTCCTGTTGCTAACACCGCCGGCCAAGTGGGCTACTGTCACCATATTCTTCTTTTTTACATCATTCCTTTTTGGGGCGTTTCTCACCGGCGCATACTGATTCGGCACAATCCGTCCGTTACAGCGTCAGCGACCTACTTATACCCATGGCTCACATCTTCATCTCGCTTTCATAATTGTGTCACTTTCTTCTTCAAATGGCGAGAGTCGTGTTATCCTTCACAACGGCAACGGCTTACGTAAATCCCTCTTAGTCCGCGCGGCTTTTGCGAGGGCTGAACGGGGACGAGAGCTTCATCACAAGGCAATACCCAATTGTGTAAGCTTCTCGGCCATATCGGCATGGGATAGACACAGGTGCGCGCGAGGTGAATCAACCACGAATTGTTGATCTTGTCGGTGTTTCATTCAAGTGAATACGAGAACACGGACAACCAATTTTTGAAAAGTTCCATTCCCAAACTGCGTGAAACAGGAAGACCTATTACGATCCAGCCAGCTCCGTCTCCTAAGTCGACTTTACGTAGAGCGAAGCATCTTAATCAGCCGGGTTATTCTTTGCTTTGTCTGGTACGAGGTCCTGGCAGATTCCGATACTCTTCTACCTTGGAAATGCTTCATCTCTCAACACTCCCACCTACTCGGGCTCATCTTCCAAGATTTGCACCTTTCGAGACCAGGTCGTCGTCGTCGGGCGTTACAGCGATGCTGTCCAACACACTAGCGTTGGATTTGAAGTCTGGCGGCGATTGCCAATTGAGTCATTGTCCAAGCCCGTAGAGCATTCCGGCCCTAAAGTACGTGTTGCAGTGCTTCCGGATTGATCAATCTTATGGACAGCTGTGTCAAGGTACCTATCCTACGAAGCTTCAACGATGTGATGTCTTGACATGTTGAATGTGGTAGCCATTCCATTATCTTCATTTCTGCGTACATCGTCACCAAGGCTGTTGTTGTAGGCGACCAGTGTCTCGCTGCTTGAATTTAAGCCACCAATCACTAGAAACTTCTGGTGGTCATAGGCTCTGAGGAAGATTGTGAACCTGATTTCTGGAAAAGGAGGGAGGGCTCAATCACACTGCTTATCACTTCGGCTTGAGGTAATTTCACATCAGATCTCGAGCCAATACCAATGGTATTGCTAGAGGATATGTATTGGATGATATATCAGATATCGCAGTAATCGCCTCACATTTCCCGCGAATTAGGACGTGCGAGGCCTCATAGCTGACATTCGTCGATTTCAACCGTCTATCCTCCGGCCCGTTTTGAATGAAGGTGTCTAACGCACAGGGGCAGAGGTGTGATGAGCTGTTCACTCGCCCGCCAATGTCCGGTGTGCTTCATTTACAACGTGATAATTGTATCTTCATACCATCTAAGCCTCCACTTGCGAACTTCGCACAGGATATTTAAAAAGTACCCAAGTAACCAATGACATCTGGACGCCACATTCAGTCCACTAGTAGATAACAGTTACGAAGTAGTGTCTTAGGTGGCCGCATAGAATCTATGAAGAGCGCTCAGAAACTGAGGTACTCACCTCTCTACCTCTCTTCCTCCCTCTGTCTGTCTTCCCCCGCCCCTCCCCTCCCCTCCCCCTTTTTGTCTTTATTTTATTTAGAACAAAACTTTGTTAAAAAAAGAATGCCGGCACAGAAGCAGCTGAGAACGAGAAAAGGAAACATTCAGTGGCAGACACGGGTTGTGAAGCAACAGAAACACCCTCATCCCCTCAGGAGTCCTCACAGGGCTTTCTTTGCTCCATCGGCGATCGACACGGACATCGCGGTCTCGGCGAGCTGAATGAAATGCACAAAGGACACCACTGCCCAGCAACAGGTGGGTAATCCATATGGATGTGCGCGTTCTTACGCCTGAAGACTCGCGTCGTCCTCCAGCATCGGCGAATCATTTGAGTCATAGACCAGCTCGCATGAAGTGAGGCCACTCCCAAAGTGAGGAACTGTGGATCTGCTGCGGTTTTAGCTTTAGAAGCAACGGCGATGTGCGAGTCCTGGCATGATCTCGGCCTGGCAAGAGTCGTGCTTCAGCACCGAGGAGCTCGAAGATCCACCAGCTGTCATATACAAGACACGCACTGAATTTCCCCAGATTAAAGGTGGAGGAAGCCTCGCGCATGTGATGTGGGTATATGCATGCCGAGTCTTCCGCCAGCTGGGAGGCAGTGTCCGACTGCCGACTGATCTACTGCTCCGCCGCCGGGCTGTGGGGGTGGGCTTGAATGGGGAGTGATACCGGTACCTGGTGGTGCCGGCAGCAATTACCTCACGGCGGCCTGGCCACAAGCCGGTCGTCAGCTCATCGTTGATGGAGAGGGCCAGAATGCTCAGTCTCGCAGTCTTGCTACCCTGAAACGGCAACCTGAAAATAACAGGTACCTATGTAACACAGAAGCATTTTGCTACTGGTACAAAACAACATACTACAAACTGGCGTTACTGACGGGTAAGTGCAGAAGCTAGGTTATGGGTCCATGTTCTTTTTTAAAAATCATCCCCATTGTCTCGAATTCCATCGAAAATAGGGCTGGATTTAAGGTTCACGTTACAATTCTTCTTGGTGTACAAAGATGGCGAAGACAGCGGTGATCACAATACAACTTGACTCAAATGCTTGGCATCGACTATGCAACACGGAACACGCAACTCGGAGACACCACAACACCAGAACTGAGTGAGATTCTCGAGTCAAGCGCAGTGCGCCCAGCTGTCGTCAGCATCACCAGCAAGAGTCGAACTCACCGTGTCTCTCGACTGATCGATGACATTCAGGGCCGTCACTAAGACCAGTACTCAAGAGTGATGGCGATGGAAAAGTATATAAGCAGCGGCACGAGTGCTGTTGAAGGTTGATGTTTTTTCTTTTGATCATCATCACACCCCAACAACTCCAACACTTCACACGCAATCATTTCATACAAACACCAAAAACCAACACTTTTTAAAGATGCAGTTCCTCGCTATCGTCTCTCTGGCCCTCGCCGGCCTCGCCTCCGCCGCTTCCATCCCCGAGAAGCGTGCTTCCACCCCTGAGGGCTGCGCCAGGGCCTACTACAACGATGGCTCTGACGGCTCGACTGGTGGTTGGGGATGCGCTGGAAGCGACACCTGGGGCAACTGCGAGAGCTACTACTGGAAGGAGTCTCCTCCTTTCTGGTCTGTAAGTAAACCGACTGTCCATCATTTCTTATTAGAAAGAGATTATTAACAATTACCTTCTCGATCAGTGCAACTAGATGCGCCCTATTACGAGCATTGGGCACCTTGGATTCAAGGATGCGCAACATCATCACTCATTCCCTGCGCTATCACCATTCTCAAAGCAGACTCAGCTCTGTTTGAGCGAAGGGGACAACTCGGCTACTATTTGTGAGGGGATGGGGGCAGTCTTGGGGCGCAAACTTTGATTCCTAACGGGCATCACTTCTTTTGTATCATATAAACGGAGTCTCTTCGTTGGTTGTCAATAGTGATCGTATCAACTCGGTGGAAAATATTTTGTGTATCCTTCTCACCCAGAATCAATGTTCATTATACACAAGAGCCAGAAGCTATAATCATTTGCCTCTTTGTCAACGTGCCAGTGACTTGAAATACCACCTTGCCGGTAAAGTTATGTCTAGCTGTTTGAATAGAGCAAGAGTTAATCGCAATAATGTTTATTATGCGCCCAGCCATACCTCGTCTGCTAACGAGGCACAGAGCCTACTGTACAACACAAAGTGTCTTTCCAAATTGTCCAAGTCTCAAGCCACTGATGCAGCCCTAGTACGCTATTCAGCCAGTTGGCTTGAGGTCCGATTATTTCGGTGCTAATTGTTGCATATACTGACTTTACCTAGGTACGCACTTTTCAATTGCGGACCAGATATTGGAAATGAGCCAAGAGCCACCATGTGTAGCTGGTGCAGGCTGTCTGCTCTCTAATGGTTTGAACGACTTTGTTCACCGAGGCGGAATACTTGAGCCTGGCCGGGGTCGTTAGACCAGCGAGAGTCTCGCTCAGCAAACATGACCTCTCTCAGGAGAACAATACCTCAGTATAGCGGCACTCCATGCTATTCGCCGTCGCTGGTTGCAAGCCACCACCCTTTTTCCTAAAGCGGCGCCTTTGATCTCGGAGGCGAAAATCCAAATCCTTTGATATCATTTCTTGGAGCTTCTCATATTGCATAAGTAGTGATGTATGCAAGTTCACCCTTTAGCATCCGATGAGGTGCCTATCTGCCAACGTACCCACCTAGGGAGGCGTCTGTGTGTACGTGGAAGCATGTGCCCCACTTCGATGCATTCAATCGCTACCCTGCCACGATGGAAGGTACCCAGGTACCTGCCCAGGTACCGACTAGTCCGTCTACCCCCCAAGCGGTTGGAGGTCTGACGCAGCCAGGCAGCTCCTCCCAAAGGTTATGTACGCACCCTTTATGGATTCGCAAACATCCTCTCAACCTACGTTTCCAGATCACCCTCACCTAGCAACTTAACTGACCAAGTTGCCGCCATAGCATCCGTTTCATTTCATTACGCCATCTCGGTTCAAGATGTCGGTAAGCATCGTCCCCTGGCTCATCTCCGAAGCATGAGCAGAAGCCGGGACTCAAACACCAGACGAAGCTCGGTTCATGCGCCTACCCACTCCCAATCAAAGCCATCTTGACTGACAACTTTTCCAACTCCAGGACAAGGTACCAGAGTCACCCACTACAGTCAAGCCACTGGACTACTCCGACGACGAAGACGTTCAAGAATCAGGCATCATCAACATGGACGACGGCACCACCAAACCGACCCCTGCGCCAGGGGCTGCCACAGGCGCATCCGCGGAGGCCTCAACTGGCACCTCGGCCCCCACGAACCCATCAACAGCTGCTTCTCAGGAGGTGCCTCCCCCGAAGCCCCCTCGCCCAGTGACCGAGCAACAGAAGAACGAGGCCATCCTCAAGGAGGCATTCCCCAGCATCGACGCCGCTGTCATCAAGGCGGTGCTGATCGCAAGCCGGGGGCAAGTCGACCCGGCATTTAATGCGCTGCTGGGCATGAGCGACCCGGATGCTCTTCAGCACGACGCAGAAGAACAGCCTCCACCGCAGCCTCCGCGTCCACAGAATGCCCAGTCTCAGCTCGAGGCAGACGAGGCCTATGCCCGCCAGTTGGCGCAACATTACGAGAGCCAAAGTGCTGCATACGAAGCCCGGACCGCCAACAGAGGCCCAGGAAACCCGCCTCGCCGGCGCCAGCAGACCGGCCTGAATCCGAACGAATTACACGATGACAGAGATCACAGCTTCATTGACGATGACCTCCCAGTCATACAGGAGCAGCTTAAAAAGGGCTTCCAAGAGACGCAGACCAAGGTGAACACGTGGTTCAAGGATATCAAGAAGAAGTTTGACGAGCAATTTGATGAGAACGAAGCCCAATCCTCGTCCCAGCAGCATGGCGGCCGTGGTCCATTCGCGGCGCGGGGCAGTGGGGAGTCATCGAGGAGAAGCAGGGACTATGAGCGGTATGATGCCGATCCAGAGTTGCTCAGCGACGACTTTGCCGGGATGAAGTTCCACAGTGACGGCAGTAAGTATAAACTTGAAGTTACTCACCGTACCAATGCTATATACTCACATATGACTCAGCGCCTGCCGGTCGTCAGCAGACACAGAACCCCAACCTGTTCAAGCCGCCGCCACCCTCATTGTCCCCGAAGCCACACGATGGCCGAAAGGTGTCCTTCAAGGACGGCGTCGAGGATATCGATCTCTACAGCACCTCCCCCAAGAATCCGGCCAAGGACTCGTCCTCTGCAGCTTCTGGCGGAAAATCCAGCAAGTGGCAGCCACTGTCCTCGGTTGAGCCGAGCCCCATCGCGGAGAACGACCCTTTTAGTCTTGGTGACAGTGATGATGACAAAGACACCAAGGAAAAGCCAGACAAGGCCGGCATCAAACTGGAGGATACGGAGGACTCGGAGGAAAGGCTTAGGAAAGCTGCGGCGGAGGCGATGGCGGATAGTTTGGTCGATGACAAGGCCAAAAAGGAAGACGCGAAGAAGTAATCCAGTTCACGCGCCTACGGGATCCCTGAGCAGCCCGTCGCTGGCATTGGGCCATGGGTTTGAATTGTCGTCATGATAAGTCTCGCGGCGCACAGAAGAGCACTACCCCCCGGTTTCCTTGGTTTGAGCGCCGTTGTGAGGTTGCGCATACTGGGTGGACGTGAAGCACCAAGACGTCATGTCTCTTATTATTCGGATATCCCTAGAAACATAAGCCTTGATTCCCCCCAGAGAATTTCTCCAAATGACATTGCAGTGCAGGAGGCACAAACATGCCGCCGTCCTGTACAAGGTAAATCTTCCGGAATTGAGACTGTAAGCGTGGGGTGAGAGATCCGTTCGCGAGAACATGAATCTCATCTTCTCATCTCGATAGGCTATCCAGAGAGTGTCACACAGAGGGTAGGATAATAACCGGCAGGAGAGAGGAGGTTATCCAACGAATGGTTATCCCAGTGGAGTTTACGCCTTTCCATTCTTGGATCTCTCCAGTGTCTGGCAAGGCGCATTCGCGTGACGGATGTGAGACATGCTAAAGATGGTCGTTTCCGAGGTCATCATGATGACATGTTGAGAAGCCCTATTTAACCATGAAAATTCCCGGTTTGACGAGCGCGTCAAGCGCATCACAATTCGGGATGGCGAGTGGCTCGAGATGGGCGTCTGGTACGGGGCAGAGCGGACTAGATCTTGACGGAGCAGCTCAGGCTCGACTCCCCACTTTGGCCGTCCAGGTTTACGGGGGTAGTCCGGAAACAGCCTGGAGCGCTGGGCGCACGTTCCTCGATGGCCGGGCATGATTGGACGGCCCGACCGGACGTGATGATCCCCAGGGACGAGGAAAGAGCCTCAAGTAAAGGCACGATACCGGGAATGGGCGTGTTCGGTGGGAAAGAATTGAGTAAACCGGAGCTGTCGCTGCTTCTCATTGGCATCGCAGTACCTGTCAAAGTGCCTCGTGCCTCGTGGACCTCGGGAACGCGCCCACTCTTGGGCACAACGCACCAGGTCGGTGTCCCGTGCCCTCTTCCACTCTGACTCGGGCTTTCCGTACCTACACACAGCAGATACACCTGCCGATGTTGGAATACCTCGACCACACCACGTTCCAAAGAAGAGCAAGTCATTGTGAGCGCATCCTTCCAACTCATCTGTCCTACGGTCCTGCATGAGAGAACAAGCTCTTCGGGATTATTCAACCACGGCTCGTGCTCGGCCGGTTGGACTGTTTCAAGGTACATCGTTAACTCACCGTCATCTTCAAGTTTTGATATTCAATTTAGACCGCACGAGCTGTGTTTGTCAACCCGACCAAGACTGACCAACTTGGGACTTCTCTATCAGACAGGTCTCTGGAACCAAAACGCTGTCAAATCTACTGCACGATCTGCATAGCGCCCCCCCCTCCCGTTTACACAGAACGTCTGCAGGCGGCTCGTCTAAAGCTGCCCTACCTACTGGGGACTTGTAGCTTACTTGCCCCCATACGACTACTCACCTTCAGTCACCTGGCTCACCAAGGCCATCTCAGCGGCAGGTAAAGCTCGGCGTACGCCCGTCGAGGGTTCCAGTCCGTCTCCTGCAACCCCCAGCCTCACCCAAAGGGGTAATTCCGCGACACGCCAACCCAGTTACATTCGAGTGGCCCGTCACATCACTCACTGGCTTACTTGTCTACTGCCCGGCTGAGTAAGTCTATTTCTGTTCCTGCTTTCTTGTCTTGCGTGGGGGTTCGTCAGTCTCGTAGCCTCTGCGGGCAAGTACGTGTCGGGCCCTCTTTCGCATACCACATTCCGATACCTCCCTACTTTCCTCGAGAAGGAGTCAACCTTATAATTGTGTTTTTGTTAGGTCTGTTGCGATCCAGACTGTTTTCATGTACAATTTTCACCCTTTCTCTTTTCTGGAGACACATTCGACCAACAAAGCAGTGCAGTGGTCACACATGGCGTGGTCCTCCTGTAGGACTTTTCTGCTGCGGACCCTCACTTTAGCCTTGACAGCCGCTCCACTGTCTTTGAATTTCAAGATATTTGAGCGGCGGGTGCTCCCGCTCTATGAGGCAATAGAAGACAAAAGCCTGCGGGTCTGGTCTGACTTGTAACCCAGGAACTTCAGGAACTGTCTCTGATATCCTCCTTGCCAGGTTCCACAGAAACTACGTTACTTCTCCCCACTAGGAGGAGACTCCGCGCAGCAATTGAAGCCGTCCTCCATCCCTTCGTGCTGGGCCCTACTGGTACTGCACTTCCGATTGGCAAGGAGGAAGACCAACGCCGGACGGCTCATCTCCACCTGCTTGTCGGAAGGGTCTCGGGTCCCCATCCGCGCGGAAGCAAGTCCAAACAAGTCGCACAGTTCAGAGCCGGCCTGTCCATTCACAGAGAGAGTCACTGATCAAATCCGACGTCACACCTGCATGGGCTGTTCAAGAGGGGCCGGTGGCTGATACGTCCTTGATTCTTTCGACCCATCACTGTCTGAGACTGTCCGAGTCGATAAAGCAACGGCCGGCTTCCATCCTTGATTGAATCTTTGCGTCACAGCTTGTGGCCTCCCCAGGTCGGCGGCTCCAAATCCGCACTATGTAAGTCACCCCTGACCCAATGGCCGTGACCCAAGTCTCTGCGCTCTACTCAACTTGTGGCTTGTGCTGCTGCTGTGCGTCCATGTCAGCTTTTGCTGATCCTCCAGCAGGAAGTTTGGCAAGCAGATCCAGAAGCGCCAGCTTGAGGTCCCTGAGTATGCTGCCAATTTTGTCAACTACAAAGCACTAAAAAAGGTGTGTTTTGCCTCCAGGGCCTCCCCTCCCATCGCCCACTCTCCGCTCTGGGACACCGTCCGCTCTGAAATAGAAAGGGTACCACAAAAATTCTCTAGAACAGCAAGCGAGGAGTACACTGGAACCAGAGAAGCCATGTTTCCCACGGGCCACACCGTCGCGCGAGTAGGAAGGGTGGGCGAGAGACTCTTCGCTAACTGCATTCCCATATAGCTCATTAAAAAGCTTTCCGCAACCCCGACGCTCCAGGCCCAGAATGACCACCTTCACCCCGCCGCTCCAATAGATTCACAGGCCGCTTTGCAGGCGAACAAGGCGACGTTCTTCTTCCAGCTGGTATGATGGCCTCTTGGAAGCGTGAAAATAAGCCTGAACGCACCAATGCTAAATGTGGACCAGGAAAGGGAGCTCGAGAAAGTCAACGCCTTTTACCTCCAAAAAGAGGCAGAGGTAAAGTCCCGATATAGCCGCCACTAGATTATCTGATACATAGTCTGACGTCCGATCTATAGCTCAAAATCCGGCTTAAGACCCTCCTGGACAAGAAAAAGGTACTCCAGTCACGCCATGGCATATCAAGACGGTCAGCCAAGTTTACAACCCTTCAAGAGGGCTTCCAACAATTTGCGAACGACCTCAACAAGTTGCAGCAATTCGTCGACATAAATGGGACGGCATTTTCCAAGATCTTGAAGAAATGGGACAAGACTTCCAAGTCCAAGACGAAGGAGCTCTATCTCTCCAGGGCTGTTGAGGTCCAGCCCTTCTTCAACCCGACAGTCATCAGTGAGCTCTCTGACCAGGTTACAACGAGTCTGCAGGAGCTCGGTGCATGGGCAGACGGGGACCACGTCAGTTTTGAGGGGCAAGGACGACCAGACCACATCGTGAGCAGTCATCATCTCCTGGGTACCGAAGAGGGAGATGCAGACACCATCCTCCTCGAGACGGTGCTCTCGGGGAATCTCGATTCTTTGAGAGACCTCTTAGGGCGTATGAGAGAAGCAGTGGAGCCCAACTCAACAATGGATCTGTCTTTGATGGAGAGGATCACCAGAACCTTCCTTGCGTCCATCAATGAAGCTCCACAGGAATCTCTCCAGCTTCTGCTTGACACAGGCTTGGTGGACATCCAGTCCGAAGACGACATCAACGAGCGGAATTGCTTGCACCAAGCAACGATCTACGGCAATTACTTTGTCCTGAACCTCGCACTGGAAAAAGGTGTCGCCGTCAATCGAACGGACGTCTACGGTCGGGTGCCGTTGCATTATGCCAGTATGCATGGCCGGTTGGACATGATTGATGCACTCTTGGCTGGTAAGAAAGGCCCTTTTCTCGCCTTACCTTCATTTGCTGACCTAGACATAGTCGACGCCGACACCATCAATCTTATTGATCATGACAATTTCCGGCCATTGGTACATGCCATCATACACACCAACCTGGACTGCGTACAGATGCTTGTGGAGAAAGGGGCCCGGCTGAATTCTATCTCAGAGACTGACCATGCCCCTCTAAACCTGGCATGCAAACATGGTTCGTATGCGATCGTCGAGCTTCTCCTCACCAAAGGCGCTCAAATTCTACCCGATGCCGAGGGTCTGTATCCCCAGCACCTTGTGGCTAGATCTGCCAGGAATGCCGAGCTGCTGAGCCTACTGAAGCATTTCGGAGCTGACCTAGATCAAATCGACAAGCTGTATGGATGGACGCCACTCGTACATGCTGCTAGCGAGGGAAACGTCCCTTGTTTGCGAGCACTTCTGGATGAAGGGGTTGACGCAAATATTCTTGACGAGAAAGACCTTTCGGCGCTTTATTATGCGGCATGGGAGGGACATCTCGAGTGCATGGATTTGTTGATATCCCTTCAAGGTACACCGAGCCAGGAACCGAGCCCCAGGATGACACAAGTATTGCCGCCCTCGTTGGGCCCTATGGCACAGACCCAGGAGCCCGAAAGCATGTCACTCGATCCAGATGGAATCCCAGACCTCGAGTTACCGCCACCCATCATCCCACTGCGTCGATATGGCCACAATTTCCTGGATACCAAGACCGTCGTACAGATCAACTTTGGTGGAGATGCTGAACAACCTCTCGTGTTCTTTCACGATGGCAAATACCCCGCCGCTCGGTTGACCATCTCGTCCAAAGCTTCCGACTTCATTCCCAAGAATATCATCCTCCCCTTCACAGAAGATACCCGTCTTGTTTCTTTCCAGGTCGATAATCTCGACGCTTTCACGTTGGATTTTGACGTGTTTCCGACGTACGGAGCCAAAGTCATTGCGAAGACGGTGGCTTTGCCCAACACCTTCCGGGCCTCATTGAGCAGTTCTGGCAGCTGCTGCCTTCCCCTGTTTGATCCCAGACTTCGCGCGATCGGTCAAATCAGCTTCAACACGCAGGTCATCAAGCCCTTCCAAGGCAAGCCCCTGGAAATCACCGACTTCGAGACATACTGGAAGGCAACCAGGCAGTTTGATCGCCACATCAGCAGCTTTGTTACCGGGTCGAGTCTTGTTGGTAACTTCGTCAGACTATATGTGCAGCAGACAAAGGATGGCGTTGCGGTTCTGTGGCCCACACGGACAGTGAACATGGGCACAGAAGGTATGGCCGTTCCTCTGTCATGGGTAACCCACGCACAGTTCGAGCAGATGGCTCGAATCTCACCTTCGAGAAAGGCCCTCGCAGCAGCAAGTCTCGATCAACAGACTGAGCTTCAGGAGATCCACCGCCTCTTCGCATCAGCGGGGCTCACCCTTACTGAGGCCCTCGACATGCTACCCTCCAGCGTGAACGTCAACCTGCATTTCATCTACCAGATAGCAGAGGATCACGCCCACCCACAACCCCATGAGTCTAAAAGCCGCGGCTTGAACAACTTTGTTGACTCGGTGCTGGGAATTGTGTTCGACCACGCGCGTGTGCAGCGTGCACAGTCCCAACAGAGTGGAGGCAGTACGGCCGTCCGGTCCGTCGTGTTCAGTTCGTACAGCCCTAGCGTCTGCACCGCGCTCAACTGGAAGCAGCCGAACTTCCCCGTGTTCATGTGCAATGACCTCGGCCGCGAAGAGGTCTCGATGGCGCCCCCGCAGATGATCGCCGCGGCCGTGAACCACGGCCGTAGATCTAGCTCGATCAAGGAGGTGGTCAGGACGGCTCAGGGCAACAACTTTATGGGGTTGGTCGTAGCTTCGAGGCTTCTGGTACGTCATGCCAAATACCCTTCTGGTACCCGCGATCATCGGACGTGTACCCGTACTAATTACAATGACAGAAAATGGTGCCATCGCTTGTGGACGCCATCAAGGCTCAAGGGCTCGCCCTTGTGGTCGATAAGTCTTCCGAGGCTGGACCACTCTCTAACCCTCCGCCTGAAAAGCTGCCACCAGGTGTCGATGGCGTTTTCAAATACACTGGTGTGCTGAGATTCACCGATTCGATAGACATGTAATAGCTTGTAACGAGGTTTTGCAACTCGGAAAAGAAAAAGAACTCTAGATCACGACCGGAAATGAATGAGATGATGCACAAAAAATTACGGAGCTTACAAGAGCCCACATTATGATGAGATTGGACATTGTGTGAGTCAAAGCCAGAGAAGAATGGAATGATTGGGTCTGACCTGGTCCAAGAGGGTGCAATGTCGCGCATTGAACGCGACATATGAGCTTGACACGTTTGGCTTCACACCGGCAAGCTCATATACCAAAATAAGCTTTGCAGGCAGATATGTGTGACAACAAACCAAACATTCGAGACGCATTTTCTTGTCCATGGATACCAGGGATTCTCTACCGCGCAACTTACTAAGCTTCCAAATTTGGAAATCGGACGGGATGCCCGGAAGGCCAGTTTCGTTTGCGCCACTCAGCGATACACTCCGCAAAGAAAGTATGGCGCCTAATATCTCAGCAGGAAGCTACGCCAAAGTCTTTGGGCTGCGGCCTTCCGATAATCGTCTGAATATGGGTATCTATATCACACGAAGCATACTTTCGCGTTCCTCATTCTCATGAAACAACCATTCGACAAGTGCAAAGCAACAGTAACGCCTACAGAAACGGCAGCCTTTCCCCGACGGCAGGGCACACGGCCGATCTGGCCTCTCAAGCCCCCTTGTAGTCGTACTTGAGCGCCGTCAGCTCCCTCTCCGGGTCGACGTTCGCCATCAGCAGCTTGGCCACGATGACGACCGCGTACACGATGGCGGGCAGGTTCCCCAGGCCGAGCCAGCCAAAGTGCTGGCGCTGGTCCTCGCTGCCGTCGTAGTGCTCGCTGGCCCCGCCGCCGCGCCGCTGCACCAGCAGGCCGTACAGGACCAACACGGCGCAGAGCCCGACGTTCAGGAGCGGCAGGTGCCTCTCGAGCGGGCTCTTCTGCGGCGCGACGCTGAAGCTGCTGGCGCGCCGCCTCCGCTGGCGCCGCTGGCTGAGGGTGCTCATCCCGCTGGGGCCGCCCGTCCCGGACGCCAGCACACCTGGGCCGTCGTTGCCGTCGCCGCTGCCGCCCTGCCGCCCTCGCGCGGAACCCGAGCTGGCCCAGGCGTCCAGCGCGTGGATGCCCGTCTCGGTCGGTGGGAGGCTGAAGAGGAGGAAGGCCGTGCTTGCCAGGGATGTCAGGCCCAGCACGGCGATGAGGGTCGTCGAGGGGCGGAAGAGCGCGAGGAGGTAGGGTATGCACGAGAGGATTGGCAGGGCGAGGAGGATGATCTGGTACTGCTGGTTGGTGGTTGTGTTCTGCTCGGCGAGGGTCTGGATGAGCTTCTCCTGTTCTGCTCGGGGCAAGGTTAGCCATCTGTGCACGTGGGAACGTCGTAACGTATGGTTGTATTCTATGAATGAGGGCCTGGGAGCATACCCTCTTCGTCCAAAACCTCTGGGGTGCTCCCGTTGGAGCTCTCGTCGGTGGGGTAGTGGAATGTGCGGCGGAGCCGCGTCCTTGCGTTGCTTATGTCCATGTTTCTTCGCTCTCTGTAGGGGAGCTGCGTTGAAACAGCCCCGCTGTTGTGCTGAGAACGAGCTCTTAAGTGAGGGCGACCTGAAAGTGAGGCGGCAAGCTATGTGCTGGCGAGGTTACATGGGATGAAGTGAAGCAGCAGGGAGGATCGCAAATAAGGTTCGAGAGCTGAACTTCTACCGAGCTATGTACCGCGGCTTAGCAGCCTAGGTGACGTCGGTCTCCCCCAGGAGCCGCTGCCGGCCGCGTGAGAAACAGGGGTTTGGGGTTCCACCCTGAGGTGGGATGATCGACTTCAGCCTTGAATTATTCCAACGTCTTTCTCCATCCGACGACCAATCTGCACACACACGGTCGCAGACATGTTACCAAGGCCGATATGTAGGACGTCAGTCCTGCGGGCACTGAGGGTGCCCGTCTCCAGGAGAGCTTTGCTGCAAAGACGGTCGCTCATCGCCGCACCGAAGCCCGGGGATGGGCCTCTGATGGAAAGACGGGCCGACAGGGAGCTGCCAGGTGAGCTCAGCCGTCCTCCTTGCCCACATGGCCCCTACCAGCACCGTCCGCGGATGACTGGACCGACCGAACGACCGAGTGACTGACTGACTGACACGGTGGCTCGCAGACGTCGAGGCAAACCGCTTCCGCTGGTCGCGCACGCTACCCGTCTTCTTCGCCATCGTCGCCGCCGCCAGCGTCGCCATCTTCAACTACCAGAAGAGCTCGTCGCCCGTGGTGTCGTCGACGCTGTACGCGCTGCGCCACAACGCCAGGGCCCGCGAGTACCTCGGCGACGAGATCTACTTCCAGCAGCAGATCCCCTGGATCAGCGGCGAGATGAACCAGCTGCACGGCCGCATCGACATCTCCTTCGCTGTCAAGGGCACCAGGAACACGGGCGTCATGCACTTTGCGAGCTTCAGGCCCACCGCGAAGGGGGTCTTCGAGACCACCGAGTGGAGCCTCGAGACGAGCGACGGCAAGAGGATCGACCTCCTCGACGACGGAGACCCGTTCCGCGCGATGAGGATGGCTGGTGGGCTGGACGACGATGAGGACGAGGGGACTACGAGGGGGTTCAGGCACTAGGCGAAGCTCTAGGGCACGCGAGGTGAGGTCGTCTCCCCTCGTGGGAGGTCCGTCAGTGATTTCAACGAACGGACCGACATTCGAGGTCGCCATTCTCGAGTCATCAGCGATATGCCCTTGATGCATAAGCATGGAATATGGACCTGTGGCAGCAGGAGTGCGCGTTTGAGCAACATTTCACAAGGTATCTAACTTCCGCAATGCTCTGGCATAGGATACGCTTAGGGGTTTAGGGGGGGCCGGGTCGGTTTCTCATAAAGTACCGCGAAGGCCCTGTCCGGTCTACAAACCAGGACAGAAATCGTGACTGGACTGCAGCAAAGGAACCCGTGTATGATTTGGTAAACGCGCTGTACAATAGTCTCAGCATTTACAATCAAGAGGTTGGTGTCAATAGTTGTTGACCTGGCTACTCATCCCCGTTTTGAATCGCTAAGCCTGGGCCCATCACTCGAATCCGTCGCAGCAGGCAGCAGTAGCTTTGGCGGAAGTTGTTGCTGGGGCATTAGACTCACTCCACGTCTCATTAGCCCTCCCGAAGATATACAGGCTGTGAAGCTCCAGGGCTTCAACGCCCAAGTCGGCCAGCGCGGCCTTCCTTTGCGATGGACTGTTGGGAGAACCTGCCAGATATTGTGATGATAAGCCATGTACCTGCATAAAGCATTATGAACTGTGAGAGCTGGTTTGTCGTGACTGGGTCATGAATTCTCCCAGTATTCTCCAGGAACATCTCACTGGTATCATTGCGTGCTTCAGAGTGTTCTCATGTACTTTTATTTTGCTCGCCAGGGTACATATCCTACATAGCGGTCGGCGTCGCAGCCTCCTCAGGGGTCTCATGTAGACCCATCTGAACAGCCTCCGCTATCCTGCCCTCTTTTCTCAACTGCTTCAGCTCCAAGTGCATCTTCCGTGCCTCAGCAAGGTCTTGCTCGGCATTAGGGAATCTCTCGTTCAGTGCCTGGTTCATCCTCTCGATGAACTCCTGCGGCGGTGGGTCCTGCTTGACCGCGTCCGAGATCCTGACCAGCGCACCCTTTGGTCCCGGGACACACCCCTTGACTACGATGATACCTAGGTCGTTGTCCGCCCGCAGGACCGCAAGGTTTTGCATCGTCACTCTCTCATTGCCCATTCGCCCGGGCATCTTCTTGCCGGGCAGGATTCTCGAACCGCTTCCTTGCGAGGGGCCCACGCTACCCATCGTCCTGTGGTTCTTGGAGTTACCGTGACTCGCCTCTTGTCCGCTGAACCCGTGCCTCTTCATGCCACCCGCGAACCCCATGCCCCTCGAGTTCGCCCTGACGTCCACCCATTGCCCCTTGTGAAACCAATCCGGCAGCAGCTGCGCGCCCACGGGCGGTGCCAGCCCCGCCTCGTCGCGCACCTGGAACTCGATGAGGTGCTCCTTGGGCGGGATCCCCTTGGCCTCGTAGTACCCCAGCTGCGGCGCGGTGACGTTGGCCGGGCGCTTCGACCCGCAGCCGACCTGCACGGCGCAGTAGCCGTGCGTCTCGCGGTCCTTGTGCGCGACGACCTGGCACTCCTCGACCTGGAGCACCGTGCAGGCCATGCGCTTGCCGTTCTGCGTGTAGTAGGCCGTCATGCCCTTCTTGGTGGCCAGGATCCCCGTCCGCAGGGGTGTGTTGCGCTCCTTGCGCTTCTGGGCGGCCGCGGGGGACGTCGTCGGCTCCGGCAGGCCATTGCCCGAGTTGTAC
Organism: Diaporthe vaccinii; assembly: GCA_039880775.1. Classification (NCBI taxonomy): domain Eukaryota; kingdom Fungi; phylum Ascomycota; class Sordariomycetes; order Diaporthales; family Diaporthaceae; genus Diaporthe; species Diaporthe vaccinii. Next base: position 2,206,449 of record JBCEDN010000006.1, on the reverse strand, counting down.
TTGATCTGGAAGCTCGACCGCTTCGGGAGGGTGCTCCACCCGTACTTGACGCCGCGCGTCTGGGTGGTCTGCGCGGCGACGGCGACGGAGAGGGCGGGTCGGAAGGCGAGCGACGTCGTTTGGGGGTGGTGGATGCCGGCGATGAGGGCCGAGGGCGCCCTTGACGGTCGGGGTATTGATGCCCAGCACCTCGCGGGTATGTTGGGCGCCATTGTCGCTGCGCTGCGTGTCAAGCGGGCGAACGGCGATGTGAGGTCGTGGGTGCGAGGGTGAGGCGCCAATCCACCCGAAATTTGAGGTTCTGGCGTCGCTGTACCCGGCACCTGCTGCAGGCGAATAAGGTTTGCCTGCCCCGGCCGTCGAAGAAAAGTTGTGGAGATAAAATACAGCCGCAAGCGTAAGCTACGGGCTCACAGCGCCCCGAAACCACCAACCCTGGGCAGCCGATGCGACGAACCTGACCTTGCGCAAGGGGCACTTCCTTCCTCTCGATTTCTTTTGTTTGTTTTCCCGGTCTCGTTGACCCTCGGATTCAGAATGGTCTACTACTTCACTTCAACGGTGGTCGACCCGCCTGCCTACGTTTACGTAGGCAAGGACAAGTTCGAGAGTGCGTGATCAAGCCCAATGCCCACAGTCGTAGTCAAGAGGCGAGTGACAACTCACACAGCCCTAACAGATGAGGATCTCATCAAGCATGGGTGGGAAGAGGATGTTTGGTGAGTTTGATCTGGGCACTGGCGCGGTCTGGGCTTGCTGTAACAACGTACTCACAAGGCTGCAGGGTGAGAGAAAACCGTACTTTTGCGAAATGCCCATCACCAGCCTGACTTGTTTGTGTGGTGTTCCTAGTTTCATGTGGACAAGCTTTCTAGTGCACATATCTACCTGCGGCTGAGGGAGGGCGAGACGTGGGAGAATATCCCCGAACCTCTGGTCACGGATCTAGCACAGCTCACCAAGGCCAACTCCATCGAAGGTATGCCATACTGCACTGCCATCAGTTAAATGGGGACCTGTGTGCTCAGACAGATTTGTCCAGGCAACAAGAAGGACAACATCACTATCATTTACACACCATGGTCGAACCTCAAGAAAGACGGCAGCATGGCAGTCGGCCAGGTCTCCTTCCACAGCGACAAGAAGGTGGCTCATTTCCCAGACCGTCAGACGTGGGGACCGCATTTCTAACTTCTTTACTAGGTCAAGAGGGTCCTAGTGCGTGAGAGGGAAAACGCAATCATCAACAGACTCAACAAGACCAAGGTTGAGAAACATCCCGATCTGAAGCAGGAGAAGGACGACCGGCAGCGAGAGCTGCGGAAAAAGGATCAGGCCGCCCAGCTGGCACGAGTACGTACTACGTGCTGCCCATCTCATCGGCTGTCAGTCGATACTAATTTCCCCTCCAGAAGAAGGAAGAAGCCCGGGTCAAGAAGGAGAGAGAGCAGCTGAAGTACCAGAAGGATCATGCGTACGATGATATTTTCAATGAGGAGAACATGGCGGGATCGAGTAACCAGGACCGAGACGAGAACTGGGAGGACGACTTCATGTAGCTACCAACGGGATGGTCATGGCACGCCAGATGGAGGCTCGTTAATCGAGGCTGACCATACCGGCCGGGACAAGCATTGAGATAGCTGTCATCCTGCGCAAATCTGTAGCACGCAAGTGAAGTGCTCGCTTGGATCTCTCCCCTTTTGACCACATCTCTACTGGCCCGGACCACGACCGCCAATTCCACTGCCCATCTGATTGATATCCGTACCCTTTATCTTGTGGTCATTTGGATTTGCGGCGGCCTCGTACTACAAAATGTCAAATCAGTCATCTCCGACTTTGTGACACAGGACTAAGGGAAGCCAGTCTCGAGCACTGAATCCGGGACTGTGGAAACATGGCTCGTCGAAGAGCGTTCCCATTACACAGTAATGACGAAAAGGCAATGCCATTTCCAAAGGCGTGATTGGGAGCCCGGGGGGGGGGGAATCAACCACTCACAAGAATATTGGCCGGAGCCCGGCCCAATTGCATCCACTCGCCCTTGAAGCCCAGGTACGAGATCCTCGTGACGTCCTCGTCGCCGTCGCCAAAGTTGTCCGGGAAGAAGAGGGCCAGGCGCTGGACCTTGCCGAACTTGGCGCGCTTGACGGGCAGATCCTGCACCTCGGAGGTCTGCGAGAGCTCGAACTCCTGCTCGGCGGGCGCGTCCTCGGCCGCCTCGAAGTCGACGTCCTCCCTGTTCTGGAAGACCTTGAGCGTCTTGGGCGCGCTGGCCGACTGCGACGTGCGGATGAGGATCGAGTGCAGCTTCACCTGCCCGGCGAAGCTGGACGGCCGTGTGGTGTTAGTCGACCTCTGTTTGCAACTCTCTGTGCGTGTATACGTGGGTGTGTGTTTGCGTGGGAGCGCATGTTTTGTGTTTGGTCGTTGTTTGAAACTCACGGGATGTTAATGATCAACTGTTCATCGGCATCGCTGGCCACCTCTGGCTGGTCGCTCAGTCTCTCGGTCCATTCCTTCTTGGTTATGGCCTTGCCCGAGCCGTGGACGCTCTCGTTGAGGGTCGTGATATTATCGAAATCGATATGCTGGTACAATGAGAACTGCAGCGCGGGGGTTATGTCGTCAGAATGATCGTGCTCATCACCGCCATGATGGTGATCATGCTCATCGTGACAGTGAGACATCCTGGACACTGATTGTTGATATGAAAAGATTGGGAGAATTACGGGTTGAGTGTGACGGTGAGTGAACGGGTTTGACTGTAGTTGGTGGCTTTTGTAAGTCACAGCCGGGAGGTTGCAGATCGGTCCACTCAGGTCGACAATCCCGCCATCTCAACAGTGCCTACCACCAGCCAACGTTCAACCACAAACAACCACATCAATCCAGATTTCGTAAGAGTATCTCACACTTGCAACAAGAGTATTCACTTCGTTACTTTAATGATACCCTCCGATAGGCAACAATTGGTTTTTGTCCTCCCTTGATTGATGGGAGATGAATTCAATATCCACGGGCAAAATCTGTCTGCCAAAGACACAGGTTGCACGTGGACGTATTCAACTTTCTGAACTTCCTCTCAAGGCTGCATGAATCAAGACTTCTATTTAAAACCCGACTTCGCCTTATGCTTCCCCTTGATCTTCTTTCTGAGCACCGAGGTCCTAGTCCCGAACTCACCGCGGATCGGCTGGGACATTGTCTGAAAAGGACCCAAGTTCTGGCTCTGGCTCTGAGCCTGGCTCTGAGCCTGACTCTGGCTTCCAAACCCAAAGCCCTGATACTGTCCCTGGCTCTTCGCGAACAGCTGAGGCGGTGGACTCGATCGGACCTCACCCGGCACGTGCGCCTGACTGAACGAGTCGCCAAAGCCCTCCAGCTTAATCCCAAGCTGTGCTCTCTTCTCGGCTCTCCGCCGCCGGCGTTCCACTTCTTTCTCCCGCCTGTGCTTCGCCGCTTGTTCAAGTGCATCCGCCCCCTTCCCCTTGCGCGAGTATCTGTAATTCTCGGGGTCGTTGCCTCTCTGCTCAGGCCAGAGAGACATAACGCGGCTTTGTCCTTGTTTTGCTGGAGGAGTGAACTTGGTCGATGCAAGATACATACGTAGGCGCGTCACGGCTGGACATTCCCGATCAGATGCGTCGTCTTCCTCTTGCGTCTCGAACGATTCGGCAACTTGCGAGGTTGCTCGAGAGGATGACGGTGTTGCTGAAGGTGTTGGTAGTGTCATTTCTGACCCGGCGCGAGAAAACGGCAGCTCTTCATACAAGTCATCGACTGTGGATTGACTGTTTCCTTCTCTCGGCTTAGCCCTTGAGGCAAGGTCTAGAGTCGATTGAGGTGCCATGTAGATGCCTTTCTCTGACAAGAACACTTCGGCAGCCATTCTCTCCAACGCAAGCTGCATGTATCTCCATTGGGTTGCTTTCAGCGACTCAGCTGCCATCCGGCTGGACCAATCGATGGAGAACCGCTCGAAGAAAGCGGTGACATCGAGTGACGGCCCGAATTTGCCACATTCAAAGACCTGGACATCGCTCGATTTCTTGAGCCGCTCGAGCTCTCGATTCCACGGAGCATCCAATCTTGTGAGATCTAGAGCGTGCCATTGGTCTCTGAATCTTAGCAAAGGCTGCAACGCGACGTGCTCGTGCGTTTCTTGCTTCTCCGATATGTCTTTGATAGAACCAAAAGGTCCGACGCCGTTGTCAACACCGGACACGAAATTGTGTTCCCCAAAGAAGCCGACGTTGATCTCTTCCACGACTTTGACCAGATAGTATCTCAATGGATTTGTGTTGTGGTTTGGGAAAATCCTGATCCGACGCGGGCGACTGAGCTGTCTGTCCTCTTCGACCGCATCAGGAACGACGAAAGCATTTTCGACCTCTCGTAGCCCCCTTCTTCTCAGTGAAGTCCTCCATTGGGTGTCATCCCACGCATTTCTCGCCGTTCTTTTGGGCCATCCACGCCACTGAATACTTCCAAATGTAATCGCAACAGTCGACGAGGTCAGGTTCAGGTCATTGGCCAATACGAAAAGCTGGAAGAGTTGAAGCTTGCCGTCGTCGACGTGAGCACCGGCAGTCTCGCTTGCTGGACTATGGCGGCTCTTTGATGTGGAACGTCGGAGAGGTACTGCATGTAGGGATGCGATTCCTGAAAGCTCATCGAGACTGGCGTGAAAGTCCGGGAGTTGCACCACCTGATGATGAAAGCTTGCACTCCCATCTTGAGAGTTGATTGTGAGATGAAATAGCTGCACGCGGGAATTGCGACTAGAATAAACCAACACGAGGGAACTAGCCCATCCAGCAGAAGATTGCAACCTCACCACACACATTTTCAGAGTTTGTTTGGTCTGGCCTCTGAAATGTGAGCATGAAATCAGTACACTCGGGTTCCTTGCTTCTTGGTCTCCAATACTGCTTGTGTCAAGCACGTAAAGCTTTTCTGTGGTGAGCACCAGGACATGGGATGGACAGCCCTCGATAGATTGAGCTTCATGCAGCACGTCTGCGTTGTGACGCCTGGAAAAATTGAGATGTGAATGGACTTTGGATCCCTCAGTGTCTGAAACCTGGACACGTGTGCTATCGCAAATAAGCAGTCCATCGTACTTCGGGTCGGATTCAACATGGCTAGTGAGATAGTCGGTCTGGAGCGAACGGGATACCGATCCATGAGTCTCCGATGGGCTTGTGTCACGCTCCCAGTCATCGACTCTCGCCGATTTGCAGACCCAGGCAATCCGGTAATTGTTCTCGGAGGGACGCGGTTGATTGGAAGGCCAAGACGATGGCGAGAGTCCACAAGCTCCTCTGGTCTTCGGAATGGCTGTATAGATTCGTGGCCCCCCATGGTGATTACGCTGGCTATCAATGAACCAGACCGACCAATTCCCACAGATGTCCACGATCGCAATCTGTGCAGCATCTGTTTCTGAGCCGACGTTGACCGAGAAGTCAGAGTGATCACCTCCTCCAGTAGCATCCTTGGTCAGCGTAACAAGAGGGCCCAGTGCAATGTGCTGTAGATCTGAATCGCCCAATATCGCTGTTTGCGCCACTCCAGATGTAAATTTCGCGCGAATCTCTGGTTGGAAGATGGTTGTTGACGTTGACCTTTGAGCGATGAGCCATCTAATCGGGTCATATAGTCTCGGCTTGGTGGCGAACTGTATCTTGGATATGGAGGATCCGTCACTGCCCCAAGTCCCATGAAACTGTGACTGATGTGCTCCTATTGGGAACGATGACTCGGCCCACGTCCACTTTTCCAAGGTAATCATGGACACCCGAAGAACATGGCCAGCTTCGCCAGCCGCCATCGCCACGGCAGGCCGTGATACGGGGTGAGAAGGATTTCTCAGGTCGGAGACCTCTCCAACTGCGAGAACCGATCCTAGTTGACTTTCCGCGCCATCGCCATACGACCGAGAGGCACGAAGCTGTTCCGATATGGTCTCTTGCAGGCTTGAATTTCCGAGGAAAGCCTCCGGGTGAGTCTTGAGCAGCCAGTACTTTTGAGACTTAACATCCTTGAAAGTGCCGGCATGGGGTGCATCAGACCTTGTCCGTGTTGGCGGGAACCATCGCTCGGAGGGCAAAACTTGTTGAAGTGATGGTGCTACGGGCTTGGTCAGTATTATGCCCACCTAGAAAACAACGAGGAGTCCAAATGCCATAGACTGGTCACTCACGGTTCTCAACTATCCGACTGAAGCCCAGTTCTGCAATGTCTGCATCCTCATCACGGGCAGAGTGGTATGAGATTTGGCCCACATGGCCGAGTAGGACGTCGTTCACTCGATGAATCTCGATTTTGTCAGATATTTTGTTTTGAGCTATGCGGCGATGCTCACCACCGTCCGACTTGGGGCTGCCCTCAGCCATAAGCTTTGTCGGTCTTAAAACTGTTCACTAAATTCGAGGTTGAAGTATGCATAGCGATGGCCGAGCCAGCACGAGTTTTCCAGAAAAGCGTTATAGGTAAGAAAATGTGGTCGAAGAATGTCCTGGCTTGAATTGAGAGCAAGTAAAACTCTATGCCCCAAAAAGCGTTATGAGAGACGGGCCAGGTCCAATGCGAGTCAAGGTGAGCAGCTAATGGACCGACACCCCAGTCAGACCCCCTAGCCGCGGGTACGTACCTTAGCGTGCCTTAGCCTGCCAGGCGTGCCACGATTATTGCTCTGGCAACGGACCGAGATCTACAGAGACAGGAATCGGCTTTCGCATCCAATTTGGTGCCTCACCCACGCTTGTCTGGCATTGCGACATTCCTCTCCCCAAAGCAGTCACCTCATCTCGAAACGACGCCATCAAATTCCACACGAACCACCCATCAAATATACCACCACAGGATGTCTACCGTATTTGAGCCCAGGAGCTCACAGAGCCGACAAACAATGGCCGCGCCATCCGTGGCGGACAGCCTGCCGAGCATCAACTTCGGATTCGACGAGCTGCGCGATCGCATGGCCAGGTTCACGGCCAAGTTCGACGCATTCATCGAGCAGGGGCGAAAGAGAGTGCTGGAGGAGAAGAACCAATTCGTTATGCAGGTCACGGAGCTCCAAGGTGCGCGCCTCCCTTGCGCTCCCCGACACGCCGCATCACTGGGACTGACTTGAGCGCTATCTAGAGGACCAAAGGATGAAGAGAAAAGATATCGATATACTCCAGATGAAGACAAACACACATCAAAACAGCATCGCCAAAGAGGCAGCCGAAACCCGCGAAATGCAAGCCGCCATCGCCTCGCTCAGCGCGGAGCGCGACAAGCAGCTCGCGCTCCGGGACACGCTCCAGAAGCAGATCGAGGAGACGCAGAAAGAGATCGACACGCGGCTGGCTGCGCAGCGGGCGCACCAAGCCCAGCAGGAGGCGCAGGCGCGCTTCAACGTGCCGGAGCTGGACTTCTGGATCACAAACCTGTGCCTCAAGATCGAGGGGGCCGGGCAGGACGACAGGCTCAAGTTCGTGTTCTCGCACATCGACGAGAAGGACTGGGAGCGCGAGGCGTGGTTCGAGCTGAGCACCACGTCGAGGGACTACGAGGTGAAGCACTGCAGGCCGAAGCTGGACAGGGAGAGCATCGAGAGGGTGCTGGAGAGGACGAACGAGACGAGGGAGCTGGCGGTGTTATTGAAAGGGATGAGGGAGTTGTTCGTGGAGGCTTTCAAGAGCTGAGCTGGCGCAATCCTGCATCAAGTTGGAATTTGCGCGTGTGGGCGGGAACTGCAGGAGCGTTTGAAATCGAGCGCCCTAACCACGATCAGGGCGACTGTATGATTCCAGCTGTCTTATTGTCCATTTGGAGTGCCTATATGCCGTCCACCACCAGAGTGCCTGATCTCACCAGAGGAAGGCGGACAAGGGAGCCATAACGGCAGCCTCACAGACTGCAGTGGCTTAGACGAGTAATGATGCGAATGAAACATGACACGAAACTATTAAATTCATACCGTTAAAACCAAACACATGGAATCCAAAAACACCATAATGATTTTCACAACGCGAAGGTGGCGTTCGTTGTTTCCGTATAACATGCAGGGTCCATGAACGAGCGCCCCGCCAGGAGACCCGTGGACGGTTTGCTCCAAGTACCTTATCCGCGCTCATTCAAAACCTCACCCTTACCACACCAACACACAACCCAGAGACCGCACAATATGCCGCCTCCACCAGAAGAAAACAAACAAGCCTCGGCCCAAGTCGCCGTGGATCTCCTCTGGGAGATCTCCCAGATCCTCGTGAGCAAGCCGCCCGGCCTACATGCGCGACCTTCCGCCGCAGCACCCATGATCGCGTGCTGACCGCGCGCCCGCCAATACAGAACTGCCACCTCGACCGGCGAGAGATATCAATATGTACCTCCCTGATTGAGCGCGGAGTCAATCCGGAGGCGCTTGCTGTAAGTCTGTCGCGTGTACTTCCTCATTTCCCCTGCTCTGTCCCCTGCCTTGCGTTCGTATCGCTCACTGTTGACCCGAATGCAGACCACCATCAAGGAGCTGCGCAAGGGAGCCCAGGAGACCAAGATTGAGCTCGAGTCGCGCAAGCAGCAGCAGCAGCAGCAGCAGCAGCAGCAGTAGCAATGATTGAGCCTGCGCTTCAGATGGTTCATGGAGTCCGGCGTCTTTATCACCAGGTTGTCCGTTGCTTTTGGTCATTACTTGTTTGAGGGATGCGTCGGCGGAAAGTTTTCTGGAAGCACCAGAGGTTTTGCGAATCGATTACTTGCTATGTGAATACCTCTGCACGGCTTGTGCAATTAAGTCAATATGGGCCCCGCGCATTTACCAACCATTCAATGAAAACAGCTGCCCATCCACCAGAGAACGCCGAATGCCCTGCGCCGAGCCCAAAGTTTTCCAACCCCATCGAATGCATGTATGCTAACCCAACTGATCGCCCCTCACCAAAGCCCAGCCGGTTGCCTCCGATATCAGGTATGCCGAGCGCCGTCGCCTTTCAAATCACCAATGGCAATGCAATCTCCCAAAGCTTCTCGTAGACTAGTTCCACGGCTCCTCACCTGTGGCCGAACAACATGATATCATCGTCATCATTGTCGTCATCCTCCTCGTTTTCCGAATCTTCGGCGTCTGTGTCGTCTTCATAGTCGTCGTCCTCTTCGCTTTCGGGCCCGCTTCGGGCCTCGCCTCCCCAGAAGTCGAGTTCTTCGTCATCGTCGTCTTCAATCGTGGGATATGACACCGGAACTGCATGCGTATGTAGGCCAGTCGGACTTGCGGCATCTTGGCTCAAGCTATATTGCACATGCGAAGTATTTGACTGCAGTCCTGCGGCAGAGCTGGACCCATTGGTGCAGTCTTGTAATGAGCGCTGAGGGTGCCCCTGTGTTGCCGGGTTCGCCGGAACTGGATGCCCGGGCGCAGGTGCTTGCTCACTCTCAGTCCTCTCCCCGGGCATCTCAGACCGCTCTAGTTCCACTGTGTTGTATGAGCGGCATATCTGACAGCGCAAGCCCAAGAAATGGTACTGCGTGGTGCATTTTGCTGAACAGTCGTTGCAGAGAATTATCGATGTGACCTTCTCATATTCTTCCGGCATCGGCTGCTCGCGGATGATGTTCGCCAGGTTTGTGAAAAGCGCCTCCATGTTCACAATGCTCTTGCTGCAGATTGGGCATTTGTAGGACGAGGCCATGTACTCATTGAAGCATGTGCGGTGAATCGAGTGACCACAGTCCATGAAAATGACGGTCTTGTGCGAGGCGAACATGTTCTCGCCGCATATTGGACAGTCAGCGTCTGTCGCACGTTCTATGCATTTGTGGTTGTTAGTCTGTGTGATGGATATGCATGCGCGGCAGGTCTGTGTTTAAGAAAGTCAGCACCACAGATGAAATAGTCAGGGCATTGAGGAGATGACATACCTTGCAGTGAAAGAAGTCCTTGTCCAGCCCATGCCCGACTCGGCAGATGCCACAGTCTTCACAATGATAAATGGGCTTATTTACGTCGTCACTCCACAATTTGCAGATGTTGCAGTAATACTGAGCCGCGCACTCGCCGCAGTTCACGCAGGTATCGGATGCCTTTTGTGCGTAACCACACAGCATGCACAGCATGTGTTTGGTCATCTTCCGGGGCAAGATGTGCTCCTCGACCTCGTCATGACACAACCTGCAAGTGTACCATTTCTCGCAAGCCGCACACTGGAGCTTGACGTTCCGTCTGTAGTGCAAGCAGCCCAATAATTGAGCCCCGGCGCCATCCCCGGCTCCATCCTCCATGTCTTCATCATCATTGAAAATGGCCGTGGCGGGCACATATGTAGGTCGGCCGTCTTCATCTGAGACGTGGAGTCTGGCCCTCTCCTCGAGTCCAGTCCAGGATTTGAGCGTCTCCAGCGCTGAGACTCCAAATCCGATATCTCGAGAGGTCGAAGCCGAGGCATGCTCAGTAGCGGGGACAGGCGTTGCGGGTTTGCCCTCAGCGACTGCCTTGGCGAGCCTGACGCTGGTATAATTTTCGGTAAGGAGCTGCTGTGTGAGGTATCTCTTCTGGTCGAAAGTGATACTGCTAGACTGGATACTGAGAATCCGTAGTCGCATCGCCCGCATGCCGTCGTCTGCAGGTAGCCTGCGGGACTCCCTGTCGGCCTGTGCGCTGGCGTCGATGGCACCCTCTGCCTCAGCGGCGCTCTCCGTGTCGGACAGCTCATGGCGCTCCATCTCGAGTCGTAGGGGAGCAATTGAAGGGACTGTCAAGGGGCGTGACAGTTCGTCCGTGACGGGAGCTGTGACTCCCCTTCGCATCTGGGGGATGAGAAGAGGTGGGGACCTGGCACCAAGGGCTATGTCGGGTGTCCTTGTGAACCTTGCGAGGCTGGGGAAAGGGGTTGAAGGACCGTCGCAGTCGGCAATGGCGTCGCCATTTTCCTCTGGGTAGTCGCCGCGTGAGAAGGGATGACGGGGCTCGGGCGAAGGTCCCACGGTGAAAGGGCTCGAGAAGCGACGGACGACGGACCTGGTGACGGGATTGATGATGTAGTCGGATACTAGGGATGACATTTGAAACCTGGTCGGGCAGGGCGATGCGGAACTGAGCGGCGGCCCATGTGAGGTGCCTCACAGAGACCCTAGGAGAATATGCAGAGGGGTCACAACGGTAGGATAGGTTCTCGGCAGTTCGGACGGGGGTTATGGCAATTGGCACCCCAAAGTCAGTCTGCTATCTGGGAAATGGTGGTATGGTATGTAAGTCTGTCAGTCAGTCTACTGCGTAGGTGTGCAGGCTGGGCAGGGTACGTTCAGATCTTTAATGTCGCAGCTCATCCCAGCAGCTAGCACCAGGGGGGGAAAGCCAGGGGGTCTCGGCCCAGCACCGCTGCAGCGGTATTGATGGGGTAGTGCCTAGGAAGGTGGGAACTGAGGCAAGTCAGCAACCTGGCCACCCGGCAGGCCGGTCCATCACATGCTGCGAGAATGACAAGTCCCGTTCCGCATGCAGCTCCCAAGGGTCCTGACGGTTGGCGGTCACAAACGAGGTGAGCATAGTAGACTCTACTCTTCCCGTAGAATAATCCCGAACGGAAACTGCCCCCAACTACGAATGCATAAGCTCCCAAAGTCTGGGCTGTCCGGATGTTTGTGATCTCCCATAATAAAGTCTATTTGGTATAGATTGGTCTACACAGTACATAGCACATGTACAATGTGGGTGGGGCAGCTAGGCACTTCACCGTGTCCTTCTTCCTGCCTCCAGTAAGGGGCATTTGATCATGGGCGGGCTACTATGCACCGCTACTCAGTAATAACCGTCCGATATGTGAGCCGCCCAGCTGTTCGGTGGACAGATCTCACGAATCGCCGTTAACTTTGCTCCCTTGGGTGAAAATTTCTCTCCTCGTGCACAGAGAGAAGCAACACCGTTTCCACTAACCCCCTCCTTGGTCAGTTACTACTAAGTATCGCAATGCCTCCAAACTACCGAGACAGGCACGAAGAGAAAGCTGCATTATTGGACAGGAATCAGCCGCCTGAATAGACATCGTACATGACAGGTTTCCTGTGCCACGCCGCCCCGGCAACAGGGAGATTTCGTGCAACCTCCAGCATGTGCCGAATCTGGCCACTCCTCCCCGGCCAGCCCTGCTTAAGCGTTCACGTAGAATTGATGGATCCTGACAGAGCCTGGGGATCTATCAGCCCGTGTTCGTAGGTCTCCTGAAACATTGAGACAAACAAGAATGGTGACATGGGATGGAGGAAATGGACGAGTCAACTGGGAAAACCAGCATGTAGTTTGATATAGATCAAACATAATATGTACACGTAGCTGTGTTAGCCCACGGCATACCACGGAGCTGTGGGTCAATCGGGCCTGGGCCGCCCATCCTTGGCTGTCACTTAGTACTGCAAGGGAGGGACGGCGGATGTGCTGATCCACTCGCCTTGGCGATCAATTTGGAGCTCTGAAGGTCCAGCCGTACTGCACGGTACCACCGGCGCGGGCAGCTCAGGCAGGGGTCTTCTTGACACCCTGTGGCTGCCTTGTTAGCAAGCTACCAGTGCGGACTCCGGGTACGAAGCCTACGCGCTACCCAGGTACTACACAATCTCGTCCCTGATCCAGAGCTGACGGCCGCTCCTTAATCGGCACTCGAGCTGCGTAAAGGCCACGATTATTTTCAGTAATCCTCTGCTCCATCCCTTTCCCTCCAGCCAAGCTCTGTCTTTGGCCACATCCTCTCCACTCCCACAAGAGGTTGTGCATCCTCTGTCGCCAATTGTCTTTTACACCGGGCAACTGATGTCTGCGCGATAGCCTTTTGCATTCTCATCGCAGGACCCCCGGACCTTGGGATCCTACTTTGCCCCCCCCCTTTTTTCGACACTGTCTTTCACCACATTTATTATCTCCACTTCCTTTCCACCCTTCTGGGACTATTCTCCTCAAGACGTGATCTTGAACTGAGCTTACTTCAGACTGCTGCCACCATGGCCGCAACCGAACGGGCCGTCGCCTCTGGCGCAGACGTCGGCGATGATGCCCTGCGGAGGCGCAACATCCCTTCTACCCAGCCCGGTGCCCTGCAGGGCCAGCCTCAAGCCAACGACAAGGAAAAGGTCAAGAAGGTCAGTCAAGGCGGCCATGAGCACGAGTCATATGCTGTGTAGAGCACGTACTGACATGGGCAACTTTAGCAACCATCGATCATCCAAGTCCTCGACGAGTGGGAGTTCCTCATCGCCCCCATCATCTTTACCGCCCTCGCCTTCTTCACCCGCCTCTATAACATCGGACGGTCCAACATTGTGACCTGGGACGAAGCCCAGTACGTTGAGCACCCGACTGGTGTTACCCACCAGCAGGATTCGCTGACCTTGACATCGTGGCAGCTTTGGCAAGTTCGGATCTCATTACCTGAAGCATGAATACTACTTCGATGTCCACGTACGTCGCCCCCCGCCAGAATCTTACAGCAGACAATATTCTAATGCTATGTTAGCCGCCTCTGGGGAAGCTCCTTGTCGGCCTGTCGGGCTATCTTGCTGGATACAACGGGTCCTTCGAATTCAAGTCTGGGGAGACATACCCAGCGGATGTCAACTACACCTTTATGCGCCAGTTCAATGCCTTCTTCGGTGCTATTTGCGTTCCGATGGCCTACTGGACTGCCAGGGAACTCAACTTCAGGCGACCAGCAGTCTGGCTTGTTACGCTCATGGTTCTCTGCGAAAACTCGTACACCACCATCAGCCGATTCATTCTCCTCGATTCGATGCTCCTATGCGGCACGGTTGCGACGACCCTTTGCTGGGCGAAATTCCACCGGCTGCAGGACAAGAGTTTCGAACCCGAATGGTTCTTCTGGCTGTTCATGACGGGAGTCAGCATCGGCTGTGTTACTAGTGTTAAACTGGTCGGGCTCTTCGTCACTGCGCTGGTAGGCCTGTACACGGCTGAGGACCTTTGGAACAAATTCGGCAATATCCGGATGCCATACGCGGAACTCGGAGCTCACCTTGCCGCAAGAGTAGTTGGCCTGATCGTCCTCCCATTCCTGATCTACATGCTCAGCTTCGCCATCCACTTTGCCGTCCTCACCGACAGCGGACCAGGTGACGCCCAGATGAGCTCCCTCTTCCAGGCCAACCTGCGCGGCACCGAGGTTGGCCAGAACAGCCCTCTTGAGGTGGCCTATGGTTCTCGGGCAACGATTAAGAACATGGGTTATGGCGGAGGACTCTTGCACTCCCACGTCCAAACTTTTCCCGATGGTTCTGGCCAACAACAGATTACCTGCTACCACCACAAGGATGCCAACAACGATTGGTTCTTCTACCCGAACCGCCGCGACAAGGATTATGACGAGAATGAGGAGCCTCGCTTTATCGGGGACGGCGAAATCATCCGTCTGATCCACGCTCAGACCGGCCGCAACCTGCACTCTCACGATATTCCTGCGCCTGTTACCAAGGCTGACAAGGAGGTGTCCTGTTACGGTAACTTGACAATAGGCGATGACAAAGACCACTGGAAGGTAGAGGTTGTGCGAGACGTTGCATCTAGGGACCGCAGCAGGATCCGGACGCTGACCACCGCGTTCCGACTGAGACATGAAAGCCTTGGCTGCTATTTGCGAGCTGGTAACGTCAACTTGCCTCAGTGGGGTTTCCGACAGATTGAGGTGACTTGCACCAAGGAGAACAATCCCAGGGATACATACACTCACTGGAACGTGGAGGCGCACTGGAACGAGAAGTTGCCTCCTGCGGAACCTGGCCAGTACAAGTCGCCCTTCATCCACGACTTCATTCATCTAAACGTTGCGATGATGACATCCAACAACGCACTGGTCCCTGATCCAGACAAGCAGGATGACCTGGCCTCCCAGTGGTGGCAGTGGCCTATTCTTGTAAGTTTGGTCTTGTCTCACTCAGGGCTTCCTCTGTGTATCTTGAGACCGCAATATGCTGATGTGAGATTTAGAATGTTGGCTTGCGCATGTGTGGCTGGGACGACCACATTGTCAAGTATTTCCTCTTGGGCAACCCCTTCGTTTACTGGGGCTCGACACTTTCCATGGGCCTCATTGGCGCGGTTGTTCTGTGGTACCTTGTCCGATGGCAGCGCGGTATCAAGGAGCTGTCACAGTCCGACATCGATCAGATACACTACGCCGGCCTCTACCCACTCGCGGGTTGGTTCCTGCACTACCTGCCATTCGTCATCATGGCTCGGGTCACTTATGTCCACCATTATTACCCTGCTCTATACTTCGCCATCCTGACGACGGGCTTCTTGGTGGATTGGTGCCTGCGAAACCGCAACCAGATCATCCAGGCTGTCGTCTATGGCGGGTTTTACGCTGTCACCATTGGTCTCTACGTCTACTTTATGCCAATCTGCTGGGGCATGACTGGACCAAACAAGGACTACTCATACATGAAGTGGTTTGACACCTGGAGGGTGACGGACTGAACAACCCGCCGCAGCTGAAGAGTCGGTTGTGTGGCCATCTTGGTCACACCAAAGCATTTGACACTACAGCCTGAAGCTAGGAGTCAGTTCGGACTATCTCGAGATTTGTGCCGAAATCAGACGGCTGGTTCAAGTTGCTGCAGATGGCCTATCTGTCGGGACGGAGTTTTCGATGTTTGGTCATTTGGCAAGGATGCCTGATGGATTAGGACATTTGGAAGAGAAGGGATTCCCCCACTTCAAGAAGTAATACCATATCTCGTTTCTGGTTGCTATGTTGTGCGATGCTCAATTTATCTATGCCTGATGCCGTGTGTCAGCCCAGCTTGCTGATTATGCATTACGTGCTGTACATTGGAGTCGTAGTACTTCCATAAGATTTGTTCCGGTCAGGTCTTATCAACCTGAGGGCCCCATGAACTTTTTTTCTTGTTCCATGGGAGATGCCCGCGAAATCATCCGCGTTGCGCCCGCTTTTCCGTCGCCTGACCTCCTTGGATTTGCGTATCAACAACACATACCACCACTCGAACTCTTCCTCGCGTCAACTTTGACGCCAGAGGCCCCGCCCCACCCGGCGCCCTGCCCCTTGACACCGGACCGCCTGTCGTTAAGGTCGTACTTTCCGGCCTGGATGTTCTGGTATATCCTCTCCGCCACGCCGAGGAAGGCCTCCTCGACGTACTCACCGGTCTTTGCGCTCGTCTCGACGTAGCGCAGGACGCCGTTCTGGCGGGCCCAAGCAGTTGCCTCCTCAGCACTGACCTCGCGCCGCTCGCCGGCGAGGTCGGCCTTGTTCCCGACGAGGATGACGACGATGTCGGGCTCGGCGATCTGGCGCAGGTCGTTGAGCCAGTCGGTGACGTGCGAGAAGGTCGACTTGCGCGAGATGTCGAAGACGAGGAGGGCGCCGCTCGCGCCGCGGAAGTAGGAGCGCGTCACCGACTTGTACGTCTCCTGGCCGGCCGTGTCCCAGAGGGACAGCTTCATGTGCTTCTGGGGCTGCTGCTGCGCGTCCTTGGGGGCTGCGCGGGGCGGGTCGGGCAGGCCGTTTGGCTTGTCTGGTTTCGAGGAGGCGTCGGGGCCGGAGGTGGACGGCGGGGAGGCGTCTGTGTGTGAGGCGGCTATTGCCTTGTTGGCGGGAGCGCCGACTGGTACTATCCTGGAGCCGAATTCTACTCCGATGGTGACATCGTGGTGTTGCACGAAGCGGCCCTCGCAGAGGCGGATGGTCAGGGACGACTTGCCGCAGCCGCTGTCTCCTATGCAGACCAGCTTGGCGATATAATCCCACGGTGGTGAGGACATGTGGACGGCGACGGGTATCTGATGTGTGGGTTTATGCACGGGACGACGGTCAAGAGGGGCGGGGGTTGAGAGTGTTGGTTGTCTCGAGACCGGAGTCGTCAAGGATTCCGAGCGAGCGGACCGTTCGATCTGATAGGATAAGGTGGCGATCTTTTTGGGGGTGTAGACGGCTAGATAGACGGTTTGTTGGGCAAGGTTCGACTAGACAGAAAGCAGGAACAGGTCGCACGAGAGCACAGCGTGGGACAGGGTGGTGTATCACGGGTTTAGCGGGTTGAGGAGGAAGGACGATGCAGAGTGAGTGAGCAGCAAAGAGTGAGAACGGGACATATGGCAGGAATCTGAGCATCACGAGTGACGTTGGACCGCTGATCCACCGGGGTACTTAGTCCATGTATGAGCTCCGGGATCGATGTCACGCTGGGGTGGAGCAGCCACCTGATGACTACTTGAAGTACATAGGCTATCTGGATACCTAGGTACAAGGCACAAGCCCCCAGGCAGGAGACAGGGGCGGACGCTATCGACCATCTCCCGCTTATCTGCAGCTCGTGGGGGAAGGCGCAGGGGGAAGAGGGGCGTCACCAAGGAACTTGGCCGGGAGACTGACTGCTTTCCCAGGAGTGGCCGGGTGCGGGAGGCATGAGGAGTACTGCAAGTCTGTGTGATGACAGAATAGCTGCCTGTGACTTCGCACCTGTGACTGCCTGCCCGGCCGCGGCCAGGTCAAAGCAGAGGAGCGGGACGACATGAATCCCTGCATTAGGCATTAGACCCTCAAGTGTACGTGCTCGCTCACACCTAGTCATCCCGCCGTGGCTCTAGGCCTCTCTCCCACCTGGTCAGGTACTACAATGCCTTGGCCTCTGCCTTTGCCCTGACAAGTCAGACCGCATCTCTTCTTCTGCATATCTCATCCACGTTCCCGCCCCGTATCCTCCGCGAAGGCGATCCGGCCGTTCTCATTCATTCCAGTTGTATCCTCACACGTCATTCCGCCGACCACTTCTGCCACGCACCACCGGTCTCGCTCGCCCACGCGGCCTGACTGACCGCCACCCGTTGATTTGAGGCTCGCCCAGCAGCCGAAAAGCTGAGGAACCTCAGCCATGTTCTCAGAATGTAAGGTTCTTCTCATGCTCACATGTGCTGTTTTATGTGTTCTGCGCTCTGTGTTTTGTCCCTCGTGCTCAGCTAATCCGGCCCAGACGCTTCGAGATTCCTGGCCCAGTCGCAGTCCCGCCTTTCCAACTTCCAAGGCCAGCCCGACAACGCCGACACACCACCAAGCAG
The DNA here is from genome assembly GCA_039880775.1 of Diaporthe vaccinii. Taxonomy (NCBI): domain Eukaryota; kingdom Fungi; phylum Ascomycota; class Sordariomycetes; order Diaporthales; family Diaporthaceae; genus Diaporthe; species Diaporthe vaccinii. Next base: position 2,188,376 of record JBCEDN010000006.1, on the reverse strand, counting down.
CCAGCCAGGCGAATGGCAACATCGGACATCAAGGAATACTCATGGAAATAGGTCTTTCCTCGGCCGTGGCACAAACCCTTATCAGCCCGCCGCGTCTCGTTTCGGTCACCTCAGCTTCGCGTCCAGACTTGCGACCCCTCAAGATGCGCCCCTTTTTCACAGCACTCGGGACGAACTGCGGGAAGAGGAAGACGAGGATGAGAGGGATAGAGAGGCTGCAGACCTGTACGCTCTGCAAAGGTCCCGTCGGGTCTTCCAGGCAAGCCGGCTGGAAGAAAGTACCGAGCCCGAGGACGAGGGAGGCCCGGCATCACTCGAGCACAGCGAGGAGCAGCAAGACAGTAGGGCCTTTTTGGAACGTGGACAAACCAGGGGTATAAAGAGCAGTTGGAACGGGCCCAGAAGCAGTTTTGCCCGCGCCGCTAAGGGGCGAGGTGGTCACGAGGGCAATCTCGAAAGAGTGGTGTCCAACAACAGCAGCAACTCGTCCGCTAAGGGCAGGATGGAGGATGTTGGTCTGGAGTCGACAATAGCAGACAGCGAGCCACCAGCTGACCTGACCATGGAGCAGTCTAGTGACGATGCCCCTGCTTTCCAGAGGCTGAAGGGTTACAACGCGACGGCGCGCGTGCCAATACGGCGAGATTCCACAATGGAATCGGAACTAGGGGGCTCTCCCTACGATGACCGACCGGATGTTGCACCGGCAGCCCCCGAGGGCGAACTGTTCAAGCATGACGCGTTCTTCGCCTGGGTATATCTCATCGCCCTCGCCTCGATGCTGGCCACCTTCATCCTGGTTTGGCTGCACACCTCTGCGCCTAGTAGGAAGAAACCTCTGGGTGATACGATATACACCGTTCTGCGATCATCTTTCCACCTTCTGGCCGTGGATACCTTGGTGGCAATGATCGTCTCCTTCATGTGGCTTGCCGCTCTGCGGTACTTTGTCCGGCCCCTGGTTGGCCTGATTTTGGTTGCCGTTCCGGTTGTCATGCTCTCCTTTTCGATATATCCATTCGTGTCGAGCTTCCAGGGCGAAAAGCACGGTTCGACTGTCCAGGATGTTGTCATGCGATGGGCTTCGACTGTCCCCGGCGTGTTCGCGGTCGTGTGGGTCTACATGGTGTGGAAGGGACGTCATGCACTGGGCTCGGCCATCGCAATTCTCGAATTCTCCAGCCGGATTCTGGCCGCAAACAGCGCTCTGGTGCTTGTTGGGATGGGAACCCTCGCCCTGATCGTATGTTGGACATGGGTCTGGCTGGCTATGTTCACCAGGGTTTTCCTCGGTGGCTCGTACTCGGGCGCTGTGTCCAAGTTCGTCCTGCAAGCATCAAGCTGGTGGCTAGGTGTATATTTCCTCTTGATGTACCTATGGACGCTGTCCATGATCTCGGGCGTTCAGCGAGGGACAACTGCAGCGACAGTCTCACAGTGGTACTTTCATCGCAACGCAGTACCAGCCGTGGCGTCTCGCGAAATCGTGGCGGCTGCCTTGAATCACTCCATGACCACCATATTCGGGACCATCTCGCTATCCACGCTGTTGGCGTTGGTGGTCCGGATGCCCCTACTTGTTCTCCACCGGCGCATCGCCAGCATTATTGCCGCTTTCTTCTATACCTTGATCCCCACGTCCATCATGGCCATGACGAACCCTCTCACGCTCACCTACGCAGCCATCCACTCCCAGCCTCTCGTGGACTCGGCCCGCGGCCTGAGCCAGATGGACTTTCTCGGCCCACAAGCGCCAACGACGACTCTGACGCCGCGCGCGTTCCGGCAACGAGGCAGCGCCCCGCTGCTGCCCTACCGCCTGGCGAAGCTCCTCCTGCAGGCGACCAAGTTCATCATGGCCACGGCTCTAGGCTTTGCGGGGTGGGTGATGACTGCGAGGCAGCTGCGGATCTCGGTGCCTGACGGCAACCCCGGGTTCAAGGGCAGCGCATATGCCTACGTGGTCGGTCTTGTGGCCAGCTTCATTGGCTGGGGTATACTAGGTGCCATGGAGGGTATACTAAGCTCCATCGTAGACGCGGTGGTAATATGCTATGGCAGTGAGACGAAGATGGCGAGTGGAGGTGGCGGCTATTGCATGGAGGCTGCACAGCTATTTGGTGGGCGAGGGAGAAGGCAGAACTGGGATGAGGCCTCGGAATATTGACGAAACAGGTGTTGAACGAGAGCAGCGACGGTGATGGCAGCGTGCAAATATTGCCACGTGCGTGGAGGTTTCCGTGGCAGAACATCCCAGCCAGGGGACATTGTTTCGAAGGGAGGAAGCGTGGCGTTTTTTTGTCTATTGTTTCTTTCGGGACTAAGGCTTCCTACTCTCTTCAGTGGTCGACATGGCTCACGGCGCATACCCCGGTGTGGAATGGCTCCAGGATAGATGCCTAGACTGACATAGAAGGGTTTGCAAATGGTACAGTACATATAAGTCTCCAAGTGCTGCTCATTGAAGTGCTGTTCCACAGGGGTGAGGCCTGCGTTTTCTCCAGGCCGGATTTGGCACGATGTTAGACTGGAATTTGGATTTGCTCACTTCAAAAAATAATATGTAAGTCCATACGGTTTAGCAAAGCTGCAAGTGGTGACTATCAAAACCCGACGTTTCCTGATGTTCGCCATGTTAGGAGGTCCTGACTTGGCTGGCTTACACCACTTGCACTAGCCATCTCGGTCTAAAATTTTCAAGCCCCACTATAAACTCTCAACTCACTCGCATTTCTCAACATCCACCACAAAAGTATGCGCCGGTGACAACCACCACCCCCAACATGCCGATAAGCTTACGGCAGGGCCTGGACCGTGATGTCTACCAAATCGTACGGAAGTACGAAGACGATTCGAACGGCTCCAAATTAACGATCAGCGGGGTGTACGAGTTTATCCAGCGGTCTAACTCGAGCCTGAAGAGGCAAAAGAAACGCATTTTGGAGGACTTGATTGAGAGAGTCATTGACGTGCGGCGGGAGGAGTCCAAGGTCGACAAGGACTCGGATGAGGAGCTCGAGCGGGAGATCCAGGCCCAGGAGAGCCGTGCCAAACGCTCGAGGGAGGAGAAAGATGCGGGCCTGCTGAACAGGCAGCTCACGAAGCACTGGAACTTCAAGGGCCCGGAGGCCAAGGCGATAGGCTCGGCCGCCTCATCCACGGGGAGGCGGACTCCGGGCGGCGCGGACGCCATGGACGTCGACACGCCCACAGTCGACCGCCAGGCAAACGGCGAGGCCAAGCCGAAGCGGAGGCGCAGGGACCCCAAGGAGGTCGACCGCTCGCCGCCGCAGGACATCAGCCTCGACGACCTGGCGGGCGTCGACGGCGTCATCGACAGGCTCAAGGGCCCCGTGTGGATCCCGCTCCTGCGCGGGGACGACCTCGCCGAGCTGGGGTACCGGCCCAGCGACGGCGTGCTGCTCCACGGGCCGTCGGGCTGCGGCAAGACGACGCTCGCGCACGCGCTGGCCGCCGACCTCGAGGTCGCCTTCATCCCCGTGTCTGCGCCGAGCCTCGTCGGCGGCACCAGCGGCGAGAGCGAGAAGAACATCCGCGACATCTTCGACGAGGCGATGCGGCTCGCGCCGTGCCTCGTCTTCTTTGACGAGCTCGACTCGATCGCGGGAAAGAGGGACAACGCGCAGAAGGCGATGGAGGGCAGGATCGTGGCCGAGATCTGCAACGGCATGGACAAGATCGGGCGCCCTGGCAGGTCGGACGAGGACGGCGACAGGCCCAGCAATGTGGTCGTTCTGGCTGCCACCAACCGGCCCGAGAGCATCGACCCGGTGGTGCGGAGGCGGTTTGGCGTCGAGGTCGACATCGGGATGCCCAACGAGCCGGCGAGGGAGAAGATCCTGCGGACCATGACCCGGGACCTGGCGCTGGGCGGCGACGTGGACTTTTCGGCGCTCGCGCGGCTGACCCCCGGCTATGTCGGTGCCGATCTGAAGCACGTCGTATCCGCCGCGGTGTTCAAGAGCATCCGGGCGCGGACGGACCTGCAGTCGGAGATATTCGTCGAGCAGATCCCCACGACAGACGGTGAAATGATAGAGCTCCTGAAATCCTGGAAGGCACAAGATGAAGCGGGGACCCGGTCGGCCAAGTCAGAGATCCGCATTATGAAAGCTTCCAACACTATGTACAGCGGGCCGTTGGGCATCACACAGGCGGACTTCAAGGCGGCCGTGTCGACCGTGCAACCGGCCGCCAAGCGAGAGGGCTTCAGCGCCATCCCCGACACGACCTGGCAGCACGTGGGAGCGCTGGGCGAGGTGCGCAAGAAGCTCGAGATGACCATCATCGGGCCCATCAAGTACCCGGAGCGCTTCGCCCGCGTGGGCATCAAGTCAGGGGCGGGGATCCTCCTCTGGGGCCCGCCGGGCTGTGGCAAGACGCTGGTGGCCAAGGCGGTGGCGAACGAGTCCAAGGCCAACTTCATCTCCATCAAGGGCCCGGAGCTGCTCAACAAGTACGTGGGCGAGTCTGAGCGGGCGGTGCGGCAGCTGTTCGCGCGGGCCAAGAGCAGCGCGCCGTGCATCCTGTTCTTTGACGAGATGGACGCTCTGGTGCCCAAGCGCGACGACTCGCTCTCGGACGCGAGCTCGCGCGTCGTCAACGCGCTGCTGACGGAGCTGGACGGCGTCGGCGACCGCAGCGGCATCTACGTCGTCGGTGCCACCAACCGCCCGGACTGCATCGACCCGGCCATCCGGCGGCCCGGGCGGCTCGGCACCAGCGTCTTTGTGGGCCTTCCCACGGCCGACGAGAGGGTCGACATCCTGCGCACCATCTACTGGAACACCATCATCTCGACCAAGGAGGACAGGCGTGCCGCCGACGAGCGCCTGGGCGCCATCGCCCTGGACAAGCGCTGCAAGGGCTTCTCGGGCGCCGACCTAGGCAACCTGATGCAGGCGGCCGCCCAGGCCAGCCTGGAGAGGACGTACTACCACGGCGGCGGCGACATCAGCGAGGACACGGGCGCGGACTCGGAGATCACGCCGGGTGACTGGGAGAAGGCGCTCAACGAGGTCAAGCCCAGTGTCAAGAATGATGGCCGGTATGATCCCAGGCAGTTCGAGAAAGTTATGTAGGCGATGTTGGGCAGGCGTTGGACACTCTCTACATAATGCTACTTGGCTACATGTGATCGACACTCAAACGTCCCGTCACATGTATGCCTTCCAAACCAGCACGCTATGGCCAACAAGACGCGGATGGATCTGCGGATACAGCAGTCTCAACATGTAGCCGAGAGATATACCAGGACGGTCACAGCAGTCACGTCGTATCAAGTGCAGGCATCATTGCTTGTTTTCTTGGGAATTCATCATCTAAATTTTGAAGAGGAGAGTCATAATAGAAAGTCGAAAGACACACAGACGCCGCGCAGCCAGGGTGCAAGGCCTCTAAGGTCTATAGTAATACAGGTGTCTCCCGTCTGTCTTTCTTCTGTCTAATGCCGTAATGCAAAAACAAGCTGCCGTATCATAACACCGTCCGAGTTCTCGCCGCCTATTTCGTAGAGTTGCGCAGGTAACTGTCCAAGGCGTGTTAGCATGATCTGGGGGGGGGGGCGAGTCGCCGAAACGTACGTGATCAGGTCGTTCCTGTCCTTCTCCTTCTTGAGGCCACCGAAGGCCATCTTGGTACCGGGAATGTACTTCTTGGGGTTCTCGAGGTACTCGAACTGTAAGGCAAAAGAGCCCACGTTAGTCGTGCCCGCGTCAAAGTGAGCGCTGCCCCAAGGGGCGTCGCGTGAGCACCTCGACGTACCAGGGTGTCCTCCTTCCACTCGATGCCCTTCTGCTTGTTGGCATCCGTGTAGGCGTAACCGTCGACGGAGCCGGTGTGGCGGCCGAACAGGCCGTGCAGGGCGGGCCCGATCTTGTTGCCGCCGCCGGCCTCGACGGTGTGGCACTGGGCACAACGGGTCTTGAACAGACCAGCACCCTTCTTAGCATCACCTGTGCGACTGTTAGTACGGTGTCTCGGAACCAGCTGGTGGTGCTTGTTGGTGTGTAAGAGCCGTCGAGCCTCGAGCCGAGCGTGACGATCCGATGACGAGATCTTCCGAGCCGCTCCCCTTGCCCAGCGAAAACCATGCAGGCTCCAGATCGCTGCAAAATCCCCAGAGAAGCTCCCACAAGCGATCTGCGGCCTCGTGTGAGGCGTGATTGCAGTTGCGCAGGGAATGCGACTGGGGAAAATGCCTCAGGCGTGACAGCCCATGGGGCGGACCCATAGGGCGGAAGCGCGAGCCCGGATAGCGGCTTGGAGAATGGTTCTCGGGCTATTCTCGAATGCTCTGGTTCCTGACTCCCAGACACGCAGGGCGGGAGCGTGGTCTCGAGGCTCAATGGCGTTGGGTAGGTTCTGTCGTCAGCAGTGTAGACGTACCGTCCTTGAAAGGCATGTTGTCGAGTATGTGAAGTCTGAAAGACTGGAGTCAAGTGGTGGTAGAGTGTGTATTGGAAGAGATCTAGTGAAAGACTCTAGATTGGTTCTGCAGTGTAGGATGTCGGAAAAGGTGGCTTTGTTGTCAGGACGAAGGAGAAGGAGGAAATTTTAGCAGGTGCGCGAAACCAGTTGCTGGCCGAACTTCTTGGTCCTACTACTAAAAATGTCGATGAGCTCAGCGTCACCCGGGTGAACCTTGGAAGGTCGGTCACTGCTGAGCTAGCCCCGGGAAGGCTAGTGACAGCCACGCAACCAGGACCGCTCGGGCGGCGGGTGGGCCGAGGTGGGCCAGTCAGGGGCTGAGGCAGCCAATCACATGCCCAGGGTTGGTCAGGCTCAGAGTCGAGTTTTCGAGCCTGCGAGAATTTGGCGGAAGGAAGAATCCGGAGCAGAGGGAGCGACGGACTGAGCGAGTGAGAGATTGATTCACTGGCTGTTTGATGCGCCGCGGCCCAGCACTCGCTGCGACTCATACGGCCGAATTGGCTGCAGTCCATGATTCACTTACCCCAACTCATTCAGGCGAACGAGAGACTAGGTCTACCTGCCATCCTTGAGGCACAAGCTACGTCAGCCAGCCTTGTCAAGGTTCTTTTCCTTCACGTCTCGACTTGGCCTCCGCTGTCTCCGTCACACTCCCTCACCCGTTACCCTGTCGCCACCTTTTCCTCCGGCGACTGACCACACTACCCACACTCGGCCTTTGAAATGGCGGTCTCCTCATCATCCGCCATACCCAGGTTCCTGCTGCCCCAGTCCGGGCGCATCTGGCGGCGGGCAAACCTCGGCATCCACAACCGCCGCCAGTTTTCAGACCCTGTCCTGCGGATAGTGCGATATGCATCCGCGTCCAGCAAAGGCGCGAAGGAATCAGGCAAGCCTATCGTCCTAGAACAGCCAACGAGGTTCAACCCGCCCTCGCACGGCGCTCGTCTGCCCAGAAAGGACCGTCCCCAGCAACAGCACTATGGCGGATCTTTGTCCAGCGAGGAGGTTTCCTCCCAGAAGAGGAGAGAATACCCCGGCATGATGGCCCCCCAGGGCACATGGGCGCATTGGTTCTGGAACAGCCAGGGCCTCCATCTGTCCATCACCCTGGTCAGTATCCCGAACCTGTGGACCACAGGATGAAGAGGCGCACATGTCGCTGACCTAACACCCCGACCGCAGGGCACCTTGGCCAGCCTCGCCGTCTTCGTGGCCGCCGAGAACTTCAAGAGCAACACGCCCTTCGCCGACATGCTCCCCGAGAGATCCGACTTTTGGGAGCACCCCATCGTGTCGCTGCACACCACGTACGACGTCTGGCGGCTGACCCAGCTCCACAACTCGGCCATCGTCGCCGAGAAGCGCAAGAAGAACGTCGACGACGTGGTCAAGCGCGCCGAGTACCGCAAGGCGCACGGCCTGGAGAAGGAGGGCGGGTTTGGGAACTGGACGGCCAAGGAGGACCCGCAGTCGCCGCAGTCCGAGCCGGGGAAAAGGGAGAAGTGGCTCGGGATCTTCTGAGGATATGTATGGTCAGGATTACTGCATTCATGGCTTGTTCGAAGGCCTATCTTTGGGTTTTACATGTGCCATCGGCCGGTGCGGAAGGGGCACAGCCCGGCCTGCCTCTAGCGAGCGCTCAGGGCTTATCCGCTTGGCGGGACTGTAGCCCTCGAGCGTCCATCCTGCTTGATGGAGAATGACCCAACACCCAGCACATATCCCATAGATCAGAAAAAGCTAATCACCTGGTCGCTACCCTCCACCGGGCACCTCCACCGGGCACCTCATCCCAGCTCCACAGCCTTCAGCCCGTCGAGCACCTCGGCCGCCACGCCTCCCTGCTCTAATGATTTCGCAATCATGGCGCCCAGGACCCCCCATTTCGCCCCTCCCCTCGGCGCCTTCCAGACGCCGTCCACCGGCTCTGTCTCCTGGACCTGCTGCTCGGGCCGCGGTTTCGCCGTACCGTCGGTGCCTTCAGCAGCAACATCGTTCGCCCTTGGGACACCTGGCGGCGTTAACCGTGAAGGGGGATCTATTGTGCGTATCGATAACAACCGTAGGCTGCGCTTGTCGGAACCGTCGACGTCCATCTTGTCCTCCGCGCCGCTGGGCGTGGCTGCATCTGCTACCGAGATTGCCAGCGCGCAGTCGGCGACGGCAAGCTCCTCCTTCGCGGGGTCGAAAATAATGTTGTCGCCGACTGCCATTACGAGCAGCGTCACCGGCGGCCGTGCGCCAGAGGCTCCTTTGTCGTGGAGGTACAGGTAGTTTGACGAGTCCCAGTCATCGTCGAAAAGCGGGTCCTCGTCGCCTTCGGATTTCAGGCGCGGTAATCGTGTTGCCAGCAGTGCGAGGTGGGTTGTGAGGGAGAGGAGGGGCAGGGGGTAGGATAGAGGCGGCGATATCAGAAGGATCTGCAGAGCGCGCTGTGGTTAGCAAAGGTTCTTTGTGTCGCGAAGGGGTCCCGCGAGTGATGCGGCGACTGACATCAAGGTAGAGCTTCCAATGGAAGCGCCTGTTGAGATACAGCCTCCTGGCGAATTGTCCATCTGCCAGCAGCGCCTCGCTCAACATCTCGGCCAAGTAGATTGTGCTCGCGTCGTCGTCCCTGGCACCCGGTATCTCCACGGCGATCTCGATCCAGCCGCTCTGGCCCTCGACGCTGGCCCTCCCCGCGCCGGCCTCGACATCGGTGTCGTCGTCGTCACCGCCGGCGTGGATGAGGTCTGTCTCCAGCAGCGTGTTGCCGGCGCCGTACCGCGCCTCGGTCTTGCCGATCTCTGCCTTGACGCCGACGATTGCCTCGGTCCCGTCCGCGAAGCATATGCGGGCGCTGCCATTCGTGCTGGGCAGGAGGCCCGTCTCGGCGCTGAGGGGGCGGAACTGGGTTGCGGAGCGTCCGTCCGGTCGCAGGGGCGGGGTCAGCGAGAGCGAGGCGTGGAGGTAGGCCAGCTCGGCGGGCGAGAGATCGACGTGCTGCGTCGAGGCCATGGTGGGGACGGATCTGTATGTGAGGGCAGAGAACAATCTGCCTGGCCTGTGACGCGAAGAACAAATATATTTGAACTGGGCGTGGATGTGAGCAACGCGCTTCACAAGCCAAGATGTCGGGGGTTGAGCTTTCGGATTGAAATTTTGGCGGCAGGCAAAGCTGGGCAGGTCTAGATAGCGCCCAGCCTGCCATGGCTGCCAGGGTGACCGGGAGAGCATGCAAGCAAGTGCAGTGGATCCAGGCCCTCGGGCAGCTCTTCCAAACCTTAAAACGTCTAGCGAGGTACACAGAGCACCCAATTAGGTGGTTCGCAGCAAAGCTTAGCACTCGTGGGTGCCGGCTGCCATGTGCTGACAAAGGACGGACGAATGACGGCACCGTTTTCCCACTTCTCGAGAGTAAAGTGTCCGGATCCCGCTCCCTCACGGCCCGACCGCCCCCGACCGACCACCGGGATTGGGCTACGAGTTTGTCCAACGGCGGTGCCTATTACTAAGGGTACCGTGGCTTATACATAGCCAAAAGTGGCCGATGGCGATGCTACTGGGCCCCCTCTTGGGTTGCATGTGACGATGAGATGAGTTGCTCGGAGGGTAGTTCTCGCGTTTCGGATTCCCATCCGTTTGGTTTCAACGCCCACGCGATACTCAAGTCTCTTCTCACAATGGCTCATATAATATATACACCAGCCAGGCTGACCCATCCCTTCTATATATGAACCCTCATCATGCCCTCCTCAAGTGAACATGCGCCTGCGTCTCACGTCCCATCCCAGCCCTCCGCCGGTCCTGACAAGCACAGCATTCAGAACCAGGGCAAGAGCAAGAGCAAGAGCAAGCACAGCCCCGCCTTCCTGCTCTTCCTGAGGACAATGTCCCTCAAGGCCTTCACCGGGAAATTCTTCCCCTCCCCGCTACCACCAGCCGATGCCTTCGCCGGCCAGAAGGTCCTCGTGACAGGCGGCACGGCGGGTCTGGGCCTCGCCGCCGCGACACACTTCCTCCACCTCGGTGCTGAGGAGGTCGTCATCACGGCCAGGAGCGCCTCGTCCCCGCGCGCCTCGGGCGCCAGGCAGAAGATCCTCGCCGCCGCGGGCCACGGCTCCGCGAAGGGCGCGGCGGGCAAGGTCAGCATCATGGAGCTGGACATGAACAGCTACGCCTCGTGCGTGGCCTTTGTCGAGGCCGTCAAGGGCCGCTTCGGCCCCTCCGGCGGGCCCGACGTGATCGTCTTTAATGCGGGCGTCACCAACTCGCAGTTCCGGAGGAGCCCGGAGGGCATGTAAGTTTGTGGATGTCAGGACCACCCCCCTCCCGTTTCTGGTGACTGATTTATCATGTGCAGGGAGGAGATTATCCAGGTCAACACGCTCAGCACAAGTCTCCTCGCCCTCCTGCTTGTCCCTTGGATGAAGCTGCTGCGAGGCCAGAGAAGGGCTCCCGCGCGCGTGGTCTTCGTCAGCTCGGGCCTGCACATGTCCGTCGACATCAGGCCTTGGTCCGCCTACGCCGAGAAGGAGGGCGGCGTGCTCGCGCACTACTCCAAGGAGGAGAACTTCGAGGCCGGGCTGACGAGCCCAATGTACAACTACTCCAAGCTGCTGCTGATGTACGCGCTCGAGGAGGTTTCCAAGATGGCCTTGGATCAGAATGGCGAGTGAGTGTGGCCCTCTTACTACCGCTGGCACGTAAAGTCGCCGTTGCTGACAACTACGTCCCAGGCCCCAGGTCATCCTGACCAGCGTGTGCCCCGGCGCCGTCAAGACCGAGCTCTCTCGGTCGATGCAGGAGAACTCGTTTGTCGCCAGGATAGCCGCGCCGATCTTTATGAACTTGGTCGGGAAATCGCCCGACTACGGTGCGCGCATCTATCTCACTGGTGCGCTCGCCGGGCCAAAAGAACATGTAAGTTACCAGACAGCCCTAGAGGGTGCCGGCTTTTTGGCGTCCATGACCCCCCGGGTACAAGGCCACCATTGCAAAGTGCTCGCTAACGTTCCTCGGCCACACAGGGAAAGTTCCTGCGTGACTACCTCACAGACTCGCAGTACGCCAGCCGGTCTGCTCCGGTGCTGACGAGTAAGGAGGCCCGGTTGATGCAAGCTGAAGTCTGGAAGGAGATTCGTGAAGCGCTGTCGACAAAGGTTCCCGCCGCGAGAGAGGCTCTATGACGCCGCTTCTAGAATGTAGGAAGAGAAGGAGACGAGTCGGTCCACGTGATCGGAGGAGTAATTGGGCTGCCAAAGGCTGGCACTAGACCACCCATGATGGTCCCGAGGCCGGTCTAAAGCGTAGTATAATATGCTTTGTGCAAACTTGTTGAGGCATCAACTGTTCATGACCAGATCGTTGTTTCAATGGTAGCCTGGACTTCCCTTCTTGTCCTCGGTTCAACCCAACAACTAAACTGAAAACCGCAACTGCTCGCGTGGTATATTTTCCTATGTCGATCACTTAGCGATCGATTAACCGGCCCGGGGCGAGTCTGCTACGGGCGCTATTTCGTTCATCGTCCCCCGTCACACTAGTAGCATGTGCTCCTCACGTGCTCCTGCTCAGGAGGTCGGCAGGGGGGGGGGGCGACAATCCTTGGGTCGTATGGGTATTTGGGCTTCTCACAGATGCAACTAATACTCTTTAAATGCTCAGCCAGTAGAGTCCTCTAATACTGGTATGCTACAGTGAATTGTCCCTTGAGTATCAACGATCGCCTAGTGTGCCAGAAGCATCTCTCGGCAATGCCTCTGCTGGACTCTGTGGGCGTATGGGTTCTCGGTGGATTTCCAATAATAACTCTGAGCTCTGGGTCGCCTGCACCGAGTACACGGCTCGGGCTTGTCTCTCAACAGTACCGTCTGCTTTCACTGGCATCTCCTCCCCACCCCGCGTAAGGCCTCCTTCTCAACGCTTCGTGGAAGGTGAACGCACGATGAAACCTGTCCTATCTGTGTCCTACTGCCGTTTCCGTCGGAAATCGAGACAGACCTGTGGGAGGAGATCAGGTCCTATTGCGGCGGCTAATTCCGCGATTCGGGACTTGAGGGACCCGACTTCACGTATGCTGCTGCGGTCCCAGATGTTGGCCTCGGCAGTGAAGAAGAAACCATCTGTGTTGTCAGACATGACGCGGATGCGATCCAGGTCAAATTTGTTCTCGAGGTCAGACACGGTCACGATGCCAGGCATGTCGCTGTGGAAGAGCGAAATGTCATCACCGTCGTCCTCGTCGCTGAAGTCCATCTCGCTGTCGCCGTCAACATTGGTGGTTTCGGCAGGGCCCTCGCCCGTGTTGTTGGCGTCGTTTCCTTTATCCTCCGTGCCAGCTTGCCGGTCTCTAGACAGGCTGACGTAGTGCTTTTTGTCGAAGATTTCAAGGGCTTCTCGGTCCAAGAGGTCCCAAGTCAACGTCTCCGGATCCAGCACGTACTGCGGATGATAGTCGATTTTGTAGCGCATCTTGGGGCAGCTGTGAATGTAATAGCCAGCCCACCAGTACCGATAGCCGCCCTCCATTGCCAGGGCGATCTCTCTCAACGCGCCGAGTTTCCCGGGCTGGTGCTTATGTATGGACTCATGGTACATGAAGTAGACAGCGCTGACTGCCTCGGGCAGAAGGTCGAGAACCCCAACCGCCACCAACTTGCCGTCTAGGCGGTAGCATTGATGGAATGAGCCAACCTGCCGACTCTTCCCGTCGGAATCAGTATGTATACCTCTCCTGACTGGCGAGTTGCAGAGGAACTTCTTGAATCCTCTCTGGCTGATGCTTGAGGGAGGCTCCCCATGCACGAGTCTCTGGTAGTTATCAAAGACGGCGAACTTCTCATCAGTGAATGTGTCTGGCTCCAGTGTCACCTTGAGTTCATGCGCTGGCTGGGGTGGAGTCCTCAGGCGGTCTGCCTCTGTCTCATGGATCCTCTCGACGAGGTCAAAACAAGTATCGCGCTTGCAAGCCTGTTCTCGTGTGAGAGGATAGCGCCGGGCGGCCTCCTTCGCGTAGTCCTCTCCAGTGACGAACCGGTTGAACCGATTCACTGCTTGACGCTGGTCCCGGGATGGTTTGAACTGAGCCGAGTCCAGGCGGAGGGTGTAATGCGGACAGCATGCGCTTTTCTGGTTCGGTCGGTACAGCAAGGTTCCTGAGCGCCTCCAGCATCGATTTATGAGTGCTTCGTAGAATTCAGGGGTCAGAGAGTATCCCGACGCATAGTACGAATATCCTGCTCATAAGATAGCCGTCAGAACAGAGTGCGCCTTTGACACGAGGATGCAGCCTAGGTATGATTGGGCATCTCGAGACCAGCCAGCAGCGCGGCCCCGATGGGAGTAACGACCGAGGTGTATGGTGCTTCATCGCAGCATGTGAGTCGGCAAGGGCCTGCGAGGCTCTTTCACTCATGTGGATGGGGGTCAAGGAGAGATTCACGTTTGACGTCTGACTGACCGCTGCGAGTCTTTCGGCAGTATCCGCAGTCTGAGGAGTTACTGTAGCCTGTATCACAACAGCATGTTAGTGAAAAGGAGCACAATTAGCCGCCATCGGGGCGCTTCCTAGCAGCCCCGTCGCGAGTTGACGTGCAGGTAGATGACCCGAGGTGTTTGCAGAGTACGTCGCCAAACAGAAACACTACCACTGGTCCTATCGTCGACGGCTGTAACCACGACGTCCAAGGTAGAGGTACCTGGGTACTATGGAAGCAGGATGTTTCCCAGGAGTCCACGTCAGAGCAGACATCCCGGGACGTGTTACACCAGGGAAGCGTTGAGGCCGGCGTTGCTTTTGGAGGGCAAGTCGCGAATCGACACAACAAGCAAATGGCACGGCAAGTGGGAATCTCTCACTCGAAAGCAGCAACAACTTGGATTGGCATTCCCTGTGCCGCTGCACAGGAAGCCAAGAGCATGGGCATGAGTCTGTGCAGGCATATCTGGGTATCAAGTCGGCGGTGTGACTGGACCGCAGGACCGACGAGGGATGTTTCAACCCATGACCCAGAGTCAGATGCGATTGATGAGCGGGCTGGCCGTACTCTGTACCAGCTTTGGTATTTGGCAGTCTGGGTGGTGAGAGGTGAGGTGAAGTAAGACGACACACGAGGCAGCACGAAAACAGTAGTAAGGTTTGCCCTATTTCTGACAAGCAAGACAGCAGCCAACGACGTTGCAAAGATCTGACACGGGTCCGAATGGTTGGGTGAGATGCGGTGACATTGCACGTATAGGGTACGAACTCACCTATTGGCGCAATGTAGGACAATGCATCGTCAGGGGTCTGCAGGCTTGTGCTTTCCATGACCGGCCTTAACTTTTTAACGGGACGTCTGCAACAAGCGACGCTGTCTCGGCGACTCCAACGGTACGGAACGGTACGGTACGGGTCTGCGAAAGGGGGTGGGGGGCTACCCGTTGACGGAAGCCTGCGTTTTCCGCGGGGTCGATGGGATGGAGGAAGGGGGAAGGGGAGGGGTTTGCTGCTCTCTGCCTGGTCTGGGGAACCTTGGGCCTCGTCTCGTCGAATTTCAAGACCACGCGCGACGATACGATGGAGGGCCTCTAGATGCCTCGCCGGTTGGATCGGTGCGAGTGCTCAAACATGGATTTCCGGAGGCGGGACCCGAGCGGACTGGGCTGACCTCGACCTCGACCTCGACCTTTGAAGCGGCGATGGGCTTGCCTGGCTGAGATCAAGACCAGACTGAAGTGGCGGTGGTCGCGAGTCTTCCCGAGGCGACTGGGTTGTTCAAACGAAATTGATGGGACAGTGGACTGCAACTAAGAGGTTGTGCCCGGCCTGAGGGAAGCACTTGTGCTGTGATGGGTGTTGTTGACGGCAAGGGCGGGCGATAGACGCTCGCTTGGACAGAGTACTGGATCAGGATTCAGGACAGGTCGATGCAGTGTCAATCGCCGGGCCTGCAGTGATCGTGACTGGCGGCCAATGCTGCTGCCTCTCTGCCCGCCGACGCCCAGGCGGGCTGGCCTCGAGTGCTGAGGTCGAGCTGAAGGGGCCCCCAGGGATCCTCGGGACAGGCTCTGATAGGCTGCGCGGTAGCTGGCTGGGGTCGAGGGTCGAGGGTTTGAGGGTCGAGGTCTGTCTGACGGTCGATACCTATGCTGTAGGTACAGGTATATAGTCCAGGTCGGGACATTACTATGTACAGTCCACAGTCTGTCACGCACCGAGCTGGCAGCCTCGACGTTGACGAGCATGGCCCATTTTGTTTTCGGATCATAGGAAGCATCAAACTAGGGCCTGGGCTGGTTTCACAAACTGGCTCTCGTACTGGCAGAGACAAAGACGGTGGGAGGAAGGGGACGGCTCACCAACCAACGCCCATCGTCCACCGTTCACGGCTCGCGTCCACTTGTCACTTGCTCCCCTGTCCCACCATCGTAGACTTGCAGTACTTGCAGTGCCAGGAGTGCTTGGTCCCAGCTTCTCTCGAACTGCATCTCAAGTGCCAAGATTGCTGCTAGGCACGTACTAGTAGGGGAGACTACATACTACCTAGCCTAGGTACACATGTGAGACAGGCTGGCAGCGGCGTGCCTCCATCCCACAGCAGAGCTCGACGAGCAGCACGATCTGGGCTCCAGGCCACAGACATGCATGTCATAGCTCCCGCCCTCGGAGAGGACACGTCCAACAGCAGCATCTCGCGTGGGCATGAGTCGGAGCGGGGGCTCATTGGGTGCAGGATCGGGTTACAAAACCTGCCGCAGAAGGGGTCGCGGAAACTGCCTCGCTTCCGGCCTATGCCATGCCATGATGCGCCGAGCCAGCGGCTACCCATCCATCGGGGCCAGCTAGACTACCCAGTACCTAGTAGGAGTGCCGCTGCCATCTGCACTGGATCGGGCGACCAGAGCGCGCGTAGCATGAAGCCATTCTTGCGACGTAGGGATGGGAAGCGCATAGTAAGGACTTGAACGTAGGCGAGGACTAGGCGAAAAAGAAAAGAAAAATATGTGAGCGGACGACGGAGACGGAAGTCCCCCGGCCGGCCGTCCAAGGTCGCAAAACGGGCAGGAGGCAGTTGCTGCCATGAGACGCTGCCATGAGACGGAGAGTTCGCAGGTGGACGGCGCCAGCTGCTGTTAGGCCCGCGGGGTGAAGTTACAACGAGTCAGCAGATCTTCTGCAGCCTTGGAAAGTAGCGGGTACAAAGGAGCCCATTTCTCGGGGGCTGCACCATTCCAATCCAAGGGCTCGTTGCATTGCATTGGCGACTTTTTGAAGCGGCTCCACGCTCAGACAAGACAGTTGCGCCTGCTCCTGGGCCAGCAGCCAGCAAGTCTCTGTGCTGAGTAGTCTACCAGTCTCTGCCGTGCAGAATCTCCTAGGCCGACTGGCCCCTTCCCGAACTGTCCAGGACTCAAGCCAGACAGTGGAAGGCACTAGGAGAGGTGCAATGACCGACCCTGCCGGCCTCGCCTGGACCTGCTCGCGTCACAGTAACAGACGGTACGTGGCTAAAAGGGCCTGACCATGTACCTTACAGGTTCCCTTGGACGGCTTTCATCCTGTAGTTCTGTGCCTTCGTGCCTTGGTGCTCCCGTGCCTTGCGCAGCATCACGTCAAACCTCAGTCTCGGGCCTCGGGAGGGCTGTCCATGGGAACGAACCTTGGCCGCCCCCTTCTCTTCGTCCCTCCTTCTCTTCCCTGGGCGACCTGCTAGCCTCTACGGTAGCTGACTCCCGCTCCATTGTCCCATGCCCAATGCCCAATGTCGCGTGTGCTCTCTCGTTCGTTCTCTCTCTCTCTCTCTCTCTCTCTGTGTGTGTGTGTGTGTGTGGGTGTGTGGGTGTTTCTGTCATGGATGCCTGTCTGTCCTTCTCTCTCTGTCTCCCCCCTACTCTCTCGGGGACGGGCCCATCTCTGAGCTCTGAGCTCTGAGCTTTGAGCTTCTCCTGGTCCCCCGGGCGCATAGTCTCGTGGTCTAACGAGCTGGATGTCAGGAAAGGTGGTCCGATCTGCGTGAGTGACATGAGTGGACTTGAGTGACATGCCAGGGGCCCCGGTACCTCAGGTTTGGGTGCAGGCCAGATGGACTACTCCGTATATAAAGCGAAGCCGACTTATTTTTTTTTCTCGTCCGCCCCTCCATCCCTCCTGCTATGGCACACGACAAGTTGGTGCTCTCCCGGCGGCCCACGCCAGTAGAGCTCTACTCCTTGTCCGGTTTTCTGTCAGACTCCCCGACGCATTCTCTCATGATCCTGCCTCGTCACATTTTCTGCCAGCACCTCAGCAAACCTCGCCCACCGCTGCCTCCCTGAGCCTCTCCCGCCCCCATCCAGATCCAGCCTTACTTCAACCTTAGCAACTACGCCGCCCCGGCGCTGGGCTAATCTCCCGGTCCGCCTCAATCTGTCGCTGTTGCTGTCGCTGCCACTCTCGCTGCTGCTGCTGCCTGCTCCCAAGGCTCCCTACGTCCCCTGTGCATCTTGACAGTCTTGAGCCAGTCACGCGCTTAGCCGACCCCAGGGCCTGCGCGCAACCTGTTGTTGAGAAGCGCTCCAACACAACCGCCCCCCCGGGTGCCAATGTAGCACGACCGCTGCATTCACTCTGCATCTCACAGCACATCATCTCCCCCTGCGATCCCCGGAGGACATCGATCGCCAACACTTGGGCTCAGTGCGCCGACCGACAGCATCCTCGTACGGCCCCCTCAATTCACCCGTGCTGGCTGTCTGTCACCTGCTGTCAACTCATCACACCACCTGGGCGCGGCTCACTCTTCACCCCGGGGCCCTTTGGAAGGTCCAGCTCTCCTCGAGGAACTAGACTTGACACTGGTGCAAGCTCTTGACGCGACCTTGGAACTGTCTGATAAACCAGCGTCTCACTGTAACGTCCTCCACCATGTCGCTCAGAAACAATTGAAAGACGCCAGGTCTTTTTTGAGATCTAACTCGGATCGCGACCCCGTACAAGCCTGGGTTCTTCGAGTCCCGGGATCTCTTCCTGACCCTCTTCTCTGTCTGGGCTGTTCCGTTCACTCTCACCACCTCCCACCAACCAAAAGTTCTGATTTGCACCTGAATTCCTACGTCACACACACAACCTACACACACACGACACCGGATCACGTCAAAATGTCAGGAGGCGGCTCGAGTAGTCGATCCATGGAGTCCCGGACCGGACGGGCCAAGCAACGTGAGTTTTCATTCTGATCTGCCCATGACATGCCGAAGCCTTTCCGCTTCCCTCCCGGCGGACTGACCAACTCATTTGCTCTAGGATACAACTCTAAGGGCGAACGTCTCGTCGCTGGCGTTGTCCCGCTGACCGCAGACAAGAGATATGTCATGATGATACAGTCGACCAAGCGCAAGGGCTGGGTCTTGCCAAAAGGCGGCTGGGAGACGGACGAGGAGTGCACGCAAGCCGCAGAGCGCGAGGCTTGGGAAGAGGCTGGGATCTTGGTGCGCATCGACTATGATTTGGGCGACATCGTTGAGACGAGATCCTTGAAGAGCACCAAGCACAAGTCCCTCTACCGCTTCTACGAGGTCACGGTCGTCAAGGAGGAGCGGGACTGGCCCGAGGTGGAGAAGCGCGAGCGCAAGTGGATGACATACATCGAGGCGAAGGAGGCTCTCAAGGACCGGCCGGAGCTACGGGAGGCCCTTGACCGTTCGACAATGAAGCGGTAGCCACGCCGACTCTGGATCCATAAGACTCGCCATCAGGAGCCCAAGCATTTTCCCTCCGTACCCGACTATTTGGTTTTGGACCTTTCACCTACCAGTGCCGCCTGCAAAAGAAGCTTTTGCACTCGACAACGATTCCTACGTGTTGATGGCCCCTGGGTGAGAGCTACGCGCTTGGCTCGCCTCGCCTCCGTTCCGTCCTAGATCGTCACAGCACTGGCCGTGCTTGTTTGTAACCACTCTCAGCTCTTCTAATTCCCTTTCACAGTTTCACTAGATCGTTCATGGTCGCTGTTTTGTCTACTTGTCCACCAACCTCGGGCTGCTATACCTCCACAGTTGGATGTTCCAGAGCTATCTCCAAGGACAGGGCACCTGGAAGCTCAAGGTTGCGAGACCTAATTCTGGCACCTGGTCCCAGCCACGGGAACAACAATATTTCTGCATGCGGTCAACGCGAATCGGAGTTCAGGTCACGGCGCGTAGAAGGGATGCAAAAGGCCGAAAAGGAAGTTTGCGCGATATCAAAACAAAATGCCCGGAGCTGAGACACAATGGGGGGCAGATGCTGCTCCCTAGGCGCACATGCGTCTTATCCGATGCTCACGTCGGGAGAGCGCTTGGTTGTTTTCACCATGGCGCTACGATTGCGCAGATATGAGTGCAGACCGCGGATGATGTGTGTTTCGAGAAGCGGACCACAGAGCGGCATAGAATACTAACTCAAAGGAAGCCCATAGTCCGAAGACGACATAGATGAATAAAAAGTCCTTGCTGAATTCATGCTTGCCAAGCTCCCAGATGATGCCTCGCATATGTTTGTGACTATATAGGAGAAACTCCCGCATCCACATATATGT
This sequence comes from Diaporthe vaccinii, assembly GCA_039880775.1. Lineage (NCBI taxonomy): Eukaryota > Fungi > Ascomycota > Sordariomycetes > Diaporthales > Diaporthaceae > Diaporthe > Diaporthe vaccinii. The sequence goes on along the minus strand of JBCEDN010000006.1, from coordinate 2,168,403 downwards.
CGGCGAGCGCCTATTCGCTTGTTGCTTGCCCAGGGCTTTCCAAGCAAAGTTCCCTGGGATTCACTGCCCAATCAGGTACACCGAGACCACCTATTGGCCAGTCTCTGATAGACGACGTCCCTGGTGTTCGTCCTAACTAGCACAGCCCGCGTGAACAAGGCTGCGGACCCAATGAGGCGGAGCTGAGCAGGTGCAGAGTCCGAGTATCCTATTGGATCATTCCGGCGGCCGCTTTTAGACTGTAGTGAGCCGTGACCGTATCTCAAGTCGAGACTACACCATAGAAGAAAGGCGTCACGGTTGCGGTGGGCGGGATTCTGCGTCTCGGGGCCGGCTCAGAAAGGGCCGGATCCCACCTCCTCAGTATCCCTGGAGGACCTCGCCCGCTTCCTTGCCTATCGAGAACTAATGGCCAATCCTCATCGTCATGCACTCACTCACTCTTTCGCCCCGGCTGTAGAGCGCATGCACACCCTTTGGAGTTTAAGTATGACAGCCTGTTTGTTGGATCGACGTCGTTTGGGAGCGACGAGAGGCTAGCCACTTCGGTTGACATCCCTAAGGACCTTGACGCGCAGGAGGGAAACGGAAGGACCAGCAAGTGGATTGATGACCATTAGTGATGCAATACTCGGTTCGCTAGAAATTGAAGCAAATGTGACTACTATCTACCATACTGTTAATGCGCCGTTGCCATAATACATGTTTTGGACTCCACTACCGTGCCCGGATACGCCTCATCACAACAACAACGCCCGTTTGGTCCGTAGGCCCGATGACCTGCTCATCGCAGGAGCTCATCCACGACAGGTACCGGTGCCATGGTCGAATTAGCACCTCCAAGTGATGCAGCTGCATCAAACCGCTTAGCAGCAGCGCGGTACTAGAACAAAGGCCATGGGTTAGCAAGTATGATATTACGCAAAGAGATAGACCGGTTAGGGCCTTGTTGAGGGGAAGGGAACGCTCTCACCTGGAACACAAAATTGAGCACGAGCGCAGCCACCAGCGCGAAGCTGACCACCATGGGTCCGACGAGATTGTCAAAGTCCCTCCCGCTGCGGTCCACGATCATCTGTCTGCGCGTGCGGTGCATGAGCCAGCCCCAGCCGCCGGCGAAGGCGGCGATGGCAAGGTAGACGATGCCGAATGCCAGGGCCAGCATGTTCTTGCCCGCGGCAGTGTACAGCGCGACGGCCAGGCCGCCCAGAAGCACGCAGATGTGCTGCCACTTCATAAAGGTCCGCTCGTTGGCCAGCCACACCTTGGGTTCGACCTTGAGCGGGCCCTCGTTCTTGATCCACGTCTCGGGCTCCGTGACTCCCTCGGGCAGCTGGACTTTGTCGCGCTTGCGCTGTCGCGATTTGGCGTATCTCGTGATGATCGAGAAGGAGGGCATGATGGTGCCGTAGCCCCGCTGCTGTGGCTGCCCGCCCTGCTCCTCCCGCTGCCCGCCCTGCGCGGACTCGCCGTTCTCGCGGGGTGCTCGGCCGGCCACTGCGGTGGACGCGGATGAGCCAGCCGGCCCGGCCCCGCTCTCGCTGGCGATGCGCTCTGCAAGGTATGACCTGCTGACAGGCGAGCTCTTGGACGGCTGGAACGAGCCCATCTTGTTGCCGAGCAGGCTGCCCACGACCTGCTCGTCGGCGGCGCGCCTGGCCTTCTTCTGCTCCTCTTCCTCAAACGCCGCCTGCGGGTCCTTGCGGATCTCCTTGTCCAGGTCGCTCAGCCAGAAGGGCAGGGTGTTGACGTAGTCGTCGAAGAGGACAGCAACACCGTGCGCAAACTTTGAGAAGCGAGCTGCAGGGTGGACCATGTGGGATGAGATGAGGTCCTCGATCCACTCCGGTCGCTTGCGCCGGCCGTCCTCCTTCAGCTTGATTTCCAAGAGGGCGTGGGGGAACCTCGAGACCTCGCTCTGGTTGATGTCCTTGAAAGGATACCCGATATTCCTGTTGTCGATATCAAGTCGGTGCCACTCGTTGGGGTCTCGACACGGCCGCCTGGAGTCCAAGGTGTCCTCGCGGACGAATGCCAGGTCAGTATCAATAGATATGCGGATGCGGTCGTCTGTCGGCTTCTGGAATGCTGTGCGCTTATAATTCGCCCGTACTACCGGCTGCAGCTTGCGATCCTTGATGAACTCTTGAATGCCGTCCACCGTTGACTTGAACTTGGCAACCTCGTCCTCGCTCTGACCCTGTCGCTCCATCTTGGCGATGGTCTTTTCCATCTTATACTCGCCATCGATGAAAGGCTTGACATACTTTGCCTTGATGGTGAATTTGCGCTCTTCGCTGCTGCCGCCCTCGTGGACGATCTTCTGTTCCAGGAAGATCTCGGGCGAGGCGCTCAACTGCCCGTACCATCGCAGCCGTAAGGAAGAAGCCTCCGTCTCGCGCTCAACTTTGCGCTTATAAAGGTCAAACTTGGAGTTGTCAAAGTACAGCGAAGTCAGGCTGGGGTCGTCGTTGCCGTCGACCTCCTTTGCCGAGACCTCGCTGTAAACCAGGTTGGGCAAGCGGCGCATGATGAAGGTCTTGACCTCGAGCAGGTTATCGGGATGTACCCAGACTATCCCAAAAGGCAGGTCAGCGGTCAGAGAGTGACGTTGTGTCTTGGTGATACGGGCTCCACTCACACTTGTGCGCCGAATATGTCTCGCCGTTGCGCGTCTCCTGCACGCCATCTTGCAACTCTGCCATGACCCCCTCGCTGACGCCCTCCTCCAGCTGCTGCTTAACCGTGAAGTATGCCAGCGATAGCCTGTGGATCAAGGGGGCGTAGGCCTGCTCCGAGTTGAAGGGCCGGTCCGACAGCTGCTGCATCATCAACGGCCGGATCTTGTAGCGCAGCCCCCTCTTGCGGTCGTGCTTCTTGACTATCTTCAGGAAGCCGGTATAGTTTATGTTGCTGTACCTCTTGAGCTCGTTGACCTCGTTCGTGATGGCGTCCAGCTCGGCCTCGAGCTCCTTGAGGCGCTGGGTGGCGAGTTCGCTCCGCGGCTGGCCATCCTCGGAAGTGGGCAGCTCCTTGAGCTTCTCGAAGGCGGAGTCGACGCGGTCCTTGAGCTCCTTGAACTTTGCCTCGTGGAAGCTGGTGACCTTCTCGAGCTGCACGTTGAAGATCTCGTCGCTGAACCTCGTCTCATCGTTTTCCGTCCAGGACTCGTCCTCCTCGTATTCGTCTTCACGAAGCATGCTCTTCAGCTTTGGGTAGTCGAGGTACTTGTCCTGCCATGGCTCGTAGAAGGAAGACTGAAGCGTCTTGCCGAAACGCATTTTGGCGGCGGGAGGTCCTTTCAGCAAGGATGATTATATTCCAAAGCGATGTGGTCTGATTGGTGATGCAGTGGCTGGAGAGCGAGAGAGAGATCCCAGGACTCGGAGGCAGTCGATAACGATTGTAATTTAAGCGGCGCAGTTCCTTGTCGCCGCTCTTGGCTGACGGCCCTGGTCGGCAATCACACACAATCTATATGGCAAGACTCGGGGCAGTACGAGACTCAAAAAAGTCGAGACACAACAATTCTTGCAAAGTGGAAGTGATGAGGTCGTATTGCAATGGGGAACAGTATGTAGCTAAAAAGCTCCTCTCCGCCGCGGTGCCGAGGGCCCCCACGCGCGGCAACGCAAGATGCTTGTCTCTTGCCTGTACCTCTGCAGCGCTAGCCGGCGTCCAATTGGCCTATCAGGTGGTCAGACACTCCCACATGTTAGCTAGCCGTCGCGTCCCGATCAGTAGACTACTTAACAACCCGTCATGACCTCACACTTCTCACCCAAGACCAGCAAGGCTCACTGTCTACATAACCTCAGCTACACCCCCCTGGCCCAGCTGCCTTCAATTATCTGCTCGTCCTTACTAGAAACCAGTCGCCTTTATGTGGCTTCGGCCTTGATTATGCGCCAGGACTCTGTTGCGGCTGAGGTGCCGTCAGAAGGGACGCGCTCGGGCAGGCTAAGGGGTATTTACTTCGGCCGTGAGCAGACTTACTGCCCCGGGAGGGGCAGCAACCATAGGCTACCTGGGTAGTATTACAGCCCATTCTAATGTCGTATGCCCTCATTCCCGTCGTATTACCATTGTTGCTATGCTGGAGTCTCGGACCTGGTGGACAATCCTATGTAACTCGTTCAGCGGTACGGAGGGGACAAGAGCCAGAGATACAGCTCTCTGCTCTTTCAGTAGATTTCACGGTGTTCAATTTCTTTACCTTTATTCAGAACATAGGCGAAATGAGAGTTTACATACAAGTAGACGCCAAGAAACAGATATCAACAGCAGAGGCAATAAAACAAGACAGAATAAGCACAGATCATGTTTTAAATCCAGTCCGACATCAATAGCAGCTGACCATCCAAAACGATAAAATCATTGCGCACCAGGTGGTATCAAATAGCAAGACGAAGGGGAAACATTCGCTCATATCCCCTTCCGATAATGGAAGCTTGCTCCTGTCCGGTCCGGTACTCTTTTCCTCGCTGTGACTGCTGCCTGCTTTTTCCTTGCCCAGCCATAACCTCATTCGATGCGTAGATGGTCGTGATTACTAGTACATGAGAGGCATTTCGTACAATCGTGAGAGTGTGTGTGGCGAGCAGAGTCGTCTAAGCTACGACGGCAGCAGAGGCCTTGACCGTGTTGAGTATCTCGTGTGCTGAGTGCTTCATGATACCACCGGTGACCGGGAGGTTAGTGGAGTGCTCCAGGTACAAATCGACCTCGCGCGCTGCCTGGCGACCCTCGTTGATGCCCCTAGGGTAATTGTTAGTTGATATTCAAGTATGGATGAGAAGTGTCACCGTTCGGGGGACTTACCAGACAATGAGGGACTGCCCACGTCGGCAATCACCAGCAGCGAACACGCCATCGATGTTTGTCGAGTACTTGCCCGCCGGGGTCTTGACGTTGGTCCGGCCGTCCTTCTCGACCTCGTCGCCAATCGCACGTTGCTCGGGGCCCAGGAAGCCCATAGCCAGGAGCACCAGGTCGGCAGGGAAGAACTCCTCGCTGCCCTCGACGTCCCTGAGGACCCACTTTCCGGTGTCGTCCTTGCTCCAGTCGACACGCGCCGTCTCGATGCCCTTGACGTTCCCGTTGCCATCGCTGACAAACTTGGTAGACTTGATGCAGTACTCACGAGGGTCCTTGCCGGTGTGCTGTCGCACCTCGCTATGACCGTAGTCGACGCGGTAAATGCGAGGCCACTGTGGCCAAGGGTTGTCACGCGCGCGGGTTTCGGCTGGCTGGGGCAGGAGCTCAAAGTTGACGACGGATTTGGCGCCGTGACGGACAGAGGTGCCGATACAGTCATTGCCTGTGTCACCACCGCCGATAACGACAACGTGTTTTCCCTTGGCCGAGATGTAACCACCGTCAGCTAGCTCCGAGTCGAGCAGGGACTTTGTGTTCTTGTGCAAGAATTCCATAGCGAAGTGGATACCGTTGAGGTTACGACCCTCAATAGGAAGATCTCGTCCCACTGTCGCGCCGGTGGCAATCACAACGGCATTGTTCTTGGCGCGGAGATCATTCAGCGTTAGCTCGTCGCCAATGCTGACGCCCGTCTTGAACTGAACGCCCTCAGCAGCCATGAAGTCGGTCCTTCGCTTGACGATGCGCTTGTCAAGCTTCATGTTGGGGATACCGTACATCAGAAGTCCACCAAGTCTGTCGGCCCGCTCGTAGACGGTGACCAGGTGACCAGCCCTGTTGAGCTGGTCGGCAGCGGCAAGACCAGCAGGGCCAGAGCCGACGATGGCAATGTTCTTGCCAGTGCGAACCTGAGGCGGGCGTGGCACCATCCAGCCCATGTCAAAGCCGCGGTCAATGATGGCACATTCAATAGACTTGATGCCAACGGGGTCCTCGTTGATGCCGAGGACACATGCACCTTCGCAAGGCGCCGGACAGACACGACCGGTGAACTCGGGGAAGTTGTTGGTCATGAGCAGGCGGTTGAGAGCATCTTGCCACTGGTTCTGGTAAAGTTGTAAGAACAATGAACATTATGTTAAATAAAACTCACTTACTTGGAACACGAGCTCATTCCACTTAGGAATGATGTTCGAAATGGGACAACCGGTGTCGGACTGGCAGAAGGGAACACCGCAGTCCATGCATCGTGCGGATTGATACTTGAGCTCGTCCTCATCAAGTCGCGAGGAAAGCTCAGCCCAGTCCTTGGTGCGGGTCTTGACGTCACGATACTTCTCCGCGCGACGGTGGTACTTCATGAATCCCTTGGTCTTATCGAGGACCAGAGCGCGCCTGGACTCGGCCTTGGTGTCTCCCATGGCCTCCTCCATGTCCTGGAGAGGGGCAGCCTTAGCCTTCTCTTCCTTCTTGCCCGGAATGACGGGCAGGTTGAGCTCAGCCTTCTTGGCCTCAGCAGCCTTGGCGGCATCTTCCATAAGAACTCGCTTGTAGTCGACCGGAAGAACCTTGATGAATCGGGGTAGAACCCGGTTGAAGTCGACCAAGATACGAGCAGCAAGCTCGGAACCGGTGTAGTGGTGGTGGTCCTCAATCATACCCCGGAGGAAGGCGATCTCGGTAGGGTCATCGACGCCGGAAGCCTCCACCATCTCCGTGTTGAGCTTGGAAAGGAAGTCGTGGTCTTTGTCCAGCACGTACGCAATACCACCTGACATGCCAGCGGCGAAGTTGCGGCCTGTGCTGCCCAGAACAACAATGCGGCCTCCGGTCATGTACTCGCAGCCGTGATCACCAACACCCTCAACGACGGCATGAGCGCCAGAGTTTCGCACGGCGAATCGCTCGGCAGCAACACCGCGGAAATAACAGTGGCCAGCAGTGGCGCCGTACAGACACACGTTGCCAACTAGGACGTTCTCTTCCGCCTTGAATACGGCGGAGCGAGGTGGGTAGATAACGAGACGACCGCCCGATAGACCCTTACCAACATAGTCGTTGGAATCACCCTCCAACTCGAGAGTTACACCAGGGGCCAAGAAAGCACCGAAGGACTGCCCAGCGGATCCCTTGATGGAAACGTGGACTGTATCGACCGGCAGACCAGCCTCTCCGTAACGCTTGGAGATCTGGTAAGAAAGAGAAGTGCCCATGGCACGGTCTGTGTTGACAATATCGCATTCGATACGACTTGGCAGGCCCTTGTCCAACGTGAGCTCGGCCTCGGAGATAAGCTTGTTGTCCAGGCGGACGTAGAGACGGTGGTCCTGCTTCCTGACATTGAACGTGGCGACACCGCTCCGCAGCGAGTGCGCCGGAGTGAGCAGGAGGTCGAGGTCAAGGTTCTCAGTCTTGTGTGTCCGCAGGTCATCTCGTACCTTCAAGCACTCGACACGGCCGACCATCTCGTTGATGGTTCTGAAACCAAGCTGGGCCATGATGGCTCGCAGCTCGTTGGCCACGTAGTAGAAGAAGTTGATGACGTGCTCGGGTGTTCCCTTGAACTTCTCACGCAGCTTCGGGTCCTGGGTGGCAATTCCGACGGGGCAAGTGTTTAAATGGCATTTTCTAAAGCATTCAAAGTTAGCTATTAAAGCATCGAAGAAGTAGTTCCACATATATGCAGGGAGGAAGAGGCATAGCCTGCCTCGAAGTCTGCGGCCTGATGCCACCTTTGAGGAGCAGGCTACAGATAGGAGGAATTGCTTCTTGATGGGGTCAAGATTGTATCCGAAAGTTGCTTACCGCATCATAATGCACCCCATTGCGATGAGAGGAGTGGTAGCGAAGCCCCATTCCTCGGCACCAAGCAAGCAAGCGATGGCGACATCTCGCCCCGTTCGAAGCTGACCGTCAGTCTGGACCACAACACGGCCACGCAGGTCATTCAGGACAAGCGTCTGGTGGGTCTCGGCCAGACCGAGCTCCCAGGGGAGACCAGCATGCTTGATACCGGTCCATCGGGAAGCGCCAGTGCCACCATCGTGACCAGAGATCAGGATGTGATCAGCCTTGGCCTTGGCCACACCGGCGGCGACGATGCCGACTCCTGTCTCCGAGACAAGCTTGACCGAGACTCGCGAGCGAGGGCTGGAGCACTTGAGATCGTAGATGAGCTGCTTCAGATCCTCGATAGAGTAGATGTCGTGGTGAGGCGGTGGCGAGATGAGACCGACACCCGGAGTCGAGTGACGAGTCCTCGCAATGCTCTTGCTAACCTTATGGCCGGGCAACTCCCCGCCTTCTCCTGGCTTCGCGCCTTGAGCCATCTTGATCTGGAGCTCATCGGAATCGGCCAGGTACGCGGACGTGACACCGAACCGTCCAGAGGCCACCTGCTTGATGGCCGACCGCCTGGTATCGCCATACTCGTCGATCTGGGAACGCTCAGGATCCTCTCCACCCTCGCCAGTGTTGGACTTGCCTCCGAGGCGATTCATTGCAACCGCGAGTGTGGCGTGGGACTCCATGGAGATGGATCCGTAGGACATGGCGCCGGTGCAGAAGCGGCGGACAATCTCGGTCCAGGGCTCGACCTGGTCGATGGGGATGGACTTGGACTCGTCGAACTCGAAGTCCAGCATGCCGCGCAGCGTGCAGGCCTTGACCTGCTCGTACTCGGACTTGGAGTACGCCTCGTAGGACTTGTCGTTCTTGTTGCGGACGGCGTCCTGGATGTTGGCGATGGAGACTGGGTCGTTGATGTGAGGCTCGCCACCGTCTCGCCAGTGGTACTCGCCCGACTCGGTAAGGCCGGGGACACCGACCGTGTAGCGGGACGGGAAGCCTCGCTCGTGGAACCTGAAGGCGTCCTCTGCGATGTGCTCAAGGGTGACACCTCCGATACGGGAGGCGGTTCCCCTGAAGGCCAGTTCCACGACGGAGTTGTGGACTCCCAGAGCCTCGAAGATCTGGGCACCCTTGTAACTGGCCAGTGTAGAAATACCCATCTTGCTCATAACCTTGAGGATTCCACCGTCGCAGGAGTGCTTGTAGTTCTTGATAAGGTCCTCGTCGGTCATCTTCTTCCGGATGAGCTTCTCCCGGTTTAGCTTCAAGATGCACTCCATGGCTAGGTACGGGTTGATGCCATCAGCGCCGTAGGCGAGCAGGACACACATGTGCTGGACCTCGCGGGCCTCAGCAGTCTCGACAACGATGGCAGCCATCGATCGCCACTTGCTGTTGACCAGGTGATGGTGGACCATACCGGACGCCAGGAGAGTTGAGACCGAAATGCGGTCCGCCGACGTGTTGCGGTCGGACAGGATGATAATACGGTTGCGTTGCTCGATGGCATCTGTGGCCTCGTCACGGATGTAGTCGAGGTGCTTGATATAGCCTTGGATCCCGTCCTTCTTGGGGAATGTGATGTCGATGACTTTGACAGCCCACTCAGGGTAGAGCTTCGACATCGTTTTAAGCGTGTTGAGTTCCGGGATAGTGAGGATGGGGCTCTTGAGGAGTAGCCGACCGCATTGCTCAGGAGCAATTTCCAAAAGGTTGCCTTGAGGTCCGACATAGCATTCCAAAGACATGACAATCGACTCCCTGATAGGATCAATAGGAGGATTGGTCACTTGGGCAAACAACTGTCTGAAGTAGTTCGCAAGTAGTTGCGGCTCCTTGGAAAGGCAAGCAAGAGGAGCGTCATTGCCCATAGAGCCAAGAGCCTCCTTCTCGTCGGCGGCCATGGGGGCAAGGATGAGGGTGACCTGCTCAAAGGTGTATCCAAAGGCATGCAGGAGGGGGTCTTCCTGGACAGCATGGGTATCAGGTTTCGCAGCCAAGTCAAGGGACTTGTCAGCCTCGGACTGTTTGAGGACGTTGTCCAGCTTCAGAAGCTCACTATCCAGCCAAGAGCGGAAGTCTTGTCGCTGGGAGACTCTCTCCTTCAGCTCGCGGTCATCAATGATGCGCCCTTCCTGGGTGTCAACTAGCAGCATACGGCCAGGTTGCAGACGACCCTTTTGCACCACACGTTCAGGCTCTACGCTGATGGTACCAACCTCGGAAGCGCAGATGATGCGGTCGTCGTCCATAACATAGAACCGGCAAGGCCGAAGTCCGTTTCGGTCGAGGTTAGCACCGCAGAAGCGACCATCGGCAAAGGTGAAAAGAGCAGGGCCGTCCCATGGCTCCATTTGGCACGCGGCCCACTCATAGAAAGCGGCCTTCTTGGGGTCCATGTGGGCATTATCCTGCCACGCCTCGGGAACCATCAGCATAACAGCCTCCGGCAAGGAAAGCACGCCATTGATGGTGAGCAGCTCGAGGACATTGTCAAAAGCAGCAGAATCAGAGCCACCATCTTCGACGATAGGATACAGCGCCTCCAACTCTTCCGCAAACACGTCCGACTGCATCACACCTTCGCGAGCCCTCATCCAGTTCTTGTTGCCACGCAGGGTGTTGATTTCACCTGGGAACGAGTTAGTACCTTAATACAACCGGCCCAGGGGTGCGTCGCCTACCGTTGTGGGCAGCCCACCGAAGTGGCTGTGCGCGGTCCCATGAAGGGAATGTGTTGGTGGAGAACCGAGAGTGTACAAGGGCAAAGTGTGCCTCGTAGTCGGCGTTCACCAGATCATGGTAGTACTGGTAGACCTGAACAGGTGCAAGCTGGCCCTTGTAAACAATGTTCTTGTTGGACAGCGAGCAGATGTAGAACCAGTTGTGGAGGCCGATAGTGTGAGTGGCGCGCTTTCGCAGCACGAACAGCTGCCTCTCAAGGTGCCTGAAGTCGAACTTCTCGGGGTCGGTCATTTCTGGCGCGTTCCCGGAGCCGTAGTAAGACGCAAGGACTACAAAAGGCTGCAGAATGATAGGCTGGCGACTGAGAGCAGCAGGCCCGAGCAGACTGGGATCGGTGGGAGGCTCTCGCCATCCCAGGATTCGCAGGCCCAAGGACTCGGCAATGTCTTCCAATTGCCGTTGCTGCTCCTGCAGCTTCTCGGGCTCGGGGTTGAAGAACAGGTTGCCCACAGCGTACTGTCCAGGAGGCGGAAGCTTGATGCCAACATCGCGCTCGAAGTTCTTGATGAAGAACTTGAAGGGGATCGAAGTCATGACACCAGCGCCGTCGCCGTCCCGAGCATCAGATCCCACCGCACCTCGATGGGTCATGTTGCAAAGAAGGTTGCGAGCTGGCAATGGTTAGTTAGTCCAAGCTGGAAGACCCGATTCCGGACTGTTTCTTTTACCCACCATCGCTGACAATCTTGTGGCTTGCCTTGCCCTTGATGTGGCTACACACCGTTAGCTAGAGCTTGAGTCTGGTGAACAGGGCTACGCACCAGGCAAAACCGACACCGCACGCATCTTTCTCAAGATCAGGATCGTAAAGTCCCCTGTGTTGTACCGATTAGCGATTGTGGATCTCCATGATAGGTCAAGTACGCTTACTGCTTCACCGGCAGGGCACCGGCCCAAGAGCCGTTGCCCTCTTCCTGATATTCATAGGGATGGTACGCTTCGGTTTCAGCCAGTAAATGTTGGTCTCTGTCGTCGAACTCAGTAACCACGCCCATGCTAGGCCACCACTCCTAAGTTTCTGGGTGGGTTGCTAGGTCACAGGAGGACTCGAGACTCGTCTCTGACAATAGCCGAGATGAGCCTGCTGTTTATTTTTGAGAGCAGCAGCGCTGCTCTTGACGGCTAGTCTAAAGGGAAGGCACTGTTAGCAAGTCTATGTGTTTGATCCCTTGTCAGTCAACAGCACTGGAAAGCCGGAAGAGATGGTCGCCAAAGCATGAGTAGCCATCCGTCGGCAGCCCTGGGTGGTAATGGAAGTTGGAACAGATCCAGGCCATTGGTTTGGGTTGCGAGAGTTGCTAAGTATCGGTATGAAAGGCTCAAAAGCTGACCGGACGGGCGAAGAGTGCAAATCGGCTTTGACCAGCCTGCGCAGCATTGTATGACACGGGACTATGCGCACTCGAGAAACCAGGCCCGAGCTCTCAGCGGGGTCGGTCATGCCCAGCTCTAAGAGCCTCACAGGAAGACCCACTGCCAGTCTTGGAATAGCTTGTGATACATGATCCCATAGCAAAGATCCCGAGCAGCTGCCTCTCTCTCTCTTTTAGTGTCCTCGTTTCTCGTGGCTGCATCATGCAGGGCCGGCTCTCGCTGGATCGTATGTCGAAGCTATTGCCGGTACAAGATGCTGTTCTGGCGGCCATGATCTGAACCGATGACAGAGTCGCTCTGGGGGTTTGACAGCCTGGAAAGCCTCAACTCCTGGAAGTGTTTGAAGCTGCTGGCAGGCGTATTCCCCGATGAGTGTAACGTCTCTGTGAGCCGCTCCTTTTCTGACGGTCGTCGCATGCGGAGAAGTCATCAAGTGCGTCGCCCGAACCGGGTTGGGAAGTCTGGCGCGTGCGATGCAAGGTGTGGCACCGACCAATGGGAGCAATCCGGCGTAGAGCTCCTCGTGCAACTTCAGCGCGGCTTCTGATAAGGAGAGTGGCATATTTTGTTCTCTTTGGCCCGGCTTCTCCGCACATGGACTGTCGCGAAGACGCCACGAGCAAACAGGAGCGAGTCGGCTCTCGAGGCAAGCCACGAGGATCTACGCCGACGCGCGAATCCGGCATCTGCTTGCGCAGCACAGCCGACATTTCGCTGAGGGAGTTCGGCGGGCAGTCTTCGGGGACCGAATTGCCGCTGTGCTGTCGATCCGACCGGACGGAGCTGGTGGATACGGCATCTTGTTGCTGTGCCATGCGTGACACGAGATGTCGTCGAATTCCTTGGTGGGCAGTGCAGGGCGCAGCGGGCAAAAGGTGTCTGGGCTGGTTCCCATCTCTTCACGGCGCAGGCTAGCATGTGACTGGGTCTTGACTACTACTTACTTTGAAAAGTTGTTTGTTTTTCAGCGAGGAAACGCGGAGGCTTGCAGGGTGAGCGAGTGCTTGTGGTACGCGCCAAAGTCTGTGAGAGGGCAGGTAGGCACTAGGTGTGTGGTGGTGAAGAGAAGGGGGGGAGACAGGAAAAAGTTTGGCCGCAGAAGGGGGACTAGACTTTATGGATGGGAAGGCATGGGAGGCGTGGGAGACCTAGGATGGACTGGCAGGCCTGGGGGGAAGCCAAGACTCCGTTCTAGGACAATCTCAGGCAAGCAGTGCCAGTGTCTCCCCAGTGCGTCTAATTGAGCTGGGACAGAGAGGGGCAAGGCGCCGTCTGCTATGAGAGTAGCCGTGGTACTGTACACTATTCCACGCCAGCCATAGAGATTGCAAGGGTTTACAATAAACAGGTGGGGCCCGCAGAGCAGAAACGTGGGCTGTGCAGGCGAGTGACGGAGGTGGGACCGTGAGAGGCGCCACCAGCAGCAAACACCAGACCCCCAGCAGACGGCATTATTTACACTATTATCACTGGCCGACCTCGCTTGAGTATATGACATGGCAATGGCACTGTGAGCTGACAGGGCTGCAAGGCTATGTGACCTTGTGACACTGCGTTCTTAATTCCTACTTCCGATGTGTGGCTCTCAAGGGCATTCTCGATCATGCCAAAGCCCCGAGTCGCACCTCCATCGCCGTCTGCATATCCACCGCTGAAGCTGTCGCCGTCACCGTCGCCGTCGCCATGGCCATTACTGGAAAGTACCCTACCTCCCCTTTGCAGATAAATGACCGAGCTTACTTTGGCGATGTGCATTGCGTTGTCTTGCGGCACCCTGATGTGTCCTAAGCGACCTTCCTAGAGGAGCTGGGGGGGGGGCGTGGGCGTGGGAGTGGGAGAGGCTAGCAAACAAGACTCCACGTGCAGTGTCATTTACTAGTAGGGCGATCGGGGAAGCGGTTACGGTTGCGGTTGCAATGGCCTCGCTGGTGGGCGTTGTCTGCATTCTGCTTTGACGCACACTTGATGCGTGGCAAGCACATTGGGCGCGGCGGCTGGTCTGTCCTCCTCGCGCTCTACCTCCCGAGCTCTGATGAGGCTGGTGGGGGCAGAAGATTTTGTCGTTTCCGGCCAGAACCAGAGCTGTGGTAAGTGATGTAGCCTCCTGGGTCTTGTCCCTCCCAGGAGACCAATCACAGCTGGCGCATTCCACATGAGAGCTGCACGTTTCATGCACTTGGTCTGGGGTTGTGTGGTGGTGACGACTGGGACAAGGGCCTTGGGTATTCATTGACTTTTCCCCATGCAACACAATAAGTGCCCAGGCGCCCCGGGCAGATGAGATTCGGGCGGCAAGACGTTTCCTCGTCCTCTCCCTCGACCCTGGACAAGTGGTCCAGCAGAGAGCAAATCGTTGCATTGCCTGGTCAGTTCCGTATGTACATCTACTGATGACAGCATGTCTCAGCCGATCTGCCAGCGTGGCATGTGAACTGAAGCAAAGCAAGGTGCCCGGCACTCCCAAGCCTTGTACCACCTAGCAATAATAATAAGGCGGTTGGACGTTTCCTTTGTCCACCCCAAGCTCCCCCACACAGGCCGGCGGAGCTAGCAAGGGGGGCCCCAGCTAGCTCAGGGTCCCGCATGCGAGCTTGAGAGACCCCTGCAAGCAAAAAAAAAAATGGCAGTCACTCGTCGCCTATCAGGAGGTCGTCTTTAGCAACACCGGGCGCCCGCCGATCTCGCAGCAGCAGCCAGGTCGCAGCTATGCATTTGCAATTGTATTGCTCATCACAAATTCAAATAAATTCCGCCGAGCCTGGAACCCGCGGGGCCATAGGCCCTTCCCCCGTGACTGTCAGGCTGCATAGGCATGCTAACAAGGCTCGCGAACCATTTAGATGAAAGTTGAAGACCAAGTCAATACATTTTGGTAGGCAAGAGAGAGAATGGGAGATTTCTGGGAGTGGCAGGGAGAACCAGAGTTGGACGGCGTGGGCACAGTGTGTTCCTCGTTCGCCTCGTTTCCCTGTGCATTTAGGTATGTTGACTTTTACCATAGCGGTAGTCTTGGCCTCGCCCACCAATGGCCGGCGTCAATTGAGTCGTCGCAAACCGTACAGTAGCACCGAAAGCACCTGTCAGGGCCTAGGGAGGACGTCTCGGGCGAATCTTGGTGTTCTCAGAGCCCAACCAACTTTCTTGATAGCTTGCTGTCAAAGAATCGTCATCAGCATTTGCCTCGCAGGCCACACGGCCAATCAGATCGGATGCCGTCGAGGGAAAGTCTTATCTTGGGCCAACGACAGACATCCGAGGCTCTAGCCTCGCCTCGTTCTCGACCACCACATGGGCAAACGGGAGAGGACGAGGGACCAACGGAGCGCCTTACCCCGCGCAGCCATCAGATCAGCGGGACTGGGATCGCTTGCGACACCACGACTTGGAGTCCCATCGGTGATTCAAAGCGTCCGTCCGTCTTTCCATCCTGATCAGCGCCTCGTCTTCCAGTCACGGAGCGATCGCTGGGCAGTCGTGGCAGTCCGCAACGGATCCTTTGTGCGACGGCGCAAATCCCAAGGCCATGCTAACATGCGGCAGATACGTAGCCTACTGTTTGCGGGGTCCAATCCTGCATGCACGAGCCTGCCTGTCAGACTGCAAAATAAACCGACCAGAACCCCAAATCCCCACCTAAACCACCAAAACCCTTCACATTGAAATCCAAATTGCACAACAACCAAATAGTATGTGCTTAATTTTAATTATACTGGAATATTCGGAATTAAAGTCTGATTCTAATTATATCAAAATCTTAGATAGATTCTGTGGTTATGATGGGTGAAGAGGTGAAAGTACTATGAGGTACTAATTCTGGTACTGAGGTACGGTCGGGTTTTTTTTTGCAGGCTGACAGCCTGCCTGCCAGCCAGCCAGCCTGGCCACCAGCAGCAACCTCGCTCCAACGTTGTTGCGACCCAGAGAGGCCGACGTCGGCTGTTGGTTTGGCCCGGAGATGTCCTGATGCACCGAACGCCCTGGTCATTCCCGACCCAGGCGTCATGAGAGGTGTCCCGAGTTTTCCCGAGGAAGATCCATCGAGTTTTCTGCTAGCAATTTCCGCGGGTCATCACTCAGTCTCTTTGCAGCACACCGTAATCACCCAGGTTCTAGGCAGTGAATGACGAGTCGCCGAGCCATGCATTTATTCATTTGAATACCATCTTCCGCGATTTGCGAAACAAGCTTCCGGTCCCTCTTCGGAATGGCCTGTCTACCCTGCGTAAACGAGACAGCTCCACAATCTGGCCTGCGTCCCGACAGCCACCATACAGAGCAATTGTAGTTACTTGATAAAAATCAAGGCCCTGGGCCGTTTACTTCTTGTTCCTGTTGATCCGGACCGAAGCCCGTCTTCCGGCAGAAACAGCCCACCGCTGACAGCGAGCAAATCCGCGTGGAAAAAAACAAGGAAGCCAGCTGTTTGCCTGGCGGGTCTGGCTGGCTGACTGGTAAATTAAGACCATGTGACCAGCAAGCTCTTTGTTCATCCCAAGCGGTGAGAGTAAACAGTCAGACAGTGTCACCACACGCGAGCTCTCGCGAAGAGGCTTCTTGCAGCCCCGATGAAGGGATTTTGCAGCCAGGAATGTTTACCCGGGTTTTTTGCCCGTGGCCCTGCTGGTGAAACGTCAACGCCAGATCTCAGCAAGGATTAGCTCCACATAACCAGATCTGGCCGCCCAGCCGGGGCCACTCAGCCGCGCGGCTCTCATGCTTAGCCGCAGGTACTTGAGTACATGAGGTACATGCTGAAGTACTCATGAAGGTGGGGTAAAGTTTACATGTCTCGGGGTAGGTAGGTAGTCTACAATACAGCTGGGGTCGAAGCGAGACACCCAACGATCAGCACGCAGCACGTCAACAAGCGAAAGCGTGACTAAACGCCGAAATCCAGTCTGTACGCTCTGTTGTTTTCGCGAGACGCCTCCCACCCACTGCTCCCGCTGTCAACACTTGCCAATAATCGTATGACCGAGGTGCCGCGTCTCGCCAACTCGCCCGTTTAGGCGGGCGCAACTGGGGCCCATGGACTACGCACCGATGCTCCCTGATCTGACGCCTCGCGATGTGAGCCCCTCCGGGATTCCCACGCGCCATGGCGCCGTATGCTGACAAAGTCCCTGCAGTCCCATAGTCTCTGGTATACCTCCCGCCACACTCACTCCTCCCTTCTGCACCAGCTCAACGGTCACGACGTGTCGCCAACCGACGACAACGGCAACCACAACAATGGCCAGCCGAACCGCCACGGTCAACACCCCTCCGGCCACGGCCGCGACCACCGGCGCGCGCTGGTGGAGCGCACCCCTCTCGCGCGCCTCCGCCTGGACGAGCAGATCATGGAGCGCCGCCGCCAGAACGTAACCAACTTCGGCAGCGCGTGGCTGAAGCCACCAGGCGTGCCCAAGACGCTCTTCCAGATGCGCGAGGAGCGGCGCGAGGCAGAGGAGCACGCAGAGGCCATGCGGCGCGAGCAGGAGCTGGCCGCGCAGCTGGCCGAGGCGGAGGCGGACGCCGAGGGCGCGGACGACCTCGACGACGAGCCCATGGCGGACGGGGCCGAGGGGGAGCCGGACCTGGACGACGAGATCCCCGAGGCCGAGGGCTTCGGGTTCGACGGGGACGACAGCGGGGAGGAGGAGAGCGCGCCGGAAGACGAGGACGAGGATGACGACGAGACGGACGAGGAGGTGGACCAGACGGAGAACAACGCCGGGCAGGTGCTGGTCAGCCCGGCGGAGCGGCGGGATATGCAGGCGACCGAGGACAGGGTGCGCGAGGTGATGGCCCAGGGCCAGGATGGCGGCGGCCTCACGATGCTCGACGACGACGCCGTCGACGCGGAGGACAGGGCGCAGTTGCTCGAGGAGGACGACCTCATACACGACTACCATCAGGGCGGCGGCGGCGGCGGCGACCGGGGTGGCATGGACATGGACATGGACGCCGACCTCGACGACGACATCCCCGAGGCCGAAGGGCGTTACGAACACACCGACTCCGAGGCCGAACTCAGCGACGAGGGCACGAGGGACGTGTCCTTTGCCAGCGCCGGCCGCGCGCCGCAGTCCTCCCGGTTCAGGAGGAGTCTGCCCAGAAGCAGGTCCAGGGGCAGTCAGAGGGGCAGCCTGGCGCAGAGCGACATAGACTTCAGTGGTCTCCTGTCGACGAATGAGAGCAGCTATCTAGCAAGCAGCCCGCAGATGAGGCGGAGGGGCTAAGCGGAGGTTGAATAGGGCGACAACAGTATGATACCCAACCAAAGAGATTGTAATATAGCACGCATCGGGACCGCCGCGGGTTGCCCTGCAGCATTGCGGTCCTGGCCCTCCTCATGATTGCAGGCCGATGTAGATATTTGTACAAAAAGGTGCGTTACGCATGCATTATTGGTGAGCTTGGTTCTTGCCCCTGATATGTGAAGGCCCAAGCGGTATATGTATATGTATGACCCAGTCTCCTCGAAGCTCATGTACCCATTCCATTCCATTTCTCGTGAAAACGAGGCGCCCCAACGCCGGTTCATGACCGATGCGCGTTTCTCAACTCGACCCCTTCATGGCCAGCCATTGTGGTTGAGCCACAGCCGGCCCCCGGGGGCCGCCAACTCAACCTCAGAGAACCGCGGGCCAACGCAAGAACAGCGCGGCTCGCTCGGTATATGTGGCATACCAGCTTATGTCCTCGGTGTCGAGAAACCCCATATGCCCAACCGTATCTCTCGCGCTGCGTGCGTGTGTGCTTGAATACAATCAAAACAGCCACACGTACACGAAGAGGAGGATCACAGCGGCGAAGAAGCCCAGCCAGACCCTCCAGCCGACGCCCGTTCGCTCGGCCATCAGCAGCATCCTGTTCATGGTGCCGCGAACGCGCAGCCGCATGTTGTCGAACTGGTCGTTCATCTTCTCCGCGAGGGCAGAGGAGTCGCGGATCTCGTCGCCGATCGCCACCGTCATCTACAGTCCCCGGGGGCCCGGGCTCTTGTCAGCTTTGCGTTGCTCGTGTCTGTGTGACATGGACGTCCCGCGGATGGTTGGGAGTTCAAACGTACATCCTTCAGGACCCGCACCTTGCCCATGATGCCGTCGATCTGCGCATCGTTCTGGCTCTCGAGCTCGTTGAGCACCGCGTCGCTGTACTGGCCCCTCCTGTTCGGCGTCGCGGGCCGGAAGCCCCCCCTGCTGCTGCTGTCGACGCCCAGGTGTGATGACGTCCCGTTCCCGTTCGGCGCGGGCCCGCCTGGGTATCCGTAGCCATAGCCCCGGCTCGGGCTCGGCGTGACGCCCCTCCTGTTGTCGGCGCCGGAGCCCGTGTAGCCCTCGAACAGTGCGGAGCGCGAGTCGCGCTGGTGGAGGGAGGAGTTGAACCTGGTTCAGACGGGGTGAGCGTCAGTAAGGAAGAGGCCTCTCAGAGTGTCTTGCTATGCGGCAAGTGCCGGCAGGCGGAGGCGCCGGTGATGGTTGTGGATGCATCCTCTCTCCGTTGCCTATCGTGCAACCGTCGCAAAAGAAAATCGTGGCTTCTTGCTTCTCCAGCCAGGCTAGATGCAACTCAAGACGGTGAAATCGGTACTCTCTTGGCGCTGGCGATGCGCAAAGTCACATGAGACAAGAGGAGTTGGGCGTGCGAACTCACCTGGATGCCATGGTTGACGGCGCCCTCCTTCACATGCGAGGCGTATGAGTGTGTTGAGAAAGAGGAAGTGGGTGCAGGAGGAATCGGGCTTGTTAGGTACCTAGGTAACCAAATAGGGGTGCTCCTGCATGGTCCTGCAAAGCCAGGGATCTGGAAGATTAGGAAATGGATAGTCGCCGAAGTTGTTCACATTTGTCTGGATGCGAGTGGCCAGGCTGCCTGGAGGGTCACTTTGTCCGGTTCGCTTTCAGGAAGAGCCAGAGCTCTTTCTATTGAATTGATTGCCCATTCATGAGGGGCCCTGTCTTGCCCGTATGTAAGGTACCACTAGGCGTCTTCTAGGCACTGGTGGGGTACGTACCTACCACCTACAATAGGCCGCTTGTGTTCCCCACCGCCTATGACAGCCGCTTGCTTCAAGTCTTAGATTTACCTGTGATGAGGCTTCGCTTCTTTTTTTTGATAGCAAATCAAGCTTTATGCAAAAGCGTACATGTTATACGTGACATCCCGAGGCAGCAATATACGGCACTTCTTCTCATTGCAGGAGGCAGGGGATCACAAGGGACAGGCGCATCACTGCAGGCAACTATTCCTTTGTGTGGAGTACCTTGACTGGTAATTGTTGTGCTGGTACCTCGGATTCCATTTGACCTCTCAGATCTTGACATGCTATCAAGCAACACCAAATGACAGCTCAGTCAGTCATCACACCTAGATCCGATGCTTGAGCATCTGGCCATCCATCCTGAAGTCGTCTGGTTCAATCCAGTATTCCAGTGTTCACATAGTCCACGGACACGTCACCGTGGTTTTTCTTGTTTTCGTAATCTTCGTAAATCCATCGTAGCAGATCCTCCATCACGTGAACGTTGCTCGTCGACATGAGCGCAAGACCACTGAGGCTGGGCAGCAGGTTACAACGTCTAGTCCTCGTCCATCTTGTCGTCATCCTCCTCGAAGTCCTCATCGTCATCCTCGTCCTCGTCCTCGGCGGGGTTCTCCTCGGCGGCCTTGGCGAAGTCGATAATCTTTCCGCGCGTGCGACGGCCCACGACGTTGTCTAGGGAGATGGCCTCCTCAGGGTTGCCACTCTCGTCATCCTCCTCGGCTGTATCATGTTAGGTTAGAAATGCGGGGCAATCGAAGGGAGAGGGATTGTAATGCGCGGGCAAACACACCATCCTCGGGAGCCTGGCGAGCAGTCAGTTAGCGGGGGTTCATCACAAGCCGCGCAGAAGTGCAAGGTGGGGAATTGGCAAGCGCACCTCATCCTCGTCCTCGTCCTCATCGTCCTCATCCTCGTCCATGGCGACATCGGCGGGGACATCCTCAGCGGTCGCGGTGGCCTTGCCTTTGCCCTTAGCATCTGCGACGGGCGTCTCCTGGGCAGCGGTGGTCGCGCCCGCGGTGTTCTCGGTGACGTGATCGTTTTCGGTGGCCATTGTGGATGTTGCTTGCAGATGTGGTGTTGAGAAAAGGTCAAGGTCGATTGACAATGGAGAAAACGTAGGGGTGGGAACGGTGGCTTCTGTTTGCGATCACGAGGGCAGGGAAAGGAAAGGTGGTGGAGGGAGGGAGAAGAGAAGAAGGCGAGAGCTGCTAGACTGCCTGCAGGCGGTTTCAATGTTCCCTTGCGAAATTTTGTGGGGTCCAATCAACACTGGTTGGCGGGGAGGAAGCTTCAGCTCTAGGGAGCAGGGATGCGGTTAGGTCTGCTCCCTTTCAGGCCTGCACCTGAAGCGAAGCAGGCACCGCCAAACAGCACGGCGGCAGGAAGAGAAACGAGGTGGTGCAGACAGAATGAACGATCTGAGGCCAGGAGAGGAGGCGAGTTCAAAGACATCGGGAGAGAACGCAGCAACTTTCTGCGCGTAGAATCGAGACACCTCCCACTTCTCGTCGCCCAAGCTGATGGCGAGGAGCATGGTTCTCTAGTGATCAAACGTAAGCACCACGGCGCTCATATCACGTCGTCCACCATACCAAAAGAATAGTCGCGCATCGTGTCGTCGGAATCGTGTTGAGCCATTGTCACATCTATTTGCCTTCGCCGCCGCCGCCGCCCATGGCTAGCAACAAGGCGATGCCGATCATCCACCAGTATCTTGACCGTATCGTTAGCTGGACGGTTCCAATGTAGCAGCGCAACCACGCATGGGGCCTTCAGAGGGGGGCTGGAAGATGTCACGAACTTCTGCAGGAAGGTCTTCTCCTCCTTCTCGACCTTCTTTCCCTCCGGGCTCAGCACGATCGGCTTGTTCAGGTCCGGCTGCTTCCCCCTGCTCGTCAAAAGCAAGCTCGCCTGCGGTCCAAAATCCCGCGTCTGCCCGGCATCTATCCTCACGCCCCTCACGCTTGCCCCCAGGACAACCTCCTCACCCGACGTGCCGTCGACCGACAGCACAAAGTGAGGCGAGTAGCCCTTGCCGAAGTTCTCAGCACTCGCCACGCTGGTCGAGCCCGCCCATTGTTTCTGGTTCGCGTCGTAGATGCCGACCCGGACGAGGTCGGTGGAATCTGGCAAATCAGGGGCTTCGTAGGATGTCACTGACGCGCTGCTGGCTGTGTCTGGCGCGCTGCTGTCATATGTGAGTCCGGCGAGTAGGACCGGATACGAGCTCGAGCCTAGGGGCTGGATGTAGATGTTTGCCGTCCTGGCCTCGGCGTAGACGACAGACGCCGCGCCTAGCAGCGCTGATGCGATAGAAATGACACGCATGTTGCCTGGTGACTTGCCCCGGAGCTCTGGTGTTTTGCGGCAGCGCAGTCGTGAGAGGGAAGGTGGGTAGGTTGTGCTGCTCGCTGGAGGGATATAGTTCATCTACACAGCAATGAAATGTACGTAGGACAGGTGGGCGGGTCGAGCCTGAGAGCGGTTTTGGGCCAGACGCCGCACGGGCCACCAAATCGAGCTGTGTAGGAATCCCGTAAAGTTGCATTGAAACTGAGTGTATGGCTTTCCAATGAGAGCCTCAGTACGTACTCACCTCAATGTCACCAGTTCGTGTCATGAACAGCACCTGTGCACAGCTATGTCTCATAACACATCAATTCATCTCATGCTTCTAACCGGGCTCCGGACCTTTCTCCAGAAATGCAACGATGCAGGATATCATATGAACTCCCTTGTAACTTTCACCATTGTTTCCGACCTCGATGTACGCCGACCCTCTCAACATTTGCTAGTAGCTTCTTTCTCCTGGTCAAATTTTCGGGCAACTTTCAGGACTGCGCTTGAGCTGACGTCTCTGGCGGTTCAGGCTGCAGGGAGATCTCGCTCTCACTTGCGTTCTCTACCTCTTCGACATCTTCGTCCGCTTCGTCAGATATCTCGGTTGACCCGTCCTCGTCCTCTTGGTCCACCTCGTCCTCGAGCACATAAGCTGGCGACCTTTGTACCAGTCCCCTGTAGTAGGCAACAAGGACCTCTGGGTCTGGCACGATCTTCCAGTCCACCCTGTGCAAGAACTCTAGCTCTAGCAGTTTCAGCTCGGCTACCCTTACGCCACCCACCCTCGCGTACGTGGAATTGTTCCAAAAGGAATCCGATAGTCCTTTCGCCGCCACGGTAGCAGCTGTGATAAGAAATCGATGAACTGTCAATGTGTTGATCGTGAAATCCGGGTATAATGCACACAATCGATCAATGTAGTAGACCATGGAGAGAAGTAATGGTGGAGGCAGCGTTGCGTGCTTAGCGAGACGATGCAAATAGTCCAGAACGGATATCCCTGGCGCTGTCCTATTCCAGCGGTTAGCAAGACTGTTTACAGAGGACGGTCGGGATCGCGCATGCTTTGGGCGCATACCGGCTGTGAAATCTTGTGAGATGCCCCGACCGCATTGCCAGGGCGTCATTGGTCTCTATAAGTTCCGAAAGCATGTTCGCTATAAGAACCACGATGTCCTCAATCGCACACAGCTCGTATCGCACGGGCAGGACCTTGGGCGGTGCCGTGTCGGGCTTGACGCGTTTGGGTAAAGCCCTCGAGTGCTGCCCAGCGGTCGATGACTCTCCAATCGATGCGCCGGGCCCTTGGGAATTGCGCCGCTTGACCGGCGACAGGGGGTGCGGCGCCTTCAGCATTGGAGGCTCCTCATCCAGGAGTGTATCGCCAGTAGCTTCAGACTGCGAGTCAACAATGGTCGTGGCCTGCTCGGTGGGCACCGTAGAGGTGGAATCGTCCTGGGAGGCCAGCTCGGACTGGGCTTGTGACGGATACGCACCAGGCACAGAAGGGGTATCCCTCAATGGCGAGGATCGTGCGGGAGCTTTGCGCGGCGCAAAGTAATTGTGTGGCTCCATGGGAGAGTACTGTGTCGCGGCATCGACGCCGACGTACTTGGCGGTGCGCTCGGGTGGCGCTTGCGACTTCGGCGGGGGCTTCGACTGCGGCTTTGACGACGATGACGGTGAGGTCATATTGGCGCCCAATGGCGATGTTGTCGACGGCCGCCGCGAAACAGCGGTCGGCACCTTTGGCGAGCGAGTTTGTGGGGAGGCGGGCGCATAGTGGAAACTGGTGTGGAAGGAGCTGGGCGAGGCACTGGGAGACCTTGCAGGCACGGGAGAGCGAGTCAACATGGTCTCCGCAGCATCGTCTGGGACTCGGGCTCGAGGGACGCGAAAGTGTTGGGTTGGGTATGCCACCCGGGTCCCACGAGCGTGGAGAGAGCCGCCGAGTGTTGCGGAGCCGCGATCGAGTACAAGGAACCGAGGATCGAGTGTTGGACAGACGGATAACCGCCGCTAGCAGGGGCAGATCTGGGGGTTCGAGATGGGGCCCAGGCAGCTCGCAGGTGGCTTAACTCGGTGGGCAGGCGGGCAGGTAGGCAGATTGATGGGAAGATATCGATTGTGACAGGGCGTCGGACGCTCTGGGGGTTCCAGTCAAGAGCCGTGTTGAAAGAGTGGTATGGGAAGGTGGACGGGGAGGTAGGCAGAGATTGTCACCCGAGTTGAATGGCCAGAACAGCCCACGTGTTGAGGCTCAGGCGGCCGGACTGGAGATCTTGTCAACCTTGGAAGACCAAAGATATGGCAGCCCCACTTCTGCACAATGCCGGGGCAGGACTCGAGACGGCAGGCTCCCGGATAGGCTGTGGGTATCTGTCATTACCTGGGCTCAGATATCATACAAGTATGACATGGACGGCCGTGTCGTCGTGGAGGAGGGGAAGCTGAACGGGTGTCGACCCTCGCCCGCAGGTTTTGCTGCCTCCGGCCCGCTCAGGTCATGAGCCTAGCAGGAGACACCGCCCAGGCTGTTGGAGTCGAGTAGAGCTCAGCCCAAGGGTTCTGGATGGGCCCAGTGGCTTTGTGTCCAAAGGCTGAGAGGCGCTGTCCTGAGTCTAGCGCGCCAGGGAGGGCAAAGCAGGCCAAGGAGGGTAGTTTGCGCCGGGGCGGTCTCTTGTCGGACTAGCAGGCGCGGAGGGGTGGGAGGGCAAGAGGGCACAGAGGAATCGGTGATACGGCGATGACGAGGGTGGCAGTTTGGGGGTGTTGAGCTAAACTGAGTTGCACACCGAGGCTCTGGGAGCCCTGTCGGCGGTCAGCACCGAAGCTGGCTGGCAAGGGTACTTGAGGTAGCAAGGCACAACGGACCGCTCAGGCGGGTAACCGCCTCTGCCTGTGCACTCTGGCCCTCTGCCTATGCCTGTGTCCGTGCTCCGTACTCGTGGCTGAATCTGGGCCGACAATGCATGCCATGTCGTCCCGGCGAGGTGGTTCCGGCATCGCAAGGACGAACCCATTCCTTGGTGTGGGTGCGCCCGACAGGCGAGCGAGGGGGTACTGATTCAGTCACCCAGACCCAGCGAGCCACATGTAAAAATTTCATCTCGCACTTGGAAAGTCTCAAATGCTGCATACACCACCTGGACCTGGACCGCACCAGACAGTGATAAAAGTGGGCAGGTGCAGATGTTGGCCAAGCAGCCCTGGATCCTCCATCCCCAGAGCAGAGACAACGTGTCCGACGGGAAGCTCTCCATGCATATTGTAATTGCCATTGCACAGATGCATACATCTGGTTACAACACGTCCAGGCGCACTTCAAAGCACTGTAGTGGCACTTGCAGATTACTTGGGCAACTAGGTACCTACTTGAAGGCACTTAGAAGACCATGCTATCATATGATAATTATTTCCTGCACATGGTACAGGAGGAGCAAAGTAGCAGTCTACCTAGGTGTCTAACTTGCAATTTTGTGGTTCGTGATGGCTGCTCCATATCCTACAGTGCTGTGGGCAAGGTAGATAGATATGTAACAGTGACGGGTCCTGGCTGGCAGATTTGTTATACCTGTAGGCAGACGGGCTCATAATCACAGGCCAATGATCAAGACTTTGGCCCGTGCATGCCGTGGTCGAGGACACCCACTTCCACACGCGGGCTCAAGCCAGAGAATGCCGCATTAGATCTAGCTGCGACGGCTGCTGACAGGCAGGGGCCCTTGTACCCGGAGGAGAACACGCTCTCCATCTCCATCTCCCATCCCCATTTCATGACGCCATGCGCCGTGGCCCAGCTCCAGAACCCGGGCCCTGACGGTCGATTTGAATGAATACACTCCGGCCATCTCTGGTTCCGCCGTCGCCCCAAACCCCCGCCAGATCGACAGCCGGACGGTAACCTCGGTCCTGACAGCCTCGCCTGCCATTTTGGACAGTCCGTGAAAGATTGGCAAAGCTTCGTCTGACTCTGTCTGCGTGCCGCGCCGGCCCGAGCAAATCAGTAATCCATCCTCTTGGAGTGCGCAGTCTAGCAGATCGCTCTAGCTCACTCAACCTCTCGCCCACGTCCGACACCGAGCAAAGCGACGCCCTCTCCGAACCACCACCTGTCTTTTTTCGCGTCGTCCCCGCTGTACAATATAATTCATCATCATCATCACCAAGGCTGCCTGCTCTTCCGGCCATCCTGCGCGACATCGCATGCCATGGCGCGCCTTCACATCACGGCTCTGCTATCACCCGACCAAGAAGAGCAACTATCCGCTCTACGGAATCTGAAGAATGAAATCGTCGGGCACGATCAGAAAAAGGAGAAATGGGTCGAGAACGGGGTCATCGAGCCTGTCGTCAAAATCTTGGAATCCAGCAGATCTTCTCCAAGCACAAATGGAAAGGACAGCAGTCGAGGTCGCATACTGCCGTCGAGGCCTCTGACCGGCGAGGAATCGGTGCGGTTGCAAGCACTTCAGATCCTTGCCGGCCTTGCAAACGGTATGGGAACCCCAGGCTCTGCACAGATGACACACTGTGTCGCTGCAGCTAACAATCATTCACAGGTGGCTTTGCTTTCCTGGCTCCCATACTCGCCGCCGGCGCCTTGTCCGCCATATTATCGAACATACCCCCAGTCGACAATCCACCTCGAGTTGTTGTCGCAGCCCTCAGAGCTGCTGTGAATATCGCTGAAGCCTCGACTCTGGGTCCACCAACCTCCGCTACAGACATCGCTGATCTGGCAGGTGTTGCCTTTGTGCCGGTACTCCTGGATGCCTTCTGCGACATTTTAACGAATCCTGCAACAAACCAAACCGTACAAACTCAAAGAAATCTGGCGGCAAGGCTCATCGGTCTGCTATGCAGGGAAGAGCGCTCTCGGGTTGATCTGACGAACCACGGCATACTGGAAGCTTTGGCAACGAGCCTAGCAGCTGTCGTCGTAGCTCGGGGATTCGTGGTTCCCGGCGCAGAGACTGTTGCTCGAAGCGAAGGTGTGTTGGACCTGATCCCTGGCCCAGCTGCTCCGAGCACGGATGTTACCGCCATCTTGGAGGCGTTATCTGCCATAGTAGGGGACTCCCGCTGGAGGGCCTCCGTCCTTGTCTATGCCCCAGCCCTGGTCGCTGTGTTTCCCCATCCTGGGTCGCCGCGGCGGTCAAAGGGCATGAAAGCATGCGTCAACTCGTTCGAGGTGGCTGGGCTGAGCAATATAGCGTCGAAAGACCTCGGCGCCATGGACTGCTTCCTTCCTGTGGTGCCGGAATATCAAGCAAAGGGCACAGGAGTATCTTCCTTCCCACCGCTAAGCTCTCCTCCGTCGAGAGATTATCTGGCTTCCTCAAAAGCGCCGTCCATCAAGTGGATGGCTTCATCTTTGAATTGGGACACAATCCAAGCTGATACAGCTGGAACAAATGCAGAGGGTGTCGTTGAAGAGACGGAGAGCCCGTTAATACCGTGGTTGATATACACGGTCCGGTCGGCCCACGGCATGGAGAGGGTCATGGCTGCATCAGTGCTCACATTGCTCCACAGGGCCGGCCTTTCCAACAAGTCCAGGGAGGCCTACATGGGTCACTTAATCGTGCCGATACTGCTTCAAACCCTGGAAGACATCGGTATCACTTGTGGTGCTGCCTCTGAAGCAACCTTCGTTGATTCCAAGACTGCCGGCAACTGGTCCATTGTCGAGCGCAGCCTGACGATTCTGGCGAGATTGATTATTGACAGCGAGTTCCTCCAGAAATGCGCATTTGATTGCGATGGTGTCAAGATCGTCAGCGCTTATCTGAAGAGTGCCTACGAACCTCTGACAAGCAAGTCGTCCAAAGCATGGAGCCCAAATGCTGGACGTGAGAGTACGGGAGAGCGTGAGATTGGGCTACCGACAAGCCGCCTCGGCCCTGCGGGACAGCTGCCCCTCCAGGTTCATCGCACGCGTGTAAGGGAGAATGCTCTGAAAGCTGTTGCTGGACTGGCGGCGAGCAAGGAAGAATACCGCAAGGCTCTCGTGGAACAAGACTTGGTACCCTACGTCGTGGAGTCGCTCTCGCCGAATCCATCCAACCCCAAGAACAAGGAGCGTCCAAAATCGCCCAAGCGACTTTCGGTAGAGGGTGGTGGGTATGATGCAGCGTATGGAGTCAACCCTATCACTGTCATCGTCGCAGCATGCCACGCCTTGCGCATGCTCGCTAGGAGCGTGAGTATTCTTCGGACCACCCTTGAAGATAACGCGGTCGCTACTCCGGCATTCCGCCTTCTACGCCATCCGGACATCGACATCCAAATTGCGGCGTCTGCCCTGATGTGTAATCTCGTCACTGACGTCGCACCAATGAGAGAAGTAAGTGGCCACCCAGTGACCCTCGCATCTGGAGACAGAGTGCTAACACGACGAAGTATCTCAACAGCATTGGTGTCATGAGGATCCTCTGTGAGCAGACGCGATCTCAGAATCCGTCTTTGCGTCTGAACGCGCTGTGGGCTCTCAAGCACTGGATCAATGGCGTAGGCATGGATGCGAAGAAGGAGTGTGTCGAAGAGCTCTCTCCAGGCTGGCTGGTTCACTTGATATGTGACGATACCGAAGATGACGCGCTGTACGAGCGCACGACAAAGTCCAAAAAGCAATCTGCAAACGACATGGACGAGGACGTGGAGATGGCCCAGGCTGGCGAAGAAAGCTCAACCTCAGGTTCAGCACTACCCGACACGTCCACATTACCAACGAGCGATGAACAAGGCCGAACGCCAAGGCTGCGCCAGGCCGAGCGGAAGATTGCAGACCTTCGCGAAACAGAGCTGAGTCTAATGCGCAAAGTCCGGGACGACGACCTTGCGGTGCAGGAGCAGGGACTCAACTTCGTGCGGAACCTCATAGGGCCTGCAACGTCAGCAACCGACTCGGCTAGAGATCATGCGGACATGATCGACTATCTCTTCAACATCCTCGGCCAAGACCGCTTCTTCGATATCTTACACGCGAAGCTACAGCTCAAGTACCTTCACCCCTTCGGCCGGCAGTACCCGACCAGCCGTGAACCCCGTGTCCTCTACCCCCAGGCTCGCATCGTCTCGGCAGTCGTATACATCCTGGTGCACATGGCAGCCAGCGTGCCCCGGCACCGACAGGTGCTAATCTCACAGACCAAGCTGCTCTCAGACCTGGGCAAGCAGTTCCACAACCAGGACAAGGATGTCCGCGTGGCGCTCTGCCACCTTATGACCAACCTGACTTGGCGCGATGACCCGGATGACGAGGATAGCAGCCGTCAGCGGGCTGGGGAGCTGAAGAAGCTCGGCCTGCTCACCAAGCTGGAGACTCTCGAGAGCGACGACGGGGAGCTGGACGTGAGGGAGAGGGCCAAGGCAGCGATCTGGCAGATCAGCCAGCCTAGAGGGTTTTAGGAATCACCCTCGGCCAAAAAGTCGGAAACAGCTGCACAATGAATTTTTCTTTTAGACCGACACACCCAAAGCGAAACGTGGTACTTGTTAACAATTCGATGCATTTTGGTGGCGCTCCGAATCGGTTATGAAGCATTGGGTTGGGTGAGACACGAACCCCTTGAGCACGATGCCTTGAAAACCTCGAGGCAGGCCAGGCTAGGCTACAAAGTGGTAATGGGAGGCATGGGACTTGTACACTTGTGACTAGAACGGAGGCTGACTATAAGATACTGCAACGACATGGGAGAGTGAATATACCCGGAATGCCTGCAATTTTGAGACGAGCGCTTCCCCTTTCGCCGGACCTCTGCTCACAAAGCTTGACTTGGTCACGGCCTTGGAAGGCTGCGCGAGGTAATTTATGGGTATGTGTGTATACAGGTGCATATACATAAATACAAGACATATATACTGCGACGGAGGTCTTCAAACGAGGCTTCACAGGATAAATATATATATGCGCCTTGACAACGGTTTGCACAGGTAGTGCTGTAGAGTCACGTATGGAGAGGTCAGCTATCGGTCTATGCCCTGTCAAGCGACAGTCATCAGAAATGGTGCGCATCGAGATACGACTTGGAATCTCCGTCTCAGTGCCGTATACTTTCTGTATGCTTCCTTCGATACTGTCCTCTGCGGGTTTTGTAGAACTCACCATGAGATTCTGGGGGCAGCCATGTTTGTTTGTGCTCAGATTGGACTGATCGCAAGACATGGGGCTCGCATGGAGGCCCGGGCAGCCCAACAGACCTCAGAGTCAAACAAAAAAGTAAATATTGCAAGCATCTTGGTCCACGGAGATGTGGCCTTAGGAAAGAATCCGGACAAGGAGAGACCATGGTCGCCTTTGACAAAGAATGACATGAGCCAATGCCATTTGGGAATATCGAGCCCTCTTCAACCGTGTGCATGTTGAGGGCCGCCAACAAATGGGATGGATGGTCTGTACGTGAGTGGTCAACCTGCAGGTGATCAATCACCTCGAAGCAGCGGGCCGCACACAACTCGCCACCTGGGCACGGCATTCGCATGCAAATATGCAGCAAGCTAGTAAAATAGAACGTCCAGATGTTGCACGGCATCACTGCGGGAGGGAGGAGAGTGCACCACAGGCTGACCAGGTCGGCCGCTGAGGGGCAGAGATCAGGGATGGACACGCACTACAGTTTACCCCCATCCTCTTGTCCTCGGAGGGCGAGCAATCATGTTCCCGTTACATTCTCTGCCCATTCGAGCCGAGATCTCGATTGCCCATGGGCTGCAGCCATGCGTGTGGTCGAATGGGGAGCCGGCCTCGCTGTTCTCGGACCGGCAGGGGTGCTCCGGAGCAACCGGGCGGGCGTTTGGCAGCAAAGATGCTCACCCATCGATTCTGACGGCTCGCGCGGATGAAGTCATCACAGCGTGACCTATACAGACAGATCGTTCGAGTCACCTGCACAGGACCAGCAGTCCGCCCAGCCCATGGTGGTATTTTGCTTCTAATCCGTCCCAGATTTCCAGATTTCCAGATTTCGACGCGGTCTTGGATCCCGGGGCTTCCGCTCCGGCGTGACTGACTGCCCTCGCCCCTCCGGCGCCGGCCTCGCCAGCAGTGGTCGAGATCAAGCGATGACCGCCCCAAGGCTGCAGGGCGGTTGACATGTCAAGTCACAATTGAAGTGCTCCTGTGGTACCCCGCGTCATGCTTGCGTGCCGTCTGCATGTTCAGATCTTCATCGGCCATGAGCTGGGCAGGTGAATGGGCCGGCCAGCTGTCGTGTCTCTGGTGCGACGAGGGAACTGACGTGCGTTGCTAAGGCAAGGGAAGAAGAGGCGGCATGCATCATGATCGCCAGCCTGGCTGGGCTTGCATGTGCAGAAGCAACGGTTGGCCGCAGGGCGGGCTCGACGCTCGGGCATAGAGTTGTGTCCAGACCGCGAGCTCCCTTTCCTTTGGTCGACCGCGAGGTTGAGGTTGTCTGGAAACTTCGGCTGGGCCCCATGTATCTCACCACTCGGTCTGCTAGTTTCCAGCTCGGGCTGCTCGGCATCCGCCAACGAGCAAGGCCTGAGATGCGGTGCGATGCTGCCATGAATGGTCTTGGCCTTCTCGCGAACGCACGCGCGCGCTGGTATAAGAGAAGGTGAGTTCCCCTCGTCCCAGTCCCTGCTGTTCTTTTCATGTTGCCTTGACCTAAGGATATATACCTGGGAAGAGCTTGT
Organism: Diaporthe vaccinii; assembly: GCA_039880775.1. Classification (NCBI taxonomy): domain Eukaryota; kingdom Fungi; phylum Ascomycota; class Sordariomycetes; order Diaporthales; family Diaporthaceae; genus Diaporthe; species Diaporthe vaccinii. The sequence continues at coordinate 2,136,521 of JBCEDN010000006.1, read as the reverse complement.
TACAGACTCATCCCTAAGAGTCCCTGCGGTACCTTTGCAGCTGCACTGAATAAGTACCTTCATCTTCTCCTACGTCCGTCCCCAGCAGTACACCGTCGACACAATGATTCTACCAAGGTCAAACAAGGCGTTACAGATCAACCCGCCTTCGGGGAATCAGGCGCTATCCGTTGGGGGCTCTGACTGGCTCTGGGCCGTCACGGCTGTCTTTGTGCTGGAATTCGTGAGTCTATACTGCCTGGATGTATCACAGGACTCGAGGTTGACGTACATCACAGCTTGTCTTCTTCGGCTTGACCTTCGTGGCTCGATCGAGGGAAAAGATATTCCATTATCTGTTTGCTGTCACTCTTCTTGTTGGTTCTATCGCCTACTATGCCATGGCTTCAGATCTGGCCTGGGATGTCATCAGCCAAGCCAATGAGACCCAGAACGGCACCCGTCAAATCTTCTTCGCCAAATATGTCTATTGGGTTGTGTCCTTCCCTGTTGTTACTATAGCCCTTGGCCTTGTTAGCGGTGTCTCTTGTGAGTATATCGAAACGTGTTCCTGTTACTCTCGGCCAATGGTGAAGGCCATTGTCGTTTCACACAAGAGGCGACAGAGTCTATATCGAAGTGCCATTGCTTGTGTCGAGGGAACATGAGATCAAGTTCTGAAAATTCACAGGGGCGAGTATCCTCTACAACGTCACCCTCTCCTGGGTCTGGGTCCTTTCATACCTGTTCAGCGCCTACACGGCGTCGACGTATAAATGGGGCTTCTATGCGTTCGGGACTGCGGCATGGCTTCTCCTGGCCTACAGCACCCTGTTCGAGGGCCGGCGATCTCTGGCCACGCGTGACTTTGGGCCAGCTCACAGTCATCACCTGCTCCTTGCCGCCTGGACCAACCTTCTCTGGCTGAATTGTAAGTGAAGCATCATGGCACTTCACGGCAAACCCCCCCCCCCGGGTCCCAATCCCCCTCCCACCCCGTGGGTGGGCCTTGAGCTTGAGCTATGACTCAGAGAAATAAGGGTTCTCTCAAGCCTGATGCTCGAGCAGCCCCTTGAACCATCAAGACCGGCATGTGCTAACTCTGAACCTGATCTAGACCCAATTGCTTTCGGTATCTCGGATGGAGGTAATAGGATCGGTGTCACGCCCAGCTTTATCTACCTCGGCATTCTCGACCTGCTTATGGTACCAGTACTGGCCGTTGCGTTCCTGTTCCTGGCTCGCCAGTGGGATTACGGGCGCATGAACATCGCTTTCACCCAGTATGGAAGAGTGAGGGCCTCCGAGGGTACGTACCCTGAGAAGAGCACCACTGCCACTGGCCCTGCTGGCGGGCCTGTGCCCGGCGAGCCAGCGCCCGCTGCGGTATAAGGCAACGATGGCCGAGAAAAGCAACGTCAATGATTTGGAGAGACTGCCCGAAGTTTTCGACGTCGCCAACTTAGTGTTCATTGCTGTTGGTATGGACTTGTGAACTGGAACGGGGTGGAAGCAACTTGCTTCCCTGTAACCGCGGAGGTTGAATTTTGGAACGCGAATGATCATTGGGTTGGATACCACGATACCACTCTCTTTTCAGATTTAATATCTTTACCCTAATATATGTGTCCTCGAGTTCCTTGCAAACTCTCTTCGAAACCAGGAATACGAAGAGATGCTTGGCGTGACACCTTGTGGCGGGTCGCAATATATGTTTAGTGAAGAAATTTCATACAATCACATTGAATCTTTATAGTTGAAAATAATGTGACATAGCAAGGCAGTGGAATGCAGTTTATCGTCTGCCGTCCGTCAGCCCCGAAAAAATGATAGGAGATACTAGTCGGAACCTTGGAGGTCGCGAGACCGCCGGGTGACCTCTCCATCCATAGCGAGTCACTGGATTTGTCAGGTGCACCGAATGATATATCAAGGCTCAAAGTTCTGTGGTGTGATACTCTCGCCATCAAAACTCATTTTCGTGAGACCCAGCCCAGTTCACAGAGCTATTCGCGAGTACACGGCCTCTCCTTGATGTCTTTGTCAGCCATCGTCTCGTGAAGGAAGAAACTGGCAGATTACAACGGTCCATCGCACAGTCATCGCTAGCACTCTGTCCATACAGGTCGGGTCAGTAATTCGGAAGTCCGCAGTCGTGGACATTAGATCGTTTTGTTCAACTTGGTGCGCGTTCTAGCAACAGGGTGCTCGAAGTTGAAGCTCAAGTGTCCTTTACGCCGACACTCCATAACAAGGAAGCACACGAAGCAGAGGGAGGATTCGTAGAATCTGTGCTCAGCATGACACTATGAAGGTGTGATACCAATTTGTTCAGAAACCTGCCGTAAGGAGTCGTCTCATACATGAATTGAGTGGCCATGAGTCCAGTTGACGGTGTTCTAGAGTAGACAATGTTCATACTGGACTACCCAGGTCACATCAAATACTCTTCTAGAATATATCTGTCAAGTCCTCCCCCAAAAAGTCACCAGGAAATCTATTTTTAGATATACTTTCCAAGATGCAAGGCTTGTCAAGGTGGTGTGGACAGCGACTCACGAAGACTCGGTCCACGGCCCGCAACTGATCACTCGATTCGCCACTGCCACTGTCACCCAGGTCCTGCAATGTTTTTGGAATAGCATCCTGCAACGAGACCAAGTCAGGTGCCAAGTAGAGTATGGATCAGTGGCTGGGTACGTGGTGGGTATTGCGGCAATGGCAGGTCGATCACCAATGAATGCATCCTGATTTTTGAGCATCGCGAGTAAATGATAACAAGCTCGACCAACCAAACTCGACCATCATGCCTGGATATCAGTCGTGTCACGTTGCCCACTCGAGCACAGCTATCGCCCCTGGACAAGCTGCCAACCCCACCTGTCTTCCCAGTCCAGAGAGCTAGCACTTTGAATCCTAGATGTCCTGTTTTGACAACGGCAGCCAAGATCTAAACCAAGTAACAAGGAACCAAGAGCGAATTCTTTTCGCAGCGGCTAGGCCGACAACCTTTGAGACGAGTAATGCAGTTCGAAAAGTGTTCACTCCCGCCGTCGATCCTCCCCCTTTACTCTCTTCCAAAACACGCCCTCGATCAGGACTTTCCTGACAACATCGACAATCGAGGCGCTTGCTCTAGACGTATCGATCCGAGAACCTTTAGAAGCCGATTCCTTCTGCACAGACGCCATGTCTGTTCTTCCGGGTTGATGGGCGGTCGACGTTGACTGCAGCTGGCGGCAGCTGGCGAGATAGCATATTTATATCCAAGGAAGATGCCGAAATCCAGTCTCTTGAAAACACTACTGTATATTAGCATAGGGAAAATAATCCGCCAAGGTGGATACCCGCGATGTACCGGGCCCACCTCGCCGTTATAATCTCCCTTTTTAGCCATGGTTGGGAAGCTTTTCCTCTACCAAGTGCTCTTGGCGAATAGACGTCGACTCAGACGCTATCATGGGTGCCATATCACCCTGCGATCACGCAATTATACAAACCACGCATGCCCGCCCACGCATGCCCGCCACCTCCCGGGAGACAGAAGCACTTCACACCCTGATCTGCGTGCAGAGTCCCCTTCCAGCGTCGCAATGGCGCAACAAGCATGGCCAAGCTCGTTACCGGCTTAGCACGGGTCAAGCTTCCCTTCTGGGCAACGGCTGTCAGGAGTCAGGGCGGTCCTGGAGGGAGGCCGCCGGAGCGCTGCGACATGCCGTAGGTAGTTTGCACGTAAAAACGGAAATAGCAATGCGTGTGTATGTGTGTGTGTATGCATGTATTGCTGGATAAAGGGCGAGCACGCTCCCCTCTCCGTGCATTCTGCGTCTGAGTGACCACAGACCTGCAAACCTGTCGACCAGTCCAGGAACCTCTCTCCCATTACCCGCCTAAGGGAAAAGACCAGGTTACCAATATGGGTATGTATTCCGGTGTTCAGTACACGGCCCTGCTACCTTTGCGATCGGGCGTGGAAGCGTGTCCATGAACTGACCAGAAGCAAAACCCCCACAGCTGAGAACGTCGTCGGCCTCAACGTCCAGAAGGTCGTCGAGCCGGACGCGGACCAGGGCATCCACGACGCCGAGAAGGCGCGCCACGTCCAGACCTTTGCCTCCCAGGCGTCGACGGAGGAAGGGGCCCACGACCATGCCCTCCTCGACGACGAGGCGTACCCGCCGCCCACGGCGGAGGAGCGCAAGACGCTGCGCAAGGTCTACGACTCCATCCCCATCGCCTCCTGGTCCCTCTGCATGGTGGAGATGGCCGAGCGCGCCTCCTACTACGGCGTCAAGGCCGCCTTCAACAACTACATGCAGTTCCCCCTGCCTCAGGGCGGGCCCGGCACCGGTGCCATCGACCCCAGCAAGCCGAACTCCCACGCCGGTGCCCTCAACCTGGGCATCCAGGCCGCCTCGGCCCTGGGCCTCCTGTTCACCTTTTTGGCCTTTGTTATCCCCATCTTCGGCGCCTGGCTCGCTGATACCAAGATCGGCCGTTATCAAGCGATCTTGTGGGGTGTGTTCGTTGGCGGTGTCGCCCATGTGATCATGATAGGAGGCGCTGCGCCCGCCCTGTTACAGGCCGGGAAGGGCGTTGCGCCCTTCCTCGTCAGCTTCATCCTCCTCGCCTTCGGGGCCGGCCTCTTCAAGCCAAACGTTGCCCCTTTAGTCATCGACCAGTACCAGCACCAACGCGAGTACACCAAGGTGCTCAAGTCTGGCGAGAAGGTGCTCGTCGACCCGGAGACAACCATCAGCCACATCATGCTCGTGTTTTACGCTTTTATCAACGTCGGCGCCTTCTTCTCCATCGCCGTCGTGTATATCGAGAAGTACCACAGCTTCTGGCTGGCCTACCTGGTGCCGGGCGTTGTGTATTTCCTCCTGCCATTCCTCTTGGCAGCCATGTACAAGCGCACAGTCCGGAAGAAGCCCCAGGGCTCCGACCTGACCCGGTTCATCAAGATCACGACCTCGGCATTGAAGGCGAGCAAGTTCAACCTCTTCTCCAAGAAGCTCTGGGACAATGTGAGGCCCTCGACACTGGCCGAGAGGAACATCCACGTCTCCTACTCGGAGAAGGACGTCGACGACACCTGCCGCACCTGGCAGGCAGTCCAGATCTTCCTGTATATTCCTATTTGGAACTTGAACGACGGCGGCGTTGGTGCAGTCCAGAGCAACCAGGGCGCGAGCATGATCTCCGACGGCGCACCGAACGACCTGCTGGGTCACTTCAACCCCCTGGTGATCATCGTGTTCTCCCCCTTCATGGCACACGTCGTGTATCCGTTCCTCGAGAAGAGGAAGATCAGGTTCGGGCGAATCAGCCGGATGACATTTGGCTTCGTCTTGGCCACCATCTCGGGCGTCATCGGCGCCATCGTGCAGTACCGCGTGTACGCCACCAGCCCATGGTAAGTAGCCCCTGACTGTCTCAGCGAACTGTTGTTCCCTGCCTCGTTGACCATACCCACTAACGCGACTGCTCAAAAAAAAAAAACAGCGGCTACTTCGCCAGCAGCTGTGACGAGGTGGCGCCCATCTCCATCTGGCTGCAGATCCCCAACGTCGCGCTCGGCGCCATGTCCGAGATTTTTGTCAACGTCACGTCGTACGAGCTGGCCTACGCCCGCGCCCCAGAGAACATGCGTGCCACCGTCGTGGCACTGTTCCTCTTCATGACGGCCCTGAGCAGCGCCCTGGGCCAGATCCTGGTCCCGGCCATCGCCGACCCCACGCTCATCTGGGCCTGGGCCGCCCCCGCCATCGCGCTTGCCGTGCAGACTGCCATCTTCTGGTGGAGGCACCGCAACGTGAACGATGATGTCTTCATGACCTATGAGGAAGATTACCACCCGAAGACGCCAGAGAGCAAACAGACTGGGGAGGATGTCAAGGAGATAAAGGCGTGAGTGATGCAGGAGGGGGTTGTGATTTGAGGCGGAGGAAGGGATGGCCAGGGTTTGCACGTGGCATTCTGTTGTGTTGGAAAGGTCCCACAGTCCCAAGGTAAAACAAACCGCATCTGGCGTTTCGCCAGTTTGGGATGATAGCCAGCATGGCCTCGAGAACTGGCGAGAGTGGTATCAATGAAACCCGAGACAATCACACGTGTCGAACGTCACTTGATAGCTGTCATGGAATTTTCTCTACAGTGTCCCCAGTGCTTCTTCGTGTGTCCCGGGCCAACCATGCACAGGTATGCCCCCGTGTTGCTCGAGCGGCTTCCCGCACTGATGGGAAGACACAGATTGGGGCCGATTAGATAATTTGAACAGCACCGCCAGTCTCACCTGTCCACTTGGCTTCGTTCGCGACGACAAGAACTTGCCTGATTCAGTCTCGTCTGTATGCGTGGCACCCCGCAGAGGACATGTCGTTGCCTGAACCGACCCACGCCCCTACACAAGACTGCGAGAGAGGGTTGCCTAAGAGCGCAGATGAGGTACGTCTGACACACAGAGGGCTGGAGGTTGTGCTTAGGCGGAGCACATACACAGTGGAACGTTCAACCTCACCCACCGGACAACGATCGATATTACCTCTGCGAGCGGTTACCAAGGATGAAAGCGTGCGCCAAGAGGGAGTTGATTCCTCGAGATCACCACCGGAACAGAAGCCAGTGACGTCTTTCTCCCAAGATACTTTGGTAGCCTCACTCGTGATGTCATCCGCCTCACGGGACTCTAGCGGGCACACCAGCGAAATCTGGGCCGACGGTCGCTTGCCTCGCCTACCGCTTCTCGATCAGGACAGACTGGTGCCCTCCTGAGTTGGTTGGAGGTACGAGACGCCACCAACCGGCCGGTGCCGTTTCTGGGAACGCAGCGAGGCGGGGCCCACAAGCTGTTGGGAGCCGAGCGGACCAGATTCGTCAGCGCGTCTGACGGGCGCAGTGGTGGTGTGTGTGTGGTGTGTGAGAAAGTCACAGCCGGTCCAGTTTCCGTCTTCGACCGAGGCGTGGTAGAACTTGATATATGCTCACCATTGGCGTCATAGGTGGATGTAGTGGCTGTGCCGCGCAAAATGACTAGGAACCGCTTTATGCCGGGCAACATTCACGTGAGATTATTCGGACGACCGTCCCATAGTGGAGGGCTCAACGGTCTCGAGAGTCTCGGCAGGGCGACCTACTATCCTACGACGGGCACTTGCTCGCTCTCATCGGATGAGTCGCACAGCAGTGCAAAAGCAGCCACAGATCGTCACTAGACGGCAAGCTCAGGTATGACGAGGCGAAGTGTTGGGGAGAATGGCAGACTGGACATACTAAAAATTGAGAAAAAGGAGTGCCATCTACCCACCCTCCTTGCTTCTTCCTCATAGCAGCTCCCATCACTGGCCAACCGGCCTGTCAGCTCTCGCAGCTCCCGTGCAGATGGCTGACTGTGTTCATGCAGGTCAGCCGGGCACCGGGCTGCTTTATTAGTCGCCTGTTCGCTACGCGAAGATTCCGAACCATCGGCACGGTACTTGGGGGCCCCGCGGTGACCAATAGGCTGCAGACCGGGCGAGTCTGACTGAGGCGCCCACCTCAGCAGCCACTGGCTGGGCTTGTGTGCTGAGGGGTCAGAAATGGTTCGATGGCCCGATTTGGGCGAGGGAGGTGTCCCAGAGCCAGGTAGCCGGCGTGACCCCGACGTTGTACTTTGACACCACACATGATGCAGTGCTACCCTACTGGCCAACGGCCCTGCGGCCTCGGCGGGGGGAATGAGGGCGTGCAGGCCGTGGAATTTGTCCGGCCAGACACCACCATTCTGCCCTCCCTCTCAGCCCCTCTGCCTGTTCTGGTGGGTGAATGATGCCGGAATGAGACACACTGTTGCACATGCTTTGAAGTTTGGACAGTGCGAGGCAAACCTTCTCGCTCGACGGATTGTAGGCTAGCGAACCCGGCCTGCAGAGAGACCGGGTGCCACAATCTTGATGATTGCTAGCTGAATCAATTGAACACGAGGAGTGCTTTGTCCTTGTCTTCGCCCGCGAGTCTTGATTTAGCAATCGCTCAGCAGTTGAGGACGGACGGTTCGCTGCCGTTGCAGATCCAAGGGTCACCAGAACCGTCTCGCATCCAGAGCCGTGGCCTTGGGACATTTACCGGATTGCCGGTCAGGTGTCTCGGGGCGGGGCAGGATTGGTGAGAGCATGCTTTCGGGACTTGTTGGTTGTCGCCCGAGCTCTGACGATGGCGCCTGTGCAAGACGGACCGATGCGCGGACGGACCGCGGAGAGCTGTGCCAGTCCGAGCACCTTTCCAGTGACAGACGGTAGACCGTGGGCCTGGGCTTCGGCTGAGGGCTTGTCAAGAGCTGTTCGCCCGGCAAGTGATGGGTTGGTGCTCAGACATTGACATCGCGAAAGACTTGTGCTACTGCTGGTAGTGTTCCCGTGCCGCTCAAAGACAGCCCGGCAAGAGTCAACAGACAGCTTGGAGTAAGCTTCCATGATTCAGGCTGGCCCGGCTTTGGCAACTCGTTCGGCCGACAGAATGGCCTGAATGATGAGGGGCTGGCGGAGGAAATGGGATATAGGTGCAGACAAGTATTATTAGGGGGGCAAGCGAGGATGCCTTCCGCGGGCGGAGATGGTGTCCTGATCTGGGGCCCCAGTGGTACCCAATCCCACCGTGCCGGATCACCGCGCAGATATGAACGATTGTGTCCCGACATTCCAGACGTTGAGGATCTTGTTCGAATCGAGTGACGAGATGGCAGCCTGGCTGTGCTGGGAAAGCAGTCAGCACTCGAACCGGTGCGAGGAGGGTCGGGTACCGAGGCAGATTTTCAGAATCTGGGCCTGGTCAGTCAGTGTGAATGTGAATGTGACGAGTGCCCAGTTGGCTGCTCCACTAACCACCCTGACCCATCACACAGGACCGTGGTACCGCACAGGGGAGCACGAGCCACTAACAGTGGTAGTGTGGCATGGATCAGCTGTCAGCCAGTCCGTCAGTCAAGACTCTTCGCAAATTATTACACAGTATGCCACAGTGGGTGCCGTCCCCTGCCCATGCACCTGCACCTGCGGCCTAGCAGCCCATACCAGCCAGCCAGGCTGGCAGGATGCACAGAAAACCGACCGGAACCCCAAATCCCCACCTAAACCACCAAAACCCTTCACATTAGAATTCAAATTGCTCAACAACAAAAGGGCATGTGTTTGACTCCAATTATCATGAGATGTTGAGAATCAGATTCTGATTCTAATGATATCAAAATTCCAAATGGAACTCGAGGCTGTGGTGGTAAACGAATGGAAGTACTGCAAGGCACTAATTCTAGTACTGAGGTACGGTCGGTTTATTTTGCATCCTGCCAGCCAGGCCAGCCCTCGAGACGGTGGTGGTCTGTACTACATATGTGTACGGAGCACCTGGGCTTGGAACTGTTTGCACAGTGCTTCCATGATTCCCCGAAATGACCAAGCCTCGTGCGACAGTTTGCACAGTCACACAGTGTGCGGAACTGGCGTAGAGAGACTCGTGAGTAGGCAGCCCAGGGATTGTCGGAATGAGGGCGATTAACAACCCAAGGCGGGCTGGGCCGGCGTCTACAGATCTTGAGGCCCCATCCTCCCGCAAGGCACCCCTCCCCACATCCTCGTCTCACCTCTAAATCTGGCAGACTTCTGAAGGTGGTCCAACAAGGACGACAAATAGCCATGATGGCTGTCTGTGGACATGTGTATGCTGTGCTGGCAGGCGGGCAGAGGAGGCTGATAGGGCAAGGCCTGACGTGCTGTGATCGACGGTGCCGTGCTCAGAGCACGTCAGGGTGCGTCGCCCATCATGTCGGGAATCAGTCTCATGTATGTACTGGTACGGTACACGTGCCCGTAGCGCCGCGGCGCTGCCACAAAGAGCGCACTGTGGCAAGCTGCGATGCTGCGCGGTGCGACGCGATGCGATGCGATGAGAAGCGAAGCGAAGCGCTCAGCCTTTGGGCCTTGGCCAGCCAGCCCTCCAAGGTTGCTCGGTCGCAAATAAACTTCGGCGGCTCGAGGCTTCATCAGGTCCTGCTCCCTCCTTCTCTTTTCTCGGCCGGGCCAAGCCACGCCACCCCAGCAGATGCAGACAAAGTACTGTGTAGCTACAACACAGCACATGGCTGAGGATGCGAGGCTGCTGGACAGGACCCCTCAAGCAGGCCTGTGTCTATTTGCTTAACCCAAACCAACAGACGTATCAGCAGTCGGTGACGGCAACGGACGTGGGTGTGCATCTGACAGCTGAACCGAGGGGAAGGAAGCTTTGATTCGATGCCTTGGGGGCCGGTGCGGAGGATTCAAGGTTTGCGGATTGTTCCAGGGACGAAGAAGGGTCATGTTTGGTGTTGGTTACCGAGCCGCTGGTTTTAGGACCCCATTCCTCATGCCCGTGTCGTCCCAAATGCACTGAGCAAGTGAGCAACGCGGGTCGGTGGATGTGGTGGCTCGCCTGAAACTGGGGCCACTACTGCGGCAGAGGTGAACCGTGGCAGTGCGACGCTCTGCATGGGCACGGTCTCTGGTGTTCTGCAGAGGGGCCATCCTTACCGCACAGCAGGTTCGGCTTTTGCAAAGGTGCTCTTTTGACTTTGGGCCAGATCAGAGGCTGCCCGGTAACTTGCAACATTGGATGCCACCGTTCTTTTCATGGCGCTTTCAAAGCATCGCGTTGACTGTGCCGAGTACGAACCGAAGCAGCGACGTCTCGACGTCTGCTCGATGATGGCTGCTGTCGGGCAGAAAAAGAGGGTGGCCACACACAAAGAAGAGGCAGGGCAGACAGGCTGACTGACAGTACAGTGTGAATGTACATGGGTAGATACCTGAATGCTTGGCGTGTGGGTCGATATCCCAAGCTTGGAAGGTTCAAATCCCGTGTGGCCTGCAGAAGCTTACCCAAGCTGGCAGGCCACAGGCCAGGCCCCTGCCCTCTCATCCCCAAGTTCCCTGACATGTACCTACCAGCAGTACGGTCCGCAGGAAGGAACCTCGGATGGTCGAGGCAGGGACGCCCACCCAGCGCTATGACCATGCTCCACCGGGGAATGGAAGCACGCTTCCAGGGTTCTTGCTGGTGGGCCTTCGGGACGCCCATTGGTTCCGTAACCTTGGGACTGGCCCAGCTGAGAGGTCCCCAATGTCCCAGGTGTGCCGGTCCCAGGTGTCTGTCCCACACCCAGATGTCCAGATGTCCAGATGTCCAGACAGTCAGAGGAGACCACTCCCCGCCGTCCCAGTCCAGCGTTTCCTCCCGCCTCTCTCCATGGGCTGGTCCCCACTTGCCCCATGCCAGCAGCCAGCAGCCCATCAGCTACTGCGCAGCGCCAGCGTGGGTACCTGCCCGGGTACATGGTAACCTGGGCTGATCCCAGCCAGTTTCCTGCGCCGCCGCTCTTGATGAACCCACTACCACCCTCGTCCTCCGCCAATCTTGCATCCTTCTCCCACTCGCCCTCTCACCCTCTCCGACATTCGTCTTTCTCCCTCTCTCAACCTCACTCTCCGTCGCCCTCTCCCCCGTCCACGCCCTCTCGTTGCATCCTCCGGCTGGCTCCTCGATCATACGCCAGCAGGTCGGTCAGTTCATCGCCGTGCTGCACCGAGAGCGGTCGCTTTGGTCTTGAAACGCTGCTTTGGCTCCGTCGGCAGCCAGCGTCGGCCTTGTCACTTTCATCGCTTTGACCGAACTCAATTCCACCCGTTCCAATCCCAGCAGCACCGCTTCTTTTCCTTTTTCTTCTCACCTGGTTCTGCCTCGACTTGGCTTGCTTTGCAGTCTCCCGCCCCGTCAGTCACCAGAACAGGAACACAGGACCAGAGCGTAGCCAGAGTAAGCTTATTATTCCCGCCGGCCGTCCCCGCCCTCCCAAATTCTACTCTTCCTTGTCGTCTCGTTCATCTGTTCCCACATCTTTCCAAGCCCACACGGCCCCGTCGAAATTGTGACCGCCTCTGCGGACGAGAGCTATGCCATCGGCTACGCACGGCAGCCAACGACACATTTGCTAACCGTCTTGCTGGCAGCGGGGTTTATTGACTGTGTTATTCCTGAAGCGCAGGGTTTTCTATTGTGCTCTTTTTGGCTGTAGTGTATTGTTCTGTATCACCACTACTTCCCTTCGCGTACTCGGCGCACATCACAGCAAACATGGTTTCCATTCTCGGTCCACCCGCGCCGCCGACTCGGGAGGGCGAGGTCATGACCATCTCGAGAGTCACCCGGGACGGAAGACGCCTTCACTATGACCTTCAGGTTCTGCAGCAGCCGGAGCGGGCCCGTGCCTGCGGTTCTGGCCCAAAGTGTGAGACAAGCCAATAAACCTCCACCTTTTGACGCGTGCAGAACCAACTGACTGGGAAACCACAGCTTCTGCCGATCGCCGACCGGTTGATCCACCGCCCGTGGTGCAGATGAAGATATTCGAGGGCTCGCACAGGGAGAACGCCAAGGACATCACCTTCGCCTATAACGCGGACTTCTTCCTCTACGCTAACCTGCACCACGCCCACGATGTCGCCAGCGGCCGAGTCGCTCCACCCAGCACGCCCCCAGTGCTCACCGGTATGCCTGTGTCGAGCATGATCCTCCTGGACCGGCCAACCGAGGCGGGCTATTTCATCTTTTCTGACCTCTCCGTGCGCCACGAGGGCAAGTACTACCTCACCTTCTCCCTCATGGAAGAGGTCAAGGAGGACAGGGACAAGGATGCAGATGAGCCCATGTCTGGCACTGATGAGATTGTCGGTCCCGATATTGGTCCGGGCCAGGAGGTGCGCTGCTGGAACTTCCGAACGACCGTTCAGACGGACGACTTTGATGTGTACAGCGCCAAGAAGTTCCCAGGCCTACAGGAAAGCACGCAGCTGAGCCGCACCGTCGCCGAGCAAGGCTGTCGGGTGCGCATCCGTCGCGATGTTAGGATGAGACGCCGTGAGAAGGGCAAGGGCAAGGACACCAGTGCTCGGGACGACGAGTACTCTCGAGCAGCAGCAGCAGCAGCCTCTGCCGCCCCACCACCAGAAAGGACACCGACTATTCGCGGCCGGTCTTCCAGCAACGCCAGCCTTGAGCGCGCCCCGTATCCTCAGGACCTGCACCGCCGTCCATCGGGAATGGAGTTCGCCCCTCCGAGGCCGTCCTTTGCGGCGTCTGAGCCTTCCGCAAACAGGCATCTGACGTTTGGCGGTCAACCCATGGCATATCCTCACCCGCACTCAGTTCCTACCTCACCTTCATACCCGCCGCCCGGGACGCACTACGGTCACCGGCCATCGTACCCTTACAAGCCGGAGCCGTCGCCGACGCAGGCCTATACCCCTCAGACTGGCCCCGCCCCAAGAGACGTGTTCCAACGACCACAACCGGCAGCAAACCCACCGCCACCAGCACTGGCCCCGAGGCTCGAGCCGGACGTGGAGCCACAAAGGCCCCGGAACACCGTCCTGCCGCCCATCTCGGAGTTCGCGAACGGCGTTGCGCCGCAGCGCAAGTCCTCATACACCCCACTACCAATCGCTCCGATGCCGCCTCGTCTTCAGCAGTACCAGCCTCACAAGCCGGACATGGCTTCGCCCTCGAAGATGGAACACCAGATGGCGCCATACAAGATGGAGCAGCGTCACCCTTCGTATCACAAGACCGAATACGTGTCGCCGCCCCCGGCGCCTTCAGCATCGTACAGTGGACATCCGCTCCTGGCGGAACCGTCGACGTCGCGTAACAAGCGACGGCACGGGGAGGCTTTCTCGACGGCGGACTACGGGCGGCCCCAGCACGGCCGGTGGGAGAACGGAGTCCGCGAGTATAACTTCAGTGTCCCCGAGTACGACCGTGCGTCCGGAGACCGCGTTCCGGTCCTCTTCGCTCCGGTCCGGAATTAATCTGGGCATGTCCTGAACCTACGCAGCCTCACGGATGGGGCCTGCGGGGGAGAGGGTGCAAGGGTATGTGCCGCAATGTATTTCTCGTGTGGTGTGTGCTTTTGAAGGGGGTGAGGGAGGCATAACTCCTCGCGCAGGTTGTCCCTGCATCTTTCTTTTGTCTGATGGATGTCATTAATTGTAGGCGTCTTGGAATCCGGGAATGATATCCGAATCATGCTGGGACTAGGCGTTTTACTTTGTATTTTTGGCTAGTTTTGGGAGGGGCGGAGAGTGAGTCGGCAGTGCATTGGCAGTATAGACTGCCTTGGGACGGGGACTCCCTGTATTGCTCACCAAGATATTCTACTAGTATGGGAATTTCAGTGGATCAGCACTGGTCCTTGGTTTCGCTCCTGTAGACACGGGCTAAAAGTTTGGATCTAGATTACCAGTATCAGTCCTCATTTGTTTGGTCACAGCCATTCTTGTGTATTGTGTCTTGACGGGGAGGTTTTATGCGATGAGATGCTATTGTGTGGGGTGTCACCACCTATCATTGAATAGATGGACCACTGTCTCTGGCAACATGGATCAATAACATGTCTTTGGACACACAGGATCATGGGATGTTGTTACTCGTCAATGTTTGTTCCACCCTGCTGTGCTATGCCAGGTGCGTGTTTTGTGGGACCCTGTCGCGGGTGCAAGGGCCCATAAGCCATTGGCTGGCTGCGCTGCTGCCCCGCCAACAAGCCTCCACAGCCGCGCTCGTACTGGACTGCAGCCTAGTAGAGTGGTGCTGTATTGATTGGCCTTTGGAATTCCAGCATGCATCCGATCCTTCGCGACTCTCTGCCTCCAGATGTCAGCCGGCGGTCGAGGTCTACTCTCTTCGGCAGCCTGCACGCGTGCTCAGACAACTGGCAAGACTGTCCTCTCAGCTCGCAGGTGCTCGTGCTCGCCCATCGCGCTGGCCATCGGCGCGGCGCATCAAAGCACATTGCAAGCTCATTTCAATGCCAACACACACTCCCCCAGATCAAAGTAAACAAACACCCGAGCACGGCCCAGCCTCGGTCCATTGACCCATTGAACCAGAGGCGTCTGTCTGTTCATGCCGCCCGTCACGCCAGTCCCGTCCGCCTCAATTCCACCACAGCCGTTATCATGGCGCCCACACCGCAGAGCCGCTTCCTCGAGGGCTCCATGAACGACCGTGCCAGCAATGCCCCGCCACCCGATTTCCTCGGCCTCGATGCCGGTGCCACCGCCGAGTATGAGCGCCAGTTTGCACTGGACTGGCAGCCGCCGGATCTTGGCCTTCGCCACCACGGAACCCGCAACAGTTTCATGAGCGTCAATTCGGCCGCGTCCTCGGCCACGACGACCCGCAAGCAGAACGGCCCCTCCTTCCTCGCGCCGCTGTGGGGTGGAGTCAAGGAGAGGCTGAGTCTGAACCGCTCAAAGTCGTCCAACAACGTCCACGACCGCGACGAGGACAGCAGTTGTCACGGCCACTTCATATCGCCCACCTTCAAGCATCAGCGGTCGGAAAGCATCAATGTCGGCAGGCGCTCGAGACATGCTGACGCCGACTCGCTCGCTGCCAGCGGCGACGGCGCCAAGCTGAAGAAGTTCCCCAGCGCCGCCGCCATCCCCAGCGCTGCCATCCTCGACGTCAGCATGCCCGGCCCGTCCGTTTTCGATCCAACCAAGCGACCAACACGCGACGAGATAGCCGCCAACTACCAGAGCCTGTTAGCTAGTGGCTTCTTTGGGAACCGTGCCATCCAGTCCACAAGGTTCTCGCCGCCCGGCCAAATGCAGAACCGTTCGAGCATGCCTTCTGCCGACTCCTTCGCACAGCGCGTCGCTGAGCATGATCAACAAGGACAGCAGCACCAGGACGCTCTCATACTCCCTCCCCCAGAGCGAAGTCCTCCACCGCCACCCCCGAATCGGGAAGCACCGCCGCCACCTCCTGTCGCGCCGATGGACACGACCTTGCCGTCCTCGTCTGTCGGTGTGTCGTCGGGCTCTGCCGTCTTGTTCCCGCCCGGCTCCAAGAAACAGCAACAAGCATCAAGGGATATGCCACCACCTCCATCACCGCCGAAGCAGGGAAAGCCTGGCCACAAGCCATCTCTGTCTTTCTCCTCAGTGCCGTACACCTCAACACGCCCCGCTAACGAGCCTTCTGTCTCGCGTCCGTTCCGGCCTCCGCCAGTGTCACTTGCTAGGTTCTCGTTGGACTCTGGACGGAGGAGCTTTGATTTCCAGCTGGGCAGCGACGCGAACCGGGGCATCAAGCGCCCTTTTACGGCGACAAACGACTCCGAGATGTCCCTTGACAGGCCATCGTACGACATCATCAACGGGGACGGCAGTGGGTCGATGGTCACTGCCTCGGACGATGGTGGTCACGAGAGCGGCGCGCGCAAGCTGGTCAAGAAGCTGCGCAAGTCTGCCAGTCGGATCTCAATTGACCTGGGCAAGACCATCTCGCGGCCAGCTTCGTCAAATTTCGATGCAAATGACGGCGACGTGGAAGTCACCGACTCGTCCTCACTTCCTCGAAAGTCAATGTCATCCTCCATCCGGCGATCTTTCAGCTGGCGCATAGGACGATCAGCCCCGGACAGTAAGGATGACAGCAGGCACGGAGATGCCACCGGCAGTGGCGACAGCACTGACAGAGCCGTCGAAGCGCCCACTGCACCCCAATTCAAGAACGAGCGCTTCGTACCACCGTCCCTGTCGGTGATCATGGACGCCCCCGAGAGCCCCGAGCGGAACAAGCTCAAGAAGAGAGACATCCGCGGCCGCCGCCTGCGGCGCCAGGACGCGAACAACAGGTCATTTCCCGCGCCGCCTCTTCACCAGAGCCCATCCCCGTTCCTTTCGCCGCCGGGCGACGGCGACGTCGCGATGACGATGGACTGGCAGAGCACACGGCACTCGGACAGGAGCAAGAGCCGGAGCCGGAGCAGGCCGAGACGGTCGGAGCTATCGATGATGATGATGCAGTCGCAGCCCCAACCACAGTCTCAGTCCCAGCCACAATCCCGCCCGGGCACCGCGCACAGCACCGACAGCTCCTTCAGCTTCACCACCAGCAGCGCGGCCGCCTCGTTCGAGCCCCGCCGCAGCGCCGAGGTGGCGGCTGCCGCAGACGACAGGATGGACGGCGTCGAGACCGTCGAGTTCGTCATCCCGTCCTTCCACTTCCCCAACCGAATCCGTCCGGGGAATCCGCTCACCGTAATCCCTGATGCCAACCGCGGCATCCCCAGTGTGCCCAACATACCGGGCGAGTTCAGAGACGTTAAGATCGTCGCGAGGGAGAGGGGGGAGAACGGGGAGGACGATGTCGACGGCGACGGCGCTGGTAGCGGAGGGGCCCAGGCGAGCGCATGGCACAGCCCGCAGGCCGTGTCGTGAGAGGTTGGGTGGTGACACAGGGACGGCGACACGGGGACGGCGACCTGATCACACACAAACAAACCCAAGGCACGGGTTTGCCCGTGCGTGCAACCGGTGAAGTCCGGGGCCTGGAGTTTGCGGTGTTTGGATAGATGCATTTGCTTTGGTGCTGCGCCTTTTCTGCGATGTTTCTGCGGGCCCGGTGGCGGAGGAACAGAGTGATACATTCTCCCTTTCCCCGCCTCGAGGAAAATACCCCACCGCCTGCCTAGTTTTGTGCTGTTCAGTTTGGATCCGAGGTGTTGGTTGCATGGCCGGATAATTAAGAACGAGGGTAGACGACTGACCGACCGACTGAATGCTCAAGGACCGGTCGTCATCGGAAAGTTGGTCCGGGATGGGTCCCGGGCTTCTCTTCTTCCTTCTTCTCTTTAACGAATGTAGACGATTATGATGATGTAGAGATATATGACCTCGCGAATAAAACTTATATCGAAATCCACAAGTGTCTATTTCACTCCTTGGACGAGGGTTCTTGTTGCTCATGTGCGTTTACAGTACATAGACTACCACCAACGGTGAGTGAGGAGCATGGGCCATAGAAGAGATTGTTAATGATCAATTGACCACCGTCCTTTGATCATCTATCTCGGTATGATTCTGTGAAGATGAGTGCGTTGAGATGGAAAGACATGAGGGCCGATAGGATGGAAACATTAGTAGAATTCACTCGGCAGCAAACAAGCCCGTATCGAAAGGGTACACGATGCTGGGGAGAATTGCTTGCTGGCCTGTAATTTGATTTGGATGATTATATACAGGCTATCTCGCAACAGACTAATATAATCCAACGCAGCGATGCGATTAGATTCTTGGGTGCGAAACACTCGCAACGAGGTACTTCGGTCCATTAGATCGTCTATAAACCATGCACACGCTTGTGTGCCCTAAGCATGTGGGCTGGGAGGTGGGTGCCTGGTAGTTCAAGCTGTGCAGATGCTCCGAAAACCACAACCCTTATTTCAAACACCAACCGCCCAGAACCAAATTTGACCGAATCACTTCGCGGTTCCAATCCCAAGATTCTCCAATGTCAGTTTCCCACTACTATACGACCAAAGGAATGCACCAATCCACTGAATATCAAAAGAAGGCACCGCTCGCTAGGCACTGCTCAGCCAGTATGTCCACTCTGTTCGGCCTGGAACAATAGCTAGACCTCGCCAAGAACAAAACCACCAGCCCTCGGTACGACTTGTGGCTTCTGTGCCGGAGACACAAAACTCCAGGCGGCAGTGAAAATGCCGGGGAAGTGGCTGTACAACATCGCGCAAGAGATAACTAGCAGTAGCGGAATCCAAACGAAGAATAGGTTCCGGTCTCTGCTCAGCTTCTTCATGTTTTGCGCATGTGCCTGGCGGAGGTTGTCCTGTTGTTCCTTCGTGATGTTGTTCTTGCGGCCAATCTGTAACAGTTTCGGCAACTGTCTTGTCGTCTGCATCTCCTCCACGTAGGGCTCGTCCACCTGATGGTGTGTGGTCGATGCCTCCGGCTGATCGTACAGCGTTGCGCACTTCCTGTCCGCATCATAGTCGGCGGCAGCCCGCGCAGCAGATTCTTGTTTGCTGTCCAATTCATCTTGGGAGATCTTCCTGTCTTGCTGTCCACCAGGGAAGATCTCATCATACGCAGGTGGTAAGACCGAGGACGGCATCAGGGAAGACAAGTCCCACCATCGGTTCTCCTCCCCTGGCGCAACAGGGCGTGGGCCTACAATATTCGGCAGAAGTGCTGTCATGCGCTGCCTGTACGCTTGGTAGTCCGGCATCGCCATCATGTTAGGCATCTGTGGCAGGTGTGGGAGGTTGTGGAAATGTGTCGTCATGGACTGTTGAAGCTGTTGGAGCTGGTCCCTGAAAGCCGCCATGGCGACCGCCGGCGAGGCCAAGCCGCCTTGCTCGGGAGTATTTGGTATATCAATGACGGACGGTCTCGCACTCGGACCCATGTTGCCCCGCGAGGACCTCCGCTTCATCTGCAGCCATGTGTCTTCCTCGTAGTCTTCATCCGAGCTGAAGGCGGCAGTGTCTTCTGACTCGGACAGTTCACTGCTCGAGAACTCGCCGGATGAAGGATACGCGCGAGGAGGCTCCCAGAAGGAGCGCAGTGATGTGGCACTGTTGGCACGGCTGTGAATCGTGCTGCCTCTTCTTCCTGCACGCTTGATGGCGCGGATAACGTCCCGTGTCGTGGCAACATCAGAAGCAAGCAGATTCTGCCGTGTCTTGAGCGCAGGATCCGCCTTGTGCTGGATGAGCCGCCTGACCAGCTCGGGGTGGTTGTGCATCGCGGCGTAGTGCAATGGGGTGTAGCCTCCAGCGTCCTGTATGTTGGGATTGGCGCCTCTCACCAGTAGACCTGCGGTAAATCGATGGAGTCCAAGCACACATGACAGGTGTAGCATCGTGTGTCCAGTCTTCCGGCGGAGATTAAGGCGAGCTTTGTTAGTGCTGTCATCCATGTCTAAGAGATCGAGTACGTGCAGCAATTTCGTCTCCAAGTTCATGTTGTAACCCGAGGGACCACCGTTGAAGCTGTTGCCGTTCAGAGCGGGAGAGTTTGAGTTGTCAATGATCCGACTGACGAAGCCACGCAGTTCATTGGTGTTCCCTGTCAGTTTGTTTGAAAGCACATTCAGGGCAAGGCGAAGCAGGTGGTTCTCGCTATCGTCCTTGTAGGTGAAGGTGGCCTGCGGCCTGTTTTGCAGGGATGGTAGGAGCTGAGGCTGGCCGTTGGGGCCCCTGAGGCTAACAGGGACTGTTCCGGCCACATGGTAGGGTGGCAAGAGACAGTGAAGAGCCTGCTCGCCCCAGAACGTAGTTGTGGTGGCCTTCGTGTCTCCAAACATGACGTCCAACCCTTGGTAGAATCCGGAGCCGAGTATAGTAACCTCGATTCCGCCGGTCGTCGGGCCCTCGTTGGGAATGACCTTGTGGATCACAGACATGGGCATCGGCTGTCTCAGCTGATTGGTGTTTGGGAATGGAGCAGGTACGGGAATGCCATGGGCCAACATTTGGCCGACTTGGCTGAGCTGCGGCTGTTGCAGCCCACCGTGCCTCAGCCCGCTAGGACTCGGCGGTCTGCTGGTATGTGCCGAAGGAGGAGCAGAGAACATCGGCGTGGCTGTCAAGCTATCAGAAGCCGAGGAGCCATTGGCATCCGGAAAGACGACCTGTTCACTGCTGTTCGGGGTGGGTGGTCCCACTGAGAATGGTGCGTTCGGAGCCGTCGCGTTTGGGATGAAGCTACCATCACCGCCACCGTCGGAATAGGATATCGTACTTGGTGGCGTAAAAGGAGACGTCGAGGACGAGGGTCCTGGCTGCCCATTTTGCAGACCGTTCGGTGGTTGCGTGGCAAAGCTCGCCGTCTCGAGACGGGTCATGTGGAGAGTCGTGGGCAGCTTTGCGCCGCTTGATTTCCTCTTCTTTGCTGACGGGCCTAATTGACTAGGTGAAGGTGGTCTCGAAAGAACTCGCGGGGTCGGCACGGCAGAGGTGCGTTGAGATGAGGTGCCGGAATGGATCGGCGGAGGTTGCAGAGCATTCGCACTGCGCTTCAAAGCCTGTATATCGGATGTCGACTGCGACTGGCGGAATGGGTGCCCAGGTTGGATGGCGTTCATGTCATTAATGCCGCTTGATGCTGTGGGAGCCACTGCGGCGGCTGACGGATCGGTGGCATCACTCGCGACGATCGAGTTGATAGGGTTTGGGGGCGGCTGTGTTTTGTGATCGTCTGTGATCATGATCGAGGGGGATAGGCCCTGGGTGACAACCTGACCGAGGTGGTCCTTGAGGGTGAAGATGACCTGGAACCCGAGTTTCTCATGGTGATGGCGACAGTAGCAAGCAATCCGCATCGGCGCCTCGATCTGCAGGGTTCCGGAGGGCCTGATCTCTTCCGGCGGGGGCTGCTGCCACTCCTTGACCTCCTGGGTGTTGAAAACAATGACCCTCTTAGTCTCGTCCTTCTTCCAGTTCTCCTCCTCCTCTGGCTTCTTGACCTTCTTACGATTGGCACGCTTGTGCTCTCGCGTGACACAACCAGGGCAAATGTGCACCTCACCGCCATTTTCAGGCTTGTCATCACCCTCTGGCTCAGCCCTCACTTCCACGGGATGTCCGGAAACCGCAGCACGAGCTAATGCCTTGTCTTTCAGCCCGGGTTTGGCCATGGCGCTGGTACAGACGAGCTGGGTGAAGAGCTCGAGCGTGTCTGGTGCGGGTGCGGGCCTGGGTTTTGCCAGCAGCTTGGGCTTCGATATAGTATGCGGCGGGAGGTGTATCTTCTTAACGCCCGCTGGCACAGGGTACAGGGTCATCTTGATGGGAATCTGGGTCTCCACGCGAGATTTGGGAGGGATCGAATGGATGGTCAATTGGGGCCTCTGCGGTGCAAAAGAAGGCTGCTGCATCATCGAAAAGCCCATATTACCGGCGTCTGGTGCGGCCACTGCGAAGTCCATCGGCCCGGTTGCCGTGCGGTTTGGTGATAGTGAGTTCGCACCGAACCATGTGCTGCCTGACGGAAGGCCACTGAAGTCGGTTATCTCATTTTCAGCAGAAGCGAAGTTTGGTACCGCGGACGGCGAGGACCCTTGGCTGAACACCATGTGTGAGGCTGGCGACACTTCTCTGGAGCCGGCGGTGCGTAGGCCGTTCATGGATTTGCTCAGAGAGTAGTTCTGCTTCGAATATTGAGAATGTAAGCCGAGCAAAATCATGGGACGGGCTGCTGAACTTACCGAGTGACGCTTGTTGCGGTAGGAGTAGGGAGACTGTATGGACTGTGGAGAACTCTTGAAAGAGAAGACATTATGATTCTCGGTATCCTCTGGGGGAGACTCGTCCGAGGCGTTGGCAGCCATGGGGCTCTGGCTGCTGTCTGATGGGCTGGAGGAGTCGTGCCTGGGAGCAAATTGCGCGTCGCCGATGTCTACGTGCTCGCCGTATGGAGACTGGTCAAGAGCGGCAGGGTTGATGGTGCCGTTGGCGTTGTCGAAGATGGAGGGCATGTGGTCGATATCGACAAAGTCGCCGTGGTCCTCCCAGTCCAGCCTTGGCTGTGAGTCGAGCTGGTCCCACATGCCGGCCATGTCGACATCGCCGCCGTTCATAGCTGCCGCTGACAGGTTGGAGCTGTCAGTCCTGTGTGTGGTGGATGAGTCGGAGGCGGAATCTTGGTCGGAGGCGGTGGGTGAGGGGGCGGAGGGGATATGGCCGGGTGTGGACTGCAGGACGGGCTGGGCCTTGGGCTGGGAGAGATCGGGGTTCGATTGGATGAGGTCGAGGAAATCAGCAGACCCGTCGAGGCTGAGGTCGGGGTCGAGTTCAGAGTAGGCGTCGTAGTTGATGAAGCTGAGCTCGGACATGGAGACACCGTCGTTGGGACTGGTGGGCGGCATGACCAGCGACAGAAGCGGTGCAGGGCGTCGTCAGTCGGACTGTGTCCGACCTGGATCCCGACTCTGCGCGTTGCGAGGTGTGGGATTACGGGTTCGGAGCTGGGCTGGGTTGGTCTTGGGCGGGTGCTGTCCAGCGGTTGCACGACTTTGGTGATTTCTCAATCAATTGGGCGTCGGATTGAGTGCGGTGGCTGCCGTCGCTGCCGTTTGGCGTCGGCGTGGTCTGTGGGAAGCAGCCGTGGGTAGAATGATGGGGCACGGGTGTGTGTAGCAGCGATGTGGGAAGAGTCAAGTGGCGTTTATGGGAAAGAATGGATGACAGGGCAGAAGGAAGCGGAGGAGATTTCCTGGGATGGAGGGCAGCCCGCACCGGCGGGCCCCAGCACCAGACAGCACGAACAGCAACAGCACGCACTGCGCGGACAGCACGCAAGCAGGGCAGGCTGGTGGAGACTCGGGGGGCACGCAGCACCAGCGCTGAGTGGAGGACTGGCTGTCTGGCAGGTTGGGAATGCTCGGGGAGGCGGTAAATAACTGGGGACAGGGGACCTTGGATCTGGACCAGGTGGGCTCTGGGCCGTGGGCCGTGGGACCCTAGAGGTTGCAGGTGTCGTACGCAGCAGGAGCGTGGCTGTAATGCTACCAATCCAGGTTCCGTCTAGCGCGGGTCGCGAGCAGGCACGGTAGGTAGGTCAGATACCTTGCAGTACCATGCGGTGCCATGCAGCAGGGACGCCCAGTATGGAGGGACGCACCTCACCAGATGTACTGCCCTTGTATGTAGATGAACCATCTGTGTGTGCCGTATCTACGGATGCACTGGGCATGACTGGCTCGTCCGAGTTGCGGGCGGGCGTTTGCTCGCTTCGATAGGGCTTCATTTGGAACAAGCAAGTTGGGTGTTCCATCCTCACCCCCCTTGGATAGTATAATAAACAGCGGAGACAAGGGAGTGAGTGACTGCCCGTCCGACCATCTATCCACCCACCTGTCAGTTTATCTATCCATCCATCTTTATCTGGCTCTGCCTCTGGCTGTCGAGGGTGACCGACCAGCTCACCCGAAATTGCCCGCCGCGATGGGATATGACGGGCTGGCGGGATGGGATGAGGATCCAGGCAAGACAAGATGCACACACAGGTCTTGGAATAAGAACACGGACAAGTCAAGTGGAGTTGGCAGAGCTGCTAGCGCGGCGACAAGAAAGAAGAAAAGAGGCTACTGCAATCCCGTCTCCGCGATTATTAGTCTACAGATTACTGGGCAGGCCCCCCACACCGTCCTCCCCAAACCTGAGTCTGCCCTGCCTGTCCTTCCCGTCTGTCTGGTCTGAGGGATCGAATCGGTACCTAGATACCCGACCGATTGCAGCTCCTGGACCCTGGCACGCCGGGGGCTCTGACTTCTGAGACCCGTCTGTCGATGGATATCTCTGATTCTTATACCTACATTCCCCATGGGGACGGCCAGAATGGCATCTTCCGTCCGTGTCATGTCTGTTGTCTCCCTTTTTGCAACCGTCGTCTCTGAGACTGCACTTTCTTTTTTTCTTCTTCTTTTGGCCCTCTTGCTGTCGGTGCCCGGGGCTCATCTTGTTGTCCTTGCCTGGCCCACGCCTAGAAAACGTTGTTGTGCTCATACGGTCTAGTATCAATGATTACATGCAGGTACTGTGTTATATTGCAACGTAAGCCAACAAACCTTCCTGCCCTCTTAGATAGGGTACATTGCTTGCCCATCATGTGTGTGCATGTGCTCTGCCAGCCAGCCAGCTTGTTGATGATGTAGCTGTATGCCCAGGTGGCCAGCCTGGGCATGTCCGGGGGCCAAGCCCTCGCAGCCTCCACAGCCCTCACAGCCGTCCCACCACGCAAGCTGGAGGCCATGCATCCGGCATATGCGGTACAACTATTCGCAATCCCTTGCAACGGCTTGCCTGCCTGCCTGTCCTGTCTGCCCTGTTGGCTGCCAGTGCAGCTGTATCTAGGTATCATTTGCCTGCCTGGACAATGAGCTTGTGCGGCCACACGGGGCAGGGCCTGACGTACAGCACTTGCAGGCCGACCAGATTTGATGTCACCGTCACTTCCGGACAAGGTAATGGGTGCTTGTAGCCCGTCACACAGCAGCCTTGTGTGCATTATCAGCCCGACCGACACCGCTGCTGCAGCAGCAGCAACTGTAGCTACTGCAGCTGTGGCTGTGGCTGTGGGCTCTCTCCGCCCAAGCAGTCCAGGGCAGGAAACAAGGAGGAGGATGAGCAGGATGAGGAGGTTCGTATACCCCTCACCCAACTTGCAGCTTTCAAGCTCCCCTTGTCCATCGGCTGCCCCCAACGCCTTGCGATTGCTCTCCGGCCGAACTCTCGCACAAAGCCTCTGCTGTGTTCAAACGTGATGCTCCCCCGCCTGGCATGCAGGGCCTGCATGAGAGGTGACCTTCTTGCAGGCGGCCGTGCGTTCCGGTCTGGCACTACCTAAACCATCCGGGATTTAATTCTACGACCAAACTCCCGCTCCCTTCACCAAACCCTGATCGCGGTCGGTCGGTTGAACTGGGCATTGTTTTGCGAACTGTCAATTGGCCATGACAGCACGTCCCAAAGTGGTTTGTGGCCTAGGCCCCTTTTGACCCTGCGACTGCCCAGTGCCTAGCAGCAGAGAGGTGGGTGTGTAAGTGGGAGTGAGTGTATTTATGTTGCCTAGCCATGACGACGACGGCGTATCCGGTGACTAACTGCTCTACACAGGAGCTCGCATCATTATTACCACAACTGAGTGGTCGCCACTTCAGAGTGACGAGTTGAGCACACCTCCGACACGTCCACATCCAAGGGCATCCCGGCAGAGAGAACTGGCAGGTGTTGTGACCTGCATGAGCGTTGACGCGAATGGCTAAATATTAACTCTGGTGCTCTGCCTAGCCGACCCCAATCGGGTCCAGGCCCCATAGGGCCGTTTCCCAACTACTGCTTCAACGACGGCGAAAATAATTAGGAGCTTGGTTTGCCGAAGCTGGGCTCGAGCTCGCGCGTGCATAATCGACGATGATCGCGTCTGCAGCTTGGGAATCATTGTGGCTCTTGGTGGTACATGATGCTGCATTGGCAGCCCCCGCCTCCATGGAGCTGAACGATGTTGCAGTGGGCGTTGATTTTCAATGTACTGATCTCCAACGCGTCAAATCTCCACAGGTAGCTTCTCACTCTGGCATAAGACTGAGGCGGCGAAGCACCTCCATGCTGTGTCCAGAGCCGGCCAAGATGGTCCCCCTGCCTTCAACGTCATCTCGCCCACCGGCTATTAGGTGCCAGTCAGCGGCAAACATGATCCGCAACGCCATCTCATGGACCCTGCCTGGCCTGACTGCTCGACAATCTGGCACTAGGACCAGAATCTCGATCAGTTTGGGTGGAGAGACGTCTCCAGTTCTTCAATGATCACAATCACGAAGACTCGTCATGAAACCGTATCGTGCGGCTCGTTAGGCCTGGAGCGGGCCCAGGAGAAGGCGGCGGAGGCGTAGGAGCCCTGTCAATCTCCTGCCCAGGCATATGCGGCCTGATCGTCCCTCTCTCGCCCCTCAGCTGGTCGCACGATGCGACCTCTGGCCCGGGGCGCTCTGGAGGAGATTGTATCTGCTGATCCTGTTGTGCCGGAATGCCTTCCGCTGGAATGACTGTCCCACCGGTGCGCCAAACAGCCCTGGCGGGGCTAACACGAGACGACCCTCGGCTGTCCAGTTCAGATGAGTTCCTTTGATCACGATTCTGAGAATGGTGCCGTGATGTAGAGAAGGTCGGTAAGCGTAGAGTAAATCTGTCCAGGCGGCTCCTAGTGCTCGTAGCCACAGCGGTATCTGTATCTTCGGAGAGGCTCCGGGAAATGGTCCTTGGTAGATAGTATCCAAGCTTGCCTAGCGGTATGCTGAGGCCATGGACGACCTGTTTGGGCTTCCTATTAGAACCAAGTTGTGTAACAAATTGTTGTATGGGTAGGGTCTAGACTTGCCACACTGCAGATGCATAGGAACCAGACAATTACAAGCACGGCTTCCGGCAATTTGTTTACTGCAAGATCTAAAATTAATTATTTCCGTTCTCGGAGCGGAGGACAGAGCAAGAGCGTTGTGATACAAGCTCTGGGTTTCGAGCCCTTCAGTGCCTCTTGTAACGAGGCACGACAGCTGCGCTGATACATCACAAAACATGCATCTATACTTGGCCGCTTGAGTGGGGGTTTAGGATGGGGGTGTTATCACTTACCATCAGACCTAAGCTTCCCATTGTCATCTCGCAGTGTGTCCAAAAACTCCTGAGTGATGTACAAGTAGAAGACAGCAGACACTCCAATCGGGCCAAAGAAACCAACAAATATGGCCTGGCGAGCGCGCTCAATCTGGGGTATCTTCTTATGAATAGCGTATACCCAGGGCAATCTCCGGAAGATTAGGATGAGGATGGCCAAAGGCACGAGCCGGTAGAGTGGGACCACATCACTGTGGAGGAACTTGCCCCAAGGAGCAACCGCACCATACCAGATGAAGATGCCGATGTTTAAAAGCATGTCGATGGTGGGTTGAAGGGAGTCGTCCATGGTCTCCAGACGGAACCAGTCGTCCCAGGTGAAAGCGTTCCCTGCGATGAAGCACGCCAGGACACTGTAGACTGTGATGAGCTTTTGTACTCAAAAGGGGGCAGGATATGTAGGACACTTACTCATCGGTTCCAATCATACCACAAGTGCCGGTAATGAAAAGTGCAAGCGAGAAGACGAAGACGAGGAAGCTCTCACGGTCAACAAAGTCGTGCTTCTCGGCCCCTGAGCCTCGGTCAGTAATGATGCGCAACCACAGGCATGTGCCGGATCCTGGTGGCCACTACTCACAATGTAGGAGCTCCTTCGCGATCCATCCCACAGCAGCGCCATAGACTACCGACAAGAGGATCGTGTAGCCCAAGTTCTCACCAAACCACAGGCCCATCGCCATGCGGGCACCTCCCGGTGCCGAACCAGCCCCATTGCCAGTGTACTTGATGAGATACAGGGCCAGGAACAGGAAGGGATATCCCAGGCCATCGTTCGCCCCAGACTCAGCAGTAATGATGTGCTGGAGATCCTTGGGGACGTTGAGATCGGCGAACCTCCCCTTGACAATCACGTTGGACAAGACTGGGTCGGTAGGAGTTATACACGACGCTACGACAAGCGCGTGCAGGAAGGGGAGGTTGGGGACCAGTGCCCAGACGAGGAGGCTCGTGGAGAGCCACATGGCCGCCATGATTGGGCCCAGGAGGATAGCGAGTGGTCTCCATTCCGTTTTGAGATACCGGCTAGGAAGCTGTACTCCCGCCAGCACGAGCTGAACACCAAGCACGAGGCGTGAAAAGTAGAGGATGATCAAGTCTAGACTCTCCTGGGATCCGCTGTGACACAACTCGATCAACTTGGTCCTTGGTGCTTGGGGTTGGTGTACGGTGCCTACTCACGCGTATTCCAGTGGTCTGATCAGGTTACTCGCATGGGGCGAGAACGCTGCACCCGCCAGGAGCGATATCACTGATTTGCGGTTGGGTCAGCCTGAGGGACAGTCTCTTATTTCTCCGAGGCGCAATAACGAAAGCGAGACGCGGTGCCTCCTCGCGTACAAACGGGTGCCGGGCACAACTCACACGCTTCGGATAGGTAGAAGTGTTCCTTGCATAGGTATGAGACCAAGCCGAATAACGAGATCCATCCACCAAGGACTGATAACACGATGTTGAAGTTGTTTACCTCGAGGGTCGGCATCTTGAAACTGCAAAGTTTAGCCGAGTGGCGGCGGATGAACAGCGTGCAGTCGGGCTCGTCTACGTCACCCCGGAACACTCCTTGCCGGTCAACGAGTCCGGCGTGGATTGGTTGACTTGAGTGATCGAGACAGAATGGAACTTATTGGGTTGTACAGTCGACCTGTCAAGTGGGTCTGAGAGGTGGGAGCGTCCCCAGAGATGCCGTGCGTCTTCGCCCTGACCGCTGCTTTGCACCCTCGGTCAGCTCGAATCGAACGCGGTGTCTGTCCGATAGCACCCGCTGTTGCTCCAGGCCTTCTTGCTCGCTGTCCGATGAGCAGAAAGGGAAGCGACTGTTCTGTAGTTTCCGGCTGGCGGTAATAGAACCATGACGTCGTCTGAAAGCACAGACACCGGGCAACTAGAGTCTACACCGTCCTGTCAAAAAGATAAAATATTTTCCGGCCCAAGCATCCCGTTCACCGATAACCGGCTAGAGCAGCGCCGAGGTGACCGGCACTCATTTCACCGATCTGGAATCGCTATCCGGCCTTACGGTACGTGGCCGACGTTCTTTGAAAGGCCAGAATATACACCTTAAACACAATACATTACAGGACTCACCCTTCAGACTGACGACCTGCCTGATACGGCAGATGCACATTTAACATATCGAACAATCTTTCCATCGAAGCCTTCATTGAAAGAACTCATTCTTATGTGCCTGAGCGCAAGTAATTGTGTACAGCTGAACCGTCTCTAAAATGTAGCTCGAGGCCAGAATGTCGGCAAACGCAACCTACAACGCCGCGCCCCTCCTGGAAAAAAAAAATTGGTTGTGAAGACCTGTCCATCCCAGATCGCCAGGAATGTCCAGCCACAAAGGTCCTCATTTCTCTGCAAGCCGTAGAGCCAGTGCAGGCCGTTCCTGTGCTTCCAAACAGTTCACACCGCACCAGCTCTATGATACAATACTCGACACCTGCGTCGCTATGACACTGCGAGGACCACCCCCTAAGGATGCGAGTTCCCAGAATGAACACATTGCGGGCTCCGTGTATCGTAGAAGAATTCTGCCCGTGATTCCCGACCCAAGGCTCGAGCGGGCGCATTTGGCCGTGATGAATGTCGAATAAACCCCCCATCCGAGAGATACCTCCTCAACGGCGTCCCCTGCCCGACTTGGCCATGTTGGCGCCGCCGACGGCGAGCTTGTCGGCCGAGATGTTCCCCGCGCTCGACTCGTGGCCCTTGATCCACTTGATCAGCGTCGTCGTGCCGTGGCTCTCGCGCTCCCGTATTTTGACGAGCACCGCCTCGACGAGATCGCGATTCTGCACCTGACCCTTGTGCGTCTTCCAGCCGTTCTTCTCCCACTTCACAAACCACTCTGTCACGCAGTTGATAGCGTACATGGAGTCGGACCAGATCATCACTCCCTGGTCCACGGGAACCGTCTCGAGCGCTCGCAGAATTGCGGTCAGCTCGGCTCGCTGGTTGGTTTGGGGCGTTCCTGACAGCCGCTCAGAGATATTCCTGCACGATGTCAGATAAGGTTCATCTGATGGGGGGAAAGGCAGCCGGTGTCAGATGCTGTTACGTACCTTGGGTCGCCGTCGCCGAAGAACACACCCACGCCTGCCACAGCCCCAGTCTGCCCGTTCGAGAGGGTGCTGCCGTCAGTGTAGATCTCGAGCAGGTCCTCGACGGTCTCGCCGGTGATAGCCAGAGCAATCTCGTCACTCGACAGCTTGGTCCTCTTTGCTGCGGGGCTCACTCCAGCATCGTCTTCTTCGTCCTCGTCCTCATCCTCAAAGTCGAACGTCTCCTCGGGCGCTGGGCCAGCACTCAGCTGGATGCTCTGGATCCACTCTTCGGCCGCCTCCCGCGTCTCGAACTTCTTGTACTTGGGCGCCTTTACTCCCACATAAGCCGCCTGCGCTTCACTCCATTCCGTGTATACACCTGGCTTGTTGCCGATCGCGACTGCGTAGAAACGAGTGGGTGCGATGCCGGGGTTGGGGTTCTTGCCAGCCGCGTAGAGCTGAGCCTCCTCACGCGTGCTGAAGGATTTGTCTGTTCAGAGCTGCCTTGTCAGTGACGGAACGGTGACGGCAGTTGGGTTGCTGCTGAAAGGGTTGAGGCTTGAGAAATGTCGGGGCGAGGGCCCGAGGGGGGGGGGCTCGAAGGGTCGGTAAGTAGCTCACAGTTAGCACCAGCAAAACCGTTGGTCATGGCCTGGCACTCAGCCCAGGACATGTAGACACCGGGAATCTTGCCCGCGCGCACTGCGTAGTATCTCTGCTCGCCGGGCCTGCGCTTTCGCTTGACGGGGGCTGAGTTCATCTTGCTGGCATCGTTCGCCATTGCCGGGGCGGTAGGCGCGTCGCCTTTCTTAGTTCTTGCTGCGGGCATGGTGGTCGCGCGTGTCGCAAGACGGTTCGCTCGGCGGAGTGAACGTAATTGCGTCCGAGTCAAGCTGGCGGTCTCGTAGGTTTCAATCCAGAACGTGGTCGTTGGCGAACGGCTGCGGCGGCGGGCAGTCTGGGGCAAAGGGTCGGGAGGGGGACAATGAAGGGGGAATGTCCGTGCTATGCCTTTGTCAAAACTGGTGAGAAATGCCACGGATACACGCGTCGGAGGTCGCGTCCGTCGCGAGAAGTGTTCACATATGTTCCAGACAAGTTGTTGCCCCTTCAGCATCGGCGTCTGTGCTGGTTGTTGGGTTGATGTCCAGCAGTTTGGAGGGGGGCCCCCGCAAATGAATTTATCGACCAAACAGGAAGCGCCCAGCTCCTCTGCTGGGATACTTGTTATCTGTTCCACTCAACCACCTTTAAATGCACTCGATCAAGTTGTGATCGTGATTTAAATCAGCAAAACAGTCTTGATACGCAAAGATACGAGAGGCTACAGGGCCAGAGAAACGGCCTGCTGTGAAAGCTGATCAGTAGGCTTAGGTGGTTGTGCTGTGGACGAGAAAGTAAATGCCATCAGGAAGAAATCAAAACAGAAATGCGGTAGACACAGAGCCTTTGTCTGTCCAGTTATCAATTTTGCCAGCCGAAAATCTGAGTAAAGGAAAATGTTGGGTATGACTGGGCTACTGGAATATCCCTCCACGTCTCTGCTTCTCTCTCACTCAACCTACCCGCCCAGTTGCCTGTCAACGGGCATACGAGTGTAAATGTGAGACATCGCTCTTTCACATGCACTGGTACTGACCGGAGTGATTGGAACTTTTCAGGCTAATCTGTGTAAGATTCTTTGCGAGGATTAATCTCAAGGCTTGCCACTCGGCAACTCCTGAAAGGTGCCGTAGACTGTAAGACCGGCACGCGCTTGATGCTGTCCTTGGTTCTACTCCTAACGGCTCACCCTCCATAGGCCAACTATCTAGATATGGTCATGCCTACCGCGGCCCTGAATTGGATGGTTCTGGTTCCCTGCTAGGCTCCACATCCTATCTGAAAGAAGGCAGGCTCCTCCAGCTGCTGCAAAGTCCCGTGACAATAAAGCGGTCAGTTATCTAGGCGGTGATTTGTTTGCAATGCTCAGCATCCAGCCGTATTTGCTTCCTGAAGATAAATAGCTTCGATGCGGCTCTCGTACACACAACTCTTTCTGTAGTAGAGCAACAATCGCAGGACTTATTCCGCTTTTATCGGTAGTGGGAATTTGTCCCTGTAGCCCTAGTACCGAAGCCTTTCGCAGAGCACGACTGAACCTTGCGGCTGGAAAATCATGTCCCAAAAGCCTAGTATCGCTCATAAGCCATCTGACAGCCGGAAGATCTTGCCTCGAGGGCTTGCAGGCCGAGTTAAGGGGATGACGGGCCGCACCCACGAGGTTCCTTTCGCTCATTATCTCCCTCCATGGTTGCTAGTGCTCCGATTGCAACTTTGCACAGGTCAAGCATGGACTGTGGGGTGGACGTCGTGATGTTGGACCGACTTTTTGCCCTCCCATTCCCATGCAACCAAGCTCCAATTGAGCTCTCTGCGCCAGAAGAGTCCGAGGCCATGTCCGCCGCCAAACTCTGCCAGATGTGGCTGATTGTGCCCACGGACCTCCGATGTCATGCCTCCTGTCAAAGTCATTCGCTCACTGAACACGACCTTGCCCATGCGCGAGTGCAGAATCGCCATGGAGCACATCACGCAGGGCTCATGGGTAACGTAAAGCTCAAGGTCGTGACAGAGGTATCCGTCCGGCGTTGGATGATCCTCCTTAAAGACCTTCTGCTCCTCATCAAGTAGAGGCTTGTCCTGGAATGCCTCGAACTCCAATATCGGCTCGGGCCCTCCGCTCTCCCTCTGCTCTGACCGGACGAGCTTCTGGGCGACCATGCTGATTGCCCGCATAACGGAATGGGCCATCGGATTGCCGGTGCTGCATGTCTTCGCTTGCTTGTGCCACCGAGCGTCGGCTGCTAGAGCCACGATGCGGCAGCCATCTGGACCACGATGAACGATGCAAGCGCCCATGGGCTCACCATAACCAGTCTCTTTGCCCTTCTCGGCGACTTGGTGTGCCAAGCCCACCCATATGGACGCATCTGGTCTAATCTCGTCCGTATACCGGGTCACCATGCTAGGGTGGGGACCAAGCGGGTTGTTCTTTCGGTACACACAAGGCCAATATTGCTCAGACCACATCGCAGCCTGGATCTGGGAGGTTGGGGCCAGAGATGGGACAGGAATAGTAGAGAGCCACGGCCCACGGGCTGACCCATTGGCATCAACAAGTCCCTCGACCGAGCACAGACCGTTGAGCAGCTCTTGTTTGGATAAGTTGGCTGTGGGTCCGACGATAATGTAGATCCATTGCGATTTTCCTGTGTGTATTTGTCTGCTGCTGGCGTCGTCGTGCATGAATTGCAGCTTCAGGTGGGCAGGTAGGTCAACGGGCTTCGCACATCGACGCAAATGAGGCATGCCTTTAGCAATGGCCTCAGGCAGGAGATTGCGAAGCAAGCTGCAGAAGAATTAGATTAGTCCACAGGATCCTGGGCCAAGGAAGCCAGTTGGGCAGAAGGGAGCTCACGTAATGACGGCGTTCGCGCTCTTGACAGGCACTCGCGTGATGACCACGTTGACACAGCGGTGGTCGTCACGAAGCTCCAGTGTGGTCTTCAAAGGGATCAAGACGCCGTGGCTGATACCGGCTGGCAAGATGTCTTTAACCACCTGCTGCTGGGCCGCTATGATGTCGTCCATGTTCTTGGAGGAAGCATGAGTATCCACGGCGGCCATGGTGCCAGCGTTCGAGCAAAGTATGCCCACTTTGTCTATGACTTCTTATTGGGTGGTCGTCGGCAGAGGTCTGGTATCGCGTGAAGCTCCAAAAATGGCCTAGTATCACGCCAGGTCGGTACTCTCACGGCGGTCGTAGGCAAGCAATCAGTGGATGCTGGGTCGAGCTCGGGACCAGCTCGTCGAAGAATGCCTTTGTCGAGATCTCCTAGTCTTGGCAGGTGCGCATGGTGCTTCGCGATGTAGTTTGATTGGATTCGAATGGGCGGCGGTGGGAGAAAATGGGGAGGAGGGAAGGAGCATGCGTAGATGACTACAGTGCGAGGAACTATTCTGGTATGAATGAGCCGCAACGGAGAGGCAGTAGAAGAATTTCGTCACACAGCTCTTTGGTGAAGTGTGACAGAAGGGAAAGTTCGATCCATGTGGTCGCGCAAAGTCAAGGCTGTCGTGATTCTCGACGTGATTCTTTGGAGGGCAATCGCGAAAATGCGGCAGATCTTATCAGCAGGTTGCATTATGTGGGGCGCACAGCTCTCTTCAGGTACCCAGGTACCCTTAGCGACCCAATTGCAATGCCCCCAACGATTGCGGGTCCAAGGGACCCCCAAACTGACAGGCACCTTGATGGCCAACGCGGGAGAGCTACCGAAAAGCAGGCAAGTGCCTTTGGGGACAAAACTACTTGCCTCGAGAGGTCTTTGGATCGCAAGGTCAAGATGCCGATAACCACAATTGCATTATCAGAGTGCACAAACTTTTGTCATCGAACAGCATCACCAGGTATATCGGACGAATGTACACACTAAATCTGTGGACGAGTGCGAAAATGACCACGTTGTCCCCGTCAAGTATCTATCTTGATGGTTGAACTTACATGTGAAATACCTTGTCTACTTCTGGCCGTTCATAGCAGTTCAGACCAAGCATTCCCTTTTGTATCCAGTAGCTGAACAGACGTACGGACGTGTCAGACTCAAAACACATAGGCCCAGCGGCGGCGACCAAGCAATTGGGGCCGGCGCTGTACATCATTGGCGTGAATCTTTGTTGTCCTTGCGGTGACCAGAGACTAACCCTTGTGGCAGCCTCGATTATTCTGAGCCAACGGACAAGGACGGTAACAAATACAGGGTGAGTCTCAGCCGTCTACTGTGCCATGGCACCCAAGAGATTCAGCTCTCGCAAATCCTCACGGCGTGGGGGTAGTTTGTTGCAGGGGGTTGCTGCTTTAATTAAGCCCCTGCCCTTTCTCTCCAGGGTCGTGCGTTACGAGGCAAATGTTTTGAGGCTGCTCGGGGTTCGTTTCACTGTTTGACATCGCATCCAGCTCGGCCACAGAGCTTGGACTTGACAGCTCGGCGTCTCCCGTGTGCCACAACACATTAACTCAGATACACTCCAGTGCTAAAGATCTCCCAGTCGGGTTTCTTGCTTGGCCACCGGGGACGATTCGCCTCGCGGGGAGTCGTAAGCTGGCACCGGGGCCCCTCCGCGCGAACTGGGCGTTTCTCCATATCCCTCCCCCCACGGAATGAAACAGTGGGGGCCGTGGCTGGGAGGACGTTGAGGTTGAGACCCCAAGGGCTTCCCTTGAGGCGGGTGTCGGGTATGCTATACCGACAGGCACGGTTGTCGATCCTAAACTGCCAACGGCTTGGCTCCCAGGTTCTGTCGGTGTATCACTCTTCACAGAATAAAGAAGAGGGAAGCGAGGTGTGTGTCTCATGCCCTCGCGTCTTGAGAAGCAGTCTGTTTCAAGACAAATGGTTCCCACTGCCCATCAGAGAAGGTTTCATGAAGACTTCATGAATAAGCTTGGTAGGCAAAGAGGCCCACTTCAACCCATCAACTTCAGACTCAATCAGCCCAACCCAGCGACTATGCGGATATGCCCCGAACTGAATTAATTCCCTCAGGGACTGGTGACTGCTCAGGTTGGCAGACCACGACATCAAGGAGATTGCGGCATATGCGGTAACCGCGACACGTTGAGTGTTGTCTGGGGATGTCTGACAGCAGTTGATGGTCTGCGTCAGTTGAGAGGATATCGAATGCAGGTCAGCAGAGTTACAGCCAAAAGGTCTGGGTCGTCAGACGCGCTCTGACGACAGCGGAGCCATAAACTGGGGTCTGCTCGGAATGTGGAACCTGGGTGATGCAATAAAACAGGAGCAAGTCGAGGTGGTCTACCATTGTCCTTGCAGTCTGCCGTGTCAGACGTGTGCACGACACACGAACGCCAGTATCTGTAGGGCTAGGCCTTCGGGAAATAGGTTTCCCTCCTAGGAACAACGGTCAGACGGGCTGGACGGGAGGAGTGAGGCACCCGGGACAGGCGTTGGCGTTTGCCTTCGGGGAGTACAGAGTGGCGGACCATAGCGCAGGTCCAGCGTGCAGGTCCAGTTGCCATGGCGGACATACTCCAGCACACTCTGACAGTCCGAGTCTGTGATGTACAGCGCGCCAAGGAGATCAGAGTCATGATCGACCCCAGGCCATCTGCTGTGGACATGCCCCATTCCTTGGACCACCCCGGGGATCCCAGCCGCTGGCTACCGTGGTACCGTTGTACTGTACCTTGTCAGCTTGTCAGGCATGCGCATGCCGACGACAAGGTGAGACGGATTCCGGAGACACGTCCTGTGGCTGTCCGTCTTTTTTCTGTTTCCCCGGCATGGGGCTCCAATCGGTGTTTGCAGCAGGTGCCTATGGGCAGAGGCTTGGAAGCTCACCTCGGACTTTATCCAGAGCACCTGCACCCAGGGCCTGGATACATTATTAGACCCTCTGATATTAAGATCTCTTGGGGCCGCCTTGGGAGCGCGGCTGTCCACTTGGCTCCCAAAACAGTCCCAGGCCTGCCAACACGTCCCGAATTAGACATCCATCACCATCCGTAACGGCTCCCCCCAAACTCCAAACATCCAGGCCTCAGACGTGAAGGGAGTCACCCCACGTCCGATTTAGAAGTCGTCCTATCTATCCAAAGTCAATGCTGGCTGCTCCCGACGCTCTGATCCGGCTTGGCAGATCTCAGCACTTGCAATATTAAGCCCAGAGCTTCACCTGGCCAACTGGATGCGAACAGCCTAGCCCTCATTCATAAAGTTTGTTGAGAGATTCCTCGAGTTCCAACCAAGCCTTCTTAGCCAGCAGTAGCGTGCTGTGCCTCACACCTTGGCAGAAAAAAATAAGAACGGGAAAGGCCTACGCACGACAGCTGGAACGTCCGGCTGCCACATCCCTCGACTTTAGCCCACCCAAATCCTCCCCAAGTCTTCAAGCAAGACTTGCCAGACTTGCCAGACTTGCAAGCCTTGCAAAGCCTTGCAAAACTTGCAGAGCCTGCCCGCTGAGCGGCTGGCAGTGTGGACTGACTGGTTGCTGGACCCTGATAAACTCTGAACCTGATCCCCACCCCCGTCACGCTTGGGGTCGCCTCATCCCCCACTTAGACAGCACCTGTCTGTTTGCCTCCCCCCCAGTGACGTGGGCCCTGGACTCCACTGCCGGGGACTCACCTGCACCTGCACCTGCACCTTGCGCCTGCGCCTGGTGCCGCTGCCACAGTACGCCCCTGCCCAGGACCTGCCAGTCAAGGCCAAGCAAGTCACCGATTGGCCGGCGCATACGTAAACTCGATCTCACAGCACCCCAAGGCAGGCAGGTCACCAGCAGCCGCACCGGCACCCGCTCGCCTGTGCGCCCCAAATCAAATCCTGGCAGCTGCGACGCCCACCCCCAGAAAAATCATGGCTTCCGCTGCGATCTTCGGAGTATCCCATCCAAATAATCATACCAGAGGTTCGTCTCTTTTCCTGCATCGAATGTTCTTCCTTCCAAATTCTTCCCTACAACATCTGCCGTATTCTTCACCACACACCCAATCCCCCGGCTGACCAGATCCGAAATCAAGACAAATCCTACTGGGAACATCCGAAAGAGCCATCGTCGTCATCCCTCTTCAAACAGGTCATGCGCTCCCAAGCCGCAGCAGCCCACCACAAGTCCTCGTCGCAAAGCCCTCCCCGCCAGCCCAAAGAGAATGCACGCCAACAAGATGCCCCCAACGGGCTGAGCGTTGGCGACCCGGGGCTCATTCCGCCGCCATCAGCTCCCCCATTGCTGGTCAACGCCCTCAAGGGCATCAATGGTGTACCAGACCCTCTGGTGACGCTCCGCGAGAAGCCCCGCGAGCATTCCTTTGACTCACCATACGCGCGCTCTGCCAACTCGACCGCGCCGGGGTCGCCACGAATGTGAGTATCTCACCCTCCCATTTCTTCTTACGAAAACAAGATTGTCTATTTGATTTTGCATCTT
Source organism: Diaporthe vaccinii (assembly GCA_039880775.1). Taxonomy (NCBI): domain Eukaryota; kingdom Fungi; phylum Ascomycota; class Sordariomycetes; order Diaporthales; family Diaporthaceae; genus Diaporthe; species Diaporthe vaccinii. The sequence continues at coordinate 2,098,442 of JBCEDN010000006.1, read as the reverse complement.
GCGGCCATGGGTCTGTTGTATTAATTGTTGTCTGTCCAGTCCGCCTTTGCGCCAAAATTCCGGGAGCCAGACACCGCGGGTGCGGCCCCACGCCACCACCCTGAGCATTCCGGGCATGACAAGGTCGAGAGTATCACCCGATGGCAAGATCGCAGAGAGGGACGTTGCTGCCAAACTCGTGATAATTATGGTCGGGCTACCCGCGCGGGGAAAATCATACATCACCAAGAAGATCCAGCGTTACTTGTCATGGCAGCAGCACAATACGAAGATCTTCAATGTCGGAAACAGAAGGCGGATCGCTGCCGGTCAGAAGCCTCCAAAGGCCCCCACCGCTTCCGACGACACCAAGAGCGTCGATGGCCGACTGCAGGCTGCCACTATCTTGCTGAACGGCGTCACTCAATCCTCCTCAGACGAGCCAACGGCCCTGGACCTGAACGATTCAAATGACGAGAAAACGGTACACCTAAACAATGACCCCACCAACGGCAACCTCAGCGAAGGCCATGATGTTAACAACTTTGACCAGTCTGCCAAGTTCTTTGACCCCACAAATGCAACAGCTGCCCAGCTCCGTGAGAAAGTGGCCATGGATACCCTGGACGAACTACTCGACTATCTTGTCAACAGCTCCGGTGCCGTTGGAATTCTGGATGCCACAAACAGCACAATAGCGAGGAGGGAAGTTCTCGTCAAGAAGATACGACAGCGGGAGCCAAAACTGGGCATCCTATTCATTGAGAGCATTTGCCAGGATAAGAACGTAAGTATTCAAGCTCAAGGTTCTGGTTGAAAAAGGAACTGACACCGTCGATAGCTCCTGGAAGCCAACATGCGCCTCAAGCTTTCCGGGCCCGACTACAAAGACAAGGACCCAGCCAAGTCACTGGAGGACTTCAAGGCTAGGGTACAGGCGTACGAGAGCGCATACGTACCACTTGGCCAATACGAGGAGGAGCGGGACCTCCAGTATATCCAGATGATAGACGTGGGCCGCAAGGTGATCCATCACAGGCTGAAGGGATTCTTGAGCGGGACCATCGCCTCGTACCTGACGACGTTCAACCTGGCACCCAGGCAGATCTGGATTACCCGACACGGCCAGAGCGAGGACAACAAACTCCAAAAGATAGGCGGCAACTCCCACCTGACCGACCGTGGCCAGTGTTACGGAGCAGCACTTTACAACTTCATGACCAAGAAACGCCAGGAATGGCTCATAGACCAGAAGGACAGACTTGCTCAGTCTTCATTCCCCCCAAAGGCTGGAGACGACACCCCTCCGTACCCCGAAATGTACCACGAGCTTCAGCAGAAGAACTTCTGCGTCTGGACATCCATGCTGCATCGAACCATCGAGACAGCAGAGTATTTCGACAACGATGACGACTACGATGTTAAGAATTGGGAGATGCTGAATGAACTCAACGCGGGGACATTCGAAGGAATGACCTACGATGAGATTGCTGTCAAGTATCCAAACGAGTACCAGAAGCGTACCGCTGACAAGCTCAACTACATCTATCCCGGCGTCGGCGGGGAGGGGTACCTCGCGGTCATCTCGCGGCTGCGCGACATGGTCCGGGAGATTGAGCGGGTTACGGACCACGTCCTGGTTATCAGCCACCGGTCGGTTTGCCGTGTGCTGATGGCGTACTTCATGGATCTCTCGAGGGACGGCATCGCCGACCTCGACGTGCCACTTGGTATGCTCTTCTGCATCGAACCGAAGCCCTACGGATATGAATTCCACGCGTACAAGTACAACGAGCCAGCGGGATGGTTCGACGAGCTGCCAGATTATAAACCACAAAAGGCGACTGATAGAAACAACTGAGACGGCGTGATGGTTTATGATCAGACTTGATACACTAGCATGTACAATTACAGGGCGGCGGCGGTCAGGCGTTTTCAGGACGGCAGGAATGGTCTGCCTCACTTCACCGGGCCTTCGGATTGGCAACGATTGATAGATAGACCATAGATGACAGCTAAAGTGCTCAATGCTACGGGTCTTCTTGAGATGCTTCACTGCCAATCACAAGATGGTGGTTGACCGTAAAAATAGGTGGACCAGTTTGGTTACACTGGACTACGCTAGCCAGGAACAGTCTCAGCGAACCATGTAAGCGATGCAAAGCGCTAGGTGTAGATTCCTTGTTTTCGACCCATTATCCCAACCCCCCACCCCTTTGGTTCCTCTCTCTCTTGTCCGGAGACGAGGGAGTGCATCCCAGGTCTCACAGCGCTGCATGAACGGCCCAGGAGATAGATGTTGTGCAGAGTGCAGAGTGCGTTGCATCATTTCGTCCAGACTCGGCCCCCCCCCCTCCAAAAAAAAATGCAGCGGGGTTGCATCCGGCCTCAGCCCTACAGGACCACCCCACTGGGGCCGGTAAGCTTAACTCATAAGGGAAGGACCCTGTGCTGATCAATTGTGGACTCGAGCCAATTGGGTGTAACAAGGCGTTTGAGCCTCGACCGTTTTCGGGTGTGCTCTGGACTTATCTACAGTACTGTGTGCGATCTTGACGCTGGTGCAAGGCCTCGAATCTTGAGCATAATTCATCGTTATGCATGCGCATGCCCATTTTACAGTGTTGCTATATTGTGCGGTAGTTGCAGTGAACCCCCAGCTTCTTGCAGCTATCTCAAGTCTCCATCGGAATAGAGGCATGTCCGTTATCTCGCTACCACAGCAAATATAGTCCTTATATTTGCGTTGGTCATGCATAATATGAATGAAATCGTGTCTAATAACTTAAACCATATTTAGCCACTATGGGCTCTTTACTGCGAGACTCTGACATCGGGGAGGGCTTTCTCCACTCTTCCCAAAACTTGACGTGAACACACACCTCTACATTTGAGGCCAAGGTCTGAGCGGCGTTTCTTAGCTGTCCCATTTTCTCCCAAGCTCAGTATACACGTCAGAAGCAGACACATCACCAGGGCGCCAAAGAAATCGAACAATGCTGAATATCTTGAGACACACACAACCAAGGGGCAGACAAGCTCAAGGGACATCACGTAATGAGCTTCGCATAACCCACGCACGAGCGCTCTATGGGCTTCCCGCCCCTGGACGCCTTCCCGAAGAAGCACGGGTCATTCTCGAGCTGCGCCTGCACCCACATAGGCCACTGGTTGTAGTGGACAAAGCCTGGCTCGACCTGCCGGTTGAGGTATCTCAGCCACCGGCCCATGCCCTCGTCGACGTTGCCCTTGTCGCTCGGCTTCTGGGACCATTCCTTTTCCACCTCGGTGATCACGGCCATGATCTGTTTGATGGCGATCCCTGGCAACAAAAGTTAGTGGCCGTGCCTGGGTACATGGCTTGCCTTGAGACATATATTTGAGAAAGGGGTTTACGGTCGACCGCACACGTACAGTTGGCAGCCAGAAGCGTGAAGACCTGGTCGCTAGGGTCCACTATCCTGGAGAAATCCTCTTGCGGGAGCATAATCCACCAAGAGTAGTGATCGCCCATAGCCTTGTATGCTTTGTGTGTGGGGTTGGAGTCAGTACAGAGGAGAACAAAGGCTGAAAAGCGGGCGCGGGCTACAAACCTTTATAAGGCGACTCCTCGTGAAGCCCCTTGGCCATATCTTCGGTCATCTGGAGGTACTTCATCTTCAGGTCGTCCCCGGCACATAGGCTCCTTATCCCCGCCAGGGACTCCAAGGCCCCGGCCTTCCATTCCCACATCCCATCCGGAAGAGTCACCTTGTCTATGTGAGGCTTGAGGAGATCCTTCTGGTCTTGTTCGAGCAGGTGCTTGAACATGAAGTTCACACCTGCCTTCCACATCTGTATCACTACGATGATGACGCCGCGGATGAACGCCATATATTCGGTCACTAGAATGTGGGGGTCAGTGGTCTGGGAAAAAGGTATAATGGCGACCTTCCCGAGTGTGAACGAGCACCAAAGAGCTGATAGGCACCGTACATAACAGGCCTGGGGCGGAGTGTGTCTTGGGGAAGCTGCTTACTGCCGTCCTCCAGGATAACGCTCTGGAAGGTGAGAGCAAAACATGTTGCGATCAAGGCGTTCCCCTCAGCATAGGTGATGCCCTGGTTGCTTTCCGCGAGCTTGCGCTTGATTGCCTGGATAGACTTGAGACGATGGGCCATGGCTGCCTCGGCGAGCGAGGCGTCGGACGCGATCAGCTCCGAGGCAGCGAGGCCCAGGATGCTGTGCATAAGAAACTCATACTGCGTGGACAAGGTCGTCAGCGCTGGAGGTCGGGGTTCTCTGGTGCGAAATGGGGACTGCCGCTCCTGCTGCTGCCGTCTGGACAAGACGAGTGGGTCAGGGGTACGCACATTATAGGACAAACAAGGGACTTCGTGGGTCCAGATTGCGTCGTTACCAAGGGGGTGCTGGGGGAATGAGTATTGGAGGAAGTGCTGAAAGAAGCGCATGTCCTGCATGGTGAAAAGGGGTATCTGGTGTTTCGGCTGGATCCCGTCAGGCCCAAGGTTAGTTATCCCCAGTTGTATCGCACTAGGTTGACTCTTCTGACCTGGTGTACTATCTGGGGTACGACCGGGTACTCGCACTTCAGTTTCCCCTTAATGCAATGACCACAGGCAGGGTGAGTCTCCTGACACTTGGAGGTTGAGTCTGGTTAGCTCAGTTACGGTCAGATGGGTGACAGAGGCTCAGGAACCGTCGTGGCTACCTTAATCCGCCTCTTCTTGCAGTTAAAGCAGCCGTTGCGCGACTTGAAGTGCCCCCTCCTCTCGAGCTTCTTCTTCTTCACAGGATCCCTGGTGATTGCACCCAAGGGGGCTATCGGTACGGGCCCGCGCAGTACGACGGCTTGTTGTGGAGAGTTCGACAGGGTCGCGGACGACGATGACTCTCCGGCCGAGTTGTCGGCGCTGAGGCAATGGAGATAATCATCGAATACATACTCGCTGGACTCTGGGGCCGCAGAGGGTCCAGCGAAGTCTAATTGGTCCCAGAGCCCGAGATCCATCATGGTCGACTACGTGGTAGTGTAATTGAGTGGATGCAAGCTTGATGCAGTCTCCTCATCCCCCTGCGGACCTAGACGACAGTGTTGAAATTGTCTTGCGTTGAAGAGTAGGGACCAGGTTTGTCGAAGAGACGGCAAGAGTCGTCACATACACAGAACACAGACCCGCGGTGTGAGGTCAGTCGATCAGCAGTGAGGCTGAGATGCCAAGACGAGCCGGCTGTGTCGACAAGTGGCAGCGAATCCTTCGGACAAGCAAGCAAGGCACCCTGTTGGGCTGTCCCCGTTCCGTCAACCCAGAGGATATCAACAATCGGTTGTGAATCAACACACAATGACGCTATGGTCTATAATCTTGTTTGCTCTCCGAAAAATCAGGAATAGGACACTCCCTTTCAAAATCCGGTGGCTGAACAACACCGCCCAGCGAGAACTCACCGAAAATCAAATCCATTTTGTACCGGAAGGATGCGAGGTGGCGGAGGAAAGAGTAGGCTTTCATGACGAGGATCGACCATAAATTTCAGCTAAGTGCAAGTCTAGATGTGGTTCTGGGAACTCCTGGAGGAGTCAAATTCCGCGACTCAATGTGCAGTCTTGATCACGGCGACCCGGCCGGGTTTTGTGGGGGCCGGCCCGGCCGATCGAACTTCAACGCGGCCATTGACCCGGCCGGTGTGGAATGAATCTTCTCGAGCAGCCGAGAAAAAGGCACATCGGCAACTTTGTCACACGACGCCAAGCCCCCATCGAAGAGGTCGCAGGATGAATTGAGCTGTCATTCGCAGATGCGGTGCATTGCGTAAGTGCGACAGCTAGAAAATGGTGTGAACGCTGTACGAATGGTAAGTTCGGTTTTACAGCTCGAGTACAGGTCGCCGGATCTAGAAGCCGATATGCTGTTGACCACCTGGATCGGCACCCTGCCGCTTGGTCATGCGTGACGAACATCATGGAAGTGAAACCAGATAGGCGTGCAACGTTTGAGTGCACTCTCGCCAGCAAGTCTTGACTACCAACCTAGGTGTAATGAAACCAGTCCCTTTCCTCCATCGCGTGTAAACATATGAGGCGCGAATGATTCTGCCCTTCTCTGCAACGTCAACGCGCATAAAATATCTCATTATTCGCAGCAAATTTTGTGCGACACTATTCCCTTCCTACCCCCCCCCCCCCCGAGGAGATCTTGGGAGCCGTAATCTATTCGACGCAGGCTTATAGGCATTTGGCCGCACGTGCACGTCATTGCCCGGTCCTCTTCTCGGACGACGTTATGAAATGAAGATAATACGTTTCCTCGTATCCGATAACACCCCATCATTTATATCACCCAGACACGAAAGGACAGTACAGGAGAAGCAGTTTGGCTGAATGCAGACAATCTGCTGCCCATCGAGACAAATCGTGTGGTCGAGGCGGGCGGCCGCTGGCGCATCTCGCCAAGAAGTGTACAATGTCGATCACTAGCCATACCGGGTGAGATCCGCCGCCTCGAGACCGCGTTGCTGCTGGGTACCTACCGAAGGCTGTGAGAGCACATATATCAAGAAGGAGGGAGGCACGAGACGCAGTGAGGTCGACAGAGCACAGCCATGTCGGGTCCGGCCGAGATGGCTGTACGAGGGCTATTTATGTCTGAGCAATGCAGAGGAGCCGATCGAGGCCAATGACGTGCGTGTGCGACGCGGTACGACCTGGGTCACTGCAAATGATGGGTGGAAATGCAGCAGATCCGGCGGGCCGGAAAGTCGCTTCCCGATGGCATTGCCATGGAACCAGGAGTGTGGTGGATCTGCGCAGTGGCTTGAGTGCTCCAAGGGTACTCTGCACTGCAGGTGTTGCATCTATTCCAGCCGCCGCCGGCGGTGGCGCAAATGATGTGCTGCCACGGGTTCTGTTTCTGTAAGTGGCCTTTCTTTACACGTCTGCAGTGCGGCTGGAAATGCAGTTGCAGTAATTGTGAAGAAAGCAAGAACTGTACGGGGCAGCATCACGAATTAGGGCGTGGACTGCTTATCAGCCCGTGCGAGGTTTGACGAGAGCGACTGCCGAACTGCCCAAGGCGTCTTTGCAGATCGCTAGAGCAACACATTGATAACAACTGTGTGCGCAGCGGAGGATTTTGGGATGCGAAGCTTGGCATCCAGATTAGCTTCTGGGGAAACAGTTCGTCCCATCAGCGGTCGAGCTGGGCCCGGTCCCTCCAAATAACCTTTGTCAAGTTGTGTGCGTCTCACCTGCATCCGAACGACTGGCGGCCAAAGCCTGTCAGGAGGGCGAGCGCGAGCACACGGGCACGTAGCAGGCAACGGAAGACCAAAACATGGTGAAACAGCCAGCAGCGAGTATCCCGTCAGGTGGTGGCGTGCAGCATCCACGGGGGGTGGGTGGTGACAGTGACAATTCAGCATGACAGGCCAGGTGAGTCGGGCAGACGCACGACTTGTTGCGTGGACTGTGGGCGTACGCAATCTCGGTTAGGTTTCGCGCGCACGCACACCCCCTGCGGAGATCCGGGCTGCCGCTGCGAGTCGCGTGGGCGCATCCATCCGTCGCACCCATCCAATCGTAGATCTGCCAGGCCCCGGCGATGGCAAAGTGCCTTTTTGCCTTTTTTTCGGATGAAAGAAAGAGTGGATGCGGGTGGCCAGTGCGGTGTTCATTACTGCCGAGGAGTAGTCTAGTGTATGATTGCGCCTCGTGGCTCAAGCCGGGGGGAAATGTCCAACGACGGCGTCGGCAGGTGAGGACTGGCTGAGGCAGGCAGGGGGGTGCTTGATTTGGGAACGTCGACCTGGGCCTCGTCACCGTCATCACCGCCAGCGTCACCGTCGAGAGTGGGACGGCGTAGGCTGTGGGACGGTGCGCTGTTGGCGGTGGCGGCCGTCGTAATGGTCTACTGGTTCTCTCGTGCGCGCGTTCGCGTCTCCAACAGCACATCTGTGAAAAATGTTAGATATTATTAGGCTCACCCAGCCGAGGCGGGGGGCGATCAGAACAGAGTGAAAAGTCAATCGTAGCTTCCATTCTTCGCAGAGTTGCTGACTGGCTGGCTCGCGACCGAACTGCCGCGGCTTGGCAGGGCACACCTTGGAGCTTGTCAGGCCCAGGACGGCGTCGATTGGTCTAGGGCCGAAATCTGTGCCTGGTTCCTGCATCTCAGACCCACCACGGCGGCCCAGCACACCCGGTATGTCCCCTGCAGGCCAGTAGGAGGTTGTGTATGCTGGGTGTGTTGTGCAGAGTAGCGCGATTTACCTCCCGGTACAGTGAAATGATCGTGCTGTATCAAGGGGCCAGAAAAGCATTGCCACACCACCAATGACAGCAGACAGATAGACAGCCAGGCCGGGATCTCTCACCAACAGAGGAACACAGTAATTTCTGTTATTGCTGTAATAAATTGGGCACTGCTGGGTGAGCAGCACAAGCTGCCTGCTCTCCAAGTGCCGGGACGTGGGTCATCATGAGCCTTGCTTGTTTTCATTTATTCACAGTACGCAGTTTCTGTGCGCAGGGTGCTCGAATACTCTACACAGTAAATGACCTAGTCTATCCCAGATCCAATGGCTTGATGGCCGGGTGTACAACCGTAAGACCGTACTGTTCTGTTACACAACGGGCACGGCGATGAGATATCTAGCTAGATAGTCTACACTCGTGGAAAGGACCAAGTCTCTAACACATGGCCTCCTGCCACTCCTGGAAACACGGGACCTGGGTACATGTCTGCATGGCACCGCACCTACCCACCAGGTACCGCGTAGTAGCGCCAGCAGACCCGCCCTAGCCCCCTGGTCCTAGTCGTGGCTAAGCTTCCATGTCCCTGTCTCTCGGGTTCGTCCAAGCAGCCAACTCGTCGTCCTCGTCCTCGCTGCCCCTGGCGCCAGCATGTACCGGGCAAAAACCCACTTTCGTGACCACATCCCTCATCACATCCAGCAGCCCAGCCTGGCCCAGACCTGCCAGACATGGCGCATCGCCGACAAACAATTCCACTTTCCAGGCCGGCCCCAGTGTTTCCATCCAACGCCTGCCCCTCCCGCCCACGTACCTTGCGCCATATCAGCCCGTATTTTGCTTCGTTTCCTCTTCTCTCTCTCTCGCCTGAGCCCACTTTCTTCCTCACTGTCCTTCACTTCCGGTCCCGCGCCCGCAACCTGGTCGGTCGTTGTGCCCTTTCAGTCAGTTCCAACCGTCACTCTCACGTTCTTTTGCCCCCCAGTCCCTCGTTCCGAGGGTCCACACCGCAAAATACACCAACAAAAAGGTCGCCAGCCTCGACCCTGACGCGTGCGTCCCCTCGAAGCTTACCCTTCTCCGCCTCCGCCCACGACGTCCCTGAGAACGCGCAAGCACTCTTTTTGCGTCTTTGACAGACAGCACTCATTTGCATTGCATTGCATTGGATTTACACCTGCTCCGCGAGCTGTAAATCTCGCCTCACCTTCTCGTCTGCTCTTAAGCATTCACTCGCCCTCCTTTGACCATCTGTCGGCACGAGGCATTCCTTTCTCTGTCCCAGATCGGCCATACAGAATTGGATCTACTGGACAAAGCAACATCTTGTCCTTGAACTCGATCGAAGATTCATTCGTGGTTCCGTCCTTTCGACCCGAATAGGCAACTCCACTGGTCAACAACGACCACCACCCCAAACGATCACTCATTTCGTATCGCAACTGCCAACCGACGAAATGCTCACCAAGACTTGCTTCGCGCTTGCTTCGGCCGCGCTTGTCAGCAACGGTGCCCTTGCCGTGAACCACCGCCACCGTCACGGTCACGAGCAGAAGCGTGCTCTCATCTACGAGACCACCGAGACCGTCACTGATATTGACTGGGTCACCGTGACTGTCGACCCCAACGAGCCAGCCACCGCGCCTCCTGTCGTTGAGGCTACGTCTGCCTCCAGCTCGACTTCGGTCAAGGCCACTCCGTCGGTGCCCAGCGTCGCCCAGCCCGCGGCTCCTTCTTCCTCTTCTTCGTCGTCGGTGGCGCCCGTCGTCGTCGAGACTCCCACCCCGACACCAAGCCCGGCTCCTACCACGCTGGCTACAAGTGTTGCTTCCCCGTCGCCTGCCACCCCCTCCCAGGTTCTTGAGACCCCTGAGGTTGCAGCTGTCGCCGCGGCGCCTTCTTCGTCTTCGTCCTCGGCTGCGGCTGTGGCTACGACTGCTGCGGCCACGACTTCCGGCAACAAGCGCGGTGCCGCTTACAACATTGCCAGCCTGGTCTCCCCCCTGATTGGCACCGGCAGCAAGATCAGCTGGGCTTACAACTGGGGCCAGGTGAGCGATGGCCTTGACGAAGTTGATAGCTCCCTGGAGTACGTCCCCATGCTGTGGAGCAACAGGGCCGACTTCATCTCGACCTGGGACTCCAACGCCAAGACCGCCATCAGCAACGGCGCCAAGAACTTTCTCGGCTTCAACGAGCCCGACAACCCGGGCCAGGCCAACATGGACGCCGCCACTGCTGCTGCCGCCTACATCCAGTACCTGACTCCCCACGCCGGCTCCGTCCGCCTCGGCTCCCCCGCCATCACCAACAGCGGGACCGACGGCGAGGGCGTGAGCTGGCTGAAGCAGTGGGTCAGCGCCTGCGCCGGCCAGTGCCAGTTCAGCTTCTGCGCCGCGCACTGGTATTCCCCCGCGAGCAGCAGCGACTTCCTCAACTACGTCACCCAGGTCCACGAGGCCTGCGGCACCGACAAGACCGTCTGGATCACCGAGTTCGCCCCCACCGGCGCCGACGACGCCACCATCTCCTCGTTCCTCGAGGAGGTCCAGGATGCCCTCGACAACAACTCGACCTACAGCTTCGTCGAGAGGTACTCGTACTTCTACGTCGCCGACGGCTCCCTGGTCACTGGCACCTCCGCCAGCAGCTTCGGCAACACCTTTGCCTACGGCTCCTGATCACGTAGCCGCTGATGTATCAGCGTCTTCTGATTTTGACTTGCTCCATTGTTTGAAAGGGTCACTGGCGTTCAAATGAGCTCCTAGACTCGGTTTTGGGTTTTGCGGTGATCATGGTGGGATGGGACGGATATTGGGAGATACCTAGACCCCGAAGTCAGGGTCCAAAAGCTGCTTCACTTCTTGTACATATAAAAGAGATTTTTCTTCGATTCATTTGGGCTCGTGACGGACCAAGTGAGGACATTTTGACGGAGTGAGGGCGAGGCCCTCACAAAGACCATAGCTGGGTGGAGAGGTTTGTACATCAGAGCAAGATGCAAGAAACCCCCTGAGAAGAGGGCGATTGATCTTACTCGATGTCGGATGTTCGAGGACTTCTCGAATCTCAAGACACCAACAATCCACGATGACTTTATGCCAGGAATGAAAATTGCATGCAGCTAAACACATGGATCTTATGCTAGAAAATTTGTGTGACCTGGCATGTTTATTTGTGATGATAATCACGTCACTCGTTGCTGTGAATCACAAGCGCATCGATGGTCGCCTGGTGATAGCTCGTCAAAGAGCAAAAAGAAGGACGGCGGAGGAAGGAAACGAGACCACACCTTGCCTCACATGGGGCCATCTTCTCTCTGTGCCACTGACAGCAGCGATTCCTCTCGCGCATCCACCAAGCGACTAACACACGCCACGCGGTCGTGATGCCCACTCCAGCGCTCGAGCCAGGCTAACTAGGGGCAAGCAGCACCGCCCACAAACCCACCCGCGCGGGCCGTAGACGGAGTGTAGAGAACAGGCCAAGGTCGCAAGCCAAATGAGTCGGAAGAGGACACACTCCGCCGCCAGGCGGGGCAGCGGCGGTGTAGGACCAGCGCTGAGAGGCACACGGTGATGGCCGCCGCACTCCTCCCCTGACACAGAAGTAGGGAGTTTTGTTTGTTCTCCCTTGTCCCCCCCCCCTTCTATCCTCTTCATACCGGAATGTCTTTACCAAAAAAAAGGGGGGGGTGGTATAGGGAGTCTGGAGAGATCCAATGGGAATAGTTCCGCGATGCTATTTGGCTGCTTTGGGGACTTTAAGATGCAGTACAGGAAGACTAATGTCTGCCACGCTCTGGAGTATACTTTTACTAACGTAGTATGAGAATTCCCGTGCAGGTGGATGGTTCCCGCAGGTCGGGTTCCCGAGGCGTAAGCCGATTACGCGTCAGTCCAAGCTTTGCTATTACCTCCATCGCAATCGCGAGGTATTCTGGTGGCCCTCAAACCCGAATTAGAGCCTCGCTGTCAATGAAAGTGGCGCCGAATCCACCGTGTCTCAATCATCATACAGCAGGGCCGTAGGTGTTGAACGGAGTCGCGAGGTCCCCCTTTTGGGTTAATACAGAAGTTGAGAGGTATACTCGCTAGCAGGAATTGCCCTCACACTGTGTCGGTCGCTTAGTAGTGGGTATCTTAGGTGAGGCGAAGCTCACGAGAACAGAATGAAACTAGACCGATGTACGACACGGAGCAACAAAGGTGACATGTGAATGTCTTGGCTCACGAAGCCGGGTCACTACAACATATCTATCTCCAGTAATCGGACGAGTGTGCCTGCCCCTGGGGCAATACGAGCTCCAGCCTGCCCCGCCAATACTCATGGCCGCCGACATCACGGCGGCCCGCGTGGAGGGCGGCGTACTCCCGCCGCGACTCCAGCCGGAAGGCCTTGACCCGCGCCACCACGTCCTCCATCCCCGTCAGCTCTGCCTTGGTGGGCAGTCTGAACTCCGCGGTGGCCGCCGGCAGCATGATCGAGTCCCACGCGCACCCAAAGATGAAAGACCCCGCCGGCACGCCGGCGGCGACATGGCAGGGCGTCGCGGGGCAGACATTCACGCGGTTGGCTGCGTCGCAGACGTTCCTCATGTACTCGTTGACGGCAGGTGGGTTCTCCGGGCTGATTATGCCCGATCCGACCCAGACTGGAACGAGCTTCGGGGGCTGGCCATAGTTACCACCTGGGTTTATGGTGAAGCTGAACTGCTCGTGTCTTGCCTTGTTGAAGGGGTAGTCGTCGAATTTCTCCTCGGCGGTGGAGGGCACCGCGTCCTTGGTATCGGCAACCTCTGCCCCTGCGGCCCCGGCCGCCTGATCTTTCACTCTGGATTTGACGGGCGAGGACGATGGGCCCCACGCGCTTTCGCTGAAGAATGAGAATGCTTCTGCTCCCTGTTCTAGCAGCGCCTCCGAGTCCATCTCGTCGGTCTCGTTGTCGAGAGAACCGAGCTCATCCTTGGCGTCTGGTTCAAACTCTAGTCGGACGTGGCGGAGACCCTGCAATACTGGCGGGCCTCGGAAGGGCAGCAAGGCTCTCGTGGCCTCGATCGCTTGCTCCTGAAGAGCGACAAGGCGCAAGAAATTCGTGAGTCGTTGGGCGACGACACCGGTCGAGTACCGCGGTATCATTGAGAGGGTGAGTGAGTAAAGGCGCGGGTTCATATCCGGTACGTACGTCTGCGGATATGCGAGGTCAAGCCTCTCGCGCATGTATGTCTCCGCCAGCCACAAGTTTGTCAACTCACCAGTGCTGCGAGATTCGAGAGTTGGAGTGTTTGTGATCAAGGAGTGATGGATCTTGAGGACGCGTAAGTTTGACGATATGACGGGGCGGAAGAGGTACGCAGCTCCTGGAATTGCATACAAGGTAGCGGCTTTAGAGAGGTAGGGTGCTTTGCTCTTCCAGGCTGAAGTATGATGAGGCGGTAGCGATGTTCTGTCACATTCGAGGTGCTCAATGTAACCAGGAGACTCGCGAAGAAGACACTTGACAGCAGATGCACTGAGGCAGAGCTCATTGAGGTGTAAATGCGTGGTGCCTGCCTGTGGAGGGGGCCAGTGAAGCCGTTGGTGTTGAGGATGTAATGCATCGGGTAAATCTTCCCCTTGAGCCCCTGCCAACACCCTGACAGCATCCTGTGCTGAGTCGCCTCTGATGCGTTCTCGTCCCCTAGACCGGCCACGCACCGTGACCTGACCTCGCTCGCCGGTGGAATCGCCATTCATAGCGCCGTAGACGGGGGGATCCGCAAGATATCGGTCAGCCGACAAGAATGTCGCGCTCCACTCAGACTCATCGATAAAATAAGGTCCACGGTTGAGGTGGAGGTCACCATTTTCATAGACCGGTCTTATTTGTCCTTCGACCTTGAAATGATCATTCGACTGTAGCCTAGCGTTTGAGTAAATAGGGAGGCTGCATTCTAACAGCATGCTGAGAAAATTGTCCGTCAGACCGTTCCTGGATATGTCAAGACTCCATAGCTGTGTGCCGAATGCGCGCACAATCGCACCAGCCGTCGGGTCAGTTAGGTGCTTTCCTCTGAGCTTCAAGATGCGGAGGCTCGGCAGGTCGTGAGGTATGAGCGCTCCTTGGTTCCCAAGAGTTCCAGGGGTATTGGACATGTCAAGGTAGACCAGGCCAGTGAGCCATTGGCCACCAAAAAATCTTGCGGGAAGGGACGTTCCACAATTAGCAATGCTGATAAGGTGAATCTTATCCAAAGAAATGGCAGTGCTCGACCGCAACGCTTGTCTAGACAGCATGGAGAGGTTCAGGTGCGGATGTCCATCGAGCATCAAGCAGCGCAGGTTGGGAAGCCGAGCCGCCAGTTCGCCAAAGCTGTTGTTGTACGCCTCTTGGTGGTCGTCTGGTCCAAGAACAGGAGCAAAGCTACGGAAATCCACAACGGCCACCATTGACGCAGTCGACTCGTCTATGTACCGTACACGGGAAAGAAATTTCGAGTACCACTGGTAGCCTTGTTGAGATGTGTCAATCGCTTTGCTCCGGGAGCACACCCAGCAAGGAGCGATAACTAGGCCGAGCACTCACCGTAGGCTGTGTCACGACTCAACGTGCGCACGACGGCAAGAGGATCCTTCCATGCTCGTGGGGCGAAAAGACTGTGGAATTGCCTCGAGACGCAGCATAGGCTTTGGTAGTCTGACGGTTCGACGTAGGGCGCCACAAGTTCGAGCCACTGCTTCTTGCCAGTAGCATCCTGATATGAGGGCAGTTGCTCCATCACGAAGGCTGCCGGTGCAGGGTCCAGCTTAACAGGAAATAGCTATCTAGATAGTAGATGGTCGGGCGATGACGAGGTGTCGTGTGTTGAAGAGAATGCCAGCTGGTTGGAGTCCAACAGAAGCTACCGAGACGGTATCATGAAGGGGTTTGGGAATGGTGACGGTTCATGAAACTGGTCTCACATCAAAGTGCCAAGGTCAACGTTATCCCGAATTGCTCGAAAGAAACGGTGACAAAATGTGCCTGGCATATACGTGATCATGAAGGAGAGATTCCAGGCCGGATGAGGCAGTAGATGGGGTAAAGGGCCATGCAAGGATGCAAGATGTGCAGCGAAAGTGTCAACATTTGGTCGCGGTGTTTGCGTGTTCAACTCAATAGCAGACAAGTGAAGGTTGACTCCATGATGATTGATGTAAAGACATCTGGTGGTGGTGGGCATGAGGCTCAAGGAATGGTCCCCAACTTGACCGTCATCTGTGCCTTGGCCAGGGGCTTAGTGATCACTTGATCTTAGGAGGCTGAGTTGCACTGATTGGCTGCAGCCGCTAGAGTGCCTTTTCGACTTGGCCACATCCGAAGCCAGAACAACGAATATTCAAAGAAGGGGACGAAGAGAGGGGAAAAGACAGAAAAGGAGAGATATGATAGCAAACTTTCTCATGTCCCTGAGAATCTGCTCCTATTTCCACCCAAAAGGACAAGGGCCACCGCATACAGATTGTCTTGCTCGTCAGAGGCGACTGACTGGGTATCAAAATACTTGCAGTAAGTAGGCCCGAGGCGGAGGGGCAGTGAATCAGAAAGTGCAATAAGGTGTCGGAACACCGGCCCATTTTTAAAGCCCGGACTCCTCCCTGCTGAAGCAAATATATACAGGTTTAACGGCATAATTTCGTTGCCGCATTGAGATGCACGTAGCGCATCTCATAAATCGTCCAAGCCACTTAAGATCGAGTAGCAGCAATTGCTTGTTCCAGGATGTTAAGGCCCTCCTGGATCTCTGCCTCAGATATAGTCAATGGAGGCACAAATCGGAGTGTGTTGGTTCCCGCTGTGATCACAAGGAGACCCCTCTCGCGGGCGGCCTTTACGATGGGCGTTGGGTCCTCGGTGAGCTGTAGACCGAGGATCAAGCCACGGCCGCGTATCTCGGTGATCAAGTCAGGGAACTTGGCCCTCAGCTGTTTGAAACCGCTGGCAAAGACGGCTCCTTTAGCCACTACATCTTGTTGCAGGGCAGGATCTGCGAGTCTGTTGACGATGTAGTGTGCCAGGCGACACGCAAGAGGGTTGCCGCCGAAAGTGGTCCCGTGATCGCCCACCTTGATCTTGTCGGCCACGTCCTTGCCCACAAGGACAGCGCCAATTGGAAAGCCATTTCCGAGTGCTTTGGCCGTGGTCAGAATGTCCGGGTGAGCCTCCTTTGGCAGCCTGCTATGGGCCCAGAATGTGCCAGTCCGCGAGAGACCACACTGGATCTCGTCATAATGCAACACAGCGCCAACCGCCTTGCACCGCCTGGCCAGAGCAACCAGGAATTCATCGCTCGCCACCTGAACACCACCCTCACCCTGGATGGGCTCGATTATGACACCGCATGTCTTTTCCGTCACCAGATCGTTGATGGCAGAGATGTCGTTGTAGTTTCCGTACTTGAAGCCGGGCACCATGGGGGAGAAGGGTTGCTGGTATTTGGGGTTGGGTGTGGCCGAGAGACTGCCCATGGTCCGGCCGTGGAAGGAGTTGTGGAAGGAAACAAGCTCGTGCTTGGCGCCAGAAGGGTCGAGGATCTTGCCGACCTTGCGAGCGAACTTGATGCCAGCCTCGTTGGCCTCGGAGCCTGAGTTGCAGACGAAGACGGAGGCCGCGTCGCGCATGGAACCAGACTCGAGCGTCTTCTCGACCAGGAGCTTGGAGAGGGCACCGGTCCAGGGGTTATAGTAGAGGTTGGAGGCGTGAACGAGGGTCTTGGCCTGATCCGCAATTATCCTGGAGAACTCAGGGTCGCAGTGTCCCAGGGCATTGACAGCGATGCCGGATGTGAAGTCGAGGTAACGCCTGTTCTCAACGTCCCACAGGTAAGAGCCCTCGCCCTGGACAAATACTGGCGGGGGGCGGGCGTAGGTGGCGACCATGTAGGGGGCATGACCGTCGACCATGGCGGCACTGGGCGAGTCGGCGGCGGGATCTGGGTTCGGGAGGCTGGCATCTCTCTGTGGGGGAAACGGTGTCAGCGATGGGCGAGTCGAAGCTCCGTGACGTGGCACAGGCTCACAGCTATGTTTTGCTGGACATGTGAGCCCAGGTTGCTGGCCGGGGCAGTCGTGGCCTGGGAGTAGGAGCGCAACCTGGCTGGGATGGAGCAAGAGGAAGAAGATGGGCGACAAGGGCGAGCAGCCAGCCCGGCCGCGGCCCTGGAGATTCGAGCCCGGAAAGCCATGTCGAGGTGGGCGTTGAGGTGCACAGTGGCTTTGACTTTGACAATTGGAGAGAGGAACAGGTCAATGCCGAGCTGATGCGCAGGAAATGTCGCAGGCGATGGAGGGTGAAGCTTGTCGGCGCATCACTCATAGATAGTCGAGCGCGGATGAGAGGTTATCTGCAGCTGGGCAACCCCGATAGCGGTCCCTGGTGAAATTTTCATGGAGGAGTCAGGGCCCTCCCGGGCTGGGGGCTGTCTCTCCAAGACCCAGTCGGCAGGGCCACAAGCCCGAGAGCCCCCGGGACCCCGTAGCATGTCGCTCCCGAGGTCGGGAGGGGTGGGGGAAGAGCTGGAGTACCTAGACTACTTACTTAAGTAGCCCTGTACGAACTCGGCCGAATTCTCGAGCCCTTGTTGTGTTGCGACCGGTTCCATGGGTGGATGGGTGCGTATATGTAAACATCCATTAGGGGTTGAATAGTCGACATGAACTAATTACAAGACTAATATGTTTCCAAAGGTTCGGCTGCTTCGGCTGGGACCAGACTGTCGGCTTGGGTCATCACAACGGCTACAAGGCACAAGGGACAGCTGACTCGGGGCGGCGCCCGGACCTGACACGCCGCAGCTTGGAAGCTTGCAAGGTTGTCATCGTCACATGCCACTCCGGAAGAGACCACAACAATCCGACGATCCCAGGAGGCAGGTAGAGTGTGGGGTGACCAGGTAGCCTGCCGGGTGCCAACAAATAATCGATGGCCTATTTCTGTCACTTCTCACCACCTGGCACTTACTACGTGGCTGCTGGCACTACGCCACCGTACACATTGAGAACCGAGTCCAATGGCCGTGGGAAACACAGGATAACGAGTCCCAATCAGTGGGCATCGTCCCAATCTCAGCTGAGCATGTTGGCGTGCTGTCGCTGCAGGCTGTGTCCAGCTAAGGACGGTGTGGCCAGTTCAGTCTACTACCAATTCGGCGCTCCCGGGGCTTGGTCGAGGATGGGGCTCGCTCCTTTCCTGCGACAGTCACATGCAAAACTCCCAGTCCCCAATCCCAGTCACCCAGTCCCCAGCTTCGGTGTCCGTCTGACGTCCAGGGCCTCCGGGCCGAAACATCAGCATCCTCACCTGACCTTCTCGTCGTCTTTGTTATTATAGTTTCATTTGTTTTGTTTTTCCTTCCCTTCCCTTGGATATGACATATCCTTTGTCCCTGTAGACGAACCTCTCCAGTATACCGAATACCACCTTTTGCCGTCTCTCTACCTGGCCACTTTGTCTCCGTCCCTGACTACAGTCACGAGCGCAACCGTGCTTTCACTTATCACCCGGCGCCAGGAATGGCTGTGTGTACCGGCTTGCGGCCTTCCTGAATTCCACTCAACAACACCTACCATTGAGCAGCCGGCCTTCGACATATTCGAAACTGCATCCTCCCTGACGACATCGCCTTTGCGACACCCGAAGAGGGGAGGCGGGTTCGCGGCTCACTCGTCCTAGAAAGTGTTCAACGTTGCATGGATCTAGACCCGGCATCTAGTCTTTACACATCATGATAGATCATGTCCTGGGACGGCCGTCTGCGAAGTCGCGAAGACTACAGGTCCTCGCCGTGCTTGCCTTCTGGTCCGCGTACCTCTTCAAGTTCGTCGTCCTCTCCGTCCTTTCACCGAGCCTGCTGGCCCTTGGCTGACTATAAAGCAGAGGCCACAAACATGGTCCTCCACTTGTGCGTCTCTACTCGAAGCTTTGCTCCAGGAAGTTGACAGCATGGCAAATCGTCGTCGTAACCATGACATTCCTCTATGCTGGCCGCAATTTCAGCACTCTGGTCGGCCTGGCGAGCCCAGAGCCACTATCCAACATGTACGACGCGCACTATTTTCGAGCCACTTGGATCTTGACTGCGCTTGATGCAGGGTTCTGGACCGCCATGAAGATCAAGTCCAAGTGGCTGAGGGACTTGTCGAGCGTCGTCTTCTCAATCTTCTACCTATTCGCTGCGGAAAAGGCCGACGAGAAGGTGCGCAAGGTTCGGTCAAACCTGACTGTCGAGCACCTGAGGATCAGTTGGAATAAAGGCATCAGCCCATACATCGACTTCTTTCAGAAACTTATGCGCCCGCGATATTCCCGATGGCCTCCCCGCGCTATCCGCATCCCGAGGCCGTCCACAAGCGACTACAAGGAGTCGGTCTCGGCCTGGCTGTACTTTGACGGGCCATTGTCGGAGCTTGAGCACCAGAACAGGGTCGTGCTGGACCTGCCGGGGGGTGGTTTCGTTGCCATGGATCCGCGCTGCAATGACGACAAATTGCTCTCGTGGGCGTCAAAGACGGGACTCCCTGTCCTCAGTATAGATTATCGGAAAGCGCCCGAGTACCCGTTCCCGTATGCCTTGAACGAGTGCTATGATGTCTACGCAACCCTCATGAAGACTCGCGGGCGCTGCATCGGCATGTCTGGCAAGGAGACGCCCAAGGTTGTCGTCACTGGCGACAGTGCTGGGGGCAATTTAGCGACGGCGATGACTTTGATGATCATCGAGGGTGGGCTCTTCCCCTCGAGTCACTTCCAGGGGCAGGCCGGTCTGCCGGTACCTGATGGTTTGGTCTTGTTCTACCCGGGGCTCGACATGAACATCGGGAACTGGATGTCCGATGAGCAAATGGCTTTGATCCAAGACCGAAGGATGCGATCGACCAACAAGGCCATTGCTCGCCGCAAGAGCATGCAATACAACAACCTCGTCGGAACACCGCACCACTCTGACGACGAGGATGATTCACCAAAGTATGTCATCCACCCGCCAGACGATGGGGACAGAGAGACCAAGCAGCTGGCAAACTCGGAAGGTACTCGCACGCCGCAGCCCGAGTACGCCCACGCAACCCCGACTAAATGGAGCAAGACACGTCGATCATCGCAACCAGAATCGCCTGCTGTCAGCAAGCGGGCCGGCAGTACCTCTTACCACTCCGAGCCTCTTCAGACGAGGCTGGCGATGTCTTCCATGCTATCCTACTTCAATGATCGTGTTCTCGCCCCTGAGATGATGCGCGCCATGATCATCTTGTATATCGGCCCACACAACCGGCCGGATTTCAGCCAAGACTACTTATTATCGCCCATACTCGCCCCGGATATGCTCCTCGCGCGCTTTCCAAAGACATACTTCCTGACCGGCGAACGCGACCCCTTGGTAGATGATACTGTCATCCTAGCCGGCCGCCTCCGCCGCGTAAAGGCCGCCATGTACGCATCGGGAGGGCAAAGATTGGATTACAAGGAGTCGGACGCCCTGGCCGAGGGTTTCAACGACAAAGACGTGGCGGAGGTAAATCTGATACCGGGCACGTCGCACGGTTTCCTACAGTTCCCGACGATCTACCCGCCGGCCTGGAAGCTCATTGACCGCTCCGCCGGCTGGATCGAGGAGGCGTTCACGTCGAGCGAAAAGCGCGAGCGCGAGAACAGGCGGCGCATGACCAAGAAGGCGGCCGAGAGCTCGGGGAGGCACCACATGCGGGCCGAGTCGAGCGGCGACGAGGGACTGCTGGAGATCGGGATGACCAGGGCGAGGGGCAAGTCGGCATCCAATGTGGTCAGGACAAACGGCAAGGACGCCGCGACCGTCGAGACCCAGAAGGCCAACGGCGGCGAGGCAGATCGCGAGAGTCCGGAAAGGAAGGGGAGGAGAAAGGCCAACGGCCGCGCCAAGAAGGATCAGCTGAACAGGCTCGCCAGCTCGGATGACCTCCTCGGGCGGAGGATGCACGGCCTCGCTGGTGGCTTGACTGGCCTGGCGGAGGAGGACTGAGCGAGATGGTCTCCCGTGTAAAACTGTATGAAGTATACGTCGTCAAGCCCGACCGCGGAGTGGACATGAGAGAGCATCGTGGTTATACCGAGCCAAACCTTATTCTTTACACCAGCACCACATGATCACCTTGCATATTCTAGACACGTCCAGCTTGAGTTAAGAAATAGAAACTACACAGTCTACACGCCAAGTCCCAGTGACGAGTGCCAGTCATGCACACCCTCGTTTTCCTCACGGGGAGCCAGGAGTAAGACTTGGCCCCGCATCTGATGTGTGTCCGGCCAAACACTGCATATGGATAGGATAGCTTTTGTGAGAGAGCCTCGTTGACCTCTCACGGCTGCTCTGCCTCCATCGAGCAGGCACAAACCATATATTGATACATTCCTCACACGATGCCCCGTGAATACAATTTCCCGGCCGCGCGTAACAATATTTCGGGTTCAGGGTTTGCAGATTGACCACACCCCCGAGCGACTAAACAACGACAGCAACGCCGTTGGGGGCTACTGAGAAACCTTGGGCAGGCCCTTGGGGAAGGCAACACTTGTCCCGGGCTTTTTCTGTCACTCTCTCTGTATTTACACCGGTATCGTCACAACGCTACAAGGTCCCGGCCGACCAAAAACGCCGGACTCGTCACAAGAGCCAACATTCCTAAAGGCCATCCCCTCGAAGAAGCCGATGGGGTGCCGGGAGGCTCTTCACTTCAAGTCCCACGGATCCCCCCCCTCTTTTTTTTTCTTCCTTTGCCATCGCGCTGTCCCTTTGTTCCCACGAGCGCTGAGGGTTCCTTGAGGTCAGCAAGGTGACACATGTTGCTAGGGAAGAGATCAGCTGCAGCAGTCGTCCCTGGGCAAGACTCGGTGTCTTTGTGGGCCTTGCCACAGGTCAACTCAAAATATTTGACGGAGTCCGTATGGGTCGGGCAGCAAGATAAATTGATGCAGACGCAAGTATGCTGGGGCGGCTGTGTATATCCCAGGACAGGCTTGTGGACACTCGGAAGTTGCTATGCTTTTTGGCCAATTTGTGTCCTTAGCATCAGCTGGGGAGTTAATTTTGGCCAGCAAGTTGCTTCGTTGGCCGTACTTGCTAACAAGAAGAGGCTGTGGCATCAGCTGTACTTATGTGGGATGAGTCTGGCGCCACAAACAAACAAGTCCTGCCCCAAGGCTCATGATTATTATTGTCTTTTCGCACAATGCCATATCCGGATCCGTCAGCCCAACACAGAGTACTTGTGCTACCGTTCTGTTATTGTGAGTTTACGATATGTGTATGACCAATGCGGACTTTGTTTGAACCTCGTGGTTGGCTTACCACGCAAGCAGTACATGGGATGCTGTCACGAGTCTGCCCCCGGGCCGCAGTTGGAACGGCCCTCCAAAAGACGGGCCGTGGTCAAATCACTGGGTGGTTGATTAAAGAGTGATGTCGTAATCACATAATGTCTCGGATAAACATGGGAAGGGGTGGAGAGACCGCGGAAATGACGAGAGGAGCCAACGCACACCAAAAGGATTGTCTCTCTGATAGTCTACGTAAAATCAGGGATGGCATAGGCAGTTCACCACTCTCGTCAACAGAGGTCTAGGCCAGGAGAATCTCGCGCTGCATCTCCACACGCTGGCGGTTGCTTTTCCCCTTCTTTTTTCGGCCTCGCCCCAACCGATCGGCCTGGCCCCAAAATGTCTGAGGGTAGGTCTCCTGCAAGTAATGAGACATCTGGCTCGGATCATATGCAGGCGTGGGCCCATCGATGTGCCGCCGGTTCGCACCAGAATCTGCAGGTGGTTGCAGAATCGTACAAGTGCCTGCAGAAGCGTCATGTACGTCGAAATGACCTTACCTCATCGGCATCAAGATTAGAGGAATCCAGACAAGTGTGAGATTGGATGGAAATTCGAAATTCCCGCCGGGGGCTTTCGCCGGGGAGGGGGGGGCAGGGGGACGTGGCTGGAGTGCCAGCCAGGAGGGAAAGCCGGTAGGTAATACCTGCACGTCAACGACACTCTCCTGCAAGGCACCAGCCATTTTACTTGCATAGACCGGCATGTCGAGGCTGCAGGCTGCAGGCTGCATACTTCAGCTCGTCCTGCACCTCTCACACGAAAATATCCTAGACCACCTGGCCGAGATACTGCCCGGCTCACCTTGACGTAGCCACCGGCACGATATCCCAGCCGGGCAAACAGCCCACACACAACCCCCGCGCGATCGGCGGAGCGAATCGAAGCGGCGAAGACATTCATTCCAGAGCGAGGACGCGCACCGCGTCTTCCGACGGGAGCCGCCATGGTGGACGCGTGGGGTCTTGGGACTATCGGCCCACGCCAGTCAGTGCGGAAGGACGGGAGACCTCGAGGGGGAGGGGGGGAATAGGGCAAGAGAGAGAGATAGAGAGAGATCATGAGCCTTTCACCGATCTGGCCTAGTGGCTCTTGTTAATGCCGGCAGGGCTGGGTGGCTCAGCTTTCTCCGTGCTTAAGTGGAATGGAGCGGTCGCACAAGGTTGGGGCCCAGAGGGGGTCTCACTCAGCACTTGTCTGTCTGTCTCGCCCGATGGGGGTGACGCGTTCTCGGAGTCTCAGCTCGCGTCAGATGAGGAGAGCACGCGTCACGGCATCTGGTGACGGAAGGTCTCGGGTGGGAGTGAGGAGGCCCGCGACAACGCATCGGCCGATGGGGTGGTGCTTTGATACGGCGCGAGGAAAAAGAGGCAGATTCGACCCACCCAGTATGGACAGTATGAACAGTGTGGACGGGGATTTCCAGGCGCCTGATCTCTTCTCACACTAGACCTTTGTGCTCCCATCCAAGCTGGCCAAGCTGCCAGCTGCCAGTCTCGGGTAGCCTCTTGTCAGTTCAGATCTCCGGTGCATACCCGTGCAACACACCAGTCGCACAGTGCCCACCATGTCTCACTCGGGAGCGATCCGACCAGGTGTCAACCCGGCGTGAAAAGGCAAGAGAGTGTGGCTGGATGCACTGTTTCGGAGGAGGAAACGGCAGTGAGAAACAAGAGGCGGGGATTCCCAGCATACAGATTGTCCTCGAGTCGACAAGCTCTTCCTCCCAGTCCGCGGCCCAGGTGAGCTGAGGAATGCTGGCTGGGGAGGATGGCAGATTGGACAAAGAACTGAGACGCAATCCGCAGCCTGGTTTGATTGTTGCGACTGCGCTTCGTCGCCAAGAGAAGAAGTCCGAAATGCGTGGGACTGTTGGGGAAGAAGAAAAGGGTACAAGCAGCAGAAGTGGTCCTCTAGAATTCGGTCTGTAGCAAGAGCTGCCCAAGGAAAGTGGTATCTGACAGAACCAGAACATGTACAACCTCCGCCACCTTTCCAGTCCATCCCAAGGTTTTCTTTTGCACATGGCTCTTTTCAACGCCTGCCAACATGATTTGCCCGCTCACATTTGAGTTCCTTCCATGTTCCCCCATCTCACCATTTTCTGGCTCCGGGGTCACCTTTCCCGTTTTTAGAAACAGTTACAGACAGCGACGTCCTCAAGTGGATAGAATATATTTGGTACAGAAGTTCTGTGAAAATAATGCGCGCCGGCCCTGTTGCAACACCTCGACAAGATAGATATGCGCCGGATAGATGCCGATGTCGCGAACGCTGCGTCGTCGGAACACTGACATGTTTTGCGTCACTCAGAAGCATCGTAAAGTATTATGGATGTGTGTGTGTGTGCGCGCGCGCGTGGTGGTGTGAGGGTGGAGATTTGATGCGGACATATCCAACGTATAAGCGTAATGTGCGTAAGACCCAGTCGTCTCGCCGTGTGTGTCGTGGTGCGAAGCCAATGCTGCCTCTTCCGTTGCAGCGTGAGCTTGCCAACCCCCGCTAGGAGGGTTCAGCCTTGACCAGACTCCGCGCAGACTTTGAGAGAAGGCTGCCATCGCATTTGATACCATCATCTGTGCTTGGTGTCGTTGATCTCGTGGTAGCCTTCTTCTTGTTCTTCATCTTACTCTGCATTTCCGCAAGCAAGATAGCAGCCCCAATCTCATGTCTCGTCCTGCTTCCAGCAGACTTTTCGATGTGCCGCTTGAGGTGGTCTCGGAAGTTGTCGCATCTACCGAAGGTTTTGGGGGTCTCGCAGAATTCACAGCGCCATGTTTCTGGATTGTCTGAATGTGCTCTGTGATCGTCCGTTAGTATCTGGGGTCAAATCACGCCCGCAGATAGAATTGTCACTCACTCATTATAATGCCTCTTCAAGTGCTCCTGCCTCGAGTAGCTTTTACCGTTGCACTCGGGGTATTCACATCTGTGTCTATTCGCCGGGGCCTTGGAGACCTTGAAGCCTTCTTGGAGTGGAGGAAGCTTTCCTGCCACCTGCTTGGCCTTGGATGTACGACCTTTGCCGGAGTTTGTCTTCGGAAGGCTCTGCTGCAATAATGCTGACTTTTGCTGAGGCCCGTCCATGACGATCCTCCGCCTGATATTGCCGTGAGAACTTCCCAGAGGGCCGGGCGTTGGGGTTGTCATGGCCACGGCCGGTGACGAAGTCCGCTCAAAAGTGATGGGACTCCCATCCGCATGGTGCTGCCACATTGCTGTCATGTCGCAGTTTTGTATATGGTTACTAAACAGTGGAGATGGAGTTGGAATCATGAGAGAATCCATGAAATTGTACGCGTCCATGCCCTGTGTTGGAGTAAAGTCCACATTGTTCTGGAATGCCGCCGCCGAGCTGCTGTTCCGAGACGGCGTCATTGGCATACCATGGCACAGCATATTGGGAGCCACGGTTGATTTCATGTCTAAAGGGAAGCAGCCAGAAGTTGATGGCGGCGAGGGCGTGAAGTCGTCGAACATCATGGTGTCATTGCCAAAGGCGATATCAAAGTCCATGGGGTGCTGTGGGGTCGAGTTTCTGGGCGGCGGGGTCAAGGCATCGTAGAGCGAAGAGGCTGATGAGAAACTGCCGGACGAAGAGGGACAGGACGACGAATATGGCAAAGACTGGCCGTTGAAGCCGAAGGTGAAGCTGTCGTCCGCGTCCATGTTCAGATCGAGCAGATGGGTATTCTGGCAGTTACTGGAAGTGTAGCTGTCTAGGCGGAGAACTTCCTTATTGGGCTGTCCCCTGCCTGTCATTCCAAGAGTCGCAAGGGTGGAGGCGAGTAAGCTGAATCACGGCCCGAGGGTGTCGAGAAGGGATGTGATGAAGGAGTGCCAGAATGATATAGTCCAGATCTGTCGAAGGGCACACACAAGATTCAAGGGATTGTCGAGCTTCAATGGGGCGTGGGCTTGTTGGACAGGGAGGTCGTCGGGTTCAATATAAGAATGCGCAGACAGGTGAGCGGCTCATTGGAATGGAGACCCTGAGCCACCGGTGGTTGCTCAATACGTAGGGGTGGCACACCCAAAAAAGACGCGGCAGACCTGGTCCAGTCCAATACAGAATCGAGGTTGGGCTGTCAAGACGTTTGAGCGAAACATCCCTACACCAGCCTATTGCTTGCATGAAGCATCTGTTTTAGTCGGGACTTGTAGTGCCCCTGGCGAGCAGACGGGCAGACCGTGGGCAAGAGCTATCGATAGATCGGTGGATCTTTGCAGCAAGATCAGTACCTCTGAGCGGCCTGGCCACCTCACAGTACCCTGCATCTTAACCAAAGTACAGGCTCGCGGCCAGGGACAGAGATACCCCCGGCCGACACGGAGAAGTAGATTCGCGCCTGGAGAAGAAACAAGGTGCATGAACCGGTAGATCTGCCCCACAGTGAGTATCGTGATTGTGGGAAACTGGAATGAATTTCGCCTATACGGTGATGGCGCCTTCCAGAGCAGGCCTCGCGACCACCGGATTTGAGACACTGCGGTGGGCAGCCAAGCTTGACAGGCTGGACCCCATCACCAAGTGCCTTCCGCAGTCTTCAAGGGACAATCTCGGCATCTGGCCACGGTTAGGGCAGGCAGACAGTGCGAGAGCAGGCTGCTCGCCATTGGAAGATTGCTGAAGCCTCCAGGCCGCCCATGACGCCAGTGAGGCTGCGCGAAGTACCATGCAGGTCGAAAGAGATCGAGCTGGGGGACACCACGGAAAAGCAAGCATGCTCAGACGTAATTGGAGCTACCGTGCCGCAAGCCGCACTTGGACGAACTCGTCGAGGCCCAGATGATCAGCTCATCATGCTCGATGCCGATTGCTGCCCCCGAGGCCTGAGAGGAGCGCTGTTCGCCGAGTCTGCATTTCCCGTTTGCGATGCTGTGGATGTGCAGTGGCAGAGTGGTTGGCTCTTTGTTTGCAGAGCCGCATACTGAGAATTGGACGGAACTGCCCCGTGACAAGGGACAAAGAGTGAGCTCGACCATTGACACATCGACCTTGGACCTTGGACCATGGACCGTTTGAGGCGTCCGGACAATGGTGGTGGTAATGGTGTGTATGCTAGTCGCCGTTATGTGCTGCTCGACAGACATGCCGCGAGGGCTGGAGGTCGGGCTCACTTGAGTCTGCCGTTCCTGGGGAACCTTGTCTCCCTGCAGCTGGGACCTTGCAGGATGATCTTCCTGACCTGCTGCTTGACTGTGTTCAAGCCATGTCTAGTGCAAAAGAGGCGCTCCTCTTGCAGGCGGGAGATGTGCCCATTGTCCATGGTCGAACCCACGCATCCACACGTCCAAACAAGCCTCTCTGCCAAGCGGATCTGAGCAGCCCTGTTGATCCTGGGTCCCCCATTGTCCAGGTCCATCAAGAAGCAGGACGGATGCAGCCAAGTTGTGGCTCACCATGATGGGGCTGCCTGGACGCGTGCCAGAAGGGGTCGCCCAGTGGGAACCGTCGGATCGTTCCCTGGGTTGTCAGACTCCGGAACATACACCGTGTGACGAGCCCACGAGCGGGATCAAAGCCATGGGAGCGTCCTCGTCTCGGCCGGCACTGTGCCCTCGGGACGAGTCCCGTCTGTCTCTTGGCCTGGCGGACGCATAGTAGAATGATGGTGGCGCCCGGCCGAGCCTAGTCAAGAGATTAGATGTAGATGGATAGATAGATGATCCGGAGAAGTTGAAATTGGGTTGTGTTGGATCGAGCGAGCACAGACACAACCGTTCAGCGTGTTAGAGGCCCCTTGTGAAGATCACAAATCTCCGTGCCGAGCGGGCGAGACGAGACGTCCCCCAAGGATCAGCATATGTAGTGTGGTCTGGTAGTCTGCCGTGCAGTACCGAGTACTACGCCCAACTGCACCTTCCCTGCTCGTTGGCTCGAGCAACCCCTGCCTGTCACAGCACCTGTCACCTGTCAATCGCAACTGCCATCCGTCATCCGCCATCCGTCCTTTGTCATCCGTCATACCCGCCCTCCAATCTCAGTCACTCTTCCGGCTGCTCTGCTTCAAGACGATGGCTTCTCACTGCTCTCCCATCCTCACAAAGATGAGGGACCCCGCAGAGTGAGCCTCAGTGTACGTGTACCTCGGACTCCAATACGACCAAGACAGCCAAGCTCGCACTCGCAGGGCATCCAGAACCAGAGCGTTCAGGCATACAATTTGGCCGAGAGATCCTCCCTGTAGGATAACCCCCTCCGTTTGACTTGTGGGATATCTTGTGAGACACTCGAGTCTGGCCCGTGGTCATTTGTGCTGCCTTCCAGTGCTCGGAAGGCTGGTGGGAGGGATTGTGGGGTCTCTTCGTCAAGTTGCTGTTGTAGGGGCAGCCACTGCCGCATTGAGTTCGTATGGGTGCGAGCTGTTTGTCCAATACCTACAATCCCCCGGCACGTCGAAGGCTCTACTCTTCATACACCATGTCTTTTGGGATGTAACCCCCGCCTTTGCCCGTCACGGCCCGTCGAGACCAAGCCTCTCATGAACCTTGAGTTCGGTCCTCGCTAGCCTTGGGCACGCCAAAGTTGCCTTGAAGGGCCCGCCTTCCACGATCAAATAAAGCCACGATGTCCCACCGCCTTGAACATGGTTTGCTTCCCTTCACGGGGGTGGGCACCCCCTCAGCATGCCATTATCAACCCAGGGCTCCCACATGTTGTCTCAGAGACGGCGGAAATCGAGCTCGTGAGGCTTTCCTGGTGTCAGGCAACACCTGAGAACGTATGTTGTCAGAAGCCCCTGGCTCAGCCCAGCATTCATTGGGGGCCTCTTTCTCTTTTTGATGCGTCTTGCAGATGATCATCGCGCCACACTTTAGCCTGTTGTGCCTCTGCGATCATTATGCATCGGCTGTATTCCGCCTGCGCCTTGGAGTGCGTACATTCAACTTGCGTGTTGAATGGCCGGTTCTCCTGCAACTCAATGGGTTAAATGTCACCTCTCTGTATGCTTTCTTAGCATACCGTTTCCGGAAGGTTACCCGGGCGTCAATTGACCAGTATGTCTATGATTTCCTGGTTCGGCCGCGCGCACAAAATATTCAGTTTCCAGGGCGCAGTCAAACTTGACTCCGGCTCACCGAGGACCCACCCAGTCTTTGGCCACTGACCACAACCGTGGTTGGCCGATGTTTTAACCAAGTTATCATTTATCTCCTTAGCTGGCCGGGGTGGCATGTGGACAAATCGGCTTCGGCCTCTTGCACCACATGAACCTGAATTCATACTCTCTGTCTCTGGGGAGCACCAAGCCACGCGCCATGTGTCGCCGAACTATGAGTCGAATGCAGCACCGGACCAAAATGGCCTAGCGACAAAGTCTACTTCATCCTCCTCATCGACGACAGCTCACAATCGGATACCACGAGCCATATGGCACTTGGTATCTAACGGGCAGGCCTGGACCGTCCTGGCTCCGCGTCGTAGTGAGGGGACGAGCCAACTCGGCCTCGAACAGGATTTTCATCAGACGGTACTTCCCGCTGCGTGAACCATGTCACCTTGATCGGCTGTCATCTCACCGCGTCTCGCCGAGGATCCAGCCCAAGAACCCCGTCTGGCTGCGCGCAAGGCGTCTTGATCAGGCTCTCGCGAGAGGTGGGTGGATGCCCTCAGCGGGGACACGGCCTCGGGACATCAGTGACCGTCGATTTTCTCATGTGGATTGCTGCCTGATGCTACCAATGCAAGCCATTTTGAAGCTGCGTTGATGTCCGAATCGTGAACTATGCCGTTCCGACCCTGTCGGGACCACAACGACTACTACCCTTTACGTACCTAGCCTCACAGCCAATCCTCACAAGCATAGTTCCTGCTAGATGAATGTTCAAGGAGTCGTTAGGAAGTGGAATGAAGTGACCCTTTGGCTGAGCTTTGGTAAGGAATCCTGACTTCGACTCCGATCTTTACGCGCGTCAGTCGTACAGCGTCACCGTCCTTCGACTTGGCCCTTCATGTGGAATTTGTGCCTCGAAGTCAAGCCTACCAACAGCCGCTATTACAACCACTTGATTGTGAATGGGATAGTGTGGCTGACGAACTGCATAATCGATGGTACATCGCGCCTCGCTTCTGGTCGATGGCCACTCGAACAGCATACCACTCGTCAATTTGCGACCGGCCAGCCCTGTGGGGCTGGAAGGACCTATCACACCATTTACCAAGATTGGTTCTTCGTGACATACTAAGTAAAAGAGTGCAGCACGTCGGCCCACCTTGTCCGAAGTTGACTGAATATGCCACTGTCTGGAGTCGAGGTAACCCTCGGCGACGAACGAAGCCCCCCTCATATGGCAACAACCATCACCGGCTAAGAACACTAAATACCGGGGCCTCCATTGCGAGAGGGGCAATTTTGGCCCCTGCGCATATCTTGCTCTGGTATGAAGGGCCCAGACCAGCTAGTCGAAGCAAGGCGACGCCGACTTGTCTCCACTGAGAAGAACATTGGCCGTAATAGTTATCCTGCAGGACGTGGATGTTGTCATTGAGTAACCATCGAGCGGTAAAGAGGCAGGAAAATAGGTCAGTATCGCTGTGGTTGTCTTTTCCGAGGACGTTCCGGTTTTGTTTTCTCCGAGGGTGTCGTTACTGTTGGCCCCAAGGCAATAGAATATAAAGAGTCGAGTGACGAGTAGGAGCTGGAAAGTATGTTCTCTGGCCTCCCATCTCCAGCGTTTATTTTCTTTTTTGAACTGGCTCTACTCAATCGCAGAACCGGACGTTATAGAACATCAGCAACACCAAAACCTGGGACCGCAACCAACATCACCACCATGTGTACCCTGAAAAAGCAGTGCTACGCATGCAAAGGGGGATGTGTAGAGCAAGTTGTAGTTCACTGTCCTTCCTACCTTGCTGGGTATGACTGCGGCCAGTCTGACGTGACCCGAGCCGGACAAGCGGGCGGCATGCTCCTTCAAGAGATATTACACATGTCACCATGTCCTAAACATGGGATTGACAATCCCCATGATCAGTGTAAAGTCACATACGAATTTCCGATGTACCGAATTAGTATCCATACTGAATGCCTTTTAGGAAATCTCGCATCACTTTCTGCCTTGGGCCTCGGTTCAATATTCGGAATCCGGGCGGAGTCCACTTCGAATGGGCATGGAGGGGGAAAGTGGAACAGGCCCTGGTTGTGTTCGGATAATCACGATCATACGGACATGGGATAGGACTGCGCACCGGGGCGCGCGCATGTGTGGAGGGACAAGAAGATCTCACATCGACGCCAATAATTATTGTGGAGGATGGAGGATCACAAGTGGCATGATACTGAGTCGCATGATGCCAAAGACATAAGGCAAAAATACGTGCACATATGACAGTCTTTCCAAATTGAAAAGGGGGATAAAAGGAAAACCCAGCACCAGCTGTGCCATGCATCCGTCGACGTGCCAAGGAAACTGGCGAATATCAAGCCCACCTGCCTCCGGGTGGCGAACGCCATGCACCGCACAAGCCACACTCTCTCCGGCACGAGTATATAGCCGCTACTGGGGGAGCGTACCGGTCGGCACGAGGCAGATGGTCTGATGTGACACCACATGAAGTGCTCGGAAAGCCTCACGGATCGACATGGGCGCAGAGTAGAACGCGATCCGATCGTGCGCGATAAGTGGCAGGCTCCGCCGTTGGGTTGGGAAAAAGGGGCGGGTAAGGCCTGCCTCGATGCCTCGATGCCCCCGATGCGAGGTCGTTCAAGCCATGCCCCGCCTCCCGCACGGCCTTGACGGCTGGCCACATACAACAGGTCTCACAAGCTCATGAATACGGCCTGACAGCTGCCCGTCTGGGAAGTCTTTGCCACAGATGGAGGCAGGCATGGTCGACCGGGCTGCCGGGGCGTTTCTTTCGGGAAGCTGCAGGAGAAAGGAGCTGCAGGAGAGAGAGATTCCCTCCCCCGGACTGCGTGATCGGGACTCTCCGCCACCCGATGACAGCCCCGTTGAATGTGGCGTTGGGATGCCGAAAGGAGAAAACACATGTTATGCTTCTTCAGCAGCTGACCAGGAGACAACGTCGAGTCAGATCGCTTGCGGGCGGGCTGTTGGACTGGGTTTCCTCCGATGCAAGACGTTACACGACAAGTGTCTGGCATGCCGAGCATACACTGGCTGCATCTCACAGGGGGACAAAAAAAACTACAATCTATTGCGATGTCAATTTCTCATAAGCTCTCTGGTTGGATCTACCTCGACGGAGGTCTATCAGGTTTTCCTTCAAGACCTGTCTCCGACTTCAATGACGTGTCATATCTGACAGGGGCAGTCTTCCAGCGCGGGGATCCAGCGTAGTCCTGTCTCGGCCGATAACAACATTTTGTCGGCCCTAGCGATGGAAGATCCCCAAATGACAACCTGAGCCGCTTACCAGGGGAGCCAGCCAGCAAGCCAGCATAACGCTTTGAGCATCGAGATGCGGTTCCGGGGTAGCACGTTGAGGTAGATCAGCGGCTCCCGATAACTGGTCACTGGACCGTTACACCTGCGAGTCGTCGCCAACGTGATCAAGGACTTTTCCCATCCTTTTCATAGGCTGCTGCTGTCTCCTTAAACCACTGCTACGTCACCTCCCGGAGCCGCATCGCCGGTCTCGAACTCTTGGTACACCTCCTGAATCTCCTCTTCTGTAGCCTCCAGGCCGGAGCTGCTCATCAGCTTGGCGCTCTTATCCTCCGTCCTGGGCTCGATGAGTAGGTTCTCCTGCACCTCACAGTCCGTCAATGTGCAATTATCTCCGATTTCGCTCCGCTTTCCCAGGATGCACCGGGTAAGCTTGCATCCCTTGCCGATCACGACCCCGTCCATGAGCAAGCACTGGGAGAGCTTGGCCCCCTCTTTGATCTGACAGTTGGCGCCGACAACTGACTCCTTGATGGTCACTTTTTCGTCTACCATCACGTTCTCCGCAACGAGGCTGTCTGGGCGCGTGACTGTCGTTCGGCCCTTGACGCCCTCCGGGTACATGACTTTCTTGGGGTGTGCAAAAGGAGACGGCGTCTCGCCGCGAGCCTCAGCCTCTTCAACAGACGGAAGCTTTGCAAGCTGGAGCGAGACGTTCAGTAGCAGCTGGGCTGTATCCACCCTCCGAACGATGGGCGCGGTTGGCTTGGACGGGTGAATATAGGCAAGGATGGGAGGCACGACATCGTCCGTGGAGGTGGATGAGTCTTTTGTGGCGGATGATTTTGTGGCACCGTCTACCATTCCACCTGAGATACCATCAGAACCCGTGAGCTCGGAAGACATGCTGTCGTCGTGCAAAGAGTCTGTGTCCGTCTTTTTGGTGTCTTTTGGGGCGAATATCTTGTCGAATCCCAGTTTCTGCGCGAGTCCCGTTTGCCAACCTGCTTTGGCCCACCAGCCAATCACATCTTCTCCGATGCTGTCGAGACGGTCGTTGTCGTGAACAAAGTCTAACACCCACTTGGGGAAGATGTAAATGTGCGCGTCTCGGTATGTCGTCCGCACTTGGATCCGGGGGTGTCTTCGAATGAGCCCGTGCCGCAGGGGGTAGCCGTTTCTCTCTTCCATCAAGTCGTTCAGCGAGTCAGTAGGCATCGAGTAGACCAGATTCGACATGTGTGAGGTCAGAGTTTCTTTGGAGGAGGGTGCTGCAGCTGCCAAAGGTGTCGTGGCGATGAAATCGGTTTCTTCCCCTTTGACGGGAGTCTCCGTCTTGGTGTGATACCAGACTCCCATGCCGCCACTATGCGGGCCCTGGTCATCGGGAATCAGACCAGATCCGTTCCCTACCAGATCCCTCAGAGTCTCACAGTTCACCATCCATGCCTGAAGAAGTTGATCTCCACCCAGCTCGCAGACGAGGTCGCACGGGAGAACCACAAAGTTTCCGGTGACGGCCGACCTGACCTCAGGGAGTCGCAGGATCTCTGCTGTGCCAGTGTTGTGATCCAGGTCCTTTGGTGCCAGCAAATCAGGCCGTGGCAAAGGGAGGCTCGTCAAGGCAGGGTTCAGACTCAGAGTTGAAGCTATCGCCTTCTCGGCCGAGGGAGGGCAGATGAGTGTGATGTCTGACAAAAGTCGTGAGTCTTGGCCGGCCCGCAACGTGCTTCTGCTTCACAGGTACTTACCTGTAATGCCTGCCCTGTAGCAGAACTCGAGGGGATACCAGACCATGGGCCTATTGGCGATGGGAAGAAGAGCCTTGGGGTGCTCATCAGGGTTTGCCGTGTATGTGGGCAACGACGACCCCGGCCCACAGAGAATAAGGGCCTGCAGCCCAGGAGAGGCTGAGGAAACAGCGTGCGGCATTCTGGGGGTATAGGAGCTGCACGATGTTGAAAGACCTCGTGAGAAAACAGAGTTGCGTATGGCGTGGTATGTGTTTCTGAGTGCTTGTTGGCAGGGCTCTTGTGTCTTGATCGAATGACCGGCAAGACTCGTATGGTGTGCAGAAGAGGTGGTGACTACTCTCACTCTCACAAACGCTGGCTGGCTGACTCACTCATGAAGTCCAATCTGTGGCGGCAGCGCAGCTTTCACATCACACCCCACAAGGAGACAGGCCGAGCTCGCTTACGTAAGTAGCCCCAGCAACAGCAGGGCCAGGGGTTGGGAGCTGGGAGCTGATGGCTGCCCATAGCCCCGGGTTATTATGCAGGGTTGGGCCCGAGGTTGCCAGCCACCTCCAACGCCAAGTGAGGTACGCGCATCCTAGGACTCAAATGACAATCACATCCCGCCACATCTTTTCGCGTCTATTGTACATGCAACTAACCCACTTGCACATGCGACACAAATTCCGGCCTTTGTCCAGCTCCACAGTTCAACTCACCGTGAATATTGCGCCTAACACCGCACAACGCATGCGCCCAACCGACATACTGATGCGATGAGCGCCTCTTAATGATGTCTTCACCTTATGATAACCGCGGCCCGTCGCGCCGCCGAAATGGTGTTTGGAGCCACTGGGTCCCACTGGCAGTGACTGTAACTGTTGCCACTGTTGGGGTTGCGGCCTGGATCTGGAGCCAGCGCAGCAACGACGAGGAGGACGAAGAGGAGGCCATCAACCAGCATCTGGACTACGAGCATGCTGATTACGGCGACAACCCCCCATACGGTGCTACCGGCGACAATGTGAGCGTCAGAGCTCCGCCATCATTCAGGAGCGACTTGAGGCCCGAGGAGGTCGGGTACGGGGTCACGCAGGCCGACGCGAATGCACCAGGCTGGGGAGCACGCATGTCCGGAGCGTTGCGACGCACGCCAAGCCCGCAAAATATCCTTGATCGCGCCGGAAAGACAGTTGCCGCAGGTGTCGCCGCGGCGGGCACGGCTATGGGGAGCGCCCTGGCTGCCATTCGGGAGGAGGACAAGGCCGCGTTCAATGACCACGAAACGTGGTCCGAGGAAGCAGATGCAAAGAACGAGAAGGGCTCGGCCGCGCAAGCACGCGATTATGGCAGCAAGAAGAGAAAGACAGTAGCCATCGTCGTCTCTGCTGACACGCAGCTAGACTTGGACGAAGATGGATATCATGAGCATGCCGTACGATCCTCTGCGATTACGCCTCCACGCATGCCCTTCGAATGCTAACAGAGGACTGCAGTCAATACTGTCGCATATTCCAAAACACACTGACTTCTCAAAGGTCAAGCTGTTCATCTTGATATACGCACCTGGGCTGAAAGATACGGTCTCCGAAACAACGAGCACTCGGGCGCCAGCCTCACTCAGCTCATCATTTTCTGTGGTTGGCCCTGAGCAGGCCCCAACACCAGGGGACGAAGCGAAGAGCCCACTGTGAGTGCTATGCATCAACTTGATCATTCTGCAAATTAATTGAGCTAACATGGACTGTAAAGCCTGTCCTCGTCCAGCAACCCGGCCTTTAATGCGGTTTACTCGCAGGCGATCGGCCTGGTAGAGAAGGAGACTAGCGTCCTCCCATTTACTACGCCGGCAGGCTATGTGCACATACTCCACCACCTTAAACCGGAAGTTGTCTACCTGCAGGAATCCCTTGCCGGTGAAAATGGACTTCACGTGCAGAAACTCCAAGCTTGGCTTAGATACGACATTATTCTGGTTGTGGGCGCTGAAAGTGGCCATGGGGGCTTAGCAGACAGCGAGTCCGAGGCAGAGAGACCGGAGCAGGCACAGAAGTGGTGGCAGAAGGAGGATCGCGTGGGCCGTGGCCGGGGAGTGATCGTCGTCGACGGGATGAGAGTAAATGATGACTGGTCGCGTCGCGTCCAGGGCAACGAGCAATGACTTTTATGACTTGGCACAGGAAGGGAGATGACGAGATACGAGATATACCCCGGCCCTAGCTCCAGCCCCAAGAGCTGGACTGGCTGGACAGGCTTGCCCAAGGGTGGGAGCACAGTGTTTAGCGGGGTGATATTGCTGATTATGGACTATAGTTCAGTAGATATTTCTGTTGATAGGCTAATTAAAAAAGTGGAAACAAGTATCGGGAATATGCAAATTACTGAACAAGTATGCCTTCGTTGTGCAGACTATATGAGAATGAGGCTCAAGTGGAGCGGCTAGCGGGACACGGCGGTAGGACACCAGACCTGCGTGACCGACCCCTGCAAGACAAACCCAACACCCCCCTCCTGATTCCCTGCCTACCTTAAAGGTAGGTACACACAGCCTTCACTCCGTTCCAAAGGCTGACCTGACTTGTTGAAGTCTTTTTTGTAGAGCCTAAACTCTGTAAGCACCCTGGCAGAGTCTGAACATCACACTTCAGCCTCATAGATCAATTAGAGATGTCCAGAGGTGTGTCTTGCAAGCTAGACTCGAGCAAGACATATTGATTTTCTTGGAGATATCTTTAAAGCGAAGTGCAGGTGATCTTTTATCATCTTTCACGGAGCCAACTCAAGAACTAAGGACAGGAGGCATGTATGGGGTGGTTGTTCTGAAAGATGCTTGGCCTGTCTTGTCAGGTGTCGCCATGTTGCTCCTTGGCCCGGGGAGAGAAGACGGGGTGGGGCAGACCCTGGGCATCGACAAGCGCCAATTCGATCCACCCAGCCGACTCCCAGGCTCCGACCACCGACGTCTCTCCTCCCCACGCGCCCATCATCGCATTACACTGCATCACATCAGCGTCTATTTCCGCCCGACAGCATCACTACCATCTCGAAACCATCCGAGCCCGCTTCCATAATCCACGTCGCCGTCGCTGTCGCTGTCGCACCTGGCCGCTGGCGCGAGAATTGTCGGCCTCGTCCATTGTCTCCGACCGCTGCACGGGAGGAGCAGGGCCACGAGATTCTTTGAGCGCGCGTCAGCCCAACAGCCCACAGCCCAATCGTCAGCGACTTCATCTCACCCTGGAACACCGCCATCTCCGGCACCTGCATACACGCCCGCAAAAGCCCAGCAGTGTGGAGTCCCATCTGGCCAAATGCGATCGAACCACGCCCCTCACACCGTGTTGCAATAACCTGGGAAGCAGGCCAAGCCGAGCGCACGAGCACCGGGCACCAGCATCTGGCCGCGGGGCCTCACCGGCAGCGCATCGCGCAGTCTGTTGAAGCAGCGCACCGGTCGCCATGGCTCCCAGCACGACTCCCATACCTCCGCCCATCATTCCTCCCCATCCAAAAACGAAGCGTCCAATCCCTGCCGGCATCC
Source organism: Diaporthe vaccinii (assembly GCA_039880775.1). Classification (NCBI taxonomy): domain Eukaryota; kingdom Fungi; phylum Ascomycota; class Sordariomycetes; order Diaporthales; family Diaporthaceae; genus Diaporthe; species Diaporthe vaccinii. Next base: position 2,060,215 of record JBCEDN010000006.1, on the reverse strand, counting down.
AGACAAATGGCGCGCCCCCTTCATCCTCTCCCTCACCTTCCATGTCGGCAAAGAAACCACCCAACAGCGCCAAACAAGCCCCCAACTCTGCCTCGACAATTGGTGGCACTGTCACCGTCGCGCGGCCACCAACTCGCATACGGCAGGAGATCACTGCTCAACCCAATGGGACCGTCCGCACGGGCACGAATGGCGCCACTCAGCCCGTCTCGACCGGTGCGGCCGATCCAGCCATGATACCGGTGGTCGTGAAGCAGCGTGAGTTCCGCCTACAGCGCCAAATGCGTCCCTCAGACTGACAAAGCCTAAGCTCCATCCCGACTATATATTCTGAAGAAGTACTACGGGAACCCGCCGTCACTCATCGTCCATCTTTACCCGAATCATTTCAAATTCGATGCCCAGGATGACTATTTCCTCTATTCGTCGCCAATGAAAGCCTTTCTCGACCATCTCAAAACTCGAACCATTCCACATGATATGCTCGCCGACTTGACGGAGGCCGGAGTACCTTTCTACGAGGGATGTCTGATCGTGGAGGTTCATGACCACAGGAGCGTAGCAGCTGAGAAGGAAGATGCCGCAAAGAATGCTCCTGCAAAGAAACCTGACGTACCGACCTCGGTTCACAAGAACAACCCTTACATCACACCATCGCCAAACAAGCCATTTCAGAGGGATCCTTTGACTACCATCAACGGCCAAGCTAAAAGTCCGGAGGTTGACTCGAAAGGCAAATCAGCGGGGTCGGCCGATCAAGGAAACAGGCAACTGTCCAATTCGCCGCAGAGCCAGAAGAGCAAGGCTCCTCCGAAAAGGAAAATAACCACTGCCGTCCTCTTTCCCACGCACCAGAGCCGGCAAGCAGACCTCGCAATCAGGGCATGTAATCCTCGCGGCTCTAGCGATGGTCGGCAAGACGTACCAGGTGGTGGCATGGCCCCACCAACCCCTTCAGCCCTCGTTCCGCCCACACCTACAGGCTCAAGCATGCCACCCCCAGCCAAGAAAGCCAAGCGCGAGCGCATGGAGCTCGACAGCAGCAATATCTACGCGGCCGAAGGCGCAATGCTGCTTGCCACTGTGGCACCCCTGGATCTGGAGCCGAGCAAGGATGTAGAAACCACAATTCGCAAACTCGAGGAACAGGCCAAGCTTCATGCACATCGCTTTCAGCCGCCTCCGCAACCGAAGACTAGGAAGCGCACAGTTGCCGAAATGGCCGCGGATGAGGCCCAGGCGGCTGAGAATGAGAGATTCCTGCTTACACTGGACGAGAAGATCACGCAAGGCAGCAGCTCAGTTCCTGGTGGCGATGGGCAGCAACAGGTCGCGCCTTTCAATCTCACCTTCGACCGCTTTAAGAAGATCGAGGACATTAAGAAGGAGCACGTGGAAAGGGCCAAGCAAGAGAAACTCAAGCGGGAGGAAGGCGAGCGCAGGCTTGCCGAGCAGAAGGTACAAGCGCAGGCCCAACAGCAGCAGCAACAGCAGCAGCAGCAGCAGCAGCAGCAGCAGCAGCAAGCAGCAGAACAAGAGAAGCTTCGTCAGGAGCAGGCCGCCGCCGCCACTCAAAGGGCGCAGCAAGAGGAGATGCGAAGGAAATTGCAACAGGCGCAACAAGCACGGGAGAGGCACGCTCAGGCTCAAGCACAGGCTCAGGCTCAGGCGGCAGCCCAGGCTCAGGCTCAGGCTCAGGCGCAAGCACAAGCTCAGGCGCAGGCACAGGCACAGCAAAATCAAGGCGGTGGAGCGATGCATCAGAATGCACATGGGCATCCTGCTCAGGGCGGACAGTTGCCCAATGGAGTCTCGGTATCAGCGCCGAACGGTATGCCGATGGCGCAGGCGCGCTTCCACAGCCAAGTCTCGCAGCCTCAGGTATCTTCCCCAGTTGTCCAGCAGAATACCCCTCAGAATATGTCATCGCCCATGGTCGGTGGTGTTGCCATGCAGACATCTGGGTCCAACATGGGAGGCAGCCCAGCAAGGCCGTCATCCGTCGTTCAAAACCAGCCCCCGATGTCCACGCCTATGGCGGTCAGCATGTCTGCCAGAGGTAGCCAGCAAAGCCATCCCTCTGGCACACCACGTATGCACAGCGCGACTCCGAACATGGCTCAAGCAACCCCGATCAGCCGGGCTCAACAGATGGCCCACACTCCGCGCATGTCTCAGACCAGCCCGCCCCCAGGCATGATGGCTCCTCACCTCAACCAGTCGATGATGATGAACAGTCCAGGGATGGGCAACATGGCACAGAACGCGAACCCAATGGCACAAGCTCAATTGCTGGCCCAGCAACAACGCCAGTACCAGCAAGCACAAAACATGAACGCAGCCATGATGCAGAACAACATGATGAACGGCGGTGCCCCGCAGAATGCGCAGCAATTGATGCAGGCACGATACATCCAACAGCAGCAGGCCATGATGCGTCAAACGATACAGAACGGGCAGCAGCCTGGCATGCAAATGGGCCAGCAGCGGATGATGCAGGCCAACATGGGAATGCCGAACGGAGCACAGATGCGTCCAGGCCAGAACATGGTCAACATGGGGGGCCAGATGTTCCCGCAATCAATGCAGCAAATGCAGCAACTGCAACTACAAAAGCAGATGCAGCAGATGCAACAGCAACAGCAGGGCCACCCGCAGCAGATGCAGCAGAACCACATGATGGGGGCAGCAGGACAGCAGGCTCAACTACAGCAGCGAATAGCCGTGCAAACGCAGCAGCAGATTTCGATGTTGAGTACCAAATTGTTCCAGGAGAACCTTCCGACCTGGTTATCGCAGCAACAACTTACGCAAGAGACGTGCCCACCCGACTTACTGCAGAAGTTTAAGATGCAATGTATGGGCTCGGCCAGGCAGAAGATCCTGCAGTTGAGGCAGCATCAGCAGCATCAGCAGCAGCAACAGGCATTGGCCATGCAGCAGCAGCAAGCCATGCAGCAGCAGCAAGCCATGCAGCAGCAGGGGATGATGCCCCAGGGCATGTAGTGCGTGTTCACGGAGGCGCGATGGCCTACGTTTCTGCCAGCTTACCCTGGAATGCACGGCTCATATTCAAATCACCACGGCGATAATTACTCTTATTGATTTTTAGGTCCACGGGTAACAAGGGTGAACCTCGGCGTTTTAAGGAAAAAAGGGGACATGGAACTGAATGATACACGATATCATCGAAGCCAGGCTACTATTTCGACTTTGAGCAAGGTCTTTTATACCCCGGGCGGCCCCGAGCGATTTGTCGAGTTTTTGTTCGCTTTTCATCTATTCGCTGCTCCTGCGGCACGTTACTTATTTGCGTTGACGTGTTGCGAGTTGGGATCAAACCGGCTCTCGACATGTGTGGAAGTCGAGTGTTCTTTACCATGCGTGCCTACCCTCAGGCCTGGTATCCCCCCGGACAAGGTGGCAGGGGGTGAGTTGCTCGCGCAGATGGAATTCGAATGATTCAAACCATGAATGTTTGCTGGACCCTGTTTCTGTGCCATTTGTGAAGATCATGCTGTGAAATGGATCAAGAGATTCTCTTGCTTACTTGCAGGGCTCGACTTGTTGTCAATGAGCATGCTGGGTAATCAGCCATGGTCACTTGAGCATCTCCGTCTCACAGGTCGGCGCGTGATTTGAGAGGCGGGGCAGTACACCCTTCCTCTCAATGACCTCGTGGTTCTTCTGGAAGGAAAATCTCTATAATGGCATCCCAGTATACAAGCAATTCCCGGCCTCGTAGTTGATTGTCTGCGGTGTGTGCATGTACGCTGGGGTTCTGGGGCTCATGCGAGCTGTTTGCCTCTTGGGCGGCACGTGACGTCGGAGGGAGGTTGCATCACTTCCAAGGTTGCTAGCAGCTCATGACATAACCGCTCGGGATGCTACGCATACACAGCACTTCAAGCTCCAACCTCCTTCCTGAAGCACCCTGTGCCCCGTAAAACATATTTCTATGACAAATCCGACCCTTGGTCCTCCCCATCCAACACTGTAGATCGTCCACAAGCTTTCTTAGCAACCCTCGTTTGCCGAACCTGACCAGTCCGCGAGATCGGGCCCACGTCTCCATATCCATCTTCGTTCTGCGTGTGTTTCCACCCGTCCACCCGTCCACCCGTCCGCGTCCAGCCCATCTACCTCCGCGAAACCCCTCCAGCCGTACACCACACTGGCCACAAACCTGCCATCGACATGCGTTGCCCGTCGACGACATCGCCAGCGGCACAGTCCGTCGCTGGCTTGCTATACCTGCTCCTACTAGCGACGCCGGCGACAGCGATGCTCTCATGCGATAAAATCGTGATCGACCGCCAAAAGTTCAACTTCAAAGACCTCGGGGGCCCCCACTCGGTGGTCACGACGCAGGAGCTGGATGAAAACCAACCATTCCAGTTTCGCAACACGACGTACACGCTGGATCTGTGTGCACCGCTGAAGAAGGACGGCCCGCGCCGCGAGAGCTGTCCGAACGGAGCAAGGGGTGAGTTTCCATCACCGGAGAGTGCTTCTCGTAAACATCGTTTCGAATGGGCTCGTCATGCTAAAAGAGGATACGAACAGTCTGTGGTATCGTGCGCGGCATCAAAGACGACCAAGACTCAGTGCAGGCCGTCATCCCGATCGCAGGCAACCTAGCCAACCACGGCGGGAGCGGACTGGAGCCCAAGACAACGCGGCTCAAGACATCCGACTCGGGCGCCGATGCCAAGAAGGAGGGTGTCCGGATCGTTCTGCACGGCGGCAAAGACATGGTCAGCAAACGCGTACAGCAAGCCGTTGTCGACATGGTATGCGACAAGGACAAGACTGGCAAGGAGGGCGAGTGGGACCCGAAAGACGACAAGTACGAGCCGGGCCAGGAGGAGACCGAGGAGGAGGGCAGCTCGGCCGCTGGTCAGCGGAAGAGGGCCGACGGCGACGAGAACAAGGACGGGTCGTCGGAGCACCAGCTGCTCAAGCCGGACTCGGCCCTCATCTTCGACAGCTACGGGCCCCTGAGCGAGGACAAGCAAATCGACGTGCTGAGGCTGACATGGTACACGAAATACGCCTGCGAGGGCCTGCCGGAAGACGAATACCCGAGCAACCAGCACTGGGGCTTCTTCACATGGCTTGTCATCCTGTACGTCAACGCCTATCTCTCAAGGCCAACCGGCCACACAACCCCCCTCCCCCCCAACTCCTCTTCTGAGGCAACAATTGTGTTTCAATACTAACGCGTCTGTACAGCGTGTTCCTTGCTACTGCGTCCTACCTGATCTTTGGGTCCTGGCTGAACTACAACCGCTACGGCGCCCGCGGCTGGGACCTGCTGCCGCACAGTGACACTATACGCGATATCCCCTACCTTCTCAAGGACTGGACGAGGAGGGTCCTCAACACCGTGCAGGGCACTGGTTCCAGAGGGGGCTACTCGGCAGTATGAGAGAATGAAGGTCTATGAGCACGACGGGTTATGAGGATCACTATACAGAGATAGGGGTAACCTTTTTCTTTTTTCTCGGTTTTGCTGGTTCGAAGATTCGGCATGGCGGCGAGGGACTTGATTTCGTGGCGTTGGGCTCATCTTGCGCAAAGACAGACACCTGTGGCAAGACAGCACGGTGTTTTGCTGGGCGTTATCAGGGTGTGAAGTATGAGATTCCGGAGATGCAACAGACCGACCTGAATTCTTTCTGCAGACCGAGATGGACCTGTCAAACATGGGCCTGGACTGACTAAACATGCTCTCTGCTCTGCTGGCTGCGATGAAGCAGTCAGTCAGTTATCAGAATCACTCAATCCTTGGCTCCTGATATCATTTCAGAGCCAAGATACCGTGTCAGCCCGTATCCACACCCGGCTGACCGGTAGCGTGGCCGAGACCTTTTGGGCGTCGGGGTCGGGGTCGGGGTCGGTTGTCAGTTGACGGCCGTGACCCCCTGACGGCCGAGGGCCAAGCAGGTGCCGAGGTAAAAGTCGGGGCTTACTTACAAAGGGTCCAACGTCAACAGTCTCCCTGCTTTGTGTGATAGCATCCACCCAGACAATTATAAGCCGCGCAACCTGACCACACTGCCCAATAGGTCTGTGCCCCCCTCACGCATCTGCTGTATTACCTCCCGTAGTGGAAGGCAGCCCGTGAAGCAAGACCACCATGGCCGCCCCGAGCACGTCCAAGCCGCTCTACAGCATCCCCGTCCCGGCATGTGATCAGCACCCCGGCGGCTCCGTCACCATCACCGAGCCCTCGCCCCGCGTCTACCTCCTGACGCTGGCCTCCCCGCCCGACAACCGGCTCACCACGGCCGTGTGCCAGGCCCTCCTGCAGGCCCTGGACATCGTCGAGTTCTCCCTGGCGCCCGGCTGCGTCGTCACCACCTCCTCGCTGCCCAAGTTCTTCTCCAACGGCCTGGACCTGGGCCACGCCGTCGCCCACGGCAGCGCCTACTGGTCCGGCAGCCTGTGGGCCCTCTTCCGCCGCTACCTGGCGTACCCGATGCCGACGGTGGCGCTCATGAACGGGCACGCCTTCGCCGGCGGCCTGATGCTGGCCATGCACCACGACTACCGCGTCATGGCCGCCGACCGCGGCTTCTGCTGCCTCAACGAGCTCGAGTTCGGCGCCCCGCTCAAGCCGCCCATGTCGGCCGTCTTCCGCGTCAAGCTCCCCGACGCGAGGACCTACCGCGAGATGGTCCTCGAGGCGCGGCGCTTCGGCGGCAGGGAGGCCGCCGCCAAGGGCATCGTGGACACCGCGGGCGGGTGGGACGAGGCGCTCGCGCTGGTGGGCGAGAGGAAGCTGACCGAGAGGGGCAAGACGGGCGTGTACGGGCTGCTCAAGATGGAGATGTACCGGGAGTGTCTGGATCTGTTGGAAAACCACGAGCGGGAGGAGGCCAAGGACGATGCCTGGTTCAAGGGGGAGGACGAGAGGAAGCAGAGGGGCCAGAAGCGGGTGGAGGACTTGGTCAAGGCATATGAGAAGGCGAAGCTGTGACGCAGGGAAATACTGTGAATACCAGTCAAGACGCTGAACGCAGTCGAGGCAGTCCAGACTATGCCATCATCGTAGAGCAGATTATCTTGATTTCCATTCCTCTAGAGCGTCTAGAATGCGTTACCGATGCAATAAACCATTCAGCGTCCAGACCCACCAACTCCCTCTCCGTCCAGTCTAAGAATGTTGGCTCTTGGGCCAAGGCCCGGCATACCCATCAGTCCGCAGTCAAGCTCAGTCCAGTTGAAGTCGGTCTCATACACAATACTAAGTACATCCAGGGCCCACGCCCGGCCCGGTTTCCTCGACTTGTCCATCCTTGTTTCCGAGTAATCCGGCCCTTGTTTCCTTGTAGCATAGTTGGTGTTGGTTGACTTTTTGGTATCATTGGTATCATTTTTGATGTATTTTTGGGCCCATTCAAACTCCACAAGAAGCCGAGTCTCAATGTGCTCGGACCGAACAATGGCGATCCCCTGAAATCAAAACACTCTCTGAAGACGCCAAACGCACTAGTGACCTTATCAGGTACAAAAAGGGAGGAAAAGGGCATAGAGTTGCCCCTAGCACAACGCGAAACAGAGTCGCTTTTATGCGCTGTCATAGAAAAGAGCGGGGGAGTAAGTAGCTGAGAAAGACGCGTCAAATACAGCGGGTGCCCGAGAACGGGTTGTAGCAGCGTCCTTGTTTACTCGCTCACGAATTCGTCCTCCGAGACGTCCATTTGCGGATCGTAGAGCAAATTGCGCTGCGCGGAAGGCAGTCCCAACTCGGTGCGAGTGTCTTGTTGGATTTTGAGGAAATACCTGCGCAGGCTCCGCAGACCCTTGAGAAAGCCGCAGTCTGGATCCTGAGGATGGCGCGGCGGGCAGGGCTTGTCCTTGTCCATTTCACTGGCAATGAGGCTGTTGGCAAAATCGGCGATCTTGAAATCGATCTCGCCCTTGTTCTTCCGCTTGCGGACCCGACTGGCATCTTCCGTGTCAGTGGCAAAGTCCGTTGTCGAGTCTTCGACTGCGGTGTCGTAGTTGTCCTTGCCGGACTGGTCGCCGTCATAGGTCATGAGCAGACTCGCGGCATAGAATCGGTAGCCTCGCAGCCGACGTACGATGACTTCAAGCTGGCTTAGCTTTTGCAGGATGTTGGGGATGTGCCGGAGGATGCTGTGGAGGTCCTTTCCATCATAAAGGAAGCGGGTAAGTGCTTCCTGGAACTCGTCCCCGGCTTTGAGGTTGCGACCGTAGTATTTGTCTTGGAAAACGTATGTCTCGGTCTGTGCGTCCCACACTTGAAGACCGCAGACCCGCACACCGAGTTCCCGTGAAGTTGTCTCGGCACATTTGCGCTGTTGAGACTTCTGCTTCTTGGGGTTGGCTTCGACGCCATACTGTCGTGTGCCCATCTTCAGGTCCATGATACAAGGGCGCTTCATGCTGGCGGTCAAGTCTTCCAAAAGCAGGAAGTATGATACCCGAGACCCACGCTGAGTCTGGGCCTCTTTGGGGTTCATTGGCCTCGACATCCTCTTGAACTCGCTTGTGGGGCTTGTCGCCACAGAGACCACTGCGGATTCACAACCCGACGACGTCGTAGACGATGCCGCGACTTGGTTTTCAGCTGCCCCGTTAAGACCCTGGGTGGGCGTTGCTGTGGGTGCGTCCGACTTGGGGGCTGCGCCCCTAAATTCTTCATTGTCGCCCTTGTAGCCTGCCTCATCAGGCTCTTCCCAATAATGCAGATCGCCCCTCGAGTCCGACACATCCTTGGGCCTCCTTCGCAGAGCACTGCCAGAATGCCGGCGTTTCTTGCGTTGAGGTACCATGGCCTCGTTCAGGATGTCTGGCTCAGGAGCACTAGTCCCGGTGACATCTTTTGACTCGCCGTTGCCATCTGGGCAAGGCTCGCTGGAAGGGCCGAGGTCACTCTGTGATTTCTGGTGCATGCGTGAAGGCACAGGTTCGCTATGTTCCTGGCTGCGTACCACGGGTAAGTGTAACTCCACACCGTTGGCTCTCATGAGGTTAGAGTCTGAACTCTGGGGCCGAAGCAGACGGTCCAGAGTCTTCTTGGGCAGTACTCGCTGGTGAGCTTTCTTATGCCTGTGTATATTGATGGGCTGGTTCCGGAAGGCGTCGTTGAAGACCTCGTGACGCAGTTTCTTGTTGACCACGGTGGTTCCCCAGCTATTAGCATGACGGTCTTCCAGAGACGGCCTTTCCAACATTCCGCCAGGCGTTGATTCGTTGGAGGTATAGTGCGATGCGGGGACAGAGATTGACGAGCTACGAGCACGGTCTGAGTAGAGGGCCGCATTTGCTGCCGGGTGGAGGAGGCTCCGGGGCAGGATATGCTGGTTGTCCATGAACGTGACCGTTGGGATTGGGATCGAGCTTGATTGCAAGGATTGGCTGATTACTCTATTTTGCGTGCTCGAATGTTGACCGGCTTGGTTGGGCTTCTCCGCAGCATCGTGGGTCGAAAGGCCATTAGCCCGCACACACGTGCTCTCTTCCCTCTGCTCGCCTTTCTTGCGTTCGGAAGCAACAGGTTCATCTCTCCTGACAGTAGATTTCCGCCGAGGCTGCTTTGAGTATGTCACATTGAGCACGCCGATATATCTGCAATGATGTTAGCCGATTGTCCGGCACACTCCCTTGTCGACAAAACTGTCTATTGAGGGCTGGCGCATACCTTGGCAGAAAAGGTAGTAGGTCCCTGTGGTATCTTTCGATATCTTCGTAGAACTCATTTTCTCGATTATTGAGCTGCTTGCAAACCGCTCGCTTCGAGAACTTCCATAGAGTCGTATGCCCACCCACCTGGTGTGAGTAAGGAACAAGCTCTATAGCATCAAGCGGTTGTTGGACGCCTGATTGATGGTCATGCACATGATCTTCATATTCCTGTGAGCCCAGTTGAGGAGGCAAAGAGGATTCTCGTTGCGCACGATCATGCTCTGGGGAAGGAGACGCCGCAGGTGCAGCTTTCTCGGGCGGCTTTATACCGGGGGAACGCGGTCCGGAATCAGGGAGACGGTTGGGAGCAGCATCCCGCACATTTTCTTCCATGGGGACTTCAGGCGACTTCGGCTCATCAACCTCGGGTTCGTCAGCCTTTACCAGCCAAGCTGAGCCATCAGCGTTCCGCTGGTGTGTCACGCCAGGTTCACTTGTCGCATCGAGATCTTCCTCAACATCACATGGACTATCGGGGGCAGCATGGGGGCCCTTGTGCGGCAGGAAAACGGCAGACGATATTTTCTCCTCTCCCGAAATTTCACCGTCCTCTACAGCGTCAGCTGTATCATTTGGGCCTGCTTGCACTTCTCGATCCGCCGGGAGGCCGCCAGAGACTTTGGGTAATTTTTCCTTATGCACATCTCCTTCATCCAGAGGCGATTGCGGATCAGCGTGACCTTTATGCTCGCGACGCAGGTGGAAGTAATCCTGGGGTTCTTCGCTATACTTCTGTGCACTTATTGACAGCGGAAATGTTCTGGTGCGCGACAGACGTCCTGGTGCATCCTCTGCAGGACCAGGGGAGGACTGCAGGCTCTTGAAATGATCATCACCGCGGCCAGCCCCCCGTTGCCTCTCAGTTTCGACATCGTTCGTGGACGGCGGCAGTCTCTCCCTGGGGCTTGGGCCGAGTCGTGGTTCTCTCCTCTTCATGGTTTCCTCCGGGAGTCCCTCCTTGAAGAAGCGCAGGCTGTGACTCGCTTTGCGGCTTCTAGCGTTCGGCTCCACTCCTGCCAGCACCTCTGCGATGGACTTCTCAACCTGGCCATCTTGGCCGTTGTTAAGGTCGTCCGAACCAATTGACCATGCCTTCTCAGGCCCCATTGACACTCGATGATCGGGTTTGCGAGGCCTGACCGGGGATTGTTGGCTTGGTGCAGCACCTGGGTCCAGCCTTCCGTTAGATGGCTCCAGATCTCGGGCCAGTGTCGAGGGGGCGAATAACGGTGAGGTTGAGGTATCAGAGTACGTGCGACTGGAGAACGCGACGTCCTTCAGTCTCCTCTCCCTGTCTGTCCTCTCCAACGACGTGCCCCTGCCACTGGATCTGAGAATGTCTCTATGGCTCCAGGGCCTTGGGTCCACGCTTCTGGGTTCCGAGGAGTCGAGTGTGCGAGGTAGGACAGATTCGCTGGACCGGGGAGGAAGAGTGAGTGTTTCGACGGTGCCAGTGCGAGCCATTGCGGCGAGGGCCCTTGGTGAGGCTCTGGGCGTCACGGAACCTCCATCGCTCTCATAGCATGCTTCCTGGAGGTCGTCGTGGGGGGATTGTGAGGATGGAAGCCTGTCCGAAGGGAGGTCTTGTTTCGGGTGACTACCGGTGGCAGGGTCGTACGTATGGTTTTGCAAACGAGGGCTGGGACAAGGTGCATCGAGGGACTGGCTAGCGAGAGCAAGAGATATACCACGAGCTTCTGCAAGTTGCTGTGTCAGCAGAGAGGGCCCCTGAGGCCGTTTGGGAACAACAGAGGCAGAGGCAGCGGCAGAGGCAGAGGCAGATGTAGGTCCCCTGGGCCTTTTATCTATCAGGTCTGGTGCAACAGTATTGCTCTCGAAACTAGGTACACGAGTAATCTGGGATGTTGCTGTTCCTGCTCGGCCATCCTCCCCAGCTGCCAGAAAGCTCGACGTGCCAGGGGCTTGGGAAGCGGCGGTAGTGGAGGGGGTGCTGGCAGGGCGATCGCCGCGCAGCTGGTCCTGCCCTTGTCCTTGATTTTGGTCTTGTTCTCGGTGTTCTGGGAGTGGAAGTGGCTGTACCGGTACAGACTCAGGCTCGGGCTCAGGCTCAGGCTCGGGCTCAGGCGCAGGCACGGGCACGGGCACGGGCAGAGATACGGGTGCGAGTGCAGGTGCAGGTGCGTGTGCAGGTGCGGGTTCACCACTGTGGGGGCTCACCGGTACAGCTCCAGAGGTAGTTGACGGCGACATGTGGTGGACATTGGCTGTGGATGGGGAGAGGTGTGGGTGTGGGAGAGTTGATAGGCGACGGTTGCGCGGGAGGTGGTGGAAGAAGCAAGACAGCGCGGGCGCGAGCCGGCCAGGGCCAGGGCCAGGGCCAGGGAGAGGGAGAGGGAGTGGCAGGAGGAGGAATGAGGAGGACGGCAAACCCTGCGCTGCTTGTCCCTGATGCTACTGTCGTGACAGGGCGACGGCACGAACCATGTGCTGCTGCTTCGTCGGCTCTGGGCCTGTGTGTCGTTGCGGGCAAGTAATTGGACGACAGGCGTGATTTGTGGCAGAATTGTCGTTTCTTGGGAGAGTTGGAGAGTCGGTGTGTGGGAAAGAAATGGAGGGGGGGCGGAGGAGGTGTTTCGCCAAACCGCCCACGAGATAAGGCCTGGCCGCCCTCCCAGGGGTGGAGCACACAGAGGTTCACGCAAGAAACCGCAACCCCTGTGGCGGGCGACTAATAACAGGCCCACCGCTACAAGGGTACATGCAGCATTTCCCAGGCGGTCCGACAATCGGGCACCGACGACCAAAGTACGTACCTGACGCTAGCCAGCCCCATGGCAGGTGCACTACTTCTCCTCCGCCCCGAGGTGTCGGATGTACCTGTGGTCTATTCTGCAGGGCATGCGGCTGCTGCTGGGGACTTCCCTCGTCATCGCATACATCAATCGGACTGAGGACGACATCTAAAATCACATCTGATACCCCTACGATGGTACTCGGTAGGCCCATGTAAGCCAGTCAGTCCAGTCTGTGCCCGAGTCGCCTGGCCTGCCAGTAAGACCAACGCATCTGCTCACCTGCCCCAAGGAACGGCTCGCCCTGGCACGGCAGCAGCGACGGGCCAAGTACCTGCATTGTTTCCTCGGCCCCTTTTGTCGATGGTACGGGCCACCAAGGTGTCAAGTAGACCGACCTCAAAGGTCCTGGGGAGGCGTCGCTCAATGCCCGCTAATCATCCAGAACTCCAGTACGTACCACGTGGGCGTCACTGGTGGGTTCTGGGTTCCATAACTAGCCCCAGCTTGCAAACTCGTCAGCCTTATTGTTGCCATGATCCCGGGGCCGGCTGAGGGCGATGGGGCGCTCGACTCCGCTCCCTCGCCATGTCCTTCTCCTTCTGTGACGGGGAAACGAGCCGAGAAAACCTAGATCCATAACTTCCCGCTCTCCACGATCGTGACTGCCTTGCTCGTGGGCCACAGCCAATGTTAGTGCGTCGGACAGTCGTCTGTCTTGCCCAACCCTGGGCGTAGCGCAAGGTTTTGTTTCGCAGAATCGGCTGGCCCAGGCTTCGTTACGCAAACGACAACAGACACCAAGACCCATCATCGTCATCCCGCTTGCCCCCATATCACGTTCCGTCACCTCCGCCTTTGACAGGCTCGAGTCGCACCGAGGCCCAGCACTGGCCGGCCTGCGCAACTCGTGCAACGACTTCCCTTCCACCCCCTCGCCGCCCATCCATGATGCTTCGGATTGGCACAGTACGTATCTGTCTGCCTGAGTATCTGCTAGATAGGCAGTATGGTACGTCGCTCCCCCGGTCATTGCTGGCACCCTGGCCCGACCGGTGAGCACGAGTCGGCCCTAGATCCCCAGACACTATCCCGGCTACCTCGTCCATAGTAGGGAGGCCCGTCTTGCCCATCTATTCGCCCATCTACCTGTCACCTTTCCCTTGTGGTAAGCACCTCCTTCGACCGTTCCAACGGGTCGGCGCGGTTTCTTATCACCTACACCCACAGCCCGCTGGGTCAAGAATATCGCGCACGTAGACTAATAACAGTCACCCTTGCTTTTCGATCTGTCACTTGCGCTTTGTCACTTGAGTCCGTCCTTGCGTGCTTTCGTTTCTCGCGACTCCAGACAGTGGACAATTCATTAGCCGTCGTACAGGCGGACTGCGGTATGATGGATGGAGGCTGAACGTTGACTTTTGCCAAGGGCGAACGGCCCAATGAAGAGAGCCCATGCTCAGAAGAGCCCGAGACAAAACACTCGCCAATCATCCGACAACGTGCTCTCCGTACAGCCTCCTATTCCTCCGCATAGTATCATCAGCAACTCGAGTCAATGCCACTTTCCGAAGCTTCCTCCCTTTAGTTTCACCTCGCAAGTCCCAAGTCCCGGGATCCGATCAAGCTGGTCAGAACGCGCCCTCCCTCCGAGGTACATACACTGTATCTCCGCCTGTTCCAGCCTATCAGGCACTGGCTCCCTTCGGCGGACGGGGCAGCCGTGGGCTCCTGTGCCTGTCCGTGGTCACCGCCCCTTTTCTGGTTTGTCGCGAGAGAACACAGCCAGGCGAAGTGTATCCTTCCCGGGGATATGTTCCTTCCTGCCGGCCGTCCATGTCTAGTCGAGTCTGAGGTAGTCCAAGCGGACGGTGAAGAGGTGTGTGAGTCTCTTCAAGGGCAGGGCCATCGCGGAATGTGCCCCGGTTTCCAGATTACTCGTCTCCTTCTGGATCACGGAAATAGGACAGCTAGCTTTACTGCTTCACGGTCTGGGCCCGTTCCATGACCCGACAGCAACTATGTCGTCCGTGTCATCTTCTGTCACAGTGTGAGTTTGATACTGGTCCTTTGTCTCCTGCAGCTCTGCCCAAACCACCTGCCACTGATCGATCACCAGCTTGGGAAAGCACACTTTTTAATGATATGGCAGTCTTGAATCCCCCTGGTAATCCAGCTCCCCTGTCCACGTCACCGCCATCCGGGATGACAACCCACGCATGCTCCCCGTCACATCTTGTTCCAGCTCTGGAAGCCACCTATGGCATGGATGGAAGAATGCGTCCAACGGCCAGATACATGCGCGCGCCACGTTGAGCCGAGACTGTTGAGTAGTGGTGGGAAGGGATAGCTTTTTCACCTGGCCTGACGCTTGTCTTGGTGTCTTGTGAGTTACAAGTGCTGTGCTCGGCTACATCAACTCCAATTGCCCCTTCGACACAACTCACTGAGCCCCATTTGTTTACACTCTATGAACTTGACCTGAACTCCTGGTACAAAGGGTACATCTCGATCCGCTCTGGTTTGTATACCAACTGATGGTCCAGGCACCAGCGCACGACAGATGAGAGTAAGGCCTCGGGCTCTAGAGTAGTACTCTGTTCTGCTTTACTCTGTTTCCGTCGAGGATTCCATTCACCCTACCAGCGAACACCGCACAGAAGAGCTGTGGTGGCAGGCATGTGGAGCTTCGACTTCAATCCAGCCAGTTGACAGCACGAGGACGCGGCTTGCTGGATGCCTTGCCGCGTTCTGCATTTAATCCCAACACCACCAATACCAATCTACGTGTCATAGCAATGTACCTGTACAGATCCCACTTGCGAAGGCTTCTCGCAGAGTATCAAGTTGATTCGCCCATATCATATCCTTGTTTTCTCTTGCATTGCATCTCCGTGAAGGCTATTACGACGTCTCTCGCTCCCATTTTGTCCTTCCAAGGACATCTGTAGCCTCACTGCCCAGAGCCATGGCACTCATCACAACGAGACATGTGATTTCCTGCTCACAGCGAATCTGGAATTTTGATTGATGTGACTTGCCCTCGATGACAATGCAGTAGCGCGTGTGGCGTGTGAGGGCCATTCTGGGCCCGTAGTGTTCTGCATGACCGGCATCAAAGGGGCTCCAGTCTGAGGAGTAAGGACATAGCGGTGACGCGGGAACTCAACCTACACCGACGACCAATAGGTCCCGCATGTTGCGCATTCACTTCGCGTTGTAGGTAATGGGGAGGATCTGGACGCAGGATGGGATCATCTTGATGTGGGCTTTATGCAGCAGGCTTCCTAGTTGGTCGTCTTTCCCAGGTGCCGTGCCAGAGATTAACATTCGTCCAGTGTAGGTTGGAGGAAGCGAACTCCTGAAGTTGGTCAGGACTGAGATAAGTAGGGTGGGTTTGGGCTTTTTGGCTGTGGAGTTTCGACATCGGACAGAGTATTTGGGACCGAAATCTAAGTCATGTGCTGGAATGTGACCGCAGAGTAAGGCGCTTTTTCAACAAGCAGTAAAGAAGTCTGTCTTATTTCTGTGTTCCTGCCGTGACAAACGACGACGACGTGCTCTAAGCACGGTGGGATATCTCTGAAGAAGCAACTCCACGCTACCAATGCAATCGACCGCACCAAAGAACTCCAATATCCTCCCGGTGCTCTATGAGCATCAGACCATCTGTCTCAAGCAATAGCAAACAAGATTGGGCGCTGATATTATACATGCGCGCCATGTTGCCATGTTGCCATGATGCTCGCTCGTGTTGTCAATCTCCATGTCAGTCCGTTGACCTGGCCCTGTAGAGTTCCATCCAGAGCGATCCAGCCTGAAGGAATGCACTCTTCAATCGGCCCAAACATTGTCCTCCAAAGAAAACAATGGGTCTTCAATCTTGCTTCGTGCAGACTGGCCAGAAGTAGTCTCTTTCTCCTGCTTGCTCCGCACATCGCTTGCGGGACGATCGTCGGTGCCCATCTCGATACCCCAAGTGTCGTCAAGGAACTTGTCCAGGTTATCGAGGACTGCGCTGACGTCGTCCACCGGCTCCACATTCTCCTGGTCCTCAAAAACGTCCATCGCCATGGGAAGAGAGGTCTTCTCTTCGTATTCATATCCGCGTTCTGCCTCGGCTCTCTTATCAGCAGCGAGCTCCAAGCCTTTCTTCCTCGTCTGTGAGGCTTGGATGAAAGCCTCTGCCATGGCACCGACTTCCTGGCTGGCGGGTATCGATTGTTGAGAACCCGAGGGCAGGAGCCTCAGAGACTTCCGGCTTGGCTTCTTGCGTTTCGACATCGCCTCAAAGTGCTTGGCGAATTTCTGGTCGTGATCAGGGAGTGCGCCAGCTTCCACAGAGCTCGTCTCCATAGGGGGCGGGGAAGCTGCTCTCATAGTTGGCTTAGGCATTCGCACTGTGCCAGTCTTCCGGCCGGATAGATCGAAGTAGGAAACATCCTCTTCATCGTAGATGGCGTCCTTTTCATCCGGGGCAGGCTCAGTGATGAAGGACTCTTGCTCGCCGGGAAGGGGCGCGAAGTGCACTCGACGATCTGCCTTTCGCTGCTCAGGTGTCTTGAAGAGAATACCGGACTTTGCGCTTGAGCACCTGAGAATGCTTCCGTTCGATGACGCTCGCTTCTTCACCGGCGAGGGTGACATGAAGTCTGAAAATGCTCTGATAGACATCTCAAATTCCGCAGCTGGGAGGTTTGGGGCTCCCGGCGTCTGCGGCCCCCAAGGGTTTTGGGGTGGTTGGGACATCGCCAGTGCTTGACCAGCGAGGATGCTCAGATCGGGTGTGCTTCCAGTGGACCTGGTGCAGGTCGTCGGCGGAACAAACAAATGCGAGGCAATGCCAGCTTTTTTTATCCACGGGCTTTGAAGTTGAGCTGCTGCCTCGTCCAGGCCACCAGAAGCAGACTCTGATATCGTGTCATTTCTTGGAGCCTGAGGTGGCATCTGCAAAGAGCAGGCTGCTTCCATTGTCCATGGACTTTGAAGCTGTGGTGTTTCAGGACCGGCCGTCGGCCCATCAAGGAAGTTAGAGCCACCATCACAGCCCGCAATGTCCTCAGATGCTCTTGGAGTCTGCAAGGAAACGCCTGATAAAACCTCAATATTTCGTGTTTCCACATGGATCGTCATCTCATCAGGCTCGCTTGGATCGCGAGTCGTTCCCAACTGGGATTCTGTGGCAGCCGGCTTCTGTACTGCGATTTGAAGCTCTTGCAGCTTCCCACTAGAAAAGCTCGCATCATGTAGGTCAGACTCATCCTCCGGGGCAGCCGCAATCTGATTTGGCAAAGAGCAGGGTGACGTGAACACCTCTGCTTCTGGTTTCTCATGCTCGACTCCAGGCATTTCCATCGTACTCGTCTCATTTGACAGGACGCTGATCTCGGCATATGCGTCAATGATGGATCCCACACTAGCTTGCGAATGCTTTGCATCTTGAAAGCCTCCTGCTGGAGCGGAGTCTTCTGAAGCATTGCCTGCCTGACCAGCAAGATCTGGGGAGGAAATGCTGACGGACGCAGCCCGGGCAATTTGGTGAGCCATGACAGTTTCCTCGTGAGAGACGGATGGCAGAGTCTCTGGGTTGGCATTTGTTGCCTGGTCAGAGCCTATTTGGATATCTGGGCCCGCGTAGGCAATATTTGTGACGATTTCTTCCGGGTCGACGGGTGCCTCTAGGCTAGGGATGACGGGCGTGATGTCTTGTGTGTTGATAAAAGTTGACCATTCCGGATCGGACAAGCCATCGGCGCCACACTCCACGACTGGTATGTCATCTGACTTCTTCCTGGTTTCTCTTTCCGAGGAAGAGGCAGGAGTCCGGTTTTGAGTGTCAAGATAAGTCGACCATTCCGAATCCGACTGGGAACAGCCGTCCACCTGCAAAAAGCCCCGAGGTTCTTCGACTGCCTCGTACTTGTTCGTACGTCGAAGCTGTACCACTTCTACCGAATCATTTGCAGCATCAGGCTCGACCTTGGCAGGGGATTCATTCGCCGTCCTTATCTCACCATTCGTTTTGTTGCCGTCCGCACATTGCATCTGAGAATTGGTTGGGTTGTGACTGGATGGGACGCCTTCGTCCGCAGCGGGTGAGGGAATTGGATCTCTGGTCTCTTCCACAAGTTCGCTTGGGAAATCTTGCCCCTTGTGGGAATCCTCTCTCATCATACTTCTTGGGTCGGGCACAAGGGGGGCAGCTTGGTCGTCACCGGGGACGAAGTGGCCTCCTTGCTCATTTGTCTTAGTCGCGTGGAGCTGTAGCGAAGATCGGCTCGGCGCAGCCCCGTTCGTGAGAGCGCCGGTTGATCGCCCGCGCTCTATTTTACCTGCAGGGCTTCTAAGTCTCTTGTGGAAGAGAAAGCTGTTGTCTTGTTGAGTCGAAGGCAGACCAGCCATGGCTTGGGACAGAACCATTGGTTCCGCTATAGCAGCGCCATCTGGAAGAAGCTGATCCTGGAATGGCTCGGACTGCTTGGTAAACGACTTTTGAGGGCTTCCATGCATGCGCTCAAGTGCTGCTCCCGCAACCTGTGCTACCGTTCGAGAAGGTTCTCTGGCCCCATCATGGCCCGAACCTTGGCTCGCTGATGAATGAGAGAGCTGTGGCTTCTTGGCTTTTTCTCGCTCTAGCAATGAATTCCTGCGGCCGCTAGGTGGTCGAGGCTTGCTCTTGATGGTCTTTCTCCGTTGGCGGGCCGACCTGTCTTTTGTCGGAGACGTCGAGACCATGGTAGAACTGCGTGCAGCATCAGAAGTAGGTGTAGCGGCCGGCAAAGACAATTCGTCTTCGGAAGTGTCGGCGGCTTGACGAAGTCGTGTTCTCCGATGGGGCGTGGTCCGTCCTGACCGCAGCTGGCTGGGCATCCCTATTCTCTTGTTCGCCATTGGGGAGGTATTCGGAAATGATGACCTGGTACGCCCATTTGTTGCAAGCTCATCCTCCGGCGGAGAGGAGTCTCGCAGGAATTGAGCGACCATCTGAGAGGCATGTAGCAGACGGGTCTGACTGCCTTTGGTTCGGGCTGCTACACGACTCGGGGAGTCATCCGTCGTGGCATCTTTGGGGTTGGCAGACCTTCGCTTCTTCCGGTCACGTTTGTGAAGCCACGTTGGATCTGCAGATCTCTTCCTTGCGGGAGGTTCATCATCCTTGTCGCCCTGCTGTGATTGCCAGAACGGGTCTTTGGAGACAGAAGTGCTCTTAACTGCTGCTCTCCAATTTTTGATTCGACTGTAGTCTTGTTCGTCCATATACGGGTTCTTCCTTGCCGATGGTGGGTTCGTGATCTCAGGGCTGGGCAAGGGATATAGACTTGTGCCCTGGGTATCAGGGAGGTCCTTTTCGGGGGCAGCCGTCTGCCTCGATCGGGTAGGCTGAGCCTTGGCCGACTCAGCATGTGATTCGGCTCGTGTTGACCGCCATGGGTTGTTCCATTGCTTCCTGTCGAAAGGCCCGCGGAGAGCTGCGGACAGTAAGATGGGCACGTTGCCGGACAAGAACTCAATGGCTTTTTTCTCGATATGCAAGCGTCGGTGCAGAGGGCCCTCGTAGTGATCGTCCTCCGAGCCTGAGTAAAAGTCGTCATCGTCATTGTCGTGCACCGCCTCACAGTAAAGGGGCTCATCGCTGAGCTGATGGAAGGGTATTGGTGGCATGGTGGCGACGGTATACCCGAATTGTCCGGCTGCAGTGGGATCGGATCCGCGATAGCATCTGTGCGGTCCCGTTGGTGAGTGACAGAAAGGGAAGAGTTAGAGCTTCTGTGGTGGTGGTGAGAAGGGCGGGCAAGAAGGGGGCCGGGCTAACTGCTGTCGGGGGCAGAGGCGGAAAGCTTTGGCCCGCCGGAGGTCGAATGGAGACAGGCGCGGTTGCAAAGAGCAACACGCGCTTTCTCTAGTCCCACTTTACGCGAAAAGCACACGCTTCAGGTGCACTGACCACAATATGGTCATGCAAGTACTCTAGACCCCTGCCATCTGCACACGAGGTACCTAGGTACCCGGACAACGCCCTTTGTCCAACCTGCAGGGAGACACAACACCAGGTTTATTTTGGGTCTCTCGAGCACAACAGCCGAATTAAGCTGAGCATGGCCGGTCTGTGGGACTTTGAAAAAATTGAAAGCACGACTGGTGACAGCAAAGCCCATTTTGAGGCCTAGCTCTCATGGGGGAGATGCCGGAGGGCGGGTTGCCGTGACAACAGCCGTCCAGCAGCCCAATCACGTCCCCAACGAAGTTTGTGTGTGTTTTGCACAAGTGCAGGTTGCAACCCAAAATGCTTTGCGACGGGGAAAGAGAGGCAAACCTGGGCAGGCAATCAGAGCTCCGCCCTCTTGGCCGACAACACGTTTTCTCTCTGACGGAACAGGAGGAGTATCCTCCCAACATCGAGAACGACACCGCACAATCTGTAACCATTTGACGGATCAACTTCCATTACAGTATCAATTGCCAGGGCCGCATCACCCACCATCTTACTGTTTCTGTGGTAGTCTGTCGACCGCTGGCGACCCCACCGGTGCTGTACTGTATACCGTGCCAATCCACCCTGCAGGCGATTGCATGACCCGCCCGATCGCAGACTGGATACCCAGCAAGGTATCCGCAGCCCGAGGCTGGCCCGTCTCCATCGCGTCACTACCCTGTGCACGTCTTCAATTGCGCGCATCGCGAGGCAGCCACCAACATTGCCTGCATCTCTCCGCCACCAGCTGACCCTGCCTCTGATCGCGACGGCCGTACGGACTTCATGGATGCGAGCTGATCCCGACGCGACAACCAGTGCAGCTGCGGTAGCCAGCCGAAACCATGTCGTCGCATGCCTGGCTTGACTCTCTGTCGGAGGACTGGCCCTCAGAGCCAAACTCTCCCACGAACTCCAAGCCTCCAACCAGGAACGGCACAACACGATCCAGTGTCAGAGCCAGCGGGACTAAGATCCCGCGGCCATCCAGTGGCCACAGCGTTAGTAGAAGATTGTCGGCCACGCCCAACCGGAACAATAGCGCCGCTCTGAGCGAGCGAAGCCCCAGCGACATTAACATCCCCGCACAGCTGTCCAAGAGAACTCCATCGAAGCTCTCCCATGAGGTCAGGTCTCATCTCCCCCGAGGCCGCACGGCGAGCAGGTCCATTTCTGGCTCTCCAGCAGGATCGGTTGTCCACAATACCGTCCAGCGCCAGTCGCTCAGCTCATCGCCCGAAAAGAGAAAATTCGACACCCCAGAATGGAAACGAAGGCTGATTTATGGCGAACTGGCCTATGGAGAGCAGCGTGACCTCTTCACTTCCGCTGGTACCGGTCTTGAGGGCATGTTCAAGCCACCAATTCCGGCAAAGGCCCCTACCGGACATCCAGACGAGGACCGCAGTGATTTACAGAGGAACAACACAACATTTCCTTCCAGTCCGCCGGAAATCGCAGGGAACTATTCCAACTACGAGGTCTACTCTGATCGATACACGGAACAGGAACTGCCCGAGCACATTGGAGCAAATCAATCCAAGGGTCGCTCGGTCAGGTACAAACTAGCCGTTGAGGGAGGATCTGACACGAGCGTGTTCAGCGACATGTCCGTTCGGCGAAACGTGCCACGAGAAGGAGCACAAGCAGACAGTAGTCGGTCCGCAGCACAATTCCTAGCCCCAGCCACTGCCGGTGACGAGTCACGAAAGACAAGCAGTCAAAGTGCGGCTCGCCATGAGGACTTCAGTCCCATCTTCATCGCTAGGCGTGGTGGTGAAGCTGGCAAAAATGATTTCTCTGCGCTGGATCTGTCGCCGTCAGTCCTGTATGAGCGTCTTGAGAAGCTCCAGAAGAACCGGTCGCGCGCAAGCGGCTCCGAGCACGG
Source organism: Diaporthe vaccinii (assembly GCA_039880775.1). Lineage (NCBI taxonomy): Eukaryota > Fungi > Ascomycota > Sordariomycetes > Diaporthales > Diaporthaceae > Diaporthe > Diaporthe vaccinii. The sequence goes on along the minus strand of JBCEDN010000006.1, from coordinate 2,037,882 downwards.
TCACTCGTCTATGGGAGGAGGCAGGTCCCAGGGAACAGTAGCAACGGAGGGCCTACAACGGCTCGGCAGCTTTGTCAACCTCCGTAGGGGAGGTCAGTCGGTTGACGGCTCCTCTCAGCATCCCGTGTTGACACCAGCACTGGGCAACACATCAGACATGCTTCCGGAAGAATCTCTCCAAGCAAGCACTCCGAAGCAGTTCCCGAGCCTGCGTGGGCACAAGCCAGACTCTCAGGACATGTCATCTGAGACGCCACCTGTGCCTGCTGCGCCGTTCCCGAGCCCGGAGAAGAAGCATCTCCGTGTCCAAGGCAGTGGCGGGAGCCCACTGAAGCTTTTTGGACCGTATGATACTTTCACAAACCAAACATTATTGAGACGAATCAGCCAATTCGAGGACCCAAATACATCGCCCACGTCAGAAAGACCTCCAATCCTCGGCAAGCGGAATTCGCTGGGAAGTGCGTCAAAGAACACTACCGATGCAGACCTCAAACCGCAATCAGATGAAGAAGATCCAGGGCAGAATTCTGATCCCCGTAAAAGGCAGACTAGGTCGGTCAGTCAGTTCGGGGCAGGAGAGCTTGATGGATTCGAGTTTGATGAGGACTTCTCCCGTCTTTCCAACGAGTCTGACGACGAGGAGGTCTTTTTTCAACGGTCGGTCGCATTCAATGCCACGGCGGACTCTTCGCCTTCGGGAGGCGCTAACATCTCCATTGCAAAACGACGTCAGAAACCGGACGACATCTCGGCACTACGCTTCAGGACTCTCTCGGGGGCCGCCTCACGAGCTGCGTCTGCGGCCGTGCTAGCAGCCACCCCGAAACACCAGATCCAAGACCATGAGTACAAGAGGCCGCGGACATCACCCACCAAAGACCCGACGCCGAAGCGCAGGAGAACTCTACATGAGTCCGATATCTCATTCGGCGCTGGAGACGAGCATATGCTAGAGCCAACACAGACTTCCCACCAGCATATGCAGGTGGTTATCGGGAGGAAGCGTAAGGACGCTCGCGCTGGCGAAATCCAACAAAAAGCTAATGCCGAAGTTCTAGCTTCTCGCAAGGTCCTCCGCGTTCGAACTCCAACTCCGAGTCCAAGTCAGAGGTCGTCAGTTCAAAGGGAAGAACATCCTTACGATCAGTTACGAGTCCCTGCCAACGAAGGCGCGAGACGTGCACGGAAGGGCGTTCAGAAAGCTCAGCATCAACCTAACTTTCCGGTCGGTGGAGGGAGGAAGCCTTCCATCAAAACAGAAGACTTTATAAATGAAGCACACCGCATCATGGCGGCTATCAGAGGCAAGAACGGTACGCGGAGTGGCCTTACAAGCGTGGAAGAGTCCGAATCGGAAAACATCAAGGTGACCCGGGAGCCAGCTCTGCCAGATTCTTCATTTCAGGAGTCGACTCGAGAACCATTTTCACGACCGCCCAGCCGCGATGGGAAGCCTATCCCAAGGGCAATCAACCGGCAACAAAATCCCGAGCTAGTGAACCATTTGAAGAAATACGAGGAGCACAGCGACATGGGTGATATCATCGCCTCCTCTCTGCGGTCACTCGGTGTCTCTAAAGAGGACATCCAGGCAGTGCAAGCACTGGAGTACCGTTCGCATAGCTCTATGTCCGAGACGTCTGAGCATAGCATCTTGCGGCATGATGAAATCGTCAGCGACCCACCCAACATTCGGATTTCTGAGAATCCTCATCGCTATGAAAACACCACTTCAGCTGAACAGGCCCAGCATTTCCGAGACCGACTTCCCTCTCACAGTTCAGGCTCCGAATCTGGCATTTCCACTGGACAATCAGTACGAACGGGATCCTCCCGGGGGTCAGATACCAGGCGGACCATCGCACCACAGAGTGTGTCCCATCTCATCCCCGACCAGGTCGGCAACATGATTTTAGATAGACAACGCAACATTTGGGTCAAGAGCAACAAGGTGCATGCGACACGCCCGAAGAGAAGCAGCACCCTTGTCTCTGAGAACAGCGAGGACGACCCGTTTGCTGATATTCCCGACTTGACTGTGGATGCGACGAGGGAGCTGCAGAACCTGAGAGATAAGCAGAATCGGCAGAGTGAGTCAGGCAAGCAGGTCTTTGGTCCAGACAAGTTCGTGGGAAGTCCGGAGCAGTCAGTCCGAGGCCAGTCTCTCAAATCCATTCTCGTCAGGGATTTTGCGGAGAAGCCAAGCAAGAATGGCTCGATGAGGTCTACCAGTAGACTTATGAAGAAGTTTGCCGAAGCCGACAACGAGGACGTCGAGCACGAGATCACAATACACGAAGATCGCTTGGAAGACTCGTCACCTCGTCGACGAATGACCATCAGCTTTTCGTCTCCAATCGCTTCAATCATACAAGATGTGGTATCCGGAAGCGGCCCCGAAGAAAACAACACAAGCATGTTCGAACAATCTGTCGCAGATATCCTCCAGTCAACAGGAAGGCGTAGTCGCCGTGCAACACCCGTTCAGTCTCTGAACGGCCACGGCGGGCCACGTCCACGAAGCTCGTCGAGTGCACCATCACGCCATATGTCGGTCAAAGGCGCCTCATTCGTACCTCGACCAGTCTCGGTCATTGAGGAGGAGAGTGACGAGAAGAGCTTTGCGGACAGGACAGAAGTTAGCAAGGCCGGGGACCAGAGTCTTACGGAAGAGAAGCCATCTCAGCGTCGCCAAGCAAGTGTGAGCATCATGTTCAAAACTCCTGGTCGGCCCAAATCAAGCCTTCGACCGGACAATGCGGAAACGCTGAGCCACCAAATCGGCAATTTGTCACTGAGTCCAATATCCGACTTCACTGCACACCAGGAGCGCTCATACGCCTTTGAGGTGAGCTACCTTGTCGGTGACCAGAACCTTGTCACGGGCGACACCTCACGGAAGCGCATGTCGCAGACGGTTCGTCACCTTGTGAGCAAAATTGCGGAAGTGGAGCCATTCGAGCCGTACTGGGAGGACCTGAAGGAAATCACACTCCGTGAGAAAGATTTGGGAAGTCTGCACATGCTAGAACGGTTTTGTGGGAGCCTTGTCAAAGTCGATGTCTCTCACAATACGATCAGGGCTCTAGATGGTATCCCGTCATCTACTCGCGAGCTGACTATCACCCACAACATGCTTAGCGAGCTGACTGCTTGGGATCGACTGGGAAACTTGCAGTACGTGAACGTTTCGGACAACGACATCAAGAGTCTCTCAGCTTTTAACGGTCTGGTCCATCTGCGCGGCTTGGTTGCCGATAATTGCGGGTTGGCGAACCTGGATGGCCTCAGATTTCACGACTCCCTGTTGACCTTGCGGGCCAGGGGGAACTCCATTGAGAAGCTCAACTTTGACGGTACAACCCTGCAAAGGCTGACCAGCCTTGATCTGGAGAGCAACAGGATACGGGAAATTGAGAGCCTGCACGAGCTTTCTTCCCTGACCTATCTCAATCTGAAAGGGAATCAGCTGGTTAAGTTCAGTTCTGCTGAGCCACTCTCACTGAAGCACCTGATCATCAGCGACAATAAGCTGAGAAAAGTTGATGTCGCCTCGATGCCTCGACTTCACCTCCTCTACGCCGATCGCAACAAGCTCACGACAGTCGATGGCCTGTCTCGAGTTCCACATCTGGACAGTCTATCGCTTAGGGAGCAGGGCGGATCACGGCCTTTCGACATGTCCTTCTTGGAGACCGCATATGAGGTTCGAAAGTTGTTCCTTTCAGGGAATCATCTCGGATTCTTTGATCCGCCACGCGACTTCCTCAACCTGCAGCTCTTGGACCTGGCGAACTGCGGCCTGCAGCGGCTGCCTGATAACCTTGGACAACTGATGCCCAACTTGCGTGTGGCCAACCTCAGCTTCAACGGACTATCCGACGTCAACGGGCTCACAAGTATCCCGCGACTCAAACGCCTGCTACTTGCAGGCAACCGGCTGGCCGACTTAAAACCACTGCTCGGTGTTCTGAGCCAGTTCCCATGGCTGACGGAGGTTGACTTGCGCGATAATTCGGTCACGCAAGGCTTTTACCCTCCCATACGCGTGATCCTCCGAGACGGAGAAGGGCAAAATACCGACGTTTTCAAGCTCCCTGACGCGGACCCCGAACGTGATGCAAGGTACTGTGGCCGCCTGGATGTGGAGACTCGGATACAGCGGCGGGTATACGAACGCAGATGCGTGCGCTCGTGTAAGCATTTGCAGCAGCTGGACGGCCTGCCAGCGAACAGAAAGATACGACATATAAGAGATGTGGTATGGAAGAACATGGTGCTGAGGGGGATGCTGCTTCGGCCTGACGGGATGCCATTCGACCTGTCTCAGTACGAACTCGAGAAGGAAGAGGACCCTACCTCGTATGTCAGTGAAGGGGAGAGCGACGGCGAGAAGGGCAAGACGAAGTGCGCCGCCGACGAGAGCGAGCGCTGGGGCATCGAGGACAGCTTCGCGGGCTGATGTGTCTGCATGTGTGCTACCCGTCTTCGCCGGAAGCGGTGGTCATCAGTTTCGCTATCATACAGAATGGGAGTTTGGTGTTGGAAAAGAGCATGCCATTTTGATTTATCAGTCAAGGTCAGTGGCTATCCTGTGTGTTTTCGGGCGACAGCACGCTGTACTGGTTGCGAGCATACAGATATGTACATCTATTGGGATTCCAGGCGCGTGGGCTGCTCGGGTATCCGCGACGGGAGTTCATCATGAAGATAATGAGTATAATGGGCGCTCAAGCCCAATTTTTCTGATCACGTTTGCTTGAAAACGCACAATGGATGCCACTGTTGTCCTACTACCACAATCCTCCCGATCTGAGCTTCCCGCTGATATTTCTTTACTGCGGATGGTTTGTACGATATCCGAAGACGTTCACCTCTCTTTAAGAGCTGGACAAGCAACACGCTGTAAATCCTAAGCTTCACTCTGGGGAGTCGGGCACTGGTGAGACACCATAGAGTTGAACAGCCAGCCGATCTGTGTACCTGGGTGCCGCGACATGCCCATGCCTCCAAGCACACGAGCGAGGCCCGGCCGGACTCTCACAGTGTCCCGCAACCATGCCCTCCCCCGTCCCTTCCCCCCTTCGGCCCCCTCGGGAGTCTTTGAGATCTCGAGACCCAGTAACTGCGCGGCGTGGGAGGCACCATAACACAGACCCGGGGCCTTTCCCCTTGCTGTTACACAGCCGCGAAGAAAACGACATGTGGGAGGCACCCTATCGTCATCGAAAAGTCGCCCCCGATAAGGGGTCGAACGAGCTACGGCACACACGACAGAACCAGCCCCGTGAACCTACCTCACTCGGCCGATTGCTAGACCCCGGGAGGCGATATCTTGGGGAACAAGGAGGGGGGCAGGAGGCCGTGTGTCTTGGAACTTGCACGAGCGGGAGACAAAAGGGGGGGGGGGTCTGGTTTGGGCCAAGCAAGATCTTGGGGAGCTTGATCCGCCATTACGACGGCGGCTGGTTGGGATCCTGGGGTATGAGAGTTGGGGACGAGGCAAGTCACGATGGCGGCCATGTGGGATGGAGGCTCGATTTTTTACTCGCCGGCCCAGCCACACTCACTGGATGGGGGACACAAGAAGCTGCTGCTGCTGCTCGCGCTTGCCCGAACTTCAGGGTTCGATGGGGGCGACTGAATGATGGTGTAGGGACGCGACGAGCCGCCCAGCACATTTGCGGGAGGGTAGGGAGGCAGGGCCCAGCGGGCGATGGTCCCAAGCCCCGCGTCCCGGGAGGCGTGTTAGCCGGGGCAGCCTTTTTGGGGGAAGGGGGGCAGGGGACAATCACGAGCTGGCCGCGTCAGGCGCAGCTTTCCCTGCTGGAGTGTGAGGAGTACGGGGTATTGATGGTGGGCCGGATGTCTTGATTTGCCCCGGTCGAGACGACAAGCCAGATGAGACAGAGAGACATAGATAGATGGATAGATGGAGGCCGGCAGGTTACTGTGTGGGTAGGCTCCTCGGAGTCGCGAGCGACAGGGTGGCCGGCTCTGCGAACACCTTTGTTGCATGTATGCACGTCGGGACCTTCTCGTTGATCTCGGGGTCCTGCATGACCATGATCAAGGAGGCGTGGCTGCTGGTCCAAGGAGAGGCCAGGAAACTGAGATCTAGAAGGATGGGTGGTGGTGGTGTGTGTGTGTGTGTGTGTGTGTGTGTGTGTGTGTGTGTGTGTGTTTAAGTGTGGCTGGGTTCGTTGCCCTCCTCCCCGGCTGGCCTGGCTGGCAATTACCTGTTACGCAGGCCGTTGGGTCGTAACAAAGGTGCTTAGGTGTGTTTTGGAGAATGCGTGTGGAGCAACAGGCAGTGCGAGGGCACATGTGCATCTCATGAAGCATCGCTTTCGTAAAATTTACGACACCCGGCCTGGTACTCAGCACGAGTGGTGGCATGTGGTCGGACCGAAGGAGGGAGTCTGTTAGTCTCGTTGCTGGTTGCCACTGTGTGCTTGGTGCTGCTCTAAGCCCTTGGGAGGCTCGACAATAAAATAAGCCCCATCACGGAGCGAACCAAACTCTAATCACATACCAGGTAAAGTGCGATCAGCAGTGGCTCCCGATATAGTGTAGAAGGGGAGGTCTGGCCCTTGGCTTGTCGTCAACCTGCAAGCAAGAGCTACGAGGGGCATCCTGGCGTCACGGGCTGATTAACTCTGGTCGGTCTCATTCAGATCCCCGGCGTTATTTCGCATCTTGGTTGCATTTCTTTCCAACAAGTGAGATGCCACATCTACCTCGCAAGAAGTTACGCAGTATTGCTTGCACACAGGTCTGGCGGCTGGCGCGGCCTGCAGCCGTCGAGGGCTCCGCGGTCGTGAAGGAAGGCACTAGATATGAACCGTCTCTTATGGCGCTGTAGCTATCCCCAGAATCGGAGACATGGACGTATGTGGAGGTATGTGGACGTCTGCGGACAGAAAGCTCCTATACTAGATATTTGCCCCGGCATGACCATGTAATGCGGAGAAATATCCACGGCGGTTACTACCTCTCTGAAGGTGCTGGTGACACACGGGCAGAAGCTGAAGGGCTCGCATACGTTTCAGAAAACAAGAGTCAAGCGGATCGGCGTGGTGTATCGCCGCTCGGAGCATGACGCGCATCATCGACGACCACCGACGACCACCGACGACTCCTCTCACGGTCATCAGGCGGCGATGAGGGGTCCCAAACTCACGTGTGTGTGCACCCAGCGTCTCAACAACGCCGTGTATCACTTGCAAAAAGTTTTGACAAGACTTGAACATCACCATGACGATTGGCCCACGACGGAGGCCGCTAAACCTCCACGGCTGCACGGCCAATCTCGATCTGTCGCCTTGATGAAAAACATGCGAGCCCTTGAGGCCCGCCGGCCACCTTGTTCATCTCATCGTGGCCGCCCTCCCGTCACAGTCGTGCATGCATGTGCATATGGGTCCAGGTCCTGAGAAGGAGGGAGGGCGGACCGGCTGATTTGACGCCGTGTCGGATCCCCTAGTGGGTCGTATGCAGGTCGTTCTGCTTCGGGAATGGGCCGGTTGGCCTTTTTCTCGACGAGAGTTGGGAATGGGTAGACTTGCCCCCCAGGTGGGAGTTGGGGGGGGTGGATGTGGTTGCAGTCGTAGTCATCATGCCTAGGTGCCTGGGCCCTGGGGGAAAGAAGCAACATGCGAGCGTCAAATCGGTGGGATTCCCTGCGCAGCTTATGGCAGTCTGGTCTGGTCCTTAGCCGTGATACTGTGGGTTCGACAAAATCCTGGGGCCCCGGATTCTGCGTAAGCTAAACATCTGCATCGGGATAGCCAATGAGTTGGGTACCGAGGTACTACCGTAGTCATAACTTTGATTCCAAACTGTCTGGATATAGTAGAAACAGAGTGCCCGCAGATCTCATCTTGATCTTCGCCATGTCTCCGTGATATGCCATGGGCCGGCCTGGTTCCATACAGCAGGTATCGAGACCGGCACTCAGCCATGTCTCGACGGCTTGTGGCGGCCCAAGGGAATATGGAGAGTTGAGATGGTGGTGACACAAGGACACAGGCACCCAGCTTCGCCATATTGGAAGGGGAACCAGGCAGGACCAACAAGCAATAGGCGGCTACTCAACACACCCAGACACAAAGTCCCAGCTGGGACATGCCGAAGCCATTACGGAGAGCATTTGCAACTCCGTGTGATATGTGAGCTGTCAGATCCGCCCCCAGACCACCGGGGCCCCTCTCTGTGGCCACTGGCAGAGCCAGTACTACATAGCAGCACATGCCAGGCGGAGGCACGGATCCAGGATGGCTAGGATAGGCAGGGAATGGATGGGTGGGTGGCTGCATTATCTTGGCGTATCTCACTTTGTGACGAGGAGCGAGAGACACGGGTGCGTGCTCAAGCGTGCCAAATGCCTGTCATCGACCCAGGATTATATGTAGGACATGCTATGTCAACAGCCGCTGGGCAGATCAACCCGCGCCAGCGCCAGCGGAACGGAGGACCTGAGAAAAAAGTGAGCTGTCGCCTTGCTAACCACCCAGCCCGACAGTAGAGTCTGACCACTCGATATCAAGGGCTGACGCACGCGAATCATGTCGACCTGACGTTGTCGGGAAGGCAGGTCAACGCGAGGCCGGCGCACGCAGTCGGTTGCGCTGATGGTGGCAAGCCCCTAGAGCTACCAACTGAGCTCATTTTAAGCACTTTTGTATTGCAGTAGAAGCATCAGTGTGAGATGATTTGTGGGTGCTGCAAGAGAAAAGGGGTCTTGCTATAGCAAATACGACTACAAGCAACACGAGTTGGAACAGCATGCAAGTGACAGGTCAATCTAGTAGGTTGGGACCATGATCGGTGGTGAAACTTGGACTGGACGGGAGGTCTGCCCGCACATGTACTTTAAGTATCAAAGAGCTCGGCCCGGGCTGTCTGGGTGGACCTGCTTGTTTAGTAAGGGAGGGTCGCACGGGGAAACTCACGATAGCTTCATCTACAGGCAAACATGAAGTAGCAAGCGTAAAGGTTACTCGGTGACGGGAAGACACAGCGTCTACTCGGGTAGGACTATCTATGCGCTGGACCGTTGTGACCCATGACCGCGCTATGCTTTGCCTGCGTGCCCGTCGATTGGCTATAAGGGCATGCCCGCTTCATGTCGACGACAACAGGGACCTCGAAAGCACTTCCAGAGTCAGGGAGCCGTGGAGCGTGGCAATGCGAGGCGGCACGTTGGAGCGGTGCAAGCCGAATGACAAAGAACTTCGCGGCGCGGCCGACCCGGTTGGGCTGGTCAGAGTATGATGCAAGTGAGGCCAGAAGTGTGCATCGTGAGTCTTTGTGGAACCCGAAAAGAGAAAGGGCCGGCCTGGCCATCTCGCCAAGAGTCAGTCACCGCTGGGCCCCTCCCTCCCAGCCAGTTGCCGCGGGCCCATGCAATCCCAGGCCGCGGCCGCGGGGACGGGGGCGAACCTCACGATGCCCTCTTGACATGCCACGATGCACCAACGTCTGGCAATGTGCTAGCTCGTCGCGCCAGCCTTAATGGCGGCCTGAGTCTGCACGGATGACTGGTCCCGTGTCAAGCAAGGCACCCAGGCGCTGGCCAGGACAGCCAGGCCGAACCCCAATGTCTGTACGCCATGTGTTGAAGCCCCTGGTTCCAGGACGGAGTCCCGAACGACGCAGGCGAAGACTGGGCCACGGTGCCAGAGCTCGCGGCGCTTTGGCGTCGTTGACATGAGGCTGGGTGGGATTCGGGATGGCAGAACCACGGTTGCTCGTCGATAATCAGGGAGGAACAGAGCTAGTACAAGCTCGGTGAGGTTTGCACAGCGTGAAAGGCATTTGCAGCGTTGCGTTATTCAGCGCCAGGTACCGGAGCATCTCGTCCTCAGCTTGAGGATTTCAGCAAGGCCCAAGCACGGCTAGCCTGCTGCCGATGGATATCACCTCTACTAAGGCCCCGGCATTGTCGAGGTGGGTTGCGCAGCCCCCGAGCGGAACCAGGAGACGGTAACGTCACTAGCGTCCGTCCATAATAACGCACACTCTCAATCCATGTGGGATTCTGAAGTCGGTGTCTCCTTTGTCTCCAGAGTCAATTGGGGCGCCGACGAGGCTTTCTGGTTTTCTTGGGACGACAACGGATGCCAACCTGCCTGTCGTTTTAGTGTTGGGCCTTCTTGGGCCGAGAAACGGCAGATCCGTTGGCGTGACAAGCCCCAACCTGTGCAGTAATTTGGAAACGAATGGACTTGGGCTTGTGAATCGTGGATGTCAACATAGACAAGGCAAGACAAGGAGGTATCGACTGTATGACCAGACAGGATTAGTCCAGCAGAAGTTCAGGGAACAATTCGCCCCACCTTCACAAGCGTCTCATGCCCATTCTGGTCAGCGTTGGACGTTTCCACCGGGCTCCACACCTGGTGGACACCTGAGAGCGACCCCATTCTGTTCCATCCAGAATGAAGTCGCTGAAATGAAGGGCACAAGGGCCACTCGGTGGTCTCACGGCGTCCGTCATCATGTAACGACTTCTGGGTGCAACATGTCAATCTCGAGTGTCTTCGGGCAAATATGGGGCGCCGACATACGCGGTACCGCACGCGGGCAATACCAGGTACTAACCGCAGTTGGTCAACGGGGGTAACAAAGATTAGATCGTGTTTTGACCGTGGTGATCGCTGCTAGATCATCCCGTCTCCCGTTGTCGTCTTGAAACCCCAAAACAGGCGCTTGGACAAATCTCCCCAGCTTCCGGCTGATGACTCTGCCACTGATTAGATCTAGGTGAGCGACAACACACACGGCCAGGATCGTAGAATTCCGGCCTGACGGGCATGCACAGCGAACCCAAGATTCCCGCCACCACCGCCGCCACCAGTCGGGCACTTCCCAAGATGCTCGTCCGCAGGGACGATGCCGTTGCCACTGGATGTTGAGGCAAAAGGGGCCCTCGGAGGGAGACGTCCCAGTCGGCACACGGCTGTGAGGATCGGAGCGGGATCGCGGCCTCACCACCGACGTGGAGATGAGCCTGACTCGCCGTCACATCATGGCCTGCATGTGCAGTGCACGACGTGGTACGGCTGGGCAGAAACCCGTCGACAGGCCGCCAGGTCTTCTGAAGCAGCCGGCCCTGTACTATGCGAGCGGACGGTGCCATCGTCGCGTGGGCGGCTTCAATTGATGCGTTTGGGAGCAGCCAGCGGCATCGACTCGAGTGATGGGTAGGTATGAGCACGGCCACTTGGTCTCGCAGGCTTATTTTTGTCTTCTTCGCGTGCGTTGGCGAGCAAAGAGTCGAAGATGTCTGCTTCTGTGCACCTGCATCTGGCCAAAACGATGGCGGAAACCTAGTGTGGTGAGAGTGGCAATCGGGCAGTGACGAGCGTCTCCAGGTACCACAATACGTAGCTGCATTGGACATACACGCAGTCATCCACATGTACAGTAGACTGGTACCAAGTACGTAGCGCCTGGAGTGATCGTGCAGCAGAAGCCCACTTCACATGCGTCGACGAAGAGTTACGGTCAACCCATGTTCGTGCGGCCGACCAATCAGGGCGGCCAGGATGGAGCCACCCTTATCGCTCGCCAAGGCCAACTGGGCCCTGGATCCTGGACCCTGCTTCGTCTGGGAGGGCAATTTAACTCCCGTCGTCCTTTCCCTTTGGGAAGTCTGTGGGAGCAGCGAGAGCAAGGAGCAGGGAGCAGGGAAGGCTCGACCTCAATTGTTGGGCAACTCTATCACTATCTGATGAGGCTTCCGTCCTATCAGCCTTCCCCCCCCCGGCGCGGCTTTGGGTTTGGGTTTATCTTGACGCAGGCTTTCTCCTGCTGCGAGCCCAGTCCGAATGCAGACCGAGCCCGGCCCAGTTCCTGTGATTGTGTGAAGGCGGAAGGCGAACAGACTTCTGTCTGCTACCACATTCACTTGGCTTGTAAATGGCTCGCCGGGCCGACGAGGTGCGGTTGAGGAATTGGCCACTGGCGCTGGTGAGCCTGGGGCATGTAACAAGCTGAATGGAAACTGATGGGGACTTTCTGCAACAAGCCTGAACGGCAGGTAGCTACTCTGATTAATGCTAGCCTGCGGACTGACCATCTATTCTCATTGTTCACTCAGCATGGCGCCCGGGCGATTCTCTGCCTAGTGTGTCGTACCCGGCTGCGGCAACGCAGTAACTCGAGCCCACATTGTAGAATATGGGGTCCTGTTAGGCGGTTGAGGATCGGGACTCGGGGTTGGAGCTAATACAGTAATTGTACCTACTGTGTAAGTCGTCCTCAACGGGCGTGGTCGAGGCTCACTCTCGTCCGCTGGTCCGCTGCGGGCACCGCATCGTTCCGCCCGGCTCAGCTCGCCAGCCTTCAATCCAGGGAAGGGCAGGGTGCAGAGAAGCCCGGCCGAAGGAAAAACAATGTGGTGGTGAAAGGCGGATTCCAGAGTGCTGTTCCCAGGGCTGGGTGGTTTTCGGGCGGGTTGGTGCACACATCAACCCCCCGCCCCAAACCACCCACCTGCAGATGGTGATGGCATGGGCGGCTTGGAACATGGGGACCTTGATGCGAGGGTGAGGTCCTTCTCGCTCGCTCTCTCTCTCCCTCTCTCCTTCTTCTTCTCTTGCCTGGTCAACAGCAGTACTGTACGTACTGTGAGGAAGGATCTGGAATATACATGCCTTATTAGCCTGGGTCCGCGCATATGCATCGCAGCTGCGGCCATTATTATTAGCTCTGCACCTTGGTTTTTTTGATTTTTTTTCCTTTCTGCTCACTTCGTCAATGGATGCCCGGCTTGGCCCCTCTTGTACCTCAGTATCCCCCCTTGCAGCCCACCCGGTCCGCAGCCCAGCGTCCCAAAAACTGACGACCTCCCCACCCTCCCATCCACACACCAATCCACCCACCCTGTCCTGTCCTGTCCTGTCTAGCCCAGTCCAGTCCAGTCCTGCCCTGCTCTGCAGCCCCCCTCTTTCCCCAAAAGCACAAAGCCAGCCAGCAGCCACCATACACTCGCGCTCACACTCACACTCACACTCACACTCACACTCACACTTACCTTCACTCGAAACCGGCCGGCCTTTTCCTCCTCAGCACCGAGACTGCCACCACCGACCATCGACCACGATCCTGTCCTTTTCATACCCACTCCCCGCATTGCACCCTTTCGAGCTGCTCGGTCGCCATGGCGGCTTAGGGACGACAATCCCTCTCTTCGTCGACTGTTTCGCTCCGACTGAGGCTTGATCGGCTCCGGAGCCAACCTCGACAGCTCATTATGTCGAGTTGCCGTGCCCGCCTCACTCCTCACCAGCATTCGAGCCCACAACGACTTCGACTCCGATCCCGTCTCCGTCTTCGACACCGCCCGCAAGATGGAGCACCAGGCGCCTAATCCGCCTGCTCAACCTCAACCTCAACCTCACAACACGCTTCCACCTGCACACCCGCCAAACCCCTCGCTCACTGCCAGCAGCACTCCCGTCTCGTCCCCGGGGCTCTTCAGTCCGTCGAACCCCCGCACCACCATGTCCTTGCCGCCCTCGCAGTCCGTGTCCGAGGGTACAACGCCTGCTGCGCTCAACAGTCCTTTTCTTCATCCCCTACAGAACCACAGAGTTAGAGAGTATGTGTCCACCACCTAGCAAGCCAGATACCCCTGCGGCCTTTCCCTTTCCTTGTTACACACCGCGGTCAACGTCGAGAGACCTGAAACCATCCTGGTCGGTCCTGTCTGGGTGACCGCGCCAACGGCTACTTGTGCGGTGGCGTTGACCAGGCCAGCGTTGCAAGCGCTGGTGCAGGTGATGGCATGAGAATAGAGTTACTGACAAGAAGGGCTGTAGGACACATGTAGCCAATATCGATAGAGACTTCACCACCGGGCGCAAGATCATCAACCATTACGAGGTCATCGAGGAGATCGGCCGCGGTGTACATGGCAAGGTGAAATTGGCCCGCGACCTCGATATCGGCCACAATGTCGCCATCAAAATTGTTCCCCGCTTCTCCAGAAAACGTCGGCTCGGCAGGATTACCCAGAACGTGTCTCCCTTCGAGAAGTCCAAGAGGGAAATCGCCATTCTCAAGAAAATCAGGCACCCGAACGTGGTGGCCTTGCTGGAAGTCATCGACGACCCTGACTTCAGGAAAATTTACCTGTGTCTCGAGCATGTCGAATGTGGAGAGGTCATCTGGAGGAAGAAGGGCCTTCCGAACATATGTGCTTTCGAGCGCCGGCGTATCGAAAGGGAGATGAGGGGCGAGACTCTGACAGAAGAGGAAGAGCAACATCTTCTCGATTTGGAACGGAGGTTCAATGTCAAGGAGATGAAACGCGCCCACCTTGCAGAGAAGACCGGTACACACGGCGACCCTTGGAGCTTGGAATTAGGTCAAGATGAGTCCGAAATCAGATCTGGGCCTTCCGAGGCGGATCTCATGCAGCACGCATCTGCTTCCCGGAGGTCGCACTCACCAGCTTCACGAAGGTCTGCACCTTCCTCACAGGCCCCGTCAAGAACGCAGTCAGTACAGTCAATGTCTGCCGTCGCATCAGAAGGGCCACCGACCTCGAACGAAGATGACATGGAAACGCCAGGACCCCTTCACTCGAACCCTGGCTCGTCTAGCGCGCTTGCCGGAACAATGTACGGGGCTTACGACGATTTGGGATTCAGAGAACGATCTCCTAGCATGGCTGATTCCATCATATCACACATGTCTTCGATCGACTTCAATCCCCAGCCTCATGATCCCTTCGCCGACGACTTCTCATATGTTCCTTGCTTCACCATTGACGAGGCTCGAAATGCGTTCCGCGATGTCGTCCTCGGTCTGGAGTACTTGCATTATCAGGGGATTGTCCACCGTGACATTAAACCGGCAAACCTGCTCTGGACTCGGGATCATCGCGTCAAGATCTCGGATTTCGGTGTGTCTTATTTTGGCAGGCCGATGCGAGATGGCGAACCTGACGATACCGTCTCCGAATCAGAAGCGCAAGACTTTGATGACGAGTACGAACTGTCCAAGACTGTCGGAACACCTGCTTTCTTCGCTCCTGAATTGTGTTACACAGACCTCGACAACGTTCCTCCACCCAAGGTCACCGAACAAATCGACGTTTGGTCCCTTGGTGTAACGCTCTACTGTATGATATTTGCTCGAATTCCCTTCCTGGCAGAAGATGAGTTCCAAATGTTCCGGAAAATCGCAACCGAGAAGGTGTACATCCCCACCAGGCGGCTGAGACCTGTGGATCCATCCACGTCCCCGGACACGTCTTCGCTTTACAAGCGCGTCAACAGTGCTCCATACCGTGACGACCACCAGCTCCTTTATGAGGATGTTGATGATAGCCTTCAACATCTCTTAGGGCAGATGCTCATCAAGGACCCAAGGCAGCGGATTACACTTAGGGGAGTGAAGTACCATCCCTGGGTTCTTTCCAACCTGCCCAATATTATGGGCTGGATCGACGACACGGACCCGCAGAGGCAGACTCAAGGCAACAAAATTAAAGTCAACGACAAGGAGGTGGATGACGCCGTTGTGCCTCTTACACTTCTAGAGCGAGCGAGGTCTACGCTGAAAAAGACACTCACTAAGTTGACAAGTCGATCGGTGGAACGCTCCGAGGGCGTTTCCCGGCGGAGAGCCACCAGCAGTGCTGCCAGTTCAGCCGGCGATAGCCCTGCCCAGACACCGATCATAAATCATATCCGCGACTCACGCAGGAAGAGCTTACGTGGGGACAGTGACTACTTTGCGACCGTGAGAGAACATTCGCACACACACAGCGAGCATCCCTTGACCTACAGCGTGACGGCTAGTCCAGAAGAACCATCGTTGGAGACGGAACCAACCTCGCAACAGCCGGGAGCGGTAGGCGGCCACCCATCACACCAACTTCCTGAGATTGCCACGAATTTTAATGGCAAAGAAGACATCACAGACCACCAGACACCGACCTCGGCTCAAATGGAATTCCCGCGCCACAGACACTCGCGGTCCATCTCGAATGCTGTGATAAGTTTGCACAACGACCTTGCTGAGATTCGCACGGCACCAACCACACCAGCTGTTGATGACCACTCAGACACCTTGAGCGGCCTGCGCAGAAAGTCTAGAGACACGAAGCCTTCCGACGACTCGACAAGGTCTCAATCGGTCGACAGAGCCCTGGTGTTTTCCAGCCCCGACAAGAGAGCTGAAGCACGGGTTGGAGTGAGCTCTTTCGTTGCACCAGGAAGTCTGGAGCAGCCCAAGAAGCTTTCACAAATGCGGTCTTTAGACTTCGGTCGGGCGTTTGGAGAAAGCCCGCTACCCTCGCCTCAATTCTTCTTTCCCAACACTATTTCCTCGTACCAGTATGGCCAACACAGGTCGGATCCAATGCTTGACAAGTTTCGAACAGTCGTCAAGATTGAAGAGAGGCCGATGACGGCCCACCGCGTCCAGGACATACCGGAGGGCAAGACACCACCCCCCAGGCACTATGGTTCGTCGACTCCAGAGTCGTTTGCTCGAGCCCAGGAGACCTTGCGCCGACGTGAAAGGCTTGCGCACGAGGAGACACGACGACAAGAGGCATTGCAACCCGCTGCCGAGCTTGACGCGTCCCGTGTTCCCTGTCCTCCTTCGCCGGATGATGACGACTTTGCTAGCAATGGGGCACCTTCCCGAGGGGAGACGTTTAGTACGACGTTTTCATCCAAGTCCAACTCCCGCGAAGCTATTGCCACTCCGTGGACAAGCCCCAGCGTGGTGACTAGTCCAGTGAGCTATACCACGTCTGCATCGCAGAAGGATTTCAGGGAGACAGACGCGGAACAAATTCTTGCATTCCAGTCTGATCCATCTCTACCGGCACTACTCAGCGGGGCCTCATCGGTGTCTGCCGACCCGGAAGGAGACTTCCTGGGCAACCCAGGCGACCCACAGACTGTCAGCCGGCGCGCTGTCCTCGAAACAACCGACTCGGTAACACCACCAGCGTTAGCAAAGGAACCTGTCACGGGATTTCCTCTAGAGGCAACGGAGCTTGATGAGCGCAGCGAGACTGTCTTTGTTGATGACCATGAGCCCGGATCTGTGGGGAATTCCACGCCAACCCCACCCGCACGTCTTGATGACGATGACAGCGACAGTGATGATGGGATCCTCATGATGGGTCAGCGATCTAAGAAGTCAAACGCTACCAAAGGCTCGCCCAATTCCATGGGCAAAATCGTTTTCGGGTCCAAGAGGCGCAACACTAATGCGTCAGTGGGCAGCACCGACACAGCCAAGAAGGTGTTTGCTCCTGGGGAGTGAAGACTCCCGTTGTACGATTACAACAAGAAGCTTTGCTATTCCACCACACCACTCAATGAGGCTGCTTGGACCAGTCTCGTTGAGCAGCAACAAACCGGATCACTGAGTACATGGACTCCACCGCCACAAACTCCCCTCTTCAGACTCACTTTTGGATCTTGAGTACCAAAGATTATGACGCGTCACCAGAACTTGCATCGGTCGGCTATCTGCTTTACAATTGTTACTACCAGCACGTACATACTTATCCTTTTATACGGCGCCTCCAAGATCACATCTCTTATTACTTGCATAGCGCCACATCCTCCCGAATGTGGGAACGAGAGGCCAGGTTCGGGGCGTTTACGATTGCCATTCCGGTTGAGTCACTGTTATTTTTCGAGGCACAGTCCCGACTGTTTCCTTGCCACCTCTGAACGTACAGGCGTCTCAACTTTCTCTCGTTAAGGGAGAGGCGTGGGCCGGCCAACGAGAGGGCAGACATAGCACTTCACGCAGCATTCACGCCACAGTTGACCTCCGTCATTGACGAAGTCTTGCAGGAGCAGTGTTCTATATATGTATAATTTTTTCGTCCTTTGGGACGGGTTCAAATGGGAAAGACCTCGACAGGCATGCATGAGGAGCGGGTAGACGCGAGACTAGGCCCCCGGATGTTTCGAATGGTTTGGGAGAATTCTGCATTCGGGGGGAAATCGGGAAGGTTCGCTTGACGGTCATAGCAAGGCGCCGAGGTGGGGGTCGATTGTCGTCTTCACGGAACACCAGAAGTTTCCCTCGTCTTTCCGTACTTTTCAGCGCCGTCAGACAAACACGGGGTAGAGGCCCTGGGGCGGCAGGGTTGATGGACGGGCCCAGTATATATGTGTGTGTATGCCTGGTATTCATTATGACCATTGAGCGATGAGGGATAGGGGGACGGAGGACTTGGTTGGGAAGCGGCGAGACCCGGACAGGGGCGCCCATTGGGACAAAGAGATCACATTATCATAGCGGGTGCACCGGGTTCTGGGGAATTCTTGCATGATGGAGGGAGAGTATGATAAGAATCTAATTACGTTGGCCTAGGTCATACAAGTCTAATGGAACAAGGTGGACCAAAATCCCTGTTGTTTGACGTTTGACGTGGTATTACGCAAGTACATCCACGCATCACAGTAGCCCCTCCCAGAGTTTCAAGGGAGTGTTCATGTGGCTGGTGTCTACTGGGGACTTCTTGTCTCTACGGAGCTCCCTTGTGTCCTCTTTGCACTCTAGGCAACGCGCCGCCATGTCATCTCAGCGCGCACGATGTTCCGCGAACTGGTAAGGCAGAGATAGGAAGAAAGGAGACAGGCGCGCAAGACGAGTTCACTTTGTGAAAAGCTGTGTGGTATTTCGGGTATCTATCTCCCAATGGTACCAATCCATTCCTATCAAGTGATCCCTTTAGATGGCCGATATCTTCTTGATCGAGGGGATATCATGTCTTTTTCAACTTGCGCGGCCGCGAACCACACAGGATACCATCTCTTTGCTCCCCAGTGATTCGTTCAACCTCCGACTTCATCAGTAGAATCTCGAGGCTCATGCGGCCGCTGACCGTTGCTGTCCGGTGTCCTATACCTTGCGGACGACCCCACCCCGTTGACCGGGACTCGTCTTCGATACTGGGCTGTCCCATGGCCTAGCCTGGACTTCTCTTCAGCCTCCGTCCAGGCTGGCTAACAGCACGGTCACGAGGTCTGGCGGGTGATTGTTGTGTGCGTGCGCGTCCGCAATTTGGGTCAACTCCCGTGACTGGATCACGGAACCCACGCGGGCTGCCGGTATATGTTTATTTTTTGGTCAGCGCGATTGCCACCAGCACGACCAATGCGGCCAGCACGAAGAAGACCAGTGCACCCGAGCCCAAGAAGCCCAGCAGGGCAACCAGGCTCCCCTCGCGCCTGGGGTTCTCGACGCTCGTCAGGATCCTGTCGAGCCTCTCGGCCATCTGGGTGTCCACGAACTGGCTGCGGACCCTCTCGTCGCCTTTGCGGCCCATCTCGGCCAGCTGCTCCGAGCTCATCTCGTTTAGGACCTTGTCCATGACCTCGGTCCAGGCGGCGGCGTCGGCCGGGTCCCTCAGCCAGCCCGTCTCACCCTCGACGACCGTCTCCGTCGGCCCGCCGGTGTTGGCCGCCAGCACGGGGGCGCCAGCCAGCATGGCCTCGAGGGGCACGATGCCAAAATGCTCGTTCGAGGGGGTGTAGACGAGCAGCTTCGCCGACCTGAGGAGCTGCTGCTTGAGTGTGTTTGTCACCGACAGCAGGAATATGACGTCGATCTCGGGCGGCACGGCCAGGGCGGTCTGTGCTGAGTGTACGGTCGCCTCGGCGAGTTTGAGGGACTTGGCGAGGTCGACGAGCTCCCTGTGGTAGGAGACGTTTTCGGACACGCGGGAGTCGTATCCACCTAGGGCATAAATGTGTCAGTCAGGCGAACACGATGGATAGTGTAGGGTTAGGTCACAGGAGGGGACCAGGGAAATAGAAGAGGATGTCGTACCAGCAATGACGAGCTTGACGCCATTTCTCTTATCCCGAGGCAGACCGGCATATGCCCTGATAGCCAAGGCGATGTCCTTCTTGCGTTCGTAGCGATTGATGCTCAGTATGATGCCGCCGTGCTCCCATACCAGACCTCCCTCCTTGCCCCCGCCCACGCTTTTTACGGGCCTTATGTCGATGCAGGGGTACACGACCTTGAGATCCCTCCCCCTTGCCAGACTCGGCCAGGTGCGTGAGACCACGCCCCTGGTGAACTTGCTGTTGACGGCGATCGCGTCGGCGAAGCTCATGCTGCACCTCTCGAGGGTGTCGAAGGGCAGGCGATAGAGCTTCTTCAGCCACCTGTCGCGGCCCTGGACGAGGTGGAGGTCGGGGAAGTGGCAGTAGAACAGGATGGGCGCCTTCGGCTGGAAGAACTGTAGGAGGGGCAGCCCCGCGCTGAGCTGGTCGACGAAGAAGGCATCGGGCCGCAGGGAGGCGAGTTCGCCATTGAGGCGGATCTGGACGAGGAGGTGTAGCTGCCGCGCGATGGCGCAGAAGATGCTGAGCCTGGAGAGGATTGAGGGTGGGAAGATGGTGTTGCCGCGCACTCGAACCTCGAGGGTTCCTTTAGAAGTTGGAGTCAGCAGCTGGTCACAGTGGAGAGTTGTGGGGGATGGCGCGGGACGCGGGAGGAATCTATGTACCGTCTCTGGCCTCGTCAAAGCAGTGTTTGGGATCGCAATGGCTTGTGAAGATGACAACCTTGTGGCCCCTGTTCTGCAGTCCCACAGCGGCGTCGACCACCAACCTCTCGGCACCGCCAATGCCAAGATCTGGATGGAAAAAGACAATAGTCTTCTTCTTCTTTCCCGTCGCTGTCGTCTCTGCCATCCTGCCTTGGAGCTGGCTCAGTTTGGCATTCCCGTGTGTTCTGAGCAGGAGAGGACATGCAAGTACATCCCAGCACTCTAACAGATGTGAGCTTGCGACGCCGAGCCACACTTACGTATGTCATGGCAGCCCCGGGATGACTAAGCCCCTGATTCGCACGTCAACCTCACGTTGGCAACAAACACTTGTGTGAGATCACATACTCCTCTAGCCAGTCAGCTCGCGGCTGAATTCAAAAGGTCATCACAACACCACAGCAGCAACAGCATTTCACCATCAACGCGTGACCTTTCTCTATCAACGTTGCCATTAAGGAGAGCGAGAAAAACCTAAAACTGCAAAAACCAACCTGGACCGAAGCTCCAGGGAGGGGTATCTCAGGTACCATTCGTGGAAGCCTCATCGTGAGGCCTCATTACCGCCCGCGCGAGTCCGCAGGCTTTGTTGCCCTCCGCATTACGTCCTGGCACGGTGCCACCGGACAGACCATTCCAATCGTACATCCCATCATGCCGCCCGGCAGAGGAAATCAGCATATTTCGTCATCATGTCCTTTTTTTCCCCGCCAGCAAACTCCAATGTGTCCTTCATTCATTTCAGTCGGGCTTCCCCCATCCACTGCTCAAGTTCCGTTGCCTTTGTACGCCATCTACCGAACCTTTTGTGGACTCGTGAAGACGATGACCAGATGAACCGTGGGCTGAAATGTGAAGAGAGCGAGCGTTGAGAAAGTCGAGAATTAATTTATGACGTGGCAACGTCAGAAAAGTGTGAAAATGAACCGAGAACAAAATTAGGTTTTGACGACTTCTCAGTCAGCTTAGAGAAGCATAGCGGCGACACCGGCAGCAGCCAGGAAGCCGGCAGCTGGGGCAGCAGTCATCTGAGGCGCCTACGAGTCGGTAATGTTAGAACGGAGAGGTACGGTCCGGTACGGGAGGGTAGGAAAGGGGTCAACTCACAAAGGCTGCAGACGAAGAGCTGGTTGCCTCGCCCGCGGCGCTAGAAGCGGCAGAGCCAGCGGCGCCCGTGGCAGAGCTGGCAGCACCAGACGCAGAGCTGGCGGCGCTCGAGGCGGCGCTCGAGGCAGACTCACCAACGCTGGAGGCAGACTCAGAAGCCCCCGAAGCGGCACTGGAGGCGGAAGCACCTGCGCCACCAACTCCGAAGATGGTGGTAGCAGCAGAGGTGGTGATGGTCGAGTCGCCGCTGGTGATGGTAGTGGCGAAAGACGAAGTGGTGATGGCGCTCGAAGACTCGGTGGCAGAGCCGCTCTCAGTGGTAGATACAGAAGCCGAGCCGGTGGCAGAGCCAGTGGCAGAAGGGGTACCAGACTGTGGATGCGTCAGATTGGAGACTTGCAGGTTTCGACGGAGAAAAGAACTTACGATGACGGTGGTAGGAACCTCGACACCAGCGGCTGTTTGTCACGAATATCAGTATTCGGTACAGCTGCGGAGGGTGGTATGCACGGGTGGGGCGCAGCGCATGACTTACATCGGCAGTAGGCCACACCGTACGAAACGACAGCATCGGCGACGTCGGAGCCACAAGCCTGCTGAGAGCAGTCGCGCAGACCAAAGCTGAAGTCGGCGTTCTTGCAAAGGCAGGAGGGGTCAGGCTGGCCGTTGACAGGGGGGCAGCCCAGATTGGCCTGCTCCTGGAGCATGTTCTGAATGCAGGTTTGCTGGGTGATGTTTTCAGTACGAGGCGCGTGACAAACTGGGGGGAGAAAAGTGGGGAGAAACTTACGCCACACTGGGGGACGGAGTTGATGTCCTGGGCATAAACGGCACCAAGGAGGGCGCAGGTGAGGATGGCGACAGACTTCATCTTGACTGTTGGTTTTTGGTGTTGGGTTGGTGGGTTGGAGGGTTGATAGTGGCTGCGAGATGAGATTGACGAATGTCGATGTGCGGCAGTAATACTCAAAGTGGTGAAAGCTGTTGGGATGAAAACTTGGGTCAACGCGTGTGAAGAGGCGCGGTTGGGGTGTAAGTGGTGAAGGTAAACAGAGGAGGACGATGAACGGTTGGGGGAAACTGAAGAGGCGGGCGAGGTCGAACTTAAAGACGGGGTCACAGGTGCGGACGAAGTGAGGTGGCTGGCTGTGGAAGGTGCGATTTTGACAGTGCAGCGGTTCACAAACACAAAGAGCCAAGGCCAGGATGGGCAGCAGATGGGTAGATGGGCAGATGGAAGGACAGGGTAGTCAAGGTAGGCAAGGTGCTACAGTATGCAATCTGGGAGAGGGGCACGCACTTACTGGATCGACGGACGAGGCTTGCCAGGGTGCAAGGTCGAGGTGGGATAGCTTGATGGGATGGGTGACGGTCAAGAAGAAGGCACGTAGGAGGGAAGGTACTGCAGGTACGCAGGTAGGCGGTTGGTCGTTGTCTCTACTGCAGTGGCTCCGGGCTACCGTACGTGTATGTGTTAATCTGAAGCGAGGTGAAGGCGGGCAGGGAAAAGGCGTCCTTGCGAGTTGCTGGCAGCTTGTCGTCAGGTCGTCACTACGCGCACACAGTCACTGCACCTTGCCTTGATACTACGCTGCCTCCCACAGCAACTCAGTTTCTGCCCAGCTGCACCTCCCAGCCCCGAGCAAACCAGCCCCAGGTACAAGCTCGGGTACCTGGTGACGGAAGGGCGTTGCCGCCCAATTGGCGCCATGGAGCTTGGATCGTGCGGTACCTGCTCTTGTCCCTGTGGGGCCTCCTTAGCCGGCGTGGGCATCCCTGCCCTGGCCTGGGTGTCATTGTTTCTTGCTGGGAAGCTGCAGCTCTGGCCCTGATCTTGACGATCTCCGCCCCATGATGCATGTCGGTCTCCCCACCTAGGTGGGCAAGGTGGGCCTCGCCCATATGGCCACTGGGACATGCCCATTCCAGCTGCGGTTTCCAGAACCTTTCGAGGTCGCCTGGAAACCCCCGACGATCGAACTGGCCGACGACGTTTCTCCGTGGCTACGGCCCAGCACCTACACGCTTGCCTCCGGTCTACATGGTCTACGGTAGCACACAAGAACGCGTCGCAGCACGGTGCCAGGCCGAGGGCATGCGAAGCCCTTGACCTCTTGCAACTCCCGTGCCTGGGTGCACTGCTACTGCTGTACGCGTTCTATTCCGGCTCTCTTGACGTAAGTATCGCGCGTTACGCTTCTCGGGGCCGGCCCAGGCCAGAGCTGCCTCGACGTAGTGTAGGGGACCACTGGTGTCGTCGGCTCTGTCAGGTGTGGGCCTGGTGCAGCGATGCTCCATTCTCGGTGTGGTGTGCACTGGGGACGTTACCGGCCCATGCACCAAGCCTTCCTTGGCCGGACAACCAAAGCATGGGTCCAGAAAGCAAATCAGAAGCGGTGTTTGCAATGACGGTGTCACTCGTCTGGCGGGACTGTGACCCACGACCCTCTCACAGGCCCGGGTACAAGCAATACGGCGACGACCTTGAAACCTGGAAGGCTACATGTAGGCAACACGGGAGCGGTCAAGACCGAAAGAATCAAGGACTTGGGGCTTCGAGCCGCAAGGCTAGCTGGGCTCCAGCACGCGTGCCGTCAAGCAGGCTTTTTGGAGTGAGCGTCCAGGGACATTGCAATTACCGCCAGTTCTACCCCGTTAATCCGTCCGCCTCTCTGCTGCTACTGGCCCGCCCACCTTTGATCCGTGGTGCTACGTGGGCACGCTGTGGACTGGCCTGACTCCGGCAGGTCCTCACCGATGGATCGATACCGTATGGATGCAACAGCCGAACTGACCAGATGGGCCCGCTCTCTCGACAACATCAAAGGCCTGCAAAGTCTGTTGCTGGAATCTTCTGAGGCCTGGTGGAGGCCCCCTCAGGTGCTGGTAGCAAGGTGCATCCATTGCGATAAATGCAAGTAGACAGCGAACCGGCAGCTCTAGCGTGTCCTGAAAGCAGGGAACACAAGCTCTCCAAGACCAGATGAGGTCAATTTTGAGTGTTTGTTGGTCGACTTGGGTGGCTGGTCCCGACCGTCGGCCGACCGCCATTGGACAATGGAACAGCAGGGCCGGGCCTTGGGCAAGCAGGGAAGCCCCAGTCCTGGCGTTACATTGCACCGGCAGGGGCAGAGACATGCATCAGTGCGCGAGCATCATTGAGGGGAGGCCACCCGGAGAAGTGAACACCACGCGCCACGTATGGAAAAGCCCGAGCCTGACTGACGTATTTTGGCATCATGGCTGTCGGTGGAGAGCCGATTCCTGCTGCATAACGACGCGAAAAGGAAGACTCCAGGCTCGACCACGGAGAAGCACCGATGGACGACGT
Source organism: Diaporthe vaccinii (assembly GCA_039880775.1). NCBI lineage: Eukaryota > Fungi > Ascomycota > Sordariomycetes > Diaporthales > Diaporthaceae > Diaporthe > Diaporthe vaccinii. The sequence goes on along the minus strand of JBCEDN010000006.1, from coordinate 2,012,881 downwards.
CTGCGAGCCCAGAGCGGCGTCCCGCGTGATGTCATAGGATCGAGAAGACGCTAGATGCCAACTGGGCTTCTATGTACGGAGTAGGTACCTGGGTACCTGTTGCTCTGTGCTGTAATGTACGCACGAGCCGCACGCGAACCCGGGCGAGAAGCCAGCCGCTCCACTTGCTCGATTGGGTTCTCACCGTCGGGCCCATCGGCCGCCTGGGGATGTTTCTCCCCCAGCCTCTCCAGGCTTGTCGTAGATTACCACCGCCCAGAAACACCCGGCCGCCGTCCTGATACGTGTGTAACGTCCTTAATTTGCAGGCACCATATGTCAGCTTCAACCCATCTCGCGGCCTTGGCCTTTCCGTCGTGCAGGTGTCATCCTGTTACCACCACCTGGGACTCCAAGATACACTCTGTTTCGTCTGTGCTGTGTCTCGGCGGCATTTTGACCATCAACTATCTGCCCGACTCTTTCATCTCGTCGGCGTGACCACCGTGCGTATCCGCGTGCGGGTTAGCTCTGTCAATTTGAGATTTGGGATGCGGTGCCTCGACTGTGCCAGGCCGAGAGATTGAGTTCGTCCCCTTCATTGCCCTTTGTCTTCACAACCACCTCAACTGCACTACTCCTCGTGGAGCCACCCCATCACAGCAATTGGGGCAAGAGCCGCTGTCGGTCGAGCAATATCTCAGGCTTTTGAGGACGATGAGAGGAAGCGACAGGGGAACATGCCCAGCCCCAGCCACCAGCTCCCTGGCCGTTTCTTTGACCACCGCTCACGGCGAATCGCATTGTCACCCAGGGGAAAATGCATGTGCTGAGCACAGATCGTGGTCAGAACTCTCTGCCTTCGTGGTTCAGTGACTTGCAGGCCACTAGCCCGAAAGAGCATTGCCGCCGACTGCCATCCGGCGGCATCAAGTTCTGAAATTTCCCTTAGCTGGCCCGCCCGGCAACAACCTTGGAAGCGCACTGCTTGCTGCTGCCCCTGGCGTGCAGCAGCTTATCAGGGTTGAGTGCAACCACACCTGGGACTCTAGACTACAAGCCTACAGACTTGGCCGTCGTGTGGCGCCAGCGTGGTCAAGCCACTCATCCCATTGGGCCATTTCCAAATGAGGCCTCAAACAGGACGGACGAGGCAAGCTGAGCCCTCGAGCGCTTGCATCTGCCTGCATTGCCCACTGTCGGCAGTCATTTCCGGAACGTCATTCTAGCCCAACCGCCGCCACCTCAACCAGACCAGCACCGCTGGTACGACCGGGCTCATCAAACGACTATTCCAAACGCCTTTGTTCGTCGTTGTCACGAGACAAGGCTCGGTCAAGAGACGTGCTCGTAAATCGCTATTGCACGCGTTCGCAGATTAGTGTAGCTGGTTCGAGCACAAAGGATAGTCTCGGCACGCTCAGAGCTCTCAGAAACGTGCAAAGCATTGTGCTCTCCCCAAAATTCAAGAGCAAGCACATTGCCGGCGTAGCTCTACTCGGTCATTGTCATGCCTCAGCAGGTCTATCAGATTAGCGTCTGCGCCAGGTCCCGCGAATTGATGGGCGCCAGGCCGAATTCGTCGGCGATATCAAGCGCAAATTGGGCTCAAGGTTCAGTTCGCAATACCGGCGCACCACCGTCTCGGTCGACCGGCGAATCCGATCATTTGACTTGCCTCTAATTGAGCCCTGCACAAAGGAACTAGAATAGGAGCCCTCGGTCGCCGGCCCAGCGATGTTCTAGACTCGACAGCAATAGATGGTGAGCTACCAGAGCCGATCGCTGTTGTCCAACCATGGCCAGGCCATAGAGAGAGAGGCCGGCCTCCCTGGCAAACGAGACGTGGGCTGGCCTGCTGTGGCGGCCTAGAGGATAGCCTATCAATGCCTTCATTCACAGCGGGAATCCTCATTTTGGGATGTAGGATTCTCTCTAATAGGCCTTGTCCAATCCGTCCCATGCGATCTCCCACGAGGGGGCGACTTCATCTGGATGGGCGAGAGCTCGGCGTCCCGGCCACTCGGAATTTCGAAACACGTTTTCATCGTGCATTTCACACAGGGTTCCTCCTCGGGATACAGGCATCTTGCCCCGGGGCTCAACGCAAGGAAGGAATCACCTTTTACCGCAGCATCCTCAAGGACTTATCGGTCAACCTCGCCAGGGTGTTGATTAAGCTTTGCGTAGATAGGACGTAGGACCCGATGAGCCTCGGAGAGAGGCCATGTCTCGAGCCCCAGTGAATCCCGCCCTCCCACGGTACCCCGAAAAGTCAGGCTATGAGTCGGAATCTTCCCGACGGTTTCATTTGCGCTCCGCTGCTCGTACGCGCTGTTGGTCTTGGGGAAATCAAGAGGCCACATCACAGTGGAACGATCGGAATGATATGATGGACTGGGGATGTGTACACAGGAGCAGGCTGAAGTCTAAAGTGAACAGCAAACCCGGGCACGGAGCGACTGATTATTGATCCGTGGCAGCATGGACAGGACCGTTGGAGCAAGCCAGGCAAGCACAGCAGCGAAGTTATTATCAGTAAAACACTTTATTCACACATGTAAAAAAGACTATGAACATCCCTGACCCGACTTCCAATTAGAGAGTGGTATAACAAGACAAGGAAGAACGGGGGCTCGCATGTGGCACTTCAATGAAGAGATGAGCTTCCACAAGCCTCACCATGACTGCAACCTTCCGTTGCTCGACTCGTACCTAGTGTTTGTGTTGCCGTTGCTGCTGTGCAACGAGACACAGCTTCGCAATATTACCCAATTGTCTTGCAAGCGATTTATGTATGCCGCCGCCCCTTTGCACCGTTGAAATGAGGAAACCACATGCCCGAGTGAAACCAAAAAGCAAAAACGACGCCCATCCTCATGACTTACTGTCGTCAACGTCAACTCGTACTCAGTTCTTACACCCGATGCTGATTGATTGCTCTAACCACTGCACATCACGCAGGACTCGGGGTTGTCAATGCTGCCTGTGAGGTTGTTAGTCAATGCAGATTGGATCAAACATAGTCGACTACTGCTTACATTGCAGGACAGCTTGCGAGTAGATGTCGTGCTCCCGGTCAGCGCTGTCGCCGTCCTTGTCCTCGGACTGGCCGTCAGGCTTCTTGCCGTCAAGAAGCTCCTCTTCCACGGGCTTCTCGGCCGGCTCGATGGGCAGAGCCTTGGGGCTCTCACCCTCCTCTTGATCGGCCTTGAACGGGACGGTCCTGGGCTTAGAGGGAGATGCCAAGATACGTGTTGCTGCCTCTTGGTCGACGGTCGGGGTCGAAGGAGGTGGCGTGATGCTTGGCGTAGGGATTCCGTTAGATCTCACAGCCTTACCGCCGCTGACCGAGTCCTTCTTCGCATACATGGGGCGCACGAAGCTACTAGCTGAGGGCTGCCACATGCCCGCTGGAGGCGCACGCTTGCCGAGACCGCTGTGCTTAGCACCAGTCTGCTCCTGGATCTTGAGTGCCTCCTGGTCGACAGTGAACTGGATGGGTGCGGCAGCTGCCTGAGTGCGGAGGTAGTACATGCCAGTCTTGAGACCGAGCTTCCAGCCGGCAAAGTGCATGCTGGTGATCTTGCCCATGGATGGCTCTCGCATGTGGATGTTGAGTGACTGGGACTGGTCAATGAAGGCTCCGCGGTCAGCAGCCATCTGCACAATTGTCCTCTGAGAGATCTCCCAGACAGTCTTGTACAGGGCCTTGATATCAGCCGGGATGCTGGGAATGTTCTGGATGGAACCATCCTCAGCGATGATACGGTTCTTCATGGCCTCAGACCACAAGCCGAGCTCTGTCAGGTCCCTGAGAAGCCAAGGGTTGACGACCTGGAACTCGCCAGCGAGCACACGTCGCTGGTAGATGTTCGAGGTGTATGGCTCGAAGCACTCGTTGTTGCCCAGAATTTGCGAGGTGGATGCAGTCGGCATTGGCGCCAGCAGCAAGCTGTTGCGGACACCGGTCTCCTTGATCTTGTCCTTGAGGGCTTCCCAGTCCCAGAGGTCAGAAGGCTTGACATTCCACATGTCAAATTGGAGTATGCCCTGTGAGACAGGGCTGCCCTCGTATGTCTTGTACGTGCCTTCCACCTTGGCAATATCGCTCGATGCGGTAAGAGCAGCGTGGTAGATGGTCTCGAAGATCTGCTGGTTCAGCTCACGGGCCTCAGGGGAGTCGAAAGGCATGCGAAGGGCCAGGAATGCATCAGCAAGACCCTGGACACCGACGCCAATAGGTCGGTGTCGCATGTTGCTGTTGTAGGCCTCCTTGACCGGATAGTGGTTGACATCGATGATCTTGTTCAGATTGCGGACGACAACCTGCGTAACCTCATGCAACTGTTGGAAGTTGTAGCAGTTGTTGTCATAATCGACGTATGCCGGCAGAGCAATGGAGGCAAGGTTGCAGACCGCGACCTCATCTGGGGCAGAGTACTCGATGATCTCAGTGCAAAGGTTGGAGCTACGGATGGTACCGAGGTTCTTCTGGTTGCTCTTCCGGTTGGCGTGGTCTTTGTACAGCATGAAAGGGTTGCCAGTCTCGGTCTGAGCCTCGAGGATGGCATACCACAGCTTCTGGGCCTTCATGGTCTTGCGACCGCGGCCCTCCTTCTCGTACTTCTCGTAGAGAGCCTCAAACTCCTCACCGTAGCAGTCGGCGAGGCCAGGGCACTCATTGGGGCACATGAGGGTCCAGTCACCATTCTTCTCGACCCGCTTCATGAAAAGGTCAGGGATCCAGAGAGCAAGGAACAGATCACGGGCTCGGATCTCCTCCTTGCCGTGGTTCTTCCGCAGGTCAAGAAACTCGAAGACATCAGCGTGCCATGGCTCAAGGTAAATAGCGAAGGCACCGGGACGCTTGTTGCCACCCTGGTCGACATAACGGGCCGTGTTGTTGAAGACACGCAGCATAGGAGTGATACCGTTGGAAGTACCGTTAGTGCCAGCGATGTATGAGCCGGTGGCACGGATGCGGTGGACGTTCAGACCGATGCCTCCCGCCATCTTGGAGATCATGGCACAGGTCTTGAGTGTGTCGTAGATGCCCTCAATGCTGTCCTCCTTCATGTCGACGAGGAAGCATGATGACAGCTGTGGCTGGGGAGTGCCAGCATTGAATAATGTGGGCGAGGCATGGGTGAAGAACTTGTTTGACATCAGGTTGTAGGTCTCAATGACTCTCTCGACATCGTCTCCCCAGATGCCGACAGCAACACGCATGATCATGTGCTGTGGCCGCTCGACAACTTTGCCGTCGAGCTTGAGGAGGTACGAGCGCTCGAGGGTCTTGAAGCCGAAGTATTGGTAGCCGAAGTCGCGGTCATATACAATGGCCGAGTCGAACTCCTCCTTGTGACGCATGACACAGTCATATGTCTGTTGGGAGATCATGGGCGACGGTGTACGGTTTCTTGGGTTGACGTAGTGGTAGAGATCGCTGACCACGGAGGACCATTGCTTCTTGGTCTGCTTGTGCAGGTTGGAGACTGCGATACGCGCAGCGAGGATGGCATAGTCGGGGTGGGTAACAGTCATGTACGCGGCAGTCTCGGCGGCCTGGGTTCAGATGGAAATCAGCACATGGACCTGAGGGAAGCGGGTAGGGGTGGCAAGAATACTGACAAGATCGTCCAGCTGGATGGTCGTGACACCTCCATAGACACCACTGATGACCTTCTGCGTGATCTGGACAGGGTCGACATGGTTCATGTCAAGGCCATAGCACAGTCGCGAGACACGCGCCGTGATCTTGTCGAATTGGACGCGCTCCTGGCGTCCATCTGGGCAAATATTAGTGTCCGGTAGCAGTAAGAATGGATGGGCCAGGGCATCTTACCTCGCTTCCTTACAAACATCGCGTCGATGTGTTGTGAGGACTGCTTGAGAGGGGTACGGAAACGAAGAGGGGCAGGCGTTCCGCAGTGGCGGCCTGCAGGTCCGGCGAGATGGAGAAGATACCGAAGGCACCGGAAAGGTTACTTTGTGCAGCAAAGGCAATTGCGAGTGGTCCTATGCCCCGGTAAACTGAAAAGCAGAGGGCAAGTCGGGGGTCAGTGGGTGGATGTTGTGGAAGTGAAGATGGGAGAGGGAGTAAAGCACCGCGGTTCGGGGAAAGTTTTAAGTAGTCATGCTCTGGAGAGCGCGTGTTGCTAACAAGGCCAGCAAAAACGCGTCTTGTTGTGGGCGGGCTGGAGGAAGACGCGCAGAGGCTCGTGCTGCCCCTGTCACCACCATGCAGCACTTCCCAGGTACCTGGGAAACTGTGCATGCGGGCAGACATGGCCTAGAGTCCTGCGAGAGATACCTTGCCTGCGTACAGTAAGCATGTGCAGTGCTCCAGTATTACTGTATGCAGCAAGATCTGATAAGAGCAGGGGCCAGCCATCAGCCCCATGGGCCGGGCCACTTTACGCGCCTAGCAGCTCGCCCGCGGTTCTGACGTGTTTTGACGATAGTGCCCAGCAGCAGTGCATCACTCACACATCACGATCCTCCAGCACCCCAGCGGCACGGTTGCTGTGGCTGTGGCTTGCCCGAGTGTGAGTCAACACCAGGTCTGTTGCCTGTTGCTGGAGTATTTTGTTTGAACTCGGTCACAGACAGGCTGCTCGTGTCTAGGAATGACCGTGAACATACTCACGTCCTTTTCCACAAGAGCCAGACTCTGCTCAGTCCGAACCAGCGTTCTCACCACAGTCACAGTCACAAGCAGACCAGCAGCACACTTCTCTGTGCGTGCATCCTCCAGGATGGCGTCTCAATCTCAATCTCCGCCTCAACCCCCGTCAATAGCCGCCGAGAACGGAGCTCCAAACGTCACTTCAGCCTCAAACTACCGGCCAAGATACATAGATGTACGTTCCCCCCCCCTTGAACCCCCTGGCCGTCTGCAGTGCATGCGCGTCGAAGATCCTGACCGGCCCCAGATCGGAATCAACCTCGCCGATCCCATATTCCGGGGCGTCTACAACGGCAAGCAAAGGCACGATGACGACCTCAGCGGCTTGGTAGACCGAGCCAGGCAGGTCGGCTGCAACAAACTCATCGTCACGGGGTCCAGCTTCAAGACCTCGAGGGACGCCCTCGCTCTCGCCAAGGACTACCCGGGCACCGTCTACACCACCGCAGGGATCCACCCGTGCTCCTCCTCGATATTCGACCAGGCCCACCCGCACTCCCACGAGGAGGACGGAGACGGCGAGCACACGCCCGCCTGCGGCCCGGACCCGGACAAGCCCATCCCGGACGAGGACCTCGCCGTCGACCACGAGAAGACCGAGGCCATCATCTCAGACCTCCGACGCCTGGTCGAGGACGCCCGGGCCGCGGGGCCGCAGCAGCAGCTCGTCGCCTTCGGCGAGTTCGGCCTGGACTACGACCGGCTGCACTACTGCGCGAGGTCGCTGCAGCTGCACTCGTTCCGGGCCCAGCTCTCGCTCGCCGCCTCGCTGAGCCCGCAGCTCCCGCTGTTCCTCCACAGCCGCGCGGCGCATGGCGACTTTGTCGCGTGCCTCAAGTCCGCCTTCGGCGAGAGGCTGGAGAGGCTGGACAAAGGCGGCGTGGTGCACAGCTTCACGGGCACCATAGAGGATATGAGGGAGCTGATGGATCTGGGCCTCTACATCGGCCTGAATGGGTGCAGCTTCAAGACCGCGGAGAACTGTGAGGTTGTCCGCACCGTCCGGCTGCACAGGTTGATGATCGAGACGGACGGCCCGTGGTGTGAGGTGCGGCCAAGCCACGAGGGCTGGAAATACCTCGTCGAGATAGACAAGAAGGAGATGGCCGCGGCTGAGGCATCAGAGCCTGCCCTTCCTTCCTCGGAGAACGGAGAGGCGGCACCCCCAGCGGTGAAGCAGCCGCCAAAGAAGCAACAGTCAACCAAGAAGCCACAGAAAAAGGAGTCAGAGGTCATTGAGAGGTTCAAGACGGTCAAGAAGGAGAAGTGGGTCGAAGGTGCGATGGTTAAGGGCCGCAACGAACCTTGCATGATAGAGAGGGTGGCCAAAATCGTGGCCGGCATCAAGGGCGTCTCGGTTGAGGAGGTATGCGAGGCTGCATGGCGAAATACGGTCAAGGTGTTCGGAATAGAAGAATTATAGAACAGGGGACGATGAGCGAGCATAGAATGTGGCAGATAGACGTGGCCACAAATGGTGTAGCAATGTTAATAGCCACTAGATCAGAGTCATAAATCTGCTAGTTATCGTAGACTACAGTTATGACACAATTGACCGTCGCGGCACTATCGCAGCAGCCTTCACATACCAGAGCCTCTGTGGCCTCTGATTCTGCCGAGCCGTACAGCACCGATGGTCACACCTTCCTCGCCCGTCAACCAGCCCGGCATCCTTTCCCCATCGATGATGCCAGCCTCGACAAGCTGCCGCACCCCAGCAAACACGTGTGGCCCATGGAAAGTCAGTTTGACACTCGGACGCCACATTCCGTCGTTGCCATCAAGGTCACCACTGCCTCCGCCTTCGTCGTCCTGCTCGCGAGCCCGGTCAAACGCCACGTCCATCGTACTTCTGCGGACAGAATTGTCCTTTGGACGGCTTTGTGGAGAATCCGATTCCCTTTCAGGGGCTTCCGCGTCATCGTGCATAGGATCTGTTTTCACATGGAAGGGGTCGTCGATCACGATGTCGACCCTTTCTACGCCCCTGCCGTCGTCAATCCTTGCCGAATCGCCGAATCTCCCCTGTGCGACCAGTCTCGCGCGCTTGGCCCTTCGCTCATGCTGTTCCGTCTCGGGCGAAACAGCTCGATTCCTAGTGGCTTGCCCATGACCCGACTTCCTCGTAGACCCACTGTCGTCCTCCTCGCTGAGCGGTGGCGAGGGGAGCATTGTCCCCAAGGGCGACTCTTTCTTCTTCTCGTCAGCGTAAATACTCCAGCCACCACCGGCCGAGTTCGTCCTGCCTGGTCCTCGTCTGTGCAATAGCTCTTGGACGTGTCTTGTGCTCAAGGCAGTGGGCTTTAGTGTGTATCTCTGCCTGGGCCGCGACAACGCCTTGGGTATTCCCTCGATGACGAGAGTATGCAGACTCTTCGTCTCGCTGCTGGCGGCGGGACCGATGCTCTGTGGCTTGCTGATGTATGTGTATGGGCTGCCGTCAGGGAAAGCCACGTATATTGTCCGGCTGGCGTCACCATCAGCAGCCGATGTCGCTAGCTTAGTATTGTACGGTGAATTGAGGATGAAGATGCGCAGTAGCAGGAGGGCCATGTCTTTGGGGCGGTCAAAACTATAATGTGCCTTCACATCGGGTAGCACCTGGGCTTGGAGGTTCTGCAGGAACGTAGACGGGTGAAATCGCGGCACAGCCAGGGACGTGGGGTCGATTTTCGGCGGACCATCATCTTCTGCGGCCTGTTGGGGCGTGGGTGTCTTTAGAGGAATGATTTGATATGCACTCCATTTTTGGGAAGCTGAGTTCTGGTAGAGGTGCTGCAGGTCCGCCATTGAGATTTGGTAAAGAGTCAGCCCATGGCGCCAGTCGCCTTCTACTATGCGATCAACGACTTCGCGCTTCGAGCCTTTGCGGGTTTGCATATCGGAGTAAAGTTCTCGGAGCTCGTCGACTGAGGAGACAGGGGTATAGAGGTCGGCGGGATCATCATCGTCTGGATGATCGCGGAGGTAGGGCGCACATATGGAGGCATTGTTGTCGTCGAGCCAGTCAAGCACGAGGGCGAGCAGGGACGGCCGGTTCAAGCGGTTGAGATGCTTCAAGACCGTAGAGCTGGAAGAGTCGAGTCGCAAGGTCGAAGGGAGGCGGGCTGTGGTGGGGACAGAGATGCGCGCCATTTCTTTCTAACAATCGATCCCACAGGGAGCATCATCGCAAAGCTGGTGACGAAGGCATTTGATGCGACCGAACCACGTCATACGACGATACGATGGTTGATGGATGGGCTGCAGGGCAAGACGCGTCGTGGGCTCTGGGTGACGCGAACCCTGGATGCCAAGGCCAAGGTTCAGTCAGCTTGCAGCATCTATTCTGGTATGTGCTCGCAGGGCTTATCTAAGCGAATGCAGAGCCGAAATCTTGGCTTGGCATTTGCATTTCTTACCTGTCACGGCATACACATAGAGATAAGGATAGCGAGCGGCAGGCTTGATTTATCAGCAACGGCGGGGCTGCCTGCACATTTTTGTACTGTCCATACTGCAGTTAAGCTGGCTCTACCTGGTGTTGGGTATTACCTAGGTACAAACAGTACTGTATTCGGTTGCAATTTGGCTCCATCCAGGCCACCTACGTGCCCTGGGATACCGAGTAGCAATGCTAACTTGACTGCGCTCAAGGTGCTGCATCGACTCAACACGGGGACAGAAGGCCGCTTCTGCCATGCGCGACGTGGGGCCGGGATGTTAAGAAAAGGGCGGTATTTAGAGCATTGTCAGGGCAGGGCCGTCGGGCTGCTGCTGATTAATGATCGTTGCTTAGTGTACTGTAGGGGACAAATGCAGGGTCCACAATCGTGAGTCCATCGTCTACTGTAAGTCGACGGCTCATAGCGAGTGGTTGGTGCGGCATTGGAAGGCTTGGCAGGCGGCGCATCTCCGGCGAGTCGGAAGTTGAAACCCTCTGTCTTGTCGTCCGCTGGGTCCGTGGGCCCTTTCTGAAGATCAGTGGCTTCGAATGTCAAGGACCTATTCTCCGACGCTGTGTGGATTTGTACAGTATACTACGTACCAAACAAAACGTTGTGTGGGGCTGTCATGCCAGTCACTCACTCAGTCAGCAGCGTTGGATTGGCAGCGGCAGCATCGCCACTAATGCGTCGGCGTCACTGGTGACTTGCGTCGTGCAGGAGCGATGAGGCACAAAGCACAGCTTGCGTGCAGCTGCCTGTCCAGAGATCAAGTGTCCCGTGTGCGTGGGTACTTTGTGGGCGAGCCGAGGCCATCGTCTGGAATCCGTATGGCCTTGGTCGCATTCTGTGGCTTGCTGTGCATCATGGACACAAGCTCCGAGGTAGCTAACCAGGGTCCCACCGCTTATTAGATAATTCAATCCTCGCCATGTGGGATGGCCTGCCGTGGGTGGTGACGCTGTCGGCTCTTCGCCCACTCTTAATTTAACCGGCAGACGGTCAATTGGGGGTCCCCAGGGGACGAGAACTTGTGAGGCTGCCCAAAGGCTGGAAAGGGGACGGCGAGACCTGACCAGAGAGGCGTCGTGGCCTGGCCTGAGTGTGGGGCGCTTCCGATTTTGGGAAATGTCCCCGCCGGGCCCGCGTGGGATGGGGATGTATTCTCGCAGAGATGGTGAAGGATGAAGTAGTTTAGCTCGGGATCAGAGATTTCCCCTCTAACAGCGGGAAGGGGCCCCTCACGGGGTTTGCACACGGCCAGGCGCCCTTCCGACAGCAGGCTGTTACCGATGCACTGTTAGCGCCGACCCGCTTTGCTCTCAAGTCCCTGACTGCCTGACTTGAAGCCGCTCCCTCTTTCCCTCATTCCTGCATCCACGACCACCTCTCATGAGGCCCCGAAGACGTCCTTGTTCAGACCCCGGTCTCTTACGTTGCCCGTCTTTTTTTCTTTCACCTCCCCCCTCTCCCAAGATCAAAGAGCTTCGTAAACATTCCGCTCAGTCCAATCCCCTTCTCAACATCTCGTCTGACCTGTTGTTAAGACTGACTCTTGTCTTGGACTTCTTCCCAAACCAAAAGAGCCGTCCATCGCTGGTTCTATCTGGTCGCTTCCCCCGAAACCAGCGTCGCCTTTTATCGTCGTCACGGCGTGCACGGGTCCCGGATGACGCTCGACTTTACTGCGTTTTGATTACCGCCAAATCATCCGTTCCTACAGTGTGTGACCTGGATCGCCACTAGTAATCCGACCCCCCGATCGTCGGCGTCTTCACCCTCACACTTCCCTCGTGGGACCCGCCTCTGCGGACTGACTCAACCACACAAAACCCTCGACTCGTGGCATTTCTTCCCCCAAGGACACAAATCACCCCCCATCGACATCCGCTGCAAACGGGGGCGCCGACCACAACACACCGATCAATCTGATCATCGGAACTCAAATTTACACATTCGAAAACGCAAACCACGACGAGACCGCGCCGCTACCACGACTGCGATTGCGACGTCGACTGAGACGGCCGAACAGCGCTACGACAGCGATATTGCGAGTATTCGAAACTAACTGCGTGGTTCGACCGACACCACCAGACGTCGACATGGCCAACTACAGGCGGCAAGGGTCCCACTTGGCCCAGTTCATGAGGGAACAGCTGAACGTGGCGCCAACCACAGAACCCGAGGAGGACTTCAGCAACATCGACAATTTGGATTTGTTTGCCAACACGCAGTTTTTCGACTTTGATACCCAGACCCAGACCGACTTCAAGCCCGCTGCCGACAGCCCGGCGTCATCGAAACCCGAGCCGACATCAGCCACGTCGACGATCCCAGGAGAATTTGGGAGCATGGATTTCAACATGAACAATGGTAGGCCCTTGAGATTTTCTATTTACGTCTGATGCTTGCTCTTGAAGGGCTTGGGTTGCAATTATATTTTTGCCTGGTCCGCTCTGCTTGTCCTCCCCCCGCCCAGTCCGTGCGGCCGAGAGTCCTCCACGGCTCCTGGTCAGCTATTTCGGACACTGCGGGCCACTACGATCAAAAGTCCAGTCTCTTTTTTTTTGAGAGAGAGAAAAAGAACCCCGGCATGGAGGGGCTGGATTCTCGGCAGGGGACGGTGAGTGCTGAGAGGTGTGTCGAAGAGGCAAGTGCCTTCTGAGCCTCAGACCGGTTCCGAATAGCTCAGATCTTCCCCCGAGACTTTGACCATAAGCCAATGGCACTCTGCTATCGCGCACAGAGGAACAGCCTTGCTTCCCCACCCTGCACCTGCGGCCTGCGACATGCTCCCAGCTTGCGCCATCAGCCGACGATCTGATTGGCCTAGGCCGTCTTCATATGCGAGGACATTTCAATCCCGGCTGCGTCCTGCGAGGGCAGCCTCTGGGGTAGTGCCAGATATGCATCCGCCATAATGGCCATCGATGGCGCAATCCCCCGTGACTCTGCAGCGTCACGGTGCCTCACCCAGAACCGACAGAACCCATGCCTCACTGCACCCATCTCCATACTACCCCATGGTTCCGCGTCGTCCATTTCTTGATATGTCTGACATGGTCAACACACTGGGGGCTGTGAAGCTTGTTCACCAGTCTTCTCTACTCAACCTGTGCTTCTCTTTGCAGCGTGTCTTATCACCGTCTCCGCAACCTTGATGAATCGAATTCCCGTCAATCACATGTGCTGATCATGGCACTATGCCTCGTACAGGAGAGTTCAACTTTGGCGACTTCAACAACGCATACGCGTCTACTACATTAAACAATTTCCCCGACAGCCTCGGAAGCCTGCAGCCTATCCAGCCAAACCCACAGGCCGTTTACCCTGCCCAGCACGCCTATGCGAACCATGCCGGCAGTCAACCCAAGACGGGTGAAAAGCGCCGGGCCACGGAGCCCCAAGCTCGCGCCATGAACATGGAGGAGGTTTCGAGGGTCGCGGCCGAGGAGGACAAACGCCGGCGGAACACTGCTGCCAGCGCTCGGTTCCGCGTCAAGAAGAAGCAGAGGGAGCAAGCACTGGAGAAGAGCGCCAAGGAGATGTCCGAGAAGGTGGCCGCACTGGAGCAGAAGATCACACAGCTGGAGACCGAGAACCAATGGTTGAAAAAGCTGGTTATCGAGAAGAACGAAGGCACCGCCCCCAGCAAGGCGCCATCCAAAGCGAACGGCGAGTCCAAGAAGGAAGACAAGGCTGAGGCTGAAATCATTGCCAAGACGGACGGGGCGCCGGACGCAAAGAGGGCTAAGGCCGAAACTTCCTCATAACGCCTTGAGTTACCGGGTGGTCTGTTCTCGAGTATACACCCGCTAGCTACTAGGTTCACAAGATTGTGTCCCTAGATGCCCACACATTGGCAGGCGTTTTCGGGTTGGGCTCGGCCAACACTATGGTTCTGCTCCGTGCGGCACGGGCAGGGAAATCGGGCAAGGAGCATAGTTCCCCTGGAACATGGGGAAACACGGGGGGACTTCACTTGACTTGATTTCATGTTTATGTTTATGTGGTAAATGTAATTTTGGTACACGGCATGTCTTAGGGTCGGATGATAACGCGATCTATGCTCAGCAACAATACTGATGGATTATTTGGTCTCATCACTCTCCGTCTGCAACCCTTGCCTTAGAGTGCCCAACCTGACCTGGTTCCTCTTCACCAGGATCCGCAGCGTGTTCTGCCGCTCAATCTCAGTCATCTCACCCCAGTTATTGATCCTGGACAGCGTGCCGTCCTTGTGTACCACCATGGGGCCCATGTGGTCCAGGCTAATGGGCTTCCCGTCCACCTCGAGGGTCCGCACGCCTCCGCCCTCAGTCGGCGGCGGGAGGGCCTTCGGATCGCCGCCACCGCCACCAGCTCCTCCTCCTCCCCCTCCAAACCCCTCGACCCCTGCAGCCGCTGGTGGTCCCTCTGCTCCTTCGCGTCCTCCCGCAGCTGCTTCTCCATGCTCGCCTGCACTTTCGCGAAGATCTGCGGCACGCCCTGCTGCGGCCCCGGCCTGATTCGGCGCGCCTGGGTCTCTGGGCGCGGTGTGATTGGCCCCCCCGGGCGAGGGCCCATCTTGTGTGCTCCCGGGAGCGGGTTGCGTGCTCGAGGGGCTGCCTGTCACTCCCATGGCGGCCGGGGTGGTCACTACTTCCGCGGGCGTGGGGGCCCGACGCTGCTGCTGCTGGAGCCGCTGGGCCTGGTGGTAGTAATGGTGTGGTGGCAGCTGTGGGTAGACGCGGCTGGTGACGGGGAAGGAAGGTCGTCGCCGCCGAGGCGCCTGGGTCCAGGTGTGGTGGTGGTGGGTTCTTGCCGCCGCTATAGCAGTCAAGTCGGTGCTGGCCGTGGTGTGCGCCGGTGAGCAGCTGCGGTGAGGCTGCCCGAGTAGTCTCGCGAGCTTTGCACAGGTGCTCCTCATTGCCCCGACTCGAGTCAGGTCTGTTCACCTGTTCAGGGCGGGCTGTGTCGAGAAACACCGGTATTTGTAGCGCCTGACTGAGGTCCGTCCCAGTTTTTTGAGGCTCATCGGCGATCGTTGGGCCATGACTTTCGGGTCGGTTCCAGAAAAGACTCTACTGCCTCGGGAGCCCAACTAGGATAGCTTTGGCCGGATGGTCCAAGCTCGGTGACAAAATATTCCTTGCCGCTCAGCGCGGCTTTCCCCATGCTCTTTCAGGTGTCACTATTCCTAGCTACCTAGGCACAGTACAGATGGGTCAAGAACTCCGGGCTCGTATTACCTTGACTATTCGTATGTAGCTAACCCTGGAATGTTCCCGAAGAAGAACCTTCAATGCTTCACTGCCAATTTCAAGGAATCAAGGAGAGAATATAATCGCCCAGAACGGGGCAAATAATTGACGGACTGCATGCGAGTGAGTCTTGGGTAACACATGTGACAGGCCGGTGCCAGATTCCGAGAAATTGTGACCCCCGAGGTGACGGGTCATGGCGAGATCCAGGTGACCTGCAGTAGTCGAGGTGTGACCGAAGTTCGAACTTCTCCCCCCACGCCTTACCTTATTACTGTAAGCTGGTACTCTGACAAGTCAGTTAAGCTTTAGTCAAGTAAACATCAAGTTTCCGGGCTTGGTCCTACCTCCCTGATCTGGTAGGAATATGCCGCGGAATACAACTGACCCACCTGGGAAGGATTGAACAGTACCTTGACCGAAGTAATAGGAAATCACTTTTCTCCCATACGCGTGTCTCTCACTGGGGCGTATTCTGTTCACGAATATCAAGTCTCAGAAGACATAAAACCTGTTTCAAGGACACTATGCTTTGGGAGGCACAAATCAGTGGCGCCTCAAATTCATGATTCGACATGAATGCTTCAAGTATACATGTTCATGTGAGAAAGGAATATCAAAGTGTCCAGTCAGATATCATGAGATGAGTCAAACCGAGTATTCCGCAGGACTACTTTCCCATGAGTGGGATCCCAAAGAAGGATTCTCCACAGGAGGCCATCCCATGAGGCATTATCCAAGAGAGCGGATATTCGCACTGATCAAAACGGATGATACACCGGTATGTCACCAACACCCACGCCCAACACCCACATACCCAACACCCACATACCCAACACCCATATCCCAAACACCCATATCCCAAACACTCATATCCCAAACACCCATATGCTTAATACCCATATACCTCATACTTATATATTTAATGCAAATTGGGCATATGAATTGGGTGTGGGTGTGGGTAGTTATGGGCGGCTATGTAAATTAGGGTGTAGGCATAGGTAGGGTGGGCTATAAGTACCGGTGTATCATCCATTTTGACCGGTGCGAATATGCGCTCTCTTATCCAAGGGAGTTGTCCCAGATGTGGTGGTCATGGTGTTCATCCGCGGGAAGCTGTCATGCAGGGGATATCCCGAGCTGGGATGATGTCCAATATCCCAATGAGCACATACCCTATTGGCATGCTCGTTCGTCACAGCTCAAACTGGTATTTCATTTCCACATGTTCACGCAAACGCAAGTACACTTTATCACATTCCAGATACAGGTCGGCACTCGAGGCGGACCGGAAGTCAAGGATGATGTCATTGAATATCGCCTACATAGTCTCTCAGACGTCCTCCTTCAGAGCCTGTAGCTTATAAATATACTCTATCACCATGCCTCTACCCACTGGTCCGTGATCCAACTCAGTTGTCTCCAAATTTCTTGAACCTGCAAAGGAGTTTAGTAAACCGGATATTCGGGAGAGCGAGCGCCGATGTGGTATATATCACTTACTTGTTGACCACCCTCTCGATGCCGTCACATCCCAGCTGCAGCGTCTCCATCTTGGGCCCGTACGAGAAGCGCACGAAGTGGTGGCAGGGCGAGTCGAACAGGTCACGCCGCCTCGCGGGGTTGAGGTCGAAGAAGATGCCCGGGACGACGATGACCTTCTCCTCCAGGCAGGCCTGGAAGAAGTTCAGGCCGTCGCTGATGGGGCCGGGGAGGCCCTCGAGGTTGAGCCACAGGTAGAAGGTCGAGTCCGGCACGTACTTGATCACGAAGCCCATGGTGCGCAGACGCTTGACGACGTAGTCGCGCTTCTCACGGAAGTGGGTCTGCAGCGCCTGCATCTCGGTCCTCACTGCGCGGCGTCAGTAAACTATTGCGAGACCCGGGGTGGTCGTTGCCGTGAGCAGTGACACAGAGGAAGGCTTGATAACGTACCGAGCGTGGGCTCGAGCATGGGCACGGCGGCCTCCTGGAAGGGCGCGTTGGTGCCACCGTCGAGGTAGGAGCCGCAGGAGCCGATGGCCTTGATGAACTCCTTGGGGCCGAGGATCCAGGCCACACGCCAGCCGGGCAGGCGGAAGCGCTTGGTCAGGCCGTCGATGATGAGCACGTCATCCTCGTCGACGTCGACGACGTTCTCGGCGGCAGAGATGGTCGACCCGTCGCAGTTGGAGGTGTAGTTGTAGCCCGAGTAGAACTCGTCGCTGATGAAGGTGGCCCGACCGCGGCAGATGTCCTGGATCTCCGCCAGCTCCGGGTTCTGCACAACTCGTCCAGTCGGGTTGCGAGGGTTCGAGGTCAAGATCACGCCGGTGCCACGCCGAATTTCTTCTGCGATCTTATCAGGATGTATGTGATAGCCATCCTCCTCATCCAAGGGGACGGGGATAGCTGCGAACTAGAATGACGGTGTTTGGTGAGCATTGTCGCTCCCCACGCAAACCGCGATACAGCAGGGGTGTTGGGTGTTGGGTATATGGGTATTAGGTGTATGGGTGTTGGGTGTTGGGTGTATGAGGAGTAGGTGTGTGGGTATTAGGTGTGGCCAGTCAGACTCACATTCCTGAACAACGACAACATCTCATTGTAGGCGGTATAATCTGGGATGAAGAAACCCAGGTAGGCCTGGTTGAGAACCGCGGCGATCCTGATCAGACCGGCACGACCTCCAGGGACAATAGCCACGTTCTCCCACGTGTACTGGCTGGCCTGCCCCTGGCGATGATGCTCGTTGTACATCTTGGCGACGGCCTCGCGAAGGGGCTTGATGCCAGCGGTCGGGGCATATTCTCTGCTGGCGACGGTAACGTCGATATGGGTGGGCCTCTGGAAGCAGCCTTCGATGTCGTCCTCGACCTAGCCAAATGAAAAAATCGTTCAGTATCCTGACCTGCCGCTCTGTACTTCTTGTTCTCGCCGATGTTGCTGCTGCAGGAACCCACCTCAGGAGCACCCTGGCCCAAGTTGGCCCATCTCTCTGGCTCCTCGAGGTAGCCGAATTCGCTCGCTCGCTCTGTGCACCAGACGACACCGGTAGAGGATCGCGAGGGATCTAGACCAGCATGGGGCAAGTGACCCCTACAGACGTGGACATATATATGTAAGTGCGTGCTCTAGCGGAATGGTGGTCGCTGCAGGTCTTGTCTCGTTGACGGGCTTACTCGTGAGCAGCTCGAAACTGCCGGTGGATCTTAGAGCTGTGCTCTGGATTTCGCAGAGGCGCGTCGTCAGCAAGATTCTATATACTCTCCATAGGGTCCAGCTTGAAGCTGAAGTCTCATGGGGTGCAGGGGGCTTGCAGGCGTTGTACGTCGAATGGCCAAGACAGCCAAGACGAGACAGCTAGCGACGTCCGAACTCACCTGTAGCGCTAGGTTCACCGATGGAGAAACGACGCTCTCGAGGTACACCGGTATTACGGTTGATTGAGAACTTTCGGTTGGCAAAAGCCCCGACCACGGAAGCCATGGCGTTAGACATGATGGATAGCTGCTTTTGCTGCTGCTGCTGCGTTACGCGGGTGGTGGTTGGCAGAGATTTTGGCGATTCAGGTCGTCGTCAAAGTGGGAAAAATAAGTAGAGACGTCAGCGCCCAACACAACAGTCTCAGGGGGCAGTTCGTCGAGCCTGTCTGCTGAGACAAGGAGGCAAACAAGAAAGCCACTGCTGTGGACCCCGCGCTGAAAGGGATAGCTGAGACGAGCAGCTGAATAAATACCGTGCGTGGCATTCACTAGGAAGGCAGTGTGTGCGAGTAGGCCATGTGCCAGCAAAACGGGCCGCCGGGAAGCTCACCGTCGCCATGCTTGCTCAAGCACCCGGGGCCTTTGATAGGTTATCCGTCGGGCAGAGAGACACGAGGCATTCCCACACCGGGCGGCTGATTGGTTTCCATCAGGTAGACCCCAGGTGTGATGGGGCTGCCCACGCTGTTTGTGCTGGACCTCTATCCCTGTTTCCCACATTTTATGTTGCATGGCTTAGGCCCTTTTTTGGTCTACATCACACACGCACAGCACGAGCACATGTCTCGGATAGCAACACCAGATTGTACGCCGTTGGGCCCGTCAACGATCCATTGCCGTTTCCGGGGGTTCATCCTGATGGAGACCTGTCTTGTACCCCAGAGCTGCCCCGGAGGAGGACTGAATCAGTGTGTTGTAGAGACGCAGAGAATAGGGCGGTCCAGTGCCGATGCTCCCCACCTGAATCTCCTGCATCGAGAATCAACCCCACCAGACGAGAATGCAACAGCGGGGTAGTTACAGTAGGGTGTGACGGGGCCAAGGCGAGAAGGCGGTGACGATTTGATGCTACCTACCTGTCATATTTCATCCGTCGGACTCGGCACACATCGCCCTCGACGCGACGCGACGCAGGGACACTACATGGCAATTCCGAATGTCGATGAAGTCAAGTGTGCCAAGTATCTATCTGTCTGCTGCGTACAGATCACAGAAATATTGGGCTGGTATAAGTACAGTGGAAAAGGCGAAGGGATCCCAGGCCTGCGCACAGTACACAAGGGGGGGGGGCGTTATCCAATACCACCCTGCAGGTTATCCCAGAGGAGATTCTTCCACAGGTTGTTATCCCACAGGTTGTTATTCCACAGGTTGTTATCCCGTAGGACGTTGTCTTACTGGGTGTCTACCTACTGGATCTTGTCTTATGGGGTGTTGTGTTACTCAGTCCATCTCACAGGTGGTTATCCCACCGGAGGTCGTCACACAGAAACAGTTGGGATTCGTGCGAGCCGCAGGGCTGAGCTTCGGTGGCAAACCTGGTCAGAACCAACCATGTGGCTCCGGCTCCCTCTGAGGTAGCTAGACTTGTGTGAGAAGTCGCTGTGTCAGTCTCGCAGGAGTCATCCGCATCGAGTATTGTTCTACACAATGGAGAGGATTCGGCATCTATGGCCTCGCCCACCCCGTCCATGTTGGCCGTCTAGTCTCTCGCATGCGGCGCTGATCCACGGGTGGGTCGGGATGGGCGTGGATGGGCAACAAGAGAGGAGAGAGACATGATAGACTCCAAGCCAACGACGGCCATGATGCTGTCATTCACCCAGGCCAGATTCCGAGTGCCTGGGTTGTGGCCAGTCGTGTGGACCTGCAGGAAGGGTTCAGATTCAGGATGTCCATGGCCGGGGCCCTAGAGACCGGAGCCGACAGTCTTGGCGACACTGCGAAGCCGAGAACGATGGAGCCGAAAGACCCCCTAATCCCGGGCCGAAGGGAGCCTAAACGTTGGAGGTCTTGGGCCGACCAACGCCCGCTCCTCCGCCCAGGCAGGTCATGCCTGATGTTCGCGCTCTTGCATGATGGCTAGGACGGTGGTGTTAGGCATCCTCTCCTCTTCGGCGGCGCCGTAGAAGGCCTCACCGCAGTCCCGGACGAACCTGTTACTTTGCCATAAGCGGGCAGTGAGAAGTACGTGTGAACGATGGCCGACTAGACGCCGGTGGTGCGCCGTGGCCTTTGGTCTGCATCCGGAGGAGGCAACGAGGCGACCACTACTAAGAAGTCTAAACAGTCCATGCAAGTCGACGACCCCTTGCAAAGAAGGCCTCGCTTATGCAGGTACTTGGCGGGGTCCTGAAAGGCCCGTCTCAAGTGGTGAGCCATGTGGGATGTGGTGGTGGACGGACGCTAGGTGGTGGGCGAGGGGGCGAGGGGGCGAGGAAACCCTCAGCCTCAGCCTCAGCCTCAGCCCCGCCAACACAATGCTATGCTAGCTTTGCCATTGCCATGCCCGTCAGATGTTAGAATCGGCATCACACTCATAATCAGTCAGGCGTGTGCACGGTGCAGCCTCTGGGCGGATACCGTAGTCAGTAATCAGTCTGCTAGGCAGAACTGGCTGACCGGCCGGCAGAAATTCTGACATGTAGACTGTATT
This sequence comes from Diaporthe vaccinii, assembly GCA_039880775.1. NCBI lineage: Eukaryota > Fungi > Ascomycota > Sordariomycetes > Diaporthales > Diaporthaceae > Diaporthe > Diaporthe vaccinii. The sequence continues at coordinate 1,991,642 of JBCEDN010000006.1, read as the reverse complement.
ATGTACATGCTGCCAAGCACATGTAGTGCATGCTGTGCAACCTCTGACCACTGGGCTGCGTGGTGGCAGTGCCTGTACCTCCTCATCTCCTCCCGAAGCGGCGTGGGAGGCTGAGCGCAGCCGGACGACTGACATTGTGCGCACCTGATGACAGCGGGTCTCACCCATCCTTCTGGATGCGGCCGCGGCCCCTCGTCTGCTTCACAGCTCATGCCCTTTGTGTGTGTAGTAAAACGTCCGGTATGTTGGTTCTGCGTCCCTCAAGTCTGCTCTCTGCCTGGGTAGGTGCCTGTACTTAATCAACATGATGGACAAAGGGGTTAGTTTCCCAACCAGGCCGGGCCTGGTGGTGAGCGCTTCCATGCTCCGCCCGGGCGGAGGCAATCGCAAGGCACACACACTTGCCGGTTGCCGTTCGTGTCCTGGTTGATGGCGATGTGATAAGAAGGCGCCGTCGTTGTTGAGATGCGACCGGGCAGTTGCTATGAACGGGCATCACCATCATCAATAGACCATCGGCCATCAACCGTCGACCAGTCTCAAGGCTGCCAACAGACCGGCCAAGTTCAAGTGCAAAGTCCAACTACAAGTGCAAACGCAAGTGCAAGTCACAGGAGCAGGGCCACTCACTGATTGCTTGTCTCCCTTCGCATCAACTCTTTCTAAATTAGGAGTCACTCGCTACCGTCTCCGCCGTCTGCATCCCTTAGTTCCAACAACCCACCTCGGAATAATCTTCAGACTTCCTCCTTCCTCACAAATGTCCGACCTGCTCATTCACCCGTCTACGAACAGTTCTCGCAACAGTCGCTTAAGCCGCCGTTCGTCAGCCTCTCGCCGCATTTTGAGCCCTGTCGCAGCCAACATGAGCGACAGGAACAGCTTCCTCGGCTCTATCAAGGGCTCCATTAAGGACAAGCTCTCCAGATCCCCCAGCAATGCGTCTCAGCGGTCGACCAGACAGCCTCGCCATCAGCCTCAGCCTCAGGTACAGCCCGTGAGACTCTCAGCAGGTGCTACTTCTGGCCAAGGCATCAGTGCCAACCCCTTCTCCAACCCCTTCTCCACTGCTGCCCCTCCCACACAAGTACCTCGTGAGTCCCACCTCCGCCCGTGTAACTGCCCGGACCATCTCACGCAGATACTGACAGCCTCCTTGCAGACAATGAGCCTCCTCCGGCATATACTAGTGCGCCCACCGGCGGAGCCAGCGCCTACCCATCAGCACCATCACCGGCCTACGCCGCACGTGATCCAAGTCCCACGCCGTCCAGGTTCTCTGCCATCACCGTCACTACCCCGGAGGATCAATATGCCTTCCTGAGCTCTTTCGACACCATCTTCCTCATCGATGACAGCGGAAGCATGGTGGGTCGGTCCTGGCGGGAAGTCCAGTCAGCCCTCTCGTCCATCACCCCCATCTGTACTGCCCACGACGCCGACGGTGTCGACATCTACTTCCTGAACCACCGGTCGCCCTATCCCGCCAGCCAGTCTCAAGGCAAGGCCTCGGGCGGATATGCCAACGTGAAGGACGTCTCTGCCGTGGACCGCATCTTCACCTCTGTCCGTCCTGGCGGCATGACGCCCACCGGCACCCGCCTCAACCACATCCTCAAGGCCTATCTCCGCCACTACGAGGCGGCCGTGGAGCGAGCCGGCGGCGACCCGGATGCCACAGACGTCAAGCCCATCAATGTCATCATGATCACCGACGGCGTGCCCTCCGACGACCCAGAGTCCGTCTTGCTGTCTGTCGCCCAGAAGCTCGATCGCCTGGAGGCCCCACCACACCAGGTCGGCGTGCAATTTTTCCAGGTTGGCAACGAGCCCGGTGCGGCTGACGCCCTTCGGACCTTGGACGATGATCTGGCCGAGATGGGTGGTGGTGTGCGGGACATGGTTGATACCGTTTCTTTATCACAAACCACCCTGAGCGGAGATGGAATACTAAAGGTGGTCCTCGGCGCTGTCGTGAAGAGACTCGATCGTGCTAGGATCATGGATGCCGAGCGGAGAAGCCAGAGGAGCGGCAGGAGCGGCATGTTGCGTCCCTAGGGGGAAAGCGGGCAGCATCTGCAGCCTCCTCAGCAGCAGCTCGGAGGACAGACAGGATCCTACGGTGGCGGCGAGCAACCCTACCAGCGGCCTTATGAGCCCGGCCCGTCCCAAGAATATGCGTGGCAGCAGCAGCCTTCATACCACCTGGCCTATGCCGAGCAACCTCTACCGCCCTCTGCGCAGCTCCCATACGGCAGCAACCCACCGGCTCCTCCTCCTCCTCACACACGTCCCAGCGCGGACTCGTCCCAGCGGTGGGAGCAACAACAACAGCAACAATCCGCTTGGCCTGGTAATTTCCAGGAGAGACCGCCGTCGTCACAGTTGTGGCAACAGCAGCAGGAACAAGCCCTCCACCAAAGCCTGCTTGATCAGGAGGAGGAGCAGCGGGCCCAAGGTTTCCCTCCCCCGTCAGGTGGTAACCTACACTGGCACCCATAGACTTTTGCATTCTCATACAATTCTGAAGGCATATCAGACAAAGGAAGAGGACAGCAGAGGACCACATTTGATGATCAGCTTTGTCCTCTTGGCGTTGGTGGTGCGTTGTCGAAACATCATCTTACCTAGGAGATGAAGCTTTAGTTTGATACCCGTTGGAGACAAAATTCTCCTCTCAATGAATTACACTTTGAACTTCATAAGCCTAGAGTGGCTCTTACTAGACAGTGTAACTAATGTTGCTTGAGCCAAGTTCATCATGATAACAGCCAACAACAAGGCAACCCACAGACACTTTGTGCCATGAAGAAATATGAGATCGCCTCTGAAAGGAACCTCCATGATCAACACGAATTCACGCGTTGAGAAATCTTATACGGCTCAGAAGATTATCCTTCAGGGTGAGCAGGATTGATCTTGCCAGCAGTGACAGCATTTTAGCAGTGTTAAGCCTGCATCGTTTCACACAGCAACATCACACGAAGCAGGAGATCATCAGTTTGGTGTCCGTGAGGACTTTTTCTTTTTCTACCTACAAAACCTGAGAATGTGTTTATCGTCCAAGTCCGTCAATGGCCCTGAGCAAACAGAGCTCTCCAGATCCTAGCAGCCTCCAAAGGCTCCATTGTCGGTGCCGGCGTCACACCTTCCAAAGTTGGACGCATCTTGGTAGCCGTGTGCCCAAGTCCACCGTCGTCCGTCAAAAGAAAGGAGTGTCCAGAAACTCCTTATCCATTGCACATGGTCCAATCGCCCGGCAATCTGCCTGGTGAAGACCCCATATCGTCGTGCCTCGTATGCCTCATGATAGAAAGAAAAAGCATCCGCAGCGGGCAACTCGAAAGACAGGAAGTGTGTCGACAGCCATGTCTGTCGAAAAGGTCCCTGATGGACCCACAACACTCCACTGCGTTGCCAAATTATGCCTCATACAAGCCATAGACGAGGCCGAGATGCCGAGAAATGAGAAGGAAAGGAAAGCCGAAAGAGAAGGGTGCCATTATCATGATGAAAAGGAAGTGCCGCAAACGAGGGAGCCATCAGCATGTTGGCCTGTGCCAAGCCACTGTCGGGTGACACTGCAATAGGGCCAAAGCTGGGAATCCAAGTCGAACAGCAGAACCATTGAAGAGCGTTGCTCAATCCTAATCAGGTGAAGACGAGAGCAGCACGAGAAAGAGTCAAAAGTCAAGAACGCCGTCCGGTTGAAATGGAGAAAACCGAGAAGAGAAAGAAGAATGTAGGCCGAAGAAGAGCGCGTGAGCAACCTCGAGGGCCGTAGTGATACTGCAATGGGGACAGGCGCGTTCCGACGTCTGCCAGAACTCAGGCAGCCGATCCCAAGCAGCTCGCCCAGGATGGCCAGAGACCCCCAACCCAGACGTCCAATGCGCCACACCTTGCGGGCGGGGGATGGGCTCCGTTCAGTGCATGACCATGACGTGCGCCTTGAAGAGGCTGCGTGCCACGATGCTGGGGCCATTGTCGTCGCGGTAGCTGACTCCTGGCGTGACGACGATGGCGACACGCATGTGCTTGTTGTACTGGACCGCGTAGCCATGGATGTCTTCGTTGATGGCCAAGTGGGAGTCGTGGCTAAACTTGACGCCGCACTCGTTCCAGATGAACGAGAATGACAGGCGGCTCTGCATCATCTTGGCGCTGACCTCTATCGCAATCTTGGCGATGCTGTGCAGTCCCACCACGGCGCTCTGCTGATGAGCGTTGTTCAGATAGAAAGACCCCGCAATGTCTTGGAGGGCCTTGGCGTGAGTTACCATCCTCTTGTCACGTTCTGTCTTGTATCCGGGGCCGTTGACGATTTGGTCGACGACGCTCTGAAGATGCTCACGTCCGACGCGGTGCTGGTCGAACGAACCCGCAGTGGCCTCCAGCTTAGGGAATACTGAGGACTTCAGCAATACGTCTAGCTTTTTGTCCCATCCCAGCCAGAACTTGGAACGAAGGACCTCCTGCTCAAGGTACTGGAGGATCAAGCGAGTGATGAACTTCGTCCGGTGGTCATTGGATGTCAGCAGGAACTGAGCATGTCCAGGAGTGCTCTGGGAGTTCTTGTAGCAGGACGCCACACTCTCAATGTAGGCCCATAGATTTCGGTTCTCCGCGCCAACACGTTGAACAGTACCAATGGCGACATCCTCGTCGAACTGCTCGGTCCATCCCTTGACAGCATTGAACAACTTCTGAAATATCTCTCTCCAGGAGGTCACCTGAGGGTCGTCACCATCGTCTTGTCGAAGAACAAGCGCGTTGCTAGGACGGATGTGAGGGGCATAGCCAGAGGGGCCAACTCGGTGGTGAGACAGAGACGCAGAAGGCTGCATGCTCGGCATTCCATACGTGTGATGCGATACGGGTGGTCCGTGGGTGGGATCACCAGTGTGTTGTCTGTATGCCGGAGCAGGAGGGTATGGTCCGTAGTAGCCTGGAGCGCCACCCATGGGGTTGTTTGGCCCGATAGCACCTGGAAGCTGGTGGCCAAACTGGCCGAACGAAGGAGCTGTGGGGGTAGGGCCACCTTGGAAGTGATTATCCCTCTCCATTCGGGTACCTCCTTGACGCGGAGGGAAGCCCTGACGGCCATCAATGTTGCTTCTGAGGTTGTTGAGGAGGAACTCCTGGTCCTGCTGGGTGATGGATGATCCCATCTTCGGCTGAGGGACGGGAGGACTCCTGCGGTGCCTGTACGTGAGCTCAGAAGTCGCCGAGTGAGGGAATTCCGACGGGGGAGAGCTGTCATCCTCCCTCCTGTCATTGACGGCGAGCTTGCTGAGCTTACTTCCTTGGCTCAGCTTCCGCTTCAGGGTCTGGGATGTCAGGTTAGCTGCATGCGCGTAACTTGCTTGCCCGAGTATCTTGGGGAAAGCATACCTCTATCTGAGCCTGCTGCTCATTGATGCGGCGCTTCTGGTTGTTGACCTTCTCGTTCAACCTCTGTGCTTTGGCCTCCAGCTCACCCTTGGAGTTCTTCTCAATTTGTCGGAGACGATTCTGGAACTCGTCAATCGTCATGTTGGCCTTGGCGAGCTGTCCATGAAGACCACCCTGGTAAGCCTCATGCGAGGCTTGCTGGGCTATCAGTTCTCGGCGATGGTGGAGCTTGTCTTCATCCAACTTGTTCTCCAGCGCATTGCAAACCGAGCTGATAGTAATGAACTGATGCGCAGTAGCCGTCAAGTCGTTGCCAATGAGATCTGCGGTCCTTCCAGGTATGCCAGGCGTGTGGTGGATGGCCTGGTTCAACGACTGCAGATTCTTCTGCGCTTCAGTGCACACATTGCGAACCTCCTACGTGTGCGAAGTCAGATTGTCGTCTGTGTAGTGAAGTCGTCTGCTGCGAGCCATGGAGATACTTACCTTGACGAGGCGTGCAACACCAGGCCCCTGGCTCGGCTCCTCTCGACTGGTGGTGATCGCAAGTCCCGAAGGTTGACCGGGACGGTACGAGTGGTCTGTGGAAGGAGTCTGTCGCCGTGGGTTAGTTGATTCAGCCGATACGAGCGTTGACTCCTTTGGCAAGTAGAGCGAAGCTCCATCGGCGGCAGGCGACTTAGAGCTCATTGTCAATGCTGAGCGTTGGTTGTGAAAGGAGGAGGGAAACAAAGGCGCTAAAGGAAGGAAAGACTGGAATGATTCCCAAGGTACTCCAGAAAATGGGCCACTGCAGATGATTCCAGAAGAGCGTGTTGAACGACTGCGAACGACTGTGCTCGAAAAGGACAGCTGGCACGCGATGGTAGAACACGCTTCTCTCAGGTACCAAGAACTCCAAGAAAACGCGGTGTGGAATCAAACAATGAGCAGAGTCCAAGAAAACGCAGAATCCAAGTGATGTGGAGTGAGGCTATGCTGTGAAGAATGATCGGGAGCAGGGAAGACGAAGGCGAAGGCGAAGGCGAAGTAGAACACCAGACAGTCTCGCTGACAAGCCGATGGAATATCAAGAGTGCAGTGGAGGATCTTGAGAGGAGTTGTCAGTGAGGGCTGTGGTTGGCAAGTGGATGGCTTGGTGGGAAGGAAAGGTCAGGCGGTCTGGCAAGGCAGGTCTGAGGTTTGGATTTTGCCAAAGGCAAACGAATATGGGACGCTGAGAGCAGAGCCAGTTCGGACAAACGAGAGTTGTGTAGTGAATGGGCAGCCAAACGCGACTCAGATAGTGAAGGGGCAGCCAGTGCCTTGGGGCTTGTGCGGCACAATGCTGAGGCAGTCATCAGAATGCAACTTGCACTGCGACTGACTATGTGTGTCATGGGACCAGGCATGCAGTGGTAGGAAACTCACATTCCACTCCGGCCAAAGCTACCACAGCGTGTCAAGCCTTGATAACCCCAGGCCCTCTGGACTGCTGGGTCATCAAGGCTATCCCAGGCCCTCCGGACTGGGTGACCACTGCTGTTCCAGGCCCTCTGGACTGGATGATTGACGGATATCCCAGTCCCTCTGGACTGTGTGATGGATGGATATCCCAGTCCCTCTGGACCGTGTGATGAAACGATGAGATCCCAGGCCCTCTGGCCCGGTTGATGAGAGGTTGAGTTCCCAGTCCCTCTGGACTGGATGATCAACTGACGAGGTCCCAGGCCCTCTGGACTGGATGGCCAGCGCTTGAAAAGACAGCCCCGTCACCCCTGGTCGAGGAGGATGCAGCGAAGAAGAAACCATTGTTGCAGACGTAAAGCACAAAACAGCGGTAAAACAAGAGCCTGTTCGCTTCAAAAGAGCAGAAACTCGCAAGACACGCTGTAACGTACCACGTCTCTCGTCATCAGCTGGAGAGTCTGGAGCAGCTGAACAGCACGAGCGTTGGCATTGGCGGCGGCATCCGTGGTGTCCCGTGAGCTGGTCGATCTGCGGAAGCGAAGTCAGCGGAGCAGGTCACTTATGTTGGATACATGGGGGCAGAAGAAGACTCACAGTAGGCCAGATGCCGCCTTGAGGCTCTCGGGACTGGTGGCCATGTCCTGGTCCTGGTCACCTGCATCTGAGCCGGGCTGGGGGTCCGGCTGGGACAGGTCGCTTCCGGATATGAGCGAGCTCATGGTGTTTGAGTGAGTGTGTCGATTGATGCGTACGCAAACACACTTCCGGTTGATGTGCGATCCCTGGGATGGGCTACGCTGCCTAAGTCCGGAAGGTTAGCTCACAAGTGGGAGGGCTGAATGATGTCGTGGCTAGTCATTGGGTTGACCAGTGGTGTGTGCTCGAGACATCCGGATGTTGTTTGGATCTCATTCTGCTAGGTTTTGGACGTGTCTGCTTACCTGTGCTTCGGCTCCAATGGACATCCGAAGGGAGATGTTGTCAAGGCAGGCAGGCAGGCAGGCAGGCAGGCAGACTTGATTGACTTATGCCGGATAGGAAGAAGGTCGTGTCTGCTGCTGCTCCTGACAAGGACGCTGCTACTGTTGAGTGGTATGCTGTTGCTAGGGATGCTACTGCTGGTGATGGTGTGCGGAAGATTAAAAGATGACTCAGGTCTCTCTAGACCATCAAAGAAGATGCTCAAGGGAAGGGGACGATGGAGGGCTCTCCAGAATTCCTGCAAGGAAGCTGAAAGAAAGGGGATCAAGTTGGCAGAGGGGGAGATTACTTAAAGCCCTAGCAGGCAACGATGCTTGGGGCAAGAAAAGTGGTCTGCTGCTGGGTGCTGTTTTCCAGAACCATGCGGAATTTTCTGGCTGCAGGCAAACCGGAGGAAGCCAAGTATCGTCAACAAGGGCGAGTCATCCGCCTGCTCCGAGTCACCATGGGTGCGTGCCGTCTGCAGGAGGAGGCAAACCAGAACCGCGTGTGAAGATGCACGCAAGGAGACGACGGTGTGCTGCGGTTGGTGAGGTCCTTGCAAGGAGTTGTGCTTGGAGGATAAAGAGGACTGAACGTCCATCTGTATGCAGAGATTTTCAAACTTATGTTCCACCGAAAGCTGAAAAGAAGTCGGCGGATGGGACGCCCTGGGGCTGTCATTCAGGGGCACATCGTGACCTGTAGCCCCGGCCCAAGGGGCTTTTGTCTTGGGGAGTAAACCTCATTCTCTACCACCCCTGGGCCATTGTTCTTTTCGAAACCACCAACGATAAGATCGAATCCCCTGCGGCCAGAGGACATGCCCAAGGAAGATACAGGTACAGTGAATGGTCAGAAAGAAGCTGTCCTAAAGCTGCGGCCAGTGCCAGGCCATGAGCGTCCAGGGACCCTGAATCTTGGGCTGCCGCACTGTCTTCAAACTCTGGAATGTTCAGATTAGCCTGAAGCTTTGAGTGGTTGGCACGGACGAGTTCTCTCCAGGAGGCGTTACTCGGAACGTGAGCCCTTTCAATACCGAGATTCCGAATATGTGTGGCTGTCGAGGAGTGTATGCTGATCGTTCCCGCTCCCGGCACCGCAATGGGTTATCAGCTGACCAGTATTGTAGGGCATTTTTCTCAAATCCCCCATGGCACCTCCGTAACCAGACCTCGAGCCCCAAAAGAAGCGCAAATTTGCTTGAAACCGACAGATTCGAGGACCCCCCCCCGGGCGAGTGTCAGGTGCATGTAGACTTCCGACTTCGGGAAGGTGCGCCACGATCCATGCTTCCAGGCAAAAGGTAAGGAGAACGATTCGATCCGGGCCTCAAGAACACCATGCTTTAGGCTGAAGACCATGCAGACGTCCCTGTTATGAGGATTTGTGTAGAGCGGTGGCGGGCAGTGAACTGCGATGGTGTTGCCATGGGAGGCGGCGGACCAAGTGACGTTGGAAACTTCCAAAGAAGAAGCAACGGAACTTGACAATCGGCCAAGAGGCTCCCTCTTGGGGTCAGAAACGAAAACCGGAAGGTCGTTCTTGCGAGATTCCTCAATAGAAGAGCCGTGGACTCGATATTTCAGGAGAAGCCATAGGACCAGGCCCCGTCCGACCAAGCAAAACCCGTGAATCGGGACGCTCGAAAGTACATGAACGCCGGCAAGGGACAGTACATATCATGGAAACCAAGGGACCGCTGGCCCATACCGAAAGCTATGGTGAAACACTAAAAAGAAAGGCACGGAAGATGGTGGGATTTGACGAGGTAAAGGACCAATTCGTGTAAAAGTGCAACACGTACAAGAGAAGGCAAGGCGTTCCCACGCCGTGCCTTTTCTGAGAGAAAGGGAAAGGCATCATCAACTCCGGCAGCCACAGGGAAGTAACACAGCAAGTGACTCGTGTATAACATGGATGGAGGGCAAGGGCAAAGCTGTTTTGTGGGAAAGGGGAAATACATCAATGCGTCCTAGCCTACGAGCCAAGGCCGAGTGACGCCGGCACTTTCGGCGGCCTGCCTGCGGTGGCGATAATAGAGCAGAAACGCCCAGCTCAACATACCACGGCTGTCAATGACGCAGGGAGGCTTTGTTCTGAATTTCAGACCAAGTGGTTGAGGTCAACGTGCGTACACATTCACTCCTCCAACGTTGTTATGAGGATCTTCTTGAGTGACTCGCTGACTTACTGCACGGTGACAAGGGGAATGCCGTGAGTTGGAATCATGGTACAGGTGCTGAGAGGGGATGAGCGAGAAGGGATGACAGCAAAGCATGAGCAAGTGGCTCCGGGAAACATGAGCTTTTGGTTTATACCTTCTGGCCAACGCATGGGTCTCCAAGACGTTGTGGGTGTTGGGGGCAGCGGGCAAGAGGACCAGACGCAAAAAAACAGTACGTTACAGAGCAAGTCGAGGAGGAAGAGAATAGCGCAGGGGGCAAAAGACCAGACTGGTCAACTGGAGATGGGCCATGTGTTCATGAACGAACTACCGCCCATGAACTTCATGCTGCCCACCGATCCGAGGCCATGAGAACTTCGGACGGCGAGACTTGACTGAGAACATAGTCACAAGGCAGAGCCCCTCAAGAAGAGGTTTGTTTTATAAGCAATCTAGTTTGTTCCATTAATCGCTCGGCCACGAGCATGGCGGGTCGTCAGCTTAGACGACGGGAATGTAACGTCAAGCTGTTGATCCTCCTATGTACAATCATCAGTATCTTGTTAATCAACCCTAACTCCAAGATGATGGTTCTTCGAAACGGACGCCTGTACGGATAATAGAACCGGAGACTCAAACGCCGGGTACTATGATAATCAGTGAAAAGATGGGCCGAGTTGTCGTGCACTGTGTTACCAGTTCAGTGGGAACCTGTAACTCGTAACCCGTCAGTGGTCGTGTTCCAGTTGCGGGATCAAACCAGCCTGTTGTCCGTTTTGCAACCGTGCTTGCCGAGAGGTTCCAGAGAGGGCAGTGAGATGGTGGCGAATGCGGTGTTCGGGATGACGAGAGACCATTCGATCTTGACGGCGAGGTTGAGTTCCCACAAGGGATTGCAGTTGGGAAATAATCTTGCAGTCATCAGTACCGCTGAAGTTTTGCGTGTCGCCCATGCTTTCTCTTACCGGTCGGGAGAAAGCCTAGAGCAAAGCATTTGTGGATCCGAATTAGCGACTCAGAAAGCCTTCGAGTTTGCTCGGAAGAGACTGGCGTAGACGGCATCTACCACCGGCGCAGCAGTGATCATCCTGCCGCCGAAGTAGCGACCGTTAAGGCCCTTGATCGCGTTCTCGCCTCCCTGCACCTTGTCAAACTTGAGATAGATATCTCCTTTGGAGTTGGGCTCGACGGAGATGTGGACGACGTGGCCGTATTTGTTTTCCGCCTCCTCACGAACATCCTCCTCTAATTCCTTGACCCAGTTGTCTCCCTCTTCCCTGCGATTCGGTTAGCAAACGGTCGTCTTTGGAAAACAAGTCAACCGGGTACTTACTCATCGGGATCGAACATGTTGTGAAGGACAACGCAGCGGCTGGCCTGGCTGACGCTGACAGGCAGCGGCTTTGGCTCCGTCTTCGGTTTGAGAATCTGTCGCTCAGTGTTTGCGCTCGGGGGCTCATCAGTTCTCGCTAGTTTCCTCATAAGAGCATCCCGGCTGTAGTTGTTAAAATTGACGCCAGCAACGTCGGTGTCGTCCAGAGCACTCGCGCCAGTACCCTTGTCGTTATCACGGGCACCGGCACGATCAAAGTTGGATGTCGGTGCACCACGGCCACCAGCGCCCGAGAAAGCAGACCCCTGATACTGTTGGTTTTGGCCCTGGAATCTCTGCAGGAGATTGGCAGTGGATTCAGGGGTGAACTTATCGTTTCCAAGTCCGACGCGGATCGGTCGACCGGCAAGATCGAACCCGTTCATCTTCTCCAAAGCCTCACGAGCTTGGCCGGCATCTCGAAACCTGCGATGGAGTCAGCACGCGTCCCAATGGAAAGGGTTGATCGGTCTACTTACTGCACGAATCCGTAGCCGCGACTGCGTCCTGTGTCATCCTTCTGAAGCTGGACGAACTCGAGTTCGCCGAATGGCTCGAAGACATTCTGAAGATCCTGCTCAGTGATGCTGAAGTGAATATTGCCAACGTACAGACGGTGGAAAGGGATCGAGTTGGGGTGCCCGCCAGAGCCGCCCGTTTCGCGGACTTGTCGATTCTTCTCAGCTTCGGTGAGCTGGACGATGACCGGAATACCTAGGAGCTTTTGTCCAGTAAGCTGTAAAGCAGCCTGCACAGATTCCTCGTCCTTGAATTCAACGTAACCGACGCTGGTAGACAAGAGTTAGCATCGATGTAGCGCAGTCTGGGAGAGACCTGGGATGAGTGGGGATTTGGAAACGTACCCCTTGGATCGGTTGCTGACGCGGTCCTTGACAATCTGAGCTTCAGATACGGGGCCAACCTTTTCAAAGAACTCCTTGAGCTCCTTCGTCCTCAGTCTAGCGGCAAGCTGCTGGACGAACACGGTCCTGCGATCCCTCTCATCCTCGGTGAGCTGCGGCGGGGTAGGGTCGCTAGCATCCTTATCCGTGCGAGGCGTTCGGCCGCCACGGCGATCTCGGTCGTCATCTCGTCGCTCCCGGCGTTCCCTATAATCCCGCCGATCGTCGCGGTCTCGAGGGCGGTAGAAACGTCCGCCCGGAGACCGAGAGCGCGACCGACCATGACGCCCGCCGCGATAATAGTCGCCGTCCCTGTGGCGGCGTGAGGATCGATCCTCGCGGTCCCTGCTCTTACTCCGGCGCCTACTGCTCCTATGGCTGCCGGCATCACTGCGAGGTGTCTTCTCGGCATCTGGGGTACCGCGACGGCTGCTATACCGGTCACGGCTGCGATCACGGTCACGTCGCTTTCTGTCGCGACTGCGGTCACGGTCACGGTCACGATCTCTGTCTTTCTCGCGCTCGCGGTCACGGCTCTTCTCGCGGCTTCGGTGGCGAGACTCGCCGTTGGGCTTTTCGTCGCTGGCACCATCGGCTGCTGCCTGGGCAGATGGCGCATCCTCCATATTCACATCTTGCTTCGCAGTCTCCTCGAGGAGCGCCTCGACATCATAGGATGCCATCTTGAACTGTGTGGATGAGGTAGTGTGTCCAACAGCGAGTAGAGTCAGAAAGAGTCGAATCTGCAGGTAACTGCCGATAGCGATGGTGTGTGTCGGGCGGCTGCAAGCAGGGTGATGTGGTGTTTTATCAGGAGACACAAAAAGGTGGGGCCAGCACTTTGATTTGCACAAATTTCTAGGCTGGTGGACCGTGCACGGATCTGCCTTACTGCACAGGGGTGGGCAGTCTAGAGAGCAGGCGCAAACAGGTGCCTTGGTCTATCAAGTTTCATTGAGAGCGACTTGTTTCATTATTACTTATTATTGTATCGAGCGCTTCCACGCTGGAGCAGCCGGCGGGCAAGCATTTACTTCCCTGTGCCTCGATCCGGCAGATGCTAGCGGTACCAAGTTACGGCATTCTTGCAAAAGGGGCCCATGTGTGTATGTAGACCGGCACCAATCCAACCCTGTTTTGCCTCTGTCGGCGCACGCCGCGAAATGCCGTCCTATATGTCTTGAATGATGTACATGTACACTGAAATGTAGTGTCGACAGGCCCAAGCACTCTGTGCTCCTATTTGGTCTTCGTGACCGGTGCCGCCTTGATCTCTGTGCCGAAGACACTGTCCCAGAACTTGCTGGTGACACCGAAGCCGTTCTCGTAGTCGAGGAAGTGGTGCTCAAGGTGGTATTTCTTGAGCTGCTTGTACCAGAGCGGCAGATTCTGGTGATGCAGGAAGTAGTGTGTCATGTCGTAGCACGTGTAGCCGAACATGCCGCCCGAGAACACAGCCACGGCAACGAACCAGTTCCAGTAGAAGAGGAAGTGTGCCAGTTTCCAGAATGGCGCAACCAGCACCAAAAAGAGCGTGGGCGGCATGACGAGCCGGTACTTGTCCATCGGCAGGTAGTGGTGGACACCGTGCAGGGTGAAATGCAGTGTGATACCGACTCGGTTGTCCGGAAGGTAGCTGAGACACCAAGAGTAAGCCGCACTGTGATCACCTGATGACATGATGAGGTATAGACTTACTAGTCAAGGTGGAATAGAAAACGGTGAAGGAGATACTCAATGAGCGACCAGATGAAGAAGCCCAGTACCAGGAAGGGAGGCAGGTTGTAGAGACGCTCGAAGCCCTGGGCGGCCGAGTAGACGCCGAAGGCCACGCAGGGCCACCAGATCAGCGGGACAACCCACCAAGGCGTCTTGCTGAGGGGCTCGAGGAAGTTTCCAAAGAAAGGCGCGGACTGTCCGCCTTTGTAGTGCCGGGGGCGGTGGACCTGGTCGAGATAGAACTCCTTGCTGAAGCCGCCGAACCACACCTGCGGGAAGAGGGGCTTGTTGAGGTCGAGGAATTTGTGCTTCTTGTAGTCTTCCGAATAGTCCGTCTCCTTGTTCAGGTCTTCCTCGGTCGACATGCCCGTCCTCGGGTGAACCCATTGACCATTTGCGGCACCGTTGCCGTTGGCGTTGCCGTTCGAGTGAGCATAGCCGTTGACCCCATTTGAACCGTTCGCGCCCGACCTTGACTTGTCCCCAGCTACAAAGCCAACGAGGGAGTCTTCGAGCACCTCATAGGCAGCCTCGGAGTGATCGTGGGAGTCCGGGTCCTTGAGGATTGCCGTGATGTCCTTCCCAGCCCAGTCGAGCACGAGGTCGGAGCCGCCGGGGTGGGCGTCGAGAAAATCTGTGACATCGTAGACGTTGTCGCCAACAGTGACATAGCAGGACTTTGCCGAGCTGTGTGCCTCGACGTCGGCGCGCGTGAAGAAAGGGAGCGTACGCGACGGCATCGTGTCTTGCAGATCAGCGATGGGCCGAAGGATGCGGTGTGAACTTGGGTGTCCTTTTGGGGTTGGTGGCAAGGAGGAGAAAGGGAGCGGAGTGGAGCTGTAGACAGGTCAGACTACTAAACAGACAACGCCGTGTCGCGCTTCGGTGCGGGAAAGGCGAGGCCACGGGCGCACGGGTCAATTGGTCGGTCGGCTCGTAGATGCGGACTGGACGGGAAGATGGGAACCAGCGAACAAATACCAACACAATCAATCACCTAGACCGCGAGAGTTGAGAACATGGGAGATGAAATGAAGCCGGATGGACAGGCCAGGAAATGAATTATACCTCGACTGGTTCAGGGACCAGGGACCAGGGGCGAGGGAGATGGGTTTCGAGTGCCTTCAAGACCAGATCTGGGCTCGAGATTATATGTATTACTCTATCATCAGCCGGGGTGGCCTGACCGGCCGGGCTGCTTAACTCCCCCAACGTGCCGTTCCTTGCAGTGCTCTCGGGATCCCTGGGAAGGTTTTTGAAATTCGATGGGCTGCCCGAGTGGTAGCCATAGATGATCACCCCACTGAGCACTCGGTGGCGCTACCCGGGATTTGGACGTGGCCGAACAATGGCATGATTTTGTGGCTCCAAGAGGAGCGGTATTCCCAATCTTGCAGTGCGCTGGCAATGTCTGATCCTTAGATACTGTCTGTCATCATTAACCAATGGTACTGTACTAACTATTGTCTGCGTTGTGACAGTGCCAGGCACGCAGTGCTGACTTATTACAGTAGTGAGTGAGTGGTCTTGCTTATCTGTATGCAGTATCAATCAAATCAGTGAACAGCTCCTCGCATCCCCAAGACTTCAGGGTCCGCAATCCACACACCGGATCCAACGTTGTAGTTCGACACGGCACCCTTGACAAGATGATCCCCCGTCACATGCAAGCAGAGAGTCGTTCAAACTCTGGCAAACCAGTAGAAACCAGCCCAGCCAGCTGCCAGAGCTGACACCCAGCCTGTTCAGCCCAGTCCAGCCCAGCCGAGCCGAGCCCAAGTCAGATTCAGCTCAAATAAGCACATTTTGCCGTGGCAGCCAAGTTGTCGCCATAGATAGATTCCCATCGCCCTTCCCTCGGCGGGCCAACGTGACTGGGGAGCAACGGCCTCCGCCTGGTCCGTGCTGCTGCCCAAGATGTGCTCCCAATGACCTCGTCCTCGCCAAGCCCCGGGACTACGGCACAGTAGTCGATGCAACTGCTCCCCGCTGCAGGTAGAAGCAATAATGTCGACATCAGCTGTGTGGCTTTGTTGACGCAGTCAAGCTGGAACCGTCAGAGGCAGCCCAGCCTATCACAGATGGCATTCCAGCAGGACGCGGGTGGCGCAGCCACAGGAGGACGAGAGCAGAGACGAACAGGAACAATAAACATCGTTTTTCCAAGTGCCTGATGGCAAGGAAGGATACCCAGGGTAGCTAGCTGAACCGTACGTACCTACCGTAACCTAGGTCTTAGGTACTACGATTCGCAGGAGGGAAGTCAGACAAACCAGTAATCTTGCCCCGCCTCCGTGGTGAACTCATTCTTAGCAAACGAACCAGCCAAAACCTTGGAACTTGGAATGTCAGCCTCTGTTTTCTTCATACAAACACCCTGAACTCCACACTTGACAGTGATTCTCACTTCTTTCGTGTAGCACAGCACACTTATATCATATCCAATTCTTCTCATCCAGAAGCGCACGCCGTCTCCTGCTCCCCTCCTGCGACAAGCCAACCTCGTCATGGCTTCCTCTAGCCTGAGATGGGCCCCCACCACCTCGATATTCCTCGTCTTCTGCGTCATCCTGGTGCTGTTGCCCGGCAAAGCACACGCCTTTGGCGCTGGAAACATCCCATCCATTGGCAAGTCACTCTAGTAGCGCATCACAATTGTGCGTGATAAGCCAGAATTCTGACAGTCCGTCACCACAGCCCAGGTCGAAGGCACAAACTGGCGCCATGGCGACATTGAGGATATGCTCAAGACCGTTGCCTTCTTGCACGGCAAGAAATGGACCAGTATGCTGGTGAAGCGGACGTACTTCGGCAACTGGCTACGCGATTATTCTCAAGCTGTAGACGTCGGCTCACTGAAGGGCTGCAATGCGCCTACAATTCGAATTCTGGTCTGGGTGCTCTCGTTTATGAGTTTTGGTTACGCCACTGAAGAATTCGAGGTCACCGAGGAACGCCTCGGCGTGTAGTACGTATTAGGCCATTTCTGCACGGCCTCCCTTTCCTCTTCCTTTGAAACCCCTTGAGGAATTTCACAAGAATCTTGCGCCCCGTAACATGCAACTGACGCTTGGAAGCCGGCCCGAGGAGCACATAGACAACCCGCTTGGCTACGCAGATGGCATGGATGCTCGCACTTTTGACTCCAGGCTTAGGGGCCCCGTCGATCAGAGAGAGACGGAAATCGACATGCGAACGGGCATGAAGAACTACATCGCCAATGAGTCTGGCGACTGGGCTACCAGCGCTGGATACCTGCGCTTCTCCTTCGCGAGGAGCATCCACTTCGGCAGGCTCTACACCAGCGGAGGGAGCGGCAGGAGTGGCAAGGAAGCCGATCTCTGCGAGGCTCTGAGGTGCCTCGGTCAGGCCCTCCACTGCATGGAAGACTTCAGTGCACACAGCAACTACTGCGAGTTGGCATTGCGCGAGATGGGGTACCACAACGTCTTCCCACACTGTGGAACTGCCTCTCAGATCAATCTTCGAGGGAAACATGTCTACCCAATCGTGACGGGCACTTTCGGAGGCGTGGATTTTCTTCATTCGGTTCTTGGCGAGGCTACTGACCACTTCACCCAGTCTGAGGTAGACGAGGTGGACATTGCGCTTAAGAACGCCGAGAAAGGAGCCTCTGCAGGTCCCGCCAGCCGTGGTGATTCGTCAGGCGAGCGTGGCTTTTTCGGCATCAACTTCGGCGGCGGCAGCAGCAACGTCGGGTCGGACTTCATCTCGAGCATCTCTAAACTGCCCGGCGTAGGGTCCGGCTTTGCTTCCGAGGCTCGCAATCTCCAGCAAGCCTCCGCCGACCAAGAGCGACAGAACGAGACCACTCGAGCAAACGTGAATCAGGTCCCAGGCATGTCACCGGATTTCGATCCCGTGCAAACAGCTAAGCGCATCTACCCGATTCTTGAGTTTCGAGACAAGATTGTCAAGTCATTGTCGAGCATAATCGCCAAGGTTCCTGGCTTGGAGAAGCTGCTGGAGCACATCAGCGAGACTCTCACGGCGTTCGTTCTTGGCCTCCTGGCCCCGTTCGTGCGACCCATCATCAACCAGGTGTCGAAGGCACTCAAGGATGGGAGCTCAGGGGTCATCAGCGCAAGCGCCAACAACCAGTTGGAGCCTTGGAGGAACCCCTCCTGCACCGATCCGACTCACTCGATGCTGTCCAAGGACCACTTTACCAACATCCTGAACCCATGCGCCGGCAGAGTTGCGTCCACCATTCTGCAGTACACAGTCCCGTGAGTATTCCCCATACCGTAGCTTGAGAAGCCACTGGACTGACAACCACCCTGCGCAGCCGCGTGCTGTATGCCTGGGAGCACACAGCCGTGCCAGTGGATGAAGTCGTCAACGACGTCCTCCGTGCCTTCCACCACCCAGCCATCCGCGACGAGCACATCCAGATCCAGAAGGACATGTTTGACACTGTGCGGAATTGGGCCAACGAGTACTCGCGGAACCGCGACCTCAACAGCACACTAGGCTCAGAATCCGTCAAGAATGGAAAGAACCATATCATCCGGCCGGACCAGAAGGCAGGCGGACACAACCACGGTGCAAACGACTGGTCCGCTTGGACGAACGCCCTCGGTGAGGTCGGCCACGGAAAGGTCGCGGGTTCTCTGTGGTCCCAGGTGCAGACGCGAGATCTTGACGCCATGGGAGGCCGCGATGGCCGGCCACAGGACCAGTACATGAGCCAGGAGCCTGCGCCAGCGCAGGCGGCCCGACACTATGGGTCATATGGGTACGGTCAGTCCGACCATCCTCCCACTGGAGGAGCCGCCGACGATTACCTGCGTCCGTCCCAGCCTGATCAACAGTACTACGGCCACACGCCGCCTCCCCCAAATCAATACGGCGCCCCAGCTCCCGGGCCCTATGGACAACCGCCGCAGGGACCCCCTGGTCAGTATGGCTATCCCGCACAGCCTCAAGGCTCGCAGTATGCTCAAGGGCCTCCACCCGGGCAGGGAGGATACTGGGGTGGTGGGCCACCACCGCCCCAGGGGGGATATCCTGGAGCTGGACATGGCCCTGGCGGGCAACAGTATCCACCCGGGCCATACGGACAGCCTCCGCCCGGGCAGGGCGGATGGGGTGGCTATCCGCCGAGGTATTGAGCTACACCGTGCATGGTAGGATTTCTTGATGCTGGCCAGTATATTGCTGCGGGCGGAGAGGGCATGGGCCAGCGGGCTTTTGGAGGTGCCTGCAAGGGCAAGGCGTTTCCGGCGGTCCATACACTCTTGTTGAGGATGAGACGCACGATGATGACGATAATGGCCAGGGAGATGCCTCGTGTCATGTAAATGTTATGTCCTTAATGCCACGCTTTCCTGCGGCCCATTCGACTGCTCACGTGAGTCGTCATCCGCTGATGGGAGATGGATTTCGCGGACCTGTGCTTGTCGGCAAGGCTTATATATCTCGCGCTGCGTTGTATCTGCTTGAGCAAAACCAATTTTGAGGCGCTTTCGCACAGAGAGTGGATATTCGCACCGGTCAAAACGGATAGTACACCCGGTACATCACCAGTATTAAACCAACGCCCAATCCTAATTTACATACCCAATACCCATATACCAAAAATCCAAACACCGAACACCTATACACCCAACACCCATACACCTAAACACCCATACATCCAACATCTATATATATAAACACCCATATGCCTAACACCTATACACCCAACACCTATACGCCCCCCAATTATATACACAATGCTTATATATATCCAGATTATATATCTAATGCAAATTAGGCGTGTGAATTGGGGTGTAGGTGTAATAAGGGTGGGCTGTAAATACCGGTATACTATCCGTTTTGACCGGTGCAAATATCCACTCTCTTCGCAAAAGCACAACTGGTACAGCTCCAGTGTAACGGCATGGTCATGTGTGTGACGCAATTCAAGAACTTACAATTTACACATTACTCATTCCGGGCTGGGATAGGGCACATTCGTTGCTACTAAGTCCTAAGCCTTTGCGTTGTTGCCGTTTAGTTCCCAGAAGATCAACAGGTATAGACATAAGACTTCTTAAACTGTGGCTTAACCAACAAGATCTTGGGCTGGTCTATCACAATTGTTCATGCATGCACTCCGAGAAAAGGCCATAAAAGCCAGAAAGTCAGCACGCTGACTCGAGACTGTGTTCAAAATGCTTGTTTGTGCGTGTATGTGCCAAGTATCCTCAGCCAGTGTAGCTTCCCTTCCCTTCCCTGTTGGGTATCTCATGATTCAACAAGTTACGCCGTCTTCCATCACGTCTATCTCACGAATCTAAAATTCTCGTGTAAGCCAGTATATGCCTCCTCACCTCCTACCCCGTCGAGGATCGAGGGCCTCCGCCCTCCTAGCGTCGCGCATCTCCTTGGTCCCGAGGCTGCCGAGGCCGCCCTCGCTCCTCCTCTCCCAGCCGCCGAGGCGCACCACGAGGCAGGTGGCGTTGTCGCCGTTGTGGCTCACCTCGTTAGCGTACTCCACGACGCTCTTGGCCCCCTGCTCGGGCGTCTTGGCCTCCTTGATCACGTCCACGATCTCCTGGTCGCTCAGAGTGCCGCTGACGCCGTCGCTCATGAGCACCAGGAACGAGTACTGTGCGGGACCCAGGTCGAGGCGCGTGAGCTCCGGCTCGGCGCTGACCCCGACGCGCTTGGACTGCATGTCGCCGAACGACCTGCTGTTGGCCAGCCCGCCGATGCGCTCCTCGCCGAAGCTGTCCGTCACCGACTCGGCGAACCGCGCCAGCCTCCGGCTCTCCGTCGGGCTGGACGGGTGGTGGTCGCTGGTCAGCGGCACCGCCAGCCCCGTGGCCGTCTCGCACAGCAGGATGCGCGTGTCGCCGACGTGCGCGACCACGACGGTGCTGTGCGTCGCCGGGTGCCAGTACGGCGCCGGCGTGGGCGTCGAGATCAGGGCGATGGACGCCGTGCTGCCGCCCTTGAAGCGCGTGGGCCCGCCGATCTTGTGACCCGACGGGGCGGAGTGCGGTGAGGATCCCAGCACCTCGTCCTGGTTGAGCGGCTGGTTGTCGCTCACGTACGGGTCATCCGGGTCAGGCTTGCGGGCCTGGGCCGTGACGAAGTCAAGGTCAGCGCGGAGAAAGGCGTAGGTCAGGATCGATTCTATGGAAACCTTCGGGCTGGCGGGTTTTGCGTTGGTGGTGACGGCTGAGGAGCTGCCAGGATCGAACAGAGCTGGTCTGAATCGCTTGAAGTAACCACCAATGGTCCTCTTGTACTCGTCGAGAAGCTCCTTCTCTAGTTTGACTGCCTTTGAAATATCTGCTTTGACCGGAACGGGTTCCTGGCTTGGAGCGGTCGGCATCTTGCCATCTGCCGCAGAAGTCTCCTTCATCTGAGCCTTAACCTCGTCTGGACTCTTGATATCTATGCACTCCAAAGCCTCTTGTTTGGACCCTCCAGGGGTCTTCAGCGGCTCTGGGCTGATGGCATCATCTGCCGATCCTTTGGCTGCTTTGGCCTTCTTCCTTAGACTACTCTTCAGCTCGAACTCCTTGGCAGCCTCCTCAACATAGCCATGCAACTCGTCCCTGAGAAACTCGGCGCACTGAGAGCCACCGTGGCCGTCGAACACGCCGAAATAGAATATCTGAGGGTCTCCGAACGAGCTGTCCGCAGTCGTCGCCTCGCCAGCGTTATTCCTCCTCTCGCTCCTGACCAAGCTCATGGGCGCCCGCTTGGCGAAAGCCGGTATGTCGATTGTGCCAGCCTGGTCTGTGTCCTCGTTGTAGGGACGGCTGCCCCGGCCGCTGAAGGCCCCGAAGTGGTGTTTTGCACTGCGCAACGGTATACGCACCACGGTCAGGTCTCGGGATAGCATGTTCGGGGGCGATGCTGGAGTCGAGGACCCGGGCCCAGGAGTATGCGGGGTCGAGGCGGCACGAGGAAGCTTGTGATGCGGACCGCTGACGACTCTGGAGTCGGGGTGTAGCGAGGACGAAGGGAGGTGGGTGACAAAGTAGTTGTGAAAACCACGAGCCCGACTGGAATGTGCCTGGGGCGTCTGTTGCTGCAGATTGCTTTGAGACGGCGACGAGGCGGGTGCGGTCCTGTCCATGGACAGTTGACGCTGGGCGTGGAACCAGCGTCTGTTTGGAGTGCGGCCTCGTGCAGCAACATGGGCTGTCTGCGATGCTGCTGGACTCGCATCGTGGAAAAATGTGGCCACGAAGCCCATGAACTCTTCGAGAAGCGCGGCTGTTTCTTCGGGCTTGGCTCCTGAGGGTCGCGCTCGCGGCACCAGCGACGATATTGGCCGAGCCATGGTCGTGAAAGCTCGGCAAGACTGGGCTTGGATTCTTGCCCCTTTCAAGGACGCAGTAGACGCCACGAGAGGAGCCAGTTGGACAGGAGAGGAGAGGCGGAGGAGTTGGTTGAGTGGCACCTCGAGGGCAATGGGAAGTCCATCAGCGAAAATACAGAATCGGAAGTGCCAAGGTACAAGCTGACGTATCGTGGGCCCGCTCGTCGGGG
Organism: Diaporthe vaccinii; assembly: GCA_039880775.1. Classification (NCBI taxonomy): domain Eukaryota; kingdom Fungi; phylum Ascomycota; class Sordariomycetes; order Diaporthales; family Diaporthaceae; genus Diaporthe; species Diaporthe vaccinii. The sequence goes on along the minus strand of JBCEDN010000006.1, from coordinate 1,969,162 downwards.
GCCGTGGGCGTGGGCGTGGGCGTGGGCGTGGGCGTGGGCGGTTCTGGATCAGCGGAAATAAGGGCTATTGTTGACGATGTTGCTGAGTGCCCGGGGGAGGCAGCTCGAATTCAACGGTTGGAAGATGAAACCAGAGGGTAGAAGAAACTCAGGTCGGTCGTTGACCAAGGTCGGACAATAGGAACCTTGGGAGAAGGAGAAAGGCCGCCCTGCCTGGGAAGCTCCATACCACGGTACTGTAATAAACAGGAATACTCCGGATTCCAAATGCCATCATCGTAGGTTATTTCCCGTCTGGTGGCCATTGAGGACCCATTGTTGAGTCCCACCCATTCCTAGGCACCCGGCAGGCACGGACATACCTAGGTACGTACCTACGTAGGCGCGGGCATGGGCATGGGCATGGGCATAGTGCTGGGGGTGGTAATGTTAGCAATCCGGGAACCCCACGGGCGCCGTCTGGCCGTCGGTTCGCGTGTCAGGGGTCGAGTTCCGTCTCCAAACGTGCACCACGACGTCACCGATCAGGCGAGGCTGTTGAATCTGACCCCATCTGCCCTCACATTAAACCTCTTTACCTAGTTCAATTTCGCAGCATTGTCCCACCTATTATGATCTGCGCCGACGACTGTGCTCCCGAAGTTATCCCATGGACGAAGCATCCGAGACTGCCCAAGATGATGGAGTCCCGGCGTCCCCCACTGACCTGCCGCAGGTCATCACCATCGCCCCGAGGGGCGATATTATCCTGGACGTGACATTCGAGACATCCAAGTCGACTCTGAAGGCAGCCCGCGCCGCCCTTCCCAAGCATCGCCCCGCCCAGCGCGACCCGCCCGCGCCCCAGCCGCTGTTGAAGCCCCGGATTCATCTTGCCTACCGTGTGGACCTTTCCACGCTCAAGAAACACTCGAGGTATTTTACCAACCTGCTGACCGATACGCGCTTCCAAGAAGCCCGCGCCATCGAGTCAAGGTTCCGCGACCTGTCCCTGCGCAATGAGAAGCCGGCAGACGTCGACTCCGACCAGCTGCCGTGCGTCATCATCGTCGACGACGATGAGGCTACGCGCTCAGCCGGCCGCGAGGATATCTTTCGAGATCTGCTGAGGATCCTGCACGGTGGGGGCATCACCACGAGGCCCGTGACCATGCTGTACGTGGCGACCATGGCTGTTATGGCTGATCGCTTCGCCTGCGCCCCCACCATCTCGCGCTACCTAGCCACGGGGCTCAAGTTCAAGTGGCCTGCCACGCCCCAGCCCAAGCCGAGTGCCGAGGTGGAGGGCATGACGAGCCTCAGCATTTCTGGGGAAGAGATCTTGCGCCAGAAGGCACTTGTGTCGTGGCTGCTTGACCATCCACTCAAGTTTCAGGCGGCTACGCGGGAGCTGGTTCTCTACGGCTCCCACGGCTGGTCTGCGGTCTGCGACGAGGAAGATGAGGGCACGGGCCTTGAGCCCGTCAAGCAGCCCGAGTCGTCTCATCGAGATGCTCTGTGGTGGTATCTGCCAAGTGAATTGGAGGGTAAGTGCCCTCCACCTCTTTTGCATACTTCAAGCCTTCACATTTTCCACACCCCCATCCGTGTATTTGTCTCAATATCTTCGTGTGATGTTCGCTGAAATCTGGAACTCGTCAAGAGGAGCTCCACTACCGCCGTACCCTCATCCTCAGGACGTTGGCCTCTATAGTAGGACACTTCCTCCGCCTCTACTCCTCCCGTGCGCGCCAGTGCAAGCTTGGCTATGACTCGAGCGCGGCATGCGACTCGTTCCAGCTGGGCGAGATGGTCAAGTTCTTCACGGCCAAGAACCTGCTGTTCCTCGTAAACTTCTCCCCATCCTCGCAGGACAGCGTCAAGGATTTCGCCGCCGTGGACGTGAGCTCGGTCCTGGCGGCGCTGCGGCAGAGCCCTCACTACCAGATAGACAAGAACCACACCAACTGCGGGCTTAGATCCAAGATCACGCCGATCCTCGAGTACGTCCAGGTGATGCTGAGCTCTAATGTCGTGGGCGTGAATCTGCAGGCGTGGAAGAAGGAGCCCAAGGCCGCGACATGGATCGCAGCGTCGGGCGGGGGTGCAGACGCCGACAGGCGCAAGTCGGGCCGGAAGAAGGACTTCACCGTCGGGTCCGCCGGTGGAGAGGGCAGGTCCCCGGGGGAGAGTAAGGTGTTCCGCTTCACGAGGTCTCTCGCTCAGGACCAGCGGCTTAGGTACGAAGGCGCCATGGCGGCTGATCGGATGGCTCTGGAGCTGTTCATGGCAGACGAGTGGGACTGGACGCCAGAGGACGACATGGGAGCTGGAGGCAGGGAGTTTGCGACGACTAAATGGCTCAAGTGATTTTCCTTGAGGAGGTGGCGTGAGGCTGAATTGAGCGTACACATTACTTTTGGGAGCGTTATACTGATGATAGATAGACTTGGGCCTGTTCACATGTTGGGGTTCACTCCCCATAGCCAGGTTTGGCAGCAACAGACGGCGTCTTTAGAACAAACACGCATCCGCATCCAACGTCGAGACCACCTGCTTCGACGGTATCGAATCTTCTGGGACTAGGTCGTTTTCCGTACGATACAGTACGAGCATCAATTGGACCGGGGGTTTGGGGTGTCAGCACACAGTGTTATCCCGGCAGAGCACAATATGCAGACTTGTGTCGACTGTGATAGTAGACCTGCATTTCTTCCATAACCCTTGCAAGGGGCTTTCGTATGTACAAAACACCCTGCAACAGAGGCACCTGCTGTCTAGACCGCTATGGCCGGGCTGAATCAGTCCCTTCATTTTCGCTTTCCAGTGACACCGAAAGTTCAATGAATCTCCGGAGAATAATGAAAATGATGGCCGCGGTCCTCCGTCCTCCTTGAAACATCCCACTGGGTATCCAAAACCAACTTCCTCAACCCCTGCCCGCCATATGGCCTTTCGTCATAATCTGACCCTAATTCCTCAGCCTTGCCTGATAAGCCTTCCACGCCCTCACCCGGTATCTCTCTGCCTCGCCCTGCGGGTCTCCTGCCTTGATGATACCCCTTCCTACGATGACAATATCCGTGCCGCTTATGCCGATCAGCTTCGATGGCGTGTTGTACTGTTGACCCATTCCATCGCCCTGCATTCCTTCGCCATTCTCCTCCTCACCCTCTGGCGGCAGCTTGCAGCCCGGGGTCATGTGGATGAAGTTGTCATCGGGTTCCGAGTTCAAGTTCTCCTGCGCCACGTATCCCATCACAAAGTCCTTGTTCTCCCTCGCTGCTTCGATGCATGCGTTTGTGTAGCGGGCGTCCATTAGATTACCACTGCTGGACATTTGTGCCAGGAGCAGCAGACCCCTTTCGAGTGGTGCCTCCTCAATGCCAGGGAAAACGATGTCGTCGACATCGGACAGGCTCTTGGACAAGCGGGGGGAGTCGGCTGGCTCGAAAGACTGTGTCACCGTGGTGATGCTGACGATACTGCCCTTTCGCCCATCGGCATCCCGAGGTGGTGGCGGCGGCGCCATCATATTGATGTCCCTGGCCTCCAGTGCGGCGGAGGGCTTGCTCTTGCCGTTGGCGCCGAGAGCTCCAACATTCTCGTCCTCTTCCTCGTCCTCGTCCATGTCCTCGGGGTCGGTCTCAAAACCGTCGCTTACGGGTGTTCCAACAGTGACGCTCGTGCGGACCTCGTAATTGATTCTTTCCCGCCATTTGGCCGCTGCCTCGGCCATTGCTCCCACCATTGGCTTGCCCGCGGAGATGTTTGCGTTGACGATGTGCGCCCAGTCTATGACCCTCGCGGTCCCACCAACAAATTGCATCTGCACCGTGCTGCCAATGTCGCAGTACTTGCGATCCTCGAAGATCAGGAAGCCGTGTTTTCTGGCCAGAGCCGCTAGGTACGCTCCTGTGCCCGTTTGCGGATTGAAGTCCCAGCCCATGACAAGGTCGTAGTGCGTTTTGAGGACGACAATCGAGGGGCCGACCTTGTCGGCCAGAGACAGGAGTTCCCGTGCGCTGTGTACATCGGCAGACACGCACAAGTTCGACTTCTTCAGTTCCATTAATCGGAGGAGGTAGTTTGTGAGCGGGTGTGTCGCGCCCGCTGCCCGGTCGCCGTATCTACTGGTTAAACTGGAATGCCTTGGTGCCGACATCGTGAATGTTGGCGCGGGGGCGAGGGTCGCGCGGGAGGGTAGTGGGCGGATTCCAAGACTCGCGGGACGGCCTGTATCTGGCTTGAGGCTGCCGGCGATAGATATTAGAATGGACGAAGCGGCTGCAGAGAGCAGGATGGTGGTATCTCACCAGTGCAGTAAGAATCAGGCCTCAGTGTAACTGATGGTCCCGTAGATTTCTGTCTGGCGCGGAGAGGAGCCGGCGCAGAGGCAGGAGTTGCTGCTAGCAGATGGAATCGACTAGAGTGTCTGAGATTGAACACTTCGCTCGAGTCTCACCGCACAGACTGGTGGGATTGTTGTTTCTTGACGGCCCGTTTCGCTGGTAGGAGCTAAGGGCAAGCTAGACCGTTGTTTACTTCAATTCGTGCAGCAGCAATCGCCGGGTGCGGGAGATATTGGAGTCGAGTTGGAAAAGCGAAAGGCGAGGAGGACGACTTTGGAGCCGTTCGACTTCAGCTTTCAATAGCCCAGAGAGCCAGGCTCCTGGAAGCAGGCTGGAGGAGGGTGGTACTGCTTACGTTCGTTGAGAGGTTGTTGTGCGGCAAAGACACCAACTACGAGGAGTGGGGCTAACTGGCGATGATCGGTCGGTCGTGTATCGGGAGAAGAGAGCTGGGGCAAGGACCGAGGCGTCTACAAGTCCAATTGGAGAAGGCTTGCACACAAAACCTCACAGGCTTTTCCGACAAGACAAAGTTCCAGACCTGAAGCACGCACCGCTGCGACGAAGACGAAGGAGACGGTGTGATGTGACAGGGGGCCCTAGGACTGGATGGCTTGATCAGGACGGGGGATGGGGTTCCGGAATTGTATTTTGCCAAGTCGTCGAAGCACTACTCCGTCCGTTCTTTGGGATGGAGTTGCTTTGGTGTGCGGGACGAGAGGGCGACGGCACTCCTCAGTAGTGCAGTTGGTGCAGTATGATGCGGTACGGTACGGTACGGTATGGTATATTGGCGGGCGGCACCCAGCGGTGCAGGCGGTGCAGGGCAGAATAGGATGGTTTGCCCGGATGGGGTAGCATGCAATGCAGAGCAGAGCAGAGCAGAGCAGAGCAGAGCAGGAACGAGCAGGAACGAGCAGGTGGTGGAGCAAACGCAAACACGGCAATCGATGTAACGTCGAGAGCCTCAAAATTGGCGGTTGAAGAGGGCGTGTTTGCTGGTGGGAGAGGCAGCTGATATTGGTATTCTGCACAGGAGGCAGATATGCAGGTGGTCCCGAGTGACGTCGACGTCTGGAGGGTGGCTGTTGTGTCACGGGTCGCAGGCCAAGCCGAGATGTGAGAGCGACCAGAGAGGGAGGGTTGGTGTCAGTGAGAAGGAGGAAGGGAGGGGGCGGTTGGCTCGGCCTTAATAAGGATTATCAAGACAAGTCGGGACCGGCAGAAGGATGTGCGGGCAAAGGCAGAGAGAGGCAGGAACAGAGGCAGAGGCAGGAACAGAGGCAGAGGCAGGGCCAGGAGGAGAGGCAGGAGGAAAGAATTTATCGATCGCCGCCGTGTGTCCTGCGCCGTGCCTATCTAGCCTGTGTGTTTTTGCGTATTATTTTTTCCTTCCTTTTTGTTGACCCGCAGCTCCGTCTCGTCTACGATATGCCCAGGTAGTCCAGCTACCTGGCCGTGTACAGTCGGGACAGTACGTGCAGGCAGGGCGAGAAGGGCAAGCAGAGGCCTGTCTGCGGGCAGATGAGGGCGGGGTGGGCGAGTGTCGAAGCTCCCAGGGCTGCCAGGGCTGTGAGGCCCGCAAGGCCAGTCAGGGCCACGGTTGGCATGGATGCCAGCTCCAAGGGCCCAGACTCCAGATCCTCGCGTTGCCCTGAGGACCCCATGGCCCATGCATCGGAGGTGGGCTGGTGCCCAGGTGGGCTGTCCAGACCTGGACAAAACCCTGGAGCCCTGGGTCCCTTGCGTGCAGGCTGGCCATCGCCCTGGATCTACCACGCTGCAAGCGCAGCTGCTGCAACGGCAGGTGCGCAGCACAACACAGTACTGCGACCTGCCCCAGTGCTACTGTGGTGTGGGATGTGGATAGACGCCCCCTGGCAGCCAGGCAACTCGATCATTACTTTGTACAGTAGCTGTGACGTGTGGCCCCAGCAAGGGGAGGAAGCAGCCTCAGACCCCAGAATGCGGTAGGTAGCTGACCAGGTACAAGCTAGACCGGACTGACCCTTCTCTCCCTCACCTGCATCACCTGGCGCGATCAAACCACCAAATATGACAGGACCACCCCCTCGACCCGATCCCTCAGCGGACGTATCACTCGACTCTGACGGCACTCGTCATATCCGACTTGCAGGCCAATTGTCTTTCCGACCGCATGGACGGATTGGGCGGGGCCATTCGGGCAGATGACTGATCTGGCTGGTGGGCTTGTCCTGTTGTGCTCGATTTTGCTGCTGTCCGCCGTCACCAATTCTGGACCGTGAGTCGTGATTGACCGGCGCCGACCTGCACCCGCACTCCTTGTCCCAGAGCTACGGACACCAACCTGTGTCAGCTGGCTTGGCAGCCCGGCAGGACAGCATAGCTCTCCTCAGGGGGCGGCCCAAGAATAGCAGAAGCAGTCCTATCCACGGGCTGCTGGGTGCTGCTGTGTGCATCCGAGATGAGTCCTAGTCAACCCATGGTGATGATCTCTCTCCCTCCCGCCGCCCAGCCACCAACAAGCGTTGCTCGCACACACATGGTGCACAGTAACATACAGCCCCCATCTGAGACTTGACCGCTGTCGAATATATCTGCAACTGCCTGATGACGTAGGTGAGTCCGGGTGCCGACTGTCATGCTATGCTTTGCCATGCCATGCCTTGCCTTTGCCGTCTTCATCCATGTTCACGTCCCATGTTCATAATAATGGAAGCATGCACGGGAGGGGCTCCTCTCAGTCCGTCCTGCGCACCTACCACGCAGGACGAGAGCACAGGAGCGAGGCGGGCCGGCTTGCAGGAACCTACAAGAGCACACGAACTGGTACACCGTTGCAAGATGCCCTGAGCTGCAAGCTGCAACACGCAGGCGAGTCAAGGGCTCGGCCACGACCCCGCCCATGCCATGCATACTGTGGTGGGCAAAGGCCAGTAAATGTCAACAAGTGCATGCAGAGAAGCGACCGGCCAGCCTCGCACATCGTCTGTCACGGAGATTGCGGGACACTGGACGGGGCTTACGGGGTCTGACGCCGCCCACTTGCTCTTGTCGGTACTCCCGGCCACACGGGGCATCCCTACAGTAGGGTTGCCGAGAGGTTATCTCTGGTGATCCCATCCACTTCACCGGAGCTGCCGGTGACATGGATAATTCCCGTGGTGCCGCCTACGTACGACTCACAACTTCAACGAACCCCTTATCAGCCCAGCTCAGCCTGTTTGGCACCATAAATATCGGCCAGACGCGCAAGATCCAACAGACAAGGCTGCATACCTAGGTAAGACGTGGCTCTCAACTGAATTGCCCCGTCTCATCATAGGTGGCCATTCCGTTCCAACCGATACTGATGAAGCAGCCATCACTTGCATGAGCGACGGGGAACCTGCCGCCGACCTTGGCGTTGCGCAGTGGGATGCAGTCCAAGAGCCAGGGAACCCGTGAGCGTGCCCAGATGCCGTCATGGAAGTCCATTGCAGGAGATGACAGATGCTCGGAGTGCTCTTCACCGGAGCAGGCAGTCTACCATGCGCACGTAGTCTCCCTACTGTAGGCAGGGCTGGCTGACAGGGCTGGCTGGCAGGACCGGCTCATGCGGCCGTAATGCGACCTGCTGGTGGATGCCGTGAGCTTCAATTTCCTTGGCGCCCTGCGGAGAGAAAGTAGGCGGCGACCTCACCAGAGGCAGACGGGTCTTTGATGAGGCCTGCCCAGATAAGTCTATTGTGTCAAGTCCACATTGAGGAGCGTAACAGTGAGTAGGCACTTGCTCTGCCACTTCGCCGACATTGCCGTTTATCCCAGTTGCTACGGGCAGACTAGCTAGCGCACTGGCAGATGAGGCGACGGCGCTAGGAACGACCGGAACACAATCCCTGCCCAGGCTGCCAGTTTGCTTGGGAAGCCTTATCGCCAGGCTTATCGGCCTTGGGAGCTGTGTCGTCGGGCTTGTTCAAGTTTCCTATTCCTAATAAGTCAGTCCGGTCTGGCGACGCTTACATTTGGATTCGCATCTGCACATCTCGCTTGTGAACCCGCCTTCTTCTCCCTTTCACCATTGGCGCGACCGTGAACATCGAGATAGTGTCTACAGAACATACAGAAGCTCACTCTGTCACTGCACATGAAGCAAAGCTCCCCACCCGCTTCTCACGCCACGCCACGCCCACGCCACGTAGAGCCAACAAGCCAGCTCCACACACCTCCCAACGGGTCTTGATATCCAGTCTTTCACGCCGGCCTGTCCGGAAGACAACAGAGAGACTCACTTAAGCACATCAAACCTCGGCAAGCCACGATCGACAACAAGACGCCGAACTCTTCGTGTTTCGCCCCGTCGAACATCCCATCTGCGATTCATTAACCAAACGTTGTCATGTCTGGAGCTAGGACCCGAAGACAGGCAGCTCTGGCCGCCGCGACTGACGAACTTCCCATCAAGGCGAGGCCTGAGCCCCCGCAAGAACAGCACGTCGTCGTCAATGGCAATGGTTCAGCCCATGCCTCCGGCGACGGCGTCGCCCAGACTGCTCAACCCACGGAGAACATCTTCTTCTTCATACCCAATCTGATTGGTACGCAAAGTCTCTGCTCTCGAGGGCGACGCTGCGGCCCCCACGAGGATGCCCAACTCGGGCTCTCGGGGTCCTCGTCGACACGCACAGCAAGCTGACAGCTCTTCCCGAAGGCTACGTCCGCATCGTCCTTGCCATCTCGTCCCTCTACTACATGCCGCTGCACCCCCGGACCTGCTCGCTCCTCTACAGTGTCTCCTGCCTCCTTGACGCCCTCGATGGATATGCCGCGCGGTACTACGAGCAGAGCACGCGCTTTGGTGCCGTCCTCGACATGGTGACGGACCGATGCACGACCTCGTGCCTGCTGGTGTTCCTCTCGTCCGCATTCCCCCGGTGGGCCATCATCTTCCAGAGCTTGATCTCGCTCGACTTCGCTAGCCACTACATGCACATGTACACGACCCTTGTGATGGGTGGCTCGAACACGAGCCATAAATCAGTGGACAAGAGCAGGAGCTGGCTTCTGAACCTTTACTACACCAACAAGGTGCGGCCCCTCTCCCTAGCAGGATGCACCACTCGCAAATACTCCAAAACTAAACTGACATGGGATTGTAGGTTGTTCTGTTCGTTGCATGCGCCTTGAATGAGCTGTTCTTCATCGCCCTGTACTTACTGTCCTTCTCCTCGCCCACCCTTTCGCCCGCCCTCCTGTCGACCCCCGTCGCGGATAACCTCCAGGCGGGAGCCCAGGTGAACAGCTCCGTCCTGGAGAAGGTCTTCACCAGCCCCTACAGCGCCGCAGCCCTCGAGCTTGCCCGCGCAAACAAGATGGACAGCACCGTGCCCTGGATTCTCGCCGGCATCAGCTTCCCTGTCATGGCCTACAAGCAAATCATGAATGTCATCCAGCTGGTCAAGGCTAGCAAGTGGCTGGCTGAAGGAGATGTTGCCATGAGGCAAGAACAGGGCCTGCCCAGGAAGAAGGGCAAGACTGCTTGAACAGGCTGGCTTACGCGCTGCACATTGGGTCACGAAGGGAGATACCAGTTCGATTGCGTCAGGCAGGACAAGCTCACAGAGAAATTGTTGCATTTCGTGTGGCCTTCTTGTGCAATGGAGGTCGAAGCAGGAGTTGGAGGCACCAAGATCCATCGAATGGTGCGTCAGGGTGGTGGTGGGACGGTCAGAAGTCCCCTTGGAAGTGCCAGACTGCTAGAAGTCTGGTGGATATGCTTCACAGTGTTGTATTTTGCTTTGTACAAAACGTTTCAAGACTATTCGGAAGAGGACGGTCAGGTTGAACTGTGCCGCAAGGAGGTTCGCAGCACAGCAATGGAGTTTGGGCAGGATCGACGGCTACTTTAGAAGACTGAAGCCAGTTGTTCCCGGTGTGTTTTATGTGAGGGATTGTGGGCTGGATCGAGTGACGTTCTAATGGCCATCGGAGCATTTGTTTCTTGGATGTCGCATTGCACTGCGCGCGTTGGGGCTCGTTGGTGATTCGGCTCCTATTGCTATTTATTTTTGGGCCTGGGCCAGAAAACGCGGTGTAAGAGCCGTTGTCGAGAAGAAGAGAAGAGCAGCGAGATAATCAAAGCGCGGTTCAGGTATGATTGGTCGTGCCATTCGTGGTGGTGCCTGTCTAAGGGGGTCGTTGGGGCACAGCCAAGTTGCTCTAATATGAGAGCAATCCGAAAAAAGTCGAGTCGTCGAGTACGGCGCCGGCCGCCTTGGCTCAATCCTCGCCAGTCGATTGTCGAACATCGACCGAGCCGCGCCTTTGATTTGGATGACTCTCGCGGCCGCGCTTTTCCAGTGTCGACCGGAGATGTGTAAGACGCGTCTTCGGAAGTCTTGGTATTGTCCGCCTTGCTCTTGATATTATGCGTCCCGCAACAACGCAGTCACACCTACTGCGCCCGGAAACGCCCACACCTGACAAAACATCAAGGGCGACGATCGCCAAACGATCTCATTGAGGCCCTGCCGCTGAGATAATAGGGCCTTCTGACAAGGCCGGAAGGCCAGGGCGCCTTGCCACGACCGTGGGCCAAACATGGAGCCCTCCAACACAGCGGGACGGAGGCATCACATGCGCGGAGGATGGAACAAGCGGGCAAGACTCTCGCTTTGGATGTTTCCGCTACCAAGAGGGCTCTTTGAGTGAGGCTCTCGCAGCTGCCAGGGTGTATATATGGCTGCGAGCGGCGCCCCCCGCCAGAAAGGGCTGCCGTTGCTTCTGCACTCGTCTGTGCAAGACACCTATCACATCAAACAACACTCTTCGATATACTCGACATCTATCACCCACGGCTCATTTTAGTCCAAACAGTCCCACGCTTACCTCACAACCACAGCATCCACCAACATGGTTCAGTACGCTCCCCTCCTCCTCGCCTGCCTCTTGGGCCGCGCCGCGGCCAGCTCCGTCCCGAGCGACACGAATCTGGATGAGCGCTCCTCCGCACAGGTCTCTACAGATGGGACACTGTACTGCGGAAACTTCGGGTCCGCGGACAAGGACACCGTCTCGGGGCTTGAGAGGGACCTGTCGACGGGGAACCTCAAGGACAAGTGGTACCACATCAAGGCCGGCGAGTGCAACAGGGTGCACTGCGACGATACGAGCGGCATCTACGTCTGTAATGTATGCGTATCCCGTGGCCCCTTCTTCGCACCAATATTCAAACCCCCCTCCCCCCCCAACACACACAATACACACACACACACACACACTTTCCCTCCCTCCCAATTTGCAATGTCATACCCAAGTGTGGCCAACAAACGCGGGGGAAAGCCCCAGCAAGACTAACAGCGTACGTTGTCGGTGCAGGACGGCGAGTATGAGATACCGCTCAGTGGCTCAATGATTGGCAAGGGCGTCAGGTGCATCTCCGAGAAGTGCTGCCGGGATGACCTTTACGGCCTCGGGCAGCAGAACACGGGCCAGTCCGGGCAGAAGTTCTTCCAAGGGGTGGGGTCCAACTTCAACATCGCTATTGCGTATGGGAACTGCGGCGATCCCGTCAACATCAGGCCGGACCACGCCGGAGGCTGGGACGGCCACCCCAACCCCAAGTGTAAAGGCGGCGTCTTGGTCCCGAACATTGCCAAATGTTACTGAGGGGGTGCTCTCGACTTCCTGTTCTGTTGTCATTGTCTTACTTTTCGTTTCTTCTGGTCAATGGCGCATGGCACATGGCTTCTCTTGTTGGTACAATTACTTCTTTTTTCCTCCTTGGTGCGGGCTGCCCGCGGGGACGTCGACGGTTTACTTGAATGCAATTCCTTCTATTAGCCTCATATTGTATCATAAGACTAGCAGGGGGAACGTTATAGTTTGGAACTAGAGGATGGAAGCTGTGTGGGTATTTGCAGTCCAGCATGTGTGATTATGTAGAGCGAGAGTTGTGTGACAGCAATGTAGTATATAAAACTGAGTTGCTATGTTCGATTCACCATGACCTAGGTCCCAATAGTATGCTCAGATCTTCGATTAGAAAGACAGTATCCAACCACGGTGCACAACGGTCTCATTCATCAACGATTGTAGGTTCAAAGACCTCGGTATCCCCCCCCCCATCACCCCTTCCCAGCCCCGGTGCCGCCACCTCCAGAAACAGCAGTGACCTCCTCGACACGAGTGCCGTTGCCGTTCGCGGCAGTGTCGTGCCCAGCGCCCTGCTGGAACACACCCGAGGCGCCCCCAGTCTTGGCCGCCGCCGCAGGGTCACCCGAGAGACCGTACCACGCCACGACGGCGACGCCCAGGACGCCGCTGATGCAGCTGAAGACCAGGGCCACGATGCCCCTGGCGGTGAACCCGTCCGGCAGCCTCGCAGGCGGCGACGGCTCGCCGTCGAGGTCCAGGAGATCGACCGTGTTGCCGGCCGCGTTTCCGGTCGTGGGCATGGCGGGCGACGCAGCAGCACAGGCGTCGTAGTGGCCCTGCGGGACGGTGAGCGTCTGCTGCAGGTCGAGCGGCGCCTCGACCATGGTGGCGATGAGCCCGGACTCGACGTGCCACTCGATGTGGCAGTGGAACAGCCAGACGCCCGGGTTGTCGGCGCGGAAGCGCAGCACGATGTTGCCCTGCGGGGGCAGCACGAAGGTGTCCCTGCGCATCGGGACGGGCGAGAAGTCGGCCTCGGTGGCGTTGGAGTCGGCGAAGGCGCCCACGTCCTCGGCGGACCGCCACACCGCCTGGAAGGCGTGCCCGTGCAGGTGGAAGGGGTGCTTGCCCGTGTCGGCGTTGTCCACCACCAGCTGGACGACCTCGCCCTTCTGCAGGACGAAGCTGTGCGTGTGGCTGCCGTAGACGATGGCGTTGTTGGCCGTCTCGCCGGATGAGAGGGCCGTGTACAGTGTTGGGACCTTGGGGGCCTTGTATGTGATGTTGTTGAAGAAGGCGCTGGAATCATGTTAGTCTTGGGAGTTGACGGGCTGGGTGTGATCGAGCAGACTTACTAGTTGGCCCCGTCTCCGAGGTTGTCCATGATCACTTCCAGCTCGATCTGATGGTCTGGAGTGCCGAGGATTGTCTGGTTGTCGTACGGTACCAGAGTGTAGTCGTCAAATTCATTAAACTCATCCACCAATGCTGGTTCGGGCAGTGGCTTTGAACTATCATACGACAGCCAGCCGGTGACATTCCAGTTCAAGTCGCTTGGCAGGGTGTCGAAGAGGTCCTGAGAGGAGCGTTAGCTTCATATGGGACCTGGAAAAGCAGGTGGAGCAAGGAGAGACTCACAGTATCCATGCTTGCCACAAATGGGAAATTCGCGCTGGTGTCGTTCCTCGTCGTCAGCAGGAAGCTGCACCTCTGAGCAGCGGAGAGATATATCCTGTCCGCCACCGCAGGCTGCGTGTAGACGCCGTCGACTTCCACAATGGATATGTTGTGGCCCTCGAACCAGACGTACTGCCCTGCAAAGGCCCCCATGTTGACCATGCGGAAGAGGTACGTCTTGCCCGGCTCGACTGAGACGGTGAGGTTCTGTGTCTCGTTGAAGAGGGCGTTCTTGGGGACTGGCTCCGCACCGGTAGGGTTGTCCTTGCTGATGAAACCCTCGATCAAACCGGGCATCTCGTCGTGGTACCAGTCGGAGACAGTCAGGACGAGTTCCTCGTCGTACTGCCCGTTGAACGGAGAGTCCGGGTCGTGGATGATCAGTGGGCCACGCAGGCCATCGGGGTACTGGCCTCTCACGTGGGAGTGGTACCAATACGTACCCGGTTGGTTGATTGTGAAATTGTAGGTGAACCTGGAGCCCGGTTGTATTGGGCATTGTGTCACACCTACGGGACCGTCCATGTGTGTTGTGCCATTCCTGTGGGAGGGTTTGTAGTCAGCACGGCACTCGGTGATGTGCAGGTTTCTCGAAATTGCGGGATTTGTCCTACATGTAGAGCCCATGGAAGTGCAACGACGTTGTCTGGTTCCCCAGCGAGTTCAGGACATTGACGACAACCTGATCACCGACATTTGCTGTGATCGGGGGGATTGGCCACTTTCCGTTGATGCCAATCGTGGGACGGTCAAAGGCGCCATCGGGGTTTGCGGTAACCCACCCGACTTCGAAGTCGTATGTGACGGTAGCTGCTTGTACCACAGCGAAGAAGGAGAAGAGTGCCAGTAGAAGCACACGTGAAGGAGTTGAGAAAGCCATGCTGCTGGCCAATACAAATCTGAAAGCCCTAATCCAGGTTCTGGACAGCACAGCACATCTCAGGAAAAGAAGAGGCTGAGATGGATGCGGGGCAGGCCAGGCTTGGAATTACTGGTGTTGTTTGTATACGAAAGTGTACCCAGCTGCAGCCCAAGGATGTAATGGAGAGGGCGAAGAGGCAGAAGTCAGCTCGCACAAAACCGAGGGACACGGGTGCAGGAGGCGGGCAGCCAGATGCAGCAGGGGGCTTGTAACGGGGCTCTAGGAGCTGAGATTATCTTATCAATCAAAATCAGAAATAGTCATGGTCAGGCCCGGGAGTGATGGTGTGGTCTATAGTAGTAGTGCGAAGTATTTTCGTGTAGGACCAGAGTCTCAAAACAGGTTAGGATTCCCGATTCACGCACGCCGATGGTCGCTCATCCACAAGGAGCCCAGGCAGAGAACGCAAAGGGCGGGCCAGAAAAACGAGCGAACAGATGGCCAAGGGTGGTGAAGCCAAGGGGCATGTCCGTCAACGAGGGAAGGTTTAAGCGCATGGGGGCCCAGATGCGACGGTGACCCACTGGTGGTGGTGGCAGAGGGGCCGACGGGGCTGCCAGAACAGGCTGGAGCCCACAGAGACTGCTGCATGGAGCGAAGCTTGTCGCCCATTCCATGAGCTTGTTTGACTAGCCATCTTGGCTGGGGTGGGTTCCGCTGTGACTTGCTTTTTTTGCTGCTCGACGAGGTCTGACCTCGTCGCCGAAGGTGGCACGCCAGCCTGTGTTATCAGTGCTTGGGCATCAGCTCGATGCATCAGCAGGTTTGAAGCGGCGAGGACGTGCCAAAAGGGGGGTGTGAGGCTACTGGCAATGGCGGCCTGAGGAATGCTGGCTACCTGCTAGCCGCTGTTCCAGGCCGAATGGAAACCGGACGATGCGGTGTCTGGCTCGGTGGGGGGACGGATCAGATAAGATTCGGCAGGGAGGTGTTTTGAATCTGATCTGATAAGGCGGCTGGGAGGACCCTGCTCCGCGCATGGGACTCAAAACAAGTGTCGGGGCTAGAAGATTAACGGCGCAGAGTTTTATTGTTATTAGCCAGCCCATGAAGATCATGGCACGTGCTGCGGGGTCGGCTTCTGCTTCTGGTTTGCATCATACGATTTATACACACCCAGTCCTGCTGCCAATGACTCTGTCGCAGTGCAATGGATGCTGCCCCTGATGCCGATGCTCCTTTCCCAGTTCGTGCACCGCTGTTTGGGTATCATGTCCCTTGAGTGCCACCTGCCCTGGGTTTAAGGATCCTGATCTGAAAATTAAGCTTTTGACGGGCCAGCCTACAGGCTAACAAAGTGCTTAGAGAGTGGGGAGCAGGGGTGCTAGCGGGTCCCTCTGCTGCTCCTCTTACACGCCATTGGGCCGGCGTTCACGACCGGCGAACAAGGCGACCACTTGGGCAGTAGACTGATACCTTGTGCTTTCTTTGTCATGCTTTGCCCACCACACAGTCGCCCCCTGTTCGACGGACGGTTCACAGCGAAAGCGAGACTCCCCCACCCACCACTACCACCGTGCCGTAACACCCTGCAGGTCGGTAATGGTGTGCATGTCCTGATTCGTCCAATGTCACAAACCTGCAGGGCACACATTACCGGCGAGGTCAACCTGGTCCAGCATGCATGCATCTGCTCACTTTGGTGAACCCGAATCCCTGGACAGCCTACTTTTAGGAAACATCCCCCCACCGCCCGTCTCACACAACGATTATCTGATAAGATTTATCAGAAGTTGCCCGCCGTGGACAAGAGCAACCCACTGCTTAGACTAGCTGGACCCCTTCCTGGCGCCCGGCCTCACAACGACTGTGCCCGTGTAATGGTGTCTTGTCTGGCATCCTCGTCCCCGTTGCTGCTCCTCTCTCGTGTCTTCCTGTCCCAACCCAGAAACCTGCAAACCAACAGCCAACATGGCTCCCCAAGTCTTCGCCGTCCCCGTCTTCCTCGTCGTCTTCCGTGAGACCCTCGAGACCGTCATCATCGTCTCGGTGCTCCTCGCGTGGCTCAAACAGACCCTCGACGGCCCTGAGCGAGATGCCAAGGTCTACAAGAAGCTCCGGCGCCAGGTGAGCCCAAATCACGGCAACACGCGCACAAGGCGTGCACGATGGGTGGTCTCTAACTCCGCCTCTTGTAAATAGGTCTGGGCAGGTACCGGGCTCGGTTTCTTCATCTGCCTGGTGGTGGCAGCCGCCGTCATCGGCACCTTCTACACCGTCGGCGTCAACAACTGGGAGACCAGCGAGCTGTACTACGAGGGCGCTTTCGCACTGTTCGCCGCCATCATCATCACCGTCGTCGGCGCCGCACTCCTGCGCATCTCCAAGATGCAGGAGAAGTGGCGCGTCAAGCTGGCCGCCGCCCTCGAGGGGCCCGTGGTCAAGACGGGCACCCGCTTCGGCTGGCTCAAGAACTTCTCCGAGAAGTACGCCCTGTTCATCCTCCCCTTCATCACCGTCTTGCGTGAGGGCATCGAGGCCATCATCTTCGTGGCTGGTGTGTCGTTCTCTGCGCCGGCCACCGCCTTCCCGTTGCCTGCTGTGGTTGGGTTGCTGGTAGGTATTCTTGTAGGGTATATTCTGTACAAGTAAGTCAAGCTTGCTCTCTTTTCTCTTGAGTGATCATCCAACTGATAACCTCCCCGCAGGTCCGGATCTTCGGCCAAGATGCAACTCTTCCTCGTGGTCTCGACCTGCTTGCTGTATCTTGTCGCAGCTGGCCTGTTCTCGCGAGCCGTTGGTTACTTTGAACAACAGGAGTGGTAAGTAATCCAAGCACGCTATCTTCCTGCCCACGGACTCAACTGGTATCAAATACCTCCAGGATACGGGGACGATATCACTAACATCGAACCAGGAACAACATTGTCGGGGGTGATGCAGCTGAACTCGGAACCGGCCCTGGCTCTTATGACGTCGACAAGGCCGTATGGCATGTTAATGTAAGTATCCATCCCACTCGCATGCTTCTCAGCAGCTTCGGGATCTGACCAAAATTACAGTGCTGCAGCCCCGAGTTCAACGGAGGAGGAGGCTGGGGTATTTTCAACGCCATCCTGGGCTGGAACAACACCGGCACATACGGCTCCGTCATCGCCTACAACGTTTACTGGATCTTTGTCATCGCCAGCTTCATCGTGATGAGGTTCAAGGAGGTCAAGGGCCACTGGCCCTTCATGAAGCCAAAGCACGTCTCCTCGGAGACGAGCAGTGAGTCTGGCGTCAACGGGGGAGCGGCGAATGTTCAGGGAGGCAAGAGAGCCGAGACCGAGGAGAAGTCTGTGGCAGCGTCATAGGCGGACAAAGTCGGCCAGATCGGATGGTTCTGAGGCGCACGATGAGAGCATATCGAGGACTACAGCATGGGATAGGTGAGGACAATGTATTGTGGAATTCGGGGCAGGAGGAAACCTGATTCGAATGTCTCTGGGGAATATAGTGCACTTTAAAATATAGCCAGAAAAGAACACTCGTTGTGATGGTAATCACACAATTTATAACTCAGGGTAGAGCGGCTCCGTTGTTGGTAACACCGTCTCTTTTACTTTGTGTGCCAAATGAACTACGGATCACCTGGACTGGAAAGACTGAGCCCCCCGTCGCAATATGCCTGGATGATTGATGATGATCAAATGAAAACTTTAATTGCAACCCGACAGCTTTGCTTATCTCATATATTTGACCTTAGTCAAGGAGGCTTGGCTACAATCAGAGATTTGGGATATACCAAATGCCAATTGCAAATGGCTGGTGTGCTTCATTCAGTCTTCCCTCACCCATTCCCGCTTATGAACATTCTCAGGTGTGACGGCGCGATCAATGTCGATACGAACGACGGTCCACCACTTGACACCTTCATTCTGAACTGGTGAATACTTCCTTGCCACGGATGCAAGACCTCGCGACACCACAAGGCCGAGAAGACACGGCGAGGTGACAAGATGAGAAGAGAAAGCAAATTCATATCACAATGGTATCTCTCTATATGCTCTGCTCTGGTGCCGCAGGTACATCAATCGCTCTAGATCGCAGCCAACCGGCCCTGCAGGCCATCCCACTCCCTCGAGCCCACAATGCGCACGTCGTGGACCCCGCCGCCGCCAGGCGCCACCTTCCCCTGGCCGTCGGGCAGGCGGATGTGCAGCCTCGCGGCGGCCGCGTTCCTCGCCTTCCTGATGGACACCCCGTCCTTGTCCCGGCGCTGCTGCGAGTGCTGCTGCTGGCCGGACAGGACCTGGCCCTTGCGCGCCACGCTGTCGCGCCAGCTCTGCCAGGCCGCGAGGTCCTCCATCTGCCTGGCGGCGTGGTACTGCGGCGTGCTCTTCGCGCTCTTCCACGCTAGCTTGTCCGCCGGCAGCTTGCCCAGATCGTACACCTTGGCCTCGGTGGCCATCCGGACCAGTTCGCCCAGCACGTCCCTGCCCTCCGCCACCACCAGCTTCCTGCGCTGCTCGTGCACCGGTGCCGGCCTCTTCACCGGCTCGGACAGCCAGTCGTGCCCGCCCTGCTCCGTCAGCCTCGCCCGCCTGTTGTCCTCCCGGAGGTACCTCACCGCCGACTGCAGGCTGGTGATCTCCTCCTTGAGCGTGTCCATCTCGCGCGCAGTCGCGACCGCCATCTCCTTGCCCGCCTTCGTGCCCGCCGCTGCCTCGCTGAACGCGCGCGAGTCGCCCGCGATCTTCTTCCACTTGTCCCTGTCTGCCTCGAGCGTCTTCAGCTCGCGGTCCTGCTTCTCAATGTCCTCCTTCAGCGATGCGACGTTGCCACCTGACTTCTCGATCTGGAGCTCCAGGTCCGTGATCCTGTTCGCCTTGGCGGTCGCGTCGCGCATGCGCGACTCCAGGGTCTCGATCTTGAGCGTCGCCGTGCTGAGGCTCTCCTCGCGCTGCGCGATGGCGCGGCGGGCCTCGTTGTATTCCTCCTTGAGGTGTCGGAGTTCCTCTTCGGCGTCGACAGGGACGGTTTTAACCGCTCGAAGTTCCTGAGAGCGTAGGATCCAGGGCGCCGGACTACGCTCGAACTCCTGGGTATGTGTGAAGTCCGATGCAAGCTGTGAGAGGTCGCTGATCTCGCTGGTGAGTGTGCGGAGTTTGTTCAGGTATGTCGCGAAGAGATCGGACTCGTCCGAGCTTGCCACCGCAAAGACGGTCTTTCGCACGCGGTCCTGCACCTCGATCCATGTATACGGCTCTGTTCGGCCCTCCTCGTGCAACAGTTGATGAAGGTCTAGTCCAATGCGGCGGGCAAGTTCTGCGATTTCTTGTGACACCTCTTCACATCGCTGGAAGACTTCCTGAGTCTCATGCGGCAGCGCGAGGGACCGCAGCCTCAAGTCCTCAAGCGCCTTAACAGTCCTACCCGAAATGACCTTGGTGCTGCGAGTCTGTGTGATGACAGCATCTGCCTTCCTGATGAAATATTGCGCAACTTCATCCTCCTCGCTCACCGAAGGAATAATGCGCTGCACCATAGTTTGCAGCGTGGTAAAGGTAGTAGCAGCGGATTCGAGGTGGCTCTGCATCATCAACGTCTTCATGTACACATCGTCTGCAAAGCTCTCAAGGTCGCTCGAGATGTGGACCTCTCCGAGATGCGTCATGAGGGCAATGGTGCGTTGCAGCTCGCTTGCACATTGCTTCTCCTTCAGCTCGTCCTTCTTCAGGCCCTCGATCCATTGATTCAGGGCTCTCTCCACAGGCTCAAGCTCATACAGTGCACCCGCATACTTGGCAAACTGCTCAAGCGAGCAGTGACTGATGGAGTTGACGAACCTCTCGCACATCGACGACACCCACGTGAGCTTGTCCATCGCATCGCAGCCAGACAGAACATCGTCCTCGTGACCAGGGTGCGCATGGCCCTTGACTCTCTCCTGGATAAACTGGTGCAGCAAGTTCGCCTTGAACGCTAGCCTCCTAAATCGCAGAAGGGCCAGGACAGAGTCGCGATCACTCTGGTAGCTGTCTGGCAAGAACATCTTCACGATCTCCAGATGTTGCTCTGCTTCTTGGGCCTCCAAGCGCCGCAGCTCGAGGTCAATTGTCTTTGCTTGTGCCTTCTCGGCGGAGATTTGCAGCCTCATCGTCAGGTCCTCCATGGCTCTCGATCGGCTGTTTAGCTTCTCTGACTCCGTATCCGACACAGCTTGCGATGCCTTCATGTCTTGCAGGTCGCTCTGCAGATTGGTAACGAGCTCACGGAACCTGGAGAGGGTGTACTCCATATCCTCCATCATGGTCTCCTGTTCCGCAGCGCGTCTCGCCTGCTCTGTGATGACGCTGTCTTTGAAGTCGATCTCCTCTTGTAGTTCCTTCTCATTCTGAACATGATTGATCTCAAGCTCGTCATTAACTTCCTTGAGGTTTTCGAGGTCGTCGATAATGGCCTTGAGTTCTTCAAGCTGCTCGGCCTGACTCATGTTGCGCTCCGTAAGATCCTCAATCATGTCTTCAGCGCCAAGGGCCGTGTCAAGCTGTTGCCGAAGATCCTCGACCATCGCCTCAGCTTGCGCGAGTTTGCCCTTGGCGGCCTCATGCTGCTCTTTAACAGTGGCGAGTTCCGTGACGTCCTCTTCAAGGCTCTTGATTTGGTCCCGAAACTCTTCCTCCTGCTGCTGCGTGATATCCCGCAGACGGATGAGCGCATCGCGTAATCGCTCATTGTTCCTCTCCATCTGTATCCAGTTCGTGCTAGCCTTCTCTTCCGGTGACATGCCTTTGGTGTACTCGGAGTTTTCCTCTTTCAGGATATCGAGTTCGAGTTCGAGCTCCTCGGCCTTTTCTTTCAACGCCTCAACTTCGGCCTTCAGCACCTCAGCAGTCTCCTCGGCCATCTCACGATCCAGGGTCGCCAGCTCTAGCGTCGTCTCATGCTCAGCCTGCATAGTCTCGACCGAGTTCAGCCTTTCTTCTGCTTCCTTGAGCATCTTCCTCAGTTCCGTATTTTCCTGCTGCTGTGGCGCATACTTGGCCTGAAGCTTCTGTATGATCCCTTCAAACTTGTCCCGTTCGCCCTGGACCTTGTCCATAATCTTGAGCTTGTCTCGATCTTCCATGCGTTTCCTTTCCATGACCCTCAGCTTTGCCTTCAAGTCTTCAATCTCCCGGTTGGAGGCCTGAAGAGCCTGTGTCGTGGGCCTCGACACCTTTCTTGAAGGGTCAGTCTCTGCTGGGCCACTGAGATTCTCTAGTGCTGGGTTCCTCGGCTGTGACGGGGAGTCGTCATCGCTGCTAGCCCTCTGTGACGCGGCACCCCTGTCGATAGAGCTTCGCTTTTCCGCGCCGGACTGCGAGCCCGGAGAGCCTCGTTTTGAAGCCTCGGGCCGGGCTTTGCCTGTGGTCAGAGATAGCCGGCTGCTCGCAGTCCTTGCTGTTGTGGTGGGCCGGGAGGCTCCTGCAGACGAGACTGATGCTTGGCGGCCTACTCGGGATGCGGGAACAGCGGGAGGGCCCATAGATGACCTCGTCGTAGCTGAGGCAGCTCGTGCTTTGGTAGTCGTAGTCCCTCGTGCATTCGCAGGGGTCCCGGTGCGGGAGGTGGCCGCGCTTGACGAGGCGGTTCCGAGCTGCTTTGTAGGAGACTTCGTAGGCGACTAAAGTGTTATTCGACATCAGCATTGAAAGAGGCAATAGGACACAATAGGCTGGGAACAGGATCCTGACTCTTGCAATGCTAGAAGGGCGTGACGTCCTCGGACCCGGACTAGGGCTGGGGGCATTCAGGCTCTTCCTCCTTCCTACGCCAGTATCAAGAGAGGTGCTCGCAGTCCTCGACCCCGAAGTGAACATGCTGCTCGGCCTCGAGGTGCTCGTCTTCCTTGTGGCTGTTGGGGCAGGCTTTGGTTTCGGCGGGGGCTGGGCAATAACAGCGACGGCGGCGGGCCGCACGAACATGCCGTTGCCCATGTCACAGTCGAAGTACCGCTCGCCCTGGACGCTGCCATCGTTCTTGCCCGAGCCGTCGTCCAGCTCGACGCCTACCCAGACGCCGGGCGCGAAGGTCGTCTCGCCGACGAAGCGGACGACGGCACTGCGGCCATCGGCCAGGCGGATGACCTGCCCTGGTACCAGCTCTGTCATTTTGACCAGAAGGCAGTGCTCGTCGTGAGTTGTTTATCGTCGGATGAGCATTTCGCGGAGAGGGCGCTGTCGTTGTCGTCGTTGGTGTCGTGGTCGTGGCGCTGACATAGAGCTGTTTACTTGTCGCGTCCCCTGACCGACGCGGCTGTTGGCTTCCTTGCTGCTCACTGGGCACTTAGAAGCGGCAGGGACAATGCAGGGCGACGCCCTAGCTGCGGGAGCTACTGTGTTAGTGCCCTTTGGTTTCATGACGGGTAGCTACGGGGGTTAGACCCCTGGCGCACTAACACGAGCCGCGAGTTCTCGCAACATTCCACGGCCGCCCTTTGATGCCTAGATGCAGTGCGATTCGATTCCAAATTGCTGCTGGATTTGAACACTATTATCTTTCAGCTTGCATAGCTACATTAAGAAAAGAGAGTTTAAGTACAATCATAGCTTGTTCACGTGGGTGGGGTGACAGACCACCGCCTGTCACACATCACCATCGTCGTCAGCATCAGTCCTGCCCATGTTCCCTATGCCCTGTCCCTTCACTCGTCTCCAAAGGAGTAGCCGTCTCTAAAACTACCCGCTCTGACCCACTCCATCAGCTCAAATGCCAGCCTTCTCTCTGTCTTCTCGTCAACCGTCCGCTTCTCGGCGTCGACCCTCACAATCATGATCCCAGGGGCTCGGTACTCAACCGCACTGGAACCGCTCCTAGCCAACTCATCTGACGTCGAAGCTCGGATGTACACCACCAGGTCTGGCCCCACGATCCCTCTCCACAGCGTCGCCATCCACTGCCAGTGATCCACCGGCGAGTAGGGGTCCGTGATGGCGACGGTGGATGCGAACTTGTCCGACAGTGTAAGGCTGAAGCCATCAGGTATGAGTGCAACTGGGAGGAGGGGGTTTGAAGACGAAGCCGGGGCAGATTGCTTGGTCGTGATATGCTTGATGATCTCGGCTGACTTGGAATGCCACTCCATGATGGTCTGCAGGTAGTTGAACGTCCCCGTCGCGTGTGAGCTCGAATTGACACTGCCACTGGCATCTTTTCTGGTGGTGGCGCTGCTCGCACTGCCGCTTCGGCTTTCGTTGTTGTCCTTGTCCTTGTCGCGCGTATCACTCATCTCTGCATCCTCCCCGTCGCCCTCACCCTTCTTTCCAGGGCTACGAGCGCCGGGCACGTCATTCTGTTTCGCTGAGGACGAGTCAGTCCAGATTTTGGTCTCGCACTCCCCCGACTGCCTCAATGCTTTCTCTATCACGGGCATAACCTCGCGCATCAGTGCCGCACTTGCCCCCTCAATAGCTATCACCGGTCCCCTCGTCCCGACAGAGGGACTTCCCGGTGCAGGTGGTCCGAGAGGGGGGCTGATCTTGCGCAAGACATCCAGCTTGTTCATGTACGGGATGCTCATGACCATGGCCTCGATGCCTCTCGCCTGGCTGTCCCTTGACAAACCCTGTTGGTTCATGATCCCCAGGCCGGTAGCTCCACCACCTGAGAGTGTTCGGGCGCCGCTTGCATCGGAGGCTTGTGTGGGCGACGTAGGGATCTGCAGGGGCGCCAGTGTCAGAGATTCGTCGTACGTGGAGTTGTTGCGCGATGTGTGGCCAGCTGAGGGCGGTGGAGCACCGGTGCTGAATTGTCGATTTGGGCGAGGAGGCGGAGCCATCATTGTCGTGTCTTGCTGCAAGCCACTCGGGCCTGTGGGCATGCGTGGACGAGGAAGGGGTACCATCGGGCCAGGGCCAAATGTGCTGCTTCCGGGCGTCCCGGCGTAGACACTGCTGCTGACGGAAGAGGCTCGCCGGGTACTTGAGCCGTGGGCGGCATAGTTGATCGGAGATGACATAGATTGTTGCATGTGTTGTGGGTGCTGCGAAACGGGCGCTGAGTGATCAGGTGAACGACCTCGATCGCCCACGCGTCGTCGCTTTGCCTCGGCCGGCGACATGACCTCATAGTCGTCGTGTTGCGTCCGTCTCTTTGACATGTGAGGAGGCAAGCCGTCATAGTTCTCCTCGATCGTCCGGAGCTGCTCTTGATGCTGTGGGTAGTACGCCACGCGGCGAGGATCTCCTCCATGCTGAGGAGGGCCCATGTCCATCAAGGGCCTGTGGTGCTGCTGCACTTGCTCAATCACCCGCGGGTTATTGGCAATGAATGGCTGCATTGCAGACGAGCCCAATGGGTGCCCGTGGAGGCCACCCGTCATGAATGGTGTCGAAGGCGTCCTGGGCGTGGCGATATATCGTCCCTGGCACTTTGGACACCGTCCTGGGTCCTCCCCCAATGCAGAAGCAGGTCTGGCCGATGGAACCCCTTTCCCGCCGCGGCGAGGTTGGTATTTGTACTGTGGATACTGGCGCTGGTGCCGGGCTTTTTCTTCCTCCGCGAGACGTTTCCAGTAGTTCTTGACTTCCTCAGTCTCCTCACGCCACAGCTCACCAATAATCTTTGAGATCTCTGGGTTCGCTAGGCCGGGATATTTGAGGACCACACCGGCTTGATGGTGTTGGCGGTAGAGGATGAAGGCTGTTCACAAGGAAACCAGAGATTGCTACACATCAGCCAATGAAGATTCTCAGGTCGTCACAGCAACTTGTGACTCAGAAGAACAAAGAAGATGAGGCCCGAGTTGCGTCTCAGGAACAGACGAAAGGGAACGGAAATATCAGCAACATCGGGAGGACAAAAACAGAACCCCCCGTGCAAGGGCCGGAGACACGATTATATATTAATGATAGAACATACCGTTGCGAGGTCTCGGAACTTTTGGTGGCGCTGGGCAGATGCATATGAGATCCGTCGCGGTAGCTGAAGGCGGAGGTGTGCCCACCAGCGCCGGGGAGTGGATGGAAAGGCCGTCAAGCCTGGGGTGGTTTGCCTCCTCAATGTTGATGGACTGTGCCCGTTTCCTGGTCAGTCGCCCAGGCACAGCAGGGAGCCCGTGGGTTTCCCTCGGAGGAGAACGAGACTGAGTAAATTGTTGTTGTTGTTGCTGCTGCTGCTGCTGCTCCTGTGGCTGCTGCTGCTGTTGGGATGATGGCTGCTGCCTCCCAAGACCGTTGCTGGATCTTGTAGACATGGCATGAGTGCTGCCGGTAGGTGAAGTGAGGGCATGAGGAGGAGTGAGTGGGTGAGAAGGGGAAGGGTCAGAGGAAGAGGCAGGATTGGTGGCTACCTCTGTCATTTTGCTGCAAAAGACCTGCTGGCTGGGTGGGCAAACGAGGTAGGAATTCGAACAGCTGGGAGGCAGCAGGAGACAAGTCAGACCGACTGGACAGAACCCAGGTTCAGGGGGCAAATGGGATTGTTCGGTGAGTTCTGTCGGTCAAGGCCCAGAGTCGGTCAGTGGTCGCTGCCCGTGAGGTGAGCGGTAACCGCCAGTCGAATCTCAGCAACGAGCAAGGCGAATGAAGGAGGCCTGGTCCAAGAAGGAAATGGGCTTCCGCAACTTCATGTTAGGGGCAAAAATGACCACCAAGGTCTTGTTGGATTGTCTGCTTTGTGAGATGCACCCCCTCTTCTCTTCACCAATTCATGGGCGACCTGACAATGACCAGGCTAGCTCTCTTTCCTCTCAATAGCCTTATGGCTGGCTTTCCTGGCTGCCATTATCAGGGTGGTGGTGATGATGGGGCAATCGGCTGGGCGCAATGGGTGGAAGTCTTTGTCTCGGGAGAGGAGCGGGAGACTACTGAGAGCGAAACGGCGCCAACAGCAACTTCTTTGTTCAGCGTTTGCGATTTCCGTTCGCAGTGACCCTCCCAGGCCACCCAGGCCACCCAGGCCGAAGTGATAGATTGCTCAGGACAAGACATCGGATTTTATGCTTTGCAACCGCGACAACGGCCACCAGAATGCACAGCGGTTGGTACGGCAGTCATGGGCCGCCTCTGGAATGTGAAGCTGGAAACAAAGACTATGTCAGCCGAAATACGGCAATCCGCACGCTTTTCCATTCTCTATCCACGTGATCTTACATTTGTGTTTTATCTCAGCGAGCAATGTGGATCCGAGTGAGAGGGTCTGCTGTCTCATCTAGACGGCAAACGGACGACCAGCCCGCACCCTGTCTCCGGACCAAACCAACGCGCACTCAGGACTCCCAACCGGCCTTTTCCCTTCATGACTATCCCATTTGTATCATCGCTGAACACCGATTCTTGTTGGAGAAATTAGAAATATGACGAGTCTGCGCACGACGCGTAACAGAAAAGGTCCGTGGACCAGATACATCAAATGCCCTCAAGGCAGATATCCCTTGCCTGTCTCACTGCTGAGCAGGGCTGCGCTGCGCTGGGCGTCGAGGAACAGGTCCTCGCATTCGGCAACATCCTGGACGTCAATCTGGGCGCGACCGTTCACTCGTGCGAGGATGCTTTGTCGTTGTTAGCTGAACAAGTGTCCCCTGCAGGTCTGGGGTCTGGCATTGGCCGCTCACCTTGCTGGCGTCAGAAGCTGCAGGCAGTACCGCAAGCTGATCCGCACCCCGTGTTCCGCAATCTTGTCAATGGCCGCGTCGGTAATTGAGACCCCCTCTGTGGAGCTTCGGATCCGTACAATCCGTCGGATCTCCTCTGCGTCGTAGGGTGTGGTGGGGATGATGAGGAGACGGGCCAAAAAGTCGGGAGGGATCCCGTGAGCCGCGACAATATCATCGGTACCACGGATCGTAGCCATGCCCCGATTTGACGCAAGCACGACGATTGGTGAGATTGGCGACTCCAGGGCCTTGTTGAGGTATGTGAAACACTCGACATCGAGCATGTGCGCCTAGGTTTAATTTGAGTCAGTGCCAGCTCGTATTGGCGCCGTCTGAGCAAACGAAGTTGGTTCGACTCACCTCGTCAATGAACAAGACGCCGGAGACCAGTTCCGCAACACCCTGGTCAATGTACTTGCTGACAACCTTGTTGATCTCCCCTCTCAGCTTGTCTGTAATCTCGGTCATCTTCGGCTTCATCAGCTGGCCCATCATTGACATGATGTCCTGGCCACCCTGTGGCCTCGCGTTTGCCACGTCGAGATCATGCAGTGTCACGTCTTGTACGATTTCTTTCTTCTTGTGCACCTCACCCTTGGGGATTGGGACGTATTCCTCAGCCTCCAGGTCAAACTCGGTCGCGTAGGCATCAGAGCGACCGACGCGTTTGCATGCACCAGTGTTGGCCTCAATGTAGACGACATCACCAACGGTGACCCGCTCCTTCTGTATCGCCTCGTAGATGCTTGGATCCAATCGCAGTTTCTTCTGGCCCTTTGCGCTCTTGAGGCCGATCAGAAGCGTGCTGATGGTCTTGCCATAGCCGCCCAGTGGGTTCTCCGCCTCTTCTGGTGTGAGCTCAGTGACCTCGCCCTCGTACACCTCTTTCGTTTCCCGGACCTTGAGACCAATGGCTCTTCGGAAGTTCTCCATGAGCACCTCCGTCTTCTTGACTTCCGACGAGTAGATTTCGCTGCCAACAATGGGGCAGAACGGTATCTTGGTTCCTAGCTCTTGGCTGATGGCAAGCGCAAGGGCTGTCTTGCCTGTGCCTGGGCCTCCCGCAAGCAACACGCCTCGGCCCGCCATCTTGTGGGCTTTGATGAGATCGACGACGACACCGCATGCCTACAAGTCGTATTATAACGTCAGTCGATGATTCCGATCTAGAAGGCATAGCCTTGTCGCATGTCTTACCTCGCGTGCTGTCTGCTGGCCCACGAATCCTGCAGCTTGCTTGTCGGCCGTGCCAGAAAGCGTCAGGCCCAGGCCTTTGATGTGGGTGTGCGCTGAGGTGCGATTGTCGCGACCCTGGTTTTTGACCTCGCTTATTTGAACCATCTTGCTCGCGAGATCTCTAGAATAGGTGGTGGTGGGAGGATGAGGTGGAGAGGTGCCCAGTGCCCAGTAGAGAGAGAGGACTGGAAGCGGGATGGGTCTGTTTGTGATGTTGGCGATGCAGAAAGCAGAAGGCTGGCAAGGCTGGCAGGGTGGGAGTCTGAGGGTGGATGTCCTCTCTGTTACGCGCTGGGGCAGTAAGAGCTAGGAGCTTGCAGAAGCCTACCCAAATTTTGGGACGATCTACCAGGTACGCGACGTGTGGGCACGGACCGCAGGGAGACACGAGCTTTCTACCAGCTTGCATGGTCATCCCAGCGCCTGATGTACATCCCATTATTAGTCGAACTTGGAATAATTTGACCTCGTAAATAAATTGGCCGGTATGTTTACAAAGGACCAGAATATTTACGTCTAAGGAACATATGTGTTCCTGTCGTGAGACTCACCATGAGTACAAGGACCACGCTGTAGTCAAAATCGTCGTCAGCGCCACAACACGAAGTTCATGAATTGGGATCGAAGAATCCGGTTGGCCAGCTTCTCAAACTCGGCGGGAGCGTTGCATGGAGAATGCTTGACCACCGTGGTAACTTTCTTCAAGAAAGAGCAGATCCGCTCCCAGCCGAACCTGTCCTCCAGCGAGAAGCACACCAGCTTATCCCATGGTGCCTGCCTTTTTATGGAGGCGGTCCTGAGTCGGTTCGACATCAGTAGTTAGGACTGAGAGCAACAAAACAAAGCAGACACTCTGTGGTTCTCACAGCTCATGAAAATCTTCTCAGCCTCATCCGGTATGTTCCCTTATCATTCCATGCACGTAAGAGGGGTGAATCACTTTGATCAGAGAATGTGACGCCGACCCCCCATTGATTCGGACCAACGCCCAAGCCTCAAGTCATCGCAATAATGCGCTCTAACCTAGCAGGTGTTGCCATGTATGCCGTAACCTAGCCACACGCAGCAAAGGCCCTCCTCCCTTTTGTCCATTGGCGAAGCAAGCCACACCCCGTCCAAAGCACACTTGGCCCTGAATGGAGCCGGGAGTTGGAAGGTCACAAACAAGCCGGTGCCCCAATGATCGCACCCCCAGTGGTCGACGCCTCCGCATTGGCCGCGGATGTTGTCGAGCACTCCTTGCCCACAGGGTTTCATTTCTTGGCCCCAGCCGTCTAGGTAGATTGCATAGTAGCCAGCGAGACCCAAGGAGGCCGAGGTGATGCAGAGCGATTGGCGGCCTTTGGACCAGCGCTTAGCAGGGGCCACGGTGCCGTTCGCATCAGTGTTGTTGGCGGTAATGCTGTTGACATCGTCATCCAAGATATTCCAGAACTGCCCGGTAGGGCTCAGGTCAAAGTTTGGTGGGGCGGGACAGTTGGTTGCGCTGGCCGCGATCGTCACAGTCGTGGTATTTGCAGTAAGCTGATGGACCTCGCCATCTCCACTGGGGCGGTCAGCGATCATGTTGGCGACGAGGGAAGCTGCAGCTGAAACGTCGGCGGCGGTGGCCAAGGCATTGGCCACAGAGAGTGGAGTAGCTTCTCCAGCACAGCTGCCCATGCAGATTGACTCCGTCAAGGTGACAGTGACGGCGGTAGAGGTGATAGTGTCTGGCAACTCGGTCGCTATGACCATCATAGCGATGGCCAAGGAGAGGAGGACGTTGATGGTTGTGACTTCCATGTTTTTCTCGCTGTGGATGATGGATTGCTTCGTGTTGCCGGTATGAAGAAAGTCTGTCTCTACAAGTGGTCTGAATTGTGGGCAGAGAGGTTCTTCAAAGGACTGTGGAAGGCAACTTTGGGTTGGAAAAGTGTGCGATGTGCGATCTGAGTCCAGAAGGAAGCCTAGAAGGCACCCTTTTGAAAGAGGGTCCGTTGGTAGGCAACGCCCGCCTCAGCCACCCTCCCTCTCTCAATGTAATTGCCGTACCCATCACTACAAGTGTTGGGCTCATCAGAAGAAGAGATCTGACTATCCTCATTTCTTCTGATTCCTTCATCCCGATTACTTGAACACATGGTTCTGAGCAGCGATTCTGCAACGCCGAGAAGCGCATTTTGATCTGGAATCCCAGAAAAGTGCACCTAACAATTCTTCGCTTCTGGAAGGACAATTGGGGTCTGAAAAGTGGATGAAAGGATGTTTGCTTTCGAAGTGGGTGTATTGCCAGAATCCCACCACCCAAGGGGTCCCAGAGAGCTCTTGATATGTGTGTGTATGTGTGTGTGGTCTGTACATGACCCCCATTCACCACCACAAGTGCCCGGCTCTCCCACACTCACCTCCTCCCACCCTACTGCTCCGTTACACAGTGTTATAGCTGGAGTGTTGATATCAATCTGTATTTCTGCCATACATACCTAGGTATAGCTTGGACTTCTTGTTTAATGGAACGTATTATAAAACTTGTACTATTCACATCTTTATAGATTACTATCTTCTTGCAGTGAGTTGACCTCAAGCAGCATTAAGCCTATGTAATCCCAATCTCACCACTTTTTTCTATCCCCTTCTTTCCTCTCACGTATATAGAACAGTTATTTCGATACCGTTAGTGCTATTGCTAACAAGCAAAGGAGTGCAAAATACCCACCGTATTGTACCTTTGCTGTTAGCTACAGTGAACTGTGGGGCCTTGGCGATGACAACCCAGGTAAAGTAGACCACACGTAGATTACACAAGCAGTGTCAACTCGCAATCCTTCTCAAGTCACACCCCTGAGTGTTGAGCGAACTTGTCCAGTTACGGAGACCTCAGTCAATGCTCATACTTTACCTACGATTCACACTTTGCTAATTTTCCTAAGTAACCCGTGTCTGATTTCTCTGGTTCTTGATCTACTTGCTATTCAGTGATTACGAAGAATCTGCATCTGGACCGACCCTTGCGCTTGTTCTGTCTCCATCACACCCGTGTCTTGGGCTCTTGTTCCAACAGAATTCTCTACGTCTCCTCCAGCTTCGCTATGCGTGTTCCCAGGCTTGGGCATTGCGACCACCCACACAGCACTTCCAACTATCAGGGCACATCCAAGAAGACTTGACCAGTGCATAGTCTGTCCAAGAAAGAAGCGGTCGAACCCAGCAGTCCACAGCATGCCCGTGTAGACCATAGCTGGCGCTTTTTGTGACCTTGTCTCGCTGCTCAGGCCTGCTGTCAGGAACCACTGGGCCAGGAAGCCGCAAATAGTGATCATGGACACCAGAAACCACTGCCTTGGGTCATGCGGAAGCCCAAATCGCACATGAGGCTGGTCGAATCCCACCAGAGGAGCGATGGCGAGTGCCGTTGCGCTGATCAAAGTGCAGCACGTGGCAAAGAAGTTGGTCGTCGTCAGCACCTGGCACCTGTCACCAATGGCCCTGATAGCGATAAATGCTCCAGCACCACCAAAAGCGCTCAGCAGTGCAAACAATGTTCCCGTCAAGCGATGGGCTGCGTTCTCGTTGTCTTCCACAAAATATTGTGTAGTTGTGGGCCCGCCGTCTGCCACGCCTGGAGCTGGCGACACGATGTCATGGGCCGGCGATGAAGGACTACTCGGCGACGTGTTACCGAACAGAAAGGAAGGCCTAGCAATGAAGACGACACCTGCCAAAGCTACCAGGGATGCCAGTTGTTCCTTGCGAGTGTAAGGCTGGCGGAGAAAAATGGCGGAGTAAAACCCCACGATTGATGGCGTCAAGAAGGTTATCACCGATGCGTCAGCGAGACTGAGGAACTTTATCGCGGTCCATATACCGACGATTCCAAAGAAGCCTGAGATTCCTCTGAAGAGCAATAGCCCTCTCACTTCCTTGGGTCCCAGTAGAGAATCAGGTTTCCCTTCCCACCACAATACCGACGTACACCATATAGTTGTTACCGCCATTCGGATAAAAAGGATTTGGAATGCATTCATGCCATTGTCACCAAGCTCGAGGAGTTTGGTGAAAAGAGCCATGGCCGAGCTGAACACGGATGATGTCACCACTAACATGCAGCTGCGGTTCGTCTCCCAGAATTGCTTTATTTTCGAAGGCACCGTTGTATTCTTTGGGGTTGCCCCGAGATATAGAGCCGGTGGTCTGTCACTCTGAGGAGAAGTGGTCGAGGATTGCCATGGACCGATCGGTTTCAGGAGCTGGGGTGCATCTTGACTTCTTATTTCGATTCCTTTATCCAAGTCAGACGTCAGAGGAACGAGGTCTCCTGCAGGACTGGAAGACTGATGGAAGCCATCGGGGCCGAGAAGTGTGGTCTCCTCCTCTCCTTCGTAATGCTGCTCCTGCACAACTGGGCTCCGGGATGACGAGCCGTCCATAGTTTCTTTGGGGTCGAGAGTACAGGTCAGTGCTGTGTTTCCGGTGCAGGCGCACACCTTGAGATATGCGTCTCAAGTTGTGTGATGGATTAAATAAAGAAGAAGGCAGACTGATGGTTGGGCTCTGATGATAGGACTCGATGAGGACTTGGAGTGACTTTGCGGATTCTGCGAGTATCCGCAGGCCGGCATCGTTCTAGCAGAAGATGTTGAGGTTGAAGCAGGGACTATACAATGCGAGGGAACAGTCGAAGGCACATAAGAAAGTGGGTATTGTCGACTTATACCCATTGCATCGATGACATGACCAATCACCCCCGCGGTCGACTGTGTGCCTGGGTCAACGCTAATTGCCATGGGCCGGGCAAAGGACCAGCTCAAACGTAGTCGAACACTCATATTCCCAGGAACTGGTGTGATCACAGCCACGAGTGCAGGCAACATGCCCCTTTCAGCCATTTGACTACACTCGCCCCCAACCTCGCAGACATGTGGACACGCACCCACTCCTCTTCGCCAATCTCGAGCCAACAGGCAACGAGTCCTCAAAGTCTGTTTCCCAGACCGGAGCTTCAGCAGATGCCAGCCTGCATCGACCCGAGGTGACGGAGCCAGTCGGCAGCTCTGTGCTCAGGAACTACTGCAGGCCAAGGGCAAGACTGACTTGGGCACGGCGGCTCGCGGCAAGCTGCCCGGCTCAGTGCGCCCTTCAGGGCATGTCTTTGCCGGGCTGGTGTTCCCGAGCCGGTCTAGTCGACCGAAATCGGGAGGCTCCCGGATGATCGGCGGTGCTTCTAGCCGCTGCTAAGCCTGGACGGATTGCTCGTCATTAGGGCGGGTTGATGAGGCAATACAGGCTGCTGAAACGGGTTGTTGCTCCATCGTATATACCTAGGTAGTATGGATGTAAGAGAAAACGGGGAGACAGTCCTGCGTGCTGAAGCCTCACAGTGATGCATGTTCTGGCATACGCTGGCGATGACGGTACTTGGTCCGGCGGCAGCAGTTGATTGAATATTCGTCTCAGCGGCGAGACTGGGCCTAAGCTACTGGCATGGGGGATTTCATTGTCACCGGTCACTATCGCGCGCAAGGAGTGGTCGAAGCACCGACTTCCGTGGACAATTATAATGTTGGCTTGCGATGCCGCCTTTTATAAATTGTCTCCGTCGTGTTCGCCGAAAATGGGGAACAATAGGAGATGCCTAGTAATAGCGCCGACACGTCGGTCTATTTTGGAGCCTCCATACATTTGAAACCCTCAGACCAGGTAGTAAGAAGGTAAACTTGTGTGCTTCTGTTATCTCATGCACTGCAGAGCTCTGCAGTATGTCTTGAGAAAGGACCGTGCGTATGTCCGTTCAGCTTTCAGTGTTTGGGCCAACGGCTGTCCTCGTGGCCCGTGTTCGACTGGTTCACGAGGACCAAGCTGTCACTCAACAAAGACGGGGTAGAACACCACAATACTGGGAGGTCGAAAAAGAAAAGTATTCGTCTGGGCATGTTAAGGACTCTTCTTCAAGCCAAAGCTATCAGATTTACATTCTCTCTTGAATCCCGAGGTTCAGATTCCCCATAGTTAGGTAGAGTCTGCCGTAAACGTACTCCGAGTCGCTCTGCTTAGTCATTCGGTTAGCGCCATCCCTGCTGCCCAGCAGAGCCAATTTTAGCAAGTGGCTGACGATGTTGGAAGCTCCATCCGTCCACCCAAGTCCAAGTCGCTGACGACAACCAAAAGAGAGCTCGTCGTGAGCTACACCAACACCATCACCATGGCTCCAACACGCGACACCCCGTTCCGCTCTGCGGAAATGAGCATGGTGCAGCTGTATATTTCCAATGAAATCGGAAGAGAGGTCGTCAACGCCCTTGGCGAGCTGGGCCTGGTCCAGTTCCGAGACGTGAGTCCAGTCCTGCCTTCGCAACTCGGCCGCCACAGCCCCAGCCGTGGCACCCGCGACTAACCTGCCTCGGTATGCAGTTGAACGGCGAGCTCAGCGCCTTCCAGCGAGCATTCACCCAAGAGATCCGACGACTCGATAACGTTGAACGCCAACTCCGATACTTCTATGCACAGATGGAAAAGACCGGAATCCCCCTGAGGAAGTTGGACCTCGACCTGGAAACCCTTGCCGCCCCAACCACAACTGAGATTGATGAGCTCGCTGAGCGAAGCCAGGGCCTGGAGAACCGCATCTTCCAGCTCAACGACAGCTACGAGACCCTCAAGAAACGGGAGGTCGAGCTGACGGAATGGCGTTGGGTCCTGCGCGAGGCCGGCGGCTTCTTCGACCGGGCCCATGGCAATGTCGAAGAGATCAGAGCCTCAACCGACGAGGACGATGCCCCTCTCCTGCAAGACGTCGAGCAGAATAACTCCGCTCTTGACGCCGAGCGGTCCTTTTCCGGCTTGAACATCGGCTTCGTTGCTGGTGTCATCTCCAGGGATCGGGTTGCGGCTTTCGAGCGGATCCTGTGGCGTACCCTGCGTGGCAACCTGTACATGAACCAGTCAGAGATTCCCGAGCCTTTGATCGATCCCAGTAACAACGAGCCGATCAACAAGAACGTCTTCGTCATCTTCGCCCACGGAAAGGAAATCCTGGCCAAGATCAGGAAGATTTCCGAGTCGATGGGTGCCGAGGTGTACAGCGTCGATGAGAACAGCGACCTCCGGAGGGATCAGATCCACGAGGTCAACGCTCGGCTCAACGACGTTCAGAACGTCTTGCAGAACACCCAGCAGACTCTCAACGCCGAGCTTACCCAGATCTCAAGGTCTTTGTCCGCTTGGATGGTGCTGGTCAACAAGGAGAAATCCGTCTACAATGTCCTCAACCTGTTCTCCTACGACAGAGCACGGCGCACCCTGATTGCAGAGGGCTGGTCTCCTACCAACGATCTGCCGCTCATCAGGTCCACGCTTCAGGACGTGAACAACCGAGCTGGTCTGTCCGTCCCGTCCATCATCAATGTCATCCACACCAACAAGACCCCGCCAACCTACTTGAAGACAAACAAGTTCACCGAGGCATTCCAGACTATCGTCAACGCGTACGGCACGGCCACCTACCAGGAGGTTAACCCGGCCATCCCTGTCATCGTCACGTTCCCTTTCCTCTTTGCCGTCATGTTTGGTGATTTCGGCCACGCCTGCATCATGTTGACTGCTGCCCTGGCCATGATCTACTGGGAGAAGCCACTCAAGAAGGTCACTTTTGAACTGTTCGCTATGGTCTACTATGGCCGATACATTGCTCTTGTCATGGCTGTCTTTTCCGTGTTCACGGGTCTGATCTACAACGACGTCTTCTCCAAGTCCATGACCCTGTTCCCCAGCCAATGGGAATGGGATGCTCCAGACGACTATGTTGAAGGCCGTCAAATCAGTGCCAAGCTCAAGGGTGACTACCGCTATCCTTTCGGCCTGGACTGGATGTGGCACGGAACCGACAACGATCTGCTCTTCTCGAACAGTTACAAAATGAAGATGAGTATCATCCTTGGTTGGGCTCACATGACATACTCGCTTTGCTTCTCCTACATCAACGCGAAGCACTTCAAGAAGCCAGTTGACATTTTCGGAAATTTCATTCCCGGCATGATCTTCTTCCAGTCCATTTTTGGATACCTGGTCGTCTGCATTATTTACAAGTGGACCGTGGACTGGCTCGCGATCGGACAGCAGCCTCCGGGTCTGCTGAACATGTTGATTTATATGTTCCTGCAGCCTGGCACGCTCGACGAGCAGCTGTACCCTGGACAGAGCGGAGTGCAGGTCTTCCTGCTACTCTTGGCGGTGGTACAGGTCCCCGTTCTTCTCTTCTTCAAGCCCTTCTACCTTCGCTGGGAGCACAACAAAGCTCGGGCCCACGGTTACCGCGGTCTCGGGGAGACCCAGCGCGTTAGTGCTCTAGACGGCGACGACGAGGATGACAATGGCCATGCGATCAACGGCAGGCCGAGCATCAACAGCGACGATGAAGGTGTCGCCATGATCACGCAGAACATCGATGAGGAAGAGCACGAAGAATTTGAATTCAGTGAAGTCATGATCCATCAGATCATTCACACCATTGGTAAGATGACTTGTTATACTCGCAACATAAATCCCGCAATTACTAACCCGACACAGAATTCTGCCTGAACTGTGTTTCCCACACGGCCTCGTACCTGCGTCTTTGGGCGCTGTCGCTGGCTCATCAGCAGCTTAGTGCCGTGCTCTGGTCCATGACCATTGGGCCGGCCCTGAGCATGACCGGTGTCGTAGGCGTGATCGCCATCGTCATCTTCTTTGCTGCGTTCCTCATTCTCAGTGTCATCATCCTCATCATCATGGAGGGAGTGTCCGCTATGCTTCACTCGCTCAGGTTGGCCTGGGTTGAATCCTTCTCCAAGTTTGCGGAATTCAACGGGTGGGCGTTCACGCCCTTCTCCTTCAAGAACATGTTGGAGGAGTCGGAGGAGTTGAAGGAATATCTGGGTTGAGTGATTTGATCGCGTTTGTCCCAATGTATCATAGACTGTACCTTTAGCGTAGCATCTACCAATCTCAAGAACGAAAGAGGTCTTTTTGAATCTGCTCGAGCATTGGTCTACTAGGTAGACTGCTCAGATGGCCAGAGACCACAGTGTAGCTCAGTAATTGGACACGAATCGAGAATGAGGGTCACCCCATTCCTCCGCGCCAAAACGCGCCGGAGTTACTGGAGTTAAGTCCCGAAGCTACCCAGATAGGCTGACTAAACCCGCAACCTCTCATACTGATCTCCTTCCTATCTCCCCCTCCTGCACCCCCTTTTGGACCTGACCCTTCGATTCAAGTTGCTTCCAACTTATGCACATTACTCAGTGGTTCAAATCGTGACAGGATGACAGCGGACGACGAATTGTCTCCGGCATCGACTCCCTCGTCCGGGGGTCCTGAGCAACAGGAAGGTGACGCTGGCCCCGCAAGGCCGCCTCCTAGGAAGAGAAGACGTCTTATAATTTCCTGCACGGAATGTCACCGCAGAAAGCAAAAGTGCGACCGAAGCTTGCCCTGTGCGAATTGCGTGTTGCGGAACAAGCAAGACTCATGCCGGTATGAGTCCGGAGCACCAACTGCGAAGGCCGTGCAGCACACGCCGGGCGACGGGCGCCTTGCTCACAATGGCAGTCACCTGACTGACCCTCGATTCAAGGCGGAGGGCGGCGCGGGGGCGGCGGGCATGTCGGACAAGCTGACCAACTTTGGATACTCGTCTACGGGGTCGTCGTCGACGCTGGGGTTCCTGAGCAAGATCGAAGGGACTAACGCTCATGAGTCCTCACTGTCAAGCATGGCCATGAGCCGTGAGAACAGCGTCGAGCACTTCGGGATGAGGGAGAGGTACAAGAGCCTTATCCGCCAGTTGCCGGCGAGATCATATACTGAGAAGCTGGTGGATATATACTTCAAGGATTTCAACTGGCAGTACAATGTGAGTTTATGTGGGCATGATGTGATGACACACGGTATACTGAGCCATTCTAGGCAGTCGATCAGTGGGTGTTCAACAGGCAGATGGCTGAGTGGTTCAACCTCACCTTCAGCGTGCTGAATGCGGAAGGCCCGCAAGCGCTGCCGCCCGATCTCAGGGCCTTCCCAGCTCTTGTATTTCAGATGATCGCCACGGCCCTTCTGAATCTTCCTCCTGGTCCAGACCCGACTTTTGATTCCTTGAAGTACGCTGGGAGCATGACCTTTGAGGACCTGGCCCTCGACTATTCCGAATCTGGGGTGGCGATTATATCGGTGCTGGGCAAGAGACAGGTTTCTCACACGGCCGTCATCGCTGGTTTTGTCAGAGCTGCCTTTTTGAAGTATTCTGGACTCGTCACCGAGGCATGGTCAGTACTGTTTCAGGCCCTCGCCACCCTTCTGCTCGTGCGATCTGTGCTCAGGCGCTAGGTGGCTCTCACTGCTCGGGTCATCCAAAAGTTTAGGACCGTGATATTTATCTCGTCCAACACTTGAACTGGACTGCGAGCTCTTCCAGCCGTTGACAGAAAAAAAGTCTTTTCCCGACACTTTGCTAACACATTTGCAGGCATGCAATAGGATCTGCGATAAGGGATGGACAAGAATGCGGGCTGCACCGTACCAGCCTCGATCCTAAGCCAAGGAGCGACAAGCTGGAGGATGTTCTAGAGAATCAATGGGAGATACAACGAAGGCGGAAGACCTGGATCATCCTCATGAGCTGGGATGTGCACACAGCTATCGTCCTCGGCCGCCCAACGAGCATCGACACAAGTTTCAGGTATACGCTGCCTCTGGACGCGCCTACGCCGAAGGACCCAAGCAAAGTGCCTGTGACTTTGCGCTCAGAACATGATCCTCCGTCGCCCCTGACAAGGACACTTTGGGTATACCGGACCACTATGGCCCTGAGAGACATCATCGAGCTAGAGAAGGATGGACCCTGCCCAAAGGACTTTGACAAAGTAGACAAGGTCCATCAGAGTCTTGAGGAGCTAGAAGCCCAGACACCAGCGTTCTTCCGCACCGAAAACCCGGACACGAGGTATGACGACCTGCCAGATTGCTTCTGGGTGCCTTTGGTCCGAGGCACTGTGCCCCTCCTTTTGTCATTCAACAAGATGGCCCTCCACAGGCCCTATGTTTTCACGAGGCCGTACAGCCGGAAGGAAGCGCTCAAGGCAAGCTTGAGGATGCTGGTGTCTCAGAGGGACCACTTTGCGAGCATAGGGCCAAAACACTACAAAGCGTAAGCAATTGTCCAGCCAGGCCACACTGGCAAACTCGTTGCCAGTCCCTGCTCACACTCCGTTTCTACAACAGGTTCACCTTATTCTTTGGAACATTCGATGCCGTTGTGCTCATGGCGAGCATATTCATATTGTTCCCAAAGGAGAACGTCGAGTATGTGTCCACGGCGCTCCAGCATTTCCAGTGGGCCATGGAGCGATTCGAAACCATGTCGGAGAGGAACAAGCTGGCCGCTGCGGCGCGGAACGTGCTCAAAGCTGTATATATGCGGCTCAAGAGCTCTGTCAAGTGTACGCAGAGGCCGGAAGGAGACGGCCTCGAGCAGCCCGCTCCGGAGTCGGCACCGTCAGCCCCGTCGGCCCCGTCGGCCCCCAACGGCGAAGCAATGTCACCGTTTTCTACAATGGCCGGCGGCGGCGACACCAGCAGGAATAGTATCCTCACGCCGGCTGCTTCTACGACTTCTGGTAGCTCAGGCGACCCGTTCGGGTCTATGTCGGGCCCGTCAGGTGCGCCGCCCATCGATCCTGGGCTCTCGGGCATGGCAGCCAATGACTGGACGCTGCCTGAGGGATTCCACTGGAGCTCAATACAGCCCGTGTACGCGATGGCTGACGTTGCTTACAATGACCTCATGGGGATCAGCAGCAATGTCGGGGAAGCGACATCGTTGTCGTTGCCAAATTGGGCCGGTGGGACGCCGCTGATGAACGATGTTCCTGGCGGGGGAGGCGAGTCGCAGCCTTGGCTTTTCGGGGGTGACTTTGGGAACGACAGTGTCTGGAGTCTATTGAACCAATACCCATCTCCTTTCTGAGTTCTGAGCGTTACTTTGTATCTGGCTGGGTGTTGCATGAGTGGGCGGAGTGCGCAACAAGCAGGCGGGCTGGGGGGGGGGCAGAGAAGGGGAGGAAGGGAGGCATTCGGCCCCAAGGTCATGAACCACCTCGCTTCGCGGCAGTCTAATAAATGCGGACTTGGCCTAGCATAGACTATGTGCATGCGAACTAACTGTCCGGTCGGTCCTGAAGAAACACAGCACTGTAGGGACGGTCGGCAGTGATGGGGTGTAATAGGAAAAAAAGCATGTGCCAAGTCCAATGTCAGACTGCCATGCATGGGTACCTAGCAGCAGTAGTCGACACCCATTAGCCGCCCGCAACAAGACTCAGCCGTGAAAGCTTGAAGCCCCTCACCCATTGACGGAGCGAGACGTGTCCTATTGGCTGCCCCTCAAGCCATAGGAGCACATCTTGGGTCGCACGACCTTCCACTAGGGAAATGTTCTGATGTCTGTATGATAGTTGTGGCGCAGAGGGCACAAGGTGCAGGAAGGGGTTCTTGGACCGTGGAGGGGCGGAGGGCTAGTCAAGAGAAGTGAGGTATCACGACTGAGGACTGAGGACTGAGGACTGAGGACTGGGGGCTGACCGAGGACGGGCTTGCTCATCGTCCAGGAAGGGATTGGCATATCAGACAGGCGCCGCAGAGAGGCGTCCAGGCTGGGTTGAGCCGTGTATGGGGGCGGGCTATTGGGAAGTAGCCCTGCAACCGCAAAGAAGCATTGAAAAGAGAAGGCACATACCAGAGCTCCTCTCGATGGAACTGCGAGTCTTGATCCCGAGGGCTGTGCCCTGCTCCGCTTCCCAGCGAGAGCCGGTCAGAGAGAGAACGCTGTAGATGGTAGTCTAGGTAATCAATCATTTCCCGTACTTGTGCATGTACCGCAGTCATGTAATGTAGTCAGCCTGCAGTGCGCAGTGCAGGACGGGCCAGCTCACACAGCTCACCTCTCACCTCTCACCTCGACTCCACACGCCCCCCTCGTCCCCCGTTGGTGGCTTGCTCCCGGCCGGTGGGACCCACAGTGATCGACCTGGCACGCCTGGCACGCTGCAAAAAAAAAAACCACCTCCCAGCTGGAACTCCCCATGCAGCATCCAGCATCCAGCCCGTCAACGTCGCATTAGATCCCGGTTCCCTGAAGCTCCCCACAAAATTTATGAACCGTGGAGGGCGTCGCCTCTCGCTTCCAATTCCCATCTCTCTCCATGTGCACTGCACTTACTGTGCACATTGGCCTGGGTAGACTGCTAGACTGCCTGCCTCCCGCTACGTAGGTCTACTAGGTCAGATATCCATAAGTATTGCATCGGCACCCATCTGCATTGCATGTGCAGCTGTCGCGTTGCAGCCAGCTTTCTCTTCTCTTCCCAGTCCTGAGAGGCACAGAAAACCTCCTCTCCCCCCTTCCCCAAGAGAAGCGCAGCTTTGGAGTTTTTCTACTTGGACCCAAGCGAGACACCGTTCTACCTTCCAAGGTTTCCAGGTACGTTGTGAGAAGAGGACTTCGGCAACGGCACATTGTCCCACCCATATGTGCCCAACCTGCCCCGACCGACCGTTGCACTCTTCCTGTGGGATTGGCCCGTTGCCTGGCCTCTTATTTTCCCCTG
Organism: Diaporthe vaccinii; assembly: GCA_039880775.1. Lineage (NCBI taxonomy): Eukaryota > Fungi > Ascomycota > Sordariomycetes > Diaporthales > Diaporthaceae > Diaporthe > Diaporthe vaccinii. Next base: position 1,927,198 of record JBCEDN010000006.1, on the reverse strand, counting down.
CTCGTCTCTTTCGACTGGGCCCACTCCCCTTCCGCCAACACGACAAGTTGGCTCGTGATTGCCTGGCAATCTCATGGACCGCAAGACAATGGATGGTGGCAACCTTATGGACTTTGTCTCGAGATTTCGGCAGCTTCAGGTCCAGCGCGATACGAGCGACGAGTTAATCAAGGTAAGCTGTGCCCCCGCCGCGCCAGTCCTCTTGGGACAGCCTCACCTGACAGGCCTCGTGCCCTGTCTCCCCTCTCATGGGCGACTCACTCTGGGCCGATACTGGGCGTAACCATACTGGGGCTCCTCCCGCCCTCAGCCCCAAGTTCCGCCTATGTGCTGCGTTCTGCTGACCGTCGTCCACCACCCAGGACCTCCTCGTCTATTGCGAACATGTCGAGTCCGGCTTGCGGCAGGAGAACTCTCATCTCCGCTCGCAAATTAGCGACGCGAACCTCGACCTCGCTGATGCTACTAAGTCGAGGCGCGAGTTGCAGCAACGTGTAAAAGAGTTGGAGCATCAAATAGGTTTCATGACCATGGACGTTGATCATTTAAAGGTAGATGCCCACGTCGGCTTGGTGGGGCGTGTGCTGAACAAGTACAGAATTACAATCCTTACGTTGTCATCCTAATTGACGGCGATGGCTGCCATGCAAGTTGCCCTCCATGTCGCGGCCAGCCACTGTTCGGTTGACTGACCTTTTTGGCCAGTTCAAACAAGAGTACGTCAACAAGGGCATCGACGGCGGGAAACAGGCCGCCTACGCTCTTCGCACTGCCATTTTGAAGGAATGCCATAGCCTTGCCGGCGAAGTCGAAGTCATAGCCAGGGTCGTGGCCAACCTCTCGGGCCTCGCAAAGGCAATGAGAAACGACGGCTCTTTAGACCACGAGTCCAGGTTGAAGGATTTCACCCTAGGATTCAGCCAGGGAATGGCATCCTTTGATTTTATTGACGTTGGATACGGAAAAGAGAGGACCGACACCAAAATAAAAGGCAAGTCGAAAACGAGGAGGAAAATGCCCTCCAGGCCGAGTGCTGACAGCCCCCCGTAGAGGCGATCAGGTGGAACCTTCGCAATCACAACTGCAAGCAACTTGTACTTGGGGTCTCACATGACGCTGGTTATGCCCCATTTTTGGATGAAATACTTCGTGACGAAGCAAGCCGGCGGCGCATCACAATTCTCGAGGGCACCCCCTCGACTCGGGACCTGGCCTCGGCGAACCTGAACACGCTGAACCTCAATGTCGACTTGTTACGCGCCGAAAAGCTTGTCGACAAGACGCTCCGCGGCCCGACGCCCCCCTCGGCCATGTCCTCCCCGGTTGCTGTCGTGGCGGGCATGTCGCCGCTGCCGCCTCCTTGCGCCACCCCGGTTAGTACAACTGCGGGCGTTGCGTCCTCTTATGCTACTGCCATCAAGAGCGCAAGCCCGCCCCCGCAAATAACTCTGCCTTTTCAGCCAAAACCGGTCAAGGCGCCGGTCGTGCGGCGCGAGAAGATTCCCACCTGGAATCCGGGCGCCAGGGGACTGGATCCACCGTTGGAGGTCAACCAGGCAGCTTTGGACAACATCAAGAAACGAAAGGACAACAACAAACTTTGCAATAATCATTACCTGCGGGGCCCCTGTGCGAAGGGGGACTCGTGCTGTTTTGAACACAAATATCGACCAAACGAGGCGGAGAGGACTGCCATAGCCTTCCTGGCTCGCCTGAATCCCTGCACCAACGGTCAAGATTGTGAGGTCGACGATTGTATTTACGGCCATCATGTAAGCCCTCTCCCGGTCTATGTGGGTTGCTGACTGTAGACGGCGCGGACAGTGTTGCTGCAATGTGAGCTGACATGCTTTTACAGTGCCCCAGCACCCGCGATGGGATGTGCACCCATCCGTACTGCAAGTTCAAGGTATTCGAGCATCCGCCCGGTACAAAGTTCAGGCAGACGTATCAGTGGCTCGATGATGAGTAGGGTCTTGGTCAAGATTGACCTTGCAGGCACTCGGCGGGTTATAATTTTTTTTTTTTGAAAAAGAAAACCAGTAGTACTTACACCACTAGTATTTGCTTTCGTTGACTTCTACGGACTATTTAATCTGGGCCTCCCCTCTCCTGTCAATGCATGCCAGTCTATTGAGCAAGCCTCTCCCGATGCTTGTGCTCCCGACGCTTCGGTGCGGCTGTCCAGGCATCACGAGTTCGGGCGAGGTGGTAATGCTCAGCCGATTGGGTTGTGTGAGTATTTAAACCCTTGCTCATAGTACGGCTATGCCACAGAATGTATCTTCCCAAACGAGAATTGTGCCCAAAACTGTAATCATGAGATGTCGATTCATGGGGGCTCTGGGGCCCCTGGCCCCCAACCTAAATACCCCACACTCGTGGACTTGGGCCGTGGGCTGTGGATTGCTTGCCCGCCTTGGTGCGGCCCAGCGACAGGGGTAGCTAGGTAGCTTCTGTCAGGTGTGTAAAACGAATTGTCGGGATGGAGCCCCACCATAGATCCTCCACGTCGACAACGGCTCGGTACGCTTGACCTGCGAGCTGAGTTCCGCCCAACCTCGAGCCTCCAACCTCGTCCTATCAACCATTCACACACCCACTCAGTCGCCCGGCCCAGCATGTCGCACCCAAGAATAGAGGAGGTCGAGGAGAGCGACGTCGACATGTCCGACCCCTCGGAAGACGACATCGACGACTTTGTCGAGTCCGACATCATCCGCGCGCGCAACGACAAGAAGCCCGCGCCCGCGAGGCCCGCACAACAGCCGGGAGCGGCGTCCCACCTCATGAACCCGTCGCAAATACCGTCGCTCTCGAGCGGGCCCGGCCAGGCCGACGACATCCAGACCACGGCCAACCCCAAGGCCTACGCGGGCTTCCAGTGCCTCTACCCCCTCTACTTCGACGCGAACCGCACGCGCGCCGAGGGCCGCCGCGTGTCCAAGGAGCTGGCGGTGCCGAACCCGCTCGCGCGCGAGATCATCAACGCCTGCCGCGACCTGCGGCTGCAGACACTCTTCGAGCCCGAGAAGATGCACCCCAAGGACTGGGCGAACCCGGGCCGGATCAAGGTGCAGCTGAAGGCGATCGTGCGGGACGGCAAGACCATCCAACCCTCCTCGTCGTCGGGCGTCAAGAACAAGCACCAGCTGTACCTCCTCGTCGCCCAGCACCTGCGCAACAACCCCACCAACGACAAGAGCCAGGCCCTCTGGGACCGCGTCCCGGGGGCCCCCGCTCCCGACAGGAGCAAGCCCTACCCGCGGCCCGCCGTGCCCCGCGGCTGGAAGGTCGGGGAGTTCCTGCCGTACTACAGCCCCGCCATGACGGGCGGCGGCGTCAGCGAGAACCTGTTCAAGGACATGATGAAGGAGATGCAGGGCGGCGGCGACATGGCGAGCCTGCTGGCCGGGGCCGGCGGCGGCGGCGGAGGCGGGAGCGGGAACGCGAGCGAGGACGGCGGCGGGAAGAAGAAGAAGGACAAGAAGGGGAAGGGCAAGGCGTGAAAGGGGACGCTCTAGTGGTAGACTTGATGCTGTTTTGGTGCCTCGAGGTTAAGGAGGCGATTATAACTCTACGGAGCTTTGCTCAACGGGCATATATGTCCTGGATCGACCGGGAGCATGCTCGTATTCACCCACTTCGCAGACGAAATGGCAAGGGAGGGATGAGCATTCATGCCCATGCAATCTACGCCGCGGCAGCGGAAATGCGGAGATGGGAGCAATACTAGCTAGAGTACTAGGCTAGGCAAGATGATTGCCAGCAATAAATCATTGCGAAGCCAACGCTGCATCCTGAGAAGAGACCTTATGCGAAAAACCCTTTAGACATTTTGACTGTGCATTCTACCTGCAAAATAATATTCTGGTGCCTACTCTAATTCCAGCCGGAACACCCTTGTGTCCATCATCTGTCTGATGGCACCTTGAACCACCTCCCTCTTGCTGGTACCTTGAAGTTCCAGGACGATGGCCGCCCTTCCATAGCTTTGATCGCACCTCGCTCGCCGCTCGCTAAGCCCACAGCGGCGCGGTGACCTCGACAGCCCGGTCGACCACGCTGCGCACGCGGTCCGCAAACGCCTTGTGGCCGCACTCCACGTCCAGGTCCTCCAGCCAGACCTTGGCCGCCATCTTGTCGACCTTGATCGCCACGCCGGGGACGGGGATGCCGAGCCGGTGCAGCCGCTCCAGCTCCGCCCTCTTGCGCGCCTCGAGCTCCCTCTCTTCCTCCGCCTCCTCCTGGCCCTCGCCGTCCGCGGCATCCTCCATGGAGGCGTCCCCGCCCTCGCCGTCGGTGAGCTCCTTCTTCTTGGGCGTGTCCTTGGGCACGGGGGGAAGCTTTGGCTCCTCGATGGGCGCGACATTGTCTGCGCCGAACTGGGCCTCCAAGAACATGAACAGGCGCTCGAGGCGCTCCTCTGGTGTCAGTTTCGCGTGGGGGTTGCGCGATGGGAGGTCGGTGTGGACGTGGTCATGCGAGTGCGAGTGCGAGTGCTTCTGCGCGGACCGCTTGACGGCGGCGGGGCTGCTCTCGACTGACAGGAGCACGCTGAGGACGGAGTCGGCAATGCCGTCGTTCAGCAGGTTGCCTTCCCACTCGAGCTCAACCTCGCCGTTGTTGCGGTAGCGGACCACCACACAGCCCATGACACGGTAGGCTGCGACGACTTGATTGATATCCTCGTCTGCGGGCTCGACATCGCCGTTGGGAGAAGCGCCGTTGCCGTTGTCCTGGTCGTGCTTCATCTCTGGCAGCTCCTCAATCTTGCCAAACGTGCCCTCGAGACCCCACTTAATCAAATCGATGCCAGCGGCGCTCAGCCGTATGCGCTCCTTGCAAGTCATGGTTGTCGTAGTGAGGCCAGCGTACTCTCGCAGATCCTCTGGGGCCATCAAAGACAGCTTGAAGTCGTTCTGAACCAGGACTCCAGTGACGAGCTGGGTGTCGTCCTCGGGGGTTGGGAGATGGGTGGGTGGTGGAATCGATGCGAGTTTGCCGACGACCTTGGCGATCTTGTCCTGCTTGAATGGGATGCGGAGCACTTCAAAATTCTTTGGACTGTAGACTTTGACCTTGACGGTTTTATTGCTGTTGAGAGAGAGAAGCTTGGACTTCAATCGCATCATGTTGTGCTGTTCTCCATGCACAAGAATCTGATGGGTGTTAGCGAACCTAGAACGAGATGCGGGGCTCTGGCTCAACTTACGACCACTGGTGCGGCAACCTCTTCGATGAATTCTCTGTTCTCGTTGCCATCGACGTGAGCCGCGAAAGAGTATTCCTGGACGCTGCATCTCCGAGGAATCATCACCTTCTCTGCGTCACCGCCAGGAGCCCTGCGAGCAGCGGCGGCATTCCTGGTGACGACAGCCTGAATCTGCTCAGGTTCTTGCATGATATGTCTGGCCATGGTTCCCTCGACGCTGTAGCCAGTGATGATGACACCATTCTTGTCGCTCGGCGCCCATCTCTCGAGAAGCTCTCTGCTCACGCCACTTTGGAGCATACCAGGGCTAGCAAGCATGACACAACCCCCGACATCCTCGAACCGGTCAAGACTCTTCAGGGACCGGATGTACTTGAAGTCCCATGGGCCGCCCTTGCCCGCTCCATCCCCAGTAACCTCGGCCTCGGCCATGCGTTCCCGGAAGAGGCGTTTGATGTTGTCATTCATAGCTCCAATGTATGTTTGATAAACCACCATGCACTTCCGGGCCAGGTTACTTGCGTAGTAGATCGGGATCTTCTGGAACTCAGGATGTTTGGCCCAGTACTCGTCAAGGATCAAAAGTAATTCCTGGGCCCGGCCGAGCGCGAAGACGGGCAGTAGGGCGCGCCCGCCGCGGTTCAGAATGCCGGTGATAGACTTCATCAGGGCCTGTTCCCTCTCGAGACGGGGCACGTGTGAGGCCACACCGTACGTGGACTCGGTGATTAGGACGTCAATCTTGACGCCTCGTGGGACCTCTGCCGAGACAAGATGCCTGTCGTGCTCTCTCGAATAGTCGCCCGTGAAGAAGATGTTGAGCCCTGCGATCTCGATGAGGAACATGGCAGCGCCTAGGACGTGGCCTGCCGGGTAAGGTGTGATTCGGATGGAAGAGATAGTGTGAGTGGTATAGTAGTCGATAGCCTCGATCATGGGAAAGGTATTGGCATGGTCTTGCTCTGTATACACAGGCTGTGATGATTCGTTGGACGATCCGTTGCCGACACGAACGCTGTCCTGGATAAGCCATCTGTAAATTGCTTTGGTCGGGTGTGTCATGAAGACACGTCCCTTGAAGTTGGTTTTGGCCAGGACATATGGCAACGAGGCCGCATGGTCCAAGTGGAAACTGGTAGGTAGTCAGTATCTTGTCGGGCTGGTCTGGTGAGGTGGTGCGGTGGCATGGTGAGCTGTCTATCTACCACCAAGGGAAGGGACGGGCGTGGAATCACGACGCTGAGGGCTCAATACAAAGGTGGCAAGGGTTGGCAAATCGTTGTAGATTGTATTGATCTCTGAATACACTGATAGAAGTGGGCGAAGAAGTGGTGACACCATGATAGTCACGGCACCGCCATCAGGACGAAGCAGCGCGCGACGAGCCCGACCCATGCCATGTGGAATCCACCGAAATGCGAGTCCACCCGCTTCCAGGAGGGTTCGAAGGACTTACTGGCTGATGAGAAGCACATCGACAGTGCTGAGGTCGAAGATATCGAAGAACGGGAGCGCGGCTAGCCCATCGTATGCAGGGTGCTGGCCTGCGTCAAGCTGCAGCGCAGTTCAGTACAAAAATGGGCAATGGTTATGAGAAGCGACGCGATGGAGATGCTCACCATGACAGTCTTGCCCTTGTACTGGATGATGTGGCAGGACCGACCGACTTCGTTGCCGCCACCAAGACAATGAAACTTGAGCTCATCTGCTGGGTCGACAGGCTCCTCGCTGGGTGCATTGGCCATCGCCGAGGCCTTGCGTTTGGAAGCCATTGTGATGAGTTTTTTCTCACAAGACTCGGCTGTCAGAGAGGTGAGCGGGCAGCAGGCCAGCAGCAATCCACCCCTGGGTTGGCATCTATGTTGGTCAACTCAAGATGTTTTGATGATTGGACCTAGGATCATGTCTTCTTCGTCCAATTGCTGTGGCTTTGGCCCAAGAGGACCTGGCAGACTCTACGAGTGTTCTTGTGATGAGGGAGGAAGGGAGAGCAGACAGTATCAAAATGTCACCAGTTGATGTACTGCAGGGACTTGGCGGTGGTTGAAGACTGTCAGCAGCAGCAACAATGCAATGTGGTGCACGGACCAAGACGCGACAGGCTACAGCAGAGACATAGGGAGGCTGGCCTGGGAGGGAGTACGTACAGTCCATGCACCCCACGTGATCAAATCTGCCGAAGTCGAGGAGCTATCCAAAGCGGAGGCGCGCAACTTCGACCCATCACCAGCCCGATGGAGTGATCTAAATCATCGCCTTACCACCGCCATACATCCCATCGCGTTCATCGCACACGCCGTTCCTCCATCTACGGAACTGGAAAGCATCATATAGATTAGTTCCAGGCGGTCAGACACACCGGATGGGCGGCGGTAACGGACGTTTGACAGGCTAGGCAGGCTTTCTGCCTCAGTCTGCACCACTGCGAACACACCACACAAAGCGCAGGCCAACACTGGGCGTGCCCCAGGGACAGCTTGAGCTAGACCCAGGTCGCCTCATCCACACAAGTTTGTGGTTCTCTCATTCACAACCAGACGACTCACAACCCAGGACGGTCGCCATGGCTCAACCAACCCAACCGATGCCTCAGCAGGTGTCTCAGCAGGTGCCCAGTAGGACTTACTCTCCTGCACAATCACCTGCTCCCCAGCCTGGTTTTGCGCTCCCATCGACCAGCCAGAACATCGGTAATAAGAGACAACAACCACAAATGTCATTTCCACCGAGCTCGCAGTCCAACCCGACATCGCCATTCCCGGCCTCGCCACACGCGCACTCTCCATCGTTTCCCCAAAGTCCAAACATCGGCACGCCTACCTCGGCAACCTCACCTTCATATGCTGCCATACAACCTGCTCCCTCTGCCTCGCCCGCTCCCACCCACTCCCCTGCGCCTGCGCCTGCGCCTGCGCCGGCGCCCTCGCCAGCACAAGCGCAGATCCAACAAACACAGCAGCAGTTCAGCCGACCGACTTTCACGAATGGAAATACGCCTTCGCTCCCCCCGTTCTCCCATCCCCATCCGAGCCACCCGTCTACTCCAACTATGAGCGGCCCAACGACGCCGATCCCTGGCACCCCGGGGACTCCTGGCGCCACACCATACGTCAACGCAGGTTTCGTACCGACTGGGGGCCAGCAGCCCGCCGCCGGCGCGATGGGCCCGCCTCCAGCGAAAGATCGGCCGCAACGAACTTACGAATACGAAGTCACAGACAGCCTTCTGGGCACAGGGGTCGATATTCGTGAAGAGGAGAACGCGCTCGCTGAGTACTACGCCGGATCCTTCGGTCAGGATTCCAGGACGGGCTTTCCCGCCAACGCGCCTGGCAGTCGAGGGTCGTTCTACGGCGCCGGCCCAGCCAACCAACCCGGTGCGCCCGCAACAACTGGTCAGAAGGAGTTTGAGGCAGCACTGGCAGAGCAGAGGTGGAACGAATCAGCAGCTCGTCTATCGGCAACGCGGGCTGTAGAGCAAAGCGACCCTTTCTTGCAGCTGGCAAACCTGCACGCTCGCGCAGAGAAGTTCGCTCGGCAATACAACTTGGACCTCAACCTCGATACCAAAACGCAGCCCGTTCAGAAATCGAGGAATCCAGCCGATTACCCCGTTGCACCTAAGGTCACAGTGACAACCAAAGAAGCTCCTGATGGCGCCATGGTGTCTGTCTATGGGTCAGTGCTACCGCCAGATAGCTTTCTGATTGACCAGCTTGCTCTACTGTCCATTGCCACCAAGCACAGGGTACGAGAGCTTCTTGAAGATGTGGATCAGATTGCGACCACGCGACAGCAGACCTCTCATGGTGTGATCCCTTCAGACTGGGCTGATTCTGCCGTCCCGGTGGATAGCGCTGGCCTTCCTGTCAACGATGGTGAGACGGCGGCGAAGGCCGTCGAGAGTGGTGCTAACGGCAGCACCAATCCACGCAAGCGTGAGTTGACAAGCCTTTTCAATCGGCCGAACTGGTCCTCTATTGACACTCTTGGGCAGGCTCGTTTGATGCAAGCAATGTTTCAGGCGCGAGCGGAAGGCCGAACGTGCCGGCGACCAATCACCTGGCTCAGGTCCTGCGAGAGATGGGAAGGGCCGAGCGAGAGGCAGAGGAGCTGCGCCTCAAGAAGCGTCAGAAGCGGCTGCTTGGAGACAGTGCAGCAAATGGATCGCGGGCAGGCTCAGTAGCGCCTGGAACCCCGGGCTCCACGGCCCCGGAGCCCGAGAAGGCACCAACCAAGAAGGAGCAGAAGAAGATTGCGGCTCAGAAGCACGATGCCTCAGCTGACAATGTCAACAAGACAACGATGAAATTTCTGGGCGGCGGCAAGAAGAAGTACTCGTGGATGTCGATGGGAGCAAACACCCCAAGCACTCCTAACAAGCCGACAGCTAGCGCCGCAGGGACACCTGCGTCCGCAGCTGCTTCTGCCTCGGCATCAAAAGCACCAGAGAGCAAGTCTCTGACCCAGGAGGGCCGGTACAAGCTTGGAAGTTGGCGGGAGTACAGCGAAAAGGGCAAAGATATCCAGCTGAGGGACTGGATCACCGTCTTAGAGCGTGATGGTCGAGAAAAGTTGGCCCTGCAGTATGCGTACATGAAGCTTGACGCGTCTGAGCCGCGGTAGAGCCACAGCCGTCAAGTGGAATCAGCTCCATCTCAGCTCAATTCGGGCGGAGTTGTGGGAGGAAGAAGTTTGGGACGCCACTCGTACAAAGATGACATGATTTCTTCTGAATCAGGACCTCCGAAGGTCAGTCACTTGCAGGTCGTTCGAGAGAGAAATGTTCGCTACGTCGGCCTTTTATCGCTCGGCCAACGAATAGATTCGCCTTCTTTTCGGAAAATCTGGGATCCCACGACGGCGTGGAAGGTCAGGCAGGCTACGCACCCTCTTGAGCAAGATAGGCAGGGCAGCAAATACACCTGCTGGGCCACTGACCAGCACGGTACCTTGGCTGCATATCACGACCTATGAACTGGGGGTTTATGACTCTACCCCTGTTCCGGATCTCGAGGAGCCGCTATGAAAGTGCTGGTGCCCAGCAAGCAGAAGCAGAAGCAAATGATGAATGAGGACGGGCCGGAGGGATGCGGTAGCAGGGGATCAGAAGGATCTCGCTTCGACGAGACTAATACCTCGCATTGTGTTGATTTATGACTTCAGCCTGGCGTTCTATGAGAGGGCATCGGTATGGAGGGAAGGCACGCATTGATCCGCTTGGTGATTACACAAAAATGGGGGGGGTCTTTTTATATTCTGCGCTCCTGGCCTCTCAGCGACATTAAGCAATAGTGCTTGAAGCTCATCCATCTGACGGGCACCGCGACGACGCTCGGACAGGGCGGATCAAGATTGTTGGGTGTGGCAGGCTGGAATTCAGTGGGTTGATAGAAAACCAGTGCAGCAGCAGCGCTGAAACGGTCAGAATACCCATTCAATATTGTTATGAAAGCATCACGAGTGCGTCCAGTCGGAGGTAGCGCCTTGCACGGAAGTGAAGCACGTCGTACAGGTTTTCGGAGATAAGAGTTGAAATCGGCATGTTTAAAAATGACGGCATTGCTCGTGATCCACCCACATGCAGACTGGTCCCTCTCCTGGATGATACCTACCTTGCACTTCTAACAACTCTCAGCCTTGGACTGTGTACATACGATTGGTGAGCAGGTAGCAAGCCTCCCTCACGACTTGATGCTCCTGACACGGACATTGGCGGGGCAACATCTGTCAAGCTCCATTCGGTCTACTTGTCGCACAGCGCACCCCGCCGCCATCGGATCCCCTCGCCTCTTCCTGACAGGCCGGCCCTTCTCAGCCACTTCTTCAAGGATGGCGATTGCTGTGAGACAGTGGCTTCCACATATCCAGAAAGGCCGGGTTTGCTGATTTACTGATGACGCGAACAGGCAATTGGGCAGATCTGCTCGACGCCGGATATATCACACAACCTGGAGCAGTGCCTCAAGCTGGTCAAGGAGGCTGCCCAGGCGGGAGCAAAGGTGGGCTGCGGACCCTTCTACGTCAATCGTGGGCTGTTACCAAAGGCATTCAGCCTCTCAGGTGAGAGTTGACAAGGTGCTCGATATCAGGCCTCGTCACATGGGGACAGATGTAGACACGCTTCAGAGTGCGGGTGCGCGCCACGCTTGCCACGACTCCAACAGCTTACCGTAGCCGGGGGAATTCCGCAGCAGTCCCACCTGTCCGGGCAGAAGGCTTACAGGCTCCCGTCCCCCTAGGCGATCTTCTTCCCCGAGGCATCCGACTACATAGCCTCCTCGGCCCAAGAGTCCCTCTCCCTGGCCAGGCCAGAGTCGGAGTCGCCCTTCGTGCTGGGCCTGCAAGCGGCGGCAAAGAAGCACGACATCCACATCAGCGTCGGGGTCCACGTCCCCGTACCCGCCGAGTCGACGACACCGACGGCGCCGGCTTCATCCTCACCTCCACTGGGGCCCGCAGCCACAGCCGCCACCAAACTCGTCAACCGCACCATCTGGGTGCTCCCGACGGGCGAGGTCGACGCGGCCAGGAGCTACGACAAGCTGCACCTCTTCGACTACGGCAGCCTGCGCGAGTCGGCGCACACGCGGGCCGGGGCGGGCCTCGTGCCGCCCTTCGACACCCCCGTGGGCCGCGTCGGCAGCCTGATCTGCTTCGACCTGCGCTTCCCGGAGGCGGCGGCGGCCCTCGCGCACCCGCAACCGCGAGCCTCGATCCAGGGACAGGGCCAGGGCGAGGGCCAGCACGGGTGGCAGCCCGCGCAGGTCCTCACGTACCCGTCGGCCTTTACGGTCCCGACGGGCGCCGCGCACTGGGAGGCGCTCCTGAGGGCGCGGGCGATCGAGGCGCAGTGCTGGGTCGTCGCGGCCGCGCAGGCCGGGTGGCACTCGGGCGTGCCCGGGGAGGGGAGGATCAGCTACGGCGGGAGCACGGTGGTGGACCCGTGGGGCCGCGTGCGGTGCGCCCTTCCCGCGGTGGTGGAGGAGCGGGGCGGCGGGGAGATGTCGGTGCCGGACGGCGCGGTGGGGGCACTCGGCCTGGTGGACATTGATGTGGGGCTGTGGGAGAGTGTGCGGGAGAGGATGCCGCTGGTTAGGAGGAGGTGAGTCTGAGATGGCCATCAGCAAACCCCCCCCCCCACTTTCCTTGTCTCCCTTCCGCTCCCCGGACCAACACGACCTTTACGTCTCGACGTATGACACCGAGGCGGCTTGTCTCAAACATTGCGCCGAGGCTGATTTGCGCACCCCCCCCCTGTTATCTTGCCCGTTGGAACACTGCTGCTGACACGTGCCAGGGATGTCTTTTCTGATATGTGACAAAACTTTACATGTCATGCGAGGCAGGTGAGTGGTGGTGGCGTGGTCTTGTCACCAACACACACACACACACACACACACACGCACACGCTCGCAAAGTATATTAGGAGGATCTAATCGCGAAGTGCAAAGGTGTGGTGACGTAATCCGGCCATGACAGTTTCTTGCATCCAGTTGGACATGATCCTGAAACATGCTCCTTTGCGAAGAGAGAAAAGGGGTTGGTCTTTTTGTCTGCTCAAAGTGGCAGTAGGATTCGGAAGGACAAAGGGGCGCAGACGCAAGACCACAGTGTGTTGTTGTCTGGTAGATTAGATATGCGTGTGGTGACGCCGCACGTCGGTCAGATGCTTCCTTCCCACACGTTGGCTATGCACACGGTTCTGGAGAGATTGCACCAGGAACCCTGTTCCTGCTCCTGCACGGTATATACTCTCTTGTTAAACCCGGAGACGTTATGAAATTAGACATGATCGCTGCCACCGGTACTGTCTGTGGGGGTAAAAGGAACGCTCTCCAGCCCCGTCAGCCGCTCACCCACGTGCCCCGGCCGAGCTCGTCCCGGGCCTTCCCTTGTTTGTGCGTGGCGGGCACCACACGGTAAAACAAAAGGGCGAGGGCCAGTCACTCACCCAACCGCCCGTCGGGAACAGCTTTTGGGCGGAGGGCCGGGCTGTGCTGTTGTGTGTACAGTGTATATGCATGCGTCGTAATGTCGTCGGGCTCGTCGGTTTCTTCTATTTTGGTGCATAGGCCCGAGGTACCGCACGTCTCAGGAAGATGACAAGAGAAGGGAAAGGGCCCCGGGCTGCGCTGGGGATCCAGGCAGAGTGGCCCAGGGGATTCTTGGGAGCCTCCCACCAGGACTGGCCCAAGAGCTTCCTTTCTTCCTCTCTTCCTCGCTTTTGCTGCGTCATGTGCGTTCGGTGACGGGTCAGGGAAAGGAAGAGGCCGTTGAAGGATTGGGATAGGCGGTTTTGAGTTTCGGTGCCAACCTCGGACCAAAGGGGAAATGTTCTGGACGGTGTGGCTCCCATCTCTGGCCGTGCTATCCCCCTTCTGGAAGGCGGCGGAAGGGATTGACGGGCCCATCCCCCAGGTAGGGGACCCCCACGGAGATTGGGAGGATGTACCGGTCTGGAGGTGGAAGATTTGGCGCGCTGGAAACGGCCCAACGAGGAGGATCCCCTCGAGAAGGGCCGACGAGGTCAGGCCCTCTGGCCCTGGAGGACGGTTTTGGTTGGCGCTGATCAGCGACACAGTAAAGCGAGTCTTCCCGGTGAGAGATTCTGAACAGGCTGAATGTCACCGGTTCCCTCCCCAGGGGATCCTGTGCATCCAATTCCTGCCCAACAAGGCCAGGTATTGCATACAGTTCGCACTCGAGGGGAGAAACAAAACACCTGCTGCGATTGGAGGCCCGTCGGTGGCGCTCCCGTCCAATCCCCAACACAGGCGCAGTGTTTTGGGCCCATGAAACAGGGGAACTTCTCCCGGTGTATGCGGCGTCGATAGATAGGATAAGATCTCTCTGCAAGAAAAGAAAAACCAGAGGGCGGGCAATTCCCAACTTACGGGCCTACGGGGATGTTGGCTGTCTCTCGGTGTGGCTCAACCAACCACCAACACCAATACCACAGCAACGGCCAGCCAGAGTCAGTCAGTGCCACCGCCAGCGGCCAGTTCCAGTTCCAGTTCCAGTTCCAGTTCCAGTTCCAGTTCCAGTTCCTGCGACAAACGCTGCGGGTGTCTGTCTTCCAGAAGCAGTGGAGCAGGTGGACCCCAGCTGCTAGCACAAAGCCAAGCATCTCCCCCGTACATATTCACATACGTACCGTACCGCAGTACATGACGCAGGCCGGGGGGTGGAGGGTGGAGGGATTGGAGATTGTGGGAACTTTTTTTTTTTGACACATGTACCGTACCTTGCAGTGCAGTGCAGTAGCCCCATATGCACCATGCATCGTCCCGGAGATGGGGCCTTGACTACCTCTAGTCAGGGCCAGGTAATGCACGGTGAGGAAGGGGAGAGCCGGTCAACGACCAGCCCATCCCAGGCCCAAAACCCAATGCTGGCACAGGCGGGAGATACAGAGAGTGGGAGTGAGGGCGAGGAAGAGCCCACTTTCGTCAAGACGGCTCAGGCCGACGCTTGCTGCCAGGGCCCTCCACATCCTCATCCTCTCATTCGCCGACCCAGGACGGCGGATCCATCTCTCACTCTCCGCTCACATTAGCCTGGCCTCGCCCAGATACATGCTCATGTACACACTTACTCTCTCCCTGGTCTAGTCAACAGTAGTGTCTGGGGGCAAGGACCCTTGCCGCAGGAACGGGAACGGGAATGGGCTCCATTTTTTTTCTTCTTCCCTTCCTTTCTTTTCACAAGAGAGGTGACCCAAACTGGTGTTGCTGTGGTGTCGGGCATGTGCGTGTCTGTTCGCCTTGCAGGCGAGGCTGAGACCTGGTGGAGGTGGACCAGGTTCCGCGTTGTGTACCGCCAGGCTGGGGGCTCATGCCTCGCACAATATTCCCTCTACTGTGTGTGTGTGGGTGGGTGTGGGTGTGTAGACGAAATCGACAATCTCCAATCGGGGTCGTGATCTTGCTGGTCAAGGTGGAGGAGAAGGAAGTAGGGAAAAAGAAGCTCAACCCCGAAAGACTCACCGTAATCATGTGCTCACCACTCTCTTTTTGCTGCACATCCTTTTTTCTCTCTCTGCATCTCTCCTTCTCCATCGATCTTCTCTCACCGTCGAACTGACATAACAGCGGTATGAGATGCATCAGCCCCGGACCTGCCTCGTCGCAGATCGTCGTTAGATTCACCTTGCATGTCCAGAGACATACATACATGAGATGCGCCTTCTGCTTTTTGATGATTGCCCTTACATACGGCGCCATCCGCCACCGGCCCCCGCGCCGCCGCCTCGCCTATCTCTGATCCTGAGACCTGCATGTGGCGCTCAGTGATTGGACTCGTTGTTTCCTTTTTTTTCTTCCACCTCTCAGTTCTCACATCTTTGCAACCGTCATCGCACCGTGATGGGCAACGTCAATCTTACTCTTGTGGACCATAATGTTTGAGAAAAAATCGTTGTTAAAAGCAAAAAAGAAACGCTGTGTAGCTAGCTGGTGCTTCTTACTAATCTGTACAGGCCAACCTCTAAATCCGGGGGGTATCTTTCTTCTCCTCCTGGTGCCAGCCCGAGGGGTGCCCAGCTGGCCAGACACAATCTCTCTCCTCTTCCATTATCGAAGTTCCTTCAGATCCTTCGACGCTATGTGTACATGTGTGAGACACAACAATGTTGTTTTGGTGGTGGGAAAAAACATGGCTCTGAAGCGAAGTGAAGAAGGGGAAAGAAAAACGAGGGTGGAAAAGGGAGGAGGATAGTGGTGGAAGCGGCAGTGAAGCCAAAAAAAACAGGTCTATATGCATCCCGGCCAGTTTTCTTTTTTCCCAATCCTCTCAACCAATTTTTGTGATCCGTTCCATCTCTTTCCATAGCACCTGCAAATAAAACAACAAAAAAAGAAGTAGACGAAAATTGCAGCCCACTAGTCATATCCTTTTTTCTGTAACCCAGCCCCCGTCATGCCCAAAAAACTAAGACAGGTAAGAAAATGTCAAACAATGCGGCCGAGGCGAAGCGGCTTGCTCATCCACACATGAATGCCGGTGTCGTATGGTCGAGGTGAGGCGCAGGAATCGCTAGACATTTTGTTTCGCGCCCGCCTTCGCCCAAGGCTTGCGCGCTCGCGACGTGCGGTGCAAAAGAAAAGGTGAAAAAGCTGAAAATGTTTGACGTCTGACAGACAGAAGCAAGCTGACTTGCCCCCAGTCTAAAACCCGATCCGATCTAGTTGAACGCCGTGTGCAGCCCCGGGACGAGATTCTCGCCGTGTGTGAAACCCTCTTCCTTTTGTGGAAAACAAAACATTTCGCGCCTGTCCTTTTTCGTACTGAGAAAATCCAAGTGGCAGTGAGCCAGGCAAACGTTGTGTCGTCTCTTTCGGAGGAATGCGTATTAAATGATGTACGGTGTCGGAATGCAATCGATCGATCCCAAGACACTTGGGGGGATGGTAATCCATCCGGTCGCTGTTGTCGAAAGTAAGATAAAAATGAAGACTGTTGTTACACGATGCGCGGCGGCGGCGCAGTGATTAAATTCGTCGTATTGGCGAAAGCGTGCAGGGGCCCGAGAAAGCAGGAGGTCTGTCCGTGCTCGTTGTGTGAGAGAGGGCTGTGCTCCAGGCCTTTGGGCGTCGCGACCAGGAAGCCGACCGAGCGAATAGTCCGGCGCCACGATTTTGGTCTGCCGTGGGTTCCTCCTGTCGCGGGAGGGAGGCTAGCGTGTGATGGCGGCCCATTGTTTCGAGAGTTGGCGCCGAACCAAGGGATGAATGGCATGGCGACACGATTTATCGCGGCTTGGGCTGCGGTGGTGGCTTTGGCACACCAGTTGTGTCATAGGCTCCACGGCCTTGGTTGGCGAACATTGGAGTCTCTCTGCTAACCATTTTGACGTTTGGGGAACGTGCAACGAGGTTGAAGGCGCTGTGCAAAGCCAATGTTAGCCATAACTCGCGAAAGGAATGTCGCATTGCATTGTGCTGGTGCAGGTGTAATGAAATTATTGCAGGGGTGTAAAGTGAAGTCAGGGGCAAGACAGCGAATGTTGGGTTGCATGCAAGGCAGCAACGCCCAACCGAAGCGCAAAAGCACCGAGATGAGATCTAGGAAGAAGGTGACTCACAATAGGTAGCGGGATTCAGGGCTGCGAAGTGTAGGGCTTCTGTGGTTTTTCAGAAGCTTTGGAGCAGTCGCAGGAGGTGCGGCGCGGCGCGGGATTGGTGAAGGGAGACGGGGCGAGGTCGAAGGTTGCAGGGGCGCCGGGAGTTCTGCCGAATCGTAGAGGAGCTCAGCAGAGGTGTCGCCAGAGGAGGTCAAGTCTCGTTGGAATGCGGGTGCAAAGCGTGGGACCTGAGAGGGCTGGAGACGGCACCGAAAGCGTGATGATGACGCTTGGTTATTTATGGGCCAGACTTATGCACGCTGATGTTGGTGGTGGTGGTGGTGGTGTGGGTGAGACAAGTGGCCAGAGTCGACCCCGGAGTGTGATGGGTTTCCGTGGTTCTAGAATGCGCAAAGAGATGCGTTCTTGTCGTCGGTACGTGGCCGGACGGATCAGGGAGTTTCTGGATCTGTTGGCGACCGCGAGAAATGTCGTTGAGGGCCTTTTGTCAAGGTTGACCACCTTAATGTCAGGTACGCTGCAGATCGTAGGGCCGGATTCTATCCAAGGATGGTCCAGTCGCAGGCTCAGTGGATCGCTGGAGGAGCAGGAGCAGCAGCAGCGGTAGTGGCGCTCACTGTTTCGGGAACGTGTGGGCTTTGGAGAAGCGAGTTGGAGCAAGGTGCAGGTGCAGGTGCAGGTTGGTGCAGGTGGTTGCAGGCATAGGTTGCAGCAGTCGGGGTTCGCTGGCGGCAAGGTTGGCTGACTGGAAGACAGACAGGCAGACAGGCAGATGGATAAACAGGTGGTATGCGTTTCAAGATGGGAACGCTGCCGCTTAAGAAATAGGAAATGGACAAGAGGGAAGAAGCGCTCTGTTATTGTACAGGACAAGAGAGAGGATTAATAACTTGGGACGGGGGGAAGTTAAGAAGGGAGGGCGTTTCGAGTGTGGGAAGGGGGCCGTCCGCGTCTTATAATAGACTTTCAAGCTGAGCGCGCTGTGCCAAAGCAAAGCGCAGAGTGCAAGCCCTGTGCGAAGGTGAGAGTGACTGATACTCCGGCCAGGAGGTACATCACTTTTCCTCCTCCTTGTCTTATTTCAGCCCTTGCCTCTCTGTCCCCTGTCTCCCCTTCCTTTTCTGCTGAGCTGTGCTATGCTGAGCTGTGCCGGTACTGTGCCGTGCCCGTCAGTGCTGGGAACACAGGCGAGAGGCAAGGCGAGGCAGGGTAAGGCAAGGCGACGCCAGGGGCCCAGCCCAGGAGGGCAGGGGAGCGGCGGACGGGGAGCCAGGGGAAGGGATGGATGGATGGGATGGAATGGATGCGATTGACATGGAAAAGAGTGGGCTCAATTAAGGTGTGTAGGAACTTTACTACGCGTGTCTCTTACCTCACACACACACTCGCACTCACACACGCTCACACACGCACGCAAAATCCCACTCTCGCTCTCACCAGAGCATGCACCTAGGGCCCAGCCGGGACAGGAGGGACAGGGCCCGATTAGGCTAGCAAGGGAGGGCGCAACGGGGAGCTCTGGCAAGTATTGGGTTGGGCTGGGTTGGCGTCGAGCGATAATTTCGGAGCCATGTTCCAGGTACCCGAAGACAAAGCACACCTTAGGCGAGAAAGCAACAGTCGTCATGTATCAGAGTCAGGTCCCCATGCGCCAGGCCCCATGTACCTGCAGGGGTCCCGCAACGCCAGCGAGGTACCCCGTGGGCCCTGTCAGTGTACATCCTGCCGTACCGCCTACATGGCAGTACGTAGCAGCGCGCATTGCCGCACCTCTCCTGTCCTGTCCTGTCCTGGGCTCTGAACACGGTGGGGATCCGCTCAGTTCGGGCGCCGTTTTGCGTTGCAGGCGTGCACATCGCTCGCAACTCGGTACGTCCCCTCCGTGAAACGTCAGGCTGGTCGAGCTGCTACCACAGTACTCTGCTACTGCATTTTGCACATACACAAGGAACGGTACTCACCGGGATAATCACTACCACGTACCGTAGCCATATGTCTGTGTGAGTGCGAGTTTGAGAGGGAGAGCGTAAATTGTGTCTGTGTACATGAATGCATCATCGCTGGATGGCAACTTCAGTTCCCCGTCCCGTCGCCCAGCTCGTGGAACATCTTCCTCCCGTCAACCAAACACAGGCCACACCCGGGAGAGCTGTGAGCGTGCCCTCATTGTCTTGTCTGGCCTATCCTGTCCTTGCGTCGGGAATTATGAGGATGATTCTGTTGTTCATTTCGTAATGCTCTCGCTTACATACGAGCTTTGGGCAATCTTCCAGAATTTTTCCCAGGGTGGATACTCGCACTTGCAGGGGTTGGGGGATGCAGCCGGGGAGCCAGGGGGGGGCGCCCATCTGCTTCAAACGAACCAGCCGCCGACCCCAAGAAGTAGGTACGGAGTACTTCCTGTGGCACCCGCGACTTTCATTGCCGTTTTGGGGGTGTCGTCTGGAGGGCCAACCATTAGTGGTTCTCACCAGGTCTTTTTGCTGGGCGACGTGTTGTAAATTCGTCCTGATCTTGGCTCATTCTTGTGCTCTAATAAAGACGTGTCTGCGAGTTCGTGCAGTCTCGTGGCTCAGATTACGAAGAGTTGTAAATGACATGCCACAAAGGTTCCTGATTGATGAGGTGCTGTCGTCGTCGGGCCTGGGCCTGCAAGGTGGATCTCGCCGACGGCTTGGAGGCCAACATGAGCTCAAATCAAACACGACGCATTTGCGTGCATCTATCATTCTCTCATGCTTCATTTCAACGCCTCCCTATTCCAGCGGGGACCGGGGTCACCCGCCCGCCCGGGTAAGCTATTCCGCATACTCTCTCTCTAAGTCGTCTGGCCCGTCTACCATGCACCGGTGTGCTTGGGCGCCCGTGCTTCTTCGATGTGCTTGGTCGATATTTCCAGTCTCTTTTTTGTTTTTTAAGGTCGGTCTCCTGTCCCAGCCGGCCCCACCCGGTGTCAATCGTATTGAGCCGTGGTCCCCGTGGGAGAAGCAACAACGTCAAAGCGACCCTTGCTGCGGAGCCAAGGAGTTTCGACGTGCTTCCTTTCGGTCGGTCAGTATTCTCAGCTCAGCAGAGGTGGTTGCTCAAGGCGGTGTCACCACTTGGCGCCGGATCGCAAAAGAACCATGTCTCTGTGCGAGGCCAGTCAGATTGGGGGTGTTGCACAACAAGGGCATGGCCACGTTCAAAACACTCCAGGCCCGCTCACCCACGCATACGACCCGGGAGGTCGGTTGCGTGGGCAAACTTGCGAGCCCACGAGGGGTTCGTCCGCCGCCACATGCGACCTCTCCTGGTGACCCGAGCGTGCCACGGTAAAGGGGCCGATCTCAGGTCAGCAAGCCTGCGAGGCGTGGAGGAGAAACGTGGGCAGCATGGGTGAGAGAGAACGGGATGGGTGGATGGATGGATGGATGATTGGGGGCGTGTGTAAGACCGGGTGGCTTTGCTCTCTGGCTAATACCGACGCCGATAACCTCGAATATTACAGTCTATTGCGTCGGCCTGTAGCCCTAGAGGTACTGCACCTGCTGTCTTGGAAGCGTGAGAAAAATGACCAAATTCGCTTTTGTCCTTTTTGTCTCAGACGGCCGACAAAGAATATGTGGAGGCGACGGCAGTATCTCATCCGAGGCATGACGAAATGGATTGCAGCCTCTCTGGACGACCGGGCCTTTCTCAAGGGGCCCCGCCCCGTAATGTGATACGTCGCTGCCGCCACAAATGCATATCGCGAAAAATCGGCTGGGACAAACAAGTACTTGAGCTGTCTTAGCACGGAGGCACGACATCTCGGAGCTCTCAAAGCCGTGCTCAGACCAGCCCTGTGTACTGCATGGTAGGACGGCGCCAGTACGGAACAGGTGGGTGAGTGCGCGGTGCAGGAGGGCACAGCAGCCGGGCCGTCGTCTATTCTTGGTTGCAGCCCTGGGCAGGAGCTGCAATTCGTCCAAAAATTCGCGAATGGTTTGTCGCTGATGAACATGTCACCCAGGCCCTCGGGTTGGGATGTTCCAGATCGGGTGCTGCGGGAATCCGCCGTCTGCATCCGTGGCTTGCAGCAGTCCTCCTGCTGCTGCATCTCGTTTGGGCTGACAAACAGCACAGCCCCTCTGCCCTATCGACTAGATGCAGAATGATGAGGGCGTCTCACGGGTGAGAAGCCACGGGGGGATGTTTGGTCTTTTCGGATCAGTCATACCACGCGGAAAGTCAGCCCTACAGCTAGCTGTTGGCTGTGCCGCTCAAGGTCTCGAGAGGTGTGTAATCCCGCAGTCGACAATCTGGCAGCCTAGAATGGTGTAACAAGTATCATGCACCACCACAACCACAATCACCACCACGGTTCTGATGAGTCACTACGAGTCACTGCCAGAGCATGGGATCATCACCCCATCATCATAATCACAACCACAATCGCTAGACATTTGACCTCGACCGCCAGTCATCCTGCGGCGGGACGGTGTACCGGCATCACCGGAGCACGATGTAAGAAGCTCGAGCCTGTGACGACGGTGATGTAAGTACGCAGGTCCCGTGTGTAAGGACGTGTGCCTTGGCTATGTCAGCACGTCTTCCTTATTAAGCACTGACCGGTCGGTGAGCCTCGTAGGGCGTCCTCCAAACCCTCGGCCCTTTGTGAAGTTGGCATAGCCCAAGGAAGAGCGGGTGGGAGGAATGGGGGGGTGGTGATGCTCTGTCGCTCATCAGTCTACCGTCAGATCTGCACCTGCCTTCTTGGTGGTTGATGCTAGCGGTGGATACGATCATCGCCAAAAGACTGTTTCGGACCCAAGCGCGCACAGGCTGTGAGCTGTGATTTGTGGAACGGCGACGTCGGGAAGCTTGAGAAGGGAAACGAGCAGCGAGCGCAGATTTGACCTCTCACTCCCCCTCTAATCGCTGGAGCCCACCATCACGGCCTCGCAAGCTCAAGGGTGTGTCTTGGGCGAAAAGGGAAGCCGCAGCCACGAGTCAATTGTGACAGGACTGCTGGGTCCTCACCTGTAAGGGCGAAAACTCAGATACGAGTCACCTTCCCTTCCCGACGGTGGGATAGCCGGCAGTCCCAGGGGTCTCCTTGATGGCTTCCCGAGGCTCCACTTCCGTCCTGCCGCATGAGATTCTCGATATGCACGATCACAGATTCCGAGCTGAGCTGGGCGAAACACAGATATTCCGGGATGCAAGCGTTCGTCTCCGCCACGAACGAGTTCGCCTTGGCCTGCATTGAGCATTGGCGGGTTGATTGGCCCGGCCAGTGAGAGACAGATCGTCCCGCCTGCCGTCCTGCATACGTACTACAGGCGGTCCCATGTAGACGATGTAGATAGACTGTCTGCATCACAGACATGATAGGACCCCTATTGCCCCCCTTTTTTTCTGGCCCTCCCATTACCAAGGAGCCGGGAGCGACGTGTTCGGTCCGCTGCCGCGGTGTAACAACGGAGAGGCACTGCTCGTGACGACTCGAGGTGACTTTCCGAGACCGTCACTAGGACGACAAAGATATTCACGTTGCCTCCCGAGTCGGCGACGATGAACACGCGGGGAGATTATCGCCATGCACAACACTGTGCACTGTTGAGTCGCTCACTTACGGGGACGCAGCTGGCCCTGGGGCGACTGGTTCTCTGCGGCCGATGGCTTCTCGAGACAACCTTTTTTCACTCAGATAGGGTGGCAGAGAAGCCAGCCGCGTATCATGTCGGCCGCCAACAGGCCCTCGTTACTACCCTTGAACGCGCGGTCTGCGGGTGACGATTCACAGCAAACATGAATTGACCTGTCTCAGTCCTGTTTGCCCATGGTGGTGGCTGTTCAGGTGAGGCTGCTGAGCCAAAATCACGAATCTGACGAGTCTAAGGGTGCTTTTGATTTTTATTTTCCCCATACTTTTCCCCCCTATTTCGACAAGCAAGTCCTAGTCCCAACACATCGAGCACCCCCGCAGTCGTCGGTGCGGGCTTCACGATTCATCACTCTTGGACCCTGATGATTCTGGAAGCCTTGCACAGGCCCGCGCATCGATCACTTCTCACAGTTGGTCCCCTTGATCTTGGTAGAAGAGACATCACAGTGCACATGGAGGACTAATTACCCGGCGAGGATGCCCTTGCACACAGTTGTGGAAAATCAAAATGACAATTTAAAAAAACTGAAAAAATTCCATCCCGTCTCCGATCTACCTAATTGGGACCCCTGGCAGCCCATGGAAGCCATCCACACCTTCTAGAACGATTCTCTCGCTGACAGGTCGGATTTGGCGCTGGGTTGGGTCGCTAAGCAAAATTGTGTGGCACGACCCACGACAAGGTCCTGCGTTTCATCTCCCCAGAGGAAAGCTGTCATGATCAATGCCAGGGCCTGCAGGGCGCCTCAGAGGATCCCGTCTATCTCGTACCCGGTGGGCTGGTGGGCTGGTGGGCTGGTGACAGTCAGTGACGGCAATGAAGGATGCACATGTTTTTGTTCCGAGACCGCAATAATCCCGCGACAGGAACAAAAGCACTGTTCTCAGAATAGATGCTGTTGTGTAGCACGGCTACTAATGGTAGTCAGGCACCACGGGCTGGCTGACATTACCGCGATCCTGCACGGTACGATTGTCCAACCAGCACAGCTGACATCATCCGCGGCACAGGCTGTGTCCTTGGTTGAGGCAGCCCTCTGCCATGATGAGCAAATCAGCACGGCAAGCAGCTCCGGGACTGGTGTTCTGCGAGCAGAATAGGGCCGAACCAGCCCTTTGTCACAGCCGAGGCTCAATCCATCGGCTTGGACCGATGGGCCATCCCAAGCTGTCAGCCAAACCGGACGCAGTCCCTAGGCTGATCTGTCTCACCTGCGTGCTGTGAATCATCAAGCCACCGAACCAAGCCTCGAGAGGATAGACAGCCGAGCTGTACCGGCTCTTGGCCCTGCCCGCGCCTGCATTCACAGGCACACAAGCACAACCACAACCACAACCACAGCCAATCCTCCTGGCACCAATCGCACACGAGGCCCGTCAGGGAGCTGCCGTTCCGAGGATAATTCCCACCGCCAGAACACGCTGACACTGGGCGTCCTGACCGAGCTCACCTGAGAGTTCACAGCGGGACCAAGCCGCCTCACGGGCCCCTCTCAGGGCTGGGGAGCAGCAAGATGCGCCCCAAATGAGGAAGGGGACGGCTCGGCGATACCAAGGACGTCAGGGCGATTTTTTGGCAGGCCGTGTAGTATTCCCGGGCCCTCACGCTGTACCGGGTACTTCAGCTCTGGGCCCACAGGTACTTACTCGTAAGCTCGAGGTACCTGCCACCCATGGCGGACGGGGCCCGGTCGGTTGCATTATGCAGTTTCCCGGCCACATGGAGAAGAACCTGGAGTGCAGGCTAAAACGGCGCTATTCCGAAAGAGAGAGGCGTTCCTGCATTAGCAATTTTGGCTCTTTCCTTCCAAGGTTCCGGGCCGGGACTACGTAGCCTGAAATGCCTGCTTGACTCTGGCTGGCTTGCGCAAGATGGCAGGCCTCAGGTGGTTTTTTTTTCCATGTTCGCGTGTGTGTCCTTATTGTTGCTGCTATGACTGCACAATTGCAGCGATGTCACCGTACCGTCTATCCGTTCCACTCAGCTTTCTCAGAAAAACGTCTGCAAAAGAGGCTTGTTCATATTTAACCCAATAACCTCCGTTCTGCGTCACGTAGTCCCATGCCAGTGGGCTGCACCCTTTCGCAGCTGCGAAAATCAGGTTAATAACATGCTGCTAGGCCTTGATTCTATGCAAGGCTGAGGAAGATCAGTCACACGAAACAGGAGGGCGCAGCAAGTCGCCGCGCGCTGGTCGCCGTCGTCCCATTCCCATCATCAACTCAGATGCAAAATGAAGCAGCTAATGAAATCAGTCGTCTGGAATTTGTGCGTCTGCCGATTGTGACAGCTACTCGGAATGCTTCCACTGCCAATGTCCAAAAGCATGTGCCATCGTATCATCGAGCTGCCGACCGGAACAGATGCCCACACTCGCCGGTCTAGGCCGCAAAGGTTCTTGCAGGCGCTCATCTTTCGAATTGAGGGTCGCCTGTGCGCGAAAAAAGCAAGATCGTCGTATGCTTGTGACCTCATCGAACAAGCTCGTCAGAACCACCCCGTGTCTTCACATTGACACCCCCATGAGTTCTCTGCCGTGGTGGAGAGTGCTGCTCAATCGAGCCGTCACATCGGAATGGACTTACCTGCTCACCGTGTTCCCACACACGCACCTCATGGAACGGTAGCTCCGTGGCCCCGGTCGAGCCACCAGTGATCCACCGTGCGTAGGACGCCCAGTCTTCGGTGTAGTCGCGAACATTCACAGATCATCACAGACGTGCTGCCAGGGATTCAGCGGCGCTATCAGACTTTTCTGTGGTGCGCGAAGGCGGGCGCAGCAGGAGCAGCAGGAGCACAGTGCAACAGGTATAGGCAGGGTCCTGAGGTCTAGCCTTGATGCTTTCACGGATTTTCCTTGTTGACCGCACGTGGCAGGAGAGGTTCGGAGCACCTTGGGCCGTGGCACGATTCCACGAAGGAATTGCCGAGAACCATGTGTGAAAGCAGCGCGACGGGGCGACGATCTGGGGAGATAAGATACCACCTTGACCAACAAACCCTCCATGCTACCACCAAGGGGACTCAAACTTCAGCCTTGACAGCCTTGCCGACGGGGCAACACGGATCCATGCCGTGCTGTCACCAAGCAACCTTGAGGGCCTGGTGGGCTGGCACCCAGTTGACAGTTGCGCCAAGTGGGCATCTTCGGCGAAGACGAACAGCTGTGGAGCGCTCAGAGACTGTGGGCTACTCCAGCCCACCGCTTCGAGCTTCTGCCCCTGCCGCTCAGTGGGCCGCCACGAAATCTTCTGGAAGACTGTTTATTATCTCCCCGGCCAGCAGCCCTGTGAGGCAATCGCGATTGACCGTATTCACGATAACGAGTTGGGGTTAATTTCACAGTCTGTCATGAGTCCATTTACACGAAGTTACATGCAGACCCACCGGCCACGCGACCACAATGCACGGTAGTGGGCCGCACCCAGCACACGGCGCGTTGCAAACCGGGCCCTGCGGCACTGCCGAGAGAGCGGTTAGACCAGCATACCTAGGCACGGTGGGCCTCCAGACCAGTAGCAAATCTCACCGAGTCTTCTCGGTGAGCAAGGGTCAGGCACTTGCCCAGTCCCTCGTCCGTTGTCCAGACCGAAACGCTGGGCGGTCGAGGGCCCTCGCTTGGTCCCGCAGACGGCACGTGTGGGTAGTGTGTCCGAAATACCTTGTCCTCACCCTCAACCAGCCAGAGCCGTCGGCAGTGGGCTTGGGTGAGCACGACGGTTGAGTCGCATGGAGCTACGAGATCGACAGCACTCAGCCTTGCTTGCTGCTTGGTTCCTCTGGCCTTCACCTGGGACAAGGATCCTCAGGGCTTTCGTGAGTCTTCTAAAAGCAGCTGCCTGCCAAGGCAAGGTTCCAAGTAGATGACACCTCTCTGGCACAACAACAGCGGACATCGGCCATTTAGCGAACACTAGGGAAACAAATGTGCCGGGCGCCTCTGGGCCGGAAGCCCAGCCGCGCTGTCAGAGGTGCATGAGAGATCCCTGTCGGCTAGTGACCTCGTGGTTTCCGGGGAACCATCCGGCCTCGCATGCCACTCCACTTGCCGCCATGCGGTTCATCTTTTCTCGAAGGTTGCTAATTTGGAAGGAAATACGGAGCGCCACCGTTTATGTGGGTATAGGGCAGGCGTCTGCCACGAACGGAGGCTGGGGATCCCAATGCAGCATGAGCACGTTGCTGGGATAAGGCTGGCTTTCGGTCGAACCTGTCACGGCGAATGTTCTGTTGGGGACCCCCCTACGCAACAGGAAACATTGGACAATTGCTGACGTATTGCAACAGGGCGATGCCCACCGGGTCTCTCGCTGTAACATACTTGTTAGGCCTCTAGATATAGTACTTACGTTATGTGCATCACACGTGGTTTGGCCTCGGCTCCGAACGGTTGCATTGCAGGCGGCCCTTTGGAAACGGTCCTTGCTGGCTGCCGCAGGGCGAGGGCGATCAAATTGACAGGCAGCCCAGCGTGCCCAGCCAGCTCTTTGGTGCCACTAGGGTCGCATTAGAAGCCTGGGTTAGGTGTCCGGCTTGTCTCCCCCGACGTTTGTAACCCTGTTTCGCCAGCTCCTGCAACGAGACGCAACTTTGGTCGCGACACGAGGTGGACGGGGGCGGGGAGAGGATGTCACAACCATGACTGCCATGCAGCACCATCCGGCCTCAATGGCAATGGGTGCCCGGAAGCATATGGATTGCCGATTGCCATCTTCGAGCAACCTTCCCGTGCGTTACTTGACTTCCAACTGATCTCCATACAGAGCTTATCTGAATGTCCCGGACTTCACTTTGTAATGCCCATTCCGTCTCTCACAAATGATGCTATGCAAGCAAGTCCCGCATTGCATTATTCAGAGCACATGAGTGCGGTTTCAGAGTCAGCTGTAAGAAACCCCCTATCACCGACTCAACGACACCCACAGACACCGAAAGCTTCTTTGCCCCCATGGTTCACAGAGGAGAGCCGACGCCCCCTTGCTTCGTGCTGCCGACTGCGCCGCGATCGAGTCCCCCCGGGCATTGAAGTCTAGACCGCGATTCTCCGGCGGCGAGGTTTCCCATTGCGGTGGAACAAGCCGACCGCTCGGGAACGCCTCACCTTGCTCTAGAGTCTGGCTTCCAGGGTCAAGGTGAGCGGGCTCGGCCTACACATCCGCACGAGCGACGCGAGTCAACTTGAAGGAGAGGCCCAACCTTCATCAAAGGTCAAGTACGACGAGCTGAATCTGTCAATCATCATCGCGTACATCTGATTCGAGAGTGCTAGGTCGAGTCAAGACTGGCTACCCGGTATGGCGCCTTTGAAACGCTGCTACAGGAAAACCTTAACCTCTTCAGCCCGGCGCGCACAGAGCCTGGGGACGTTGAATACGGGGATTTTCGCAGGTTTGGGTTTGGAGGGAGCTCCCCAGCTCCCTCTGGCTGCATGCAGCATGTTCCAAGGTTCTAGCGCAAGCTACCTGGGGTGTATAAACGCGAAAGCTTCACGTTCCCCGGTGGTGCCATGACAACAAGATTCTCCAGGGAACAGACCCACGAGTGCCACGAAGCTTGGGCTGAGTAAGGCCAGAACCGCTCGGGCCGGGGCAATCTCATATACACCAAACACCAGAATCAAGAGAGAGTTCTGGGCAATCGAGATCTAATCGATATTGTTCAGCTTGCGTACGCAGCTGGAGGTGTGCTCGTTGAACTGGCGACGCGATGTAGTAAATCAACTTTAATAGCTTTTAATAGCTTTTAAGAGCCTTTAAACTCCCTGGGGTGCAATCCTAACCTCATGAACGCTCTACAAGAGGTAGTATCGTTTTCGTAATCGCCATATCGAAGAGGTGTCTTCCATAAATCCATTTGAACGATATAATTCTATATGGGCGAACTCGGTCAATCCCAGTGGTTGTGGGAGAGTGGTTAATCCGTTGCCCTGCTGTTGCAAAATGATAGCTGTTAGGCAACACCCTCGGGTGCGCAGGTTCGCGGCGACTTTTTTATTTGCCTTTTTGAATTCCAGAAAGTGAGTGAGACCATCCAGATCAAGTCGAGGCCAACGAAATTCTCGAGTCGTTTTGGTGGGGGGGGGGGCGCTTGACCTGCTCAGAACACAGGTCACAGAAGTGAATGAGTCTGGGTTCTGGTAAAGGGGGAGGGGTGGCTTGCCTGCCCCACATTGGTTAAGCTGGTTGGTGACGCCTTCCTCCACATGGCACCTAACTGTACCTAGGTAGGTAGGTAGTGCATCGCAGCAAAGTACGTACAGTAACTGAGCTCACATCCGAATTCCATCCAACGACCGCCACGACAGCATCTCACTCACCTCACCCAAACAGACGACAAGTAATTGGCCACACTAGACAGACTTGCAGTGTCTCCAACGTGACCACAGCGGCCGAAGCCAGCTCCTTTCGACGTCCGGCTCCTTCCCCCCCACGGTGACCCGTCAACACCATCACCGCCCGCCTCGCAACCATGTCCATCATCCAGCAACACACGTCCGCGTCGCTCAGCGACGCCTGGCGCACCATCAACATCGACGCGCTGCAGGAGGACTCGTCCGTCAACTTCGACATCTCGACCCTGCACCCACCCCTGCCCGAAATCGGCGAGTCCGAGGTGCGCTCGCTCGCGGGGCAGGTTAGACAGCTGCTGCGCGGCGGGGACGCGGAGGGCGCGCTGAGGGGCTGCCTGGAGATGCCGGTGTACAACGGGAACGACCTGGCAAAGGTACGAAGAGCCCTGAGGATCCCGCCTGGGCCCCCTCCCCGAACGTCTGTCTGGTCGGAGTGGGCTTCTTGGGAAAAGGGAGAGCCCAGGGCCGGAGGGGGGACGGGACGCCCCCCCGTGTGGGGACGGCCGTCGCCTGGGATAGGACGAGGCTCTTTCTTGTTGCTGACGCGTGATTGTCATAGGACGCACACCTGCAGACCGTCGTCGAGGTCCTCCAGTCGATCAAGGCGAGCGAGATGACGCCCATGCTCCAGCGCATATACCAGGGCGACGGCGGTAGCGAGCTGCTGGATGTGCTCATGAAGTACCTGTACGTGGTGGTCCCCATTCGGAAGTGCCGGCTTCTACTACATATCCCCTTCAACAACACGAGAGTCCCACGTGGAGCGGTGAGCTGACACTGGACGTCTTGTCCTTCGGTCAGGTACAAGGGCATGGCATCGACATCCGGAGGTAGCGCTCCCCGGACCCCCACCAGAGTCACACCCCAGGCCACGGGGTTCAGCCAGGCCGGTGGCCGACCGGGCGCGGCAAACGAGTCCGCAGGCGCGGGCATGAGTGTCCTGTTGAGCTGGCACGAGAAGGTTGTTGACGTGGCTGGGCTTGGATGCATAGGACGGACGATGACGGACTGGCGGAGGGTGTAAAGATGCTCACATGGATTTTCACGGCAGGAAAAGGCTGTGCCGAAGCTGCCGGCTTCGTGCAGACCGACGGGGGAATCTCGTGGTCGTGCCTGAGCAGCGCACCATATTGAGGGGAGCAATGCATATTCTAGAGACGCACAAAGGCTTTGTCCTGGCAGACTATATTGTCGTGAGATGCAAATCTGACGGCATCTGGCAACCTGAGTTTCACCATCATGTGCCCGCCCATGAGACATACTTTGCTTTTCGATTAGAACAACCCAGCCTTGGAGCACCGGCCGAACCCTTCATTGACACCCACACCTACCTAGGTAGCTTGCATTAGTGAACACCAAGCTCAGCGATGTCCACAAGCGGGAAGCTCGCAAGAATAAGCACCACAGCACCCAAATCACCAACATCACTAGTACCAGTATCAATCCATTCCACCATCGATGAGCTCCGTACCAAGCAAGTGGCCTCAGTACGCGTATGCACAACCAAGGCACAAGTTGTGGTAGAGCGTTGACCGGTCAGCCTTGATACCAAGAATGTATGTATTGTACAGAAGTTTCGAGGCACTGGAAGTGAGCCCATCAAGCTTTGTCCATCCATAACACACAGAATACACATCATGGCGTGCCTGGATGCGTAAATTGCCCTCAAAGAATCTCGACCAACGATATCGTACCCTGGCCTTTGGCTCGGCCGGACCTCACATTCCCTTTCTGGTGTGTTCTCATGAAATGAACCGGATCTTCAGGCCAGATGATCGCCTGCAGGCCAAACAGCAACAACTTGCCTAGCATACCAGTGTTTTTGGCCCTATTATTTGTTTTCAAGTATGTCCTTGAGGTTGATCTCCGCACTGCCCCGAGCGAGAGGCTCAGCTTGGTCAGGAGAATCATGCCACCCAATCATATAGATGATCCTGAAGGTCGCGGGGATCGTCCCATCCTCGTTCCCGTGGAGCTCACGATAGATCGCCTCGTTCGCGAGGAGGACGTCCCTGCCGATGGCTCCCGGCTCCCGGCCCAGGACGGCATTGCCCTCACCCATGAGCTGCAGGTCCTGCATCAGCTCGAAGGTGCTGGGGTAGTCGACGATGATGTCGTCCACGTCGACGGTCAGCATCTTGAAGCCCGCCTTCTGCAGCAGGCCGCCGACGTCCCGCACGTCCGCGAGCGGGGACACGCGGGGCGACATGCCGCCCCTGCGGTCCTGCTCGGCCAGCTGCAGCGACGTCCGCAGCTCGAAGAGCGTGTCCCCGCCGAGCATGGCCCCGATGAAGGGGCAGTCCGGCTTGAGGAGGTGGTTGATCTGCGAGAGCACGCCGGGGAGGTCGTTGATCCAATGCAGGCTGAGGCTGCTCAGGACCAGGTCGAAGGACGCCGGCTCGAACGGCAGGCTCTCCTCGTCGTCCAGGACCTGCCGCGTGATGGCCAGCTCCTCGTTGAAGGGCAGGTCCGCGTCGCGGTACAGCTGCGCGTGCGACGAGTCGGCGGCGACCAGCTCGCTGATACGCCCTGCGAGCGGCGGGGAGGTGGGCTTCGCCGGGTCCGGGTCCGGGTTCTCGCGGGTGAGGGCGCGGGCGACGTTGCAGGTGTTCGCGCCGAGGTCGAGGGCGCGAGGGAAGTGTCGCTTGATGTCCTGCGGCAGGAGGATGAGGCAGTCAGCGAACTGGGGCAAGGTAGCTGCAGGTCATGGGATGGCTAGTGAACCCACCAGGAGTCGCTCGCAGAGCCTGATGGCCACCTCGTCCTTGAGGTAGTCGGCCTGCCGGCTCCCCTCGACATCAGCTGCAGCCCTCTCCTTCTGCAGCCATTTCGATCGCCTGTTGAAGACCTCAAAGACAGGAGATCCCGGGGTCTGCGAGGCGAAGCTTCGACGCGTCCAAGCAACCACTCTTGGGAGTTGGATTGCGCGGGCTCTTGGTAGGACCGGTGTCATCTTTGGGTATTCACATTGTTGTTGTTGCAGGAAGGGTTTGGAGCTGGCTACCTAGGTACTGCTGCTGCATGGTGGGGTTGAGGAACAAACGGTAGAAGCTCAAGACGTCATGCACTCTACTTAGGCACTATTACCTTTTGGCACTTTGTCAATCTCAGGGATCACGGTCATAGCACGCTGGCTGCATCCCAATTGAGTTGTTCAAGATACAATTCATCCATGCCTAGTGCACCGTATGGTGTCTCCAACTTGTCTATGGAATTGTTGAATGTTCCCAGAATCTCGGGCTAGCAGAAGATAGCTCATCTAGATTAACTCTATGTACTTAATAGAGTGGACCGAGCAAGACAGAACGCTATCGATCTAGTACGAGTCTCGAGCCTGCGTAGACACAATGCTCTTTTTGCCTGAATGGTCGTCTTGCACAGCGTTGATTCACACCACTCGGTACTGCTTGGAGGGAATCGTACCTGAATTGCCCGCTTCGAGTCCAAGACAAACTCCGGGCTGACTGACGCTTCATCCAAAGCATGGAAGTCCCCAGCAGGGTTCCAAGACAGCAAGCTGCAGGTCGCGTTCAAGGGTCTGTGCTTGGCTAAGCAAGCCGGCAAGCAGGTGGGTGGTGCAGCGCGGCACAGCAGCGGTGCAGTGAGTAAGGATCCCAAAGCCGAACCTCGAGACGGCCCGCATAACTCCACCGTCGAGCCCGACCATTGATCCCATCCCCTTTTGACATTGAGGACATCGCATCAAGCCTCCCCCGTCTCTTTCATTCGAATCGAATCCCACTGCGGCATTCTCCATTCAACCCCTCGGAGGACACGGATACCCTACAAACCTTCTCCATCATGCTGGCCGTCTACTGAGTCCACAACCACCTGAGCATCAACCCCCTGCCCTCCTGCATTGCCGTCGCGGGCCCTCATGGGTAATTCGGCTCTCGCGTCCACCACGCATCGGCCTGACTGTCCAATTTGACAAGCCCCTGGTTTATTTCGAAGACCTCCCCGGTCTCTCACTCTCACTATCACGACGAGAAGATTTCGAAGAATCACGACCCTCAACATCCAAGATGTCCTCCTCCGCGGCCTCCGGCTTCCTGGGCCGGTCGAGTAGCAACAACTCGAACATGCGCGGGCTGGTGCAATTCATCGCAGATCTGAGAAATGCGAGAGCCCGTGAGCTGGAGGAAAAGCGCATCAACAAGGAACTGGCCAATATCCGGTGAGCACCCACGCGGCTCGACGCGGCTCTGGTCGCGAGACAACCCCTTTCCACGTCCCAGTGTCTTACTGACCACGAATGTTGTATACAGGCAAAAGTTCAAAGGTTTGCGATCCCTGCCGTCAACGAGAAATCCCACGCGATCGCTCGGCTAACTCGAAGCAGATGGAAACCTGAGCGGGTACCACAAGAAGAAATATGTTTGCAAGGTGCGCGCTGGAAAGGATATCCCGGTGTTGTGCAAGAGAAACGGCTGACAGTCGGGCGCAGCTCTTATATATATACATCCTCGGTTGGAACGTTGACTTTGGCCATCTCGAGGCAGTCAACCTCATCTCAGCCAACAAGTACTCCGAGAAGCAGATCGGGTACCTCGCTATGACCCTATTCCTCCACGAGAAGCACGAGCTGCTTCACCTGGTCGTCAACAGCATCAGGAAGGACCTACTCGACCACAACGAACTATTCAACTGCCTGGCCCTGCACGCGATAGCCAATGTTGGTGGAAGGGAGATGGGAGAGGCTTTGAGCGGCGAGGTACATCGGCTGTTGATATCACCGTACGATTCACCACTGCCGTATTCGTGACCAGAGCTGACGGCAGGCGCAGGACATCTAAATCGTTTGTGAAGAAGAAGGCCGCCTTGACTCTTCTCCGACTGTACAGGAAATATCCCGATATCATCCAACCGCAGTGGGCTGAGCGAATCATCTCTCTGATGGACGACTTGGATCTAGGGGTTGCGTTGTCCGTCACGTCTCTTGTCATGGCATTGGCGCAAGACAATCTGGACCAATACAGAGGAGCCTACGCCAAGGCTGCTGCCCGGTTGAAGAGAATAGTGGTTGACGGAGACTACGCCGCCGACTACCTTTACTACAAGGTGCCCTGTCCTTGGATCCAGGTGAAGCTTCTCAGGCTGCTTCAGTACTTTCCACCTTCAGGTTTGCACTCTGATCCCTTCAGCCCTCGCTGGGCCGGAAACTGACAGTCTGCGCAGATGATAGCCATGTGCGGGAAATGATCAGAATGTCTTGCCAGAAGATCTTGGATCTGGCGCTGGAGACCAACAAAAATGTGCAGCAAAACAACGCGCAGAACGCGGTCTTGTTTGAAGCCATCGACCTGGTCATCCACTTAGAAACCGAACAAGCCCTGATGCGGCAAATATCCCAAAGGCTTGGTAAATTCATTCAGTCGAGGGAGACTAATGTTCGGTACCTCGGTCTGGAGGCAATGACGCATCTTGCAGCACGAGCAGACACATTAGACCCCATCAAGCAACACCAGGACATCATTATTGGGTCGCTCAAGGATCGAGACATCAGCGTCCGGCGGAAGGGGCTCGACCTGCTTTACAGCATGTGCGATTCTTCCAACGCACAACCCATTGTTGCAGAGCTGCTACACTATCTGCAGAACGCCGACTTTGCCATCCGAGAAGAAATGGTACTCAAAATCGCCATTTTGACAGAAAAGTATGCAACAGATGTGCAGTGGTATGTCGACATCTCGCTGAGACTGATCGCCATGGCTGGTGATCATGTCAGCGACGAAGTATGGCAGCGTGTCATCCAGATCGTGACAAACAACGAGGAACTGCAAGTCTATGCGGCAAAGAACGCCTTGCAATACATCAAGCAAGATCATTGTCACGAGACGCTCGTCAAGATAGGGGCATACATACTCGGAGAATTCGGGCATCTCATTGCTGAGGACAAGGGCTGCAGCCCTATCGAGCAGTTCTTAGGACTGCATGGCAAGTTGCCCGCCTGCTCTTCTAGCACACGCGCGATGATATTGTCCTGTTTTGTCAAATACGTCAATCTCTTCCCCGAGATCAAACCTCAACTTCTCCACGTCTTCGATATCTACAGCCATACGCTCGACTCGGAACTCCAGCAGCGAGCATGCGAGTATCTCACTTTAGCCACCCTCCCATCGGACGACCTCCTGCGAACTGTCTGCGATGAGATGCCTCCGTTCCCAGAGAGGCAGTCAGCTCTGCTGTCTCGCCTGCACCAGAAGCATGCGAATACTAGTGATAAGCGCACCTGGGTTGTTGGCGGGAAGAGCGCGAATTCTGACGCCCAGGAGCTTAACATGGCTAAGAACCCAGGGCTCAAGAGGACTTTCAGCACGCAATCTCAAGCTAATGGCAACGGACTTACCAACGGGACGAATGGCACCAATGGCCACAAGGCCGCCAGTGACCTTGCTGGGCTTGATATGGCAAATCTTGGTTCCGCGGAACCCAAGACAAAACCGCCAAATCTGGCCAGTGCGGCTCACTTGTCGCCTGAATGGGAGAAAGGCTTCAACCGGTTACTGCTTAAAGCCGACGGCATCTTGTTCGAAGACGGCCAGATCCAGATCGGCGTTCGATCCGAGTACCGAGGCCAGATGGCTTGTCTCATAATGTACTTCATGAACAAGACCCCTACCATCATGAGCTCATTTACCACGACTTTAGACCTGGACGAGAGCGACAAGGGCAACTTGACATGGGACATCAAGGGCCTTCCCGATACCACCATAACACAAGGCAATCAGTGTCAACAGGTCATAATGTTTGAGGCGAAGAGGATGTTTTCGAAGAGCCCCACCATGCGGATCAGCTACCTCGCCGGGGCGCTACAGGCTCTGACCTTGAAGCTGCCTGTCACCCCTCACAAGTTCATGGACCCTGCAGAACTTACAGGAGAAGACTTCTTCAAGAGGTGGAAGCAGATCGGCGGGGCTCCAAGGGAGGCACAGAAGATTGTCGGATTGGCTCCTGGCAGCCGCGATAGAGAGATGACTGAAGGCTCGGTGCGCTCGGTTGTGTCTGGTTTCAGGTGGGGTATCCTCGAGGGTGTCGACCCTAACAGGAAGAATTTTGTCGGCGCGAGTGTGCTGCATACGTCGGAAGGCGGCAAGTTTGGGTGTCTGATGAGGCTGGAGCCCAATTACAGCACACAGGTAAGAGTCACCACGCGTATCGCCCTCATGAATAGCGCTAACTTGTGTCACAGATGGTCCGTCTCACAATCCGGGCTACTGATGAGAGTGTGCCCCAGGTGATGTTGAACATGATGGCGGAGAGGATTGCAGCCGGAGTCTCGACTTTACCGGAGTCCCATTTCGGACCAACGCCAAGAGAAATATCTGATTCGTTTTCTAATATCATGGTACGGGAATGATAGTCCAAGGGGCTGGGAAGCAGTATATAATGGCACGTTGCCGTGTGGCAACATGTTGAATTACGTGGAGTACACCACAATCGAGCGAGCATAGGGAGTTCTTGGACAGCATCGGCAAGGTACTTTCCATTTCGCTTCTTGACTGAGACGGTGGTGGTGTCGATGGGTGCGGTCTCCTAGGTTTGGCCGAGTTGCGCTGCGCCTCGACGGCCGATCCAGCTGTATCCACCGACATGGGCGAAGCCAACGTCTTGATATATGAGGAATTTAATTGCAAAGTGCCCGTCGCTTATGGCGGTTGTCTAATCTCCGCAACGCCTTGACCATCCTTGATGCATTTAGCTCCATGACCCTGTGGTCAAAGCCCCCTTTTTAGCATTCAGTACCGCCTGTGATGCTCCTCCCCGCCCGATTTCTTCACTACCGAAGCTCTCACCCATATGCCAGACATCTCAATCCGCCTGGGCATCTCTCACACCAGGATCTTGGCCTCTGACTTGGGGCCCCTCGTGCCGAAGATGGTGCTGCCGACCCTGACCTCGCTGCTGCCCAGGGCGATGGCGCCCTCGAAGTCCTCGCTCATGCCCATGCTCAGCTCCAGCGGCTGGGCCTCGCCGCCCTCGCCCCTGGCGGCGAGCAGGTCGGCGAGCTCGGCGGCGACGAGGTCGCGCTGCTCCCTCAGGCGCACGAAGTCCTCGTTCTCATTCTCGGGCGTGGTGGCGACGCTGCGGGCGATGGCGCCGATGGTCATGAAGCCCAGCAGGTTCAGGTGCGGGCACTCGGCCAGGACGAGCCTGGACAGGGCCACGACGTCGGCGCCCGGGGCGACGCCCGACTTGCTCTCCTCGCCCGAGGTGTTTACCTGCACGTGGACGTTGAGCCTGGGGGCGGAGGAGTCGGGCGCGGAGGAGGCGATGAGCTCCCCGCGGGCCTTGTTGAGCAGCTGGGCCTTCTTTGCGCTGTCGACGCTCGACACGGCGAAGAGGTTGGGGATCCTGGCCAGGGTCTTGCAGTGCGTCGACTGCAGGCCCCCGATGAAGTGCCAGCGGATGGACCGCGGCAGCAGCTCCGCCTTCTGGCCCAGCTCCTGGGCGTAGTTCTCGCCGAAGTGCAGCTGGCTCGCGGGCTCCCGGTGCAGGGCGAGGATGTCGTTGGCCGGCTTCAGCTTCGACACCGCCACCAGCCTGACCTGCGGTGTGGGCGTCAGTCTCTTGTGTCGTCTTCATATGGGTCCTACCCCCGGTCCTTCCCCCGTCCGGCATCGCAGGCCCCTCAGGCGCCGCGGCAACGGGACCACGCACAAGGTGAGACGAGAACTGGGTGGCTCGGGGTTGCAGTGGAAATGAGCGTGCTGCACGCACAACACGAAAAACCAAAAAACTTACATTCCGGCCCTTGGCCACATTCGCAATCCTGAGCTGCACGTCTTGCAGCTGTGAGACGAGAGCCTTGGCTCTGACGGCATCGACCTTCATCTCTGTCTCGGTCATGCTTGTGCCGATCGACACCCTGGCGGGATGGGGGGCTGCAGAGTTCGGAGTCTGGGGTAAATCTTAGCAAGTAGTAGTGTAGATGAAATCGGGGTTGGGCTGAGAGTGCTACGGTACACTATGCCTTGAAAGTATAATGTCTTGCGGTGTCCTTGTTTTGTAAACTGAGGCGCATGAGCGTACGATGCTGCTCCTCATATCCCCGTCGTCGATTTCGCGAAGTGGGGCGGTGTGCGCTAAAGCCACGCCCCCTTTCGATGACGGTCTTAGTCGGGCATCCATCCCGACCAGCAGAACTGAGTCTTTTCAAAACTGGCATTCGCCTTGTCAGACCTGATTGATGGCCTGGGATCTGTCATCGGTTTCACCACCTGCTGCTGTCCGTCTTAGCCTCATGTGAGTGATGCGGCGGATTTGTGGAGACCTTGAAAGGGGTCCACTACAAAGGATGCTTGCTCAATGGGATTGATAACTGGTGTGTCTGTCCAACATTCATGACAAGTGGAGAATTTTGGCGGCATCAGCCTGGAACACGTGCAGGTAATGGAATTATGGCGTATAGAGTCTAACTTTCACTGCTCAACATATCTGTCACCGCGGTCTTGAGCCTACTTAAGTCATAGGGAAACATACACAATACTGCAAAAGACTGGCACATCATGAGACCTGATCAGAAAAGAGTGTATGAGCTGATGTAGGTGAGTCACAGCGTAAGTATCATCCCTTATGCCGCCTCATTGAAGCGCCTCGGAAGGTCTCCGCCTAATTTGACGATCACAACGAACAGAGTTTCGGTAGTCACGCTTGTCACTACAAGTATCCGTTTGAAAGAGAAAAGTGAGTGAATCGTGCATGTAATGGGTTACTAGCAGTGTCGATCCAAACTGCACAGCCACGCAAGAAAGGTGTTCTAATTGTAAAGGCGTCCTCGCTCTTGAAAGAGTGGGTTGTGGATTGAAATAAGTTGGAAATGGAAACAACAGAACCAGGATACGGAAGCGCTCCTGAGACAATGGATACTCTCTGGATATTAGGTAGAAGCTGTGTATGAGATAGACTGCTAGATGCATATTGGGATCAGAGACCTGAATGATATAGAATGATTAGTAGCGGCCGAGAAATACCAGTTGGTCATATGTTTCCGTCTGAAGAGTTCGTTGTCCGGGGCAATACCTCCCTTCCAAGAGCCATGGTCAGTCACAGCCCGTCTGTTTATAGTCTCCTTGTAGCAGTTTCGATTTCTCACACGTCGAAGTGACCGTCCGTTTGCCTCCTAAGCGCCTTCACCCACCTTGAAGCCCAGCCCGCCCTTGGGGATCTCCGACCGTCACATGAACATTCCCTACCTTTCTTGCGCTTGCACCAACGAGGTTGCTGCACGTTACTACAGAGACGTGTGCAACAATACCGTCAGTCACCCATAAAGGCCCAAACCCAGCAACATCACAAACACATTTCCCGACTCCCATGACGCAAAGGCTATGCTATCCGACAGTGGATTTGTAGACAAAAGCTACACCCAGCCAACCGCCGAAAGCCTCTGGTCACGAACTCCGTCAGCCAGCAGTGCACGAAGTTCGCATTCCAAAACTCCCGCGTCGTTGATACCAACCTCCATCATGCCCGAATCGACAGCCCAATCCAGCAACATGTCAGAACCACCTCCACGCGTGTCCCACAAGATCGTCCTGCCCTCAAGCAACGACGCAGACGGGGCAGAACCTCAACATGGTTTGTGGTCAACAGCAGATCCGGAAGACAGCCAGCATGCCTCAAGCAGACCCTTGCCACCCAGAAGCGGTGCACCAAGCCAGGATCCAGATACACACAACAGAAGCATCATAGCAGCTTCCGCGACTCTGGCCTATCTGCAAAACAAGTGCGGCAGGGGACAATCTCCGGCCGATTGTACAAACAACAACACCAGTACTAAAGTCAAGGCGTTGACAAGTCTTTGTAAAGGCCTGCTACGCAGACCCAATGAGACGATTGCTATTTCTGCAGACGTTTTCCAAAGCAAGATTCTCTTGGCGGTGGCCCACGATGACGGCAGTTGTATCCCTGCAAAGATGGGTACGAATGAAGGGGAACAGCCTGAAAAGTAAGTGTCCATTCATGCTGTAAAAATTGTAGTGGAGCTAACAAAGTGGCACAGAGTATTCTATACGTGCCCAGAACTCTTCACCCATATTCTTCTCCAGGCGATCCCAGAACTGTGCAGCGACTGGCCCGGTCACAGATGGACAACTCATGCCCAAGAACACCTCATCAGGTTGCACAACATCATGGCAGACAATTGGAAGATGACGCCAGACGAAGACACCGAGGCACCGCACCACCCGCTCATGATTCATGGCAGAATCGGAGAGTATCTCTCTGCTTCCAGGTTTCCTCTTTATCGTCACGAGGCGAGGATCGCTCTGGATACCGATCGCGGCGTTTAGGCAATGCCGAAATGGACTGGACATTCAGAAAAGCTTCGGTCTACGATCGACTTCCATCGCCGAAACTCGGTCCAGATACAAAGAGAACATTCTCGGGTCTTATTTGCGTTCCACACTATTGAGTACGCATTATATACTGTACATCCTTTGCGGATTTGTCTCTGGAGTGAGGACGGAGGACCCGACTCCAGAATCACTCTCACACCACAGCTGAGCAAGCTGGAGGATCAACACGAGAAGTGGTTTTCCGATTGCGACATAGATGTGACTCCAGCACGAGGCAGCTTTGAAGAACTCAGCCAGATCCACGAACGTGTATCTGATCTTTGGCTAACAACAGACGGGACGCCGACCTCGGTCGACGTAGATCCATATGACGCATTGGAAGCAGCACAAGACGCGCTTGAGTGGAGCCAAACCACAGAGAACATCACCTCCTACCTGTACACAATGGCGTTGATGATCCATTCATCCAGGAAAGCTCTCGAACACCTTGTAGACATGTTTTCCTTGTGGGTCGAAATCGGTGAAACCCACAGTGGACACCTTTTGGAAGAATTTGACACGAGGTTGGAGATCACATGGTGTTCTATGGCATTGTACAGTGCACAAATTACATGGAACCAATTGATGAAGTGCCCCTGGACCGTCGCATGCGCCCTTCACCTACTTACAGAGGATCCCAACACAGAACCACCCACGAATCGTCGCCAAGAATGTATCCCAGCAAAGGGAAAGGACGTGGGCGACGAGGAAGACAAAAACGAGAATGAAATCATCAAACTTTTGAACAGCGACCCAGCCTGGCCACCAAGATTCGCGTCAGTTTTCGCTGCAGTCGACAATACGCAGGTGCGGGCTATGCTAGAGGGTTGCTTCAGACTCGACGCTGTCGTGCGTCGACAGAACGAGGCGCATGGGGTTATAGAAGCCT
This sequence comes from Diaporthe vaccinii, assembly GCA_039880775.1. Taxonomy (NCBI): domain Eukaryota; kingdom Fungi; phylum Ascomycota; class Sordariomycetes; order Diaporthales; family Diaporthaceae; genus Diaporthe; species Diaporthe vaccinii. The sequence goes on along the minus strand of JBCEDN010000006.1, from coordinate 1,885,688 downwards.
TCACAGTTGGCAAGGCTGGCAGCGAGAGCGACGAGAAACCCGTGCACATCAGCTTTGTCTCCGATAAGGACAACGGCCGGATCGACAAGACGGACGTGATCGAAATGATCCGCGAGTATTGGGAGAAAGAAGCTTCTGACAACACCGATACACGTGCTCAGAGGGGATTCGATATCCTCTCAGAGCTTGCGGACACATCGGAATTGTCGCAGCACCACTTGCACATGAACTTGGGCCGACCCAAAGTACATTGCGAATGCGTCCTTGCGCAATACTGGCTAGGCAGACCAGGGCGCGCGAACCAAGCCTTCCCAGTCATCGGATTATCACGCTATGCATGCGGCACCTGCAAATTGTTCTTGGAAGCAGTCTTGGAACACGTCTGCGAAAAACCAGTACGCGCCATGAAGCGAGTGATACCTGGAGCAAGAGACGCATTTTGCCTCTGCATGGTACCCGAGCAGTCGCCTCCCGAGGTCAAGAAGGCGGTTGCCGATGCGTTGTTGCACAAACTGAGGAAGCAGTTGAGGGATGACAAAATTGCGACTTTCCTGGAGGGACAACTGGACGCAGCACGCGGGGACGCCGTGGACAGCAACAGCCATCGACGGGGAAATGATGGGCCCAACTCACTGGATGGCGTTACTGAGTCAATCTCTGGCACAACTGAAGACGAGGAACAGATGACTGAAATCTAGAGAGCAAAAGATACCATGAACGATGGTGATGAGACCAGTGCATGTTTAGAAGCAGCTCAATATGATGAAGGGTGAATGTTCAATACCAAGAAATTTCCTCCCGCAATCATTCTTTCCTGGATGATGATTCCGAGTTCGCATATAAACTCTACGACGTGTGGTGATTTCCACGCCGACGTCACCGGCTGGGACTGAATTCTCCGACGGGGAGGTAGACTAAGAGCTGCAGCTAAACATGCCGCTGCGTCTGGAACACTCTCAGCCCTTCAGCCTCAACTTGTACCCCCTGGAACACACTAGCCACAAAAACCTTAATCCTGTCTGCGTCGACCCCTTCTCCGCGGCACTGGTGCAAAAATACCTTGGGGTTTCGCTGTTGTCGATCATTGGACGGGCAATCAGGTATAACAGGTACAGTTACAGTATATGTCACGACCCAGTACCTCCTCGGTACGAAGTAGAGACAATGAACCCAGAGTAGCATTGAAAAGCCAAAACCCCCCAGGCTGATGAGACAGATGAATGCCAATGACTTACACAGTACTCATTCAAGTCCACTCCTGGCGACCCCGGCCCCCAACATGTGGTTCCATGCTCGAGCCTCTAAACCTTTCACCTCCTCCCGTATCCACAACCCCTGCGCTGTGCCCAAATACGACAGCCACGCATCAGCTTGCAGTCACCATACCCAAGCCAAACCTAAAACCCCAATGAGCCGAATCACTGCCGTGTGTGTATGTGTGTGTGTGTGTGTGTGGTCTCCGGTCCCCTGGCCAAAACCAGAACGTCGCATCCCACCGGGGAAGGCGAGACCCCCCCCCAAAAGGGGGGATGGCCAGCGGCCGGAATGCTACTGTACAGGGCTGAATCTTCAGCCGCCCATGTTTGGGTTGCGCGCCCAAAGTCGCCGGGGCACACCCATGCACCTAACTTCATGGACTGACTGACTAACCAAAATGACTGACTTACACATACATGTGCAAGCTCACCCCTGGCTCAGGACGTCGAGAATCCGGCAGGTGTCGTCTCAGCCTAGAAACACACAAAAGTTGGGCAAAGTTTTGCTGACTTGCCCTCCTGTGAGCTAGCCTGCCGGGCCCTGGCACTGACCTGGCCGCGGATTCGACCGCGGACCTCGACTTGTTGTTGGGCCGGACTGCCTCGTCTGTGATCTCACCGGCCGTGTAAATGCCGCCGTGCAGCTGGTCGGCGTGGTGGTCAACACACTTTCACAGACGGCCCGGATGCTGGAACACAAGGGAGAGCAGTCACACTGAACATCGGGCGGCGTGTTCGATACGTCCTAAGTTTTTTTCTTTTCCAATATGATTTGATTCCCGTCTTTCTCTGTTGCGGGTCTGGTGATAGTTTCCTGTGATATACCCATCCACCTCCCAGGGCCGCGAAATAAAATCTTCTCCAAGCTGGGTGGGCAGGCTGGGCCGAGTCAAGTAGTAAGTAATAGTGCGAACAGAGCCTCTTCTAATAAAACGTGGACAAGCGCCTTTTTTGTCCTGCGATGCCACGCAGCCAAGCACAAGCGGAAAATTGTCCCATGTAAAGTCCAAGAACAACAAAAACAGAACCCCCCGCGCGATGTGCTGATACTCCCGCAAACTTTGAAATGCACATAACCGCTCGTGGCCCCCAAAACGCCGTATTCTCGACATCGCTGTTCCCGCTCCTTTCTACTACCCACGACGCGACTGGCTGCCAACTCGATATGCAAGCTTATAAATGCAGATATTACAATGCTGGGGTATTGGGAGCCGGAAAAAGGAAATTAGCAGCTGGTGACATCCGAATATGAAATAGGTCCCTTCATTCTCCAAGATAGGCACTGGGGTGATTAATGCCGTCGAATAGGGTGGTTCCACAGCCAACCCTAGGTGCTCGAGTGTTTTCGGGTAAATCTCGCCTCTGAGGTCGTTCTGGTCGAGGCGGACGACCCGAGATCCCAACGTCGTTCTCCTCTGAGGCCAGTGGTCACCTCACTCGATGTCCATCTCGTCCGGGTCTTCTTCCAGGTAGGCCAGCTGAGCCCAAACCCTCCAGTGCAGGATACCCAGGTGGGCCAACCGAACGGCCATGTCCTCTACGAGCTCCTGTAGAGCTCCATCTTCCCTTGACATCTGTCCAGCCTCGGAAGTCATTGAAGAATCGCAACCGCCGTCCTCGCCTCGTGCGGATCCCGAGCCTCCCATCCGCCCACCAGTGGCAACAGAGAAGAGTGCAACGCCGCTCAGGCTCCTGAAGTCTTTCACTCGCCCGCTGAGTGACCTCATGATCCTGCGCTGGAAAGCAGCCTCAACAGCATGATAAAGATCACTGTTCATCTCGCAAAGATGCTGAGCGAGTTTGGCCTCAAATCGGGGCAGGAAGTCTTGTGGAGCGTTCGTGTAGCGGAAGATCTGTATGGCAATGGAAGGGACCAGGCCTTGCCAGCGCTGTTGCGGTCTTTGGTTCTGCGGGGCCGTGTTCAGCAGGGCAACAAGCGAGTCGTACACGGTGTTGTCCTTGTCGGTTTTTGACTCGGCGGTATCGGCTGAGGTGGGCGGCTGGAGGGTGATGTAGCCAGAGCTCCGGGGCGATGAGGTCGTAGAGCCGCAGGCGGAGAGGGTCAGACTGGAAGGGCGAGATGGTGGTGTGTTGAGGAAGCTGAAGTCGCCCGAGTTCCTGTTGCTGTGCGTGCTGGATTCTTCATCCACCACATACGATGGAACAGAGGTTGGAGCTGGGACGAAGGACGGCGTGACGGAAGTGATCCTCGACACGCGATCCAGATCATCATAAAGCCTCATGCAGACCTCCAGGTTGATGGCGTCGAGCATGTCGGAACGAAGCTTGATTATGCGCTCCTCGTCGAACAAAAAGGTGTTTGGGATGGTCTCCTTAGCTGTCGAGGGTAGAATCAACTTGGCCAAAGCCCCAAAGAATGCAGCCGTCTCGCCAAAGCTCCGGGTGTCCTGAGGCGCCCCCGAGTTCGACCGCAACGCCTCCGCGTACCACAGCCGTGCCCCACTGATGTCCAGCCTATTCGCGGCGATCTTTTTGTAGAAGAATCGCTGCTCAAAGTGTACAGTGTCTTCGATCAGCATCGGCCTGAGGCACCGTATCTGGTGATTGGCGACGTCAAGCTTCATCGCCTCTAGGACGCTGAGCAGACTTCGCATACCCTTCACGAGCTCAGCCATGTCGTTGTTGCGGTTGCCGTTGGAGAGTTCGTTGTACATCTCGTCCACCCACTCATCACGCATGGGGGCACAGTGAAGCTTGAGGACACCGGACAACCAGGAGGCAACCTTTTCCAAATCTGCCATACCCTGATTGAACTGTTGCATGAGAAGCTCCACATTGAAACCCTCGTGGAGAAATTCGCGGTCTCGTTGTGGTACGAGCGTCTGTATAATCTCCTTGACCGACTTCAGTAGGATGGGCAAGCACCAGTCGGTCCCAGCGGGGTACTCCCTTCTAAATGCTTCCCTGTCCACAACAAAAGAAGTGAGTTGGTCACGAAGCGTCGTCCAGAACTGGTTTGCCTTTTCCTGCTTTCTTCGCCCTTTGTCTCCGTCCAAATTCGGTCGAAAGTGAAGTTCCGGATCAAAGTTGATGTCGTGTCGGAGTTTGGGGTTGTGTATGATCTTGCTTACATCCAACTCGCTCAGCGTTGCCTTGGTCACAGGCGGTTCGAGCGGTCGGGGTGGATGAGAAATGTGATTCCTTGGTTCGGGCGTCCTCGCGGGAGCCAACTGACGAGCCGGGATATTCTCGGACGGTATCAATGGGCACGATACCACTGACGGTGCCGAGGACGCCGATGTATTTGACGTTTGGGACGTCTCGGACTCTGATCGTGGGTGCTGTAATACATGATCTTCCGGATCGGTCGATGTCGTACTTATCGTGTCCACTAATCTCTCTGCTGGCGCTGTCTCATTCTGAGATTCTGATCGCGAGTGTTGCGATATGTGCCCGCCGGCGCCTTGGTCGGCCATGTTTCCTATTGCCTTCCCCAGTCCAGCTGGTCTCGTCACTGAGTTCAGGGGGTGACACCGGAATCAAGAATCGCACAGCGGCAGACCTGGTGTCAGTGATGGCAAGCGAGTCGCGGAGTCTAATCAGAAATCCGCCTCGGGAGATCGACGGGAAGACAAGAGGAATATCGAGGACGAAAATTACAGTGCAGGCCTTGTTCAGAGAAAGGTGGCTGTAGAAGCAGTAGCACACCGGTCAGTCCAACAGTTTCTATTGCCAAAAGGTTTGTGGACGGACGAGCTCTGGTTGCCAGACTAATGAGATCTCATGCAGCGGCTGGCCGCAGGAATGCCCTCTCGTGCCGTGGAAACCTGCAGGCAGGCTATGATCGTCGAGTAAAATGGCGTTGTGTTCTCCAAAGGAGAAGTGAGGAGAGAGGACAAGCGGGGGGCTATTTACTGACCTGCAGTGTTTCGCAAAAAAAAAGAGTCGAGTATACGGCGATTGCTATTCGCAGCTTGACTTGGTCGTGGTCGTCCGCAAGCACGACAACGCAAGACGCGCAATGTTCACGATCTTTTGAAGCGTCCAGGGAAGCAACGTGGTCCACGAGAGAAGACGATTTGTCTGTTTGCAGAGAGGGCGATGTAATTATCGGTAGGGAGGAAGGAGCGAGGAACCGGGCGGGCCTCGTTCGGCTTGCAACAGAAGCAGTGTTGGTATGGCTGCGGGAGCGTGCGGAACAAAGAGCAGGAAACCGAGCCCGGACGGAACGAAGCGCTGGTCCTGTCGCGACTCAAGCCAACCAACCTTTGAGGGCAGGAGGCTTTAAGTTTTTGGTGTGCGAGGCAACTGTCCGTGCAATGATGGTAACTGCCCCTGAGTGCTTCTAGGGGTTAAGGCAGAGCGGTTTGAGGCGAAGTTGGCTATTCCCACGGGATGGAAGTAGCCACGGGAGTACGGACGGGATTCTTGTATCGGGGGGCTTGGTGAGAGGAAGGAGGCGGCTTGCAGACTGATCGGAAGCGATGTTCAGAGTGACACAGAGTCACTCGTACACATGCGGACGGACCGGCACACTTCAGACCAAGGAGCGATGGGTTGATCAGGCGTGAGGATGCCCGGATAAGGCAAGGTGAGGGCAGCGGAGGCGTATCAAGTATCCGTGGGTGCTCTCTTGGTAAACTAGGTGTACAGTCGGTGCTGAAACCGCTCTAGGAGACAGGCAGCCTAGGTGAGGAGGGAAGGAGAGGAAATTCAGTCAAAGAGAGCGACACAGGTGGAATGAGTGGATGAGGTATCCGTGGGTTATAAGATGTTCGGCAAGGCAAGCTAAGCGGATGGAGCCCAAGGTAAGGGCGGAAAGGAAAGGAAAGGAGTCGAACAGGTACGAAGGCAAAGAAAAAAAAGCCAGTCAAGCACGAAGGCGAAATGGAGAGTATCAGTCAGAATGGAGGAGGAGGAAAGGGAGTGCAGGAGAGTGCATGCATGGCATTGCGTAGCGACAGGAAAGGACAGGCTGATGAGCAAGGGAATGGCCTCGATCCAGTCAGTTCAGTCTGGATTCACCTGTACTGTACATGCCTCGTGCCGAGCGTACCACGGGCGTACCGGAGAGTACTGTATGGGCGCCGCAGCGCAGCATACGGCACTGTCTGGGCACCATGCGGTACCTCTGGGTGGTACCAGCCCACCCGCCCACCCGCCCACCGCCCAGTGGTCCGAGCTAGGCGGTACATGCCTTGTTCGTCTGGTCCGGTTACAGGATGCGTGCCTGTGTTTGTGGATGCGGCGTGTATTGGATTCTAATTAGTAAATGACGACCCGGGCCCAAGCACCAGGGAAAACCACGGGTGCCAGGGAAGCCAGGGCAGCCAGGCTGGCAAAGGGCGCTGGCAAGGCAGGGCCGCGCAGCGGATCAGTGCAGGGCAGGACGTGGTAGGGGGGGGGGGCATTGGAAAATGAAATGCTGCGTCGTCAATGCGCGCACACCCCCCGGTCCCCACCGACCTGAAGGGACCCCAGCCGAGATGTAACTCTCTTGGTCGCCTTGCCCGCGACGTACCCTGCCGGGGCTAACCACATTTCAACCTCAGATCCAGGAACCTGGGGCTTGGGCGGGAAGAAGCAGAGGGATAGGATGGGGAAGCAGGGGGCGGGCTAGCACGGCCAGGCACAGGCACAGGCACGGGGCATAGGCACCGTAGCCCCCAGGACCAGAACTCTCAACGTCGTCGTCGCTATATTCCGACGGGATGAGGGCTTGATCGCCGTGGCAGCTGTTGAGCTGTGGGGCCACGGGCGGTACATGGACGGGCAGCCGACTGTGGACTGTGGACTGCGCACATGACAACGGCCGTCCTGGATTTTTTTTGGTCTTGGTGCTGGCACGTGCGAGTAGGCCAGGGGGGTTTGGATGGGAATGGGGATGAGGATGGGCAATTCCAGCAATTCCACCGTGATGGCCCCAGGCTGCCAGCTGCGAGGGCAGCAGGCCGGACCATGATCTTCGCCGGGCTGGCGCTGGTCGACGACTGTCCCATGGGATGGAATGGATGCGCAGGATGCTTGGAACGCAACGCAATGGTGGCTTGCGGACCAAATGGTGCGTCCCTCTGCACAGATGGCCCGCAGGAGCCAGAGAGAGCCGATAGCTCTCGGTCCGCGAGCCACGGCGTTAGCCTCTAGGTAGGGACAGCTAGGTCCGTCCCAATCGAGCTGGTGCCAATGCGGTCGAGAGAGGCATGCATGCAGTCATGGTAATGTGATGTTCATCGAGGTGAGGCCCGAACGTCGACTGGGTCTGTCGGGGTGGTGTGATGGTGGTGAAGGTACGGTACGATACGGTGGTGGAGGTGGAGGTGGAGGGCCCAGGAAGGCGTTGGTGGTGGTGGTGCATGAGAGATTCCCTTCCTCGGCCCCTTCCCAGTTTGGGCAATTGGAGGCTGATGTCATTCGAAAATGAGGCTGCCCAGCCCAGCCGCTTTGACCCCCCACAGAATGGGCGTGGGACTCAGCTGAGGAACAAGCCATCATTCCTCTCCTCGGCAACAACCCTGGGGTGCATTAGGATCAAGCACTCGTAGGCAGCCATTATTACCGTTCATCACCCACCATCGCTTCTTTTCCTTGCTCTTTCTTGCTATGAGGGCCCCCCTTGCATCGCAGATGCATCACAGATGCTCAAGCCCGCCCTGAGTCTCACTCCTCAATGCCAATGGTACATATTCATCACGCAGATACCACGTTGTCTACCACGTACCACTGCCTGCATGCCTGCCTGCCTGCCTGCCTGCCTGCCCATCCCGGCTCGCTCAGTCTGAGATTGAGGAAACAGCGACGATGGGAAAAGCGAAAGAATAAGATGAAAATTGTGACGGCCCCCGCCAACCCTAAAACAAGAAACGTTCTAGGGAAACGAAGAACGGGCCTGGCCGGTGCTGATGCTGAGGGCTGATGCTGATAACCGGAACCGGGACTGGGATGAAGATGAGTAGATACGATGGCGCCCGCACAAGCTAGCACAAGCCCGAGCCCGCGTCTCGTCCGCATTCCATCCTACTTTTTGTCGCCCATTACCACACGAGCACGACACGGCGCTGCACCGTCCTGCGCCCGCACTCAAATCATGGCCCAACTCCATGCGCCGATCTCAGATAAGATGGCCCGGGCCTGGCCTGGCCTGTTCGACTTCCCATTTCCTGGGCATGACAAGCTCCTCGCCCAGAGCATCCAGGGCTAAGAGGCTAGAGGGCAGGGGGCCAAAATCTCACTTCCAGTGCATTCCGTCAATCACCCAGACACTGCAGAGACCTCCACGGCTGAGGTCATCGCCGCATCCCAACAGGGTCCTTGTCAGGTACTGTAACCGTACTCCCACAACAGCACGCGCGTCTGATGCTGGTGGCGGTCATCACCACTCGATTGGACCTGGGCCACCACTGCCACAAAAAAAAACAATACGGTGAACAGTTTGTCCCAGGACAGGGCTCGGTAGCCACGGCATCCACTGGACATGGTGGCCCCGAAGCCGGCAGCTCTGGGCTCGATACCATGCAGAGAACCGCAGAAGTACGGTGAGCGTGCAGCACGCAGCATTCAGCACGCAGCAGGAATGTGCTGTACACGCTCCAAATCTGGCATGCAAGCCCCAGAGGCCTCATGACCTTCCCGTCAATGCGACAAAGCCGCGCTGGACGGGTTGCATTCATTAATCGCCATTTCCGTCGAGGTCCGACCGGACGGGACACCGCATCTTCCCTTGCCATAGAGCTTGGTCTATCACTAAACACTAATGAACTGCGGGCGGCGACCGTCACATCGGTGCAGCGTCGTGTCCACGATGCTAGATATTGGCTTCCGCTCTTGGTCGCAGGTGTGAGTCGTACTAGTGGCGCCCTCATCCCCAGCGGGGGCCAAGTTGAAGATCCAAATCGAACGTAGACCAGACCGCCTGTGCATTCTCGCATACCTGGGACCCATGTATCGCCTCTAATGATGAGATGCAAGCGGCATGCTGCTGGGATAGCCAATACTATCACCACCGTCTTCCCTCTCTGCCGCACTGTTACAAAAGCCACCACCACCACCACCACCATGAGCGTGGATAGCTTGGGAGACTCGCCCTTTTTGGGCCACGTTCGCCGGGACCCGAAACCAACAGGATCAGAGAGCCATGGGACCGCGCAGATTGCGACCTCGGACGGCTGGCGGGAGTTGAAACAGGACATCGGCCCTGTGTAGTATGATACACGATGCATAGCCTCGCTGGTCTCCAGACGCAACAGCCCCAAGCAGCCCACGCTCAGATGAGGTCTCAGCATGGGCTTCCGGGGACAAGAGCAAGCTGCAGACGACGGCCACCCGTAATGATCCACGGCTCGACCATGCTGAATGGATAGGGATCAAGGGTTTTGCCACGACGCCCATCACGGACAAGCCCCGTAAGCTGAATAAATCCTCGGATCCAGGTGCTCGGTACTGGGGCGCGAAGGCAAATGGACAGAGGCAAGGAGGCTGGCACCAGGGGGGTGGTCTGTCGGATTCGGCCCAACCCAGAAGGGTAGGACGGGGGCCGATCTGAGGAACGCTCGCACCGTTTGTTTCAATTTCCAGAATGCGCCCTGGACCATGTTAACCGTTGCAGTGTGTGATCTATTTTTTGTTTTGCATTTCGCAGCTTTCGGGCCTGGCCATCCCAGCCTCTTGGTCCGCATTCCTACGGTAATGTGATCCGCACAGCAACAACCGCAAGGTTCGGCACGTACGGCTGCTTATTACCCACCATCCGCCATCCACCACCTACTCAGGCCACTGTCCGAGACAAATCCTACGGATGCAGATTAATTGGGTCACAGGAGTTTGTTCTCGCGGTCCTCCTCCGACCCCTTGCCCGCCGCCGTCGAACATCTGTGCGATGCAGTACGAGCCGAGCATGAACAACAAAGCAGTTCGTCCCTGCGGACGCCAGGTGCTACAGTGTGACGCCTCGACACTGTGGCGTGCGTGATGCGGGTGGCTGTGATTGCCCCAGGAGTGCAGCTAGCCGCATCCAACGACTGCATCTGCATCTTCATCTGCACAGGACGACACGAGGTGGACCACGGGGCAGCGTCAACGACTTCTCCTTCTTCTGCAGGCTTGCCACTGTCTAGAGCCGTGAGAATAGACTCTCTCAGCGTCCACTTGCGTGGCACCAACGCCTGCACTGCGCATCCAATGGACTGCGCGCGTTATCTGCAGCACGTCTTGTGAGGAGGGTCACGGGGCGTGGTTGGCCATGACGTCCCTTCAACCAGCCTCAACACCACGGCTCAGATCGCCACCGCCTCTTCTAAGTTGGCGGGTGGGCCCAAGAGGGGATGTCGCTGAACCCGGCCCTGGACGTGGCCGGCTCGCCGCCACTGATCCCAGCAGCGGCCATGTGGCATTACAAGGTCGGGCATCGGTATTACCGTGTCGGCCACCCTGCCCTTTCTAATGTAAGTCCGACGCCAGTGGTCCAGTGGGAGGTCTCAGAAAGATTATGGTGCAGCCGCAAATTGCAGTCACCTCAAGCACTGCATGGCATAAACGAAGCGACCCAACAACAGCGGCAGCCATATCATCACACATGACCTTAGGGTGGTGGTGGTGGCCTCCTGCCAGCGAACTCTGCATCTTTGGCCCGGATAGTCAACACATGTTGCAATGATCCACCGCCAGCCACAGCTAATTGTTGAGCGCTTGAGCCTACACGTGCAGGTTACCCCGCGAAGCCAGGAAGCCAACTGAGCATCGTCACCCAATCTCTCCGTGACACCACGGAAGCAGTGAACGACAGTCGTCAATGTCGAATCCACAACTGCCTCTGCGGCATCGGTCAGCTACGTGTTCGCACTCGAAGCAGAGACCACAAATTCGTGCATTCTTCCGCATCGGCGTGTGGTGGCTTTTGTCATGACGCGGTGGTGAACCAATCATCGATAGAGGCGGAGAGCCGAACGCGACAGCGACCACTACAATCCATTGGCAATGCTGGGAGCTGTCGACTATCAGCAAATTGACGGTAGCCGTGAAAGCTCTTCAGCTCGCCGCGTGCTCGCCGTCCTCTGGTCAGCCAAAACTCGGTCGCATCGTCCTTGTGTTAAACCTTCCTCTGCCCAGGCACGTGGACATGCACAGACTAGGTTTGTCCGTGGTGGTATTCAGAGACGCTCCTGCTGTTTCAGAGGCTAGCCAACATGACTATGACGAGCGACCAAATGGCAATTGGGTTCTGTGTCTCAGGAGTCGTCACTCTTGATACAACAACTCAGTGGCATATCGGCGCACAGCCGGAGCCGCGTAGCCAGCACAACATATTACTCCACCCTTTCACGGTCCAGGAAACTCTGCGAAGGTCGTCCCGCCCACGTTTTGTCCTTTGCCTCAGGTAGTCAGTCACCGATTCGGAACATGCCTAGCGAGTGCGGTCACGATGATCAAGATGCCCTGACTCGTCCGTGCAGATTTTCCTGGCCCTAAGGACGTTTCATCACCAGGACAATTCAGCCCAACCAAACACTCGAGTCTTTCCACCAACCTCACTGGCGATTGAAGTCGCCCTAGACGTTATTTGCCTGGGAGAGATACATCAACCCCCGGCAGCCCCCTGCCCTCGAGTATACTCACCTTCGGCGCAATCGGACGAGGCATGGTACACCGGAGGGCGTCGAGCGCCGTAGGCGTCGGAAGGCTTCCTAGTGCAGAGGGTGACCGTCCCCGGAGGCCCGGATCGTTCCCAGGGTCAGGGGACCGAGGTGTTAAAATTAGCAATTAAAAGGTGGGCTCCGCCGAGAGGTGCTTAGGACGGGTGCCAACTGAGTAGCTGCAGACCCCCCTTGACGAGCCAACCCTGCCGCTCCGGGGCGTCCCACTTCGTGAACCCTTCGATTCGGCCTTCTGGAAGGGTTTGACGCTCCATTCCCGCCCCGCCGAGGCTTATCCTGCGGACGCTTAGAATGATCCACACACTCCTGCGTCTTGCGTCTCGACCGCTACTATGAGCTGACCACTCCCTCGGAAACATTGCGCCATTCGAATGTCCGTGTGGCTTTCCCGTTGTTTGAGGCATCAAGGATCTTTCTCATTCCGGGGGCATTGAGCACACAGAGAAGGAGTAGTGACGACGTGGTACCAGCGGTGACCACACGCACTCGGCTTCGCCTCATGCTGCAACTCCAGACTGAGCCGTGCAGGGAGGATGCCGGTTGCCAGCTTCCACTGGGTCAAATAGCGACGAACCATGTACGGACAACCTGAGCCTCTGTGACAGGGCCAGCTACTGAAGCATCGCGATTGGTTGTTTTGTAAACGGGTCCGCACGCATGTTGCCGACGCAAAGTTTACGCCTCCTCCTACTTCCACAGCGCTCTTGCCTCTGTTCAACGTTGGACCGATATCCAATGGACCTTTTTCCGACTACTACTACTAGGCCGCGCTTTACCGCAACCTCTTCACCCGTCTGGAACATGACAAGTCGGAACATCTGTTTCTGAAAGGAGACTCGGCGTAGTGCGAGGGACGGAGGGGGTTACAGAGCGCGGCTTTGCACCGCGGAGGCGACCCTGGTGATACTCGATCGTGCTCTCTGCGGGCCAAATTCCAAGGAACAAGCCTATTACGGGCCATATCTAGATACACAAGCCGGTTAGTTCTCGAGACTCCGGGGCATTGATTCAGCTGTATCCGATGTGTCTGCACAGTTGACATGATCAATCTTAGCTCCCTCGGCCTGTTCTTCCGTCAGCAGTTTAAAAAAAGAGGGAATGATGAGTTGCTACCCACCGCGCAAGAGCTATTCCCAAGCGCGAGTACATCGACCTGACTTCGAGCGACATCAGGAGGACACCTTGGGAGCTCAACTACTCCATGGTTTCACAATAGGACTCTGTCTCGTCACTCTCACTCGATTAAGGCGACTGATACAACCTGCCGTTGCAGTGCTTCATGAACGTGAAGCCTCGACGAGCATCTGCAGAGGCGTATCGGTGGTCACTCATGACCGTGTCGTTTTGGGAAGCTCCTGGCCCTCCTGTTGGACAAGAACCTATGGTGACAGTCGCACGAGCAGCGGACTGGGTTTTATGCACATAATCACACGACAGGTGGGTGGACTTGAGACGAAGCCGTCCTAGGTGATACATGTCGTCTGAACGGTGAGAAAATCGTAAAGACTGGGGGCAAAGCGGTCCCATCTTGCATGCACACCAAACTTGAGGCGTGTAGTACTGGCAAGCCCATGGCGCATGCCTTCATGCCCAACCAAATCTGAGCTTTCACTTGCTTCACCCGCTCACACCCATCATGAATAGACTTGATAAGTGTGCGTGGTAGCAGCAGAAACGCCAACTGGCTCAGCATTCTGGCACGCGACAGTTGCATTGACGCAGGGTCAGGACTCGAGGGGGAAGTAGGTATCCTTCAAGTACTATATACGAGCTGTGGCCGGTTGGTGTCGACTTACATAAAGCTTCAAACAATCACACCTCGCGAGAAGGGACGATGGCTGAAGGGCAACGGAAGCCAAGGACTCGTTGCTGCCATCGCGACCAACCTTCTCGGAGAATCTTGCAGACGTCTCCAGAAGAACCGGCACCAAGGAAGAATCTTTGATGCCACGTAGACATGAGAGGACACCACGGGACGAGACAGTCGGAGAGGGATGATGACGAGGTGAAGAACATCAGATTTCTTGCCCAATGATAAATGAGATTTCGGAACTGGTGTGCCGCGGGCAGGAGGCAAAGTTTCCTCGTGCACGTCAAAACTCCGTGCCTCGACCTCGCCATGACACAAGATGTCAGGATACCGAGCGACACGCAACTCTCGCCTTGGCCTTGCCTCGGATGTCCCCCCTTGATCGTGATTCCCAGCCCTAGCCGGTGGCAGTGATGTTCTCAAGTGCGCCCGCGAGATGAAATGCCTCAGTAGCATCCAAAATAGGCGTGTTGCCTGGCAAGAATCGAGCCATTATCAGATAGTCTGATCGCACCGTCCCCTTGCTAAATCCTAACAAACGCCTTGAAGCTCCGTATCGGGTATACCGTTGAAAAAGGAATGATAGCGTGTCGCCAATCGTCCGAACATCTCGTGCAGTTTTGTCCGCCTATACCATCAAGGACAGCTGTAGCAAAGTCAGCTGTGTTGTAAGGGCCACCAGGGAAAGAAGAAACCATGGGATGGTCTCTCTACTTTCAACTTACAGCCATGCCGACGCAGCATATACTTATGTAGGGGCTCAGGCGCTCCCCTATACGGGCGCATTTCCAGAAGACGCCCATGGGCCCGTCCTTTTTCCTGTCGAGGACGCTGGGGAACATGTCGTGCACGTAGGCGCACGTGCAGATCAGGAGGAGGATGACGAGGAGGAGGGACTGGAAGTTGAAGAGGGCGGACTGCATCGCGGCGCGCCTGGCATCAGCATAGGTGTCGTTGACCTGAACAGGGCTAGGGATTCCGGACATACCATGGTTGCTGACTGTCAGTCTCGCTGGATCCCGTAGTTGTTGGCTTCTCTCGTTGAACGCCCTTTCTAGGAGCGATATGTGTTGGCAACGTGGAGTTTGAGAGGCGAGGCTTGTTGTTCTGGACACAGTGTTGGATGCCGAGCAGGCGGGAGGGCAGGTGTGTCGTAAGGCCTGCCTGGCTCTTGATTGCATGTGGTTGCGGCTACCTCTACCCACTCACATTAGGATCCCTGCAAGCTCCTGCATATGCGTGCCTGAATGCGTTGGTGGTCTGGGCGCACGGCCCCACTTCTGACCCCGGCGGCTCTTCCTCCCTCGACCATCAATCCACCCTCGGCCGTCACCACCGCAAGCAGAGCAAGCTTCATATCCAGGCGCGAGGTTGCCGTCGCACAAACATCAGCCCTGTCTCGAAGCTGACGGCTCAAAGTCTCACACTTCGACGACGGCGCATCAGCTTGACAGATCCCGGGCGGCTTTTCCTTGGTCTCAACTCTCAACTCAAGGCGTCACTCAAAGATCGCAGGTCGTTGGTGGCACGCTACAGACTGCTCTGCTCGCTCTTGTCTCGTGGAGCGTCCGCCTTGGGACTCGTTCACCAAAGCAGCTTATCAACGGCCACCACAGCCCTCCAGGGCCCTCGGCAAGATGGAGCCTAGAGCGCGAGCTGGCAAGAATGTTGGGAAGGCGAACTTCAGCCACCAAGAACGTACGAGGCTTCTGTCGGACTCAACCTCTTTGCCCCTTGTGCTAACCTAGAACTCGCCAACACCGCAGTGACCCAGTTCCTGATCGCGCATGGCGACTCGCGACAGCCCCTGCCCGAGACGATCCGCATCCTCGACGAGATCCTGACCGAGTTCATCCAGGGCGTGTCCTTCGAGGCGACGCGCGTGGCGCAGCTCGCTGGGCGCCAGAAGGTGAAGTACGAGGACTTCCAGTTCGCCATGCGCAAGAACCCCGTCTTCCTCGGCAAGGCCGCCGAGAACAAGGAGCTGCGCGAGATCATCGACAAGCAGCGCAAGGTCTTCAACGAGGACGAGATGATTAAGGAGGATCTCGGCGCCGACGGCGCGGGGGGCGGCACCGCCGCCGCCGGAGGGAGCAGCGGGCCCGGTAGGGGCCGGAAGAGAGCCGCGCCTGGCGGTGGCGGCGGCGCCGGGGAGGGCAGCCAGGCGAACGGTGCGGGGGAGCAGCCGGCCGGCCGCCAGAACGGTGTCGACGACGAGGAGCTGGGCGAGATGGACGACGTGGACGACGCGGAGCTGGTCGGCGCCGGCGGCCGCAGCAGGGCTTAAGAGGCTCCTGGGGGCGGCGGCCGGGCTGCTCAGCGACGGAGGGTTTCCTTCTCGACATATGTTACTTCCACCACCAACAAACCTCATGACTGAGCATAGCGACGGCGTTTTTATTTCGGGGATCATACATTCATGCAGGGCCACACGGAATCAGGGCACCTGCGCAGGCATAGGTCTCTCGCACTAGAGGAACCAAAATGAGATTGAAATTATAAGCTGCCTCAATTCAAGAAGAAGCTGGAGTACGCCACGTAGAGTTTCAGTTACGGAACCAATTACTTTGTGATGTCCACCCCACCCTAAGGTCTCTCCTTTCCGACCGATGCTCACGACCGCGAAGAAGCTCACAGCGTACGCTCATGAGCTTGCTTGCATTTCGTAGTCTTACTAAATGATGCGCTCGGTATTGTCACCCTGTCTAGTGCATCTATGACCTGTACCCATAGGCAGTATTGGGCCGCTGGTGATTATACGTCCGACGGGATTTTGTTGACTTGCAGTACCAAATACCATTTCGAATCCGCAGAGCATTATAACCACTACGTTCACAGGCCGACAATGGAAGCTCGACAGATGCGAGTTTGGATTGAACAAATGTCTCATAGCTGGTTGATACCGAAACCACGAGAGCCGTTCGACAGCAAGTAAACATTCAGTCTATCGCCCGCTCAAAACTCCATTATGCGATGTGCCCTAGACCGCCACCGCACGCCGATAATAAAAAATCATGTAAAGTACAGCAGTAATCCCTCAAGAGCCGTTTCATTCACGAGTGGCCCTTATCGAGCCACCTGCCCCAGCCTGCGCCGTCTCTCGCCTCCACCTCGGTGCCAATGCCGTGGGCGTACTTGCTCTCCTCTTCCGAGAACTTGCGCCTCTCCATCCCCTCCCGGGCGAGAAAAGCCCTCGCGAACTTCCAGGCCTCCGTGTCCGCCAGATTCCACGCCTCGATGGCGGTTCTCAGCGCCAGGTTCTTCTTGTCCTTGGTCGCGCCGACCACGTCCTTGGCCCGCTTGAGCAGCTGCGGCTCCCTCTTCAGCTCGTCAGGTTTGGCGACGGGCCCGTCGGTGGGGTCGTGCGCCGGCTGCGGCCTTCGCTCCGGGCCGGGTACGGGCGTCTCCGATTTCCCCTGGTCGAGGCCCTCCGTCGGGACGTCAAAGCCGAAATGCCAGTCGATGTCGTCCGGCAGCTGCTGCTCGGCAGTGAGCCAGATGGACTTTGAGGCTGTGAATTCTGCCGCCACGGCCTCCTTGAAACGCAGCACGCGCGGGGCACCGCCGACGCCGGAGCCAAGGTACTCCTTGGTCACCTCAGCCAGCCAAAGATCGCGTGGACAGTCGCGGCGAATCCAGGGGACGTCGAGGTCGTCCTTGAGCTCATTCAAAGTGTGTAGGGTGTATGGGTGGGGAACGGTGCCGATGGTGTATATGCCGGTTGTGTTGCGGTACCTGCTGGGACTCGCAATCTTGAGGGGCGAGGATGAGACGCAAGGCGCACACTTCGGGTTGTTAGGTGGACAGGAAGTTTGTAAAGGCGACTCGGTACATTTCTGCAACCGATTGGCCAACTCGACTGCCGGCTGCACCATGGTCGTTGTGTGATGTGGAAGTGGCTTCAGCACCGCGATGCCCTTCTTGAAGTTGTTCTGCCAGGTGAGATGCAGGTGGGAGGTGATGAGCTGGTTCAGGCTGTCCAGGCCCTTTGCACCGTTGTTAGCAATGGCCTTGGCAACCTTGTCGTACTTCTCAGATAGAGTCTTGTCGCTGTAGTAGGCCAGCGACTTCGGGGCTTGGTCCACCCAGAACAGCTTCTTCTCGTCATTCTCCTGCTCGGCAGGCAGAGCAGACAGGAAGTCCTTGGCAATCTTCGCCTTGGAGCTGCCAAAGACGGCTTTGATGGCGGCCGTGATTTCCTGTTTGGATCCTGCAAATAGCCCGTCTTCGAGACTCTCCCAACGAGTCAAGCCCTGGTATTCGCCACGGCGCAGATAAGACAACAACGGGTCGTCGTGGGCCGCCATGGGGAACAGACGATGGTGTGTGAGTAGGCCACCTCCCATGTTCTCCCAGGCCAACCACCTCATCAAGTCGGCCTTCAAGGCCGGCTCGACATTCTTGATCCGCGTCAGCTCATCGTACAGGGGATTGCTCGTAGCTTCTACATCGCTCAGAATGATGGGCTTGAAACCCTGCGCCCACCATGCCCGCCTCCACGACAACAAAACCTCATTCTCGGCCTGCTTGAGCGTGGGGTCCTTCTTGGCTGTAGCATCATAGTAACAGTACACCTCGGGCCTCGTGGGCATATAGGGCAGCAAAGCCCTAGTCTCGTCCAGGGTGTAACTCGAGCTGAAAGGAATCGCGAGCCACCTCCAGTCGGAGAACCACGAGGACTGGCCGTCGGTGTCGTTTGCTTGGCGTTGCGGGGGGTGGGGTGGCGACTTGAAGGGGTTCCATGAGGGCGACTTCCACTTAGGTATTGACATGGAAAACTTGTGGTCGGATATGGAGAGCGTCGGCCCTGGGATGGACGAGGGCGCGGTAAAGAGCAGGCTGAAGACGGCGAAGATGGAGAGACTGGCCAGGAGAACGGATATGCGACGTGACGAGAGCCGCGGCAAAGACCGGCCGAAAATAACGTGCTGCTTAGGCATCGTGGAAGTTCGTGAGGTCGAGTTGGAACGGCGTGGTCAAAGATGCGGCGCGCAGAGCGGGAGTCGAAAGTTGGGAGTGGCCAGCCCTTTGACGAGGGGCCGGGCAGTCGGACGCGCTGACACGAGACAATCGACGGGAGCTGATCGAGGGAGCGGCTGTGCCCAACCAGATGGTTCCAACGAGCACTAGGCCATAGGCATTGAACGCAACAACATGTGGAGTTGCGAATGCCTGCTGCGGGCGTAGAAATCAGAGAGAGTGTGTGCGCGTGTGGTGTGGTCTGGAGTCGGAAGGGAAAGAGGAATCGGGGCTGCTGTCACTGACTCTGTGGCCGGTGATAATCCAGATTGGACCGGGCGGGTTAGTTGCGCAGTCAGCACGCCGCACTTACATTGCTCAGGCACTTTATGCGGGTGGAGGCCGATCAAATTAATTGGGAACAAGGCTTGGCAGGGACCGGGCCTGTCAGAAGCAAGGGACACTCCTTCAGTGTGAACCGCTCACTTGGAGTGCAACCGCTTACAGGGACCTGACCAGCACCCTCTTCCCGTCTAGGTGTGGGACAGCCACCAATGGGACAGCCACCAATGGGACAGCCACCGGTAGGATAAGACTAATAGACTAGTTATTCCAGCAATCCTGCAGTACCTGCAAAGCTGAGGACCATGTGTATACCGCAGAAACCAGGCTGCTCTCTGTAACAAGCGCCTATGGATCAATCGTCAATTTCCAGTCGCAATGATTTCAGTATCACGGTACTTACAGCATTGCATCATTGTGTTTTACAGTATCCTGCTCAAATCAGTCATGACCACGAGGACAGTCCGCCAGGACTAATCACTCGAGAAGCGTGCTCCGTTGCAACATGAGGTTTCGCCCCCCACGCGTTTATGCCGTCTTGAATACCCAGATACCCCGACAACAGCGGGATGGCGTCAAGTCATCGGAGCCAGCCCCACAAAGAGCCCAAACCCGAAAATGATGGATATCTGGACGCAACGTGATATCTGGATGCCCAGGGAAAAAAGTTGGCAAAGACGGAAGGTAGTAGCAGGACGACAACCCCGCTCAGCAGTGGACTGAACGAGTGAGTATAAGAGACACGGCGTGTAAGCCGTGAGAGACATGTCCAACGCCCTGCTCTGTTGAGCATAAACAGACAAATGCAGCCTACTGGACCTATTGGACAACTGGTGTAAATTGAAAAAATAGGAGGAAAATAAAAGGCAGTCCCTTCTTCCAGTCACAATGCTGTGGTACGGCTTGGCATATACTCTGCTCTCTTCTCTGCTGTTCTCAGGCTCTGTCAATGCGGCCGCAACAACTGCAATCTTCCTCTTCAAAGATGTGCTGCAGTCCAACACGACGGCACTGAAGACGTCTGGCTTCAACACACTGCTTACCTTCCGCATTGGCGTGCTGGAAAACGGCGACCTGGTCTATTACTCCACCGGCGATGCGGGCGAGGCCGTCGACGCCCCCGTCATCACCGGCGGCGCATACGTTGGGGGCTCAGCCCTCGCCGACAAGATCAAGTCGTTCAAGACGGGGCAGACCCTCATCGACCGCGTCGAGGTCTCCCTGGTCTCTCACGACGCGACCTTCGTCAACATACGCAACCTGGTCAACGCGAACGGCACCGGCGCGGACACACCTCTGTACCAGAACTTCGACGCGCTGAGGACGGCCTGGGACCTCGACGCCTTCAACAATGATGATGAGTCCGTCTACGACGTGAACAGCACCGTGGCCTTCGCCCAGCTGCTCGGCGGCATCGGGTACAAATACTCCATCGCGCCCTACACAAACACCGGCTTCTGGGCGAGCGTCGCCCAGCAGCTGCCCGGCCTGCTCGACCGCGTTTATCTCCAGGTCTACGACGGCGGGGCGGGCAACAACCCCGGGTCCTGGCAGGACGCCCTCGGCCTCAAGGTGACACCCCTCGTCTGGGTTACTAATGACGCGAAGCCCAGCCAAGGCAACACCCCTGAGCAGGCGCAGGCCAAATTTGCCAACTGGAGCACACAGTATTCCGTAGATGGAGGAGGTATGTGGAAAATGTCCCTGCGAGTCACTCATATACTGTTCACGGTCAGCTAATTCTTGCTAGGATACTGGAATGATTATGATGTCGAAAAGATGGGGTCTTCCTACACCTCATATGCCCAGGCGTTGACCAATGTCTTTCAAGAATAGGGGCTGTTTATGAGAAGACAGACCACAGCTGTTTTGCCAGACCACTTGGGGTGGAACGTGCCGATTGCTGATATTCACATTTGGTATAGCCCTCCTTTGCTATGCAATGGCAGGTGCCTTTTTGGTCTTGCAGCGTACCAGCAAGCTCTTAGCACCAAAGACACAATTCGTGTTGATGGCAGATCACTACCCCAAGAGAATCTGTATATACTAGATTTTATTGCCATTAAGGCGCCCTCCCAGTCTACAAGATAAACAACCCTTGCTATGAATGTGAAAGCTTTGCCCCGTGCGTGTAACAATATCCAAGAAGAGAGAATCGGAAGAGCGATTAAACATAATACACGCCGCACTGTCGCAAGGCTTATAGATATTATGCACCCGACCCGGGCTATTGGTCCCTGGGCCGTTTTCAGTGTCGTTACCGTGGCGTGAGCGGGTTCGAGCCGCGCCCGGCCGACTTCTTGAGCGCCCGGAGCTCCTCCTCCAGCTTTCTGCGCTTGTTTTGTTCTTCCTGCAAAGGTCGTTAGCTCTCAAAATCTTGAGATAAAGATCGAGGATACAACGGTCTAGTGAGCGCCTTACCCTGATTTCTTCCTGGAACTTCCTTCTCTCCTCCTTCATCGTCGCTCTGAACTGCTCGCTGAGCATAGAGGCGCCAGCCCTGGGGCCCGTACCGGAGGCATTCGGCCCGGCCTTGAACTTCTCGGCGTCCAGCTGCTCCTTAAGCTTCGTGATCTCCGAGTTGTACCTAGTCCGCAGTGCGGCGATATCACTCTCCAGGGTCGACCGCGTCGACTCGGCGTCGTCCAGGCGACCTTCCAGCTCGACCTTCTCCTTCTCAGCTGCGAGCGTCTCCTTGGTCAGCTCCTCGAGGTCCTTCAGCGTGGCGGCCAGCTCGGCCTTGAGCTTCTCCGACTGCTCCACCAGGCTCTGCATCTGAGAGCTCTTGGTCAACGCGGCCGCCTCGGCCGCCCGCTCTGAGCGAGACCCGTAGGCTCCCTCAAGTTCTGCCTTCGCGATGGTAAGCTCCGTCTTGATCTCGACCATTGTCACGTTGAGTTGCTCCATCTCCTCATCCTTGACCCTGATCTGCTCCTCGAGCTTCCACTTCTCATCCTGTACGGCCTTCTTGGTGTCGTCCGCCTCTTTCAGCTGCTCAGTCATACTGCCCAGCTGCACCTCAATAATCTCCAGCTTGTCCTGCAGGGCTTTGGTATTCGATTCCAGAGACACGATTTTGGCATTCCGCTCCCGGAGTTGATCTTGTACGGCTGAGGTAGCAGCAGTCTCGTTGGCTGCTTGCGTAACCTGTAATGAGTCGAGATCCGCAAGAGCCCGGGCCAGCTTCTCTTGAGCTTCTGCGGCCTCCGTCTTGGACTGCTGCGCATTCTCCTCGCAGAACGCCAGGAGGTTCTTGGTCCGATTCAGCTCTTCAACCTTGCTTCGTAGCTCCACGTCCTTCTCGGAATCTCCCTTGCCGTTCAGATCACGCTGCTGTCTGATTTGTCTCTTGAGCACTGATTTTTGCTCCTTTAAACTCGTTGCCTGTCGGAATAGCCACTGCACCTTTTCAGAGAAAGCGTTCAACGAGTAGGGTTCGTCGAAGTCAAAGGCTTCGTCCGCGGATACGTCGTCTTCATCGTCTGGCATTCCTTTGCCGAGCCGCACTTCTCTTCGAGCATTCCGTTGTCGGTTGATATCCGCGTATCCTGATTGGATGATATCCCACAATCCAGAAAGAACAGTCTCGATCTGTGCAGCGCTCTGTGCACCGGAATCCTTGTCCATTGACGTCTGCAAGACTGGCACTGCCGACTCGATCCAGTCAAAACGCTCCTGAATTCCCGCATCCTTAGCCGAGGGCGGAGCTGGCTGGTCCTCATCGATATCCTGAACTGCTCGAAATACCTGGCGGCTCAATGCGTCTAATCTGTCCTCAACCTGAAGCATTACCATCGAGGAGTTGTCAGAACGCGGCTGTCCTTCCTGATCGCGCTGAATGGTTGACAAGGCCTCAGCGAGATAATCAAGCTGACTGTTGACCAACTCGCCAGGCTCAAAGTTTCCGGCAGGGGCTGGCTTGTAGCCTCCATTCTTTGTGGGGTTCATTTGAACCACCAAGTCTCGCAGACGGTTGTTGAGATCCTCGAGACTTCGCTCCGTAGTAGTGATAACATCCAAATGCCCAGAGTTCTGCTTTTTCAACGTTTCCACCTCGTCACGCAACTGATTCGAACGCTCTCGCACCGGTGATCGCGGTGGTATCGGTATGTCGCTCTTAAGGGACCGGCCAAAGGTCTCGGGCTCATCGAGCGGGAAATACAGTTCCCGGTCCAGATCATCGCTGGGGAATTGCATGCTGTTCCGCCCATTCGTGTACGTGTAAAGACTCTCCGGACTTCCGGGCATGCCATTAAGCATGGCCGGAGGTGGCTTTCGTTTGGAGGATGCCTTGTGTGTGAGTTGCAAGATTGCAGCCGTATGCTGAAGCAGGCGGCGTTGCGGCGCCAGTATCTCTTTCTCCAGGTTGAATAACTCTGTCGCCAGTTCCTCACATCTTTGTTCGCTTTCCTGCCTCTCAACCGCCGTTTCTTGGGCAGTTGGGTCGGCAGTGGCTCGGTTTCCCCTTTTCCCGGCCGTGTATAGCTTGGACATTGATATCGCGGCATCTCGGTATTTCGTCTGTATCGCCAGGTTTGCCCGCGCCTGCTCGATGCGCACCGTCAAGGACTGGATCTGTTTCTTGAGGTCGTCCACCTCTTCTTGCGCCAATATCTCCCATTCTTTGCTATCGGTCAGGGCGGTCTCGGTAAGCAGATGCACTTGGATGGGATCCTTGAGGTCGACGTGGGGCGAGCTCTGTGTCCGATCTACATTCAACTACGTTCCCGATTAGCTTGAGACGGGGTGACGCGCTCATGGGGGTACGAACGGGATTGTAGCGCGGCTGGTCCTGCGCGAACCCATTCATTATGTCTTTCCTGTATCCCTCCATGATCTGTCTCCCGCCCGGACCCACAGTCTGGGTCGGGGATAGGAGGCTGGCGTTGTTGCCATAGTTCCCATTCATTCTGGCCTTGCAGCGTTGTTACAGTAGGTGACTCGGCGTCAATGCATGGTACAGTGTCCAAAGAACAGGTTGTAGCGTATCCGATAGGTGACTGGCGAGGATGCACAAAGGACAACGGTTCGAACTCAGGATATATGTTGGTCACAAGATCACTGAACAAGGGGTCGGGGACGTGACGAGGACGAGGATAGACGAGTGGGCCGTGGGCAAGCGAGCTGAGGGTATCATAGGATGATGCAAAAGAGTGACAAGTGGGACAGGGCAAATGAAATAGACTTCAAGCACGCGTCTCACACGGCTTTCATTGTCGCAGGGGCTTTTCGAGCGTTCTGGAAGGAGAGTGACGGTGGGAGATGGTGAAAAGAAGCCGACCGCCAACCGGAGGAGCCTGTTGTGACAAAGGCAGATCTCAATTCGACCATGTTCTCAAAAGGGGCGGACACTTGAGCAACCCCCCTGAGGCCTTCACCGGCCGCTAACCCCAAACTATTGGGTGCCTATTTCCTGGCACAACAACCCGCAGCCTGCCAAGAACTGTCCATGCATTGGCCTCTGAGATTTCCCATAGTGAGCGCTTAAAAGGTTGTACTGATGAGCATTGCGCAAGTTGCTTTGATCGGTAAGTTGGTATTTGCCTGTAGTTGACATTTGCGTGTCTTTGGCATTTCTGTTGAAATGTTGCAAGTTGGCCAGAATACTCGGAAGGCACATTCTGTATGCATAGTAATGTGCCTACGGATGCATCCGTACACGCTTGAGGGGCGGCGGGCTCCCTGGGCAGGTACCCGGGTACCCAGCTCCCTTAGTACTGTCCTCCGACTCGAGAAAGACCCCTAGTCTTGATAGGCATGTGGGTCCGAGCGTCCAGTTGGAGCCGCATGCAATTCGTACGTAGCGACCAGGCGGGAATCGCATTCTGCAAAACTTCCCGGCGCATCCTCCCGCCATCAACTCTCGACTCTCGCCATCGTCGTCGAGTCCTCTTGAGCCGCGCCCATCAACACCAGAACCATTTACTCATCTGGTTCCGATTAAGCAGGCCTTGTGGAGGTTCTTGCCCGCACGCTGCTGTGACCTCTGGGTGTTGAGGCCCCGTCACAGACTGACCCGCGTAAATTGCAGGCAGAAACCTGAATACCTCGAACCCAGGCAGCTGACTCTCCGCGCAACGACCTGGGCGACAACGACAGCAAAGGGAGGAACAACATCGCGTCCCATCGTAAATACCTCTTTCTACAGGAGAGTAATCGCACCCGAAGAAACAACTCTCCTTCCCCGTTCGACTAAGCGCGCATCCAACTTGCGGTGCTATATCCCACCATTCCAATCCTGATCTTTCGTCGGAGGCCCTAGCCATCCACACACGACAAGATGGGTATCCCCGCGGCCTTTCGGTGGCTTTCCACCAAATACCCCAAGATCATATCTCCAGTTGTTGAAGACCAGCCTGTGACCATGGACGATGGCTCCGTTATTCCGGTCGATCACACGCAGCCCAACCCAAATGGTGAAGAGTTCGACAATCTTTACCTGGACATGAATGGTATCGTCCATCCTTGCTCACATCCGGAGGACAGGCCTCCTCCAAAGGATGAGGAGGAGATGATGGTCGAAGTCTTCAAGTACACCGACCGAGTGGTCAACATGGTAAGGCCGCGCAAGCTGCTCATGATTGCTGTCGGTAAGTCACGACTGCCCCTAGCCACCACCCCCACGTACCTTACTGACCCATTTCCACCAGATGGTGTTGCTCCCCGTGCCAAAATGAACCAGCAGCGCTCCCGTCGTTTCCGTGCCGCCCAGGATGCCAAAGAAAAGGAAGAAGACAAGCAGCAATTGCTCACCCTCTTGAAGCGACAGAACGGTGGTACCCATCCTGCTGAGTCTACCGAGGAAGTTGTCAAGAAAGCTTTTGACTCAAACTCCATCACGCCTGGAACGCCCTTCATGAAGATTCTGGCAGCCAGTCTGAGATACTGGTGTAGTTACAAATTGAATACCGATCCAGCCTGGGCGAATATGAAAGTCATCATCTCAGACGCGACTGTCCCTGGAGAAGGCGAACACAAGATCATGAACTTTGTTCGCTCCCAGAGGGCCTCGCCCGAACATGACCCCAACACCCGCCATGTTATCTATGGCCTAGATGCCGATCTCATCATGCTTGGTCTTGCCACCCATGAGCCTCATTTCCGAGTGCTACGTGAGGATGTCTTCGCGCAAGATAGCAGGGTCAAAATGTGTAAGTTGTGTGGGCAGAAGGGCCATGATGCCCAGAACTGCAGAGGAGAGCAGAAGGATAAGGATGCCGATTTCGACGGCAAGGACAACGCTCATCCGTTGAAGCCTTTCATCTGGCTCCATGTCTCCGTTCTCCGCGAATATCTCGCTGTCGAGCTCGATGTGCCCAACCTTCCCTTTCGTTGGGACATCGAGCGCGCTATTGATGATTGGGTCTTCATGTGCTTTTTCGTTGGCAATGATTTCCTGCCCCATCTTCCTGCCCTCGAGATCCGGGAGAATGGAATCGATACACTTACTGCCATATGGAAAGACAATTTGCCCCACATGGGTGGCTATCTTACCAAAGATGGACACTGCGATCTGGAGCGGGCGCAACTCATCCTGGCTGGTCTTGCGAAACAGGAGGATGCTATCTTCCGCCGCAGGAAGGAGACAGAAGACCGGCGCGAAGCCGGTTTCAAAAGGCGCAAGGCGGCTGAGCAAGCTCGCGCAGCTGGTCGCAACAACTCGGGTCCCCAGGGAAGGAATAAGCATCAGAAGGTTGACAACATGGTGCCGGGTCTTGCCCCCGATGCGGCTTTCGTGCCGATCTCGAGCTTGCCTGGCCCTCTGTCCAAGCCAAACAGTGCAATCACGCACGACATGGTTGTTAACAAGAGCTCTTTGCAGAATGCAAACAATGCAAACAAGAGCGCTGCCAGCGTTCTTAAGAGCCAGATCCAGGGTCTCATGAACAAGCCGACCGAGGCCAAGGAGGAGACAGCGAAGGGTGAAGAAAATTCGCAGGCCCAAGAAACACCGCCTTCAGCTGCACGCAAGCGCAAAGCAGACATTCTGGAGAAGGATGAACCTGGCACACCGAGTACTGACAGTCCTGATGCCGTCACTCCGTCCACCACAACGGAGAATGAGGGGCCCGTCGACACAGTGAGGCTCTGGGAGGATGGGTACGCCGACAGATACTACGAACAGAAATTCCACGTGGACCGTAACGACGTTGAGTTCCGTCACAAAGTCGGGCGCGCATATGTGGAGGGCCTAGCATGGGTGCTGATGTACTACTTCCAAGGCTGCCCGTCTTGGGATTGGTACTATCCTTACCATTATGCGCCCTTCGCCCAGGATTTTGTGGACCTACACAAGGTCGAGATCAAGTTCGAGAAAGGAAGAATATCCAAACCGTACGAACAACTCATGAGCGTCCTCCCTGCGGCGTCCAGGCACGCTATCCCTGAAGTTTTCCATGACCTCATGACAAATGAGGACAGCGAAATCATTGATTTCTATCCCGAGGATTTCGAGGTCGACCTGAATGGGAAGAAGATGGCGTGGCAAGGTGTTGCGCTCTTGCCGTTTATTGACATGCCGCGGCTCCTCGAGGCCATGGCAACGAAGTATCACTTATTGAGTGAAGATGCTTTGGCACGGAATGAGCCTGGACATGACGTTCTCATAATATCAGATGCGCACCCAGGATTGTACGACGATATCATCACTCACTTCTACTCAAAGAAGCAAGGCGCGCCGAAATATCAGCTCGACCCGAGGACAAGTGGTGGTCTGGCTGGTGAGATCACAAAGATCGAGGATTACCTCCCTCACGGCGCTCTGACGTATCCACTTGAAAGAAAGTCAATGCCCGACCTTGACTACGACCGCTCTCTGAGGTATGCCAGCACACCTTTCCCACCTTTAGCTACTTATAGATGCAGTTACTAACAGTGCCCAGTGTTAACTACGAAATGCCAAGCAGCGCGCACACGCACAAGTCCATGCTACTTCGCGGCGTCAAGCTACCGACACCGGCCCTCGACAGGAACGACATGGACGAGATTCGATCGAAGGGCCGCCGGTCAGGCAGAAGCCATGGTGGCGCGCCTCTGGGACGCCACAACTATCAGAACGGCCGTACCGAACCGATCAATTACGGTCCTGGACGCGGCGGCTATCAAGGTGGTCGTGGTCGTGGAGGCTCAGGAGGAGGCTATGGTGGACGAGATAGCTATCCTCCACCCAGAAACGGTGGTGGTTATCCAGCCCCACCGGCCAACTGGGTGCCACCTCCTCCTGGAACAGTGGGCTTCGGTAGCGGTTTGCCGCCACCACCACCGCGCGCTAATTTCGGCAATAGCGGTGGATACGGTGGATACGGCGGCGGATACAACCAGGGCTATGGCAATGGAGGCGGACATGGCGCACCACCAGGGCAGTCCTATGGTGGTGGTGGTGGAGGAGGAGGCTATCAAGGCTATCAAGGTCAGGGGTATCAACAACCGCCGTACTCTGGTCATGATGACCGTCGACAGGGAGGCTATGGAGGTGACAGGGCCTATGACCGCGGCTACAGTGGCAATGGTCGTGGCTATCGTCGCTAGGTCTGGGTACATGTTCACAAACCCTTGCGTGCCTTGAGTAGATGTGATTTCACAAAGGCGCCGAATAGAAACGTCTATTGAGCCCACGGCGCTGTCTACTTTCTCGCGACGGTGAACTGTACTTCATGCCCACCGTTTTTTTTTATAGGAGTTCTCATTGTTTGTGTTGTGTTTCTGGGATGTTTTCTATTTTGCATGTTCTGATGAACGCCAGGAATGCCTACTGTGATACGCTCATACGTGTGGAGCGGCAATACCTTGGTTCCCTTGTCAGGACGTGTTGCCTCCATCGTCATCGTTATTGCTTATTCTTCGAAAATTACATCTTTCTCATGATCCTATTGACACAATCAACTCTGTAGACCGTCTGGGTGGCGCTGATGAAAGTGCATTGCTTACTCGAAATTGTCTGTAAAGTGTGTCTCGTGCAGTGCTCAGCCGGTGTTTGTCGTGCTTAGACCAGTCTTTTGACTAATCATTATGTTTGCCAGCCTCGCCGATTGCCTTGGAGGCGGTATGGATCTATGTGCGCTACCAGCAGGAGACCAGGACACCTAATGCGACTTGGATTTTGTGAACATCAGGAACAAAAGCAAAGTGGCTCTTGTAATGCGAAGGCTTCAAACATACGACCGTGTTCAAGCCGTCAAGCTCATCAGGTGCTTGTTTTTGAACGTGCTTCCTGGATAGATTTGGATCCGCACCGTGTATGGGAACAGTTTGTGTACTCCAGGCGAACGAGTACCGTAGCGCCTGAACTCGGTATGTCACCCACACCCCTCCACCGGGCCATGCAAAATCCCGTCAATTGCCACTCTGTTCGATTTAGGTCAAGGCGAAGGTGCCTCGGGAGAAATGGGGGCCCAGGAGCCATCAGAACATGCACCTCCATCATACAAGCCAGATTCTGCTCGTCAACTGCTATGGCTGATTCAATGCGCCCCTGTATCAAGTCGAAGTGCAACCTTCCAGGGGGCGTCGGAAGGCTCGACCTCCTTTTCAGCTAGGCTTTGTTGAACGAGCAAGTTGTGAGCACAGCTGGCAGGGAGGAGGCTTGTGCGGGTCCAAAAGAGCACAGCCAGCACTAATATGCTTTCCGAGATCAGTCGTACGGATTGCGATTGAGCAACAGTATCAGGGGCTGCAAAGGCAGGCTTCCTGCGCTGGGGAGCCAGCGTATTGGGACTCAATGCATCAATCATCATACCACACACACTTGCTCAGGTCCCAACACCAATCGGTTGCGTCCCAGCAAAGTTATACTGCAGCGATCCCCCATAGGTCAGGTTGGAGTATCCCATCTGTGTGTTGTTGTTGAGGCCCGTTGCCAGATATCCACTGTTGTCGCGCCCCGACGGATTTCCTGACCCGGCCGTGGTATACCTTGAGCCATTCGAAGCCCTGCCCTGCTGGTTTGTGCTATTTGCGACGGTATGCCTGGGATGATACCCTGATGACCCCTCGCCAAAGTAGAGATAGTCTGACGGCTTAACCTTGTCGTTATTCCGGTCGCTGGACTCTGCTGGTGGCTTGAGCTGCGTTTGAGGGTTTCCTGCGGCCGGTGACTGGCTTTGGTGTAAGGGACATCTCGTCGGAAGGGGGCCTATTTGCTTGGGGGCGAGCGGCCTCGTGTTGTGTGTCGTCCTCGTATTCTCCCTCCCAGAAAAGCAGCACGCGAACATTGCAGGTGAGGACGGTTGTTTAGAGTTTTGGGGAACACAAGCAGAAGTGAAAAGAAACCGAACCCGGCTTCTTTACGCACTGCATATTATATGTAATGAACAACATTGAACGGGAGGAGCTGGGATTCGTCCATTAATAGAACACACTCTATTGCTCCCTGATAATCCTTCCCTAAATGCGCCTTACCTTATCGCATAGCAAGGAGGACAGCAGGCACACGGAGGCTGGCCTGGTTGTATTGTCAGCAGGGCAGTTGATCAGTCATTGGTCGTTGGAGAGTCAGTTAGTTATGCCCACGTTATTGCTCGCGTTGGTGGGATATTCTCCTTGGGATAAGGCGCCGTCATGTTTTGGGATATTCCCTAGCCCAAATGCAGCTGTGACATCCTTTCCTGGTAGTCCGGATGTGACCGTGAGCTCTTGGCTGCCTTGGGCACGCACAGCCCTACTGCTCAGCTTGGACATTACGTGTACTGGAGCTGCTCCTTGAGCTTGAGCTTGAGCTAGCCCCGCCCGAGGCCAGCTCGTTCCTCACGGCAATTCCATTGTTCTCTCGGAGGAAAGGGAGTTGTCACATGCCGGCGAGCCTTGTGGTGGGTAGAGCTACCCGGTTACTCTTCCAGCCCTCTAGCAATATACCAGACTTATGTGTACCTGCATAGATACGTAGATGCAAGGTAGGTTGTCTGGAGGCTCAGATGCATCGACGGCTGGCCCAACCTGCCGCGGTCGCTGGGTACCAAAGGGTGGGTTTTGGGTTCCAAAGTTGTCTCTCTTGTGTCTCTCCCTGTGCGTGCCTCTGGGATGCAATGCAAGGGACCACGGGCCAGCTTACCCCTGGGCCCTGGGGAGACGCCTCACCCGCAGCTCTCGTGCCCAATCTTGCGCTGCCTCCCACGCCGGGTCTTGCTCCCCACTACAGTACCGAGCTGGTCAACCATTTAAGCTTAGCGCGTGCCGCGGTAAGCACGGTACGGTACCCTACCACCTACGCACACCGCAGTCTGCTGCTACCCTGCTGCCCTGCTGCCCTGGCGAGGCCTGGTACATGTGCATGTACACAGACAGCAGCCTTGGGAGGTCGAGGACACATGCAAGACAGGTCCATTGGGCGAGTGGAGGGAGGCCAAGGGCGAGTTCATGCATCGTCGACCGTTGCAGTACATCCGGCCCCAGACACGCCCCTTCGCAAAACCGCAGACGACCGATTGCTCAATCGAGAGGCGCCATCGTCTGTTGCTTTGTGTCGATCCATTTCTGCTAGCCTGTTGTTGAGAAACCACGCCTACTCCACTCTTCAAACCCCATCGCGAGCTCCATCGAGTCAACGCCCGCTGCCGTCTCCCAGCCTGGCCCGTTCCCAAGCACCGACGCTGTCCCGACGCTCTCAATTGCCCAATTGCCCAATCGCCCGATCCCACACCATCCTCGCCCCGGTGTCACGCACGCATCGCGATCACTAGCCCGCTCCGATACCTACAAGCCCGTCGACTGCCTGGCGCTGCAGGCGAAACCCCCCCAGACCGCGAGGGCAGCCCGATCCCAGTACTGCCCAGGAGAGGGCATGCTGCTTTAAACATGCGAAAGAGGGAGACACACCCCTATGTCTCTCAGCACAATGAACGGTGATGGCAGTCTGGTTCGGTGTCTTGTGGAGAGGCTCACTACAAGGGTAAGGAGACGAATGACAAGGGGACGCCCCGAGGATGGCATTGGATGCTGTCCCCATCTCTGGATGCGAGGGATAGCA
Organism: Diaporthe vaccinii; assembly: GCA_039880775.1. Classification (NCBI taxonomy): domain Eukaryota; kingdom Fungi; phylum Ascomycota; class Sordariomycetes; order Diaporthales; family Diaporthaceae; genus Diaporthe; species Diaporthe vaccinii. Next base: position 1,853,753 of record JBCEDN010000006.1, on the reverse strand, counting down.
GAGAGAACACCCGTGCTGACTTCCTGCTCGCCCCGATGTAGCTTCCGCACCGGACAGGCACCACCAGCCAAGACCTCGCTCAAGATGACATCGTTCTCATCACCCGTGCCACCCTGCTGAAGGTCAGCGCCGGATCCATCAATGTCGTCCTCGACGCTTTGATGGGCTTGATCGAGGACCTGGCGCGACCTTACAAGGGCGGTGCCGTCTCCGCTCACCCTCCTCACGTCCTCATATCCGAGATCTATATATTTGGCCTGATTGCCGATTGCTGCACCAGCCACTGGAATGCAGTGGGTTCTATTCCGCCACAGCCCGAGTCTTGGCGGATGAGAAGTGCCCAGAGGGCCAAGTTGCCTCCTCCGCAGACGCTCGATTCCGCGCTGGTGACCAGGGTCCTGGACGTTTTAAGGCTGTATGCTCGACCTCTCCCGGAAGGATACAGTCTGTCGACCCAGACCTTGCTTGATGAGTTCAATACCGAGCGCACCGTGGTGGCGGACCACCCCGAGCCGGCCACCCCTCTGCCGCCCGCCGGCAGCGAGCAGCCCGTTGAGAGCCAAGCGCTATTTGACTCGAAGATCGAAGGCCTGGAGCGCCAGGGCAGGACCATTGCCGAGTTTGTCAGTGCGTCCAACTGGACGAGCTCGTTCGAGTATCTGAGGAAGCTCATCTACATGGTCCGGACTGCCACGTCTGCGAATATCGCAACTGTCCAGACCCCGGCGAGCGCGGACGACGAATACACTGCATTGATAGTGTTGCGCCTGATCGGATGCTTCTGGGTAGACAGTCAGAAGCTCGGCCTGATCATCCAGGAGATCTGCTCCAGTTATCTTCATTTTCGGAGACCGTTCCAGCACACCATCGCCATCGTCACCCCGCTTTTGATCACAAGATGGCTGGACCGTTATCCCGACGAGTTTGTTGAGTTGCACACTATTCACAAGAGGCTAGATGGTGGGCCGGATACCCTCTTTGATATGACACAGACAGTTGTGCATGACAATGGAAGGGCAGACTCGGTTGCCGATGGTGTCAGGCGGAAGTTCTTACTCTACCCATTGCAAATTACCCTGCTTTTCCTCCTTCCTGATGTGTTCGAGGTTGCCAGCAACCTCCGAGAGGCCAAGAGTGGTAGCATGTCCAAGAAAGTCGCATTTCTTGACGGTCTGAGGAAAACCCTCAGGAACAAAAATGAACAGGCGGCATACTGTCTTGTGCTACTTCTGCGTGCGGCCCGGCATTTTGACCCCGAGAGTGATTCGGCGTTCATGAGTTATGCCTTGGATGTCCAGGATGAGATTCGAGACGCTGTTTTCCGTCGCAATAGCTCGGGGCCGGATAGCGGGCTGTTCGACCAGGACATCATGACCGCTGCCTTTATGAGCCTGACTGACCTTAACTATGAAAGCTGTGTCGAGTCCTTAGCACCATCCTGCCTCGCCCCGAACACTCCGCTTGGTTTCAAAATCGCTGTGATCCAGGCCTGCTCGCACTTTGCGGGACTTGAGGAGGCGGACAATTACACGCAGCTCTATACGATCGGGTTCGAGTTCACGCTGGCTCAACTCAAGGTGTGTAACACAATGCTCTTACACAGTCGAACATGAACTGACTTCGGCGGTAGACCATGTCCACAATATTTGTCGTGGGCGATCACGGGTCTTCGAGAAAAGCTCTGGAGCTAGTCGACAACAATAGCATGCTCCATCATATCATATCATTTCTCTGTGTCTGCCCACTTGGCGTCTTTGTGGCGATTCCAGAGCACAAGGAAAAGAATGAGTACTTCGAAGAGAACTTCGAGTCTTTCCTGCCTTGCCTGGTCACCGCAAACGAAGAAGTGCGCCGATTGGCCGCGCAAGTGGTCGTGCGCGTATTCGGCAGTACGATCATCATGGAGTCTCTCCGCGCGTCGAAAAGGATATGCTCTCTTGCATTCAAGCAAAAGTTCTGGAAACTGACTTCGCTTGTTCTAAGCGACCTTTTCGACAAGGTCGACCCTCAAGACCTTGGTGCAGGTATCAATTCGATTCACGGGTATCTCGAGTCCAGACTTGTTTTGCTGCGGAAGCTCTCGGAACTGGCCAACTTGCCGGAAGAGATACCTGAGAGAGCGGCCATAAATACCAGGCTGGAGACACTTTTGCTGGTCTCCCTGTGCTCGGCGAATATTGAGACATGCCAGCTAGTTATCAGCTGCTTCGGCCTGTTCTTCGAGGAGAGTCATATTGTTGAGACTGCCTCCTCGAGTACCGCGAAGGCGGCATTGTCGCTCCTTCGAAATGGCGACGTTTTCCGTGAAATCGGCTCGCGCGCGTTCCGCTTCACCGGACTGGTCGCTTTCCAGAAAAGAATCCGCGGCCTGTTACGGCGAATGCAATACCCAAGCGCGGGTATTTTGGATGCATGGGCCCTGGCATTTGACAGGTGGCTGCATTTATCAAGAGATGTGTCGACCGCAGCCCTCGAGACTACATCCGAAATGGCAGTCGCTGAGTGGCGGAACTACTCTGGCTTCCTAGCCTCTCTCGGCGGTGTCTGTGTAGCCGACCAGACTGCGATTATCGATGATCCATCTCTTGGAGGTCTGAAATGGATTGATCGGCTGTCTTCCGACAACCAGGAGGAACCAATACTCAATAGGTATCTGAGGCTCAGCATCCAGCTCCTGGCTTGCAGTAACGTACGTGTGAGGGAGACCACGCGGGAGGTTCTCTCCTCTGAGATCTCGCCAGCATTGTACCAGCCCCTCTTCAAAGCACTTGAGTCGGAGCTAGACATTCTGTTCACAGGTGCATTGGAGTCAGCTGTCAAGGGCCTTGATAGCGAGATCATTTTTGCCGAACAGTCCATCTCCCTGCTCCGCGCACTGGTGGACAGACTGGACGGCCCTTCCGATTTGGGAGCCGCGTCGTCTGTGCATCTAGGCGCGCTCACGCTCAACTTTGCCAAATTCCTCGACGGTGTTCCAGACACCAAGAACAGCCTTATGGTCAAGATCAAAGTCTGCCAGCTTTGTGAGGCTGTCGTGAAGAAAAAGGAGCATCTGAACCTGAGGGATGATGTTCGTATCCGCAACCAGCTCCTGGAATACATATTCAGCTGGATCGCAAGACCACGCTCCCCACGGGCGGAGTCTGCGGCGGCGTTTGGACCTGCGCGGCCCGACGAGTCACTGAGAATCCAAAGAGATCTCGACAGGGCTTGCCTAAGGTCACTTGCCGAGTTGACGTATCGTCTCCCACTGCAACCAGGCGATGGACAGTCAGATGTTGGAACAAGTGAGCTCAAGTCACAGATGTTCCACACTTACTTCAACCGATTTCTCTCGCTTCTCAATCTGGAATCGGCCGAGGCGAGTAGGCACGATCATGGGACGACCGCCAGGGACGACAGTATTACAAGCTCTGAACTTGCCATCACCGTGCTCTCCAATCTTCTCAGTGCGAACATTGACGTCGGTCTGAAGCACTCCTTGAGTATTGGTTATCATGAGAACGTTGAGATAAGAACAGCTTTCGTGAAAGTTCTCTACAATATCCTGATGCAAGGCACTGAATTCAACAACCTGTCCGACACTGCCGTCACGGAGAAGTACGACGAACTGCTAGATCTCCTGACTACTGATACGACTCTGGCGGCTGCTATTAGCGCAGTGTGCCCCAGCAGCGAGGTCGACGAGGTGACAATATCGCTGTTGAACATCTTTGAGACACGGGGCATGAGCTTCGCCCTGCTGGAAGCTCTCGTCAAGCAAGAAATTGAGGATACGGAAAACGAATCCGAACTGCTCCGGAGAACTTGCGTGGCCACGAAGATGCTCTCGATCTACGCAAAGTGGAAGGGTACAGCGTACCTGAAAGCAACATTGCAAAAAGTCGTGGAGCGGCTCATGCTGACTTCAAAGGATCTTGACCTTGAGCTGGACCCAGCCCGTGTCACGTCACAGGAGGAACTCCAGAAAAATGCGCTGCAGCTTCGCATAGTCGCCAAGGTTTTCATTGACGATATCTGTGCTTCATCGGCGAACATACCGTCGCCATTCAGGAAAATCTGCAGCATCATATCGTCGGCAGTCATGCCTAGATTCCCGGAGGCCAAATACACTGCCGTTGGCGCCTTCATCTTCCTCCGGTTCTTCTGTCCGGCTATTGTGGCACCCGAGGTCGAGGGCCTAGTATCCACCGCACCGTCCAAGGAGATGCGTCGAGGGCTTCTTCTTATTGCGAAAGTTGTCCAGAATTTGGCCAATAATGTGCTCTTCGGGGCCAAGGAGCCGTACATGTTCCCCCTCAACGACTTTCTCACGCAGAACATATATAGGGTGACAACTTTCCTGCGCGAGATTTCTGTGTCGCCTGAGAAAACAGATCCTCCCAGCACGAGTGAATCCTTCGACTTTGGCTCCTGCGTGGCTTTACATCGCTTCCTCTACGACCACTGGGACCAAGTGCGGCAGCGCCTCGCCTCCCAGGAGAGAAGAGACTTTGTTCGAACTCCAGCTGAGATCTCTCGCATGCGGTCCCCTGTCCTTGAGCCCCTTAGAAACCTCATCTCACATCTTGGTCCTCCAGCGCTGGCCGTCACTTGGAACAGGCCGTTGATCTCAGCCAACAGTCCACCAGCTTACTCTCGGTTCCAAAATTTTATGCTTCGTAATGCGTTCCGCAGTACCGAATCATTTGTCACGGCGAGGGCTGTCTATGATGGTGGAGAGAGCAAGGTAAGCCCAAAAAGATCCTCAAAAATTCTGACACTTGACCTATAAGCCACGGCTGACGGCTGACATTCTGTATTCTAGGATGGCTTGTCTATCATCTGCATCATCTTGAGGAACATTGATGACGAGAACATTGATTTTGATACTCTGATATACTGCTACTTGAAGGTGAGTGCAGATAACATTTCGTTTGTCACGGCTTTATGCTATTGCCAGTGACACTGCTATTTGCCTAGAATTGGTCATTGTGCTGACACATGAGCAGATCGCCAGCCGCCTGTGGCATCGACCTTTCGGACTACTCATCGACGCTACTTGCTACAATGGCCAGAACGACGAGCCCCAGGACGAGCTCTTCCATAAGCTCGAACTTCTTACTCCCACCGAGCTGTCGAAGCAGCTCAGTCGTGTCTATATCTACAACATGAACAGTGCATTCCGGTAAGCAGAGTTTTGACTATACAAGGTGTGATGTGGACGCCGAGAGGACTGACAGTTTACAGCAAATGCCTGCGTCGTGTTCTTCGTGTCTCGACCAGAAAAGATGCCAGTGTCTTCAACCCCAATAACATCGAGTACCATCTCGTTGGCAGTATCAAGGAGCTTCAAAATCACTTCCACTTCAACCAGCTGCACCTGCCAAAGGAAACAATCAGCGTCTTTGCAGACACGCGCTACGACTTTAAGCCAGTCGTGCGACTGTCGAAAACGAAAGGAAGGATCGCCTGCCGGGTCATGGTAGGCAGCCAATTCGTCCAGATAACAACAGCCGAGAAGCAGGAGGTACATCCCAACTTCCGCCTAAGCGCCACCATCAACGATATTTTCCGCCTTGGTGACGTCGATGAGGCGCCTACAAACGTGAAGCCCGATGATGAATCGGCCTTTGGCCTCCGGGCTGACAATGGCAAAATTATCATGTACTTCACCAGCCCTAAGAAGGCGGAGATTTTACAGACGATTCGCGCCGCGAAGGCCAAGTACGGCAAGGACACGCGGTCGCTGAAGTCATTTGAAAGACTTATTCGGCCACAGGATGTGCCGGGTACGCTTTTGAATCTTGCCCTAACGAATCTGGCCAGCCCCGATCATGTCTTGCGACTTTCCTCCTACAATCTGCTGGGCGCCCTATGCAAGGCCTTCAATTTCACTGTTGCATCAAAGGTAGTGTGCACACGAGGTAAGCCAAAATCAAATTCGGACACTCTGCGAGGGAAGTCTTGGAGCGCGCGCCCGCTGACTTGTTCTAGACATCGCGGTGCCACTAGACCCATCGCGGTTTATCGTGGAAATTAGCAAGACGCTCGCCCAGGCTGAGCCTCAGCTCACGTCGGATTTCCTGAATGAATTCTTTGTCGGCTGGGATAGCTTTTCCGAAGAGCAGAAGCCTTTGAGTCTGGCCTATTTGGCGCCATGGTTGCCAGGGCTCCGATCGTCAGTGCTGGCAGCTGAGCCCGACAGTGACAAAGGTCGCGATAAGATTGCGAGTTTGTTCCGGAAGTTGATCGACGTTACGCTGTCCGACCCGACCTTGAGCTTCACGTTGGAGCAGACGATCTGGCCGGCCATCCATGGAGACGAGGTTCTCCTCGATATCTTCCTCGAAGAAGTGATCAAGACCGCTTTAAGTATAGGTCTCCATGATGAACAGACCGAGACGCTAACCTCGATCGTTACGGCAATTGGCAGCATCTCACTGCGTGGGAAGATCATCACTCGTTTGCGGAAGGCCATGAACCGGTCTTCTATGCGGCAGAGCAAATACCTGCCTGACAACGTCGTCTGGCCAGAGGTCTGCATTCTGCTGCAGTTCTGCGTATCGCTGTCCTTTGACAGTGGGATACAGGCGCAGATGTTCTTGCCTGAGATCTTCCACATTGTAACGATGCTTGCGAACACTGGTTCGCCGGATATCCGCATACTGGTGCACAGGCTTCTGGTCAATTCCATCCACGCGGCCTGTACGTCGTTCCATCTGGATGAGGCCCGCCAGACCAAGCTCCGGGGCATCCTCGAGTCCTTGTCGGAAACCAGGACTGACATCTGGAGCATCACGCCCGCATTCCCCGGGCGCGATGGGGCATCAATGTCTACGACACAGGAGTATGGCCCCAACCTGGCGGCCACGGAGATTCTGGCTGGTATCATGTTCGAGATCTGCTCTATCGCAGCAATCTCCACGGATATTGCTAATGCTTGGCGATCGCGCTGGATGAGTCTCGTGGCCAGCACCGCCTTCCAGAACAACCCTGCCATTCAGCCTCGTGCTTTCTCCGTCATGGGCTGCCTCGCGAGGGAAGAGGTAGACGACGACCTTCTGTATCAGGTTCTCGTCGCCCTACGGATCAGCATCACTCGCTTCAGCGGCGAGGACAGCAGCAGCGAGATGCTGGTGGCGATTGTCACAGCCCTGTCCCGGATGATGGCCAAGCTCCCGTCGACCTCCCGCTACGGTGTGCAGTTGTTTTGGCTCGCTACCTTCTTGTTGAGGCTTGTGCCAATTAATCTGTTCAACTGTGCGGCGGTGTTCCTGGAGTCGGTGCTCACAAATATCAACACATCAGGCGACACTCGTGGCCCCAAGCTCGTGGCACACCTCTTGCAGGGCCGCGAGCAGCTCGAGGAGGTGGCACTTCCGCTGGACGCCTTCTACGGTATCCACTTCACTGCCGAGAACTTCCACTTTGCGGTGTGCGCATGTCTCGTGCGCGGCCTGTCAGACACCATGACCAAATCTACTGCTCTACACGTGCTTGCGACGTTTCTGGACATGACAGAGACGGTTGCAAGTCCAATTGATGGGGCAGAAGCCTCTTCCAAGAAACTGAAGGACGTGCCTTACTCTCCATACCTGTCGCTCATCCTGTCACGGGTGGTTACACCGGACGAGCTCAAAGACACCCTCTGGTTGGCGGGCATCAAGCCACCGTCGAGCCTGGCTGGCGTGCACAAAGCGCGGACGCCCGAGAAGCTCAGCACAGTCAAGGACAAGGACTTGCTGCTGAACTCTGCCATCGAGCTCATCGACTTCGCGTATCTCGAGGACGCCGTGCAGAGCCGCACGCTGCAGTGGATGAATGAGCTGGCAGGTGGACGGCCGAACGTGATCATGCACCTTTGCGGGCCGATACTAGCAATACTCGACGAGACACTGCTGCACTGCCAGAACTCGGCAACGCTCGAGTCGGCCCACGGCCTCCTCCAGACGTTGACGTCGAACCCCAAGTTCGCCTCGGCGATGGAGTCTGGGGGTGCCTCTGGGCTCAACGAGATCCTGGAGGACATTGGGTTCGGAGGCCTCTGGCGTTTCTGCTCGCTGAACCCGCAGCAGGAGCCAGACAAGGCGTGCTTCGCGCAGACGGAAAAGTTGATCGATGTGAGTACCCTTTCGGAAGCCCAACTCGCCACCGAGGAGTCAGACCAGACGTGCTAATATTACTGACCAATAGTTGATAATTAATGCCGGGACGTACTGAGCAGCTTGGAGTTGCACGTGCCCTCAAAACCTGGTTTGAATTCCACGACCGCAGCGGCAGACGCTCTTAGGTGTTAGAATGCGCCGAACCAGCCTGCGCAACCATTGCATATGAGCGCAGGAGCATGGTACGGAGTGGGTTAGAATGGTGGCAAGATGTTTTGGATAGTCGCGAAGCTGGGTGTTTGTACGCAGAGATATCCTGACGATACAGTCGATGCTTGAATGGTTATTGGACGCCCGTGTGCATGTGAGCATGGGATGATCTCGCAACACCATGAAGGCGGTGCAGTGTATGCATAGTCTATACGCCCGTTCTCCCTTCGTCTCTTGGTTGTGTAATCCCAAGCAGCACCCAGCTAACCTACACGCATGCATGTCATACGTGAATGATGAAAACTTCCTACTTGGGCAACTTGGCCCGAGGAATTCCAGCTTGGAAATCCAACCACGGTGTTGCCACAGCCCTATATACCAGGCCTTGCCGATCCTATCGTGTCTCTCCCTCCCGAGATAGTTGCGGTTATTCACCGTTGCACGAATTGAAGGCACCGCCTTATAAATCTCTTCACCTCAAGGCGTGCGCAGGCTAGGCCATGCAGCCACCGTTCTACAGTCGTACTAGGGCGTGCAGCACCGCATGCACGTCTGCAGCACCTAGCATGCACCTGCTGTGCAATAGGGCAGCAAGAGGGTGGACAAGGATTACTATTCTTAGGGGTGCTAGTTGCCACACGAGGAAACTCGCCTGCTCCACCCCACCACCCACACCCACTTTCTTCCCGCAGAACCCCGTCAGCGGCTGAGTTCTGCACGCTGCAGCTGCAGCACAGGGTGGGTGTGTGTGTGGACTGTTGGGTTGCTCTAGACTTGCATTGCAGAATTGACTTGGGACCTGGGCCAAAGGCTTTTCCGAGTTGACATCCGACAGAGAAGGGATTTTTCATTTTTCTTAGGAACCCTTCTGCGCGTGGCCCGAGATACCGAAGTGCGAGGTTTTCCCTGTTTCTGTTTCTTTTTTGCGAGTCACTTGCGCTGGAACTATACGAAGCCTCATGTGTGGGCGGGCGGTGATACCGCAGTCGCATGTGTGTACTATACTGCACAGTAAAAGTATGCCACGGCTTTGCTCTGGCAAAGGCTGAGGGATGTGGGTCCCCCGCCCGGGAGCCCAGGACAGGGCGGCGGCCGACCACATGACAATGCTCTCGAGAGTATTGATTGATACTCCCCTGCCCATCACTCGTATTTGTTCGCATTTCCGCGGTATGTGGTGTACGGTTGCACGCTTGGGCCCGAGTGAGCCCCCACTTGCCATCTATATACCCACGACCTTGTATTTGTTGTTGTTGCTGCTGTTGCTGGAGTAATACCTGCAGTGTTGTTAGGCCGGCTGGCCGGGGAGGGTATCGATGTCGAGAGGTCCAAGTAAACACTACTCCGTCGCCACCTCGAATAACCGACACCCACCGCCTGTCTCCCTACACGGCATATCATGAAATCCGAAAATCCTGGGTCATGTGCCCCGGAATCGCACTGAACGGTGTAGGCTTCCTGCATTATCAAGAGACCATTGCGCGTCCCCTCGGGGGCTTTCGAGGCTGGGGGGAGGTGGGTCTCCTGGCGCACGACGACTGCTTCCCCTTCTGCCTGGACGGCATGGCCAAGCATTACTCTGTTCTTCTTTTTTTTCCTTTTTTCCCCCCCCGCACGTGCTTATCGCTTCATGTGTGATTGCTCATCATCGCTTGCTTTGTGCTCTCTCGCAGGGCGCCACAGGAACGGAGACAGCCTCCAGAGGTGAGTATCACTTTGGTAAAAGCCCGTCGAGCGTATACATGTCACGCATGCAGATGCACGAGCACACGCGGTTCCGCAGTCGTGGGTTGAGCTTGCAATATCTCCGGGGCGCCGGCCGCGGGAAATCCTTTTTTAGGTCACACCGGGGTGGCTCATGTGACGTGCGTCAGTCAGAGGGGCCGCGTTTGAATTTATCGAATTTATCGGTCTTAATTCATGGCAATTCTTGTCATTGTTTTATTTTATCGGGTTTGATGTACCTGCTGCGCGTCGGGCCTTGCAGCCGCTCTGGCCGGGCGGATCGAGTATAATTCTCGGAACGGGGCTGGTGGTCTGGCCAAGGTGAGAGTGTGAAGAAAACAACCCAATTGAGCGCGCGAGGGCCGAATGGGATTGGGACTGGGGTGGGATTGGGCATGTCTCGATGAGCCCCCTGTAACGCGGCTGCCCACCACCACCCTCCTGGCGTGGGCTGGTGCAGTCGGCCATCGGGGCCGCCGAACGACACTCCCAACGTTGTGTGGGCTGAGGTAACACAGCGACTTCGGCCGACGGCCCGCTGATTGGCCAGGTGCTGCCGCGGGAAATCTTTTCTTGTCTGGCTTCCTTCTCTTTTTCGCACCCACCTCTTGGTATCTATCGTGCATTTCCGCGCAGCGCAACGCTGCGACAAACCGACCTATCGCCGATGCGTGTGCACTAGTTGTGTTTCACTTGCAAAGCTATGTATGTCCTTGGGCAGGATTAGGAAACAGAACAGAGAGGAAGTGCATGGAAGGGCCTGGAGCGCGGTCGAAGCGTTGGGAATTGATGACCTGAGCTGAGCTGATCAAGTGAATCACCATGGGTCATGGCCAGTGCGAGGGCGAGAGCGAGGGCGAGACGTGTAACCGGCGAGACAGCGGCTAGCGCTATTGATCGCGGTTAACGGCCTCGTTTAACTCCCGAGCCCTTCCAAAAAAAAAAAAAAAAAAAAAAAGGGAAAAAGGAAAACCCCCCCCCAGCAGAGATCCTTAGATCTATAGATCGCAAATGACGGGGAAATACCATGTTCCCCACAATTCCAGTCCCCTCCCAAGCTGGCTGGCTGGCTGTTCATCAGTTCGTACTGCATGTAGGCTACATAATAATTCTATAGTGCTGACACATCCGGCCAGGAGCATGCCGGGGGCTTCTTGTCCCCAACAGAAAGGACTTGACCGTTGCTGCTGCAGCCTGGCAGGCCCGGCTGGGCCCAACCGAGCCCCCCGTAAGACGTCGTACCTGGGCGCGCGGCAGCTCGGCCTGCCCTTGCATGAGAGCGACAAGACCGACGGGCCAGAGCGTGGGCAGGTTGCATATGGGAACATGGTCTCGGCCTGGTCTCGGCATCGGTCTTGGGCCTGTCTGAGAGAACCATGCGACAAGAAGAAAACAAATAGATAAATGATTAAATGATTAAAAGTCAAAGAAGTTATCGAACAGTCAGGCTGCCACCAGTGGAGGATTGAGGTATCCAACAACGTACCTGCGTACCCGGCCGGCCAGGCAGGCAGCTCGACCGAGGCACGTCGGGATGTCGACGGACAATATGAGTCATCCGTGTTGATGATGGCTTCGTACTTCGTATGCAAAAGCGAGCGCGTGACCCGTGGCTTAGGCAGTGAGGATAGATCAACATAGCCTGGCCTGCGTGGAGTCTGACAACGCAATGCAATGCAGCAGCAGCAGCACGGCGCTATGCACTCCTGGCCGCCAGTAGGGCTGAGTACAAACTGGATCACGGGACGCCAAAAAAAAGCGAGCGTGAAGAAAAGACCTGAAAGGGGAGAAGAAAAAAAAAGGTAGAGACAGGGTGACAAGCGGGCCACTAGGCGCCCGCCGTTCCGCTTTCTCGGGTCCGCCCCGAACTGGCCTGATTAATCAGTTTATTTAGAGTAGGTTTTAGGCTGAGTACGGGCGACAGCCGGGGCGCCAGCCCCAGCACCTTGGGCGCCTGTGGGGACCAGGTGGAGGAGAGGCCCACAAGGGGCCGCTGCGTGCCGAAGACATGCCAGCGACTGAGCCACAACCGTCGGGCTGGCCCCGCTGCCAACGCACCTCTGGCAGCGGCAGGCCAGCGTATGAGTCCCTGCTGTCAAGTGTCAGTGAAAGTGTCAAGCCCAACACCAAGCCCGAGATGGAAATGTGTCGTTGGTCATGGTCCTTGTCCTGGTCCTGGTAACCCAACCTCACAAGCTTGTTTGAACCAGCACACCAGGTAGCGCGACCACGGCACAGCCGCGAGCCAGGTGCGTACTCGCATGTGATTGACTGCTTGAAGTAAAGCCACAAGGAGGATATCCAGCTAGGCGAGGATCTTGATGCTGATCCGTCGACGTGGCACTCAATGCAAATCCCAGCAGGGCGCGGGATGGCATTGTTGGGAAACCCCATGTGTGCGGATGGACGTGTGGCTGGTCCGTCACATGCGAATTCGCATCTTGCACAGGGAACAGAGAGGCCTTGGGTGTGGCGAATATCTAGACGACAAGCCACACCTCGCGTGCCTGCATGCAGGCGTGACGATTGTTCCTGAGAAGAGTAATCACTAGCAGTAGTCTAATCCGGGGTTGATGGTCCTGTAAGATCAAGGGCCGGGCGGCTATACCTGGTACTTGCTTGTGTAGTGCATGCGCAGTATAGCGAACCCCGTTTATTGATCGAATGCGTACGAGAGATCCGGGTCCGGAGACGGGTACGGGCACGGTTATGGGGTCAGGCCCCGGGTGGCGACCGTCCTCTGTGGCTCGGCTAAGTCCTCTCGCTGCGTACTGCAGGACAGCAGCACGGTTAATCGTCGGCGGGTGCCTCACAAAGCTGCCAACTTGCAGATACCAGATGCAGCAAGAGCCAGCATTTGCAGATCTCAGCCCTGTTTTGCGGTAGTCGAAATCTTTTTTGGGGTCGAGGAACCACGTGGAAGTTGCATCCGCCCGTCCCACGCCGTGGTCGAATACCATGGCAGCAGATGGAAAAGTCAAGTGTGGCTGTGGCGGAGCAAAACACCCAACCCTCCTGGCCCTCGCAGCCGGGAGGGAACTGACAGCGGGCAGCCTCGGCAAGTCAAGGGTCCACACGGCAGAGGACCCTGGATTTTCACCCACGGCCATTTGGCGCCATCCGGGCCACGCCTAAAAGGGAAAGTACAGCAGAAACCTGTCTTGAACCCGGGCCCCAGGTGGCCTAGCCGTGTTTGATGCACCAGCAAGAAGTCGTCACAGCGAACAGGGCTTACAGAGAATTTCTGATCTGTTGAGAGAGGCAGCCTGTCAAGCCAGCCTTGTCTTGGTTGAGGATATTGTAATCAGGCCTGGCTGGGGGGGTCTGCTCCGGCCAGCGCGGAACCTTGGAGGAGGCTCGGGCCCTCGGAGTTGGCGTGTGTAATCCTGCACCTTTCTATGACTGCACCACCAACAGGTACCCGGGTACCGTTTCCTGTGTAAGTCGGAATGGACAGGTGCAGGGCAACGCAACGGCCCTGGGCGCACCCCCCCCCACCGAACACCGTCAAAAGAACCACCCCTAGTGTGTCTACCACAATCTGGCACAAATGAGCAGGGACTCCAATCTCTCAACCGTCCGGCTCCGCGGCGATCAACCCGAGGGGCAGTAGACATAGACCCTGTGAAGCCCCCCCCAAAAATTATGGTCTTGTCGCTCCCTCGATTTGGGGTACTGGGGGAGGGCACCCGACCATTGGCGACGTCACCACTGCATGATGGGCACGCAGAGGGGGCCGGATTGACGAATCAGACCCCTATCGTTCGCGGAACAGAGAAAAGCATGACGATCGCTGTTCATTTGGAAACAGATCCCCAAGGCTTTTCCACGACAGCCGCTGCGGCACCCAAATTATGTCCGATCCAGGGTCCCCGACGAGCCCTGGAAATTAGGTTCTGTATGACATCGCTTCGGTTGGGCGTCCCTCGACATTTCAAGACGCAGGACTGGAATTATGGTTCAGGTGGCTTGTTTTGCATTGCTCTCATCGCCTTCAGGATCTCCCATCATCAGCAGCACCATCACATCATAGGCCTGACAAAGCCGGGGGGGGCACGGCAAGGCCCAGAAAGCATCAGCCAGCACTCCGTGGGCCCTGGGGATGACCACGCGCACACAAAGACCTGCCAAGTCATGCGCAGCATCATTCCGACGGCCGCGGTACAGACATGCCTCAGGTAGGTAACGTAGTACGCACAAATTGTTGAAAGACTGGCCTGCTCTCATTGAGCAAGTGATCGGCCAGGCCTACTTCCTTGTATGGTTGGGCCGCCCGCCCGCCCGCCAACCTGCTTAGCAGCACCAGTCCCCCCAGGGCCTAGGGGATATGGTTCCCCCAGGCGGGGTCATCACGCTATCTGCATCTCACCAAACTGGATACCACGCGAGATAAACCCACTATTGAGATGTGACCAGCTCCGAACAAACGGTTTGCATTGTCATCCACAGCCCACATCAAGTTGAGGTCAGCCACGAGGACGAACTTGTTCGTCGAAGTTATCCAATCTGTCCGTCAGCCCGGCCTCGCCCTGATGTGTGGACGCCTAAGTCCGGGTCTCCACGGATCGACAGGAAGCTGTCAGCAAGCCCTCTTGGTCACTTCGGTTGGCCGCCCAGGACCGATCCTGTACCTGGCAGTCCGACGCACAGCTAGCTTTTCCATGCTGTTGTGCATGGTGTTTCCTCACCCACCAGCATGGGCAAATATGCCGTTGACGACAACGACGACAGCGAGGCATCCCCATTTAGCCTCTGTGCTGACCTGAGTCCCTGTCACCCGATCTTATACACGTTGGTCTGATCGGATGTCCACACCTCGATCTCAATATCAATAAGCCTTCGCAAGTGGCCGGCCCTAAGAATGACTCTCCTGATATGACGGCTGACAGAGCCGTGGGCGGACGGCTATGACTGACGGCTGACCACTCCACTGTTGCACAAACTTGCATGGCTTACCCAAAGCCTTATCGGGTTAGCGACTTCGTATGGTCCCAATATGGGTACTACCTCTTTGGGATTAGCTCTCAGTGGGTAAATGGCGGCCAATTTGTCATTCGGTGCCTATGACAGTAAATCCGGTCCTTTTCCCGGGGGGGATGGGGGGCCTCACCAGGTCCGTTGTGGAAAGACAATGCACCGTATCCACACACACCCTCTGTAAAGTAGGTACTTGGGTACGTACCTAGGCATCGTCGAATCCCGGCTCGGGCGACAAGGGTACCTCCTTCCCGTTTCCTGCACTTACGACATACCACATCTTACAAACTCGGCCCACGCCCTTATCCCCCATTCCCTCTATATATACAACTTCCCCGTCACCACAATGGCACTGGCCAACTTTAAATTCGCCACTCCCCCCTCGACCTCGCTATTTCGACAAAACCCTAGTACAACCTATCAATATATTCCGCCGTGATGAATTGGTTGACCCCAAACAGTTCAACATATAACAACAGTCTCTCTTCGCATCAACAACAGCGATACTGTACACAGCAAAACCCGCGGCTTTCCGCCTTTCTTCCCAACACAACCGCCACCACCTCAGACCCGATTCTCGATATCGACTCCGACACCCAGTCGCAAAGCGCCTCTTCGTCGCCTCAGTCCATCTCTCAGTTTCCGCTGTCGACTTTCGACAGCGTGCCCGCCGCAAGCGTCCCGCGCACACCTCAGGGTGATCTGCTGAGATTCTCAGCACCCTCGACCCAGGCACACGCACAGGCTTTGCCTTCCGTCAACATGATGTACGCAGATTCTTGGCTTGGCGACAACAGCCAGTTCCCAGCAAAGAACAGCCACAGGAACATGCACCAGCGCGAGTCTTCGCTTTCATCTCTCGGGTCCCTTGGGCCGGCCTCGCCTTTCTCATTCAGCTCGACAAATCCACAGATCGCCATCAACGAGTCTGGCGAATCCTATCACGGCCTGCCCATGGCCGATGATCAGACCTACCACCTCGCCGCCAAGGCACCGAATCCAACCACCCACGACACCTTCTACACAAATATGCCCTACTCGTCTGATTCGACGTCGGTTCATAACTACGCAAACATGCTTGCGCCGCAACGGCACCGAAGTGGCCTGCTGCCTCCTCCAGATTTCCCTAGCGGCGGCTCGACCAACTCACGTCCCGTGTCAGTGGCGAGTTCCGTCGCGAGTGACTCACCAGTCACGCCGGCCGCCCCGGAACCCGAGGAAGACAGGAGGCGAAAAACTGGTGAGGACTATATCCTGGCCAACTTCCTGAATGATGCCGACAAGTACACAGGCTTACCTCTTATTAACCAAACAGCCGTCCATACCGTCCCCAAGCTGGACCGTACCATGACCGATATCTACAGCGACGAGTTGTACAACCCCAACTTCTCCATCACTTCTATGTCGCCATCCCAGCCCAGCCAAACCACAATGTCGCCAAACCACGAGGTGTTCGCGCAGAGGTTACAGGCCGCCAACAGCCAGCATCTCAGCGCAACGCATTCCCCGATCACGATATCAAGGGGCCGCTCGCCTTTCCGCCAGGGTTCACCCTTGGCACCCGCACCCGCTCAGGACTTCCCTCAGCACGCCAATAACATGCGCTTCAACACTGCTCAGCACATGAGGGAGAAGAGAAAGGCGGAGCAGGACGCGGCCCAGGCCTTGCGCCAGGCCATGGCCCAACCCAGCACCAGCACCGGCACGCCACAGACCATCTCACCCAAGGATGCAATCCTGGAGTTCAACGACGGGGACAACAACAACAATTTCCCGTTGTTCTCATCTCAAGACTCGACTGGCTTTGACGCGGGCCACATGTCGAAGGCTACGCCTCAAACCAACAACTTCGGCAATCTATCGCTCGACACCTCGTTTGACAACTACCTGACGTCTCAGCTGTCCTCGGGAGCAATGCAGCTACCCCAGCAGTATCCTTTTGTTGCAAAGCACAGGCACCAGAGCAGCTTGCCATCTGTCAGCAACGGGTCTTACTCTGTGTCCTCTCGACTCAGCTCAAGCACGTCCTCATCACCAGTGTCGACGGCACTGGACAGCCCCCAGAGGCCAGACGCAGTTGGCGCGGATGGCGGCACGTACACATGCACGTACCATGGCTGCACGATGAGGTTCGAGTCGCCAAACTTGCTTCAGAAGCACAAGCGTGAGGGTCACCGCCAGGCCCATGGCTTAAATGGTCTGCGCAGGCCAGAGGCGGTACCAACCACCTTCCTGAACACGCAGGCGGGGCCTCACAAATGCGAGCGCATCAACCCGAGCACTGGCAAGCCGTGCAACACGGTATTCTCACGGCCCTACGATCTTACGCGGCACGAGGACACGATCCACAACGCACGGAAGCAAAAGGTCCGGTGCGATGTGTGCACCGAGGAGAAGACTTTCAGCCGCGCCGACGCGCTTACCCGGCACTATCGCGTCTGCCACCCTGACCTGGAATTCCCTGGCAAGCACCGCAAGAGGGGTGGGGCGACCAGCTGAGTTGCGCCGATCCGTGTTGCCCGTTCGCCCTATGGCGCGAACAGGCGCGCTTGACGGCTACCTCTTTACTACGCACGCAAAATTGCACAAGACGAACCGGAGTGTGATAACCACACACCCACCCTGACTGGAAGGGTAGGGCTGGGCATGGACACGCATTGGACGGGCTCTGAGTCGATGACCGCAGCGTCGAAGGTTCTTTGACGACATTGGCGTCATGTGGTTGGAAGATGGAGGGTGGGGGGAGGCTCTTCCGCAATGCAAGCTCTAGGCGCTACGCCAGGGTTGGCGGCGGGGATCTGGCCTCACCCCTGTCGCGTGGATGCCCAGGGCTCATCATCCTACGTCATCTCTCTGCCTCAAGGGTCCTGCGCAGGGACCAAGCACGGCTGCAGCATGACGTCACGCCGTCGCCGATCAGGGTCCTCGCTGACTTCATCCTGACCCAGCCAGCCACACCCGACATCCGAACCCAAATTTGGGCACCCTGGCGCACCTGGGCACGACAGACTGAAGTCATATGCAACCCCACCGACACCATTCCAAAATACCGGCATGATCGTTATGTCCTGTCTACACCCGTCTCGTCCTGGACCTGGGAATTGGGAATCTGGAAATGGGGACACGGGACCGGAACCGGAACCGGAAACGGGGCTGAGGCTGGAACAGGACATCATTACCGCATGGCGCCTGTTACCCTCCGCTCTCTCTCGTCGCGGTCTCGGCCGTTGCTCCGACGCGCTCTGCGCCATAACATCATCGTCGTCATAATCATCGCTATGCCCCCCATTGCATCGATTTTGGGGTGGGGTGGGACGGCATGTCCCGTGTTATGTCTATCCGAAAGAGGTCACATCACACCACTCGACAAACAACACTACCAAGTCCCGATTTATTGGCACCAGCGGGCTGGGTCACCCTTCAAACCCTCAACAGCATCACTCCCAAACACGGGACCTGGGGACGTCACCGTAATATGACCCTGTGCGACTATTTGTGTACTATTATCTGGAGGTTTGGATTATTCACACGGGCTGTGTCACGGTTCTAGACATTTGTGCACTTCGGTCATGCATGGCGTACTGGAGGAAATATAGAGCAGCTGCTTGAAATGGGCTTTTCTTTTCTTGCTCGTGTCTAATTGAAGCTTTTTGTACATGTGTTACTTTCCGACGCTCACCGGGTATCATGATCGTCGGATGTTTTTTGAACTTGCACGGAACTCAAAATGGACAATAGGGGACCATAGAGAAAACAAAAAAAGAGACTCGACGTTTCCGCGCTCCCGTGCAGAGGAGTAACGGACTGTCACACGAGAATGCATTGGCGCCTCACTCAGATTGGGTTTCGCTTTGGGCTTCATTAATCAACTGGGCAGGGTTGCACGACCTTTTTTTTGGGGGGGGGGGGGAAGGCGGGGGTGTCAGCGACATCATGGTCTTGGTCTTAGATTTGTGTGGCTGTTTCTTTTCTTCTTTTTTTCCTCATATGATGGGAACGGGGGAAATGGGCTGCTTTCGGCGCTTTTGCTAAAAAACAAATACCCCGCGATCTGCAGCGACTATGACGACTTGCAGGAATCGGGTAACACACAACCCCCCCCCCTTTTTGGAGGGGGGGACAGGGCATGATTTGCAAGGCAATTTGGGGGGAGGGAACAGGTTGCACAACAGGCGCAAGACAAATACTTGAGTAAGCTGGGCAAGGCAAGCATGGGCGAGCAAGGCAGGGCGAGCGAGCGGAGAGCGATTCAGGGTCCTCAGAAGATACATGATTTGATTGGAGACTGGGCTGAAATAAACTTTCTCTCTGCCGTGTAGGACTTTCGAAACACCGAATCCTTCCAACTCTAAATTCTCTCTTCCCTACCTACCTATCTTTTCCCCTTCGCCCTGTCCCCGAACCCCCAACCCCCAACCCCTTCCCTCCCTGGCCCTGACGTGTTAGCAGGTCGGTGGTAGGGGGACGTCGGGCAATCCTTGTGGCTTTGCTTGCTTGCATGCAATGCAGGTGTAGTTCGTAAAAAAAATGTGCTGGATGTATATATGCCTTATACCGGTGAGGTTTATTATTATTATCATGTCAGTTGTATGTAGGTTAACCTGATTCGTGGACTCACAAGCAGTGTGTCAAACCGGTACTCATGCAGCCATGGCCGGCTGTTCCTGGATTGCGCCTCCCAGCATTGTCATCCGCACGTCTCTAACCGCTAGAACGAGTTTCTGATATCGTGAGTTATTAGTGGGCCTGCGTGGACGACTGCGTACGTAGTCCACGAAAGCGATTCTTGCCCTGCCTGCCTGAAGGTGAGGCGCAGTGCCTGGCCTTTTCCCGCACTCGGTATAACTGTGGCTTGCTCGGGCCGGAGTATCTTTCAACTTGGTACAAAACTCTATCATGTACAACAGCCGCGCATTCCCGCAGCGCGCAGGAAATAGACTCTTCCGCCGGGGGTCCTCGTGCGACCCGGGGCTACGATGATTCTGCATTACGCCTCTCTGCCCTCGAGGCGAGGTCGGCCAACCTGGGGGGAGAGTTCAAAGAAACGAATGTGGGGGGCGCATACGGGAATCAAACCCACTCACTCCCACGTTTTGGCCTCCTCCCACTTTCCCACACCACTAGCTATCCGCGCCTCCAAAGGGTCCCCGGCGAGCAGGGCTGTCGGCGGCGTTTCGTTTCCTCTCTCCCTCGCGGACAAGTCGCATCAGGTTTCCTTAGAAACCAAGTCGATATCATTGGCAGCCTGGTAACAAACACCCTTGGGGGGTTGCCTGGTTCGGCAAAGTTTCCGCCCCTGCCCATTCAATGTCGTACCAACATCAACAGGGTCGTAGGTAGCTCCCTCAGAATGCAAATGCGGGAAACAGGTAAAAGTAAAAAGAGACGAAAAAGAGAAGCTTCAGACCGGGAAAACACCGACGTGTCCTTGCTTGCCGCCCGATGCGCGACATCCCTCCCTCGCTGGGCTCCCCGCCGCCGCGTGTATCTTGTTTTGTGTTACGCTTTGCTCTCCTCGAACCTTGGAGGGAGAGGACATGCCTAGATAGGCAGCTCCGGGTAACTATCCCCCTGGTGATCTCAAGAACTTCTTGATCGGAAGGGGGGCCGGTGAGGGTGTGGGGCGGGGGAGTGAAGTATGGTCGACCTATGTTTCCAAGGAAGGGCTGGTCAGGGCACAATTATGCATTGTAACTGAACATGACTCCCGGCCCCGGGTCACGTACCCCATCTCAGCTGCCGCTCAGCTCTGGCCGGGATAAGCTTCTCGAGATCTCGTTTGCACAGGTCGCGCTTGTTCGATCTCGTCCAAGTTTTTCTGTGGCAGCTCTCAATCGTTGGGACGGCCTGCAGTATGATGGTGAAGTTGCCACTGGGCGAACGGTCCCATATATGCGCATATAGTATTCCCGATGTCGACGGAGATCATCCCATATGTGGAAATTGAAGAGACGATGGCCCCATGTTGGCACTGGCACTGACACTGACATACAGACACGTAATATGAGTTGATCCGATTCTAGACATTGTACCCTCTATAGTTTACGGACCCCCACAAATCATGGAAATCTCACATGCGTACGCTCGATCCCTCCCTCCGAGGGGCTAGATCACGCGGTACCGTTGGAGGCTGCTTCTTCGTCAGCCATGACGGCCTCTCTCGCATCTGTGTACAAGGGTGAGATCCCCGTCCAGAGTTGGAACTGTTATGTCGGTAGTCAGCTTCGATCGAGTGCCTCGGTGAGCGAGAAAGTCAGGCATGTGCACTCACCTGGAACCACCCCTGGGAAGCGAGGACTTCCAGCCCGGGGATCGTCTGCCAGCCTGCTTCCTCCGCCATCGCCATGACGGCCGTGCGCCGCGGCTTGTAGGCCATCTCCAGCAGCGTCCTCTTCGGCACATTCCTCCCACTTGCCTCGTGGTCAGGGAGGTTCAGCACCTTCGAAACGATGTCGCTCATCCCTGCCTCCATCGGCAGGTCTGCGGGGATGGTGCTGACAACCACTCGCGGAAGTGGCCCGGCAAAGTCCTTCTCGTCCGCGCCCGAGAGGTGCTGCACGTGGTACTCAGCTGGGAACATCTCGGCCAGCTTGGTGACGCTGGCTGAGTTGCGAGCCACGACGTAGATGGGCGAGTAGCCGAGTGAGTGCAGCGCGTAGATGGACGCACGCGTGGTCCCGCCGCTCCCGATCACCACTCCAGGCCCCCCTGCGGACGACGTGCGGATGTTTCCCACGACGCCGGCCTCGCGGAGCGCGAACACCATGCCCATCCAGTCGGTGTTGTCGCCCAGCAGAGTCTGCTGGCTACCGTCTTCGGATGGGACGGGTATGATGGTGTTCACGGCGCCAATAGTCTTGGCTGCGTCCGACAACTTGTCGATAACCTCGATGATGTCGAGTTTCAGGGGCCTCGTCACCGAGGCGCCACCAAAGTTGGGGGATCTCACCAGCTCCTTCACATCCGGCGCATGGTCGGTTTCGAACCGCGAGTAGAAGTGCGGTAGGCCATTGGCCTTGAACAGGGTGTTGTGGAGAGCCGGAGACCTGGACTGAGCGATGGGCTTGCCGAAGAGGTAGAACTGACGCTCATCCAGCTCCCCAATCAGCGTTAGGGCTTGGCGGATCTCTGCAGCAGACAGCTGGCCTGGCGCAGCCTTAAACGGAAGCGCGGGATGTGAGACTGGCGTTAAGAAACTGTTCAGAATACGGCTAAGCTTGCCGACAGGCCCCATGTTGATGGCGATGATAGGCGTCTCGTGAGCCGCAAGCATTCGTTGCTTGAAGTTCGCCAGGGCGAAGTTGTCGTCCTGATTCCGTGCTACGCCGACCAGCTTGATGATATCGCCAAACTGGAGCGCTCTGTTGTAGAACTGTATCCACGATCCATTTTTCCAGGACAAGGTGCCCTGGGGGTCGTGATGTGAGGCAATGATGCGAGAAGAGCCCTTTGCACTCACCACGCCTTGGATAACATCTTCCGGCCATGTCAGCTCGACATCAATGTACTCACATCCCATGCGTAAAGCGACATTGTAGAGAGCTGCAGCGCCTTCAAAATCGTTGTCCGGGAACTTGCCGCCCTGACTTTGGGTGCGAACCGTGAAGACGATTGGTATCTTGGCAGTGGCCCGCAAGAGAGCCACCTGGATACCGACAAACTCGGCCGAGTAGTCCTTCAGCAGATCGACCCGCACTTCAACGGCGTCTGATCCCGCAACCATCCGGGGTATCAGCTCCAGAGAACCCGACACGTCAGGCACAGTAAGCGAGACGAAGAAGGAGTGCCTCTTGCTCTTCACCTTTTCGAAGTGGTCGCTGTGGCCGCACATAACAGCGATGAAGCTCCTGAAGTCCAATGGTGCCTCCCTGACGGCCGAGGAGCCGGCTGGGTGAGGACTGTGATACTTGAAATTGCTGCACTCCTCGAACCAGGGTTTGCGACGCTCGTAAACCTCGCGAATCTGCTCTGTGTAAGCCGGTCGCGACTTGTCTATGAGCAGGTAGTCGATCACTTGGTCGGTGTCGCGATGCACCTGAAGGACGTATCCGCCATTCCCCTTGTAGGAAATCAGCATCTGCCTGGCTTCAGGGCTCTCGACAATGCCGCCGCCACAGGAGAAGACGTGGCCATGAGCGTGGTTCGTCATCATGTCCTGAAGGAGATCCAGTTCTGCCTTTCGGAAACCTTCCCAGCCGAGATCGCCACGGATCATCTCTGGGATCGTTTGTCCTACCCTCCGCTCCAACTCCTCGTCGAGGTCGATGAACTTTCGACGCATGGTTTTCGCCAACCAGCCTCCTGCAGTCGTCTTGCCCGCACCTCTCATACCGATCAAGAAGATCGACCGATCTGACTGGGGCTTGGGTGCTTGGCCGTGGTGCGCGTGCTCTGACGTTGGCTCTTCCCCATTCAGAGTGGCCTTGAAAGACTCGGACAGGACATCCCACCAGCCCGGCCAGGTCTTTCCTGTGCATTCACGCTCCAGTATGAGCACAGGCTTTGGTGTGACCACAGAGAGCACACTGAAACTCATTGCCACGCGGTGGTCATCATAACAGTAGATGCCGTCGTCTGGCTCCGTCAGGCTTTGGTACGGCCGCCCAATGACCTCGATGCCGTCATCGAGCTCATTGCATTGTACGCCGAACTTGGCGAGCTGGTCCTTCATCGCAGCAATGCGATTGCACTCCTTGACCCTCTGGTTGGCAATTCCAGTGATCCTGGTTGTACCATCGGCAACAGCAGCCAGCACAGAGGCAGTCAAGAAAGCATCGGTCATGGGCTCCATGTCCACGTGTGGGATGGCCTTCAATTGCCCGAT
The DNA here is from genome assembly GCA_039880775.1 of Diaporthe vaccinii. Taxonomy (NCBI): domain Eukaryota; kingdom Fungi; phylum Ascomycota; class Sordariomycetes; order Diaporthales; family Diaporthaceae; genus Diaporthe; species Diaporthe vaccinii. The sequence goes on along the minus strand of JBCEDN010000006.1, from coordinate 1,829,930 downwards.
TGGCGGGCCAGTCACCGTCGTCGTGTAGTCCGTCTGCTTCACGGTGGCGCCCATTGCCTGGAGCACATCTACGGCGAACCGCGAGTCGCCTTGCAGCGATTTCGACCCAATGTTTGGAACTGTGCAAGTAGTGCCAGTTATGGCCGCGATAGCCAACGGGTAAGTAGCCGAGCTTGCATCGCTCTCGATCTCATACTCTGCCGGGTTTTGGTAGGTACCCTTCGGGATGTGGTACGTGTTTTCTTCCTTGACTGATCGCTCAACTTGTACGCCAAATGCACTCATCATCGAGATGGTCATGTCAATGTATGGCTGTGAAATGGGCTTGCCCCCTACAAGCTTCAGAGTGACTGGGTTCTTGGCGTACGGTGCAGTCATGAGTAGCGACGAGACGTATTGAGAGGAGACGGTAGCTGCAAGCTCAATCACGCCACCCTCGAAGCCGCCGGCAGCATCGACCTGGAGAGGCAAGCTGCCTTCCCGGTTGAGATACTTGACCTCAACTCCGTTGGCACGCATAGAGTCGACCAGTGGTCCGATAGGTCTTTGTTGCATTCGCGCATTGCCAGTCAGGACCGTTGAGGAAACGGAAGATGGCGAGGCCAAAGAAGCCACACTCGTCAAGAAACGCGACGCGGTTCCTGCGTTGCCAAGGTAGAGAGGCTCCTGGCTCGCCTCGAGCTTTCCGCCCTTGCCTTTCACGACGAGGATCTCGCCACCATCCTCCCAGGAGTAGGTAGCCCCATTCAGACCCGAAACCGCAGACAGCATGTACTCAACATCGTCTGAGCGCAGGAGGTTCTTGATGCGCACCTCTCCTTCACCCAAAGCAGCCAACACGAGAGCCCGGTTGGAGATGCTCTTGGAGCCGGGAGGGGTCACACTGATGTTCAAGTCCTTAGGGACGCCGGGCGTGACACGGATGGCAGGTGTCAGGACGACGCGGATATTACGGTCGTCAACCACACTTGCCTTTGGCTCGTAGCATTTTCCGATTTCGGACAAGAGAACGATCTTCTTGTTGGTGCCGTGGTTCTTCTTGTCGACGGCCATCTTGTCCAGCAACACATCCACAGGGCATTTCTTCCCAGCTGACAGTCGGACGATGCGGGGGTCCTTCAGCGAGGTCGGCAGCTCGTAGCTCGCAATACATTTGACGAGACGAGCAACGGCGGCGGGGCGCAGGACGCCGAGGAAGCGGGCAAGCTCCGCCTCTTTGACCATGCCAATGGCGACAGCCTCGCCGTGGAGCACCTGGGGTGTGAGGATGGCCTCGTAGGCATGGCCAATGGAGTGTCCAAAGTTGAGGATGTTCCGCAGGCCACCCTCCCTCTCATCGGCGGAGACGACCTCGGCCTTGGTGCGGGCGGACCCGAGCACGATCCTCTTGAGGATGTGGCGGATGGGAGCCAATCGGTTGTTTGCCTTTGACTTGACGGCCGCAAGAATGGTAGGCGCGTTCTCCTCGAGGGCAGTGAACTCGGTCTCATCCCAGATGGCGGCCGTCTTGACAACTTCAGCCATGCCATTTATGAACTCCCGAACGGGCAGCGTCTCCAGGAAGGCCAGGTCAATGTAGACGCGGCTAGGCTGCCAGAAGGCGCCGATCAGATTCTTGCCCAGGGGCGTGTCAATGGCAGTCTTGCCACCGATGGACGAGTCTACCATGGCCAGGAGAGTGGTGGGGACCTGGACAAACTTGACGCCGCGCATGAAGGTAGCGGCCACATATCCAATCATGTCGCCAATGACGCCTCCGCCCAGGGCAATAACCACAATGTCCCTGGTGCACGTCTGTGACAGCATCCAGTCCTCAATCTCGGCCTTCGTCTCCCTGCCCTTTGAGCTCTCGCCCGGGGGGATCGCGTAGGTGAGGAGGCGCACATTGCCGGCATTCTTGGAGGCAACGGCAGCGGCGAAGGTCTTCTGGAAGGAGGGCACGTAGAGAGGGAAGAGGTTTGTGTCGGTGATAAGGACGTAGGTAGCCGAGGGGGTGTTCTCGAGGAGGTCGTGTGCGACAAAGCTGTTGAGCAGGCCGTAGTTGATTATGATGTCCTCGTTGCCCAGGATTGGGATCCGCGTAGGGCTCGAGGAGGCATCACCGTTCGCAGTGCCATTCAGGGTGCCATTGACGGCAGCCATTGTGGCGTGAGGGTGGGATCAGCTGCCCGCAGCTTGCTCAGCTCAGGGTTTCCAGTCGGGCAGGGCAGGGGAGCGTAGACTCTAGGAGGACAGAGGAGGTGACGGCAGTGACTCGAATTGGGGCCGAACTCGTCTCCTTTGGCGTCCAATGAGTGTAGAACGAAGGGAAGGGATGGGAATTGGGCCGTGGAGCGTGGAGCGAGGCGTGAGGAGCGAGGAGCAAAGGAGGGCAGGAACACACGTCCAAGATCACATCAGACGAGGTCTGCTCCGAGGGATGCTGTGGACTGACCGGGCTCCCTATGTACTGGCGGGAGTGAGTAGTACTGAGTACTGAGCAGTCTGTTACCGACTATGTGCCCACGGTGGCTCTATTGTGTATGCGGTGACTCTTCAGACTCCTTTGCGATGACTCTTACAGGGCTGTTGGTTGAGTAATAACCCCAGCAGCACGCAGCTAAGCTCCACCGTGATCGGACGGCCGACCGGGTTTGCTGTGTGGGCGATATTTTTTTTTTCTTCCTCTCGCTAGCCTTGCATGATGCAGGGGTCGCAACCACTACCGGAGGGTCCTCCCCCACCTGCCGAATCAGTCGATCTGCTATCCGCATCCGCAGCGGCAACAGCCTTGCCTTTGTACTGTTTGTTTTGTATGTAATTATAGTGGTCCGCATACATATATGTAGACTAAATGTTTATATGTACATGTGTATAGGCAGGCTAGACTGGACACTTCGGCAATCCACCGTCATCATCACCATCCAAGCTCAGCATGCGTGATATGTATGCAGCCCGACGACTGCGCAGTGCAACCCTGCCTGTGCTTGCATGCGGCGGGCCATTCAACGGTCGACAACAGCAACGAACTCTCTCCCGGCCCGAGATATCAATACCACTCCACCCACCCATATTCACGTCCTGCCCTGCCCTGTCATGGTTCGCTCTCAACCCGCTACTGCAGGCACAGACAGACAGCCCGCGAGGCGCCATAGGCTACCTACTCAGCATGCTCTGCAGCCTCTCGTATAAGCTTTGAACATCCGCACTGAAGATGCCCCTTCTTACTCGTGTCGTTGCGCCAGGCCCAGCAGAGCCGATTGATAGACTTACTCTGGACAACTCTCTCTTGTTCTGGTTTCTGACTTAGTCCAAACTTCCTCATCACACAGTCTCGCAGGCCGTGACTCAAACGTGATCGCACCTGAGTTCCACGGCTCTGGTAATGCTTTCTAGTCGTCCATTTCCATCCGACCTATACCTATTATTCCACCACAGAAATTTATCGATCTCTAACCGCCTCAGTCTACCTAAGTTTAGTACAACTATTGTTGCGAACTTCAATCAAAGTATTTGGCTATGAATCATATAATCATGGCTGACTTGATAACCGACCCTCGTCACATTCCCTCGCATCCGAGCTCGCGTCTAACCCGTCCTTGTTCGTATGGACAAGATCCCCACATCTCAAGCAGGCCCACGATCGAGCACCCTCGTCGACACCGGATTTCCAATGACCACTGCTGGGAAATGCGCCAGGGCTTTAAAGTTGATCCCTACTAAGGCACATAACCTTATTACCATCTCAGATAAGCTGTCTTTGCACTGCAACACTATCTCCCTCCTTACTCAGATCTATCTGCCACCGTTCTCGCTCTCCCCGGGACAGACATGTTTCACGCAAACTAACCTTTGATCTACGGCGATGCTTGAGTAGTGGTAGCCTGCACGAACGTCTGTCAGAGACGACCATGACTGCGTCCTTATGGCATAAATTCCTGGCAGTCGATGGGGACGCACCAACGGAGGAACCGCGCAGCTGCGTGCTGTCCCAAGGGCGGTGCGCCCGGTGTATGCACGAGGCGGGTCCACAAAGAGTCATAGTTGCTTGCCATGCCCTTGCGGCTTGACGGCGAGATATACCAATTTCGTTGGTGCAGTCACCTTGATTGACTACTTGACTGATGTAGATAATCAATTAGCATATAGAAGTCTACCACGTATTCACAGCGGACATCTGTTCCACTAGTCGAACACATGAGGAACCCTCTCACAAAGAACTCACTCCCTGCGGGCTTCACCGGTGGAAGAGACACCTAGTTTTTCACACCATCGGCCGTTCCATACCTCAAAATTGCTACAATCACCACGCTCTGAGATGTGTTTGCTATTGCTGACTCTTGTGAGAAGCGCACTGCAAGGGCTGGTGCAGCTACTGGAAATGTCCGCTTCGATTTATGCGCCTAGGTTACAGAGATCAGATCTTCGTAGGCGAATGCAAGATTCCCACCAAGTATGAGATACTGACTTTCTTCCGGACACGATTCAGCTTTGTCGCAACACAGACGTGACCCGGTTCTCTGTTGCTTACTTCACTGACTGGCTGATGCATCCCGCTGTACCAGACTCCCTATTGTACGAGTATGCGGCTTGAATGTGCTTTACCCCATCAACATAGAAAAAAGGAAAGCGTCCATACTCCTCCACTTTTCGTAGCATCAGACAACTACGCACTCTCAGCTCTCCTAGAACCCGAAGTTATCCAACAATGACCCGGCATCCGGCTCCTCGAACATCGTCGGCGGTGGCTGTGGCCTCTTCTTCTCACCCGTCGGCGACAGCAGCCCTCCCAGGTTCATGTCCGGCGGTCCCTTGCCGGATAATGGCGAGACTGGCATGTCCTGGACAACCAGCGAGCTGCGGCGCTTCAGCATCTTCAGCGGGTTGATCTCGCCGCCCAGCTCCGGCTTCAGGCTCGCCCCGGGGAGGAGGAACTCCCAGTTGCGGACGAGGTCGAGGCCCAGCAGGTCGCAGCCCATGCGGTCGTAGAGCCTGGCGTTGTGCAGCACAAAATGCCACTCCACCTTTGGCGTCACCTTGGACGCGCCGCGCAGGGTTTGCAGCGTCTTCTGCCGCAGCTGTGCGTACAGCACTATTAGGGCCGGGTCATCTGTCAGGAAGAGCTTCGAGTTCAAATTTGGTGCTATCGGTGTCTCGACCAGCGTATACACGGGTGTCTGGGGTCACTTGTTAGCACCAGAGCGCCACATGTCGTGACAACAGCGGGCCGACAAGGTACTCACGATGAGAGCGCGCACAGCCATATCCCTGCGGTGGAGCATCCAAAACGCCCATGACGCCAGCCAGCGGTTGCCTTCTTGTGCGGCGATGTTGAGCACCTCTTCTTCCAGCAGTTTGCGCAACACTGGTCCTTGGTCACCCTCGTAGACCCGAGTGATGGCGATGGCAAGCTGCAGGTCTTTCAGCTGGTTCAGACAGACATTCACCGCATCCTGTAGCCTGTCGGCCAGCAGGAAGAAGGCTGCACTATATTCTGTCCAGTGTGTCAGATAACAAGAAGCAGCGCCAGACAGCATATATCCATCACTCACCAAATCGCCGTTTGCTGAGTAGCGCGTAGGCATTCTTCAGCGCTGAGGTTTTCCACTTTGGGTCTTCGAAATTGTTGGCAAGCAGTCTCTGCGTGCCGGCTTGCTCTCGGTTCCAAGATGCCATGCGCCACAGGCCCTGGAGTACTGTTTTCTTTCGTAACGCCAGGTAGTAGAGACTGCAGTCCACGGGATTCTTCACTTCGTTCTTGGTGTATTCATTGCGAGCGATCATTTCGAATTGCGTTTTCTGTCGCGCAATGTCAGCGACCTTGGTCTCTTTGCTGCTGCCGGCCATAAACTTACCACGGCCGCGTTGTCTGTCAGCCACATGAACATGCCACTCTCCCGGGCGTGCTCCCAAAGGAGGCCTCCCGAGTGTTGCCGAGCCACAAAATCGGTCAACATGTCCTGGCTGATAGAGTGGTACGCCCAATTGATCTCCCTCCATGACATAGTTACTTCGTTAGTCCGTCTTTTCCGGAGGGCGTGTTGCCTGTAGTATATCATGAATCTGGCACCATTTTCATCCATGGACCGACGGTGTTTCTCTACCATGCCTATGCACTCAATCATGTCCACAAGCTGGATCTGCTCATGGCCTGACATTTGAGGCAAGGCAATATTCGTTAGCTTCTCATTGATGTTTTGGGCGACATCCTCGCTGAAGACTTCATCGTCATCGTCCGGCAATGTACGGTCGTCAAAATAAGAGCGCGTCTCCTTCCCTGGCGTAAATGCCGCTGTTGACTTGTCAACGTAGAACTCATCTAGCTCCAATCCTAGATAGTCATCAAACTCATCTCCTTCGACCCAAAACTTGAGTGTCTTGTGGAGTGCCATGAGAATCCGCTGTACAGCTACGACTTTGCCAGCGAGCATGCATTGACTGAGAAATTGTGGGTGAAACACAGGCAGGGGACCATTCAGTCGCTGCACAACGTCGAACAGGTCCCACTTTCGGTCCTTCTTGTATGGGAGGGAGACATCTTTGACAAGTGCGTGGGAGGCATCGAATTCGCGGTCATTGACGAAGAGTTGATTGCCAGCCCCGATGACGAGATTTCCATCGCCCAGCCAAGTTGAGTCGCCGATGGGGTGTGGTGTGAACTCTCGGATGTTGATTTCTCGCACCGGGGCCCATGCTGGGCCCTTGTTCAAGTAGTCGAATCGCATTTGCGAAAGTAGCAGGACACGCGATGGGAATCCAACGGCCAGAATAGACTGTTTGTCCGGAGTGGATGTCCAATCCAAGTCCTGAATGGCGTGTTGTGCCTCAAATTGCTGGTTATATTCAAGCTGCGCGCCGCGTATGTCCCAGATTGTGACAGCACTCCTACTGCTGTTGACCAATGCCGCCTTCTTCATGGTACTGCCACTAGCAAGCGCAGGTTCTGAGACACCTGTCTCCATGGAAGCGGTTGACAGCCAGTCAACCTTGGTATCGCCCACGCGAGCCGTCCAGAACTCGACGCGACCAGAATGTGTATAGGAGATGGCCACATCGCGTGCAAACACGTCAAGAAAGCCCTGTACCATCGGCGCAGAGCCTGCTGGGTCCACGGGAAGAACATAGGACAGATCACCGGCATCCTTCAGTTCAAATCTGTGGAATTCCTGAATTGATGGAGGTGCATGGCCGTTCGTACTACCATTTTTTTCGACTCCGTTTGTTCCAGGCGAGTCATATGCAGGGAGCTTGATTTCCCAAACTAGGCCCTTCTTTTCCGAAGTAATGGTGCCGATGTGTACCACGGAAGATTGCTCAGCGGTTCGCCTGGGAAGGACCAACAGGCATAGTGGCTTTCCCGAAATTTTGTACTCGACCTGACCGACCAGAGACGGTGTGAGTTGTCTGCAATCCCAGACGGCCAACCTGTCATGGTGCAGGAAGACCACAAAGCGGCCCTTTCGTATCACTGCTATCCGGTGGATGTGATCTCGTGAAGATATTGTGCTCTTCCGTGTGAGTTTCGTCTTTTCGGTGAAGAGTGGATGTTTCCATACGACGGCCTCTCCTCCACTCGTCCTCGATACCACCGATCTGCCACTGTAGTTTCTGACTGTTTTCGCAATGGACGCCGAATGGCCTGTCCATACGCATTTTGGCCTGATACGGCCCTTCCCAGCAACAGGGTCGAGGAGGCGCGGGAAATTGGCCTCGAAAATTGCGATCCTGCCGTCGAAAAAGTGGAAGAGGAAATTCAAATGCCCGTCGGGTTTGTTGCAATATGCATGGATCTCAACGTGTGATGAAGTTCCTGGCGAAGTGTCCCTGAGGAAATCAAACTCATTTGAAGAGACTTCCACCAATAAAGGCAGAATCTTTTTCTCGTCCTCTTTTGATTTTGATCGCGACTTAGACGATATGTTCTCCATAGCCCAGGCGGACATTCTTCCATGCCCGTCAAAGGTGATGCAGATCTCAGGGTTCCGATTCGCCAGCTCCACGACATTGACCAGCGGCCCATCTCCTTTGCCGTACTCAGAGGGCCCCTCCTGCACCGCTGTCTCCGTGGCAGCCGAGAAATCCCTTCCGTGGACAATGGCAGCCCATCGAAGACTCGGCCCAACTGCCGATGCAGCAAGATCAATTTTGCCCCATGGCTGCAACTGCTGATAGCTGTGATTATCCGAGCCAGTCCAAATCCGAAGGACATTGTCGAGGCATATAGTATAGAGGACGTTGTCCACGGTCTGGTCGACGTGGTAAGGCTTGCGCCACTGCAGGCTCGTGACGGCGAGAGGATGGGACAAGTACGTAAAGTCGAAGCGGATCTCGTCCGAAACGTAACTGAGTCGCCGCCACACTTTCACCAGTCTGTCATGGTATCCCACAGAGGCAACGTACGCCGAGTCGTAAGACAGATCGGCGTATTTGACGGGGCTTGTGAGAACCTTGCGCCAGGTGCAGGCCAGGTCGGGGGTCGTTTGATGCAGTGTTAAAGCGGATCGAGACACGAGTATCTCTTCTGAACCGCCCCATGACAGGGCCATTGCGTATCGGACGCCATCGTGGGTTTCCTCGTCATCAACGTCCGGTGAGAAGGACGTTTCCAGCGCCCATTTCAGCGCGCCATCTTCGTGTGCAAACGGCCTGTATATCCGGACGGTACGGTCTGTGCACACTGCTATCTTGCCGGAGGCTTCGTCTAATGCGACAGCTTCGAGGTGGGTTTCGTCGTCGTCGTAGATGGTCTGCAAGAGGGTTTTGTGGTCGGACAGGATCGCGATAGCATTGCCGCTTATGTACGCCTAGTGGAAGCTTTTAGCACAATCGTTCAGGATTGCAAGAGCTGAAACCACTCACGATGATGCGCCTCGATTTCCAGAAGCCAGTAGCTAGAGCTTGAAGCCTGGCTTCTGGCTTTCCTGGTAGGACCACCTTCATGCTACCAGAGCCGCGTGGTTTGAGCAAACATAGCAGGGGAATCGACAGGTTTTGACAAAGGACAAAACGCAAGGCGGCAGAATCCGAGGCGCCTCTCCTCTTCTAAGGAGTGACCCACAGGCAAATGAATGAGGAGAAATGCAGACCGAAACCCGCGATGAAGATGGAGTTGTAGTCTAACGTGGATCTGACTTGGAGCTCCGAACAGCTAACAGCTCGCGTCATTCAACGGGTTGCACCTGACAAGTACAGGGATACGCTGGCACTAGTCTTCGTACTTTACAAGGGCCCCTGGCACCTTTTTAGGGGTCCTCATAGGCTTGGCCGCCCGAAAGGCCCGTGGTACTGCATACCCGAATATCACACCAGGCATCATACATGGAAGGGTATCTATATGTCATTGCTGCACTGGAACATTGCAGCTGCAACTTTAGAAGGTTGTGAGTGGTGATGAATGGTATCTTCTGTGACAGACGCAATATTGCGGTATTCTCTCCAGAATTCTCAGCAACCACCAAAAGCCAGCATGCAAAAATCCACATGGAATGGCTTGATACGATGCTGTTCCGAGCCGTGTGCTAGGTCTCTCTGCTCTCCCCTTGGGCTCGTTCATTTTGGCTCGAGGGAGCATCTCAGGGTTCGAAGTCGACAATTCGTCCTCGAGTAAAGTTACTGAAAAGAGAGTCGGGCGTTTCTGCAAGGCACCGACCGACCTTGGTGGCTCCAGAAAACAAGCCTCCCACTGCCGACTGCCATGATGCTTCGTATAGAGGCATCACGACTTTGGGAACACATTTATGTTGCCGTTATCACCATACTTGGCCTCTGTTTCAGACAATTAGCACTCAATGTTTGCAAATGCTCAGCGCGGACAGCTCGGAGCAACTCACTGAAGAACGTGTAGCTCAGCGTGACGGTCTCGATGCCCTTCATGTTCAGGTCCGTCAACATGTCCGGATCCAGATAGAAGAAGACAGGCATGTCCACCGTCTCGCCCGCGTTCAGCCTCTGCTCCTCGAAGCAGAAGCACTGGATCTTGCTGAAGTACGGCGCCACCTGCGCGGGCGTCACGCTGTACGTCGCCACGCCTATTATGTCCTTGTCGCTCGTGTTCGTCGCCGTGTAGAAGGCGAGGGCGGTTTCGCCCGGGAGGACTCGCACCTCGCGCTGCTGCGGCGTGAACTTCCACGGCAGGACGTCGGATACGGACGCGTTGAAGGTGACGCGGAGGCGCTTGGCACCCTCGACAGGTACAAGTCGTGATGCAAGGTCGTCCTCGGAGCCGGATGAGCCGCCGTGACTCGGCGCGCGGACGGGTTGCCCACCCCAACCGGTGGTTTGGCAGATCTGCTGAGGTCAGATACTGCTTCAGCGACAACATTAAACACGACGCACCATCTTGTACATAGGCACCGAGCCGTAGGAAAGCGCCACCGTGCCCAGGATGATGCTCAGCGTGTAGAACCTGTTGGACAAGACCGCCTTATTAGCACCAGCCTACACCCTCTTGCCAAAGCAAGTGATCGCGCACATTGTTGTCCGATTCCTCCGCCTGTAAACCTCGCGCGCCTGCTCCATGTTCGGCGAGATGTGCTGAGGGGCTCTCGCCCTGGTCGTGGTGTTTTTGACTTCGGTCGCATAGCTGCGCAGATGCTGTCGGCAGCTCAGGGTCGGCAGCTCAGATGCAGGTCGAACAGCGGCAACTGAACGAGCTGGGCGCGACAGCGTCGTAGCCAAGCTTCGTAGCTTCCATGTTGCACCTTGGAAGCTGGACATTGTTGTCATAACATTGTCGAGAGCTGGTTTGCAAAGTCGTACGGTTCACAGGCTGGACGAGATCCATTACGGCATGATGCTTCCCCGAACCCTGACAGCGACGTCCGGGGGACCCCCTTGGCGGTGCAGCAAGCAGTGAAGGTGGAATTCGGGGCAGGAATTCCCAGCATATGAGCAAATGCTTTCCTAATGATTTGGGTCATCAAATTGTTTATCTGGTGCCTATTTATAGCTAATGATGCATGGATAATTCATGAGCGTTCATTACTGCCCCTTCAATTTCCCCAAGTGCCCATTAATGTGACCAACAGCCTTTTTCTCAATTGAGCCCAACGTTGCCACAATCCTCTCCAACGGCAATGCCACAAACACGTGTATCAACAAAATGATGAGCCTTGCAACGTGATCCATCAGACCCAGCACTGGCGCCCTGCCTCGGCTGTAAGTCGAATCGACAAAGTCAAACGGCAATCGGGCGCCCAGATGGTCCTTAGCCACTCGCAGCCCACTGCTAAACCCATCCTCGTGGAATCCGTACTTGGTCCACGCTCCTGCATAACTTATGCCCCTTCGATTCTGTATCTTTGGAAGCAGGGCCTGTGCACGCACCGAGTCGCCGTTGTATAGGGGGTGCGCGTACTCATAGCGGCCCTGCACGCTCTCGGGGTTTAGCTCGTGTAGAGGATTGAGGGTGACAAGGACGTCGCCGAAGGTCGAGCGAGGGATATGCTGCAGGATGTTCATATTGTAAGTGAGCGAGACCTGGTCGATGTTGGACTTTCCCGACCAAGGAGACGACAGGGTCATGTAGTTCCAACTTGACCAGGCCTTGCGAGAGGCGGGCATATGCGTGAGATCAGAATGGAGAACCGCCGTGTTTTTGGAGGTCTGGAACTTGGTCATGATGGACCTCTCTTCAGCGGTTGCAGTATCTTTGATGATTTGATAAGCCTGATCGCCGTGTGTTGCGAGGATAACATGGTCATAAACTTCGCTTTTGCCGTCATCCAAGTGCACCCTCACTCGCCCATCCCCTTCGTTTGTAACTGACTTCACGGGGGTGTTCAGGAATAAGTGGTTGGGCGGGAAACCCTTCATCACAGCATCGATGTAGCTTTGAGAGCCCTCTTTGATAGTGAGCCATGAAGGTCGGGTCGCTATCGTGGACAGTAGGTGATGGTTCCAGAGGAAGCGCACCAGAGTGACAGCAGGAAACTCCAGCGTGCATTTATCAGGACTCGTGCTCCACACCGCAGCAGTCATGGGGATGAGGTAGTCATCACGGAAAGCGTCCGAGTAGCCCTCCCTCAGGAGGTACTCCCCAATAGTCTCTTCAACCTTGAGAAACTTGGGCGTGGGCCCACCATTACCATTGCCATTCCCGTTGACCTGGTACGTTGTGTTTCGTTGGCCGTCGTCCTCGGCTAGCAGATCTAGGGCGAATTGATTGAAGCGGACAATGTCGAATATCATGCGCCACATTCTGGGAGAGAAGATGTGCCTTCGCTGGGTGAAGATTGAGTCCAGACTAGTTCCGGCCCATTCAAAGAGACCATGATCGCGTGAGACACCAAAGGTCATTTCCGTTGGCTCCGTCTGCACGTCGATCTTATCAAGGAAGTTGATGAAATTCGCTGTGCGGGAGCAATTAGTCTCGACTGTGGAGCTTCTAGCAAGATGGAGGAAGCAAAAAGACTCACGATATGTTGCCGAATTCATCACAATGAAACCAGTATCAACCGCCGTCCTGTACTTCCCCCGAGTCCATGGCACGGTATTTGTGTGGCCGCCGAGGCGATCAGCGGCCTCATAGATGTAGACATCGTGGGGTGTGCGGTTGAGAGCCCAGAGAGCTGCTATGCCCGCACAGCCGCTGCCCACGATGGCCACCTTCTTCCTAGAGACTGAGTTAGGCCGGCTCATGGGAGATGAATGCGACAAGTATGAGCGGTGATATGTGCGATCTTGAGATTGGGTCTCAGCCCCCGCAGACCTCGAGAGTAACTGGTGGCTTTACTTCAGGTGCTGGACGAGGGCAGTCGGCACGAGACTCTTCAGATTGGGTGACATTCCAGTGCGAAACCAGCTGACCACAAATGGATATGATGGTTGCGGCAAAAGAGCTGAACAAGTTCCCAGGTCAACGGAAACATGTGCATGAACTGACAAGAGTCAAGTCATGACGCACATGCAGCTGGTAAGCAAGTAGGAGTGCGGACGATGATTGATCGAGGCGCAAGCAGCTCAGGGAACAGCGTTTTGGCTTGTTGCAAGTCGCCGCCATGACACTAATTTCTTAGTCAAGCTCCTTGAGCTGGGCGAGAGAGCATGCGGGAAACGGTTGGGGAAGGAGCATGTGAGACGGCTTGCGACTTACTCTGCAGCCATCTTCCACCTAGTGACGGAGGGACCTGGCTTGGCACGTGTATGTTCGTACAGGCCGATGGAGATCTAGAAGAAGCCTGCTGGTCCCAGAAGTAATGTGCACTTCCCGCAAGATGGGGCTGACCGAGAGTGCATGCGAGAGAGACGAAGGAGAGATGATATTGTGGGAGCCCGAGTTGTCCATATGGGACCAACTTAAGCCAAATCAAGTCTATGAGGTAGTCTATCAAGGGAGATGAAACGGGAGCCACCTGTGGCTGGTCAACACCACCTCGGGACCGGACGAACCGGGGTGGTGGCGAAAAGTCGAGCAACCGGTCTAACCGTCAGCGCTGGACTTGAGCTCGACAGAACGAAGCTGCAATGCGCTAGAGACTGATGGGAGCAGGCGGGACACCATGATCTACTGGCAACTATGACGGCGAACTGCAAAGTGCAGCCGCATCGCCTAGTTCAAAGCACAACAGTCTGACTGACAGTCGCAGGCCTGTGGTGCCAAAAGATGTCGAGACCCAACGGGATCGAATACTCAGGGAGGAGCGAGCATATTCAATTCTTAGGAGCGCCGAAATTTAATCTGCCCGGCTTATTTCAACTCGACAATCATCACTGAGTCCCGAAGAACACGAACGTCGAGCCTTATTTCTGCACCGGGGTGTTTCAACTTTCTATGAAGAGAAAAGAAGAGAAAGGGAATGGAAAGGTAAAACTCGGCTGGACGTGATATAGCATTTCTCCTGGGAACTGCAGCTGCGCCCTCATTGGCTAAGACCCGGCCGTTCTGCCCCACCCGCCCATTATCTCCGATCAGCTGGGCACAAACCAGAGTACGTACCCTGGTTCCCATACCCTTACCCTGGGGCAGGCTCCTACCAATGGGCGCCCCCTGACCGCGCCATCCAGGCACGGCGATTCACTGCTGACGCACTTCCCTGACCGGGACCCCCAACCGACGACGAGGCGATAGTCTGAAGCGTAACAGCCGTTTTCGACATCGACACCTCCTAGGAAGACTCAGCCGCTTGTTGCATCATCCACCTTCATAATCACAACCTGCTAACTTGCTTATCGCCCTCTGCCTTTAACACCACGATTCATAGCGCCTCGCTCGCTTCCACATTGCCTCTCCAGCAACAGACAGGCACTCCCCTTCCGCCCTCTTCCGTGTCCGCTTCCGCATTTGCTCCGCCATCATGTCGAATCCCCTCGACACCGACGCCGGGTCGGAGCTCTTCGAGAGCTACTCTGCCGAGTTCAGGCTCGTGCAGGCCGACCTACAACAAAAGCTGGACCAGATACCCGAGCTGAGCGGTGAGCCGCGAAAGGCCGCCATCAGCCAGGCCGAGCGGGCACTCGAGGAGGCAGAAGAGCTGGTCAGTAGCCCATCCTTCGAAGCGATGTGTTCATGATGCCCGCCATCAACAGACAGGCACGCAGGCAGGCAGACGGGCAAGAAAAGACAAACAAGCTGACCTATCGTCTTTCGAAAACCGTAGCTCGGACAGATGCAGCTCGAAAAGCAAAACATACCCACCTCGGCCCGCACAAAGGCCAACCAGCGCTTCCGCGACATGCAGACGACCATCGACCAGTCCCAACGGAAGCTGCGCGCCCTCGCCGAGGACCGGTCCGCCCTGTTCGGCAGCCGCGAGCGCTACTCGGACGACCCCAACGACGTGCAGCTCGAGCAGCGCCAGCAGCTCCTCCAGGGGTCCGACAGGCTGGACCGCAGCACCCAGCGCCTCAAGGCCTCCCAGAGGCTCGCCAACGAGACCGAGTCCATCGGCGCCTCGACCCTGGCCGACCTGCACCGGCAGCGCGAGACCATCCAGCATACTAACGACACCCTGCTGGACTCGGAGGGCTACGTCGACCGGAGCGTCAAGACGCTCAGGGGGATGGCGCGTAGGTACTGTGGCACTCCTGGATTACCCCCCCCCCCCGCCCGGGTGGACGTGAACCCATCAGCATGCTAACGGTGGTGTCGTAGGATGGCTACAAATCGGGTGATCACGATCGCCATCATCACCATTCTGGTTCTTTTGATTGTCGCGGTGATTGTCAGCAAGTTTCGGTGAGCGAGCGTGCGTGCGGGTAAGAACTGCCTGGCTGGGCATAAATGGCTAGTTCCAAGGCGTTTCTCAAAGGCGTTGTTTGGGACGGCGTGACTGTATTTTTCCTCAATTTAAATACGAAGAATGGCAGTCTGGATGCAGCCGGACTGTAGCAGTATCGGAATGAACAAGGATACGACGACTTTTGATTCATATATCTCACCAAACGCCGGTACTCGTAAAGCAACTTTCTAAGGCGACATCATGCAATCCTAGATCATGACGAGTAGGGAAGCCGCCTACTGCCCAACACGCTCAAGCCTAAAACTGGTGAGAAGGTGACGTTCACCTGCGTCCTCCCCTGGACTTCATCACCCTGCCGTTTGATGGCGGGCCCCGTCGCTTGTCCTCGCCCAGTCCTCTGCGCCCGGCCGCGATACCCTTGCCAGACCTGCTCCCACGAGCATGAGCGCCTCCGCGCGCAGGAGCACCTCCACATGGCTTGCTGTTGCCCTTGCTCATCTTCGACTTGATAGCAACCACATCGTTCTCGTCAACATCCATGCCATCCTCATCGTCGTTGTCGTCCTGGCCCTTCTTGTTCGACCACTTGAGCTTGCCGCGGAGTCCCTTTTTCGGTGCGTCCTTGCCCTTGAGCGCGGAGACGTAAGCGTTGACACCGCTCTCCCCGGTCGGAGCAGCGTCGATGTCCATCTCATCAGCTCCCGCCTTGTCGTCCCCGAGGATAAGCTTGCCGTCCAGGTCAACCTTTGCCTTCGTCTTGGTTGGACCGCGCATCTTGACAGGCTTTGTCGACGAGATACTAGCCAAGGCCCCGCGGTCGAGTAGATCGAGCGGCTCGTCCTCGTCCTCGACGATGTAGGCCTTGCCCTTCTGCTGCTTGCCCTTCTTTCCCCTGGGTGCCGGCTCATCATCGGACTCGTCTGAGTTGGCCTCGTCCTCACTGCTGCTGTAAAGGGCCTTGTCAAACTCGCTGTCGAAGGTCTTCCTGCCTCGCTTTGGCTCGTCAACATCCTCGCCGTCTTCCTTGGCAGCTTCCTTCTGCCTCTTGCTCCGTTCCTTCGTCTTGCGAATGTTGTTGATGAGCTTTCGGTCCTCTTCTGGGCAGTTCTTGTTCACGATTTCATATCCAAATCTGCGAATCATTCGCTCCAGGATGTGCTTGACCTTGGCACGGAAGTGGCCCTTGTGTTCGTGACTCCAGACCATAAGGTTGGGTATGAGGGTGCCCAGTCTTGGCTCCACCAGCTCCTTGGGAAGGCTGATAACGCAGACTTTGACAAAGCCAAGGACGCTCTTCACGATTTCTCGGTTGTTCGACGTCAAGAACAAGTCCATGGTCTGAACGATCTCGGCGAGGGTCTCGGGGCTCAAAGAGTCCTTGAAGTCGTAGAGGATGCGGCTGATCGCGGTGATGGAGGCCGAGATCATGTGTGGTGTGCTACCAGCAAGACCAGCGCTTACCATCGTGAAGAACTCTTCAATGTTCGCGGTCGCCGATGGGGCGTCTTTGGGCATATGAGGGACTTTGCTGTTGTCGATAGTTGCACCGGTGGCTGACTCCATCTTCTTGCCCAGAAGGATCAAAAGCTCGAAGGCAGTTGATCGAGCTCGTTCATTCTGCTCTTTGCATCCAATCACGACCTCGGACAGAACTGCCGGAATGACATGCAGCGAGTCGTTTGGAATGAATGGCACCATAGCAGACATCGCTGCCAACCGTTCTCGGCGGGCTGGGGCAGAGCATTTGTCTCCACTAGACAATATCAAGGCCTGCAGCTCGTTCTGTCGTTCCCGTAAAGCAACCTTTCCAATATCGGACTCTGCAAGGCGAGGGATGAGCTTATATGCCTTCTTTTGCAGCTGTGGGTCGCTGTCTTTCATAATTACCACTGAGGAGATCTCAAACAACGCCGCAAAACTCTCTCTGGGCAAGTAGATGGACATAGTTATGACAAGGTCCATGAGAGTATGGGTGGTGGCGGGCATCTTGTCATTTCCTCCCTTCTTGCCTTCCTTTTCCGTCTTCGTAGCTGCTTCTTGGAGCGAGGACGCCAGCATTTTGCACACGCGATCGAAAGTCTCTATCAGCTCAGCCGATGGCGTTATGCTCAAGTAAGCATTAATAGTCTGCAGAATCGAGCCGCGCGAGTGTGGAAGAGTTTGTCCATAGACGTTAAACAAGACAGCCAGGAAATTGCCAGATAAAGAACCCAGATACTCGAGGTTCTCTCGTGCCTGCTGTCTGGTTACACGGCTTTGGAGGATAAGGTCGTCGTCTTCTTCCTCGATCGACGCAATGGCTTGGTTCGACTCCACAAGCGCCCTGAGGCCCTTGCAGATATCGAGGCGGAGCTCGACCTTTTGGTAGAGGAGATTTGCCAGGAGTTCGGCGAAGGACTGGTCGAAGGCTTCGCGGAGATCGAGCGGCAGGTCGCAATATCCGGGCAAAATAGACCAGATCTGATGGACCACGGTTTCGAAGATCTTGACCTCCATGGTCTTTTCCGATCCCCCATGGTCTAAGACCCTCTGGAACATCAGCTCACTCAGAGGTACGAGCTCGGAACGGAAGTGCGCCAATTTGGTATTTGTCGTGTAATCTCTGAGCAGGGGAAGGAACCATGCCCTGCCAGTCTGTCCCTTTGTTGGTTTGGCAAGGTTCAAGGGGAGGATTTCGAGTACTGAGTCTGGTCCCATTGCCCTGATGGCTTTCCCGAGTACCTCGTCTGCTTCCTGCTTGTGGGCGAAAGAGTCACTCCCTCTCATGTCCCCGACTATCTTCGTAACGTTGAGAAGGTAAGGATGAGCCCTCCATCGGAGGCAGTCGAACATAGCTCCGATGACTTTGAAGGTCTCCGCCCATGCAGCTTGATACTTGACACTGAAAAGGCCTTCTACCACTTTGACGACCTTTTCTAGTGTCTTTTCATCGTATACAGATGGATCTAATATGACCTGGTTCGGTATGCAGGTTGCCAGGAAGGACACAAGGCATTCGGACGCTGAAATTCGGATGTTTTCTGACGAGGAATCGAGGAATTGTGATATCAGTCGGAATAGCTCAGGGAGTTTCATAAATGTGTCTTCCGGCTCGATCTGAGCGGAGACCTCGTACCCTCGGGACAAAATGGCTATCCACGACGGCAGAAGTTGTGTGTCGTCGGACGCAGGGCGCAGTTCGGAGATGATGTCGAGCAATCGAGACAGTTTCGCCGAGGCGACTTCGTCCGCTGCCATGCATTCGAAAATCATATCGAATATCTCAAAAATGGCCATTGTCATGTGATCGTTTCCAGTGCGGGCGATGCCGATGAGGAGTTCGCACAAAGACTCTATCTTCTTGCTTGGCCACCCCCCACTGCCGGATGCAATGGTCTTGATCAATTGAAGCGCATGGATTGTGACTGGGTCTTGGCTTTTGTCGATGGACTTCTTCTCCTTGCGCGAGCGAGCCGCGCTCTCTGCGAGCTCGGTCAAGCTCATCATAGCGGCCTCAGCGCACATGTCGGCTGCAGGATGGTCGAGAGACGGGGTGGGCGGAGGATTCTTGAGAACATTTTTGAGAGCTTCTTGGGCTCGCTTTCGGACTTTGGGACGCGGGTCCAGGGAGAGATTCAGGAGACCCGAGACGGCACTCCGAGGCCCCATTTCTGAGACGGTCAGCTCCCATGATGCCGAGTCCTGGGCTAACAGAAGGGACTCTAAGCACCCAATCGATGGTCTGAGGAGCGGTGCATCTGCTTCTGGTTGTGAAACGACAGGAGCGAGAAGCTGGAGGATCTGGGTGAACCTGGCGCGGAGGAGAGGTTGTGGAGCAAAGGGCGTGACGACGTCGAGGAGGTATACGATGGCCGTGGCAAGATCCTTCTTCTGGCCACCAGGAGGAGTTTGTCCAAGTAGCGCAAGGAGAGCAGCGAAGTACGCTGTTGGGGTGGGTTCGGAGTTTTGGTCCTTCAGGGTCGACTCGACTGCTCGCAAGACAACGGACGTCTGAGAGAAGTACAAGTTAGTTTTCCACGCAGTCGGGGCCGAGAAGAATTGAAAAACCCGGAGGTGTACTGACCTGCTGCTGGCTTTGCAGATTCGGCGACCGAATCTTGTCAAGCTTCTCAGCCAGACCTGGGGCAGACATCGTGATACTTGGCTGGCAAAGTGAGGACGATCTGATGTTACGATCCCTCAATGTTGCGCCGCGGGACTTGAGAGCCCCCAGAAAGTTTTTGGCGGTGGGGCCTTATCGCTGCGTCGATAAGCTCGACGGGGTTCTGCCGGGCCCCTCTAGAAAAGGTAGGCGGGAATGGAATGGGCGATGACAGGCTATCTATAAGCCAACCTATTAGGGGCAGAAACCAGGCTACTAGACGGACTTCGCTGATTTACAACGCAGAACTTTGTCACTTATATGCAGCTCAAAACAATCCATACAATCTGACCAGTATGCCCCTTCAGCAGTACAACCTTCCAGTGGTATGACCTCCTACAGAATAAGTTCCTGTGCCTGTTGATAAACTGCATTATATCACAGTCTTCCAACTGTGCTCTAGATCTAAGGATGGGAACAAACATATAACAGGCAACAAGAGCTGCAGCCTAGATGATCCATGCCACCACTTCATATACGCAGGCGGTGAGGAATCGTCCGCCTGAGCGGCAGAATCCAGAGTCCAAGAATATATAAACCCGGTCCCCCCGCCTCTGTTTCCTCCCTTCTTCCTTTCCTCTCCAGCTCTCTTTGCCTCAATGGCTTAGATCAAGTGTAGTATCTGTTCTTTTCAGTTTAATCTCTGAAAGTGTTCCATCGGAGCATCTTAGTGATTATGCTCATTTTTGCAACCGGGTGAGCGGCCCTCTGAGCTCGCTCATGACCGACCTCCCACTGTGTCCTCGGTCCCACACTGCCTCCGAGTGACGCGAACCACCCCCTTCATTGCGATCGTGGGCTTGCCCGCGACGTGGAGAAGAACAAAGGAACTGCGTTGATAGGTCTGCTCTTGACAGTGCGGCTTGCTGGCCCAAGGCTGACACGAGCCCATGGTCTGCCTGAACGTGGTGTGCCCGGTGCCTAAACGGTTGAGTGCGTAGCCAAATCAGACGTTACAGCGAGACGAGTCACAGCTGTCAACATCGTCGTCCGGACACGAGATTCTGACTATCAATCTGCACTTCTGGAGGTCTCAAAAGCTGACTGTACACCATTCCGTACGAGACACTCCAAAATCCCGCTGGTCAAGGCATATTTCAACGTGTGATAGTCGACAATACTGGATATCCTATGTGGCATGTACCTTCTGAGTGTGTTTCTATGGAGAACTAACCTCGTTCTTCCCAGTGTCTTTCCTTAAAGGCCAGCTGTGGCCAGATGCACCTCGTGTCTTCGGAAGAAACTGATGCAGTCATTGTACACGCCTGGGTAGTCCCAAATGGATTGTGTATTGTTGTGGAGCATACGCCTCGTTTGGAGATCATCAAGGCTGCTCATTCCCATTGATATGAATATGAGTGGCCAGCTACCGGACAATTGAGTGAACGTCTGTAATGCCGCAATTCCAACGCCGTGTCAGCAGAAACATGGAAGCAAAGAAAGTCAACCGCCCCTCCCCTCCTTCCTCCAACCCAGTCTATCCGGGGCCTAGGAGAATTCGTCCTGCTCGCCTTCGCCGCCTTCCACGATATTGCCCTTCACCTTGAGCAGTAGGGCAGTCTTCCACTTGTCGAGCTTGCTCATCTGGTCATAGGCGTAGAGCTTGTCGGCGAACCCCTCCGAGTCGCCGGCCTCGATGGTCTGGATCACGTCCACCAGCAGCTGGTGCTCGCGCTGCGTCCCGAAGCTCGGGTCCATGTCGCGGTACTTCTCGAGGGCCCGGTTGGTGGCGATCAGGTCGTTGGTGGCGAGGTGGCAGATGCCCGCCTTGAGGAAGTACTCCTTGACGCTGTAGCGCATCAGGTTGTTGTTGATGGACTGCTGTGCGACCTTCTCGTAGTGCTCGATCGCCTTCTGGTACTCGCCGTCGAGGGCGGCGAGGTCGGCGACCTTTAGGTAGAGCTTGTTTGCAAGGCTGAGGGGACCTGTTAGTCATTTCACACCTCGTAAATCGGCAGTCAAGGGATCATAGACGTACGCAGCGGCTCCGTCGCCCTCATACCACCCAGCAGCGGCCTCGTACGCCTCGAGAGCGCGCTTCTTGTCACCCAGCTGGTTCTCAAACAGATCGCCTAGGTTCTCCTTGTGCGATGCTGCTCTCCGGAAGTTGCCCTTGGTACAGTACTGGTTGATGGAGAAGTCGAGACACCGTGCGGCATCCTCGGGGTTCTCCTGGCGGTAGACCTTGAACGCATCGACATAGGTGTTGGCGGCATCGTCTGGGTCCTTCAGGTTGTTGAGCTGGACTTGTGCAGCCTTCTCGAATGCTTGCCCTGCTTCTCGGTCTTGGTGACAGTTAGCTCCCGCTGTGGTCAAGAACCTAGTAACAGCACCCGGTCAGAAAGACTCACTGTTTTTTTGCATCCTGTACGCATTGGCGGCTTGGCTGTAGAGGTCGGCGGCATTCTGATACTTGTCCTCCTTGTTGTTAAAGAAGCCGAAGCCGCCAGATGCGCTGGCGAGCAGCTTGTCTGCCTTTACCAAAGATGCTTAGCATGGTATGAGTCTACGCCAGCCCTTGGGCAGGAGGCCAACTCACCTTCTGCAGCAACGCACGAGGATCCTGCGCCATTGTCGCAAAGTGTTCAGAGGTCTATCGTCGATGTCGAGGTTGGGATTATTCGGGATCGGAAGGCGCTGCGGGGTCAGTGCCGTGCCGTGAGTTTGAGCTCGGAAGTCGTAGGGGAGAAGCTGTCTTGAAGAGGGTAGGAGGACGCTGTCTTCTAAGAAAAGATTACAGGTGGCAGGTTGGCTTCAGTTGATGGTGCAGGTCTATCTTGGGAGACAGGATGAGTTGGTGTTGGCTGGCCGTGAAGCTAAGGTATGACGCCGCACCACGGCCGCAGCGCATCAGATGGGCACAGTGCTCCGCCTCCTGAAGTAGCTCTACCTTGTCTTTGGCTGTGGTGCAGCCGTTTCATGACACGGGTACGTTCCTTTTTCCCGCGCGCGGCACTGGGGATCCCAGCAGAGCTCTCGGCCAATCGCACCACATCAGACCCGTCCAACGTCGACCCTCGAACAAGGCCGTGGCCTACTACAGCACGCTCGACATTACTCCCTCAAGACTCGATACGTGTGTGGACAAAGCACATCTCAACAAAGACTCCGGACCAGGACAGTTTACATGTTTCTCTGATACCGCATTTATTCAAAAAAGAGACTACTTCGAGGAAGACGTACTACCGGCTTCCGAAAAGGGACCTGAAAACCTCTGAGCAATGGGTCCGGGTCGCCTTCCATTCATGAGGCCGCTCTTGGCCTCGGGCCTTCAACCTCAGGCCCGCACAGCCAGTCCTGCCGTACCAACAGGATGGATATGCCGCCGGTGCATGTCACAACAACCAACAGACCCATCAGAACAACGACAACCAGCAGCAGCAGCAGTTGTCGGTCCGGAATCATCACAGCCGTCCATGAGCCAGGAGACCAACAGGGCCCAAGAGCCTCATCCCTCACCCCCAAACCCGCAGCAGTCCCCAGAATCCCCAGACCTCACCTCCATATTCGCCAACCCAACCTGGTCCGTCCGGTCCCTGCTGCCCTCGTCGCCTCTCTCCGCGGACGAGGTCACCCCGGCCACCCTGCACCACCTCCTGCGCCTGTCCGCCCTGCCGCCCCCGGGCCAGAGCGGGGAGAAGGACCGCATGCTCGGGACCCTGCGGGCCCAGCTGCACTTCGTGCGCGACGTACAGTCCGTCGACACCCGCGGCGTGGAGCCCCTGCGGAGCATCCGGGACGAGACCGCCGCGGGCGTGGCCGAGTCGACCGTTACCCTGGACACGCTGCGGGAGGCGCTGTCCCGGGAGACCGCCGTTGGCTTCAGGCGGAGGCCGCGGCGCGTCAAGGACGCCCATGAGAGGGTGCAGTCCGAGGAGGAGAGGCTGGTTGAAGCTGCCACGGCGGAGAGGAGAGACAAGAGGTACTTCGTTGTTGCCAGTGGCAAGGGAGTTGAGAAGGGGGATTGATGGTTCGTTGGGAGGACAATTAACCAAGCACATGTAACCGTGTGTTCCGAGCAAACTTCTTGCCAATCAAAGTGCCCGGGACCCGACGAGATCCTGTCCTCGAGGTATTCGTACCGTCTCGCCAGGGAATTAGCCAGACTTGCGAGAGTCTCTTGCTGGTATCTACTTCCAAGGGCTACTTTTCACAGGCTTTTGAACTGCCATCAGGCAATGACTTTCTCGAGTTCATTGGTTTATGTGGCCATTTATGGTTCCAAAGGATACCGAACTCTTTGAGCCGGGTCTCACGATACTAAAACTTCTTTGAAGCCGAAACCCTCAGGCCTGCGAAACCGAACTTTCCGATGCTAAACCTTGCCTGATGCTACAACCATTTGATTTCGTTGCGAAACCTGACCGACGCCTGTACTGCAACTCCCTGCCGATGCCGAATATGCTATGCCCTAAGATGGAATGAGAGGGTGAGTGAAGGTGCAAAGTCAATGTGCCCAACCCTGGCGCCACCGTCCCGGGCTTCTTTTGGTTAATGTACAAATTTAGGACTAAGTGTCAGACGTGATGAAGTCGCCTCCTCGTTGCAGTCGTCGAGTCGTGGTGCCCGTCGTTTGGTGGCGGTGGCACCCTGGAGTACTGCCCCTGTCCGGCTCGAGACGTATTGCCATGTCCACCGTGGCTAGGCCGAGCATCTGCATACCTATGGCCGCGGCCACGGCCGCCACCCCTCTCGAAACTCGGCCTCCATTCACCTGGACCGAGATATCTGCGATGCCGGTCCTACTTAAGGCTCATCTTTCCCAGTTCACCAGCGAGGCGTCTATCGCTGTTGTTGCGACCGTTCTTGCCACCACGACCCTGTGGCTGGGTGTTCTCCTTGTTCTCAAAATGCCCAGGAATTTGCCCGCGTCCGCGTCCACGCCCCCGGCCCTGAGTGTGTTGGACCTGGCTGGGTCGGTTGCCCGCAGCAACAGGCGCTTTAAGCACAGCAGTTGAGGACTGTCCGACCGGGTTTGGCGGAGGGGGGGCTGTGATCTCAAGCTCATCCCAGCCTATTCGTTGCAATATGTCGCCGACGAGAGATGGATACTGCACATGAGCGTCCAGGATATCGGACACATCGTGATTCTCAACCCCTCCCACACCCTCGATGCAGCCCAGGCCGGCCATACCAAAGTAGCTGGGTCCACTTCTCGATGCGAATGCCAGCATGTAGTCGTTATTGGCAAAGACGTTGACAAAGCGGCCCGTCACAGCGCTCTTCAGGGCAGTCCATGTCCCAGTATCGCCGGGAATCGGTGCACCCATCAAGATGACAGAGTCAACCAAGCCGTATAGCTTCCTCTCAGCCAAATATGTCAGGGTCAAGTAGATCGCACGAGCGCCAACACCGTATCCGATGAGACTCAGCCCTCGCTCTCCGTGAAGATGTCCTGTAATCAAATCAGACAGACAAGAGGAGAGCTTGGTGCTGCGTGTCATGCCCATGATCCAAGCATTATCGACAACCTTGCTCGATCTGAGGAGAGAGTTCGGCCAGTCGTACAGGAGCATCTTGGTCAGGACTTTTTATGGTCAGCCTGCACACAAGAACTTCCAAGGGGCGAGTTGAGCTTACTTGGTGTACGATTGAGGTCCTTTTGGCACTCAGCCCAGGCCTTACTCTTGAGCAAAGTTTCAAAGGCGCTGCCGATCTTCTCAAGGGTTTCGGTCTCCCAGCGAACAGCATAAACCTCATTATGAGATCCGAGTCGCTTCCAAGGACTGCAAACGTCGTCATTGGGCGTGAGCAGGCCGTTGACGCATAAGACAAGACGCATTCGCCGGTCCTCAGGTGCAACGTCTTTCTGGTTCTGAAAGCCGGATTCCTTGGGACTGTGCAGCGGGATAAAACCAATGTCTTGGAGTGTGAGAGCGAAGCTGTCGATGGACTTGGTGGACGGCCGGTTGGCGTTAACTCCGAAAAACGTGGCAAGCGCGCTCTCATTATCACTCAAAGACCCGAGCAGGTTGGCCACGGTGACAGGCGGGAGGCTGACTGCTGGAAGGCCCTGTCCAGCAGGCACCATACCGAGGCCAGCTGCAAGGAGGGTGGTGCCGGCCTGGGCCGGGTTCGTGATTGGGCGATACTTCCTGAGGGGCTTGTTGTCCTTGACCGGCCTGGTTCCTTGGACCTGCTTGGTCTCCTGGACCCCCTTGGTGTCCTCGGCATCCATGGTGTCGGTATGCTCGACAGCATCCGGCCTCTTGCACTCGTTCGCCTTCTTGAGCTCCTCAAGCTTCTTCTGTTCCTCGGACTCGCACTTCTCGGACTCGTGGCACAGGGTCTTGTATATCTTGCTAAGACTTCGGGCGACTCGGTTCTCGTCCTCAATGAAGGCGTACATGGGAATGTGCAGTGAGGATGCGAGATACATCATGAATACGCGGGAGTATGCGATGTAGTGCTCTGTGGACAGCAACATGAGCATGATGGAGTGGAGCAGCAGGCGTCTCTTGTCGACCGACAGAGTAGTCAGGGACGTCTGAGCTGGCGGGAAACGACGTATCAGATTCAGGTCGGCCTGATAAGCAATGCCTCTGATCGCTGCGAAGCGTTAGCACTTTGTCTTCCGCCGCAGTAGATCAAACTCCCAGTCATTGTCTGCTTTCCGCGTCGAGGAATGAAGAAGGGGATCACACAAGCAGGGCAAGCACCCAAAGTCTGGCCATATTGAGACAGAGAGCATCAGCTTACCTTGTTGTGGCTGCTGAGCCCTACCCGAAGAACCAGCTCCGACTGCACCTCCACGGGGAGTGCCCTGGCCCTGCCCGGGTGGTCCGGCATTGGAGGTGGGGAACTTGGGCACGACGAAGTCATTGAATCGCTTCTGGAAAGCCGTCTTCCACTTTCCGAAGTAGGAGCTAACATCCTTCTGCAGCTCAGACATAGACGGAACCGCGGCCTCGATGCTGTTGGCACCGATTTCGGGGATGACAATGGAGGGGACTTTGCCATCATCATCAGCACCATCATCGGTATTGCCTGCATCTTGGGCTTTGGCTTGGTCAGGGTCTGGGTTGGCTTCGGTCTCACCTGGAACTGAGGTGACTCCGGCATCGTCTTGCTCCTGGACTGACTTGCCAGGCTTGCAGTATCCATAAACCACGACGCTGTTGGCTGGAGACTCAGCGGTAGGATCGACAGAAGCCAGGGCAGCCTCCATGATGGGGCCGTAGTCCCAGACCTGAACACGGTTCTTCTGAGCAAGGGGGTGATCAAGGAATGTGAAAGGCTTCTGGACTTGGGCGTTGATCTTCTCCATGATGGCCTCGACAAGTGTGCTGAGCTCGGCCCTCTGGGCCATGCTGATGACGGAGCTCATGTCGGCCTCTCTCCTGGGCGGAGGACGCTGACGGTTGGAAGGCATGTTCAGGTCGGAGTCGTTGATGATGACCTCCACTTCGGGGTCTTCATTGGGCGAATCGTCGGCGTCAGGCTCGTACCCAGCGTCGTTGAGGGGTGGATCAGAGGGCTGGTATCCACCCTTCTTCGTCGCCTTGGAGCTGGATGAAAGTGAGGGCTCCATCTTGGCCGCACCTCTAGGAGGAGGCATTGTTATTGGGGTGGCTGTTGTCGGTCGCGCTTTCCCTTCCTGTTGCGATGTGCACGTATCGTCGATTAAGGAAGGTGGGGAGGTGATAGGCGCTGCTGGTGGTGGTCGTGGGTTGCTCCTTCCTTGACGACAGGAAAGTTTGCAGGCCGAGTGGTCTGCGACTCGAGGGGAGCTGGACGCAGGCGGCTCTTGCTGCTGTGGGAACCTCGACTTTGGAATCGAGAAAGCAGGGAATGGCATACACCCAGAAGTGCTTTCAAAGTTGGAGGGAAGGACTGTGTTTTCCAGAAAACCACAGAGATGCGCCTGAGGGAAGGCAAGATACGGTAAGGTACGGCGCGGCCAAGGGTGGATGGTACTACAAGTGTTGGTCACCCAAGATGTTCGTTTGCTTTGGTTGTACCTCTCTCGAAGTGTCGACTTTTGGCTACATTTGACGTCAGTAGCCGTGTTGTGTTGTTTCGCAGTGAATCCGCTCGCAGTGCCTCACAGCTCTCCCTGTGACACAAAGGCTGCCGGCAGTTAAGCTGCAGTGTTCCATCCAACGGGCCTCAGTACCAGTGGTCTGGATGGCCGTTGTGGACCAGCGAGCCAACACACTCTGAGACATACAGTGACTTGGTCTTTGACTCCTGCTGTTGGACTTTAAAGGAGAGACCTCAGCTGTCTCCAGTCGTTTACTATCGACGGTCATACATGCTGCTTGCTTGTCTCCCGCGGCTATGTGCTCTACAAGTGTTCCCCATCTTTGAGGATGCACGAGTCTCAACATTCACCACTCAGGTATGGAGACCAGCTCGCCAGATACTTCACATTACAGGCACCGTACACATCTGTGTCCCCATAGTACCGGGGTTGGAATACGAAAATGTCTCCTTGCGAGAAACCCAGCCTCAGTCTCTACATTGCTATCGCACCACCACCTAAGCACCGAACACCGTCTGAGAAGTATGAGAAGCGACGATGCCTGCGGCGCGGTCAACAAGCCCACACATCTCCACACTCGTCTGTACTCTTTATTCGCTTGGGTCCATACCCCAGGTCGTACTAACGACCTACCCCTGGCAGGTGATCGAGCAACCAAGCGATCAAGGCTAATGCACCCCGCAAATCTGACAGACGATCTGCCGTCGGTTAGGGCCGACAATAAACAACACTCCCGCGTCCGATCCATGTGTCCGTGGCGGATCGGCTCTGTGATGCAACAGCGGCAGCCGAAGCCGGACTGGTACCTGTAATTACCTTGAACGGGTCTAGCATACTTCCATCGCTCTGACCAGGTTGATCAAGGCTAGGTCTTCGACTGTCTTCAACGAACCAAAGGCGGTTTTGAAGATAAACAGCCTTTGTATACAGGGTACTTTTTGAGTGTACACAGATGAGATGGGGCGCCTATCATTATCCAGACCCCAACATGTGCGCGGATGAAGCAAGATGCAATTGCTCAGTCGACCTTCACACACAAGTAGTAAGAACCAGATGATAAGAACACAAGAGGGGGAGTCGACGCTTTTTTGTAGGCCCTATACAGACATCTCAGGGTACGGATGGTCATTAAGAGACAGCTTAAGCAGATGCTGCCGCTCAGCAGTATTACGGAGGGATATGCATACGGGCGGCTCCTCAATGCTCATCACAGAGAGCAGTAATACACGATGATAGCACAGGAGGTAAGCTTTGAGATCGGCAACTTTATAGATACTAGGTGATGCTGGGTGTTCTTCTATTGACAGAAAACATGCTCTCAGGAGGCCTCGGGAACGCCAGATTCAACGCCAGGGCTTTCCAGTGGTTATTTGCCCCGATCCCACTCGTAATACAAAATGGAGGCCACCAATATATTATTCAAACCCAAGAAAGAAAAGAGGAAAAAGTGTGGTTCGATCACAGCCTGACCTTAGCGCCGATGCCCCGACCCTCGTACCAAACCGTTTCTCTCCAGTTTGCTATTCTCAGCCCGACAACAGCCTTCGCGTCGAGCTTCAAGCCCCCGCCGAGCGCATTTCTGATCTTGTCATACGTGTCGCCGTTACCAATACTCCAGTCTACCGGCAGCCGTGGAGTCTGGGACAAGCCAGGTGGTGCAGCGATGGGGAAATCGTAGACGATCTTGCCGACGGGCTCGGTATGGTTGTAGAACGCGGTGGCGTTGATGTGCTCGATGTACACGGTGTTGTACTGCAGTGGGCTGACGAGCGTGAAGGTCGCTGAGGAGGAGACCACGTGGAACGTTGCGCCTCTGATGAAGTGACCTGCCCTATCGCTGCCTCCACCGTCCCCGTCGTCGTCGCCGGGTAGTTGGAGGTGTGGGGTCGGCACAGTGAGGTTTAGGTGTGATAAAGCTTCGCCAAGGGCAGGCTGTGACGGTATACTGTTGCGGTGCGCTCGTACGGTGAGCGACGTGTTCCGACCAGAGAGGTACTGAGACATTAAATCTCTGGCGATGATCTTGGCTTTTTCGCCGCCTAGTGATGGATTCCACTTTGCCGTGACGATGAGGTTCGTGTTATTGCCCCTCGATATATCGAGATTTTCCGCAGTGACTTCACCGATCACGGATTCGTTGCAGAGAATGTGAGCGTTAACATAGGGGATGTGCGCAGTGTAAGGTGACGGATTCGTAATGTTGACAAGCGCTCGCAACTCTATTGAACCAGGTGACGTGTTCATGATCATGATGTTGCCGACCCTTGGGTTGATGCTGTGTAGCGGATCTTCTTGCGGTCGGTTCGGCTTCTTCAGAATAGCTATATGATCGTCAGAAATGGCTCAGATAAAAGAATCAAGGCAGGAAAGCTCAGCCCTGACAGACCGAATGGTTTCAAGGATACTAACACTACCAAGAAGAAGACGGACGTTTTACTGGAATCTTGCCCTCAGCGGGGACATCTTTCAAAACCAGCTGTCCAAGGACCGTTTGGACCTTGACATCGACCAGAGCCTTGACATCCAAACGCACCGACTTTCCCTGAAACAGCAGGGTCTGGATCACATCGGTAAGAACATCGCTGTCAGTCACATTCAGAGGCGCATCATCGATGCGAGACGTAATTTTTAGCTCAGGATCTTCGGGGTCATCCTGGATCTTCGTGGAGTTTGCATCTCGCCACTGGCTCACGTCGAGAATACCCAGCTTCTTGCTCTTGTAGAAGACATCGGCGGTTGCGCGAACCTTGGTGACGTTGATGCCAAAGTTCATGTCCTTGGGAAGTCCAGCAATGACATTGATAGTGCCTGACACTGTCGGATTGGAGGCGGTGTCGTCGGGGTCAGCCAAGGGATCAGGCAGACTGAAGTGTGCGTCGGTCAAAGAGAAATTGCGGATGAGGTTATCAAAAGTGCGACCTGGGAAAGGTACTGGCACAGTGATCTGAGACAAAATCTCATCCACCCACTGAGGGGTACCAAGCCCCGTCTGTTGTTTTCCCCTCACAAAGACGGTGGCAGCTTTTCCGCCGAGATATTCCTTCAGAAATCGGTCCAAGGGTGACGATTCAGAGTTGGGACACAATCGCGTCAATGCGTCTGGAAGGTGTCTAATCACCCCGTGAACGCTAGCAACGACAAGTTCGTGAGGTCGTATGCCTATGGGGTCCGTCACGGCGTCAGCGACGAGGATGTAAGGGTCGTTGAGTCCGCAATTTGGCACAAGAATCTCGAAGCCAAGTGGTGGAATATCCACCTCGATGGGGTACTTGTTCAGCGCATCAATAGACACATCAGCAGCCACAGTGTGGTTATCAATGTCTCGGAACAGCACCTTAGTGATATTGTACTGTGGAATGCTGGGCACGTCACTCCCTGTACAAGTCATCAGCCAGTTGTTCACAAGCAGCAAAGGGACTGGTCCATGTAACAATAAAGCAACTTGATAATTCAGAAGAGTGTCTTTTCTCCAAAGTACAGGGACGCGAAAGATTGGTAGAGAGATTGACCTTCAATAGTCAGGGCTTCAGACACGGCGTGTGTGCCCAGCGGAAGGATGCCCGTTTTGAGTGTAATGTCGGCCTTCCCCTGCACTCGCAGCCTCCCTAGCCTGCCTTCTAGCCACTCATTCGCGATGGTTCGTAT
Source organism: Diaporthe vaccinii (assembly GCA_039880775.1). NCBI lineage: Eukaryota > Fungi > Ascomycota > Sordariomycetes > Diaporthales > Diaporthaceae > Diaporthe > Diaporthe vaccinii. The sequence continues at coordinate 1,799,002 of JBCEDN010000006.1, read as the reverse complement.
GCCGTCAGCCTCTCCAGGCATGAGCTCGGCGACGAAATCGATGGCCGTGTTGTCGCCGTTGATCTTCAGGTCGAGGGGTGGTATCGCAGCACTACCGAGACGAACATTATCGTATTCTGGGAGGTAGACATGGACTTGTGTGGCGTCAGTGCCGAGTCCGCGGACGAACCATGTTGCGACACGTCCCACTCTCCTAACATGCTCGTTCTCGACCCTCGACCCGTCCAGCTTGAAGTTGGCCTGGATGCGCGCGCGAACACCATTCGCAGTGATGGACTCGAGCGAAAGGTTTGTTGGCTCAAGTACGGCAGCCTCCTTGGCGTACTCCTCGACGGCCTTTGGCACAAAGAAGGCGCCAAACATGATGCTGATCGTGAGCAAGCCCAGGATTATCATCGCGATGATGGAGGCCCATCTCCGTCGTGGCGGCTTCCCCGTGGAGCCGCTGCTGCGGTAAGATCTGATAGACGCATCGTCGTTGCCGCTATGTTGCTCTTGTTCGGCTCCATCGTAATGGGCAGCATCGGGCGAGTTCGAGAGTAGCGGCGTCGACTCAGTTCCGGTCTCGACTTCCTGTCGCGGCGTACTTTCATTCGCTGAAAGCAGCGGGGATGATTCCGAGTCTGACATCGTGATGTTCTCGCAGCCGAGTGACTGCTATGGGTCGGGGTTCAAGATGGGAATGGTGTTCGGGAGTTCGACCTTGGTCGGGTCCCCGAATGGGTACTGTCGGGTGAGGCCCCTGAGGTGTACCAAATAAGAGGGAAATGAATGGATATAAGTGACAGCCGTCGTGATGAAAATGCTGCCCAAGGAATATGCAAATATTCAGGAACACGACGGCGGTGACGGTGTTGTCGCGAGCAGACGAATACACCTGAGGGCTGTCAGGCGGGATCGGCAAGCGTGACGGTGACGCAAGGGCCAAGACGGGGGTGAATCCTATTAGCCGGGAAGGGCAGCTTGGGTCCACACCTGTCAGGGGACATGGAGACCCCGGGAGTCGGGCACTCCAGCAGAGCAGCAGACTCATGATCCAGACCTCTACCAGTCTTTCTGGGTACTTGGTCTAAGTACCGCCATTGCAAATTTGGTCAAGGCCTTACCCACAGAAGAGTCACCACAAGCCGCACCACTTACACGATCAAGTAGAATAAACTCGCGTAATGACTAGGAGCTCTTTTGCGCATTGGAGCATCAAACTACTTTCCATGGAGCCATAGAGTGAAGCAAGGAATGATTCATCGGTCCTGTACTATGTTGTGGACTGCTCAGGTAGAACAGAAGCGTTGCAGCACTATCGCAGAGTGTGACTCTACCACGCGTGAGATCGTCCCGTACTGTGCTCCCCTCCCCACCATACCCAGGTGTAGCAGACGGTCAAGTTAGCTCCAGCAACACCCATTGTTGATATACTGGCGTATCATATGCTCCTTCACCAATCCGCGGCGTGGGAATTATCGTGACCAGCTGCCAATTGTACCTCCAAGACTCATCGTGAGCTCCAGGATCCAGTCAAACAACACCCCGCTCAAAACATCCCCAATTCTGCATGTGTGTAGGCGTCAAAATCCAACATTCACATGTCGCCTGAACACCGATTCGTCCAGGTGCTAAAACCTTCCCAGATTCCCAGACCAGGGCCGTGACTTGCACTGTCAACATGTTCCGCACAGCCAGAACAGCAGTGGCCCGTCTGCCGCTGAGCAGGGCGTACTCCAGCTCCGCACAACCTCGTCACTTGATGTCCATCAATGACCTGACGCCAGCCGAGTTCACCAAGCTCATCCGCAATGCCAAATTCCACAAGACGGAGGTCGCAAAGGCCGACAAGCTCAGCGTGCTCGGCGGCGCCCTCACCGGCAAGACGGTCGCCATGATGTTCAGCAAGAGGAGCACTCGCACCCGCGTCTCAACCGAGGGCGCAATCGCTCTCATGGGCGGTCACCCCATGTTCCTGGGCAAGGACGACATCCAGCTCGGTGTAGGCTCAACAACTCGCAGCGCTTGGGGTGTGGGATGTTGCGGGTGCTGACTGACTTCTTGCTAGGTCAATGAGTCACTCTACGACACCTCGGTGGTGATCTCCTCCATGGTCTCGGCCATGGTCGCCCGCGTCGGGCCACATTCGGACATCACCGGCCTGGCAAAGGACTCGAGCGTCCCTGTCATCAACGCCCTGTCCGACGACTTCCACCCGCTCCAGACCATTGCGGACTTCCTCACTATCCACGAGGCCTTCCCGTCCTCCTCTTCCGGTCCGGCAAGCCTGGGCCTTGAGGGCTTGAAGGTCGCCTGGATCGGCGACTCGAACAACGTCCTGTTCGACCTCGCGTCCGCCTGCGTCAAGCTGGGCGTCGACATCTCCGTAGCCTCGCCCGCTGGCTACGGGATCCCCGAGCCCATGAAGAAGCACATACTCTCTGCTGCTCACGGTATCTCGAGCCCCGGGAAGTTGTCGGAGACTACGGTCCCCGAGGAGGCAGCCAAGAATGCGGACATCCTGGTCACCGACACCTGGGTGTCTATGGGACAGGAACAGGAGGCGCAGAAGCGCCTGAAGGCATTTGCAGGGTTCCAGATCACGAATGACCTGGCCAAGAGGGGAGGCGCGAAGGAGGGCTGGAAGTTCATGCATTGTCTACCGCGACACCCTGAAGAGGTCCATGACGAGGTCTTCTACAGTGACCGATCACTGGTCTTCCCGGAGGCTCAAAATCGACTGTGGGCTGCTGTTGGTAAGTACACACCTTCTGCTTCAGCTCCTACCCCATTTCCGAAAGCTAACTCTCTACAGCTGCACTTGAGGCCTTCGTGACCAACAAGGGCCGCATTATCTGATCACGGAATCAAGTAATCACGGCTTTGGCGTTTAACGCATTACTCAGTTTCTGGGGATCTCGGCCTGGTATTGGCGTCTAAAAGTGAATCAAAAGTCTTTGCACCAAATTATGTCTACGCCAGTAAATCGAATGAAATGTTAAAGGTTTTCATCACAGAATTAATTGCTTTTGTATTGTGGTACAGTCTACAGCATCATCTAGCCAGGTGGCAGCTGGCTGGCATCAACAACATCATCAGCCTCCTTGAGGCTGTTGTCGTCCTTGGGCCCGTAGAGAGGCGACCGTGGCATGGCCATCAATCCAGTTCGAGCAGACTCGAGAATGCCGAATGGTCCGATCAGCTTGAGGAAGGAGTCAATTCGGTTTGGCTTCGCCGATCTGGGGGGAAAGAATTAGTAAATATTGTGTAAAAGATGCCTGTGTGGTTCGCCTTACATCTCGACAATGCAGCTGCTGTTGCTGATATCCAGCACCTTGCCTCCGAACTGGTGCGCAAAGTAGGTGATGCTCTTCAGATGCTCATGCTTCAAGCGCAGGGCCTCGCTGGGTGCCAGCCGGCTGGGGTGGAAGTCCTCCGATGTCTCGCCCAGTGAAGGCGTATGGTCAGAGGTCACTCCGTCCTGAGCAGCAGAGCCCTCGCCCTCAATCTCGGCGGTTATCTCGCGGTGGTGAGCCCACAACTCCTGGAAGTACTCGGGGCCGAGGATGTTGATCTTGGCGAGGAGCAGCTCCCTCTGCACGAGCGCCGCGCTGGTGTAGTCGAGCACGGCCCAGACTGGGACCAGATCCTCCAGCTGGCGCCGCGCCTGCTCGACAACGCCATCCTGACCCGTCAAGACGATGGTCATGCGCGACAGGTCTGCGACCTCGGTGCTGCAGACGACCAGGGAGTCGATGTTGAAGCCGCGGGCGGCCAGGATACCAGAGACGCGGGACAGGACACCAGGCTCGTTCTGCACCAAACAGTTCAGGATGTGGCGCTTCGGAGGGGCCATGGAGGGCGAAGGGGTCTCGTAGAGGATGTTGGAGACGGCGGCCTGGGCCGACCACGCTGGGGGAGCCTCATTTGTGGGCAGAGGAGCTTGTCGACGGCGCAATGCCTTATACGCGATGGCTGAGGTCGAGGAGCTGGAAGAGCTGCGGCGAGCGGCCATGGCGGGCAGAGAGGTGGCTGCGGCGGGTTTGAGCCTGGAGGCTGCTGCCCGCCATTGCGACAGCAGAATGCTTCGGGGCGCCATGCTTTCGATCAACCCAGAGATAGTCCCTGAGAAGAATCGATATATGGCTCTCCAAGGCAATGGAGCTGCGAGATCAATTGAGTTGTGTGACCGCCAATTGAGTGTCGTTTGGTGTTGAGCTCTGAGTCAACGTTCTGGCAGGCTGCGTTGAGGAACTGAATTAGTTCGGCAGACGGGACGACATCGGAGGGACCCTGGTGGGCTGCAAAGCTTCCCCAGATCGTCGTCTTAGGCTAACAATTTTCGTGCTGTTAGCATTGCCCACTTACCTAGGTACCTTAACTCTGACCCCCTGTCAATTTTCGCGGGACCGAGAAGCACAGCTGTCAACCAAGCACTGGTAGCATCCACCTGTCTACATGGTGCTGCACCGATCAGCAGCTCTGCTCAAGCAACAATCTCGAGATTTCACGATCGCCCGACCATGCTTGACACTCGACGACCCACGAATTCTTTCTCGTAGCCCCATGGCACTGATCGTTACCGGCAAACCTCTGAAACCATGTTCTCCGCCATAGCGACTGCTCCGGCCAAGCAGTCGGTAGGCGAAACGATCTCCGTCCTCAGCGGTCGTCTGAGCTCGGCCACTCTGCTCGAAGACCGGCGCGCCGCCATACAGGGGCTGCGGAGCTTCGCAAAGGACTACCCGGCGTCTGTCGCATCTGGGGCTCTACGGAGCCTGATAGGGTGTCTGAGCAATGATGGGCAAGATGTGGACACGGTCAAGGTGGTGCTCGAGACCCTGCTGATGCTCTTTAACCCCAACGAGGGCAGCCCCGAAGCCTCAGAGGAAATCGCATTGTGGTTGGCCGACGAGTTCACCCAGAGACAAGAGAACATCACGCTCCTGCTTGACTTCCTAGAGACGCCCGACTTCTACGCGCGATTGTACTCCCTACAACTTCTTATAGCGATCCTTTCTGCTCGAACAGAACGCACCGAAGAATGCGTGTTCACCGCGCCGCTTGGCATCTCGAGGCTCGTGGCCATACTCGACGACCGAAGAGAGGCTGTCCGGAACGAAGCAGTCACCTTGCTCATCTACCTTACCCCGTCAAACGTTGACATACAAAAGCTGGTCGCTTTCGAAGATGTCTTCAAGAGAATATTCACAATTATCGCCGAGGATGGGTCCCTCTCGGAGGGCGGCCAGATCGTGGAAGACTGCCTGATATTGCTGGCAAATTTGTTACGATTGAATGCCTCCAACCAAACCCAATTCCGCGAGACAGGATGTGTCCCTGAACTGGCGCAACTGCTCCAGAGTGCATACAAGCCCCCAGAAGACGGGGAGGAGGTGGCACCTTGGGCGCAGGCACAGCGTAACCGGAATGTATATGCCTTGCTTGCAGTCATTCGCCTGTTTCTCGTTCGTGGCGCGGTTGGCACCATGCAAAACCAGAGCGCTTTCTGGCAATATCATCTTCTGTACCACGCCCTGCAACTTGCTTTCAGCCACTCCGCTGAGAACCCTATCAAGGCCGAGGTACGTGCTGCCCTGCCCTGTATGTATCCTCACGTAGACCTAAACATCATGGCGGTAGGCACTCGTGACATGCGCCGATATTATCAGAGCCAATCCGACGCTCCAAGAGAATTTCGCACAGCTCCAAGTCCCCTCGCCACTTGAAAGCCCGCAGGATGGAACCGGTGCCCAGGCCAACGGTGTCCCCAAAATCTATGTTATTGACGGCCTTTTGGATCTCACCCTGTGCGTTCACAGTTTGCAGGCCTTTGACATACGAATGGCAGCGTGCGAAACCTTGAAGGCCTACTTTTTCAACCACCCCGGGATTCGCGAGCATTTCCTGCGGCGGGCCATCGAAGGGCACAAGTCAGGTACCATCGAAGCCGCGAACGTTTTGACGACCTTGCTTCGCTCGCCGACCGAAGAATCGACAGTTGACCCTTACAGACACTGGTTTGCAGCATGCATAATGCTGCATCTCGTCTTCGAAAACGCGACAACCAAGGAGCTTGCAAGACAAGTTACCGAGGGGAACGAGGCCGAAGGGGAGGAGGTGGTGACCAGCATTCAGATCATTACTTCGCACCTGATAGGCAGTCTTTCGCGGAACGATGATGAGCGCATCACCATAGGGTACTTGATGCTCCTGCTCTGTTGGCTATTCGAAGATCTAGATGGTGTGAACGAGCTGCTAGAGGAAGGTAGCAACGTCCAGCGACTCATCCAAACGGTCGTGAAGAACAGCTCCAGTGAGACACTGGTCCAGGGCCTCTGCGCCATGATGCTCGGCGTGGCATATGAATTCTCCACTAAAGATTCACCAATACCACGAGGAACTCTGCAGCCGCATTTGATGTCGAACATGGGCCGCGACAGGTATATCGATAAAATGAGCAAGTTGCGAGCTCATCCACACGTGCGGGACTTCGAGATGATCCCGCAAAAGCTTGATCCTTCTACTGGCAAGCTTCCCGAAGTCTACTTCGATGAGACATTTGTCGATTTCTTCAAAGACAACTACAGCCGTATCTTGCGGGCCATCGACAGAGACCCGGGGATGGAGATCTCAGTAGTCACGAACGGCGTTCAAAAAGGAATCTCGCGAGAACTTGTCGACTCACTGCGGTCACAGCTGGATGAGAAGGAGAATGCGCTGCAAGGATGCCAGGCGAGCCTCGCCCACCTTGAGCAGCAACTTGGCCAGGAGCGTGCAGACACGAGACGTCTCAAGGAAACCACCTCGGTCGAGCTCACGCGGATAAAATCCGTCAACGAGAGTCTACAGAGGAACCACGAGACCGAGATCCGGCAACTGCGCGAACAATTCAGCGCGAGAGAGGCCGAGCTTCAGAGACACGTGGAGACTGCGCGGAAAGAAGGCGCTTCCGAGATCGAAAAGCTTCAGAAGAAGGCCGACACAGCGCAAAAAGAGGCGGCGGCTGAGGTAGAGAGCCTTCAGAAGAAGGCCGAGGCCGATCTCAAAGCGAAGTTGGAAGAGTACGAGAAGCAGCTCCGACTGAAGGAGCAAGAACACCAGAAGCAGCTGGTGTTGAAGGATGAGCAGCGTACCCGCGAGGTCGAGGAAGTCCGCAAGCAGACGCAAGAGGGCCACAGGCGCAGGCAGTCCGAAGCAGATCGGTCATCGAGGCGGGCGGAGGCAGAAAAGGCTGATCTGAAGGCCACAATTAGCAGGCTCGAGGTTGACCTTATGAAGGTAACATACTTGCCTGGTTGATATCCTTGTGTTCGTCGCTAACATGTTGCAGGCAAACAAGGGCAAGACACAGGAAGCATCAGCAGCCAAGGAGGCTTCGGAACGTGCTGCAAAGAAAGCCGCTGAGTTGGAGAAGAAGGTCAAAGATCTGGAAGCAAAGACCAAAGAGGTATGCCACAGTCTTGATTGTTTGACAAGGATGATGCTCATGCTAATCCCGCCTCTAGGCCGAGACTCTTGTCAAGCAGAAGGAAACGGAGAAAGAGTCCACGCAGGGCGAGCTGGACGACATGCTGATGCTTTTCGCAGATGCTGAAGAGAAGGTCAACAAGTATAAGGAGAAGCTTAAGGCATTGGGTGAGACCATCTCGGACGATGAGGACGATGGCGAGGACGATGAAGAGGGAGATGCAGATGAGGACGAGACGTCGGAAAAGGATGGGAACGACGTGGACTAGACCTCTGGACCTTTGAATCTCTTGCCCAGGCGTTGGCCCAAGTCGAGCCCCGGGGTTCTGGCAGGCCTACATTTGCCGCTGGCTACCCAGACGAGTCCATCTGTTGCGGCTCAGAAGGTTCGACGGGATTATGAAAGCGTTGCACAGCCTGCGATGAGATTATGTAGCATGGTTATCAGCAAGATGAAATGTGGATAGCATTTCGGGGAGCAGGCCAGCTATTGGAATTGACAAAACAACATCAGAACATCACGCCTACTAAAGATGGAACAGCCAGAGGTCACAATGTGACCTAGATCGAAAAGTCTGGTCGTTCACAACAGAATTGTTTTCGTAGGGGAGCTTTCTGTTCGGCATGACCCGTAAAACTTTCCCGCATGCAGAATTTTTGGGGTTGCAGGCTTGCAGCACTTAAATTTTCGCTCGCCCGCCGTACTTACAACGCTGCATGGATGTTCACCTACGAAGTCTACCTGGACATACATCCACCCTTCACCTGCTTAGATTATTGATACGTGTTCGGCCCCTGTAAGTTCCGAATTTTGTCAAGTGTAATGGTGCACTTGTTCCTTCCCGACTTTTCCAGACTGATATCAGAAGAGCCGGTAAGTAAAACAGCGCTAACAATCTCAGTAGTGCATCAAAACCGTTCTGAAGAAAACAAAAAAGTGCTGTGTGCTCATCCTGAATTTAACTGACTTGCACTGCACCATGTCAAAGGAGGCAGACGACATTGCCAGCGGGTCCGAGGGCTCTGAAGGCTGGGACGATGTTGACGAGGGCGTCGACGAGGAGAGCCTGGAAATCGTCTCGCTCCTTGACGACAAGGTCTTCCCCGATGCACAGTCCATGCTGGAGCACCTCAAGACCAGCTTCAACTTCGACTTCGTGGCGGTGCGCGACCGGCTCGGCCTGGACTTCTACGGCAGCATCAAACTTGTCAACTTTAGTTCGTTATCTGCTCAAGCTCTTGTCTGAATCTCCAGCTAACGCCGTCTCCCAGTCCGAAGTACTGTGAAAGGCGGCAAGTCTCTGCCAGACCAGATCACTGAGGCAGATATCCAGGATGACAAGTACCTGATGCCCGTCCTCCCTGACGATGCGCTCATCATGTGCCTGGATGACCTCCCATCTTCATCGGATGTTGCAGATGGCAAGGGCAAGGCTGCTGAGGGCGTATCGACGACGGAGACGGCCGGCGGCGACGCCAGCAAGAACGCCTCACTGCAGGCCCAGCTCGACGAGCTCAACAAGCAGTTCGCCAACTACCGGCTTGCTGTGGAGCAGACTCTCGACAAGAGGTGGCACGCCGACGATGATGACTCGTCATCGCGGTCGTCCGCCAGTTCGAAGAAGGAGAAGGAGAAGAAGGACGAATCAGCTTACTACTGGGAGTCGTACGCACACAACGGTATGCTGCTTTCCTGCCCTCCCAAAGTCAGGCAGACCTTGGAGTTCTGACAGAGTAACAGATATCCACGAGACCATGTTGAAAGACACGGTCCGCACAGAGGGCTACCGAGACTTCATCTACAACAACAAGCACCTCTTCAAGGGCAAGACTGTCCTGGACATCGGGTGCGGGACCGGCATCCTGTCCATGTTCTGCGCCAAGGCCGGGGCCGCACACGTCTACGCCATCGACAAGTCCGCCATCCTGGACAAGGCGAACGAGAACATCTTCAACAACGGCCTGTCCTCCACCATCACCTGCCTGCGCGGGCGCGTCGAGGACATCGTCCTGCCGGTCAACAAGGTTGACATCATCGTCTCGGAGTGGATGGGCTACGCGCTCCTGTACGAGGCGATGCTGCCGTCCGTGCTCTTTGCCCGCGACAGGTACCTCAAGCCGGACGGCCTGCTGGTGCCGTCGCACACGACCATCTTCCACGCGCCCGTGTCGGACCCGGAGTACGTCGCCGACAACGTCACCTTCTGGCGGGACATGTACGGCTTCGACATGAAGGCCATGCAGGAGGGTATGCTCAAGGAGGTCAGGGTGCAGACCATGCCGGCCGACTCGCTCTGCGGCACCGCGAGCACGTACGCCCTGGACCTGTACCACGCCAAGGTCGAGGACCTCACCTTCAAGACCGGCTGGGGGAGCAAGCTCACCAGGGACGTGGACAACGTGGACGGCTTCCTCATCTGGTTCGACAACTACTTCGCCGCGACGCGACGGGAGGGCCCCGAGCTGATCGAGGCGCCGGCCGACGACTGGGAGGCGGCCCGGAAGGACGGCAGCAACGCCTTCACCACCGGCCCGCACCGCAAGGAGACCCACTGGAAGCAGGTCCTGATGCTGGTCGAGGACAAGGACGGGCATGAGCGCAAGCCTCTCAAGGCCGGGGACCAGATCGAGGGCACTCTGTCTTACTCTGCGCCCGAGGACCATGCGCGTGGGCTGCTGATCAAGGTGGAGTGGGATGGCCTGCCGAATGCTGAGAAGTCACAGGTCTGGGCTCTAAACTAGTGGAGAGGTAGATTTCGCTCATCAGAGAACATATAGGCCATGTCCATGTGCACTCACTTTAGACGCAAAATCAGTACAGGTTCCAGGCTGCCCTACGTCGGGCATGAAACTCAACCCTATACACGCGTGGGACAAATGCTTGTAGATTGCATATGTGCCTTGTTGGAACATAAAATCTAAGGTGTGACATGCAGTGGAGCAAAGAGAATGTCGATAGGAATTGGCCTCGGTCTCCTCGAATCCACATTTGCGGACGTGTGCGAAGCTGGCTACGGGCATCCCGCAGGTTTTCAACATACCGCCCACAGAGGCTGGGCAGGTGTGCCTTCGGTTATAGTCATATTCGACTCCCAACGTGTTTTGTTTCTGATGTCTACGAAAGTGCCAAATGCCTATGCTATATAAAAAGATTATGAATCATGTCCCCTCCCCGCCTCACAGATGTGGGACACCCGCACTCTCCATGATTAAGTTGATAATACTCAAGAATCCCTCCCCAAGAATGAAGCCAGATGCGAGCACAATCAATGGCGTGTCTTCCCTCGTGCCTTTCCTTCTCCACCACCAGGCCACCAGCCCGCCCACGGTTCTTGCCAGTGTGAAGCTGGGCACTGCGGATTGTTAGCCGTGTTCCTCCGACCAGATTGACTTGTCTCAGACGTCTCACAAAGAATTGTGGGTAGAAGAGCGGGACAGGTTTGGCACGTACCGTTATACATGCCCACAGCGACGGCAATCCCGCCAGGAACGAGGTGCTGCCACCTCTTATTTGTAGCATAGATTCTAACCATGGTACTCAGGGTAAACAGCACCGCAAATGCGATAGCCCACTCCCTGGCCATGTACGGCAGCCCCTGGCCGGTGACCAGCCTCGCCGTGAAGATCCACACGTAGGCGGTCGGGACCTGGAACAACGAGCCCGGGATGGTGTACACGGCCGTGTAGAGCCTATATATGAACGCGCTCACGACGGCCCCCACGGTGGCGCCGACGACCTGGCCCCAGAACTGGGCCTTGGGCGCCGCGCCCAGCAGGTGGCCCGTCTTAAGGTCCTGCATCAGGTCGCCGGCCTGCAGGGCGCCGGCCTCGGAGACGGCGCCGGCGACGAGGTTGATCAGCACCGAGGTGGGGTGGGACTGCGGCACGATGAGGGCGAAGAAGAGCTGCGCCAGCTTGGAGATGCCCGACACGGGGTTCAGGTCCGTCTCGCCCAGGGCGCGCACGCCCATGATGCTCAGCACCAGCGCCATCAGCACCGCCGACACGGTCGCGTACAGCGGCACCAGGTCCCCGAAGACGACGTGGATGCACAGCACGCAGAAGGCGATGGACAGCACGAGCCCGATGATCACCGTGCGCGTCGAGATCAGCTGCGAGGCCGGGGCGTCGTCCTGGTCCGCCTCGGCGAGGAGGTGCGAGATAGACTGCTGATCCTGCTGCTGCTGATCCTGCTCTGGCTGCTGGTGGTCAGACGAAGGGCTGGGCGGCGGGATGTCGTCCTCCTGAGGGCTGAGTGTGGTGTACCCCTGGTGACGGGGCGGAAGCAGCTGGCTCAGACTAGTGTCTCCGTTTTGCCACCGGTGATGGAAACTGGCGCCGGCTTTGGTGAGGCGCTGGAGCAACGGACGCGAGGCGAGGTAGCCTAGACTGACGACGGCGTCGGCGAGCATAATTGCAAGCGATGTCCATACGATCCAGCCCTTGCTCCCGTTCTCCCAGTCGCTAATCTTGCCCGGGGCCCAACCTTTGTGTTTAGCCAGGGGTGAAAGTATGCCCCATCCAATGACTGCACCGAGTAACTGTTGAGCAGTGTCAGCGCAGAGATCCAGTTGATACTCTGTACATTTCAGGGCTTACCATATGAATTGTAGTTGCCGGCCCCATGATAATGCCCTGCCCGACATACGCCAGGCTCGGGTTCAGCGTCCACAGCCATGTTGACGCTGCCGTTGCGCCAAATATCGGCAGATCTCTCAAGATGGGGAAGAAGTAAGTCGCAAAAGTGTACAGGCCCGATATGAAGAAACAGGTGAGTAACAGCCTGACGTTAGCCTTCCACTGCTGCCTCCGGAGACCCGCGCCTTCTTCCTCGTCAACAGCATGCGCAGCTCCGTCCTGCTCGAGACGCGCGCCAAAGCCCTCAGGCACAACACGATCCTGGTGGTTATGCTTGGGGGACGAGTCATCCCTCACCAGGCCCGTCTTGCCATGCAGCACACTGATCAACACCGCAGTGCTGAAACCGCTTGGGAACTTGAGCTTCTCCCGGATGATGACCTGCCGCCTCAGAGGGACGGCAAACACCACACCAAAGTAGCACAGCCCCAGGGACCAGACGACAAGCTTCCAAGTGCTGAGGTTGACGGGGCCCTGCTCCTCTGGCTTCAGGAGGTACTGCATGGCCGGCAGCACGCCGACAAAGCCGCAGCCGAGCGGCATGATGGCCATTGATCCGGCAACGGTCTGGACGAGGACGTTCTCGACGGGCGAGAAGGGGAAGGACAGGTGCCTGGACAGGGTCTTGAAGATGCCGAAGCCCATGAGCGACGCCGGCATGGTCATCATGGAGACCCAGCCGGTCTGGAGGCCAAAGTACATGTTGGAGAAGCAGATGACAAGCCCGACCAGGAGGCCGGCAGCTATGGCGCGGAGGGTGAAGCTGCGGCCTTCGACGTCGAGCCCCGGCTTGGCCACCCTGAGGGTTGGGCTGGGTGGCGAGTGGTCTTGGTCGCCATTATGAAGCGCGTCTCCCTCGTCAGCAGGCTGTCGTGATGAGAGGGCATCTTCACCTTGGGCGTCATCCTCGGAGGTGCCAAGGCGGTCGTAACCGGAGCGACCCTGCCCCCTATCGGGCGCCATACCTGCTGCAGTACTCGGAGTTCTCGGACCGCGAGTTGACAGGTCCAGCAGCCTGATGCCTTGACGTGGACTTGGACTCGGGGGGCTCAAGGACAAGGCTCTAGAGCTCGGAACAATGAGTGACGAGATTCAGGAATGCAGCAGACCGGGTGCCATGAGCAGATCACGGCGCACGGCATATCATTGAGGGAGGGGCCTAAACAAAGAAGCGATCCCGGCAGGTTGGATCTTCCCGTGACCGTTGCAAACCGGCAGACGGCGACGATGATGCCATGGGCCCGGTCCGGTCAGGGAGCAGGCTTAGTAAGGGATTCTGTTCAATGGATGTTGTTCTACTTTTGTAGTATCTACGTAGACTAAAACAATCTTGAGTAGACTAGTAGACTGGTAGAGCTACGATAGGGCTTCTCCTGCTAGGCTAGATGGTGGGAAGAGCAGAAAGAGCCAAACAGGCAGGCAGATCCGATGTCTGTTCTCGCCGTCTCGACGCCGTGCACTCGACAAGCAACTGTGCAGTGCCCGGTTTCCAGTGTCTAGTGTCCAGTGTCCAGTGTCCAGTGTCCAGCTGAACCATGGTGGGTCTGCTGCGCCCTGCCTGTCCTTGTCCCCCTCCCCTTGTCAAATGTCTTGTCTTGTCGCTGCACGCTACCGACGAGAACCGCTTCGGCTCCGGCTCGGCCCAATGCAGGCCGCGATTGTGACCCAAGACCGTGACTATGACTACGACTATGACTAGCATCGAATACTGTAATAACTTTACAGTACGGATTGCAATCACTATCATATCATGTACGTGGGAGTCCCGGACCCAGACTCCCCACAAGCTTAAAGTCGCGACGGCCAATTCCCGGTGTTGCTGTTACCCAAGTGGTCCCACTTAAGGAAGCAACGTCTCACCTGCGCCCTAGGGGCCCAGCGACGAAATCCCCTCGTGCCCGAAAACTCGTCGTTGCCCCCCGGCGAAAAAAAAATCTCTTCAGCTCGCCCGCGAGCTCCTACACTCCTGCTATTCCCGGGAGATCTCTCATCCCCAGTCTGGCCATGCGCCACTTTTCGAGTACATCGATGCCCCTTCTGGCCCGTCCGCGTCTTCTCATACCTGCAGATCTTGGCAGGATGGAGTGGGTCCCAACGTCTGCAACCCCGCGAGGAAGGCTCGACGCGCGGGCTACTGCAGTTGCCTGTTCGCTCATCTTGCCCTTCGGGATCCCTAGGCCATCGCAATCCGCCGATTGTGATGCCTTGAGCCGTGGAATCCCTGAGCCACCCAGTCGGCTACCCCGTCATGGAAGGGAAAATTTTTGAAAGGAGGTTAAATCTCAAGTGAGGCACGCGACGAATGGTAGGGGCAGGTGAGAGGGCTGTCGCCGCGAGTGTTGGTGACGGCCTTGTTGATGATGTCCAAGGTCACACCACGCCACTACAGACGCAGCAGCATCACCAACATCGATATAAGACCCCCGCCCCGCAGCCGAGTTTCTATGCGTACAACATTTTGCAAATATCTCGATAGATCACCCAGATTATTACCTTTGCTAAACCCCCCATTCGTCCTCGGACCTGTTCGGCCTGGCCCCAGTGCCGTTCTAACGAGCCCCAGCTTCAAGCTTCGTATCCACCAGTCCAGTTCCACACGCAGCCACCACCCGGTCGTTCAGGCCCGTCCCCCAGAGACGAGGGAAAAGCTTTATTATTGCCTGCCACCCGGCCTGTCTCTCAATATATAACTGTCACACCACTTGGACAATCTCTTGCAGTCACCTGTATATACCTGTTCTCACGTCTCGCCGTCCAAGTGTTGCCCTTCGCCTGCTCCGGTCGACTCTGCCCCCCTGAGGACCCTCTCTGGTGGTAGCTTTGGCTCGAGCTCATCCGGACCGGACAATTGCTGGGATTGGTTCTCCACCGGATCCCACACGGGAAAGGGAAAAGACCAGTATCAACGTCATCCTCGTGACTCACCACGTCGCATTTATTTGGGCAGCGGATTCCCGCACCTCGAGCGGGTCCCAGTTTCTGCATACCACTCAGGAGTCCCAACCACTCGGCATATCCAAGGATAGAGCTCAGTATGGCCAAAGCCGACACCATAGTCGCCGCAGGGCGCGGCGATGCCAGCCCCGACCCGGAGAAGCAGTCCATCACCGAGGCGTCTACCCATGAGCTCAAGCGGGAGATGTCAGGTCGTCACCTGCAGTTTATCGCTATTGGAGGCGCTGTGGGCACGGGCTTGTTCATTGGTAGCGGCGCTTCTCTGGCCACAGCGGGTCCTGTTGGCTGTCTGATTTCCTATATTGCTGTCGGGACGATTCTGTACTCGGTCATGACCAGCCTGGGCGAAATGGCGACATATATCCCGACTGCGGGCTCATTTACATCGTACAGCGCTCGATTTGTTGACCCGGCGCTGGGCTTTGCGATGGGCTGGCTCTACTGGTTCAGTTGTGAGTATAGAAACTCCATGTCACCCATGAGCTGAGTGTCATCTTAAGCCGGATGCGGGCATACCACTAACATGGTTGGTTCAAGGGGCTATCACATGGGCTCTCGAGTTGACCGCCGCCGGCTTGATCGTCCAGTACTGGAATTCCAGCCTTAATATTGGCATCTGGATAGCCATCTTCTGGGTAGTCTTCACGGCAGTCAACTTTGTTCCTGTCAAGTTGTACGGCGAGATGGAGTATTGGTTTGTATCGATCAAGGTCGTTACCATTCTTGGATTCCTCATTTTCGCGGTATGTACTAAGCTGCCCACTCCCATGAATTCTCCCTCTGGAGCCGGTGGGCACTGTCCGAGTTACCCCTGTGCCTTGGGAATTGCCCAACACGCTGGATAGGCTCTGGGAACGCGCTTGTTGAGAAAGATTACTAACAAACTTGAGCAGATCTGCATCAACGCAGGTGCAAGCCCCCAGGGATATCTGGGCTTCACCTACTGGAAGAACCCAGGCGCGTTCGCCTCGTACAACGAAAATATGGTTCCGGCTACCGGCAAGTTTGTCTCATTCTGGAGCGTTCTCGTCACGGCGGCTTTCTCGTACCAGGGTGCAGAGCTCGTTGGCGTTGGCGCGGGAGAGGCTCGCAACCCGCACAAGACGGTCCCGATTGCTATCCGGAACACCTTCTGGGGCATCCTGTTCCTATTCGTCTCCACCATCTTCTTCCTCGGAATCCTCGTTCCGTACGACAACCCGGAGCTCACGAACGGCAGCACCAGCGCCGCCGGCTCCCCGCTCGTTATTGCCGCGAACCTTGCCTCTGTTCCTGTCTTGCCCGACATCATCAACGCCGTCCTTCTCACCGCCGTGCTCTCGGCGGCGAACTCGGTCGTCTACTCCGGCAGCCGTATCCTCGTGGGTCTTGCAAACGAGGGCCACGCGCCTCGATTTCTTACCAAGACAAACGGCCACGGCGTTCCTTACAACGCCGTAGCCTTCACGTCGGCGTTCGGCCTCCTCGCCTTCCTGAACCTCTCCCCTTCCGGCACCGATGCCTTCAACTGGTTCCTCAACATCACCGCCGTGGCAGGCCTGATCACCTGGGCCAGCATCAACCTGTCCCACATCCAGTTTCAGCGGGCCATGAAGGCTCAGAACATCCCACGGCATTTGCTGCCGTACCTGGCGCCGCTGCAGCCTTACCTGGCGTGGTACGGTCTGTTCTTCAACACTCTGATTGTGATCACACAGGGCTTCACCGCGTTTATGCCCTGGAATACGGTGGACTTTTTCACGGCATACATTAGTGTCATTCTATTTGTAGTGCTTTATGTTGGGTACAAGGCCGCATATCGGCCGGCATTCGTAAAAGTAAGCGAGGCTGACTTGCACAAGGGGCGGTTACAGACCGCGGAAGGGTTGGTCATTGAGCAATGACTGGACAGTAAAGTGCATGATGTAAAATAGATATTGGTCACGCGGTTTACAGCACAGCAACAAAAATAATTTAATACGAGAGA
This sequence comes from Diaporthe vaccinii, assembly GCA_039880775.1. Taxonomy (NCBI): domain Eukaryota; kingdom Fungi; phylum Ascomycota; class Sordariomycetes; order Diaporthales; family Diaporthaceae; genus Diaporthe; species Diaporthe vaccinii. The sequence goes on along the minus strand of JBCEDN010000006.1, from coordinate 1,781,991 downwards.
ACAGATACCGATTCAGGCAATACAGTCCCACATGTCTTCCTACACAAGCGTGATGGTTGCCGCAACAAATCTACTGCACTGTCATCACCTTGTGCAGTCATCCTCCGTCTGTAAACTGTCCATAGCTCTACGAAGACCAACGATTATCCTCACCTTGCTCACCTATTTCAATTAGCAGTAGAGACACGGTACAAGGTGGAATACAGCGGGCATTATTGCCTGGTCTATCTGAGTCCATGAGCAGGTACATCAACGCTCTGGCACTATTGATACCTAACCGTCTTGATGATTTGGTCGCGTATGAATTGTAAAGCCAGGCTACCTTGCTGCTTTTGTTTATTTAGGGATTCAGATCACATATGCCTTTCACGGCGCATCCCTTGCCTTCCAGCTCTGCGCAACACTCGCCATAGTCTCAAAGGTGACGTCCCCTCCGCTGGACTCGGCCATCTTCACCAGTCTGCCGAGAAATCTATCCACCATGCCAACGATGTGCGCCCTCCCAGCACTCTCAGGGTGCCAGATGAGGGGGTATATCGACCCGTACCCCATACCAGGCCCCTCGTCCAGGAACGACTCGTTCTCCCACAACCACTCGAACCGGTCCCACCACATCCGCTCGACGACATCCGTAGCGACGTAGCCATGCGTCGAGGCCGTGTACGGGTAGAACCCCATCGGCGTCATGTCCTCCGTGTACCACGACGCGGGGACCTCGACCAGCGCCGCGGCCGCCTCCGCCGTCCCGGGCAGCGGCTTCGCGGGCAGGGGCGTGGGCCGCATCCACGTCGCCGCCGGCTTGCTGTAGTCTGGCACGTGGGGCACCTCCTGCGGGAAGGGCCGGGGCAGGAAGTAGGGCAGGGAGTCGTGCGCGTTCATGCTGCTGTCGTACAGGAACCCGCGCCGCTGCAGCAGGTCGACGGTCGACTCGCGGATCTGGTAGAGCGGCGCCCGGTAGCCCAGTGGCCGCTGCTGCTGCTGCTGCTGCTGCTGCTGCTGCTGATCGCTGCTCCCGGCCTCGCCCCTGCCGCGCAGCAAGCCCGCTGCGAGCTCGGTGCACCGCTCCAGCACGTCGTCCTCCTGCTCGGGCGTCATGGCGTATGCGCCCTCGTGGCTGTACCCATGCAGCCCTATCTCGGCGCCGCTGGCGGCGATCTCAGCCGCCCTGTCCGGGAAGGTCTCGATGCTGTGGCCGGGTATGAACCACGTCACCCTGTCCGAGACGTGGTGCTTGGCGAACAGCCTCAGCAGCCGGGGCACGCCGACGTTGGCGCTCAGCAGGCCGGCCGAGTAGTCTGAGAGGGTGTTCTCGGGCGTGTGGCCGGTCCCGAGGTAGCCTGAGAGGGCGTCAAAGTCGACCGATAGGCATATGCGCATGCGCCGTGGCCTCGGCTTGGTTGTATCCATTGGGGGCTATCAGGCACCTGGGCTCTGTTTTGTTGAGTAGCTTTTGATGAACTTTTGGATCATTCCTCGCAAGGCGGGCAAGCAGGCTTCAATCATGTCATCTCCACGCCTGGTCTCGATGACGCCGTGGGGTCTTCTGCAGCCCGTTGAACTGGCAGGGGTTCAAGGCGGTGCGGAGACCGTCTTTTGGATCGGCCCAAGACGGACGCCAGCTAAGTAACAGCCCAGGAAACGTCCGACAAAACAACGTATTTGATTTGTTGACATGATTTATTAGCTGCTACTATCAGTCCAGTCTGCAAAAGCAGAGCTCATGAGTGTGATAACAGCAAAAGAACTGTGGAATTCGATACTGTGCTCACATGTTGTGAAGCTGATGGCTCACTGCTCGTCCTGCAAATTGGGAATTGCTCGATGCTCAGTCAGATTTCTTGTAGCAAGTACGAGGTATCATCCGCACAATGCGACCAGCTTATTGTCGATTTGGCTACGTTTTACTCTACATAGCTTCATGTCTCGACGCCAAGGGTCCCAGACCTGAGAGTGCTTACTCCTGAACTTTGAGTCTTCAGATTACTAGACAGTGGTTTATCAAGGGGTACAGGTTTCTTTCCATTTCACTTCAGACCCACACCCATTGGTCAACACGGATATGTACGCAGCCATCATACATGTTTCGGTGCCTCTAGCGTGTATAACACTTATGTATACCATGATCGTGTAGGCTCTTTACCGATGCGAAAGTAGATCCCGTCTGTACCCCGCAAACCTTGTCTTCGGACTGAATATCGAACCCGACTATGCACAGTACGGGGCTGTTGCCCGTGCGTCATGCCTTATACATCTTTCCCTGTTTGTGGACGGAACTGGCACTTCATCGCGCAATTTGGGAATATATAAGGGGATGAAGCAACAAGCAACGCAGACAACAGTCAAAGACAATTTGTTTCAACCACTAACGAGGGCCACAGCACAGAAAGGCCACAGGAGACCTTTGAGACACCACTTTGTGAAGCCCCGTGCCTATTGCTGTAACAAAATATTTTGCTGGCGGAGACAGGCTCATTGCGCGGAAATACGGACATACGTACTTGGCCGCCCCCCACCGGCTCAGTCATTCCATAGCACTGCCGCGGTGGAGGTACTATAAAGTATTCATGTGAGACACTCTTAACTCAAACTCTCCAAGTCCAACCTCGGGAAACATTCGCATTGTAACCACAAATCAGCTACCATACATTTACACCCTGTCTATCATAAATTCACATCAAATGTATGTTCTTGCGATCCTTGCGATCCAGCCAACAAGAAACACTCAGAAGTAGGATCTCGACATCCATGAGCCAACCAGCACTCCAACACATATCGAGGAGACCAAAATGTTTTCTAACGGTTTTGTTGTCCTCATAGCATCACTAGTCATCTATGCAGTGGGGGTGACTATATACAATGTCTTCTTCCATCCGCTCGCCAACATTCCAGGCCCCAGGCTCGCAGCAATAACTCGTCTCTGGTTCTTCGCCACAGATATCAGCGGCGATTCCTCTAGGCGCATCCTGAAATGGCATCAGGCTCACGGTGCGTCAGAATACCCATCATAACACAAGCAGAGCCGGTCTCAAAATAGTATAGACGCGCGGAACGGGCCGCGGAAGGAGGAATCCTTACTAACCAAGACCACAGGCCCTGTAATCCGTGTGGCGCCCAACGAGCTCTCTATCTGCGACATCGATGCCTACCTCTCGGAGATCTACGCGCAGAACACAAAGTTTACCAAGGCGCCCTACTTCTACGAGGCATTCGACAACCCCCACGGCACGGTCTTCTCGTAGCTGGACAAGGCGGCGCACTCGGGCGAGAAGCGCCTCATGTCCCACGCCTTCTCCCGCCGCAACATCGTCGGGATGCAGCACGAGCTGTACGGCCACGGTCACAAGTGGGTCGACAGGCTGCGGGCTCACGCGAGGGCAGGGAGGCCCGTCCCCCTGAGCCGCGCGGCGCAGTGCCTGACCCTCGACAACGTGGCCTTCTTCAGCTACGGCAGCGACGAGGGCGCGCTCGATTCCGAGGGCTTCCAGAACGAGCTGCTCGACCAGTTCGAGGCGTTCCCGAAGCTCATTACGGTCTTCCATTTCCTCCCGCTCCTTCAGACTGTGGTCAACATCCTGCAGCGCTTCTCCTCGTCTTCGTCGTCGGCCGCTCGCGTCATCCAGGTAAGCTCCAGGACTGGCTCCGCGAAATCAATGGCCCCTCGGTGAGCTAATCGCAAATGTGTCTCCTCCTACTTTTAGGGCTCCACGATTGGCTGGGACCGGTTTATCAACCAGAAGGTGCGGGGCGAGACGAACGGGATGATTCTCTTTGAGAGCATGCTTGAAAGAGCGAGTAAAAACAATGTTGAGATTGACCGCGGCAGGGGAATAGCAAATGGTTCTCTAATGCTGGTCGCAGGTACGTCTTTCACCGGCTGACTTCTGGTTACACTGTGTTTCGAGAATTTCCTTTGCTGACTTACGCGGGAAAACAGGAACTGGGACTACAGCAGCTGCCAGTAAGTGACCTAGGGGCTGATATGCTGTGACGCGCTGGAGACTTAAGCCGTCTACAATGATGATCTACTGTCTCTCAATTTGAAAGAGACTTCGTTTGTGGGAATTGAATGACGTACTAATATAATGCAAGTCACCACTGGTGTATACCACCTCACAAAGCAGCCCAATTTATGGCACGAGCTCAAGCGCCAGCTGCGAGCCGCAATACCAGCAGAAACGACGTGACAGAGCTGGAGAAGGTGCCGCTTATGGAGGCCGTCGCCAAGGAGTCACTCCGATACGGCTGTCCCATCCGGGGGAGGAATCCGAGGATCGTACCGGAGGGAGGGATGGTGTGCGGTGATGTCCATATACCCCGAGGGGTGGGTTGCCCTCTTCCCCAGGACTCAGCTCCATCCTCTCTCACGCGCACGGAGATTGTCGCTCACACGAATTACAGACTTGCGTTTTCAGCGCCCAGTGGTATCACTGCACCAATCCAAGTGTCTACCCACAACCCGAGCTGTTCAAGCCGGAGCGTTGGCTGGTTGACGACGCGGACGCCTTGCATGCCATGAATCGACACCTGGTAGTCTTCTCCAACGGATCTAGAAACTGCATTGGGAAAAAGTGAGTCTTTTCCGGCCAACTACACATAGTTGTATGCGAACAGGGGAATGAGGCTGACCCGGATATGATCCCAGTCTTGCCGTCATCGAGCTGAAGCTGGCACTCAGCCAAATCGTGCTCAATTTTGAGCCGGGAGAGACCATGGAACCGGAGCTGGAGTACGAGGAGTACTTGGGTTTGACGGAACCCAAAGGACCGGTTAAAATTACTCTGCGCGAAGGATCGTGAATGGGGTTCTGCCAGCTGCTTTGAGAATAGTTTGATGTCTGCCTCCGTCGTTTGTTGCTGGCCGAGAGGTACCGCTGCAGCTTCAGATCTAGCAGGGCTGATGTTGAAAAAAAATGTGTGATTAAACGCATATGTAGTCATTCACATCGCAGCCTTTAGCAGCGTAATAAAACAAACAAAAGGCCTGTTTCCTTGTTTTGTGGGAGACTAATACAGGGACTGCATCCACGTATGCAACCACCCCGTCCGCATGAGTCCCAAGCATCGCCCCCCATTAGCCATCTCCACTCCCTCCCCCCAAGCAGAAACGGACATGCATGACCTCTGTCCCGACCAGTTCATCCAGGAAGGCCCGAGACATGTCCCTTGAAGAAACCCAGCGCCAATTCATATTCGCCAGAGACCGAGCGGTACCCGAAGCACGGGGTGAAGACCGGGATCACCGCAGCACAAAAGCGTGTAAGCTGATTGGTCAGTTGCCGCGCGCCGCCCCCTACGCTCGCAAAATAGCAAACCAGCTGGACTCTCGCGTGCAACCCGAAGCCACAGCAGGTTGAACGAGGACGCCGTGAGAGTTTGACAGGACCCCATTCGCTGCTTCGATCCAAATCGGGAGCATTTGATTCCATGCGTGTTCCATCTGAGGTCGCACGACGGTGAGCCTCCGCATCGTACCTGTCCTACCCGCCCCCAACAGCGACATCTTCGGGCAGGGTCAGGACTTGAGACCAGGGAGAGGTGGGCTCTTCCAAGGAAGCAAGAATTGGGAACCTAGATACGGTGGTGGGGAGCAGGGTTGGGAGGCTTTGCCGGTGACTTCTCAAATGTTCGCGGAATGCTCATTGGCATAAAGCTTCTTCGACCTCAGAGCATCCAAGAAAGATTGGCGCATAGCGTTATTGAGCCTGCATTGGAAAAGAACGGTATGGGATGCCTGAAGCATTGGTATGCATCGATGAAACTTGGCTCGCTGTTGGCGCAAGCTATGTACTCAAAAAGTGCCTTTCGACCATATCTACTGCAATCCAAGACCGAATACCGCCACCCATTTCTCCCGAAACAACCAGACAGTCTCCCATTTGAAGATAGAAAAGATCCAGCAGAAGCCACAGAACGCCTGTTGATGACTTCGAAGTGAAGAAAGGGGGTATCCATCAGCAAAGTACTATACAGAAAAGCGTCACTCATAACCACGTCACGACCTATGAAGGTACGTATACCCAGCCTAGACTAAGGACGATGGAATGGTATTCCTCGGAGAAGCAGACCCAGCGTTCAGGACCTCTTATGTCTGTCGTCTCGAAGCCCAGGTCCACTCATCCACGAATGTCGGCTCGTCCTCCACCCCCTTCTCCTCCAACTTCTTAGCAAGCACTGCTGCTCTAACAGCTTCCAGTCGCCCGTATGACGGTAAGTCCTTTGAGCAAAGCGCAATCTGTGCGTCGATAATAGCCATGATAGCCCTTCCGCACTTGTCTCGTGCGTGTAGGTTGGCACCTTTGTCGAGCAGCTTGCTGACGACGTGCTTGTTTCCACGCTTCGCAGCGACCAGGAGCGCCGTCTCACCCTGGCGGTTCCGTGCGTCGAGGATAGCACCGTTCTCGATGAGCAAATCAAGGATTCTCCCAATATGCTGACCGCTCTTGTCGTCCTGGTCATCAGAGAGTTGCGCAGCGAATGCTATCAGAACGGTGTTGCCCTTGTGGTCGTAGTGATTGGCATCGGGTGACGCTGTCTGTTTGACTGGCGTCAAAAGACCTGAGAGGACTGAGAGTCTTTGGGTGATAGGCTTTATACGTTCTGCGTCGTCCCTGCCGTGTTTTCGCTTGAGTGAACCCTTGGTGTTGGTGTTGAGTGGTTGAGTTGGATTTGGGGTGTTGGGGTCTGGACTGCTGGGATTGCTGGTGATGAAAGGCATTTCTGCCAAGCAGTGTAGCCCATTCCGTCCTTCGTTGTCCTCCAAAGACGGATTGTTGTATGCCTCGTTCACAATAGATACCAGACCCATGTCTCTGCTCGTGAAGTCTTCTTCTGGGGCCTCTTCGGCCAGGGGCGAGAGCGCCGTCGTACCGGTGCGTCTTGGAGGGACAAAGGATGCATCGGTAGCATGTGAGGGAGGCTTAACACCAAAAGCGTCCCTCGGGATTGCCGACCAATAGTGCTGGGTGATGTTTTCAATGATCTGGGGATCATGCACGAACCGATCGAGCTGGTGGAAGAAAGTTCGACCGAAGACATCGGGAGCGTAGATCAAGTTCTTGTGGCGTGCGTAGAGGAAGTTCAAGAGCTTGTACAGAGGACCGCTGAAGTCATTCGTGCCGAAGAACCACATGGGGCTCAGAACATGAAGGAACGTCTGGTGCGCGCTATTGACCTTGGAGGGGTCTGCGCGCCCCGATTCGAGCAGATGAAACGTTGTCTCAATTCCAATCTGATTATCCCATGCGGCGAAGAGATGGAGAGGTGTGTTGCCGAACTGATCCGCTGATGAAGCATCCGCAGACCCTTGCCGGACGCTTGCTGCCCGATCGCAATCGGCTCCCCTGTCGGTGATATAGAAGGCCCCAGGCAGGTCGGCCGTCTCGTCGGCAATGGTACACCAGCAGGGGACGCCGCCTTCGTCCGAGGATTTGGCGAAGTGTTTCTGCGCATGGCACTGGGGCATGTATTTCCGAGAGATCATGAAATCACCAGGCACAGCTAGTCCTGGGTGCGGCGTTGGGCCGGTTGAGACGGGGCTCTGATGCATTGGGAAATCCGACGGCGTCCGGCACCGTGAGTTCCCGTCGTTCTCAGAGTTACCGATGGTGAGCCTACTCATCAGGACAGACACCTGCTTAGCAAAGACGGTCGAGACACTAATACGGTTCCTGAGGCTTTTAATGCTGTCCGTGCTCATTTGGGTTGACGTGGTGAAGACTGTGTCGTTACGAGGTGGGCGAGGGAAGGGAAGCTGGAAAGGAGGTTGACGGTCGTCCTTTGGGAAGGCGGACCAAACAGGGCCCGGAGAGGCTGAGCCAATGGTGCTTGGTGAAGCAAAATCAAATCGCATGTCCAGATGGGGGCTCTTGAGCGTGGCGGAATCGTCAAAACGTGAGACCTCTGAGAAAGCCGGGGTGGCGAGTTCCTCCTTCAACCCTGCCACGACACGGTCTTCCTGGTCAATGGGTGTCCCGTCGCTCTGTCGTCGACGCTGGCTGCGCTTGTGCAGCAGCTTGAAGCGAGTATTCATATCGTTCCTGTCGACGGGCCGTAGGGGCCGAGGGTCATGACCGACCATCTTGTGCAGGGTCTTCTGCGCCGAGTTCTTCCTGAACTGTCATCAGTATTGCAAATGGGACAGGTCAGATGGAGACAGCAGCTCCATGGAGGTCATACTTGACATCGTCGTTAGGGAAAAGGGCCTTGATGATCTTCTCCATTGGCAAGGTGGTATACATGTACAGCCTAGCCAGTTTCCTGGACCGAGACTCTGTCCATTGTGGAGGCCGGCCAATCCTTGCACCACCGCCATTGGGAGAGTTGGCGGCGACAGAGTCGGGAGTCGCGACGTCAGCCATGGCGAGGCTCTGCGATGTACGGCTCGGGGCCGGGAGTGAAGGCTCTGGGCAAGAGTGGAGAGACCCGTGGTGTTTTTGAAGCGGGAACAATGGGTCACTTGAGCAGACTCGAGGGCGGGATCCAGAGAGAGACAGGTCTTGTATGGGGCTGGGGGCTGGGGGCTGTAGTTCAACACAGCACTTTAGCAGCTACGAGGAGACCAGAGGAAATGCATTGCTCCTCTGCCAAAGGGGCGCAGGATGTTTATTGTACAAGGTGAGGGCGAGGCTCTGCCAGCCATCGTGTGGCCCCGGTTGCGAGAGGGTGGCACCTGCGACTCATGTTGGTTGGGCTGGTGAGAGGGGGTGTGCGGGCGGGAGGGGGTGGGAAGGAGTCGGAGCTGAACTTTTGATTCGAGATTAGCGGATCGCTTAGGAGCGCTAGCAGGAGGCCAGGCGGTGGATGGGGAGGCAGCGGTGGGGGCTGTCCCTTCCTTCCTTCCGATCGGGAAGCCTTGCTGCGTGCCTGCTCTTGTTCTGTCGCATGGGACATGGACCATGCCGGCTTCCTTCCTCGAGACACAGCTCCTCCCGCCTCCTGCTGCTGACAATCCAAGGCCCCCAAATTTGGATCCTTGCCAGCCGTGAGAGTCTGAGGAACCAACCGGCAGAAGAGGTGATTTCCGTGATCAGAGCACTCCAGTACACTCCGCACACGCCTCAAGCTGCTGTGCAGTAGGTCCTGTGCGACCAAGAGGTACAGTACAGTATGGATTTGGCACCAAGCGATAGTAAAAACCAAAGTGTAAGAAAGGCAGACCGCCCAAGTTTCGAATAGTCCAATATGCGGTCACTTAGCGGGCGGCCTGCAAATGAACTGCCCCTTCGGCCTTCGCACTCGCTGCCTATGCCGCACACCTGGGTTTGCAGCCCACTGCCCGCCCGTCCGTCATCCTGGAGCGCATGGCGTGTGTCGTGCTTCCACCTGCAGGCAGCAGTGCCTCGACCGCCCGTCACGGCACAGGGACAGGGGCACTGGGGCCGATGTGGATAAACACCCTGCATTGGGCAGACTGCAAGCCATTTCCGGCTGCATACTTGAGGAACCTGTGTCATCAGTGGGATCGATAACCTCGCTCAAGTCGTCGCCGCTGACTGAGGTGATTGGGATCTGGACCCCTTGACCTCGGGACCTTCATTTCAGGTTACATACATGCATGCTGGTCTGCAGACAAAGGTATCTGCAAAGATCCCGACCGAGGTGGACGAGCCTTGGAAAGCCCACGGGGAGCCGTCAGCACTTGAGGCGGCCCGGAGGCTCAGCCTGCTTGCTCACAAACAAACAAACAAATAAACAAACGCCCCGCAATGTGGCCATGCCCCAATCGGGCAACACAGGCTGTACAGTAGGACTGCGGTGCCGTATCTACAACATCTCGAATTGAGTTCCGGAGTGCATACACACCACTTGATAACACGGAGTGTGCTTGTGGTAGCATTAGAAGCCTCTCCTCCGTGGGTGTCAGTCAGTCAGTCAGTCAGTCAGTCAGTCAGTCTGACAGACATACTTCTTCGGAGGCCTTCAAGAGTATCAGATCGCCTTTGCTCACATGTCTAGGTAGGAAGATAAGATCGGCAGACAGTATTTGGGCTAGTACCACATACTAGGTACCTAGGCGTGCTGTGGTACCTGTATTGCCGGCCCAGCAAGTTGCGTCATTGCCTGAGGTTCCCTGGGGTTCGAAGTGACGGACGGATTGAGGGACTGATCGCCCTCATATCTATGAGATGATATCATCACTGGTAATCCGGAGCTATCACACTACCATGTAGAGATTCCACTGACATTGATATGGGAAGGTGCTGTGTTTGATCTCATTCCATCCATTGAGCAACACCACAGATCCAATTTGTTCGCTTCTGCTCTTGATCTCCCTTCGACGGCTGCGCGCCATATGAAAAACATCCTCCTTCACCAAGAACTGTGAAACGGCCATCTAAGCCCTTGCACAGCCTCACAAACGACAGACGTCCAACCTGCAGCCCCAACCGCACGTCTTACCTTACCCACACATACCCACACCTGTACAGTCGGCACACAGTCTGCTTAGTGCCTGAGCAATCAGAATGAATCGTCTCATTCTCCGCGTCCGGGGCGCCCGTCTCCCGCCCATTTCCACCTCCACATTCAAGCCCGGGGTAGCCCTCCCCGTCTCGGCCCGACGACACTATGCCTCCTCAGCCCCCAAAGAAGCCGAGCAATCTTCTGCTCAGTCCGGAGGCTCCCGCTCAAAGGATGCCAAGGAGCAAGCTGAGAAAGCCGACCAGGTCGACACCGGGAACAATCCCTCTGCCGACCGCCTAGCTGGTGAAGGCGCGAAGGGCCGGACCGGCGGCGGCGAACCTCTTTCGAGTTCCGAGAACCCACCTCCCCAGCCCAAGATCAACAGCGCCAGCATTCCAGGCCAAGGCAGGGACAAGCTCACCAAAGAGCAGCAGGAGGAAGTAGACAGGCACAACGCCGAATTTGAGAAGAAAGTGAGCTGGGGTCTGGCATCATTCTTGCCCTTCCATGGGGGCTCAAATTGCACTATTAAACAATGACAATGGACTAACCACTGCTTAGCACGATCGAGCGAGCCCGGCAGCAGAAGACAAAGTCGACAATAATTACTGGAAGGGACAAGGAGGTGTTGACGGGCATTGATTGCACGGAGACGACTTGTTGCTGCAACAGTGCATTGGCTTAAATATGAGATAGGGGAGCGTATTATCAGTCTCCCTTGTGTAAAATTATGAGAATTGGGCATATTTGATGCAGCAGTCAATTCGTTGAGGTCGGATATCCCCCAAGAGGTCGAGACCTCGTTTCCTGTCTCATGCCTGCGCGCTGTGCAACTAAAGACGTACAAGTCCTGCTCCCCAACCAGTGCCAGTTTTGCCGCTGCCGTGCGACCGCCGCAGGCGATGCTAGAATCTCCCCTAAACTGGGCCATGCACAAGATTTGGCGTCTCGGTTTTCCCAATCTGACTTTCATGGTCTTTTCTTTCAAATTTCAAGTTGCAGGGTTTGGATTTCGCTCTCAATCCCTCCCCGATCCACTGCCCACCTCCCCCACCGCCCCATTGTGTAGATAAGATAAGCACAGTCTTATCGATACCGGAATTTTTGGCTTGCCTTGCTCTCTTCCCCCCAATGTACCGCTGAGAATTTCCTCCCTCTAGGATCACCAATTCTCGACTGCCAATTCTAGACAGTCCAGATTGAGCGGTGACTCTATCGGCAACCATGGGCAAGAGGAAAGTCGGCGCGCTCGAGAAACTCGATGCCGATCTCGCAAGTCTGCAGTTCAAAGTGCGGTCGGATCCTCAAAGCTATGCAGAAGAGTTCCAAAGGCAATACTCGGCCTACCTCTCCACCAAGGAGGTATTCCTCGACAACCCGGCAAATGTGACCAGGGATGTCTCGCAGGACTTCCATGACAAGATCGACTTCATCGCTCACGTCGCCGACTGCTTCAGAGAAGAGACCAAGACATTTCCAGACGACCTCAAGGAGGTGTTGACGCAGCACCATGCCATCCTTTCCCCGGACGTGCGCGAGAAGCTGGTCGGGAGCCTGGTGCTCCTGCGAAGGAAAGAAATCATTTCCTCCGAGTACCTCCTGACCACCTTGTTTCCGATCCTTGTCTCGACACCCAGCAAAAGCCTCAGGGCTGTGCTGTACCAGAAGATTGTCAGTGACCTGCGAAACTCGAATTCGAAACATACGAACCATCCTCTTAACCGAACGGTACAAAATGTGCTTTCCATCCTCATCACCTCGGATAAGACCTCGCCCAAGGGAGTGTGGGCTGTGCGGTTGACACGCGAGATGTGGCGGCGGCAAATATGGACCGACGCGAAGCCCGTGCAGGTGATGAAAGAGGCATGTCTGGCCGATAGCGAGAAGGTTGTGGTTGGAGGAGTTCGGTTCTTCCTGGGCGGCGACAAGGAGCGAGAGGAAATGCAGGATGACAGCAGTGATGATGAGGCCGTCGATCTTAAGAAGATGCAGCACCAGCACGGCATCAACAAAAAGTCCAAGAAGCATGCAAGGCAGTACAGATCTGCCGTCGAAAAGGTCAAGAAGAATGAGCGCAAGAAAACTCAGCCACATCCGTTGAACTTCTCTGCTCTGCACCTGCTTCATGACCCTCAGGGCTTTGCCGAGCAGTTATTTCAGAAGCACCTGCTGAACACCAAGACGAAGCTGGCTTTGGAGAGTAAACTGCTTGTATTGCAACTGGTCACTCGACTGGTTGGATTGCACAAACTCACGATCATCAACCTTTATTCTTGGTTCATCAAGTTCCTCACGCCGAAACAGCCGTCCGTCACCACCTTTCTGGCATGCCTGGCCCAAGCAACGCACGATCTAGTCCCACCAGACGCCTTGGAGCCTCTGATCCTGAAGATTGCGAACGAGTTTGTCTCGGAAGCGGCGGCATCAGAAGTAGCAGCCGCTGGTCTGAATTCGATCCGCGAAGTCTGTGTGCGTCAGCCTCTGGCTATGACGGAGACGCTACTGCAAGATCTGGTGCAGTACCGCAAGAGCAAGGACAAGGGAACGATGATGGCCGCAAAGGGCCTGCTGTCCTTGTATCGCGAGGTTGGTGCAGAGATGCTCCGAAAGAGGGATCGTGGCAAGAACGCCACCATGAACCTGCGAAGCGGAGAATTGCAACAACGAAAGTTCGGAGAACAGGATGCCGGTGGCATTGAGGGCCTTGAGCTGCTTGAGAAGTGGAAGGAGGAAGAGAGGAAGCGCAAACGTGTGGCCAAGGGTCTGCCGGAAGAAGTCGGCAGTGACGAGGACCCAGAAGCCGATGTCTCTGACGACAGCGACTGGGAGGTTGATTCCGAAGCTAGCAGTGATTCTGGGGGCTGGATCGCCGTGTCAAGCGAGGACGAGGACGAGGAGCCAGCGGCCAAGCGCCAGAGGAAAGGAACATCAGAAGCGCCAGAGCTTGTGGACGGAGACAAGCCCAGCGCGGCAGCAGAAGTCGAGCGTATGTCCAAGCTCGCCACAACCACCATCCTCACGCCCGCAGATCTGGCCAAGCTGCAAGAGCTGCGACTGGAAGCCAACCTCGACAAGGCCATGGGCAACCGCTCCAAGCACGCCCGGGAGCTCGCAGCCCGGCACGCCGACGACCCCCTGACGGCCGAACAGATCGAGCTGCCAGCGAAGCTGCGCAAGACGACCAAGGAGGAGAGAGTCGCCCTAGCCAGGGAGGGCAAGCCCAACCGAGAGGAGCACAAATCCACACAGGCCATCCGGAAGTCCAAGAAGGAGGCCGAGGGCAAGTCCACGTCGAACAAGGAGAAGTCCAGGAAGAAGAACTTCTTGATGACTATCGGGAAGGCCAAGCAGAAGCAGAAGAGGAGTCTCGTGCAAACCAGGAAGGTGTTGCAGGAACATGTCAATAGGAGTAAGTCGGGCGGGAGAAGGGGTAACAACAACAGTTGAATAGCCTAGTGTCGTGATTTTCCAGCTGTTCATCTGCTTGTCTCAAGCCCTCGAGGGACATAATGAGAAGCATCCCAAACTCGAACCTCAAATGCCCAGGTGGTCTTCAGGTCTTTCCCTCAAAAGGTGTCACTGGCGTCGCCAGCCAACCTTGTCCTAGCGCTTTCCACACTTGACAATGGAAGGACTCTACCTCTTCAAATCATTCAGATCATTCCTGACACGGATTGGGACTTACCGATGGCCTGCGTTGCAAACTCAAACAGAATGGATCTGCCTACACCGTGTGGCAGAACTTTATTATGCTCATAGGGTATTCGATCTTCCCTGAACTTCACCAGGAAACCCTAGCCTCAAGGCAAGCACTTGCACTATCTCAACTACATAGCTCTTGCAAATATTGACACACTCAGATTGTGCAAGGCAACTAGCGAAACTGCCAGGGAGTGGGTAGTACATGACGCCCATTCAAGTCATAAAGTCGGCTTTCACTATCTTGAGCATGTTAGCTGATAAGTGACTCCAGTATGGAGAAGTGACATGTGCCCTAACTTTGCGGGAACATGTTTATCAGTGAATGTGCTGTCTCTATTGTGCACACAACCGCCCGTAAACCCGGGCACGCGCCGCACAGGTGAACTTTTACGGAGTCACTTTTACGGTTGCAGTGACGGGTTGTTTGCGGGCTTTACGGTCCGTCAATGCACCCCAACGAGCGGGGAGGACAGGGAGGAGAGAAGCTTTCGCATCCGCGTCACATCCAAGTGATCAGGCTACAATAGAGATAATTTGAAGATTCTTGCACCCACCACATAGAAAAACGAAGTCCGTCGCCGCCCCACAACTACCCAGTTGGTCGAGTTCAATGCTCAGCAGCGTGAACACTTTTCGCAACATTTTTGCTATCGCAGCCCAAAACGAACCGTGATTTCTAGACACCAGAGGTCAGAACCAACTACGAGCGGCAGTTCCTCCGACCATCCCCAGCAACATGGACGTTTTCAACAACACCACAGCGATGCGCTCCGGCGCCGAAGCCGCCGAACACATGGAGGCAATTCAGAAGAACAACGCCGCCATAGTCGCGAAGCGCGCGGGCCGGTACGACGAGGCCATCCGCCTGCACTCCGAGGCCGTCCAGGCCAAGGTGCGGCTCCACGGCGAGCGGTCCATCCACGCCGCCCTCTCCTTCAACAACCTAGGTGAGACGTATCTCAAGGTTGGGAGGCTCGACGAGGCGGCAGATGCGCTCGCGAAGGCCCTCGTGGTCAGGGACGACAAGGCTTTTGGCGGCATGGAGCTCGGCCCCCGCAACGACGCCGCTGCGAGCCGGGATAACATGGCGCGCGTGCTGGAGGCGAGGGGGGATTTCCCTGGTGCCCGCGAGCTGCGTCTCAAGGGTGCGGATAAGGGACACACGATGTGTGGGTGTGTAGATGTGAGTTTTGCTTTGAGGACAGTTTCAACCGTCGCTGCCGGACACGGTCTCTGTGAGAACTCCGCTAAACAAGACTTGCTCGCCAACTATAGTGTGTGTCTCCCGGAGGTGCCATGCTGTCCCGTCCGCAGTTGAAAGCCTGTGGTGCATGCCGTTCTGCCTTTTACTGCGGCCCAGTATGCCAGAAGAGGGACTGGACCACGAGACACAAGCCCCTTTGCAAGAAGTACACGGCTTCGAAGCAGTAAGCTGCCAACCCAGCTGGATCTGGCACATCCGCTTAAGCTTGAGGAACCGAAATGGGATATGCTTTGGGTGGAGGGGCCGAGCTGACATACTCAGCACCGAGTACCCAGGGAACTGGATGGGTTCTCGTTGAGCAGAGAGGGAAAAGTGTCAGTTTCCATAAGAATGGCGATTCCACCAGGGGTTTACATGAAAATCTGTGGATCTGTTTCCCGTGGAGATGTATTAGCCGCTTCTGATGAGGATACAGAATACCGGGATATCCTTCATGCTATTCAAAGCCATCAAACAGGGGAGATAGTCAGTATGATGGTCTTTTCAAGAACGATTGGTGTCCTTGACTTTTAGTCTGTAACTAGACTAATTGTGGCATAAGACACTCATCTATCTTGATCGCATGCTTCTCTGCCCTGATATCGTGTCTGCTGAACAAGCCACGCACAGATACCAGGACAACAAGTATCTTCCGTAAACCAACGCAGTTTAATTTTAGTCATCGAATCAATTTTTCCTGTGTAGCGTATAATTCGTACCTGAACCGGTGGGCTGTTGTGAAATTGGCAGTATCTCACCACTCAGAGGGTAGTCACTCACACTTGAAGAGCGGTGCTCGGCATGTAGAGTCATGACGGTCGCGATGGCGGAGGATCACACATCCGTTACATAATTATCTGAGTATCAAGGAGAGCTCAAGCCTGTGGATAAGACACAGCGCAGCTTTGGTGATTGCTACAAACGCTGCGACTGGCTACGATGGTTGTAAAGAGGGTGTTGTTGTTGTTGTTGTTGTTGAAATTCATTTAGCTGGCACC
Organism: Diaporthe vaccinii; assembly: GCA_039880775.1. NCBI lineage: Eukaryota > Fungi > Ascomycota > Sordariomycetes > Diaporthales > Diaporthaceae > Diaporthe > Diaporthe vaccinii. The sequence continues at coordinate 1,765,648 of JBCEDN010000006.1, read as the reverse complement.
AGCGCTTGTCCCTAGGGGAAAGCCTCAATGCGGTGGGCCTGTTGTTTTAAGGCTGTAGGGTGTCTTCGTGAGAGACATTGGGACGTCTAGACCGATGGCTATGATTAAGATTGGAGCAGAGTACCGGTCGAAGTTGTATGGACATCATCTATGTAGATAGCAGTTTGTGAAATAAGAAAAAGCAAGTTTTACACGAATTGTTCAAGAAGTCTGATGGCGCAGGGAGCCTGAAATGCCGCTTCTACAGGTGCATCTATCCGTCCTGCTTCCACTCACATGCTTCACATGTCTCGAGGCTATTTGTCCTGTTTGAATACCTGTCTGTCCTGCATGAATTCTGCATCGTTGAGAACGTAGGTCACGGTAGGAGATATTATTAGCTTGACCGACAGTCACTTAGGCAAAAAGCCACAGGCGTTAGAGAGGACATGAGCCTCGAAAAGCTTGGTTGCGCCGTAGGAATATCTTCCTATCTTCGTCTCTCTCCCCTTGATCTTCACCCGGTAGGAGCTGTCCAAACGTAGGAAATGAGACAGCAATTAGGCAAGCCAACCATTGCAGATCGTCAAACTAGGTTGACGGCAATGTGAAACATCCATAGCCCAAGCATCACAGATGCTGGCTCGCATCTCCTGTCTGACTGAAGGCAAGCCATTACGCGTATTGCTGGATATCCACGCTTGCCCCTGAACAAAAGACGTACGTACTCTGGGAGCACTGCCAAGTCAGACCGAACTGTGTTCTCCACCTGAGCCACCGCACGACTCGAGAGCACACCAAGTAAAGCGCTTGTGCATATTCATGTGCTCAGATAGGGCCGCATGTGATTATTACCTTACACTGAACTGGACTTTGGCAGTAAACAGGATCCATACACCGATCTTTTGTAGAATTTCCACCTCGGAATCGGCTTGATCCGACTCGATCGGTGAGATCTGCACCTATCAGGCACCGCACAAGGGGAAAAAGCTGGCGGTCCAGAATAAACCGCGCGCAAGGTGGGAACGAGATCGTTGATGGGGCCCGGATGTCAGGATGGTATTTGACACAACCTGCTCACCTGCGTTATGCCCCTCACACACACTTGCGGATCGCCCGGCCGCAATGCATCTCAGTACCGCCGAGGAACGACAAATTGCCTCATGCTCGTCGACGGGCCCACGAGCAAGATGCTCCTCCCATGCTGGATCCACAGTCGTCTGCGAGTCGATATCGGCCCTTCCTTTGTCGAGTCGCGCAGCCCAGGCCTGGGCACATGTCAGTCGATGCTCCCTTGGTTTGATCCTCCGACATGTCGCTCCTGCAGGGTCCACAGGATCTCCGGGCCCGTAGCGTAAGGCATGTTCCGGCCGGACACCGGAGGCTGGTGGTGGTAGCGATGGTGGGTGCTCACTCAAGGCCAGGAACTCACTCAAGGCCTGGGCCGACCATACAATGTGCTCCTCGGTAAGTTGAAATGGCCTGGGGCGCCGCTACCCGTATTAGTGGTGACGATTCACCTGTTGGCCCATGCCAAGGATGAGGGTCCGACAAAGTATACTCGGATGATACGGCCTCGTCAGAATCACTCTTTGTGGAAGGTCCTGGATTAGCAGCGACTCCTCTGTGCAGTGGAGTTTGGATGCAGAGCGCTAAATCAGGGATGGTGCGACCACTGAGCTCCCCTCTTGAGAAGTCAATGGTGATGGAAAATAGAATCCGAGGATCGACGAGAAAACCAAAAACGGCCATCAGGGTATGATCCTCGTCGTGCAGTGTCTACTACATTCGATCGTTGAATACCTAGTGCATGGTGTGGATGGGTAGGTGTTGAGGATCACACTGCGAGAGGCAGGGAAGCAACTGTGGAAGGGACGTTGTTGGAAGTGGGTGACACTGTGAAGTGACGACCTACCGTATCAGCCGAGGCCGACAGCCCGCGGGTGGCCCGTGCGCGCCGCTGATGCCACTTCTCAACTGGCTGACTGGGCTAACAAACGTCAGCGCCGGATTCAATGGGAACCAACTTACACGTCTACGATTTGCTCGTGCACCAACAAGTGTCCATCTCGCAACCTTCATGTGAGCCAGAAAAGTGCTCAGCGGCATGATGCGCCGTCTCAACCTCGTTCTGCTAGCCAGCCTGCAGCTGTGCAGAGCTCGGCAACCTGGATTCAGCATCCACGATGATATGCTGGCTTATCCGCAGGTAAAGAAGCCGCTGCTGTCTTCTGCTCGCTCCCTCACGCCGCATGCTGACAAGTAGCCCTACAGTTTGAAGTCGTCTTCCCAGATACCATAATTCTCGAGAAAGATGCGCAACATATTATAGAGTCCTCACGATCCGCCCAGACCACCTACACTGCCGATTTCTCTTCGCAGACTGAGCTTACCAGCCAGACCCGCGAGTCCGCGGCAGCAGACGCCGGTCAAGATGGCGATCCCGAGGACGGCATGCCAGAGGTTTCTGAGGAATTTGAAATTATCAATATTCCACCTTCCAGGTTCCTCTGTTCCGTCCCCGTCCTCGCGCCGCCTCCCGCCCCCAACCAGACTGCGACAGACCTGGCAAAGGCAGAAGAGGCCCGTGAGCTTGCGCGGGCCAACACGCGAGGATGGGAGCTCATGAGCGATCTCGAGAATCAATGCCTCTACTTTGTATCAGGCTGGTGGAGTTACAAGTTTTGCTACGGACAGGATATCGTCCAGTTCCATGCGCTCCCAACCAACATGAAGGGCGGCCTTCCGGCGCGGGATCCACATAGCCAGGAGTACGTTCTGGGCAGAGTGCAACAACCTCACAGCAACAAAAGAGGCAAGAAACAGAGCAAGGAGTTACAGACGGACACAAATAGCCAGCAACCCGACTTCAGGCCTCCTCCACATACCGAACTGCAGGTCAAGGGCGACCAGCGCTACCTGGTACAGCGCATGGCAGGTGGCACAATTTGCGATCTTACGGAACGCGAGAGGACCATTGAGATCCAGTACCACTGCAATCCGGGCTCGACGATTGACCGTATCGGTTGGATCAAGGAGATTACCACATGCTCATATCTCATGCTGGTTCACACGCCTCGCCTGTGCGAGGACGTTGCATTCTTACCACCAAAGGAGACTCGCGCACACCCCATCAGTTGTCAGCGTATCTTCGATTCTGAAGACGAGGCGAACGCCTGGCGACTGCGTAACAGCATCGAGGCCGCAGAGGCCGCGGGTACACTCCAGGGTCAGGAGGAGGTCGACGAGGGAGACGAGAGCGAAGACGCTGCACAGAGACAGCAGGACGCGCAGGGCAGGAACAAGTTCAGCGGCATGGAGATAGGCGGCATCGTTATCGGCGGCAAGGAGCTTCATGGCACGGACGACGGTCAACCGCCACCCAAGTTGAAGCCGCCACGGGGATTCGTTGCGGGCAAAGGGGCCTCGACGAAACCGCTTATCGAAACGCTTGCTAGGGCCCTGAGCAAGGCCGAGGGCGGACAGGTGGAGATGATGACGGACGAAGGGCTTGAGAAGCGCAACCTGGACCCGGACACCATTGACCAATTCCGCAAGGAGCTGGAGAAAATCGCGGGAGACAAAGCCTGGACGCTCGAAGTGGTCGAGGTGCCAGGAGAGGTGCCAGAGATCCGGGGCATTGTGGACGACGGGGAAGGCGAGGGCGAGGGCGAGGGCGAGGGTGAAGCCGAGGTCGAGGGCGGGGACGGCGAGGAAGGAGAGGGAAGCGAAGAGAAGTTCTTCAAGGAAGAACTGTGAGGTGGTCTCCAGGCGATGCCGGCGATGGTCGTAGAATACAGTACGGCACAGCACAGTATAGCACAGCGCAGCGCATGATTTATCATCCCATATCTCGGAAACAAAACACAAGGGCGTCTGTCCCGTCCCGGCCAGCCAAGCCAAACAACTCAAATCAAACCAAACCGCGGGCGAAATGCCTCAGCAGACAGGCCGGCTGGATGGAGTGAAGACTCCTGAGGCGAAGCCCGCAGCGCAGCTATCATGACGCATGGCACCAATCAAGCTTTCTGCAAGCGGAGCCAGCAACTTACGTGGTTTGATGCCGTGAGGTCTTGCGGCTGAAGTTCAGGGGCCAGGGGTGGGCCGGACGGGTCTCTTGTCAGGGGGGCTCGAGCCAGCCACTTGGCCGACGGGGGTGTCTCTCGGTGGCCCCTCTGCCCGGCTGGGTGGGCTCCTCTGGAGGCTCCATCAGAGTCGAGAAAAATCTCCTGAGTCCTGGCAGATGCAGGCAGACGGGCGAGTCGCTTGCCCTGGCCAGACTAAAATAGTCAGATGCGACATGGTACTGCAATAACGTACCGTGCATATACATATGGGCATATGATGATGGCGATAAGTAGGATGCCAGCATGATTTGAAGTCACCATGTAGCCCAAGTGGAACGATAGCTGTAGACCGCGGCAATCCGCACCTTGATGCTCCCACCCTGCCTGCCTCAAATCTCGGCGGGCACAAGCGGCATCAGCGGCATCACCTGATGAGCACCCGTCACCAGCCCGTCACCCGGAAAAGAGTTTTTTTTGTTTCTCTTGGAACACCACAGAGAGGGCAGACCGAGCAAAGACGCTAGTATAGTCGCAAGCCGTTGCAGGAGTCTGATGCGACGCGATCCTGGTTTCCCCGCATTTATCTGCAGCAGGGCACGGCCAGAGTCCGCAAACGCAACGCGCCGCAAACGCAGTCGCAGGGAGAGAGCCTCGAGCGGCGAGGTGTTTGGCCAGACAGCCGGCTCATTTTAGCACTGGAGGGTCAGGAGGGTAGGATAGGGAGGGAGGCAAGGTAGGTACCCAGGTTAGGTAGGCAATAGATGCAGGGCAGGGCAGGGCAAGGAACGCTGCGAGAGCCACCAGCAACAGGCGCAGGGCAGGCGTTTGGAAAGAGAGCAGAGATTGGGAGGTGGGAGAGGCGAACCCCTCCAAGCCGTCCAGATCTTCCGTCACCAGGGCCGCCCGCAGCTTTCCCATCGCGGTTCGCCATCACACCCACTCCTCGCATCCCATCCCATCCCCTCCCATCCATCTCCAACGCTGATCGCCCGGCCAGTCAAGGTAAAGTCAGTGCGTGGCCTTGACAACTGACCTGACCTCGATCTGCATGCGCTGCTGCTCCCTCCTGAACTCAATCGGTCCCGGCCCCGAGCATTCCGCCCTGCTGTCCGCCCGCCATCGCTCCATCTCTCGCTGAAGACTCGCAACCTTCTCTCAACCCTCGCGGAGCCTCACTCACCCAGCGCCCTCTCTCGTCCACCAAAACCCTCCTGTCGCTTGATGACTCGGCCCGCCCTACCGGCTATCATTATGTCGAGTTTGTTTTGAGCGGATCCCCCTGTATCCCGCCACCCCCCGGACATTAGTCACCCTTTACGGATCACGGAATCACGGGTCACGGAACGCCTGCCCGCCCCTCCCCTCCCCGAGCTCCCTCTGATTCCGCCCCCAGGATGAAGACCGAAGACGACTCTTCCGACTTTGTATCCGCCGTGCCTCCCGCCCCAGCCTCCGAGTCCGACCCGGCCCTCAGCCTGCGCCATTCCGGCGCCGCTGCCGACCCAGATCCTGCCGGCCCTTCAGCCCTGACCATCATCCGTCCCTCCGCCTCGCCCACCAAGGCCTCTCAGTCCAAACGGACCGTCTGCGATCACTGTAGGAGACGACGTACGTGTGCCTTGTCCTGGTTCTGCCTCATCCCCCAGTGCCGCCTGCCCATATCCCTCTCCGTCTCCCTCTCTGCCGCTCCTTGAACTCGACGCGCGTGTCTCTGTCGATCCTGCGCGGCGCTGCCTCCTCTCACCAACCCATGCGTGCCTGGCTCTTTTCCCACGCCCTGCCTCAGTCACACAGCTGGGCCTTGCCATGCTGACAGCCCTCCCCCAGGAATTCGCTGCGACGGGCAGCTTCCCTGCCAGCAGTGTCTCAATGCCAGCTTGACGTGCAAGCGGGATCATGTTCCCAGGAAGCGTGGTCCCAAGAGGGGTCATGGCCGCGTTATGTGTGTTGCCCTCACTATATCTGTTCATTATCCATCCATCTGCCCCAAGAGACCTGCAATTGTAAAACCGGCTGGGCGACTTGGGGTATGGTGGTGTGCTTCAATGCGCGATTTTCTGAACTTTAGGATCTCTGTTATCATAAGAGACGCTGACCGAACTTTACAGCAACGAGTTGAGAGCGCGGGAGAAGGAGAGAGAAAGCAGGGACAACAGTGCAGAACCTGAGGTCCCATCAGCCCGCGTCGCCTACCCATCAACAGCATTACCACAGGATGTCTCATGGCGGAACAACGCCTCAGACCCTCGCAATGCGCCAGAACCAAGGAGCATCTTTACGTCCGACCAGCACCAACCTCTCCACCGGCCCTTCCTGCACCTTATCCCGCAATGTGTTGACCTCTACTATGAACACATCTATCCCATCATGCCAGTCCTCTACATGCCAGCCATCCGTTCCATGATCGCGAGGCAGATGACGCCATCCGAAAAGAACCTCATTTTTGCCCTATGTGCTCTGGTCAGCATGCATATGTCCGGGAAAAGCCTCAGTTTCGATGGCCCAGCGTCGTGGGAAGACGCGGGCCGCTTTTTCCTGGACGAGTGCGTGTCCAACCGGCAGTCCTATGATTTCATGGAGGACGCGTCGCTGCATGCCGTTATCTCCTCGTTTTGGTTGTCGACTTCCTTCTTCGAAATAATTCAAAACCGGAAGTCTTGGCTATATTTGAGAGAAGCACTCACCTTGGCCCAGGACATGGGACTTCATGATGATTCAACATACGTTAGCTTATCCCCTCAGGAGGCTCTGTGCAGGCAGCGGGTGTTCTGGATATTGTTTGTCACTGAAAGGTAAACCAATGAAACGCTGTGTGTGACCTTGACCTGTCTAGTCTAACGTCGTACCCAGATCTTTCGCCATTCTGCGCAACAAACCCATCACTTTTAAGAAGACGCCAATGTTACCTACGACGCGCCACTCCTACGAATCACCGGACATCCATGCCGGATTTCTACAGCTGGTGTCGTCTTACACGCCTCTGGACGAGTCGTTTGTATCGGCCTGGAACGAGGGATCTGATCCTCGGGTCAGTGCGACGACTTATCTCGCTCTCCAGAATCTTCTGGCCCAGCCTCCCTCGTTCCTTCAGCGATCTCGTGCCACTACGCCGTCCTCAGACTCGGCCCCTATTTTCTCTGCACCCGTGACAGCAGCACCATCAGTCTCGGGCTCGAATGACGATGCCGACGAGGAAATAATAATGTCTGAGCCAACTGCTATTCAGAAGGCCGACCTGCTGGTCACCCAGCAGTGGCTGAGACTAATTGTGTGGCAAGCTTCGTTTCGCCAGAGCCTACTGAGCTGGACAGCCCCACACGAGAGCATGCATTTCGCCTTCCCTTTGGCAATCGCACGCTCAACAGCTGCCGTTCTGCAGAGCCTTCCCAGCACTGCAGTCGAAGTACACGGCATGGGGATTTTCGAGAAGATTTTCGAGATTGGCACCTGGTGCATGAATGTGCTCGGTGCAGTGGACCGCGCCAGTGCCGCTGGAACCCCAATCAGTGGGCTCGGCTCCTTGAGTGGCGGCTTGATGGGGATGGACTTCCTTCCCGGGAGCGGGGACCTTGGTGTTCTCGGTGTCAGTAGGAAAGGCGCCGCCATCGACCCACTCGAGTTCTTTGTCCGCACCCTCAGCGCAACGCCAAATAGCAGAACGCAGTTTGCTGAAAGACTGTTGATGTTTGCCCAGGAGCGACCGGGCGGGATGAGAATGGCATTGACACCGTCGCTCACATCGCCCATCCTCGGACCCGAGGGCATGTCTCTGTCATGGCTAACCGGCTCAACTGGTGGCAGCCAACAAATGAGTGGTATCCTCGGGGAGGTGGTCAAAGACGAGCAGGAGCCGGATCCTGATTCCGAGATGTACTCGATGAGTGGCAACCTTAACGCCGGACAGTCAAGCTCGTCTTTCCTCGGCGACCCGCTGCTTGACCCTAATAACGTCAATGCATTCAGCACCGCCCTGAACAGCGTGGCTGCGGGTCAGCGCTCTATCACGGCATCTATGCCGCCGCTGACGGCCTCGGTGCCGCTTCCGGACTGGACGAGCGACGTCAACGGGGGGCCCCAGCAGGACTGGGAGTACGACCTGACCAGCCCGCTAGTCGACAGTTTCAGTAACCACGTCTCGGCATACAACAGTGGCACGGGGACACCGATCGGGTCGTTCACCCCTGGGACGTTCTCGAGACAGGACTCAGGAGACAGCTTGTACCAATATCAGCAAAGACAGCGTCAGCAATTCACGAGTGGGTTTAACAATGGTGGGAGCTCCAGCAGCATCGGTATGACCAATGAATAGGAAGTGGGAAAGGGTGGATCTACAAGTGGCATTGTTTGAGGGCTTTTCTCTTGGAATGGAATAAGGGACAACTAGGAGGCGAAGGGCATAGAAAGGGCAACAGGGGTCTCGAGCACTTTTGGGGAGGAAGGGATACTGTTGGCATGTTCACTTGGGGAGGTGTGGTTATTCCTGCTACTTTGGAGTCTCTGGGATGATACCGGGATGCATTTAAGGTCTTAATTTTTGTTTGGTGTGGTGCATCTTTTGTTTACTTTATTTCTGCGCTTGGTTCAAATGCATCTCAGGGAAGGGGTTTGGACATGGAAACCCTGATCAGTCCGTTGAAGAAATGGTATGTCATTCAGGCCCGCAGTCCTCTTCTGCTTTGGCCGAGAACGGAAACTTTGTCCATTCCAGAACGCGCACCTGGGCTTGCTTTAAACGAGTGTTGCTGGGTGAGGCGTTATAGACCTCGGGCCTGAGAGCGACCGAGCAAATGGACTGACTGAAAATACCCCGAAACCAACCATTCGCATGCTTCATTTCCATTCATATACTGGTATTTGCCCCTCACCAAAGCCGGGCCCCTCCCTCGTCGTCGTCTGCATCAAAGTCCGAAGCAGCCCCGAACGGTGGTGACTCACATCGCACCTCCCGGATGTCCCCAGAAGAGCCGCGCAGACCAAGCTGGCTCATGGACGCCGCCAGATCGTCCGAGCCCGGGTCTGCGTCGCGCCAACCGCCGTCGAATCCGACGCTGGTGCCGTGGTCCAGTGCAGGGAAGGTCGGGTCTGTGTTGGAGTCGTGGTTCTTCCTTTCGGGGACCTTCTCGGCCAGGGTGCGGAAGGCATCCTCGCGGACCCTGTCGCACACCTTGATGAGCACCTGCTGCCTCCGCTTGGCCGCCGCCTCGCCCTGGTGCAAGTAGACATCTGGGGCGCGCCAGTTGATGTAGAGGTTGCGGTGGGTCTTGCGGACGTCGATTCCCGTGGCGGAGGCCGTGAAGTAGTAGTCGCAGAGGCGGCAGGTCGGCTTGCTGGACCCTATGTACTTATAACCGTTGAAGAACTGGGACGAGTGCGGCCCTGCGGGACCAAATTCGTCCACCATGGACTGGTGGATGAGCACTTCGGCGTGGACCAGGGGCTTAAAAGTAGACTTCGCGGCCTGGTCCTTGATTTTCACGTCAAGTTCGAACTTCTGCAATTCCTCGGCATGGGCCCTGTACTCCTGCATTTTGGCCCCATCCCCTGTCATACGGCCGATGATGGCGTCTGCGTTGACTCTCCGGTCGGTTATGGGGTTGCTGATTTGGGTTGATGAACGGACAAAGTCTATTTCAAAGTCATGAAATAGACACTCCCATTTCTTCCGCGCTTCGATGAGGGTTCTCGAGGCTTGATAATAAGATAGAAGCCTTCCAGCAGCGTGGCGCAGCTCAGCCCAGGGTGAAGGCTCACTACTACCGGTATTTGAGCTGGCCTTCTCTTGCAGACTCTTGTACATGGGAGACTTCGAGAAGTCCTTGATGAACAGCATGAGGTTTTTACAAACTTTGAAGACTTTGGAAGAGTCAGCCTCATCACATTGATCTCATTCGCCACAGCTCGAAATAGCTTGCTTACATTTGCTCTCTTCAAGCTCTTGAACCACCGCCTTCAGAGCCAGGTCCTGAAGCTCGCTGAGTTTATCAGACAACTCCGTTGAGATCTTGGGCGTCTCGAGACATAACTGCGTTTGAGCAGAGATATGCTTGACATAGATCTGTAGTCTCTGTCCGTTGAAAGCAATAATCTTCTTCAAAACGGACTCCATGAGGAGGTTCGAAGAGGACGCAGTGTAGCCTTTGAGTGTTTCAAGGATGTCTTGAAGGTAACTCTTCACTTCGAGGAGGTCGCTCTCAGACCGCTGGTTTGATGCAAAACGACTAACCATTTCGTGAGTTCATTGCCACAGAAAGGCTTCAGAAATGTCTGAAGAGAGTCTCCGAAAATGAAACTCTTGGGACAGATGCTCACTATTGCACACGGTCTGGATATTGGAGCACAGAAATCGCAGTCACGGTGCTTCCACGAGGCTTGTTGTCACAGATCTGACACAGCTTGTTGACGAAGTCCTTGAACAGCTCATCCAGTGAGTGAGGTGGCACCTCAGTCAGCGAGTCCGGGACCCTGGGAGCACGGTTGTACATGCATGCCTTAGTGAGTGCAAGCAGGAGGACGAGTGGCTCGTAGAATCGCCTCTGGAGCTTGCCTAATGGCACGAGAGCACTCTCAGGAGATGCACCGGTTCCTATGGAAAATCAGCGTCATTTCCCATCACTGAGTGCATCGCGCGCAAACTCACCTTGTAAGTAGGGCATGCTCAACGACTCAGGATGTTCTTGTAGTAGAAAGTCTCAAGGGAGATTGGCAGAGAGTAGTCGATGGTCAACAGACGGTGGAGAATGTTCAATTGTTATTTTGCATCCTAGTTATTGAATCTGAAAATACTCCAGATGGGTCGGAATGCGAGATAAATTTATAGACGACGGGCGACTCTGTTTGAAGCGCCTCCGAGTCGCGAGTTCAAGATATCTGCTATTATGCCTCGTAAGCCCCAACAGAACGTTGGCAATGATGTCCTGCATTTGCCGTCAGCCCAATGATATCGAGACACCGCCCTGCATAAAGCCATTTGCATGTTGTGAGGCCTACTGCGGGGCAGCCCTATTGGCTGATTGCAACGACATTCGGCAGACGAATCGGACTAGGATCACCTCCGAGCCCCTTGGATGATGGTTCCACACAATGACCGCAGTCTGCCTCGTCGTCTTCAATGCTTGAGGCCAACTGAGGCAGTGCAACTCATCCAACCACGCATGCAGGACAAACCAACTGTCAGACCATAATCAAACAGCCTGCATCGAAACTGACAGATTTCAATGGAATTAGGTGACATAGGTGCTGGCTGCGTTGTTCGCGCGGTGGGCCTCATGCATCGAAGTTGGAGCCCACACGAGAAACGTGGCGGTTAAACATGCACAACCAGCCAGAGATCCCTCGCGAATATCTCCACTGTCATTTCCTTTAGGCTCAGACCCCTTTCTCCAACTCCTCTCCGTGGTCACAAGTAAACTGATCGTGTATCGCGGACTCGCGTGTGTAATCACACTGTTCCGGCACTGCTCACGAGCGTGGAATGAACCTGAGGGCGTCTCTACAAGACATGTAAGTGCTGAAAAGTCGACTCGACCGCCTGATGTGGATGCTGACTTGGCAGTCCCGGAGAAATTGTGTCTAGCCTGCTTCAGGAACCATTTCCGAGTCCTGATATTGTATGTACATGCCTGATCAAAACTCACTGGCGGCACTTGTGGATTCTAGACTCACAGGGAGTGACAGCCATAGACTGAATCCCTTTGAAGAGTACTGATTTGTCGGGATTGAAGCCTGGATGGCGTTCAGCCACAACCATCCGAGGTCCAGCCGACGTGGCCACGGCGTAGGCCACAGCACATCTTCCCAGGAGTACCACATGACTTACAGGCAAGACGCTCTGGATGGATCTGACGCCTCCGAATTGTTCATGGGACAGTATGGGTTCACCGAGGAGCCATCTGTGGACCCCCGGAACTTGACACTGGACCAAATAGGTCTCGGTGGCAATGAACTTCTCCAGGATTTTGGAAACCTTGACTACTTCCAGCCTGGATTTGACCCCAGTACCCAGCCTGAAGATTACTTCACTGCATCTACCTACATAAACTCGAGCTATCCGGATTCGTCTCACGTTGTTTCGGGCGAGAGTACTTAGTACCCTCCCACCAGCCCAAATAACACCGACAATTTCCCCCAGCAGGATCCAACGACCTTTCCCGACTTTTCCCTTGCCTACCCAGAAACTCCTTTGTCAAATTTTGGCGACATGAACCCCATGCAACCTGTGCTCCAAGCCACGCCACTTTCCGAGATCACTGATGCTCCCTCAAGCACCGCAAGCAGCCCGAGTACGGCCCCCCACTACCCTGGTCCAGGAAATCAGGCCTCTTCCCCTGAAGGCAACCTTCCATCCGATGGGCTACACGTTTGTGACATATGCAACAAGACATATTCCAAGCTACATGACTTCACGTAAGCTTGCGCATGGCCATTTCCAAACACCCACAAAACTATCAGTCGAGGTTTTTCTTTTTACAATTTCACTAATTGACGATGACTGTTACTACCAGAAAACACTGTATGGACAAGCTCAACCCTTCTGCACTCTCACTCTTGAAAACACTTTAAGAGATGACCACCCCTCTTCTCATATTACAAAACTGCTAACACCAACGTCCTGAAGACCGTAATCATGCACCGCCCCTACCATGCCCCCACGATGCCTGTGTTAAGAAGTGTCCCCAGAAGAGAGAACTCGACAGGCACATTCGGGCCCACCATGCCTCATGGGCCAAGAAGAACCCCAATTTGGCCAACTTGTCTACTGAGGACGAGTACACCTGCAAGCTATGCGACTACAAGACCAACAGAAAAGACAACCTGAAGCGTCACACAGACAAGGGTACTTGCCAGAAGAAGAGGAAGTGAAAACCCAAAAGGGGTGGCAGCGTTATTTGTACTCATGCCCAAGTCCTTGAATTGCTTTGTGGGATGTTTTGCCATGCCACTACGAATTATGAGCTCATGGATTTTCCTTGATTTCCTTTATTGCTTGAGGATGGTGGCTACATGCATGTCGAGAAATCGGTACTCCTTGGTTTGTTTCTTGCAGCCTCCTGTGTTTCCCAATGTTTTCGTTTTCCTTGCGTCTCGCTCTTCCAAGCTCCTGCAGGTGATTGAGGTTTCCTTTGGTATATGACATCTAGTACTGCTCAGATCTCTGAAAATCTCCAATAAAAGTCAATAAATCCCAGCCATGTCGCCTCTACTCATGAAATATTGGCTTTGAACCTCGCTCACCGCCCACCACGTGCTGGCTCATGATCGGACAAGGTTTGCAATACAATTCCAAACTGGGGTCTGACATGAGAAATATGACAGTGCTGAGGGTGCCACCCTTTCCGTGGGACCATGCGACTCCCTATCCAACATTGGCAATCATTCACTCCGCCTAGCAATAGGCCTCGTGCAGCTTTGGTGTTGGCTGCATCCTTCGGTCAGAAATATGACATGATGGGCCTCAATGGGCGAGGGATGCATGCAGCAAGCTGATTAACCCTCCTCCCCCGGAAAACAGCCTCGGACCGATCATGCGCTACGCAACTCGTCCTTCACTTCGAAGGGCCTTGTTCCTGGCTTCAGGAAGATCTTGTCTATACAAATACTCACTCAACTTACTGGTCGGTCCAGATATGACACTGTTCTCGTCACTGAGAAGCCCCTTTACAGTAGCTCCAGGAGAAAAGAGAGCGCCGTAGAAACTGAGGGAAGCAGGACATCAATCCCAAGTAATGTTGCTGTTTTATTGCAGAACTCAAATATAGACACAGATATCCTACCAAGACCTGTCACGCCCCCAACAACGACATTTTGAATAAAGGTGCAACGGAGAGGATGCTTGAGAGGCGTGTAGTCATCGGCGTCGGCCAATAAATTACTTGAAGGTGGAGTCTCCGGCACATACCAAGATGCTTGAAAATCGCCGTCCAGACAGTTGAAGATTATTATGTGCCCCCCTTCGCCCCTCAAAATGCTGACATCATTGCAAAAATGCACAAGCGACCTTTGGCGGCTGAGTGGAGCTGGGGCGCCTGGCTGTGGTTTTCGTGGTTCTCGATCATCAAGTTTTCCACCGTGGCTGCAAATTCACAGAGAATTCGTAGCTAGTTTGTAAATACCTCCAACCCCGATGGTGCTAACCACTTATGCGTGTGCTTCCCTTCGTGCTATCACTTAAGATGCTTACAGGCACACCACCCACAGGTAGTCAGTCATATCGACGTCGCAAGGCTTGCGGCAGTCAGACACTAGACTACCGGTGCATAAGCAGCCCTTGGAGCCCTCCGACCGGCATTTCCTAGACACTGCGGCCCGCAGAGTCTAGCGGCCCGCCGGTGTCTATTCAGCTAGTGCCAAAAGACTAGACGAATGCATTGGAGGAAACGACAGCAGCCGTTGTAACCCTCAAAGTCTACTTACCTACAAGGCCCTTCACGCGATGGCGTTCCGACAGCATGGCGCAGTGGGATCTGAGACCGACGTCAGCACGCGCTTTTTGAGCCTCAAGGCAAGGGTCCAGATATTCCCACTCGTTGGGTCTTCAGCTGGGTTGGGTCTGAAAGAAAAGCAAGTTGCGTCGTTCCACCACAGCTGCCCAAAACCCGGGTCCGTTGTGGCTGCGGGCGGATCCCGCCAGCGGAAAAGGGGGGCTTTTCCTCGCCAAGAGCTGGGAAATTTGGGAGATTGGGGAGATTTGGCATCGTGTTGTCCGTGCTGGCGATCGCTGTGGTCACACACAGCTTAACCTCGTTCCGCCCGTGCCCGCGAGGATTTCATTCGTCGGGGGTCAAATGAGCTGCAGTAATCTTATAGAGCTGAGGGACTAGACCGCGGCGAAACTCGCTCTTCAGGGATGCATTCCCGGAAAGCGGGTCCTACCCTCGCAGCACCAAGGACTGGGACTCTGAGACGGCCCACAATCCTTGCGTATTGGCGCACAGGTGTGAACAATCCACGAGATTTCTGCGATGCCCTGGAGTTGGCCCCAACCGGCCCTTCGCCGGTTGCGTCTGGACGCGAAAAGAAAAGAAACGACAAGGCTTGTTCCGTGCTTGCGCTCTCTGCTGTGGCACGAGACCCACGACACGCCTCAGCTTTCGGAGGGGGCTGAGGCTGAAGAGCATGGTTCACCGGCACAGGGGAGGTAGGTAGCGGCGCACAATGTGCCCGCTCTCGCAAGGACAAGTTCGGAATAGTCACACCTGCAGGCCAAGCATCCTTTCCTGCGAACCCCGGCAGCCCCTCGGGAGGATTTCCCTTGGACAAGCGTGTAGTCTTGCTGGCCTGTGTTCAGCCCCCAAACGAACCATGCCTTGGCTGGATTCTCTCCGGCCTTTCATTTTCTCCTCAACATGATCCTCCTCCTTCGATGACAGTTTGGAGCTCCGTCCCGGCAGTGTAGGAGACCTAGGGCTTAGAGGCGCGTAACCTGGGTCAAAATGCTGTCTCAACTCCCCACCGCACTGTGCCTGCTGCTCTGCAGTGCCGCTAGCACCGCTGCGTCGAGTCTCACCACTTTTTCGGACGCGAACTGCCAGCGCTCACAGACTCGCATCGCGGGAGAGAACGGCTACCCGGATGGATTCTGCACGAACATCGCGGGGGTGGCTGATTCAACGTATCAGAGCTTCATGTTCACTGTCCTCGATGAAGGCTGCACACGTACGTTCTTTTCCCTTCAATCGTGCCCTTCTGTGTGCGACCAATCTCCGGTTGCTGCTGCTTGGGGCATTCACGGACGAAGTATTCCGCTTGCTGACCGCTATCTCCAGCAACGATCTATCTGAGTGATAGCACATCCGATATATGCTCAGGCGAAGCCGAGATAGCGTATATCTCGAATTGCTACAATACAACATGGGTTTACTACTCCATAGACGGGTGTACCCCGCTCTCCTCAACATCCACAACACTATCAGCATCTTCAACAGCCTCAGCGTCGTCATCGTCAACAGCCTCAGCGTCGTCATCGTCAACAGCCTCAGCGTCGTCATCGTCAACAGCTTCAGCAGCCGCCGCAACCTCTCACCGCGTTTCGGATGGTGCCATCGCAGGCGCAGTAGTGGGCAGCGTCTGTGGACTGGGAATCATCGCAGCCGTGTCAGTCTACTTCTTCTGGTTCCGGCCCACGCAACGAGAGAGGAAGAGGAGACTCAGGAGAGAGATAGAGGAATCGGGGCTGAGAGATGCAGCTGGTGGAGGAGCTGCTGGGGCCAGGAGGATGGAAGACGAGGAAGACAAGGGATATCTGATCAACATGCACGAGTCACATCAGCGGCCACACGAGCTGCAGTCCATGCCGGACGTGGTCGAAGCACCGGGGGATAACCGTGCGAATGAGATGGGGAACGACGGAGAGGTGCCGGTGGAGTTGCCTGGGGACCACCAGTATGACACCAAGGGGGAGCAGAACCCCAGGCGATAATGGGGAGGCCTGGTTGATTTGATGGTTTGGATGGTCGCTTGTGAGCACGGGTAATTGCTTGAAGGATTGAATGGACAAGCGAGGCGTTCTGGAGCACGATATAACTCCCACAGCTGGAGGGCTGGTAATTGAGCTTCTATCATCAGATCATTACACGAGCTGTTATACTGGACGTGTGTGCCTTTCCGTTGAGTAGAAGCAGTAATGCCTTGTGTGTAAAGGCACATGCGTATTGTTTTTCTGATCGGGGCGTTATCTGATACTAGGTTATGTATCTCATCAGCATCAGGTGAGATTTAGAAGATACCGCACTGATGAGAACTGCCCAACTCTCACAAATATTTTCCAGCATGTCAATTATCTTATTCTAGCCCTAGATACATTGTCTTGTATCCACTTAAAAGATGGCCTTTGAATCTACAGACACATGCAGGCACTGCCAATGCAGTGGCAATCAATAGAAAACATACATAGAGGTGATTGATTTATGAGACTTTAATGTTCTTTGAGAGACAACTAGATTGTGTAGACCACACGGAATGGAGCGGTGTTGAAGCGGTTTATATTGGTGCTCTTGTTATAAAATTTAACATTGAGAGCTGGAGGAAGAGAGAATTACCCCGGAATACCATGGAACTGCTTATAGAGACAGTTCAGTTTCAAGCACATAATACGTTCGCTCCCCTATCCCTACGGAATGGGGGACAGGACTCACGAATAAATACAAGAGTACTTGTGCAGTGATATAAGCCCTTGTCTAAGCTAGGATGCATTTCATCATGGTTCCTATGTCTGTACTAATTCATTATTGTTGTCTCCCAAGGTATAGTTCAGCTTGGGCCATTCACCCCTTCACACAGTATCGTCAGTCATAAACTTGGTCGTCCCAACCGCCCTCTCGGTTAAGTATACTGCCATCAGGTATCTTTTTTCTTCGAATTCTCCCTTCAATACCACATAAATCCATGATACCATGACATTCAGGTTTCCATTGTCGTGGGGCAAATTATTAGTGCTAATTCGGAAGCACCCGCCAAGTCCAGCCCGCACCTCGTGGAAAGCCTGACCATGATGTTGTTGGGTCTTCTCAGCAGAAGCCAACCCAAATTCAGCTAACCGCGTTTTCGACGTATGATGCGCTCTGCCTTCAGGCTCAAGCTCGATCTGAAGCTGCTAGACCTGACGAAGTCAGGATTGGATCCTGTTTGAGCACAGCCTTATCCTGAATATTCGTCATCCGTGAGGTTGTTCAGCACAATGTATGTATGGTCTTTGTGGCGGCGATAGGAGTCTCTTTGTGCGTATCGCAAGGCTTTTTCTGTTGCATGTCGTAACAGTTTTCCAAATTCCCGAGTGGCGCCTTTTTCGGTTGTCTCTTTGGGCTTATCGGGATGACGATCTTCGCTTTGTGAATAGTCCTGTCCACGGGGCCTAGCAAGTTCCCAGAGGTGACCAAGGTAAAAGACGTCAGCGTCAAAAGACATTGATGGAAGTGTTGCACGCCACGAAAACGACGGCGTGACTACGGGGGCTGTGAAAGGACAGAAGGTCGACATGGCTTCGCTTGAGGTGACAAGAGGGGCATAAATTGAATGTACGCTGGTGGGGAGACTGAAAGTGGAAGCGCGTGACACGTCTAAATACTAGACGACGAATCGGTCTGCGCCGACGAGAGAGTCATGTGTCAGGAGTCGAACAAATCTACACCGCTACCCACCAAATCTGAGATGATCAGAATAGATGCATAAACATCGACTCGTGCAGCAAATAAACTTCAGAATATATTGGTTCCCGCCATTGGCGAGGAGCGCGTCAGCCAAAACATTGACTCTTTGAGGTAGATCTTAGAGACATGGGTGGATAAGACATCAGGTGTGTCTCTTTGACATCAGGCGATAACTGGGGACAAGACGAGTAAAAAAGTCGGGTTTCCATTCCATCGTCCATAATGAGACAGCGGGTCATTACCCCCTATCTCCCTTGTCTCATCCTGCCCCGGCCTCAGTATTGGCCCCCGCTTTGTATTCATCTAGCCGAATACCTCATACAGAATAGTTGAATTTTGCCTATCCAACGTATCATGCCTTACCCATCCGCCTGGGGCACCTTGCCTCAAATAATAGCACCGCACCGATAACTTGACAAGAGACAGTCTCGAACGCACTTTCTAAGGCTTGAACGAACACCTCCGTATCATCGTTCCCGTTGTCAAACCATCCCAGCAAGTTGTGCCAGAAGAGGATCAATCGACCAGCCAGGGAATGGCATGCTTCTCTGGAATCTTGTCCCAAGATTGTCGCTCCACATATGACCCCGGAAGCCGGCTCAACAAAGTGCGACAGTTCAGCCAGTGTCTTGGCCTTACGCTCCGGCGGCCCTGGAAGACAATGTAAGAGGAAGCTCGTGAATATGACGTCGTATTCTTTGTTTCCTCGGCACTCGGGGCTTAGCAGGCTGTGTATGGAAGATGGGTCGGATTTTGCGGCCAGGAAATCTCCACAGACAGTCTCGACGTCGAGGTTGTCCAAGTCGCCGTGGGCTTGTCGACACCTCGTGGAAGCATATTCCAGACAATTCGGATTTAGGTCAACCATCGTGACCAGAGTGTTCTCAGGAAGTTTCGTCTTGGCCAAGTAGTAGCCGGTAGCTACCCCAATGTCTAGAATCCTGACCTGAGCTTCGGTTCCTGGTTTATTGGACCCTCGACGCCGCGCTGCGCCGTTGATCATGATCCGATAGAAGTGTTCCAACACAACGGCGGGACATCTCCACACAAAGCTACAGTAGAGCCCTAGGACTAGGCTGTCGTAGATGAAGCCAAGCACCAGCGGTCCGTAGATTGCTGTCCCTGCTGCGGTTGATCGGGTTCTGACGTCTGCTAACCAGTGGCCGAGGGTAGCACCCGGCACAGAATGCCAAAAGGAAGACATTTCCTTAGTGGGGTTTGCGTCGAAATCAATGTTACAATTCAACTGTGTACATTTGGATAGCTTTCAGCTAAATGGGCTTCCTGCGCGAGTAATTTTACAGGAAAGGAAGATGTCCTGCATCATGATCCATAGCGGGCACCCCCGGCCTAAGATAATAGACTTGTACTACGCGACTTGGACTTCGGTCAATCATGACCAATGCCTGACGTTGGATGCTGAGATTCCACTTGATCTTCCGGCTTGGCTGACATTTTGCGGATACGCTGACAGTGGTCTTGTCAGCCTATCTCCTTCTGACGCCATATCACACGACCGGATTGAAATTTGCGCCATAAGAGTTGATGTCGCAAAATTTTTATGTAAAGCGTCTTGCTTGTTAAACCACACCAGAGATCAATTTGGGAAAAGAAAAAAAAAAAAAAAGGAGAGGAAAGGCAGGGATTGTGTTGTAAGTACTTAATGTGATGAAGGCGGCATGAGTCCGTTCCACAACCAGCGTTCTCGCAGTAATATTGTATTGTACGCCCTATGATATAGGTCTTTGGTCCCTCAGCCGTGCATGAATTTTGTTCACCGAAAGAAGTTGCCCTCGTGACCTCGCGGCCGCTGCAAGGTGGATAAAGTGAGCCGCGCAGCCAGCTTACGGAGAGCCAAGTGACGGCGTCTGCGCGTCTGCGCCTGGAGCGCAGTCCGGAAAGGCGGTTGCCGACGCCCTAGGACGGCTCAGCAGCGGCCGCGCTTAAGGCGCTAAGATCTGGCAGGTCCGATTAGCTAGCGTTCATCCCAGAAATAGCCTTTAGCTGCAGACCTTTTCGCCCGGCCGCGGGAGGAACTGTGGTGTTCATGTTGGGATAACAGGCGAGGCGCAGCTGCTGTCCGCGCTCCGCCCCAGCCCTACGGCGCTGCTGATCGGAAATCTCATTATCTGTGCGGTCGTCGAACCTGGAAGCCACGGCTGAGTTGCGATGGAGGTGATTTTCGTGTGTTTGTTTACATGATCGTGGGTGAGATGGAAATGTTATAAGAGTGGACGACATGCCCGTGGTAAGGTGAGTTTCTGGATCTCATCACCATCCTCACAACCGCACCTCCCTAAAGCACAAGCTTCAACCCACTCTATATTCAGACATCTCATCCAAATATACTTCATATTCAAGAAATCCGCCTCATCAAAATGTTCGCCCAGAATCTGATCACTATTCTCGCGGCTGCGGCTGTTGTCACCGCTCTGCCTACCGCGACTACAACCTCAACCCCTGACAAGACAACCACTCTCACTGGCGTTACCCACTCCGTCGTCGCCGGCCGCGGAGGCGCCCTCCTCTTCGACCCAGAAAACGTTGTTGCTGAGATCGGAGATGTAATTGAGTGGCATTTTCTCCCTAAGAACCACTCGGTCGCTCAGTCATCCTTCGGCCAGCCCTGCGTCCCGGACGCCTCCCTCGCCCAGCCATTCTTCAGCGGCTTCCAGCCCACCGGCGACGCTGTGCAGGCCCCCAACGTCTTCCAGATTGTCGTCAAGGACAAGAACCCCATCTGGTACTACTGCGCCCAGACTACCGGCAACCACTGTCAGAACGGAATGACTGGAGTGATCAACCAGAACTTTAACTCGCCCAACACCCTGGCCGCCCACAAGGCTCTGGCCGCCGGCACGGGTACTTCTGTCATCCCCCCGGTTGTCCAAGGAGGCTCTGTTATTCCCAACCCAAACCCAAACGGTGGATTCTAATTTGGGATGATCAGGCGGATGGCGGGCGAGGGGTGGTTTCTTATTCAGCGGTCGTTTCTTGTGAGGATAGAAGCTTGGGCTTTGGAGCAATCCTAGTATTTCAAGCTCTTGCATGGCGCATGTTATGCTTTTAGAACATTTAGAGATAAGATGGGTCGTATTTAACTTCTACACTTATATATTTTTTGAATTTGTTAGAGTCCTGCCTGTTTTATGTGGTGGCTATCATCGATCTCTCTCCAGTGACCAACCTCTTTCATGGCGACTGCATACTCCCATACCATTCATTCCATGTTGCGTTGGTTCTTGCGAATACACTGAAACATTTTTTTATTCTCCCCGGAATCTCGATCCTCTCCCAGCAATAACATTAGATCCTTCTTGCACGGCCCACCCTTGATCCATGCAAGGGCTGGGCCAGCAAACAAATGTGCAGAGCAACTGCCACATAATTCTTGGGAATGGTACACATTTATTTTGGAATTGATTTGTTTGCAGAACTAGACTTGAATATGACTCCAGAGCTTGTTTGTCATCTATACTCATGTGACACCGTATTGTGGACAGGTATCCCTCGTTTTTCGACTACTTCTAGGAGTGTTTGTATCTGCGGATGTCAGGGGAAAAGCTGTAAACTTGCATTGGTAGTAAATAATTATTCTTGTTGGACCACTTGTCTGTAGTCCTTCCATGTTTACAGCATTGTTGGCAGTCTGGTGTTATCCTCCACCTTCAGCTGGGGCAACGGCCTGAGACACAAATGTATGTCCACGTAATAGTGGAGTCAGAGTGCCTACTAATTTGACTGCTTTCGCAGCAAAATCAGCGCCATAAATACTATTATACACTCTAAACGAACAGGCGGGCTGCGCTTTCCGTGAAAGAATCAGCTTTCAATTCTAATCTCGAAATACTTAGCAGAATGAAGGTTTAAGATGTCCCAAGGACGGTGCAGACCTGGCGGTGTTGGGCCTGAGAAGGAGGGGGGGGGCAGGCTGTCGTCTGTGTGTCAAGCTAACTAGGAAGGGACTGAGATTTTACTTTGTTTGTTATATTCAACGCAAGATACGTTTCAGACGAGGGTACGCAAATGACTTTGCCAAATTCACATCTTCCTGCAAGCGCCCCGAATCGGCTTCCAGGAGAGTTGCGCCATTGCCCTAATGCCTTTCCCCAAAGATCTTCGTCTTAACCTACCATTTGCCCTAACATGCCTTCGCCATGCCCTGGTTTAGCACTCCTTCAAATACATCACCTGTAACGAAATAGTGCGCAGAGCCTGTTGGCGTGAAAGAGCTATCAGCAGTAATTCTAGTCATGGCAGTGCACAGTCACTTTACTTGGCTCAAAACCTGGGAGAAGCCGGAAGGCACCGTATGTGACCCAAATATTCATTGTCGGAACAAATCAGTCCAGGGCGAAAATTAGAAAGAATACCACGGTCGGCAGTCTTATCCAGGAGAGTCTCTGCGATATGGATGGATCAGAACGTGGTGCCTTTTGGTGCCATCAATTCGCCAAGACACAACACAACCTTTTAGTCCAAAGGAACCACAGGAGGTTTCTATGGGATCGCCCAATGATGTTTCGAAGGGGAGAAGGGCCACATCAAGACAGAGTCATCGTGGCAGCTGGGCTGGGCACGGAGGTCGGCCCACTCGAGGTCTTTGCTTGCAGCTTCAAGCGGAGGGGAGCTTTGTGTCACAGAACAGCCAATCATCTTACACCGCTGGCCTTCGTGGTGCCACAAGGACCACCCCTTCACTTGCGACACATCATGTTTCCCAAGCACCTAGACTCTCTCATGCTGTGTACTCTCCTCCCGGTCCTTTTACTGTATACCACCGATGTCATTACTGGTGCTCCAATGGCTTCAGGTGCCCGCAAGGCGAAGCAGCTCAGCTTCTATGGCACAGCTGGTCCGCAAATGCCCACTTTTTTCAGGATCCGTGACTTGATTTGACTTGACTGGCTAGGGCCGGGGGTGTCCGAATTTCATTTGTGAGTAAGCTATTGAATTGAACTATGTGTGAGACCAGTATGGTTATCAGCTCGATGTACTCTAGGAAAGTCATGGATTTCTACAGCTCATTCCCAAGACTCTGTTGGTTTGTCCTTCTCATCTCTCCAGCATCGCAGCCACTGCCTTCTCACGGCCGCCTCCAAGCCAGTCATCCCAGCACATAGAAAAGGTCGCCTTGTCCTGCCATACATCCCCTTCCTCACTGCCGGCCGGCGGAGACTTCCCATTACCCACTTTACCTCGGGCGACCCCGTCTTTGATCAACCGAAACCATGCCTCGGTGCCCTCATACTTGAGTCCCATTCTCTCCGCAACCCGGGCAGAGCCTTCATGGCGCGAGTCTAGTCTCCACTGCACCCGGATCAGCCCCAGCCCACCATCAGATGGTGCGTCCAGCGCATACTGAAGCATGAGGCCCACGGCGTTGCTAGTGACATGGGTTCGCTGGTACGTGGGTAGAGTGAACAACGTGCCAATGGTGATGGAACACGATGTAGCATTCGCATCCATGAAGGCAATGACTCCAGCCAGGGCACCCTCGCTGTCGTTTGATGTGGCATTTTCTTGATAACCATCCTTTTTCGTCTTGTCGATGATGGCACACGCCAGAGTCTCGCTGGTCTGGGCAAGGAGACCGCATACGAATGATTCTATAAAGCTCTCATAGTCCTCGTATGGGCCCTGTGGGTAATTCGCGTACAGCTCCGGGTGTTCCCTTGAGAGCTTGTAGAAGGTTGCAGCATGTTTCGTGGCCTGTTGGTCATGTCAGCAGCCCACACCGGGACACCAAGCACGTGGTACACGGCTCACCGAGAAGGGTGTCAGCTCAATGAGCTCATTGGACAGCTTTGTCAAAGGGAAACAGAAGTGATTCGGCTGTATTTTTGAATTTTAAAATGGAACTTTCTATGCTTGATAGGTCTGGATATTGAATCTGATCTGGCTTGTGTCTGTCTTCAATTAGGCAGCAGCGGACGGGTGATACGGAATGGAATCCTACATGATTGGTCCCAAGCAGAGGCGCGGCGTGGTCAGCTCACTTAGGGGCATCATTGGTGGATATGTTGCTCGTGAACTGATGTAATACCCTTGCTTACATCGGAATATTGCCGTTCAATGTCGTGAGAAGCACTGCCTCGACTCAGATTGTATTGACAAAGGTGGACAACCTTTTCCCGCCCCCCTTCAGACTCGCTTTATTTCTGATCGTCTTGTGTTCCGCCAGTGTCGACCAAAGTCCTTGCTGATGATTGGTTAGTATTGCAAAACCCAATTTCACAAGCAAGGTCTGTTTCATGAGCTCAAAAATGTGAGTTGGTGTGTCGTATCCAGTCCGGCTATCCCCATCTAGCCACCCAACGAAGAATGAGAACATGGGGTCATAATCTGTCGCCAGAGTCGACTGCGTGTCCGACTGTCATGTCACAAGTTGTCCAAAAATAACGCAAACACGAAAGGGACAAGCTAGACTCGCCCAACCCGTGCGTGCAATGGAAATATCGTGACAGATAGTCCCTGAAGCACATCACCGTGCCAATCGAGGCCATTCTTGGACAACATGGTGGGCAGGCTCCTCAATCTAGTGGTATTGGAGGAAGAACTCGGATTACCCCGGAGCGCTCGGACAGGTAGTCAACACACCGTCAGATGATACGGGTTCCTACCTAGCGTGCGGTGCACAACTCCGTATAGAAGAGTAAACTAGGCCAATGATGAAGCATGCATACATCAGTGGCTTAGATGAAGACCTTTCCTTCGGAATATTCCGTGAGCCAGTGTACATTTTATGCCTGGGTGTGTTGTTAGACTTGGATAACGGGTCGGGAAACGAGAGATTACTGACTGCCGAGAGAGATGACAAGTCGTGAGGCAGTCGGCGAACCACTGCACACCAATCTCCTCGTGTGGTACCGCAAAGCTATTAATGCCTCGTAAGAGGCACCTGTGTTCGCTGACTGATCGATTCCCACGAACGGTTCAGCATCATGGGAACCAAAGCTTGCTCACTGAAGGCCAATCACGATGTCGAGAAGGCGCACACGAAGTCTATTTGTTTCGAATAAATCTCAAATCAGTGGAAATATCTGGAGCAGCACGACGTCTCATGTCAGATCAGTAAGGAGACTTATTACTGCTCAGATGGATCGATGAGCACCTCAATACAAATGAGGTTGGTATTTGGTGTGACAGAACAGTCGAGATGACTCTCTTCATGCAGGCTTCCGTCCACCATTGGGTTCTAGGCATCCTGTAAAAAGGTCCCGGACCTGTCTCTTCCACTTCTGCTGCGGCCCATGATGTCACTGCAACCATTCAGCAATGTCCCAAATAAGCGTGTTGTGGCACGAAGGGATTTCTGCAATCGATATCCGTACGACGTAACTACATGTTTGTCCTCGTCGTGAGGCTCGTGTCCACCCAAACCCCAACAACGGTGCTACTTGGAAAGGGCGAACGTCATTCTGCATATCTTTAAAATATATTACACAAGACCATTCCTAAGACAGCATGGGATTTCAACAATGCCATCTAAACACCAAGAAAATGCATCCCAACTATCGAACGCAGGTAGCCGTTGAAGCGCAGGTCTCATGGTCAATGTACAGCTTAAACTGCCTTGACTCATCATGACATGATCAGCTTTCTTTAAATACTTACCCGAATATTCCATGGTGCTGAGATCGCCATCATTAATTAAATGCAGCAGATGCGGTTTAGGGCCGGACATTGGCCAACGTGATGTCTGGCTCTATTGACCAATGTGACAATGTGATCCTGATGCTGGCATCACTTATGCCGTTCTCCCCACTAGAATGTAATTTTCCCTGAGATCATTGTAGGCTTTTGATTGAGATTCCGGTGCTCAATCTAAATCATCAACACATTCCCAGTCCTCAAATACTCGTCAGTATATTTAAAGAGGAGATTCCTTCATGCTCTGGCTTATCTGACCCTCCTCTTCTTCGCCTAAAAGCCCTGCTCTTTTTGTCTGTGTCTATCATTTCGCGACTGTCCATCCAAACGTTCTGCCACCACACCCCCTCGCGGATAGACATCTTGTGTTCATCTCGTCGCCGTGGATCCATCATATTATTACTCTGTGAATAGCACCTCTGACCACCAGTCCGGGCAAACGGCATGGACAAAACTCTATCCAATCAAGCTGTTCAGAACTTCGCGCCTGAGTACGTTCAAACTGTTGTTGTTTTCGATGTATCTCTCCGCGCACAAGAGGCATTTTTCGTTTCAGATTGTGCGATCATTTCTGTCCTACACTTCAATTATTGATTGAGAACCACAATATTAATACCCCCCTTCTTCCGCAGCAAAAAGGCACCGTCGAGAGACAATCCTGGCCTCCGACCCAAGCTACCTGTTCCCGATGACCCAAATTTCACCATGTCACGCTTCGCGTCACCAGGTAACGAGCGAGAAGATCTTGGGTTTCGGCAGACTCAGACTGGCGCTCAATCAACCGCCCGCATGGCTGAGAAGATCAAGCCGCTGGACAAGATCTTGCGACCGAATTAGTCTCCGGTTTCTTTGTCGATTAAGTCAATCTCTTACGTTCGAAGTAACAACCCACTCAGAGACGAAATCTTGGGAATCAGTATTCTAATGCAGTACAACAGAGTCAGTACACGGCCAGCACCAACTCTGGTAGGACTTCCGTACGGGCAAACCTCGTGGTAATGTGGGACCGCAGTTGACGCGGGTTCGGTCTGGAGGGTCAATTTCATTTTGAACTTACATTCTAACTACCCACTTGAAGAGGAACACGATTCAAGTTATATTGATGTTGTTATGGCAGCCGCCCAACTATATACAAGCAATTTGGGCAGACATAACGGCACCACGAGAAAAAGATGAAACATTAGCTATTCTCATGGTGTCCAGAAACCAACCAAGTCTCATTCGATTTGAATATGCCAGATAATTGACCTGCCAGAGAAGCAAGATGCCCCTCGAAGTCAATATTACAACGTCAGTTTCGTCTGAACCCATGCTCCAGCCTCCTCTGAGAAGAGGGTGAAATAGCTTGTATGGGCGGCCCCGTCGTTACCTAGGGCGCATACAGGGTCATCCGCCAGACACCAGGACCGAAGCTTCGTGGAGAACACGTTGAGGCGCTCGAGCTGCGTCCCTGTCCTGGGGTAGATCTTTGTACCGAGTTAGGTGCTGTCTGGACTATTACAGTCTAGGGTGTCATGGAAGTGAAGGAAGTCTCGTGGACCGAGTTTGGGGATTCAAAAAGAAACAGTGGGTCTGTACTCACTCCATCAAAAGGTGCCCCGGATTCGACATTATATGTTTGATTTCCTACATGCGTCACGTCGCCGAAGAAGGCAGCCGCCGCAACTGCAGAGAGGATTAGCTTCCGGGAAATGACACCCTGTCGACATCTGAACCCACTTTGAACTGCTGGTGATGATGAAGGGTCCAAGCCAGTAGAGTCCTGGGTGGTACAGCCCGTAGAACCACCAGATTGACCTCCGAGGATGTTGCCAACAACTTGCGCACCCTGTCATGCATGATTAGCCAGAGATATCTCCGATGCCACGACTACATCACAGCTTACCTGGGAGTAGCCTGACAGCACTAGTTGTGCATTCGGGCATCGGGTTGCGTATGCGGTGATCTGAGATGTCCCATTGACCACGCCCACGCCGACAGACGTGCAATAGTCGGGAACGAAAGAGGCAGGGTATTGGATATCTTCATAACCACAGCTGCTAATGCCACTGCAGACTGCATTTACGACACTGATCTGCCTGCCAGGATAGTCCTCGCTGGTTCCTCGCGCGAGAAAGACATGGACGGCCTCACAGTCTTGAGTCTGGCGGCCATCAAGACTTGGATGTCCAAGAGCGGACGAGAGGAACGAAAAGAAGATGACAAGTGCCTTGGACTGCATTTTCCCGTTGTACTGTAAGCTTGAACTGTATTTCTACAACGATATTGAATGCTCCTGAGGACCACTCTTCTTATATTCAACCTGCTCAGAAGGCACGGATATTCAAGTGTTCCCGCATCGGAGCAGTTCATAACACCCCCAGCTCATATTTTGCATTCTAAGTCGGCAACAGCACGCGGTAACTCGGTCCTGTCTATATAAGGCAGGTGGCTTCTTTCTCGGTGCGGACCACCAACCCAAGACGGACACGAACAGAACACCAGAGCTAGCAAGTGGTTGCAGGCGAGTGAAGAAGTGTTCCATCGCTGTTACTCCAAATCAGGCGACCCAGAATATCAAGGGTCTTCGGCCTTGTCCTTGGAATTGCGCCGAGCGTTGGCCGTGTACGCGCAACTCCGCACAAGACCCCGCGCGGGAAACTGTTGTTCGGTTTGTTGCAATTGACTTTGGCTCTCAATAGTCCAGCAGAAAGATAATCCGCTCCTAAATGATGTAGGCGTACTCTGTGGTCCTCCCATGACGTTCGACTCTAATTATTTTCGAGCCGGTGATCCCAATGTGGCTCGTAAGACAATTGACCCTGTGATAACCTCAACCTGCTTCTCTAGCTGTGCAATTCTTTTATCTGCTTTTGTTTTTCCGATCTCTGTCGCTCTCTTTCTATTTGCTTCTAGTATGCATTAGGTTACAGCCAAGCCAGTGAGACCAAGTGCAGACCGAAGCAACGCGGATGGATGCTGAATACACGTTGTACACGTTCTGCGATCAACAGCCATCATGCTCCCAATGTATCTCCATATATTACCTCAGCGCTCTTCTACAGCTACCGTCTTTCTCAGTTGATCACGCTTGCGTGACTTGAAGCCTAAGGAAAGTATTGAAGGAGGAGCATGATCACGATTTGGACCACGCCCATCGAATCTGATGCCCCGTAGAGGGCGAACATTATGCAGACGAAAGCATGCTGGGGGCTTTCTTTACTCCACGGTGAGAGATAACTGTAGCACCTCAGCACGACTCTCAATTAGGGCGTATGGCCAGCAGATGGAGGCATGGCGCTCTGGAGGCAAATTTGGGGAACTATAAAGCCCACTTTTGAAGGTGACTAGTACACGAAGGACACAATACCCTACTTATCACAATGACAGTTGGTTCCGAATATATCTATATCTACTTAGATCTGAATACTCATATAAGATTAAAAGTGCCACAGCTGATTCGAAGTTGTCTCGGTCTGTGGTTGTCTTACGCGCCCACCTTGTCCTTTAGAGGCAAGTAAACTGGGCGATGAAATGTAGAATGGTTCTCTCAGGCTGCCAGATTCGAAATTATGCAGTCTGTAACCAGTTAATCATGGCCTGGTATGTTTATTGGAACTTGATGACAAATGGCCGTCGTCTGAAGCGGATCAATTCGAATTTTACAGGAGTTGATTCAGCGAAAGATCACTCCACAGGAAGACGTCCAATGGCAGGTTATACCCCAAAGAGGGAGTCAATTCATCACATGAGGTTGTCTCATATCTAATAGCTTGCAGGTAATCCTGCAGGTGGTGACTGGGTTGCGGAGAGGTACGGGTGCAGGGGCTGACTAAGACAGCCAAGGGCCTTGCCTCAGGCATCCACTCCAACTTTGCCGAAGACGTCGCAGCTCCGTCCCGGACCAAGTTCGTCAATTGAAATCTCGACGACCTCGGATCCAAGACCCTCCCCCACAGTCACCATGTTGTCGAGACAGGCTCTGCTCCGCTCAGCTCGTGCTGCAGCTCCCTCGCGGGCGATTGCCTCGCAGGTCCGCTTCTATGCCGCCCCCGCCGCCACCGAGACCGTCAAGCCTCCCGTCGCCCTGTTCGGTGTCGATGGCACCTATGCCACTGCCCTGGTACGTCACTGCGCCGAGTCGATCCCGAGGCGGAGGAGGTGGATATCAACTGGGACTTGGGAAGATGGGGGACGTGCAATTGATGCGCTGGGGCCACGGGCCAGCCGAGCAGAGAACACCTGGAAGCTAATGCGTCATTTTGCCCAAACAAACAGTACACCGCGGCCGTCAAGTCCTCCTCGCTCGACCCGACCGCCACCGCCCTGAACAAGCTGGGTGGCCTGGTCACCCAGGACGCGAAGCTGAACGCCATCCTCCACGCCCCGACTCTGACCCCCGCCGACAAGTCCGCCATCATCGCCGAGCTTGAGAAGACCGCCGGCACCAACGCCACTGTGAAGAACTTCCTCCAGACCCTTGCCGAGAACAACCGCCTGGGCCTCCTCGCGGGCGTCTGCACCAAGTTCGGCGAGCTGATGAGCGCTGCGCGCGGCGAGGTCGAGATGACGGTTACGAGCGCTACGGTACGTGTGCTGCCTTCATGGGTGGAGGAACGATGATTGCAACGCGCACCTTTAGCGAGGCACATCCAATGAATGGCGCTACACTACGGAGTAATGAAACGTATGAGACGTGGTCATTTTGCTGACGCAATGCTGCGCGTATAGCCCCTGGACAACCGGACCCTGAGCCGGCTTGAGACCGCTGTGTCCAAGTCCTCCTACGTTGGCCAAGGCAAGAAGCTCAAGGTTACCAACGAGGTAGGGAGAAAGAGCAAACCCTACAGGGAATTTACCATATACTGACGCGACTAGGTCAACTCTGACATCATCGGCGGCCTGGTTGTTGAGATCGGAGACCGGACCATCGACCTCTCTGTCTCCTCCAAGATCGCGAAGATGAACAAGCTCCTGACCGACACCCTGTAAATTACTTCTTCTATGTCAGACGAAAGAGGGGCACGGGAAATGCGACGACGGGACGTGCACGGGATTGCCAGTGAGCCTCCGGGCCAAGGATACTAACCAGCATCTGTTGTTGAATTGAGCCAGAATAGAGAGATCATTTATTCCACGTCCTGGTCCTGCCGTTGGGCTTGAAATCATCAGCTTTGCAGTGATAGTATGGGATCAGCGTGACTGTGGTAGAGGGAACGGGAAGATGTCATTATGAATATGGTCAGGGCTCACTGTCCACATTATTCGAGCTGTGGGTTTCCTTGCCGCGGAATACGTTTGGAAATGGCATCACGACAGCCAGGAGTCAGCAATGACTTTTATGTTTTAAGATCTAAGTCCTCATAATTTCGGGATCAAGACATGCTGTAGTCTATTGCAGTCCAGTCTGCAGCATATTGCGAGCCCCAAGGCAAGGGCCTCTTCCGCGGGCATGGGAAGGAAATGCCTAGCCCCTGAGCACTCCAGCCAGCCCCGCATCCATTAACTCTTACACCCCTGACCACAAGCACGAAACCGTATGCCCCAACGCCAGCTTCAATAACACAGAAATTCCGATCGCGACTATCGTACAACCCATGCCTGATTAATCGCTCCGCAGCATGCTGTCCACCAGGTCCCCCAGCGGGCCCCAGAAGTCCTTGCCGGTGGCCAGGTTGTGCTCGTCGATGAAGAGCACGTACTGCTTGAAGCTGGTGTTGAGGTGGGGCTCGAGGCCGAGCTCGCGGATGACGGGGTAGTGGTGGCAGTAGATGTGGGCGTAGACGCGGTACATGCGCTTGAAGATCTGGCGGACGAGCGAGGGGAAGGTCTTGGGGAAGGGCACGCCGATGCGGCTGGGCATGATGGCCTCGTCGTCGATGCTGCTCTGGACCCAGGTCATGAGCTGCTCGATGTAGGCCGGCGCGGGCATCTTGGTGGGGCGCTTGTAGTTCTCGTTGTCCTGCCACAGGTACTCGAACTCGTCGGTCGCCTTCATCTCCGGGCACGACTGGGGTGAGCAGAACTCTGTGATGGCGCCGTACAGCAGGTTGATCTGGTTGTAGAAATCCACCACTTTGGTCGGAGGTCAGCATGCGCGTGTGGCCGGTTGTGCGGCGGTGCGTTGGGTTGCCTTGTGAGGTGCTTACTGTTGACAGCGTACCACTCGTTCTCGTCTTCACCCTCGGGCAGCTTCACGATCTTGCGAAGGCTGCCGCCCCCCAGGGTGGCCTCGGCATATTGTCGCAGCTGGTAGCTCGTTGTTCCTTGCTTGCCACCGGGTCGCGGTCGGAACTGGTTTCGCCGGTTGTTGCTCCTATCTGCATGTAAGCCTGTAGTCCTCTTTCGTGTGCGGCATTTGGGCTGTCGACCAGGGGACGCTCTGCGTGGAGCCAGGGGTGGGAACGAGGGGGGGGGCGACATACACGGTAGCGATAAAGGAAGTCATCGTGACTTTTGATCGTCGCGGGACACGAGTGGGGGATGGGTAGATTCGGGCTTCGCAATACTCCAATGTCAGTGGGGCACATCCAAAAAGGGACTTGTCTGTTGTCATGGCGCGCGCCTGGTTGAGTGTTTGGTCATACCTGAGTCCAGATGACTGGCACGATCAAGTCTTGGGCAAGCTGCCTATGTCTCCAAGCCAGACGAGAGTGAGAGGGCCCTGTCTGTATGTTTCGGTGTTTTGGTGGTGAAATCGCAATGTGGCCGTGCCTCAAGCTGAGTGACTTGGAAGCTACCTAGGCTATGATGATGGAATGAAAACAAAAACAGCAGCCGTTGCCGTTGCCGCGGCGCGTTTGCTCAAGGCATGGAAGTTGGGCAGCCCTGCCAGGTTCAGGGGCCTAGAATTAGCGGTGGCCACTGCGCACGCACTCCAGGGCCCCGGGTAGGAGGTCGGATTTGAAATGGTGGATTTTGGGTATGCGGGCACACTGGGCATGTTCAACTATTCAACTGTGCCCTTCGCCCCCCGAGTCCATGCCTGCATCCTCCTCCCTTCGAGCACTCCCACCCATGTACATTATGTCGACGGTCAGGATCAAGACCTTAACATGCTTGTCCTGGCCTGATTTGCCTGACCCTATGCTGTCTGTTCTCCGCGACTCACGCACCCGAGATGTCCGTGGTGGAGCAGTATGCAAGCTTGATCGCTCAGATCAACTAACCCGTGATGCACCCCGGATTCTCCGCATTTCTGTCTGCCGGTTGAATTAGTTTGAATAGCCTCAATCTGATGTGGGGACCCGAATCAGTCATCTCAAAGCCACGAACTCTAGATATGCTTGTCGCCCCTCGTCCCTGGCTGCCGATCCATGTCCTCGGGTCAATGATGGGCGAATGGCCCAGCTTGACAGCGTACGGCATCCCGTTATTGGGCTACTGGGAAGAACTATCGTTGCATGTTCAATGATCTATATCTAATTTGCCTTACTAGTGTCGATCTCTCGTGGTATGATCAATGGATACTTTCTTTTCTTCTCATGATCGTCTATGCTGCAGATTTATGTTCCTTCTAGAATATCTTCCTCCTTCCACCAGCAATTCTCCCTGGTTTGGTGCTACTGCTCTATCCCGGCGTGACACTGTTGCCCACATTTAGACGGCAATCACTACGAGGATATCACCCGATAATATAGCTGTCTCGAACCTTTTCCGGTTGGAGCTCAAGGGCAGCCTAACTCTCATGCGCCATGCATAGTCTTGGGCTCCTGGTCATCTGTACCCATCTTGCCTTGGCTGAAGCTGCATTACCCATACAAAGACAACAAGTTGTTGAAGCGTTCAACGTTCGTCGAAATGCGAGTTCAGCCACAACACCTCTGCAAGTCGGGAATGGCAACTTTGCCTTTGGCGTGGATGTGACAGGCCTCCAGACCTTCAAGCCTTTTGCAACTATGTCTACTTGGGGGTGGCACAACTTCTCTTTACCGACAACCCCGAATCAGACCTCTATAGATGGTGAGAAGAGGCACTCATACTCTCTTACATGGTCGCTATATACTAATGGGTACAAGATTACACTGGCTTGAACTGGTGGACTCCACCGCTTAATTTTTCTGACGACGGACAGCTCATCAATTACGCACAGCCGAACCCTGCTGAGAACGATATATCCACTTGGTTGATCCAGAATCCCCAGAGGCTGAACCTCGGAAACATAGGACTTTGGTTTGGCGGTACAAATGTTACCGAGGACGACCTCGAGGACAAATCACAAATCCTGGATCTGTGGACCGGGACAATCCTTTCCAATTTTACATATAATGGAAGCAAGGTCGCGGTTGAGGTCCGAGCAGCACCAGATACTGACACTGTCGGTATCAGCATTGAATCTGATCTGCTCTCTGCTGGTTCTCTCGGTCTATTCTTTGACTTCCCATATTCGGATCTTAACAAGTTTGATGCTCCTTTCGTAGGAGTTTGGAATGCAACGAGCAATCATTCGACATCTCTGGAAGCTGCAGGCAGCCAGGCCACCATTAAACATACGCTGGACGACAACAGCTACTACTTAACGGCACAATGGAATGGCAACGGAGAGATGGCAGAACCAGAGGATGGCTCTCACCGATACCTTCTTACGGTTTCTGGATCAGGAAAGCTGGATTTGACCGCAAATTTCTCTCCAGATGGAGCGGCATCCCAAGAATCTCTTGAAGAACTGGCAAACGAGTCGAGAGCTTGGTGGGAGTCATATTGGAGCTCAGGGGCTTTCATCGATCTCACTTCTGTCGATTCGGCAAATGCTACCGAGCTACAGAGGCGAATTATACTGTCACAGTATCTCCTGGCTGTCAATTCGGCGTCTTCTTTCCCACCACAGGAATCAGGACTCGTCAACAATGGATGGTACGGCAAATTCCACCTCGAAATGATATTTTGGCATCTCGTACAATTTGCCCGCTGGAACCACTTTGACCTGATGTGGAGAAGCGTACCAAACATGTACGACGAGTTTCTTCCTTCCTCGTTTGGGAGGGCGGCCGGGCAGGACTACAAAGGCGCACGCTGGGGAAAGATGACAGACCCGAGCGGGCGAAGCGCACCAGGAGAGATCAACTCATTATTAATTTGGCAGCAGCCTCATCCTATGTACTTTGCCGAGGTAGAATACCGCTCCTTTCCCAACGACACGACTTTGGAGAGGTGGGATGAGGTACTCGCAGCATCGGCTGACTTCATGGCTTCTTTCCCCTGGTTTGATAACTCAACCGGCGTATACAACCTTGGGCCGCCGATGTATCCCGTATCGGAAAACACGAACCCGAATGCAACTATCAACCCGACTTTCGAACTGGCGTACTGGCGATTTGGACTCGATATTGCTATCAAATGGAAGGAGCGTCAAGGACAGTCCGTTCCCGAGGACTGGGTCACCGTTAGGGACAAGCTTGCGCCTTTGCCTGTGGTGGACGACACATATCCTGTGTACGAAGGCATCCCGAACATGTGGAGCGACAACGCAACTACGAACGATGTGAGTAGCGTTAGCCACATCTCTGAGCCAGAATGACAGTCACCATCGTTAGGTAACTTGCAGTGGCTAATGCTCGCGGACACAGCATCCAGCAATGGCTGGCATCTACGGCTGGCTGCCGCCTCCGATGAGCGGGCCAAGTTTGAACCTGACCATCGTCCAGAACACGGCCGACAAGATTCTAGAGCTCTGGGACTTAGAAGAGTCATACGGATGGGATTTCTCAATGTTGGCCATGAACTCTCTGAGGCTGGGCGATGTGAAGCAGGCCGTTTCCTACCTCCTCCATCCCGTCTTCCAGTTCGACGACGCAGGATATCCAGTAGGAGGGTCTCGTGTTCCAACGCCGTACTTTCCTAATGCGGCATCTCTGCTGCTTGCAAGTATGTACAAGTCTAGCACTACCCCAATGCCGTAATTCGTAGCTCAGAAATGCTCTCGAAGTCGTCGGGTTGTGAGGATAAAATTAGCTAACATAAGGCAGCATCTATGATGGGAGGGGGTTGGGATGAAGAGCCGGGCCCGCATTTCCCGGAGGACTGGGACGTTGCGGTCGAGGGGTTTACTCCTGGATTATAACGTGGGCGAGACAAAGGATTGAAGAGCCAACTTTTAAAAACTCGGTCCTCTGTATGTCAAGAGTGACGAGCATGCGAGCAATATTCTTTCCATTCCCTAAACTCTGACCCCTTCGCCTGAATGAGAACTGAGTCCAACGAGATGAAAGTGATACTGCAAGCCAATCTCGGCTCACTCTAATTGCGCAGGTAGAATGGTCTCGCAAAGATGATTCATGATTGAGGCGCGTGCTGAGGCGCCGTGTTTTGAGATTTCCAACCAGAGGTCTGGTCAATCGTAATGATACCTCTCATCGTATCATAAGCCGGCCGCCAAAAGACCTTCTCGAAGCTTGAGCAGGTCGTCCGCGTGAATGACTGCCCAAGCATTTCACAATATATTCTGCTCGTGCAGCCAACCGGCGTTCAAATCTGGTTGCAGCTTATTGCGCACCCAGCGGTGTTCTCGTCAAACGAAGCCAACTCAAAGGAGGATGGCATCGCCCATGCTCTCGCCCTCAAAGCCAAGAGCAGACAGATTCTTCTGCTTCTTCTTCTCCTTTGTCTTGTCCTCGGCTTTCCTCTGCTTCGCAAGCTTCTCGACCAAATCGGGATCGGCCTTATCGTATCCCGGCGGTGGATCGTCGTCCTTGTCTAGGTCAATCTCACCCAGTAGCATCACGTTCTCGCCACGGACAAGATACATTCCTCGCTGGTAGTCCGCGTATATGCCTCGCTTTTCTTGTGCGCTGGGGTGGTCCGTGGGAACCGCGTCGGGGGTCACGAAGATTCTCTCCACAGTCGACTGCAGAACCAGATTCGCTATAGCCCCAGTGTTAACTCCATCCCGTCGTGCTGCACCTTCCCAGTCGATTCACCATACCGAATTGGTCCCAGCTTCGCAAAATTCCCAACAATTTTCGGCCGTCGCGGAGCGCAACCATCAACTTCTCTGAGGTGGTTGTCAGCCTCGCATGTAGAATAAATCGGCTACTTAGCCGGGGCGCTTACTGTCAGTCAGGTCGAGAAGCGATGCCGAGGTCGTAAACATCTGTACGGGCAGCTGCTGGGGCGGAGGAGGAGCTCTTCCAAGCACGGGAGGCCCCTGAGGGCCGGGCGCTGGAGGAGGAGCTCCGCCTCCTTGGCCAGGAGGATCGTTGAGGGAGAGGTGCTCCATTGTTACTTCATGAGCGTTGATCTTTGTTCGAGGTATAGTAGGAAGGCAGTATGTCCATGGGTGGGCGGGAAAAAAGAAATAGAGGACGGAAGCACACCCAGACCGCGGCGCCCAGTGCTGATGTTGCGGCGAATATCGAATGGTCAAGCTCGCATGCAGAAAGTCACTTACGACTGACTGCTTGGGGTCTGGTCGCAAGCCGCCCGTGGGGCTGGATTCGTTATCGCCGAGGTACGTCACTTTCGATGCCGGATCTTAGTCAGCCGATCCTCCGTTTCCATGGCTCTCGCAGCCAATGAGAGCCTCGGGCCTTGACCAGGAATTGGTAGCTATTGCAGCGTGAGGCAGTCGAGGCTTGGTCACAATGCCCGGTCACCCTGACCAGCCGCCCCCCCGGCTGGACACCTAGATGGAGTATTCTGAGCTCGCCTGCGTTTTCCTCACCTCCGACTCTCCACTCCCCATCTTAGACAATTGCATGTTCCTTTGCAAGCATGAGCCGGCAGATCAAGTCCTCTTCTAGATTACCACGGCTGGAAACACTCTAACACTCTTCCATACAACTACACTGTTTTCGGCGGTTCTCTCGCCTGCCCTCACTCTCTTGAATTTGCCTGCTTCCAGCCCCCCCCCCCCGCTCCAGTGCACAGCACAGGA
Organism: Diaporthe vaccinii; assembly: GCA_039880775.1. Lineage (NCBI taxonomy): Eukaryota > Fungi > Ascomycota > Sordariomycetes > Diaporthales > Diaporthaceae > Diaporthe > Diaporthe vaccinii. The sequence continues at coordinate 1,727,957 of JBCEDN010000006.1, read as the reverse complement.
TTGAATTCTGGAGAACTCCTCCTGTGTTTGGGCCCACACATTGCGTCTTCTGGCAAGGAAATCGCAACTCGCTCGTTCCTACCAGCTAGATTTGCCTTACAAGAAGACTCGCCGCCGTCGCACTCCCCACATACTCATTTCTTTCTCAACGACGTCCGAGACCTGGAGAAGACTGAGACCCTCGAGCCCGACACGTCCCAGAGACACCACCCAAATCGTCTCTAGACTTGACTACAAGATGGCAACGAATTCAGCTGTCTCGGTGCCCCATGATCCCGCTCCTCCAGCTCGAAATGAATCCAAGCGCGAGAGGAAGCGCCAACTTCTACATGACCGACTTCAACAGATGTCCGAGAACTTTTCGAGAGGTCGCGACAGTGCCTACCGCGAACAATTACAAAAGATTCAACTTGATACCAACCTCATAATGCGAGTTGATCCATACTGCGAGCGCCCTCTCGAGGCCCTCGACCTGGAGCAAACCGATCCCGCCCTTCTCGGAAATACAGACCCCGCTACTGCCCGAACTCTGCTTGAGATGGCTGGCCCAAGGTTTCGAGACTTTGTCCATGACATAGAAGACCTCGTCGAAGAGCGTGACTACGAAATCACCAAGCAAAAGGTTTGTTACGACGCTGGGTTGCCGACACTTCGCACATCTGAGCTAACAAATCTTCCAGGCTGAATACGACCGCAAATGCCAGGAACATCGAAACGTGTACAACTACAAGGTCCTCCAGGCAAGGCGAGAGCATCATTCATTAGCCTCCACCGTCCGCGATCGTTTGATCAATACCATAGCAAGCAAGAAATATCGCCTCAGCAAAGAGAAGGAGGCACTCGAGATCAGCGACGCATCTGCCTTGCTCCTTCACCCGAACCAATTCAGCATGACAAACCCTGCCAGCCCCGGAGGCACGCATGGCAAGAGGGCTACCCGCCTTAGGAGAGAGATGGAGGAAATGCCCGGGTTTTCAGAGAATAAGAAGAGAAAGAGGAACGCCAACGATGACGACGGATCGCCAGTGCCACAGCGGCGAACGCTAGATACAAACAACATCACCCCTGTCTGGCAGAGTGATAGACTGCGTTTCGGAAAGAGCACCGGTCCAATTTACAGCATCGACAAGCTCTTCACCGACAAGGAGCTGTCAATGACTTACAACAATGCTGCGCTCGCTGCCCACAAGTATATGCTCCGGCACAAATCCAAGGATGGCGTCGTATCATCGCCTTCGGAAAGCGGCCCCGAGGAACATGAGGAAGGCGAGGACGGCACAGACTCTGTCCCCTCTGCGCCCGTCATGGAGCGTCAGGTATCGCATGCGACCAGAAGCACGCGAGGCGGGACACACAACCCCAACTTCTACGACAACAAATTGGTTGGAATAGAGGCGCTTGCCAATTTCGAGCTGCCTGGCAATCTTGAGAGGCTTGACGCCCAGGAACCCAGGCTTCCACCGATCGTACCTGCACCGTACAACAAAGCAAAGCCTATGACCGAGGCCAGTGGACCGGCTCCTCTTGCCGTAGATGATGCTCTTGCGGACCTGCAAGCTATTTCTGTGCTGCGTCAGTACGAACAGCTTCACGGCGTGGGGTCAAATTTCGACGTCCCCAACGGCGGTCGAAAAGTGCTCGAGGCTGTCGCTGCCGGCCCTCGGGAGGAGAAGTTCGTCGCCTACCTGCAAGGAGATCGGCCAAGCGCAGACGATCTCCGTGTAGAACTCAAGGTTGAAGTCAGCAATGTGCGTGGCGAGCCGGGACCAAGCTCTTTACAAGCACCAGCCATGGCTGGTGTTCCTATGAGCCGCCAAAACTCGGGTGGAGTGGCTATGAGCCGTCAAGGAAGCAACACCAGAAGAGGCAGACGAGGTTGAGCGTTATTACACCCGGTCAGGACAGACGAGGGAACGTCGAGACATTAAGCAAGCATGGCGAAACTTTTTTCACACAGAAAATCATACGTGCATTAAATAAATTGCGCTAGATGAGTTATTTTTACCAAAATCAACCATGCTTCCGATTATCAAAGTCAGTCTGTTGTCGCTTTATGCTGCCCCTGTCACTGCCCGAGTCTTCATGGCCCGAAAACCAGCGTCCTGACCTCAATGCTCTCACGGCCCTCCGCGTCGGGATGAGTTCTTGGATCCTCGAAGGCTGTGTGGGGAAGCCTGCCACCTTGGACTTTCGAACCCTCCTTCAATGCATCACTGTCAAAGCACTCCAGCAACAACCGCTCATCGCCAGTCATTCCGCTCAAATAGTTCCACCTCTGATTGGGGTTGGCCTTGATAGCGGCCGTGAACCCAGTGTACCCATTATTGTACCGGTGCTCGACGGGAATGACATCCGCGTCATCGACGCTGTACGAGGACGCGAACGCTAGGGGATACGACTCGACGGGCTTCTTGTTCAGCGGGCGCCAGACATTGATGATGCGATACCTCCCCTTGAGCAGTGCGTCGGCCTCGTCGCCCAGGTGCCTCCGGACGCGCATCTCTGAAGAGACGGCGGTCTGATCTATATGTGTCCTGTTGACGGGCGCGCGCTTCGCATTGGGGTCCGTCCGGCGGATGGTGTGGTCGAAGAAAACCACCCTGTTGGCGCCGGGGATGTTCTTCAGCAGGAGCTCCTCGAGCTCGGGGTAGTAGTTGGCCTGGATGGATGCGTCGTCTGTGAAGTCCTTCTCCTTTGACTCCGGGACGTTCTGGATAACCTGGAAGGCATCCTTGTCCAGGTTATAGTCGGCCTCGCTCCCCCTGATGTCGTGGATGACGGTCTCGACAACCTCGTCTGTGAAGTTACGCTGCGGTAGGCCCTCTGGCGGCGTGTCAACGTGATTGAAGGGCTTGGAGCCATCGGCTGGTGGGGTAAAATAGTTCAGCTTCGCCGTGACCGGCCCACGAGGGACGTTTGACGTGATGGCCATTGTTGGGGCTGTAGAATGCCTCGCGGATGGATAATACTGGTGGGAAATGTGTAGTGGTGGAGAGTAGATAATATTCAGAGTATTTGAGTAGACGAAGTTGCGCGAAGGTATCGAGCGTTTTTAAAACAACTACTGATATGAATATGGAGTAGGCAGGCAGGTAAGAGCAGAGATGCGAGTGCTGATGGTCCAGTGTTCTGGTGATGAATATAAACATGGACTACTCAAACGACAGGCGTTGAAGTGGAATATATACGTGAAGCATTCACATCGGCCTGACAAATCAGCCGTGTAAATCAAGCCTTCACTCTGAACATCAGTTGCAAATGAGGTCTTCCCTCTCGCACCAAGAGTTGATCACGTCATTGTCAAGGGCGCCTCACGAGCAGAGCCCGAGGATGGAGAAGTGTCGGGCTCGGCCAAGAAGGGCGGTAATTGACTAATACAATAGGACGATGTGGTACGGACGACGATTACTCAAACGCCGATGGGGCTCATCTATAGGTGGTATTGGAAATGGCTACCCGGGAACCCGATGTTATTAAGTACATGCGTGGGACGGAGTTCTTTAGAATGTTCTTTTTCCCCGGATTATGACGAGTGAGGTCATCCCGCCAGCCCGTACATAGCAATGCAGTAGTTGAAATTCCAGGGCTTGCTGACCAAGTGAGGAAGATCATTTCGCCTCTCGATTCACCAGCACCGAACCCAGATGGCAGCAACGGAGGAAAAGCGGGGCAAAACGTGGGCACCCGGCAAGGGTCCGTTTTCGGCCAGTTGCGCTAGTGAGCCCAAGGTGCAGGGTAACCAAGGTACCTTGCCCGCGGCACGGCCAGAAAATGTGGCCCCTGGCAACCAGCCAGCCAGCAAGTCTACCGTGGGTAGAGGGTGTAAACAAGGCCTAGCACGAGCTTTCAGTCCCGTGAATCGTGAACCTGACTTGCCAATTCGCATATGCTCGCCCGCGCTCGCGCCTACGCCCATTCGCATCGTCTCCGTGGAAACAACGCGTCACAACCGCGAAGCCACTGAGACCCTTTCTTCACTTGCTATCTTTTCGTAGTCCTTGATCTTCCAAATGCGCATTGTATGTCGAGACATCGCCGGCGATCATATCGAGATTTCGCCGAAATGTCGGGCTTCGAAATCGAATTACCTTCGTCGCCCGACCCCTTGGGCGACGAGTCGATAGTCATCCCACCCGGTTCCGTCGCGCCGCCTCCTCCGTCTACGACGCGCCGCCCGTTTCAGAGCGCCGCCTCCTCTCGATTCTCCGCAATCCCAGGAACGTCGCCTCGAAAGCGCATGTTCGCCCTCGATGTTGGCAATGAGATCACCCCTCAGACAATCTACGTCACCGTGGAAGCTGGCCCGGATGGCAATCCCATAACGAGGCCTGGCGGCGCTGGTGTTGGAGGCACGAACGTGAGGCGACTCCTATTTGGATCACCAACCCCCCAGCCGAGCCCGCGTCGGGGAGCGCGGACGACCACGACGACCGTACCACTCAGAGGCTTGACGGACGATGAAGGCGATCCGACACCACGGAGGCGCAGACGCTCGTCTACCAGGCCCGGGACACCAGCGACGGCCGCCGCCAAGAGGAAGAAGAAAGGCACCCCAACACCCAAGGCTACGAGGAAACCACGAGGCACTCCCGTTGCTAGCAGTGATGCCCTGCAATCAGAAGCGCCCGCAACCGTGGAAAACCCGACACCCAGGAAGAGAGGCAGGCCGCCCAAGCGCAAAGCGGAGGAGACTGCACCCTCAGACCAGGATAGCCACGCCCCGCCACAAACTTCAACAACTAAGAAGCCAGGTCGAAAACGTCAAAAGTCGATCCAGGCGGATGACACCGACGAGCTCACAACAACTGGCATTGATATAGCTCCGCTTCAGAGCCACGACCGCCAGCCCTCACAAAATACAGAAGACACCAATCAGCGTCATTCGCTAGAGGAAGCTACTGAAGATGGAGGTGCCGCGTACCAGGATGAGGGCGATGAGGAAGACCCTTTCCTGGCTCAGTTATCAGACCCACCTCGCGACGCGCACCCCTCGTCAACGGCAGGACAGGCCATGGAACCCTTCGAGTCTTTTGCTGAGAACCAATTCGGAAAGCAACATGATCGACTGGAAGATCAAGGGCCGCTTCCGAGGGACTCGGACGACTACGCTCCCATGATGGACTTCGACGATAGAAGTGACGTGGGCTCAAACCATGACGCACCTACAACTTCAAATGCGCAAGCCGAACATGGAACACTGGAACTGGAAGACCAAGGTTCCCTGCCCGGCGAGTCCGAGGATTATGCGCCTATGATGGACCGTGATGAAGGGAGCGATGTACGATCGCATCACAGCGAAACAACACCCAGGCCCTCGCGACAAATAAGACATGAACCCATGGAACTAGAGGATCAGGGGCCTTTACCCGGGGAGTTGGACCACTATGCTCCTATGATGGAGGTCGATGATAGAAGTGACGCCGAGTCTCATCGCAGCTTCCACCCGGCTAGGAGTGAGGACGCCACGGACAATACCGTGGACCCAGACACATTCACCATGATTGGTATTGAGACGATGCCCTCTTTCCAAGGAAATAGGGGCGCACCAACGTCAGATCTGCCCGAGATAGGGGAGACGACAAGTTTGCTCATCAACAAGACGCTAGAATCGCTGAGACAAGAGATGGATGCGACAGACGAAGAAAATGACGATGTCGACTTGCTTGGATCGCGGGAGCACACACCTGCTGAGGCAAAACCGGACAGGGCGCACAACGTATTGTCTGGGAGGAAACAGAGCTCTCCACAGAGGAGTCAGATGCTACGGTCCCAACAGAGTCAATCATCTGAACCCCCCTTACAGCCCCCAAGAGCCCGTTTTCCACTCGAGTACGCTGCACCCCAGCCACTGCAAAAGAACAAGCAATCTCCAGCTCAGCAGATACGAGGACAGGGTAACAACAGTGCCGCAGGGATGAGTTCCGACGAGCTGAATGCCGACGACGATTCCTTCTCCGATATTCCAGAGGAAGTCTTTGCAGCTGTGGAACCTCAAGAGATGCTGCAATCTGCAAGAAGTCCTAGTGAAGATGAACTCAGCATGGCTGTCGTACCCGCCCAACAATCGGCGCCGGACGCGGATTGCAGTCAAGAGATTACCCCAAGGGACTCCCAGAAGAGCGATATTCCCGAAAGTCCAAAGTCCCCGGCCGAACACCTTGACCGCAGCCAAGTTGACGACGGCGACTTCCTCCAGCGCTCTGCGTCCCGCTCCGCCCAGTTCGGGAGACGGTCCAGCCAGGCCACGCAGCAGAGTTCGCCACCCCATCCCACTCGCTCTCGTTCAGACTCCAACCGTTTGTTGACTCCTCCAGATGAGCCGACTTCCTCCAGCAATCAAAGCATTCCCGCGACGAATCAACCTCATGAAGAACAAAGTGTGTTTGTCGACCGTGATGATGAGATAGGATCTTCCCCACCAGAAATCACAACCTTCGATCGAGAGGATGAACAACCAATGCAAGACTCGCGCCGGAGCTCGGATACGCCCGCGAACCGACCGCCCTCAATCCGTCTGCAGCCCGCGCAAGCAAGGGAGGCAAATGCCGCAATCTTCCCCTCCCAATCAGCTGGCCCTCGGCCATTCCTCTCCCCAATTGTGCGTGTTGGCGAGAGATTGCAGAATATCTTGTCCGACCCTCCCTCTCCGTCCGCGAGAAGCAGCGTCCTGGGAAGCCCTTTTAAAGGTTCCGTCAGGAAATCTAGCTTGGACGCGCCCTCGGACGAAGAGGCCGCGCACAGGGATACGTCTTCCAATGCCACATTGCAAAACCCCCCAGCCCCCCCCGAACCACCGAAGAGCACCTGGACTCAGTCTATTTTCTCACTCAGTCATTTGAAAAGCCTTGTCACAGAAGGAACGAAGAGTATTACTTCTCCCCAGGTTAATGTCACGCAAACTTGGGAGGATCCGTTTGGCCCGTCATCCCCCACTAAGGACCGAGGGGGAAGCGCTCGCAACTCGGCTTTCATGGAACGTATTAGGCAGGCGTCACGTGAAGGCAGTGTGCATAGCAGCAGAGCCAGTGTCGCGAAAGCGACTTTAGGGGAGGTAGATGACAGAAGCTTGTCGGGAGACCCTGCGCCTCGAGGACTAAGCAGCAACTGGAGAGGTGAGGTGTCGCGGAAGCCCGGTCTGTTCGGTTCAGAGGTCTTTCCGGGTCACACACAGGTTGGGTCTGGCAGTGGATGTGACGGGACAGTGGACGAAGATCCAGAAGCGATGGTTGCGGACCGTCTACCAGAAGAACCGCGGACGGATGACACTCTTTTGCAGCCAGCCGAGGATCAAGCACCTGAGGTCGACGACATCCGGTATCCGCAACTTTACGAGGAAGTAGTCCAAGAGGGAAGGATCCAGACGCAATCTAAGGAGGATGCGATGCAGATCGACGAGGCGCAGCTTGATGGGGACGGATCTGATGACGAAGACGTCTGGGCTATTGAAGCAGACAGGACAGCGTCGTCCCCGACAGCTCAAAAGCGGGCAAACGAATCGATCAACGAGTCATTCAATGCTTTTGCGAGAAGTGGCCTGTCTATTGACTGGGGAACACGAAGCACCATCTCACAGACCCTGCCTCCTGGCAGGAGCCCGGCTTTCAAGCAGTCAACTCGTGGTGTCCCTCAAGACATTCCTGAGAATCTTGAGGACTACTCACTTCTTGATCTGCACAGTGGTACTTCCACCCAACCTTCCGCGAAGAAGCCCACACCAGAGCAACAGAAACAGCCAAAGAGGGTGGATTTGTCGGACTTCTTCTCGTCGTCTCCCAATTTTATAGAGCGGGAACAAAGGGCTAGGACAGCATTGAAAGCGAGGTCCATGGCTCAGAGTTCAGCTGAGAGTCATGCCGCTCAGATTACTTCGCCAGGAACACTACAAGACGCGCAAGATGCCCGGATCCCGCCCCAGAGGCAGCCATCATCGGATAGCCGGTTCTCGGATGAGCCGCCGTCACCAGCCCCGGCAGCTGACCAGCCTTTTGGACCAGACGCAACGGGTCACTTATCGTCTGAGTCCACGCCCACGCCGGAGCGGCCGCGCCTTACGCAGCAGCGTCTTGCTCCTCGCCCTAGCCAGAACGATGCAGCTTTGTTCGAAAACTGGGAAGTGTCGTCCTCTCGAGCACCGACAGAGCGCCTGCATCTCTCGGATCCGATAAGCGACGCGCAGCCGAGTTCTCCGCAGGCCATTGAGCGACCCAGCACCCCTGTGGATCCCGAAGAGTCCTCATATGAGGCCCCCACGCTAAAGCCACTCCCTGGCCGGACCATGTCACCGTCCAAATCTTGCTTGAGATCTCCGCTGAAACCGAAGACGCCTGGTCGCGTGGTGGAGTTCACGAGCAGCACTCTCTCCCCGATGGCGCAAGGCCAGGCCCGAGCCGGGGCCCAGGTCAAGAACCCAATCACCTTGGGCCGCCCTCCTTCCCTCTCGCCCCGTCGCTCTCCCAGAGGCAAGGAGAATCAACCGTCGGCGCTCAAATCCTACATCCACTCCTCCCCGCATCACAAGCACTTGAGTTCCAGCCAGCAACAGCAGCAAGAAGAGCCGGCCGACTCCCCGCTCTCGCAGACCAAATGGACCAAGAGGCACTGGCTCCTCCTGGACGAACTCCTGCAGGCCTACCGGCGCAACGCCCTCGACTTCCAGCTCCGGCACAGCGACGCCGTCATGGCCTCGCCCAGGAAGCGCGCGTCGAGCTCGCTGCTCGGCAAGATGGTCACGTCGCAGGGCGAGAGGATGGCGCTGGAGCAGTGGCACCTGGACGTCGTCGACGCGTTTAAGAGGGAGGTCGGCGGCTGGCCCGAGGACGCGCTCGCCAAGCGGCTCTTTTCCCTGATTGTTGGCGAGGAGAGGAGGAGGGTCGGGCTGGTGCCCAAGAGACGATGATCCTTTCAATTTCCTTTGTTTTGTACTGTGGAATTTTGATGATGATGATGAGCATAAGTGGATAGTGCATAGCCCTCGAACATCGTGTTCAGGACGGAATGATGGAAATTGATGGCAGGAATTCTGCAGGATACCCGGTTTGAAAACAAGCCAAACCTACAAATAGCATCAGATTGTACAGTGGAGTAGCAATCGGCGTCAAAAGGTCACTTTGGTCAACAAGTTTGATATCATGCAGAAGATGAATATACGTAATGATGGTTCGCCACGAGTGTCTTTTAATCACCGGTGATCTTCTATCATGTTAATATTACAAACGAGCCCTCACGACCTGTCCAACTACTCCAGCATTGACGCCTGGTTCGTGTAGAGCACATCGACCACGTTGCTCAGCTTCTCGATGGTCGCCAGGGCGGAATCGTACGCCTGGTCCCTGTGCGTCTCGTCGTAGATGATGAGGCACCCAGCACCCTGGTCCAGGACGCCGATGATGACCTTGTCCAAGATCATCTGCGACAGCTTCTCCTCGACCTGGACGGGGCTGAGCTTGACCATCTTGGCGACGTGGTCGATCTCGACGCGCGAGAACGGCTCGATCACCTTTATGAGGTTCTGCTCCAGCATGGCGTCGTACAGCCGCCGCAGGTGGCCCCGAATGAACGTGTCACTGCCCAGCTCGCGCTGGTACGAGCCGAGCACGCTCTCGTACTCGTCCAGCGACCGGTTTGAGTGTGCGCGCGCGATGGCTTTCATCGCCTCGAGTGACTTGGTCGCGTACTTGGTCGCCTGCTTGGAGCTCATGAGCTGGTTGACGTCGTCGACCTGGTTCAGCATCACCTTGCACAGGAGCATGTACTGCAGGGCGGCCGTCGCCTTGACCGTCTCATCGAGCTGGGAGTATCCGTCCAGAGCCTCGATGAAGTACGAGTACGCGGTGGTGAAGTCCTTATCCTCGGCGTGAAGCATGCCCGCCTGCATGTCCAGGTTGGCCTGGAGCAAGGGTGGGGTGTAGACGGAGGCGGCAGATGTGCGGGCACTTGTCAGGGCAGCGCGGGCCTTGGCAATGTTTCCGAGCGCGTGATAAACCCTAGACTCGAGAAGCTGCACCTCAACGAGCACAAGCTTGTCGTCCAGTCGCTTGAGCTCGCGGAGCAGGCTGTTGATCAAGGTGAGGGCGTCATAGTAGGATTGTTTGGCCATGTACAGGGTGACGAGACGGGTCTCAAGGTTCTGTCGGAGGAAGCCCCGGCGCTCTGATGTTGCCCAATCTATACATGACTTGGTGGTCGAGATCTGAAGTTCGTTCGTGTCGGGAATGTCGTGGAAGAGGTCAAGAAGCTGACGGACTATTGCGCAGGCACGAGCATTAGCGGTGGCCGACCCGTACAGGTTTGGTGCACCAAGAAGAGGTACATACCTAGCTTTGCCGTCTTTGCCTTGGCGAATGATGAAAGAACAGTGCGGCTCTTGGTCACGAGCTCGACCAGCTCCTGCGTGTTTCTGTTCCTACCGTTAGCGGACCTATCCCGACGTAGCAAGCAGGCGTGGAGTAATGGCTGACTTTTGGTCTCGATACAGCTCGCCCAGGCTGATAAGAGCAGTCTCGTACTCTCGTACTGCAGCGTCAGTGAGAGATGGTGGCTTTGAGACGATGTCCTTGTAGATCTGCTCGGCCTTCTTGGGATCGCTGGAGGCGACCTTCTGCGCCTCCCGCACTCTCTCCGAATCTCCCTGCGCCATTGTGTCTCGTCGGTATGTGAAGTAGGCCTGGTCGTCTTCCAGGTGCAGTGCAGAGGTGGGAATGGAGCTCGAAGTCGTTGGTCGGGGAGAGAGTTGCGGTTGTGAAGCAGGTCGACGGGGGTTGGGTGTTGACGTTGAGAGTTTCGGCAGCAAGTCAGCCTCTCTGTTGCTGAACCATGAGCTCCGTCCAGGTTGCCGTATGCACGCGCAAACTTGCCCGCCGCTATAGCAGACCATGTACGTACCTCCAGTACTTAGGTACCTTGTCAAAGGTGGGTCACAGCCTGGCTAGGGCGCTAGGGTGCTAGGCAAGATTCCTTATCGCTTATCACTAATGCCGTCTTTTTGAATGGCGCTCCATCTCTCATAACTTTTTTCTCAAGCTGCTCTGAGACTACCCAATATTCCGATTCACATTCAACTCCACGAACGAGCAACCATGAAGATCAAGGCTCTCAGCCGGTCGACAGCGGCTATTCAGCCAGCCGGCTCAGATGTGGCCAAGCAACCGAAAAACATGGATGCCAGCGTCCACCCTTTCGAGCGGGCCAGGGAATATAAGCGCGCCCTCAACGCCGTGAAGATGGAGAGGATGTTCGCCCAGCCCTTCATCTGCCAGCTCGGGACAGGCCACGTGGATGGAGTCTACCAGCTCGCCAAGGATCCGAACTCCCTCAACATGCTAGCAAGCGGCTCAGGTGACGGCGTGGTCAAGGTTTGGGACATGGAAAGCCGAGAGCAGCGGTGGCATGTAAATGCGCACGCGAACATCGTGAAGGGCTTGACCTGGACAAAGGACCAGAAGCTCCTCACCTGCGGAACCGACCGAAAGATCCACCTCTTCGACCCCTCCAACGCCGCCGAGTCCGCCCCTCTCACGACTTTCACTGGCGCGAGCGCCTTCACCTCTCTCAGCCACCATCGGTCCAAGAACGCCTTCGCCGCTTCGTCGGGAAGCAAGATCCAAATATACGACCTTGAGAAAATCTCGGGCGCGCCTGAAGAGTACAGCTGGCCCAACGCCACGGACACGATAAATGCAGTCAAGTTCAACCAGGTGGAGCAGTCTGTTCTGGCATCAGCTGCATCCGACAGGTCGATAGTGATTTGGGACGTGCGGCTCTCCACACCAGTGGTCAAGACTGTCTTGACATTCGCGTCGAACGCACTTTCATGGAACCCAATGGAGGCATTCAACCTTGCTGTGGCAAACGAGGACCATAACTGTTATGTGTTCGATGTGCGGAAATTTGACAGGGCTCTCAACGTGCTGAAGGGACATGTCGCTGTAAGTCGATCTAAATTTTCCCGGTCAATGCGACAGTGTGAAAACTCAATCTTCTTCCGAATGTCCTCTGACGATGACTGCAGGCCGCGATGGACGTGGAATTCTCGCCGACCGGTGAAGAGCTCGTGACGGCCTCTTACGATAGAACGATCAGAATCTTTGCCCGCGACCAAGGACACTCACGCGACATCTACCACACCAAGAGAATGCAACGCGTATTCGCTACGAAGTGGACGCCAGACGGCAAGTATCTGATCTCTGGATCGGACGACGGCAACATCAGGTTGTGGCGAGCGAATGCTTCCAAGAGAGAGGGCGTCAAATCTACGAGGCAGCGACAGGCTGAGGAATACAATTCCAAACTGGTGGAACGCTTTTCACATATGTAAGTGCTGCCTGATTCTTCACGCTTCTCATAATATGCTCCCGCTGCCACCCTTGGCATTTCGAGGGCCCTCACACGCGCGCAGTGTCCGCTTGAGCTCCTCGGCTCAAGCCGGCTTGGGCGCACATGTGCAGGGGAGATCTAGATGCCAAGTGGAGGGCTGCGCATATTTGTGATTCATACCTGCCTTTCTAGAGGAGCTGACTGAGAGATGTGAATGCAGGCCCGAGATTCGACGCATCAAACGCCATAGACATATACCTCAGGTTGTCAAGAAGGCTGGCGAGATCAAGAACGAGGAGTTGAAGTCGATCAAGAGGCGCGAGGAGAACGAGAGGAAGCACAGCAAGAAGCAATTCGAGAAGCGCCGGAGCGAGCGGGAGAAGATGATCCTGGCCCGCGAGAAATAACAAGCTGTGATGTGGAAGCACAGCTAGTCAGGAGATTTGACATGCATTGCAAGGCGTTGGGCGGGAAAATCATGATACCTGGTAGGCTGGCCTGGGAGAAGGTCACATAAAGTGGTCACAAAAGTAGATCCGTAGTCGATGCCACTGGAGGTTATTTTGTCGGACTTGAGTCTGCCATCAGACTATAAAATAAGAACAGTCACAAATACAAAAACCTCACACATCAGCGGAACTCAGCCACTGCTCTGACGAGTTGGGCGTGCGAGGAGCAGCTGAACCGTGGATGGACAGGATCGGGCCCAGCCGAAAGTGACCCGTCAGCCGGTCAGCCGTTCGAGCCCACCTCGAGCCAGTGGGCCGGGCGACAGGGGTGAGCTGGAGCTCCCCTGGGGCGGGCATCATCAGGGGTCTGGGCTGACACCTGCTGGGGCCAGTCTATTGTTTCAACATGTGAATCTTGCGTCAAGGGGAACTTCTCCGTTGTCGCAAGTAACCCATCCTGTCCCAATACGTTTTTCCTCACGTTGAAGAAGCTTGACAATCGCGTGGCATGTCCAAGACTACACTCTCTCTTCCACCTCTTCAAAGGCTTCCAAAGCAGTGTGACCATCGACAAAGGCTCACCTGGCGCACCATCGCAGAGCAGCATAGCACATTTCATCTCAGATCCGGAACTTTCACCATGGCATCAGTCGGCGGCTTCGACCGCCCACCACAGCGGGACTCATGGTTCGCCCCGTTTTCCATCGACCTCTTTCTCAAGGTCCTCAATGTGACCTTCTTCCACCCCTTTGTGGCCTGGATGATCCCCCTGTGCTTCCGCGCCGAGCACATGGACTGGGACAAGATCCCCATGCAGGCCTCCATATACTACGCCTGGGCCATAACCATCTGGTACTTCCTGGGCGAGATCAACAAGCGCGTGGCATTCGGCCTCCCCCGCGAGGTCAACCTCGAGGACGAGGTCATTGTCATCACCGGCGGCGCGAGCGGACTTGGCCTGCTCATTGCTGAGGTGTACGGCATGCGCGGTGCCTCCGTCGCGGTGTTGGACGTGAGGGACCTCGAGAACGGGGAGGCAAGGGGCGTCACGCACTACAAGTGCGACGTCACGGACAAGGCGGAGCTCGCGCGTGTTGCGAGGCAGATCGAGGAAGATGTAAGGCCTGCACTGCCCCTCCGCCCCAAGTTGATCAGATCAATAACTGACCCTCCCTGCAGCTCGGTACCCCAACAGTCTTGATCAACAACGCAGCTGTCGTGGTGGGAAAGAGCCTCCTGGACATGGACATGGCCGAGATCGACAAGAGCCTGACCACCAACCTGCTCTCGTGCTTCTACACGCTCAAGACCTTCCTGCCCGCCATCATCCGCGGCCAGAACGGCGGCACGGTCGTCACCATCTCCAGCGTCATCGGGCAGGTCGGCGCGGCGCAGCTCACCGACTACGCCGCCGCCAAGGCCGGCCTGATCGCGCTACACAAGTCCCTAACGGCCGAGCTGAAGCAGTCGCACCCGAACATCCGGACCGTCCTAGTGACCCCCGGCCAGCTCAGTACGCCGCTCTTCTACGGCGTGCAGACGCCCAATTCGTTCCTGGCGCCCGTGGTCGAGCCCGTGGACATCGCCAAGGAGATCATCAGTGCCATTGACAATGGCAAGGCTGAGTTCATCAGCGCGCCGCTGTACGCAAGGATGATGGACTGGTACAATGTGCTGCCGCTGAGTCTGCAGACCGTTGTAAGGAGGCTGGCTGGTGTGGATACCGCGATGAAAAGCTTCATAGGCCGCAAGGGCAATGAGCTCCACGAGAAGAACGGGAGCTTGATATGACGAGGCCGGCTCCAAGACTCAGGCGTTGCAGATATAAGAAAGGATAATAGCCGGTTTATAACCTTTCTATGCAGCCAGCAATGTACCCTACGATATACCCATTAACAAAGAGCTGTATTCCAGTCGCGGGACAGCCACAGGAGTAGGAAATTCGTCACCTAATTCGCCTGTCTTGTCCCCAAATCAACGCACCATGCTCTTGGTCCGACGTGGCTATGTATGGAACTTGGACGGCGTCTTGTTGTCGACGGTTGGTCCTGCTCGGAAACCTTGGGACAGGATGAACAGCACCCACCCCTAGACTTTCGAAGCGCAGGGTTATACCACATAAGTAACAAGCAGATTAAAGAGCATGTCCACTTGCCCAGTCGGCTGGCCTGGCATGTCCCGAGATGTCACAATGTTTTACAGGCCAATGAGGGCATGAGCGCGCGCCTCGTGAAGCATAGATGACCGAACGTCGACCGCTCCACGCTTGTCAGTTCGGGCCGGGGGTGGGGGCCAACATGCAAAGTGAGTAGACCCAAGGGACAGCAGAAGACCATAGTCTGTGCTGTAGAGCATCTGCTTCTGAAAAGAGAAGCAAGGTACTTGGTGCAATAAATCGACATTATAGGTTCCGATCGTCGAGGCCAAGCAGCTGGACCTCGTATCCATGCTACCGAGCTGGGAGCTCATGTCTATCGCAACGTGGCATATGCGATCGGACCAAGATTGTGGAGTATTGGTATAGGAAATAGACTATATGAGAATGAAGAGGACCTTGATAAACCGTCCACCTGGAGTGGAACCCCCACATGGGTCTAGGCTTGGCCACCGACGTCCTCACTTCTCACAAGCACGAGAACAGACAGCATCGGAAGACCAGCACGCCGGGGATCTCGCCAGCGCGGAAAAGCAAAAGTGCAGGGGCGGGCAACCCTGGGGGTGTGGCCTGTGTCCTCGTTGCACGAGATATATATCGGATATGAAGTAGGTTACACCTCGGGAGGGATAAGCTTCGCCGCCAAGGGGACTGCGAAACCAGCAGAGCAAGGCACGAGGAGGCCAGGGAGGGTGCCCGGCATCCCGCACACGAACAGACACTGGTCCCACTCACATGGAAACGATGATAAAGGACCTAGATGCTAGGTTGAGGAGCCTGTGTGAGGAATCGGTTGGTAAGAACAGACAACCTGATGCCGTGAGCCCTGAGAGGCTGAAATGTTAGAGGTCGATCTCCTTATCTACGGCCACTGCCCTGCCTTGCTGAAGGAGTGCCACCCTTGTCCGCATGGCAGCTTAGACAGCCTGGGCCACGCATTTGTGGGTGGAGCCCGCCCGACCGAACTGCTATGGCCTCCTCGTCCAGCGACGTCAAGCTTTCACAGGGTCCGTCTCATCCTTGTCCCCCTCCCCCCAGCCCTTGGGACGCACTCTGCTTCCGAACGGCCCAGAAGTTATGACACTTCGCCGTCTTCATCACCATGTCAGAAGCAAGCAGGCTGCTATCCTCCTGTCTCGTGCGTGGGAGAAGCAAAAGAAAGAGAAGAAAAAAAAGGCTCATGCCCATGACCAATATCTCCCTTGAACCTTGGAGGCGAGCAATCTTGCATCTGGCCCTGGCTTTGTTCTCGTCGTCCCCGGATCTGCGCACTCAGCTGCCTCTGGCTGCCTCTGGTGGACTCGACGATCCCGCATGCTTTGATTGCATGACACCAGATTCGTTATCAGCAGGGCGCTGAGTATCCTACCGGTCATATACAAAGAACGCGACACAAACACGCTGCTGACCATATCAATCTCACCTGAGGTGTTCTTCGCCCCCACCTCAAGTAGTTCTCCCTATATAAATTATTTTTCACCTCGCCTGCTTTTTGGTTTCTATCTGGCCCATATATCTCCGCAGATGTGACAGCAAGGCGGGTTCATAGCCCATGTTCCCTTGCTCAGCCCTACGGGTAGAATCACCTTCGCGGGCAGCACTTCGTCATGGATCGAGTCATGCGGTTCGACACAGCACGCATCGAGAAGACCGTGACGAGGCAGTTCGTCCACTCGCATCTCCTCCCCGACGAGATCGAGCGCCTGGACAAGCCCCTGGCGTTCGGTGATGGCCTTACCGACTGCACGTACTGGGAGTGGATAGAGGGCCACGCGAAGCGACTTTTCCTCATCCTCGTCGACCTCGGGGTCCCGGACCAGATCTTCGGCGTCATCGACGACTCCTGGGAGGATGTCGACCTGCCCATCGCCCTGGACCAGGTCGAGAGGCTCTGCCTTACTGCCACCAAGGATCTCAAGGCAGAGAGGAGGTTCTTTGACCGGCAGTTCCACTATCTGCTCAGGCCGCTCAGGAAGGGCGAGCACGTTGACTACCAGGATGAGGAGATCGTCCCCCTCGATGTGTACGATAGACGGCCGGGCTTGATACAGAGCAACGATATAGATAGGGTCGGACTCCCCAGTGCCCCTGGCGAGGTCTTCTGCAGGCGTCGTTTTCCCATGGGCCCTGACCAGGGGTGTCTGTCTCGCGAGGACCTGATGTTCGAGATCAGCTCCATCAGAGACCTCCAGAGCGGCCACATCGTGTCATATTGGGCATCGTACATCCACCAGGGCTTCGGCTACGTCCTTTTCACCCCGGTCAGCGAGTACAAGCTCAGTATGTACCTGACAAACACACCACAATCAATAAAAAACGTCGACAAGACGGCCAAGAGAAGGCTGGTTCTGGACTGGATCCAGTGTCTCGTCGACACTCTGTGCTACGTCCACAGCAGGGGCCGGTGGCTCGCTAGCATCAAACCGACTACAATTCTCTTCACCCACGATAACCACATCCTACTATCCGGCTTTTCACGACTCAGCCCGGACTCCTCCTCAGGCCAAGGCGGCCTCTTCGACAAGGGATCATACGACTACGCCGCGCCTGAGCGGTTTCCCAAGTCGACCAAATCCCCAACGGCACCGCGGATCAAGGCATCAGCACCGTCCTCTTCCCGGTCCGGCGCACCCTCCATCAGGAGCGGCAAGAGCGGCCACACCGAGCATAAAATGGCACCAGCAGTGGGCCCAACACCATCCCGTTCCGACCCCGCCGCCCGCCTCGACCCCCTCGCGGCAGACATCTTCTCCGTGGGCTGCGTGATCCTGGAGCTCCTCAGCCACGGCCTCTTCAAGCGGTCCGCGGGCGCCTTCGCGTCGCACCGCAGCGCCAAGCACAAGAACGCCGGGCGCGGCGGTGCCGTGCTCGACTCGTCCTTCCACAAGAACCTGGGCCAGGTCGAAGGGTGGATGACCGCCCTGGCCAGGGAGGCGTCCAAGAAGGCCGACGCCAGCGGCGACAAGGGCCAGGCGTTCCGCGGCGTCGTGCCCCTGCTGCAGGTCGTGAGCAGCATGCTGTCGCCGCACCCGGCCGACCGGCCCTCGGCCTTCGACGTCCAGCGCCGCACGTACGAGATCCTGACGCAGGCGTGCGGCATCACGGAGCCCCACTGCGTGCACCAGTACGACACCTGGGACCAGCTCGGCGCGGCGGTCGGAGGCGGCGGCGCCATCAGCACCGGCCGGAATAGCATCATGACGACGATAGACGAGGCGTCCACGCCCGAGGAGGGGCTCGCGACGGCGGACATGACCGCCGCGACGACGATCGCGTCCTCTTCGAACCCGTCGAGCTTCTATGAACACGAGGACGACGGGGACCGCGATGCGAGCGATGAAGGTTATGCTGGCGAGCCGCCCTCCAGGCTCGGGATACGCGGCGGTGCCGGTCTGCCAGTCATCGTGGGGCAGCGGGACCACAGGCGACAGGCCAGCGACGACAGCTTCGGGAGCAAGGGCAGTGAACATAGCCAGGGGCAGAGGGGGCAGTCAGAGCGCTGGGAGCTAAGCAGCGGGCTGAAAGCCATTCAGAATCTTCGCATCAATAAGTCAAGGCCATGGCAGACTTCATAACATACGGCCGAGGCCGTTGCACCAGGTCGCGGGGGCTGATAGACTCGCAGAGGCGAGGCTAGACTGTGCCAGTGTAATGACATTTAATGACACATACTTCTAAGGAATAGCATGATTGATGGGTTTGGTAGGATATCTTGGGCCTGACAATGCACAAAACAGAATGCTTGTGGGATTCTGGTGGCGTTTGCACCTGAGCAATCACTCGCTTGTTGGGAAAAGAGCCCATCCACTCAACCCGCTGATGCCAATGTGACCTTTATTACTGGTGATGTGAGCTTTGATGTCCTAGATGTATGGAGGTTAGACTGTCTAACGTAGAACACCAGCCAGTTGCTCTAAGCGATGCCCAAACAACCACAGCCATTATGCTGCGCCATAGTCTCAGTGTATAGAATCCCCGTTGCTCTATGTGTTCCTTGTCCCCAAATTATCGGCCATCGACAGAGGTAATGTCTCTAATTTCATCGATGAAGCCGAGCCATTACACCGAGGTTCAAATAAAACCGTTTTGTCGTGTTCAACGGATATGAATGAGATGAAATATGTGTGCCTAGTGGTCATCCGCGCCAAATCTCATTGTTGAGTGCAAAAGACGGTATCATGTACTCATTGGTATCTAGTGCAGCTGGTCGTTCAACTACCAGTCGTCTCGGGATGCCCCGATCACAGCATCAGCGTGAGGGACATCAGAAGACCCAAAAGTGCCGCAGTCATCTTGGTGAACTGCATGCTCGGGTTGGCAGGACTCTCTGAGCTCGATGTCGAAGAGGCAGACGTGCTCGTCGAGTTGGCGACTGGTACACCATCGGAGCCGGTCGGCGCAGACGTGACATAGGTCGTTCCGACGAGCGTCTCACCGACTGTAGGGAGCTGAACATCGCCGTTCAAGAGCCAACCTGCAGAGCCGGTGCTCGAGGGAGGACAAGATCGGGTGGACAGAGACTTGGTGTCCATGTCTGAGCTCTTGATGCCTGTTGGGTTGAGCGTGGCCCACTGCGACTTTAAGTTGGAGAAGTCCGGAGACACAGGTGTCGGAGTGCCCTGTCTGGTGAAACCGGCGACGATGTTGCTGCCGGTAGCTGTAGGATCGACAGGTGGTCCGTAAGAGATCAGACCGTAGTCATTCGTCTCCTCAATCCACTCATAGATTATCGAGCCGCTCTGTGGTATTTGATCAGTATTGAATTACAATTTTTTTTTTTTTTTTTTGTATGTTTCAACATTTGTCAAAGGCTTTTCGGGCATCTCAGGGGGCTTTGTTCGTGCCAAGTAGCCTGTGTGCCCTGGATGTTGTGTAGCAGCACCGCGTGTCGTCGTGAAGTCGCATCACATGGCAGCTCAAATCGCTGTTGAGACACAACAAGATATGCCCAGGTAGGGTGTGTTTTGGGGGAGGGGAACAGGACGACATACCCAGTCGTTAATCATCTCCTCGCCAAAAATGGCAGCCTGGTCCTCGAACGTTCGCGGCCGAACAGTGTTGCAACCGGTCTCGGAAAAGAAGATGGGAACAGGGAAGTTGGCAGCTCCAACCTCAAGGTTGGCGTAGCCGGATGTGCTGTAGTCTACATCGCCACACCATTCGTAGCTATTCAGTGCGAAGAAGTCGACGCTGTCTGAAGTATTTCCACCGCAGGTGAGGAAGTCCTGCAGCATAGGCCGCAACTCAGCGATATCAGCCGCAGAGTACCCGACCGGGATGTTGCGATATCCCTTGGAATTGCGGTGGGCCTTCATGTCACGGGCAGCAGCCTTGATGAAAGGAGCCGCCAAGCTCTGCGACGCCTGAGCAATAACTTCATTGCCGACGAAGAAACCAAGAGTATTGTCGTACTTCTGGAACTCACTGCGACAAATCAGCGACTTGTTATGAACACCCAGACGAAGGTCCCTGGAGCTTCTCCCAAGGGATGCGATGAGACACGGGAGCAGTAATGGGCTCGTACTTACTCCATAACCTCGGTGAACCGTTCATACTGGGTCTGGTTCCACCATGGGCTAGTCTGCGAGACGAAAATAGGTGAGAGTCAGCGGCCAAGGTTCAGCCAAGAGAGACAAGAGTATACTAAGATCCACAAGGCGCCGGGGGAGGGGACGGGCCGTACCGGGAGTATGTAAGTATCAAAGGTGTCGAGGTCAACGAGGAGATAGATGCCAGCATCGGCCAGGGTGGACATGCAGTCGGAATGGTCCTTGGAGGCATCGACATGGTAGACCCGAATCGAGTTTGCTCCAAGTTCTCGCATCAGCGCGGCATCGCGAGCGCACTGCTCTGAGTCGACAAGGGGATCATCCGAAGTGAGCTGGTAGGCGACACCCTTGAGGAAGAATTCTGTTTCGACATGGTCAGTTCGGTCAGTCCTGCGGCGGCTAGGTGAAATGGGACGTTACGGGTTCCGTTCTCGTAGAAGAACTTGTTGCCGTAGGCCGAGATGGTCGAGACGGCGGCCTGCACAGCTCCCAGCAGGGCGAGAGGCACGACGTAAGAGAGTCTCATGATGGATTTGGAATGGTGGCGTCCAAAATTGGTATCCAATTGAGCGTGATGGATCGATCACAAGGGCGTGTAAGGATGGTACCTGGTCGTCAATGTTCGATGCGTGTGCCAAAAAGGTGGCACGCTCGAAGCTTATTGAGTGAGGTGGGCAGGGGAAGGTCGCAGAACCGGAGGCAACGAAGGTTCAAATGTTGTGTGATTGATGAATTCGAGTGACAGGCGGGTGGATTTGATGTCCTTCCCTATCAGGAAGTCACAGGCCCGCTCAAATTCGAGGGGAAACAAACAGGCTGATGACACGAAAGTGCGATGCACACGTTTGGCATCCAACAAACTATAGAAAGAAGGACCGACAGGGCGCCGACATTGGGGAGACAAAGTCAACAGAAGAGACAGAAGTGGTATGCAAACCCACAGAGCATGGACAGACGCGCGATGATGGACGGGGGCCTAGATACACAACAACTTGTTGGCTATGATGATGTAGCGCGCAGGATCACACGGCGTTGTCGACATGGGTTGAACTACCCTTGCCATCTGCCGGTAGACCTACCATGTTAGCAGACCTCTGGTCTCCATCTTGCCGGGTAGGTAGGGATGCTGTGCTGCATCCGTACTGGTTCAATGATTCAGTTCCCACCGGTGGATTGCACGTACCGCGCTTCACATCCAAGGCTGAGTAAAACGGTACGGCCGTGATGGTCTGTATACAAGAGTCTGGTTGGGAGCACACACGCTCACGAACGCGCAAACGTGCCTAGTCGGTACCTGAACACATTTCGCACGTGTGGGGCGGGCAGCTCAGCTACCAGGAGCTGGCCAAATTGCAGATCGACCGCCTGCAGGTGCAAGCCCCTTCATGTCTGTCGCTTGTACGAGGCAGGTTAGATCAGAGGTAATATCCGGGCGTCGAACCAGGGCAGAAGCCGGAAGCAGCGACCAATCGATCCAAGCGCTGGGCTTGCTGGCTAGGCAATTGGAGAGGTGCCTGTCCTGTCTGTCTGGTACCCTAGCTTCTGCAAATATGAGCATGTCTAGGGGCAGGAGCCAGCGTATGGAAAAGAGGAAGGAACTGATATAGACGAGGTCTCGTCCTCAATGTGAAGCCGCAAGGTGCCATCGTCCCGTTGCATCACAGTTTGATCCGCATGACAGCCGCACTGAGCTACCCGGTGGTATCAGCTGTGCTTGACCCGAGCTTATTCTGAGCTGCCCTGAATGCCGCAGCTTCAAAAGTTATGTAATTCTGCTGGGGGCACTGGGGGCAAGATGAAAGGATCGGAGGAATCCCATGTCCTCCCCACGGGGTCTGGGCCTGCTCGAAGCTTAACTGGACGATCACTCCGGTGGGTGCATTCTCTCCAGGAACAACACACCATTATCATAGGCTGGCCGACACAGACACACACAATCACCACTGTATTGGAAACTTTTCGTGCGGCCAGTCACCAGAAGCCTTCCACCTTTCTCTGGGGCCGGCTAATTACAAGCTGTTTCCTGGGTCTGATCGTCAGCAACGCCATGAGATTCCCACGACATCTTGCAACGCAGTCTCGTGCCACAACCCCCCCTCCGACCCCTGATTGACAGAATTAGGAGCTGCAACTTGACGTTGCTGCACATGCAGGCTGCCGCCCGCCGGTCTCTTGCATTGCAGAGATGGCAGGTAGTCTACGATGTTTGTAGATCCGCACAGGCTTGATTTGCCCAAGCTGAATCTGCCTCAGGGAACGGCCCCAGCCCAGCCCAAGCACGCAAGGCCTTCGCAAGGCTTCCCGCCGATCATTGCTCAAGGCATACACGCGGCTATGGTGGAAGCAGAGAACGAATACCAACCATGGGCCCCGAGCGGCAGAAAAAAGAGTGAAACCCAGCTGACCGCATCCTGTCGAAACTCCCCTTCACACATTTTCGCACTGTGGTTAGCAAATCGGCCTCTCTGCTTGCTTGTAGCACGCCGACAGACGATGACACAGGAACACATCAGCTCAGTGTCGGACAGGTCTCGCTCGCAAGACTTGGTCCGGGCCGCCGGTGACGGGCAGAGCCGAAGGTTGGATTGCTCAAGGCGGCCGTCCTCAAGAATAGTGTGCCGTATGTCTTGCGCACTCAATGTCTGAGACAAGCTTGGCAAGCCACGAATGCCCTCTCAGCCTCTGTCTTTACTGCCACCTGCCTCGGAACACCGGATTAAGGACAGTGCCGAGGCCAAGGTGGCTGTCTCTCGAGCATGTGGTCAGGGACCGTATAGCTAAATCAGCACTACAGTATGTGGCTTCTGCCATAACCATGAACTTCAGTATGGGTGAAGACCATAACACGTACAAGAGTATTGCACACCATCCATCACCCAAAGATCGCACGCACTTTTTCTGCGACGGGGCTTGGGCTTTCGAAGTAGCACCAAGCTGTTATGGATGAGGGAAATTCGGACAACCTAATCGACCGCAGCCACTGAGAGACCTAACGCGCCGCGGAATTGCCCACCTCACATTTGATATTGCATAGTAGCATCAGTTGGCACTCTTGCTCGGGATTACCAATTTGCCCGCGCCACCGGGTCTGCCGTGCTCTGGCAATGCTACACGTGTACGTTAGACGCTGCAACTCGCATCCACGCGGCGGACGGCGATCCCTCAGATCTCCGTCGCGACCAAATGGCACAACCGGAAACGCATGAAGCAGACTGCTAAGCACCAAGTAACAGAACTGCCCGAGCCATTCTGTCTGGTCTTACGCGTCGGGGCTTTTCTTTGCGGTCGGACAAAACGACGCGGGCTGTGTTCACAACACCAAAGGCCTGGAACCTTCTATTTCGTGCTATCGTCACCGCCGGCTTTGGCAAAACGTGCACACTGAGAGGAGGTGTATAGTCGGTCACCCTGGCTTATAATCCGGTGCACCAGGGTTGATGTGAGACGTAACTGTACCATTGGATTGCACACTGCGGAACTGCAGGGGTGTTTCTCGCATGCGATTTGGCGATCAAAGATCGGCTGAACCAACCGGACAGGCTAGCGCACAGACGGTACCTGGGGACGAGCGGCTCTGGTAACGGACAAAGTCTATCGTCCGAAATATGACCAGGTTGCTCGGATTGAGCCGGGATGGCTGTTGAGCAGCGGTCAATGAGATTGTTTCAAGTACATTACCCCTGGGCTACAACGGGCAGACCGACTGATCACTTGCCATCCTCATCAGGGACGCAGGCAGCGAAAGGGCGTCTATGAAGTACAGCTCGGTATGAAGAACATCTCCGATAATCTCGCTGGTAAACCATATATCTGGCATTTCAGCATGCCGGCTGAGATATTGAGAGACCAGGCTCAGGTATACGGCCTTGGCAGATGCTGGCAGGGCTGAACATGCACAAGGCCACGCAACTCATGGCCAAGCTCAACTGTCGCGCCTGAGCCGTTGAATTCGACCAGGACTCTACAACTTGTCAAAGTGCTGTCAGCTGCACGGTCCGTCGGACCGCATGAGCGACACCTTCGTCTGTTGGCAGCGGTTGAAGGTGTGCTGTCAGCGATGCCAGCGAGAGGATACGATTGGCCGTCCAGTCGCTCTTCGATTAGGTTTTAACACATGCTGAAACGCTGTGGGGGGGCGCCTCTAGAAACCAGGACACCTATAACAATTGTCATGGAGGTATGGGGGATTCCACGCATCCGGATTTTCAGCCGCATAAAAATCCATGTTTCCCGGTCCGTATTCGATCCCGAGAACACATCCGCCACGCACATCGGGGCGACTGGCTGGGTAGGACGCATCACTGCGATGGTGATCACACACCGACCACCCGGGCCACGGGGCACGTCACTGCAAGAAAGAGAGATCCACGAGAGATCCCCTCCAATACAGCAACATGCTATAGAGACGGGACTCGTGTCTGAATCGAGTGATACCAGATTCACTGGTTTGGTTGACTCGCATCATATTGGCAATCCAACTTCTCCCTGGTTTGAGCCGCGTGATGACAGCTTGGCTGACACCTAAGGCCATCCCAGACCGATACGCTGCTGGTCACAGAACTGAGTCTATCCTTGATCGGAGTACCTGCTCCCCCAAGGCTCACAAACTTTTGTAAGGCGAAGTTTGAGAGGTACTTCCACCGCGGCCAGGTGACTTTCTGGTGTCTAGGACCAGGGACTTTACTCTCGCCGCATGGCTGCCACCAAGTTCTACGCTGAGGTCACCGAGCTTTGAACCTAGGGTGGTATTTCCCCTTGGAGGGTGTGCGATGTGTTTCCCCAGCTTTATGTTCATCCTTCCCTCCTTCCAATGCAAAATCTGTAACCCGCTCCCTCCTACATCTTGCATCTTGCATCCTGCGTCATGCGAACCGAGCCGCGAGCTGTCACTTTGAGCTCATGCATCTAGGTCTGTTCGTCAATGTCTGTCTGTTGATGCTACAGTTCCTACCCAACAACAATGCTACCAGAATCAGAGATCTCAAGAGATATACACAATATTGAGCATGGGAAGTCATCGCGGCGGTCGAAGCTTCCATCGGAGCTATCATTCGAACAAGTAGTCAAGAACACGGTAGCACCGGTGAGCTCCACTGCACATCGAGATATGTCGTCTCCTACTGTCCAAGCTGATCATTGCAACAGCCATGCTCTCTTGGCGAGTTCATGGACTTTCTGGTCTATGAAGATCTGAACGCCGAACTACTACAATTCTTCATCTGGTACTGTGACTACATCGAGCGATGGAGCGAACTGTCACCCCAACAAAAATCATTATCGCCCCCATGGGAGCCAGCCAGACAACGAGGGCAGAAAGGGCCTGCCGCACAGACTCACAGACGAGATGGAAGTGATAGACTGAACCAGATATTGAACATCATGGAGGTCGTGAACGCCAGAAAACACCCAAACTGGTCGTTAGGGGGGAGAAGCGAAATAAGAGTCGACTGTGGGACGCCGAGCAAGTCATCCAGCATATTGAGCGTCCCAGCCGCTGCTGCTCGGAAGGCAGCTCCATCTGTTACCAAACAAGACGCCCAAGGAGAAACACACATCGCATTGCCTCTGAATTCTAATCCTATCGACGAGCAGCCTACAGATCAAAGACAGCCGTTCCGCGAGGAGGTGAATATGATCATCAAACAATACATCACGGATCAGGCGCCCAGGCGCCTGAAGATATCAGACGAGGACCTGGCGGCATGCCAAAAGGCCGCAAGCTTGACCACACATCCCTCTGCTTTACTGCGCGCCTTCACCGCGGCAGAAGACCCTTTGAAGTCTGACTGTTACCCACGTTTTGTCCTGAACAGCCAGCGCAATGCCAACAAGTCGCGTCTTGTATTTGTTCGAGTCGTTGCCTTCACTGTCATAATGATCGGCTTCCTGGCCAACCAGGTCCTGGTCCTGTCCAGCCTCTCCCAATTCTACCGCGTGCTCAGCATAATACTCTGGTGGCCCGGCTTCACCATCCTAATAGCAGCGATACAAGGGCTGTGCCTCGTTCTACAACTAAGAAGCCTCCGCCAGTTACGACCCTGGGAACAAGAGCAGCTGTTCGATGATGTTGACACAGATGGTCACGCTCATGAGCTCAACTCGGCAGCCGACGTTACGACGCATATCAGCTCGGACAACGACACACGGAGATCGAAGCAGCCGGCACGCGGGATGGCGATCCGAGTCACAAGCCGGCTGTCGTCGAGCCGCAACGACGACCCGCTGCGCAAGCCGAGCATGCAGACGTTCGGCCCGGCGAACAAGTACAGGAGGAGGGCCTTCGTGAAGGCGTACCAGTCTAAGCCGATGGTCCGCAAGATCTGGGACGACGCCGTCAAGACGCGGAACAGGAACATCAAGATGCTACAGGACCGGACGCTTTTCCTTTCGATATGCTGGGGCGGTGCGATATCATCGGTCCTCACTGTGGTGTCTCTTTTCATTCCGGTGATGAAGGTCTTGTGACGACACTAATCGCCATTATTGGGTTGGTTCTCTGGGTGAGCTGTGGCTTACATGGTAATGGTGCTTGTTACCGGCGTTATAGCGCAAACTTGTACAGGTGAAGATACAGTCCCTACCGCAGGATACCCCCTGATATATATCAGGATTGCGTCTGAGGAATTATTTGGAGTGGATTATTAGATGCCACTGGTACGGAAGCATAAGCCATGGATGGACTGGATTCAGGGATGGATGGTGCATTTCATTCGAGGCAACAATAGACTCGGGCAGCTAGCTATCAACGACGTACCGTTTGACAGTGCCGCACGCGTGATACGGGATTAGCCAAAGCAGGACAAAATGGGAAATTCCATACAAGTGTTCGAGAATACAACGTCAGCAAAGCGGGGCCCCCCTGATGTCGCCAACGTGACATTGGATTGGCCAAGACGGCGTCGCGTGCCCGGAGTCTCGGGACCAAGGGCCCTCGGCATTTGTTCGGTGCCCCCTGAACCGGCATGTTAGACAACGGGATCCAGCGCAGCCAACCAACCAACCACACCCGCGCCTTACAGCAAGTCAACTTCATAGTTCAACCAACCCCAGTAGTACCTGTACCAGATGGAAACTGTTCTGCTTGGCTGCTGGCGATAGTAGTAACCATCGCACACACGGAGGATGGACCACCCAGACACCCAGCAACAAGCCCCCTTGATATCCAACCGGGACCATGAGGAAGACTATGAGGACGGCCTCGACGATGCCGTCGGGCGGGCATCCTCGCTCGAGGCCGGCAAGGCCTCGTCCCCGGGGATGTTCATGTGGCTGCTGACCTTCTCCGCCGGTATAGGCGGGCTTCTATTTGGATGTACGCAACAGCTCACACACGAAGCCCCAACAAGCTGCCCCTCTCCCTTGAACCCCGATCTCTCAATCCCAACGAGCGCCCCGTCCGCTGGCTAACAACAGAGGCATGCAACAGACGACACGGGCGTGATATCAGCGACCCTCGTCTCGGTCGACACCTCCCTTTCCAACAGGGCCCTGACCTCCCTCGACAAGTCGATCATCACCTCTGCGACGGCCCTCTTCGCCCTCCTCGTCTCGCCCGCCTCCTCCGTCCTCGCCGACCGCCTCGGACGCAGGCGCGTGATACTGCTGGCGGACATTCTCTTCGTGCTGGGCTCGGTCCTGCAGGCGGTCAGCTCGAGCGTGGCCTCCATGGTGGCGGGGCGCGCCGTCGTCGGCGCCGCGGTGGGGGCCGCCTCGTTCGTGGTGCCGCTGTACCTGGCGGAGCTGTCGCCCGCCGCGTTCCGGGGCCGCGTGGTGACCATGAACATCTTCTTCGTCACGCTCGGCCAGGTCGTCGCGTACATCGTCGGGTGGGGCTTCGCCGAGTTCGGGTCCCAGGGGACGGGCTGGCGCTGGATGGTCGGGCTCGGGGCGGCGCCCGCCGCGCTGCAGCTGGCGCTCGTGGCCGGCATGCCCGAGACGCCGAGGTGGCTCGTGAAAGCCGGGCGGGTGGACGAGGCGCGGGCCGTGGTGCGGCGCGTCGCTGGGAGCGGGGCGGGAGCGGCCGCCGAGGCGGACGTCGTCCTCAAGGACATCGAGGCCGAGGTGCGCGACGAGGAGCAGGCGCAGAAGGCCCGCCGCAGGTCCCCCGCACTGGGGCCCCGGGCACCGTGGCTGGACGGCTGGGACGAGCTGCTCGCCGTGCGGAGGAACCGCCGCGCGCTGGCCATCGCGTGCCTGCTGCAGGGGCTGCAGCAGCTGTGTGGATTCGTGAGTCTACTACTACTACGTTTTGCCCGGCCGTGCGTGTGTTGCTTGTGATGGCTGACCACGGCGCTCTACAGAACTCACTCATGTACTTCTCGGCCACGATCTTCAAGCTCCTGGGGTTTGACAGCCCGACGCTCACCTCGATGGTGGTCGCGGTCACGAACATGCTCTTCACGGTGGTTGCGCTAATGGTGATCGACAAGGTCGGCCGGCGGCGGATCCTGCTCTTCTCGATCCCGTTCATGGTGCTGGGCCTGCTCCTCTCGGCCTGGGGCTTCTCGATGATGCAGCTGTCGACCTCGGCCTTTGCGGACACTCCGGAGGGCGAGGCGCCGCCCGCTCCGGCTCCGGCACCGAGCCACGGGGCAGCGGTGGTGGTGCTCACGTCGATCATGCTGTACGTGGCGGCGTACGCGCTCGGGCTGGGCAACGTGCCGTGGATGCAGAGCGAGCTGTTCTCGCTGAGCGTGCGGTCGCTGGGCAGCGGGGCGGCGACGGCGACGTGCTGGGCGGCCAACTTCGTGGTCGGGCTGAGCTTCCTTCCCCTGATGGACGCGCTGTCGCCGACGTGGACGTTTGTGCTCTACGCCGCGGTGTGCGTGGCGGGCAACTGGGTGGTGTACCGCGTGTACCCAGAGACGAGCGGGCTGAGCCTGGAGGAGGCGGCTGCTCTCTTAGAGAGGGACGACTGGGGCGTTGATGCCCGATGACGCCCTCTGCCTACCGTGCACTACAAAATACACTACAGGCGGTGTTCTATAGAAAATCATAGCTACTTGTAATGCCGTGGTGGTGCCGTGGTGCTCCACCTGCTAGTATACTCTTACGAACAGCCCACATCAGCCGGTGGGGGCGGTTCCTCACGACGTTGCATTACTGTGCATGCGGATAGAAGTGGGAATGGAGCCACTAGGCGTTGCATGCTGTAAAAATACCCACGAGTGGCAGGGGTGGTCCAGCGAAAAGGAGAAGATGGGTACAGGGCGGCGGATTTGGACGGTATACAACGGCAATAGGCGTTAACACCGGAATCAATTTCTGCCCCCTGGGTCGAATCATGGGGGGGGAGGGGGGGAGGGGAGGGGATCGCGTCTAAATTTTCGTTCAGACCATGTGTAAAACCCTTCGCTGACAGCCTGGGCTGGGATTTGTTGGCGGCTGAGAAATGCACAACCAGCCGCGGAGAATCCGAGTCGGGATTGCATCGCATCGCAATTGTGAAATCCTTTCGCCGGGACCGTTGAGTAAGCCGGTGGGTGAGCCGGGGCTGATCACTTTTGACTTTCGGTGCCGTGGCAGACATTTTTAATCCATGCGGGCCGAGGCAGCAGGCATGCTTGACGTACGGTGTAGATCCTGTCAAACGCGAGCACCGAGGGCGTGGCTTGCCGAACGGGTCGGGAGCTTGTCCTGGTCCCGACCCCGGGGCCTGATGAAGGCTATCTCTCGTTTATCTCAAGGTTCAGCAGATCATGTACACGGTTCTGCTGTAAACAGAGTTTGGGTATGAGCGCGTGACGTTGCCGTGCGCAGAGATATTTTGACGCAGGTGTGTTTGAGATAGATATTTCGCCTGTTGCACGGCTGCTGTATGGCCTGCCAGTCTGTGTGTTGCACTGCGTATCATCAGCTGGGAGTCATCCTCTGAATGCACCAGCACAGGTCCACCCATCAAAGAACAGAACCTGCCTGACCGGCGGGCGTGGGGCATTTGGGAAGCTGCACCCACTTGCCTGGTTGATCCTCCACCCCATCCACTCACCGGCCCCGCCTGTCTGTTCCTCCGTCTGTCAGCCCGTGAGTCCGTCCTGCTGGGGCGCTGCAGTCTCATCAGTAAGCAACAGCTGGCGGGCGGGAGTGTCAAGCGACGGGAGGCGGCATGACGACAAGAGACGAGGGTGGCTGCGCCAAAAGAGCGAAGCAGCGAGATCCGACTAGGCCACCGAGGGCTAAGCCTTGTGCTGTGCGTGCCCGAGTCAACCAAGGAGCTTGGCGCTGGTGCCGGAATTTACTGACAAAAGCCCGGCTTACACAGGTGCTAAGTCCTCGACTACCTGCCTAGGTACCTGGGAACGTAGCAACTGCAGTTTGCTTAGCAACCGGCTGTCTCCCTGGGCCCATGCCCACCCTGTCCTGGATCTGGATCTCTGGCCTCTGGCCTCGGATTCTCCTAGGCTCTAGGCCGAATCTTACTCCACTAGGTTGTGTTTTTTTCGCCATTCCCGTCCAAGCTCCCTCCAAGGAGTGACAGTAGAAATTGCACCGTCGTCCCAGTCCAGAGTGGGCTTTGGGTCGGTGGGATGGATGGGTTCTAGAATGTGTTCCCACCCTCAATTGACTCTTCTGCAATATATATATCCATCGACCAGGCTGAGCCGTCTACTCGGTGTCCCGTCCCATTGATCAATTGCTTTTTCATCTAACCTTGAGCTTCACTCCCAACCCAATTAGAGCTACGTCATATCGGCCATAGCTACGATAATTCATATACGCAGGCCCACCTCACTTACAGACACATAAACACGCACACACACACACACACACACACACACGCACACTCCACTCACCGCCACCTTCCTCCCTAAAGGGGCACCTGTCTTAGCGATAAGACGACCACACATAATACCACAGTCAGCGCAGGTCTCTCACCACCAACATGGCCGAGAACCAGCGCTGGGAGGATGACCTCGACCGCCGCATCAGCGCCGCCGAGGTCGACGCCGCCAACTACAACGGCCGCCCCTCCCACGAGATCGAGCGAGTTCTGAGCGCATCCTCCGTCTCCACCTCCTCCAATGGCTCCGTCCGGGGCCGCCCCATCACCGCCGGCGGCATGAGCAGGGTCTCGACGCAACGCGACCTGGAGCGCCACCCCACAGAGCTCGACCGCATCCACACGGCCAGGAGCCAGCACAGCGCCACTGTCGGTGCCGGCCTGGGGAAGAGCAACACACGCACCCGCGACTCGAGGAGGCCGCTTCCCCAAATGGGCGCAGGGAAGACCTTGCCCGAGCCTCTGGATACTGACCAGTATGTCGTCGAGTTTGACGGGCCAGACGACCCGCTCCACGCCCAGAACTGGCCCCTGAGGAAGAAGTGAGTATCATCGGTCACACAATGGTCTCGTTTGTTCTGCTGCCGAAGATCTGTTGCTAACAAAACAACGCGCAGGATCCTCACGGCAGCAATGCTCGGCTTCACAACCCTCACCTCCGCCTTCACCTCCAGCATCTTCTCCGCCGGCACGCGTGCCATCGCCGCCGAGTTCAACGTGTCCACCGAGGTGGGCATCCTCGGCGTCTCCTTCTACGTCCTCGGTTTCGCCTTCGGCCCCACCCTGTGGGCGCCGCTCTCCGAGCTCAAGGGTCGCCGTATGCCCCTTGTGTTGTCTATGTTTGGCTTCTCTATCTTCACTATTGCGACTGCTGTGGCCAAGGACCTCCAGACCATTCTGATCTGCCGTTTCTTTGCGGGCTTCTTCGGCGCCTGTCCGCTGGCCGTCGTCGCCGCCGTCTTCTCCGACATGTTCAACAACGCCACCCGAGGCATTGCCATCACCATCTTCTCCATGGCCGTCTTCACCGGCCCGCTGCTTGCCCCGTTCATCGGCGGCTTCATCGTCGAGAGCTACCTCGGTTGGAGGTGGACCATGTACATCACGAGCTTCATGGGTTTCGCGAGCTTCGGCCTGGACATGTTGTTCCTCGAGGAGACATACCCGCCGCAAATCCTGGTCGCCAAGGCCGCCGAGCTGCGTCGCAGAACGCAGAACCACTTCATACACGCCAAGCAGGAGGAGATTGAGATCGATTTCCGGGAGCTGGTCGAGAAGAACTTCTCGCGTCCTATGAGGCTGCTTTTCCAGGAGCCGATCGTTCTCCTTCTCTCTATCTACATGTCGTTTGTCTATGGTGAGTCTTGACCACGAAGGAGACCTTTTGGGGGGGGGGAATACAATTACTAACAAATTTTCTGCCAGGCATTCTGTATCTTTTCCTGACAGCTTACCCCCTCGTTTTCGTCGGCGTCCACGGCTTCAAGTCCAGCAGCTCAGGCCTCTGCTTCTTTGGCATGATTATCGGCGAACTTATTGCTGGAGTCGTGGTCCTGGCGCAGCAGCCCTGGTATCAGCGCAAGCTCACATCCAACAACGGCATCCCCATCCCGGAATGGCGTCTCCCGTCCGTCATCGCCGGCGGCGTCGCCTTCATGGGCGGCATCTTCTGGTTCGGCTGGACCGGATACAGGGCCGACATCCACTGGATCGTGCCCACGGCCTCTGGGCTCCTGACCGGCTTCGGGCTCATGTCCATCTTCCTCCAGAGCATGAACTACCTAGTCGATGCGTACCTCTTCTTCGCAGCTTCGGCCATCGCGGGCAACACCTTCATGCGGTCGCTGTGCGGCGCCGGATTCCCTCTCTTCGCGACTTACATGTTTAACGGCATGGGCATCCAGTGGGCCTCCACCCTCCTGGGCTGCGTGGCCGCCGTGCTGGTGCCCATCCCGGTGGTCTTCTACCTGTACGGCCACAAGATCCGCGCCAAGAGCAAGATCGCGCCCTCGTTCCCGGCCCCGCCCCAGGCGGAGGCCTCGGAGGACGTCGAGTCCGAGAAGGACAAGGAGCGGGCCGGCAATGATGCTGTCACGGCGGCTGTGCCGCGGAAGGATGGCGACAAGGCCACCGAGGCAGTCTAGTGTAATATTGGATGACTGAGGCTGTAAAAAAGAAGGAAAATTATGGGAATGGGTGATGGAAACGGAGTCCATGGACATGAGATTATGAGCTCAGCGGTTTGCATTTTTTGATATCCACTCGAGTTTTTGTATATAGAGCTTGGGGTGTTGGGGTCGGCATAGTATGAGCCGATCAGTCCGTGACGATTATATAAATCAATAATGTCTAAGTTGCACCTCAAACATACGACCCAGACAGTACGGCGTGAGAAGAAGAGACATACTCGACACTAGCCTCGTTACTCCTTGACATGATGGTGGTATCTTGATATAAATTGACTAGGTGGGTGACAAGCATGCAAACAGACATTAGATGGTAGTCGCAAGTATATAGAGAATGGATATTCGCACCTGCAAAATGGAAGGGCACACCCCTTACCGTACTTCGCCAGCACTAACCCAACACCCACAACCGATTCACACACCCAACTCACACACTCAATACCTATACACCTAATTCATACAAGTATTGGGTGTATAGGTGTCGGGTGTATAGTGGTTAGGCGTATGAGTGTTAGGTGTGTCGCCGTGTGTGGGTGTGCAAATAGGCCTGGGGGATATGCTCTATAGTGCGAGTAATAGTCTATACGGGTGTATGCTTCATTTTTATAGGTGCGAATGTCCATTCTCATTATATGTATTCCCCATATACCTGGCAGGGGCGGAGACTCTTGCCCAGAAAGTATGATACGGCCTGCTGGCCTGTATGCGTACATGTTCGAGGCCATCAGAGTGCGTGAGAAGGATACGCTGACACTTCAACTTTTCACATTGCGTACGAGTTTGTGGCACGAGCTGCCCCCTGGGGATCATCCCCAGTGTCGTCCGTGAACTAACGATCCCAAACAGTAGTGCTGACCGACAGACCTGCCTTTCCCGTGTTGGCACGCCCTACGAGTGTGGGTCTGCACAATCTGGGCCGCGCTTACACAATCAGGCCCCCATCATCTACTATGTAGGTGCCTGGTTGCGAGAGCATTTCGACAGTGACCTATCACCCAGTTGTTATCTGCATATACATGTAGTCCGAGTTCCCATATAGAGATTCACTGTTGTCCTTGTATGCTTACCCCTCACCGGGCTACAAGTACCTGGTCACAGGATCACCACAAGAAAGCAAACTGTCTGTCCTTCTCAAGTGAGCCAGTCATACAGCAGCAACAACACCCAATATCTGCCTCCCCGACCCCCACTCCACCGCCGCACCATGTCGACCGAAGCCGCTGCCCCGGAGCCCAAGCCCAGCCAGACATACGAGGCCGGGTGTCATTGTGGTTATATCAAGTTCAGCGTCGCGCTCTCGCCCCCGCTGCCCGAGTACAAGCCGCTCGAGTGCAACTGCTCCGCGTGCCGCCGGTTCGGCTACCTGCTCGTGTGTAAGTCCGAGCAATCCAGTCCAGCCCAGCCCAGCCCAGCCCAGCCCAGCCCAGTGGAGGCGTATATAGCCTTTACAGTGCCACAGATCGGGGCTCATGTATGGTTTATTCCTCTTTGTTTCGCTGACGCCACTTCTTCAAACAACAAAAGACCCCAGCCGCGACAACGTCAAATTCCACGGCGATGGCGAGGCGCAGGTGATGAGGTACCGCTTCAACACCAAGGAGAAGGACCAGATGTTCTGCGGAAAGTGTGGCGCCAGCCTGGGAATCGACTTCCGGGGCTTCTATATGCCTAAGTGGACCGGGTATGGGATCAGTGTAAGCCTGCTGCCAGAAGAAGGGACGGGGCGTTGAGGCAAAGCGAGTGAGAGAGTTTGTGTGAGCGTATGCAGGACGGGATTGGCTAATTGTTGGGGGTTAGGTCCGCACGTTTAACGGAATCGAACTCGACAAGCTCGAGTTCAAGAAGGGCAATGGGCTGCAGGATGTTCTTCCAACGGGAGATTTGTCTGGCATGTGGCACGACGAGGGCGCGGAGACAGTAACCAAGACCACTTAAGTGATCAATTCATCATCCACTCTCGGCGAGAATGTTGGCATCGCGCTCGCCCAAATTACGAGGAAAGACTAGCTGTGATGTGGGCATCAGAAATCTATTGGCTCTCTTCTGTAAAATCCTACAGATGTGAACTGAAGTCACAAAATGCTGCAATGAGAGGCCGTGGCCGCTACTGCGCTCCCTTCGCCTGACGATGCACGTAAATCTTTTCGGCGGAGGTGATGCATTGCATGTTCGCGCCAAGTTTGTTCTATAAGTAGTTGTTAGAACGCGTACTGTCCATCTCGATAGACTGCGAACAAATGTGCCATGTCTCTTGGGCTCAAGGTACAAATGGTTTTCAATGACCTTGTCCACTAGGCACGGCAGAAAATAGATTTGTGACTTACTATTGTCTCCATCCACTCATCATATGGGTCCGAGTCGAACACAATACCACCGCCTATCATATGTTAGCGACAAAATCCATTGCGAGAGGCCTGCATGGTCTGGTCTTACCAGCTTGCAGGTACGCCACGCCGTCCTTTGTCATCATCGTGCGAAGAGCAATGCAGGTGTCCATAGCTCCCTCCTTCTCCTCCCCAGACGGAGTCACGCTGCCGTAGCCAAAGTACCCGACCGCGCCGGCGTAGACGCCACGCTTCTCCTTCTCCAGCTCGGCGATCAGCTCCATGGCCTTGACCTTGGGGGCGCCGGAGACCGTGCCGGCAGGGAATATGGAGCGGAAGGCGTCGAACCTCGTCTTGCCTGGCCGGAGGACACCCGAGACCTGGGACACGAGATGTTGGACGTGCGAGAACTTCTCTACGACCATCAGTCTGTCGACCCGGGTCTCCAGTGGATCGCAGACGCGCGTGACGTCGTTGCGCGCCAGGTCGACCAGCATGACGTGTTCTGCGCGGTCCTTGAGGGAGTTTGCCAGCTCTGCGGCCAGGCGCTCGTCCTCCTCGGGGTTCTTGCCCCGCTTGACGGTACCGGCGATGGGATGGGTTATGATGCGGCCGGCCTCTTCCTTGACGAGCAGTTCGGGGGATGCACCGATGATCTGGAAGTCACCATTGTCGATGAAGAAGAGGTACGGCGAAGGGTTGACGGTGCGAAGGTGCCTGTAGATGTTGAAAGGGTGCAGATCCGTGGGCCGGGCAAAGCGCTGGGATGGGACGGCCTGGATGATGTCTCCCACAACAATGTGCTTCTTCAGGTTCTTGACATGACCTTCATATCCATCCTGGCCAATGTTGGACGTGTATTCACGGCCCAGTTGGATGGGTTTCTGCTCCGGCAAGGGAGTCTCGGGGGCCTCGAGGACGCCAACAAGATCCTCAATGACAGTCGCCGCCTTGGCGTACTCGCTGTCGATGTCGGCTGGATTCTCTGGCACCCGCAGGTAGGTAATGACCTTGATGACGCCAAAGAAGCGGTCGAAGGCTATTATGGTATCATAGAAGTGAAAAAGTGACTCCGGAATCTGCAGGACGTCCTTCATGGGTCGAGCTGTCTTGGGCTCAAAATATCTACAGGCAAACTCGTCAGTGACAGCGCTCGTCCGGAGCACGTGCAGCTAACTTGCCTGACGCAGTCATATCCTATGTATCCAATCGCACCTCCCGTCAGGGGAGGCAGCCGCAGATCCGGGACCTCAGCGACGACATACTGAGAGAGCTCCTTCTCCAGCGCAGGGATCGGATCGCAGGCCTCGCCGTGGCCCTCGCCGGTCTTGAGGATCTTCCTCGGACCCGCCCCGACGAAGCTGTACCGTCCGACCTGCTCGGACGCAGCGCTCTCAAAGAGGACAGAGTACGGCGACTTCGTGTGAGCCACGACCTTCAGGTACGCCGAGGAGGGCGTGATCAGGTCCGAAGAGATCTGGCCGTACAGCGGCACAAGATTCGGTTTCTTGGGGCCCTGCTGCTTGGCCAGCACATCCTTCACCGTGTCCAACGACGGGACGATCTGGTCCTGGAATGTTGGGTTAGTCTGTGCCATCTTTGACATACCAGGAGAAACTTGGTGCGAATAACTCACTGGGACACTCATCTTTTTGAGCCAAAAATATGGGGCCCCTCGATTCAATGAAAGGACTCACTGAACCGGCGTCGTGAGCTCGGTGGGTTCACGCTGACTCACTCGCGGCCTGGATCGGTGGGTAGGTGTGAGCTTGGTGCTGCGTTTGCCCCGTTGAATGTCAAGCACCCCGGCAGGGCCGCACAGTGTCGTCCAGCGGCAATTCCAGGGACCAGGGCGCTAGGTTTTTGGCGAGGCGGGGCGGCTGAGCCCTGAACAAACGGTCTTTGGAGGGGCACTGGAAGAAGCTTTTGAACGGTCGCCCGGGGGACACAAACAAAGCTCTTCTGGAGGCAGTCGCCCGAGCCGTGGAAATGGGGTTTACAAACATGCACCGGTGAACAAGTCACGAGAAGAAAAAAAGAGGGTTGTGAAGACAATTAATGCTAGGTGGAAGTTTCAGTTTGAATTCGCTCATATTCTCGTAATTCACCTCGCAATGCCTGAAAACCTGCCAGTCTTTAGCTCTCAATCGCCAATGCCTTGACGCCCACCAGCCTGGCACCTTTGCCCTCTCCTGCCCTCGTCACCACAAAGTATTCTACTCTCGAGTTGTCCTTGACGATGCGATATACCCGAACGTCTTTGCCCTTCCCGGCTTCGCGGACCGCGTCAATGACCTCCTTGTACTGCCCATTTCTGTCCCAGTCGACCGGGTCCAAGATCTCAACCTCGGCCTTCGCAGGATCCCAGTGCCCGACCAGTTTCGCGATTTCCTCTGCGCAGAGAACAGGGAAGTTAGTCAATGTCACGTCCATTGGTGCGGGATAGCGGGGTGAAGCGCGAGCCTCGAGACTTGTGAAAGAAAAGTGAACGACGTACCCTCGTCCGGTAGCCCCTCGCCCTTCTCCCACGCCAGCGACACGGGCACGAACGGCTCGTCCGAATCAGACATGTACAAGGCATCCTTGGTAGCCTTGACCAGCGGCTGCGGTATGTCTGCCCCGTGGTCCGCCGCCTTGAGCTCCTTTTTCGCGTGGCTCCCTTGTGCCTGGGTCGAGGCCGAGCCCTGGCCCGGGTCCTCGTTGGCCTTGTTCAGGAAGTCCATGTATTCATCGTCCGTCGCCATCCTCAAAGGCGTGGTGCCGGACAGGCTGCTTCTTTGACTATGCTGCGCGTGTGCGAAAGGCAGGTTCGGATCGACGGTGCAGCAGCGGCGCGGTGGTTGATGGTGCTGGGTATGGTAGCGTAGGGGGATGGCCTGCGGGTATGATGGGGTTGGGCAAAATGCAAAGCGCCGCGTGCTTGCGATTTCTTGGTTTTCGATGGCACGGAGGTTTACCAGCTGAGATGCCACTCGCTTCATTTGATGGCAAGGAGGGGAGCTGTGAAGCACTTCTAGTATGACGCAACTTTTCTCCAGGGTACGAGGGTTGATAGCAACACCCCAACATGTCGGATTGCCGGGCAACCTAACAGCAACCCTGTAGTCGGCAAAACTCTTCCATGCCAGGTTCTACGAAGACTTCAATTGTTCAGCAGATTTTACTTACGTACCCTCAGTCTTAATTGGTTTATGAAAACGTTGGCATGATCAAGAGACTGGGCTCACGGCTGGATCGATATAACAAGGAGCCAAATCTTACTGGTTCGAAATTGGCCTGTACTGGCCCAAAGTGGTGCTCTCTTCTGGACTTGAATTTGAGCACAAAACGCACAGCACGCACAATTGTCAAAGAGGTGGTATCATTCATTTCATGAGTAAATTTGCCACGATTTTATTTTCCACTGACGCCAGTGAGGGCTCATCGTGAACCTTCTGGGACTCAGACCCGTAACGAGCTCTCGTTGAGCCCCGGTACCCATTAACCGACCCATCCATGCAGCAAAGAGAAAGCCGTGACACCTCGCCGCGAGAGAGAAGTAGTAGAAACCTAAGCGGAGCCGACGTCCTTCTTGAGGAGACCCTGGTACTGCTTCTTCTCGGCGGGGGTCTGGAAAGCACCGTGACCGAACTCGGACGAGGTATCGATCCATTTGAGCTCGACCTTCTCCAGAGCCTTCCTCGAGGTGTGGGTGAACATGGACTTGCGGAGGGTCATGACACGCTTCTTCACACCGGGGATAGAGCCCTTGACCATGACGAAGTCGTTCTTGACCTCACCGTAGCGGACGAAGCCACCCAGACTGTTGGGGAATGTTAGTATTTTGTCTTGTGCGGAGAGCTCACGGAGGTTGGGGTGTTAGCTTACGGAGTGATGGTCTTCTTGGTGACATCAACCTCGGTGGCGGCGTTGTCGTCGGCGTCGCCCTTGCCAATACGGTAGACCTTGTGGTTGACCGAGGTACGGTGGTGGTAACCCATCTGACCAGCACGGCCAACAGTCCATTGGACGTTGGACGGGTGCCAGGCACCGATACAAGCGATCTTACGGAGACCCTTGTGTGTCTTACGCGGCAGCTTCTTGGTACCCCAACGGGCAGTGACACCGTTGAAGCCGTGACCCTTGGTGACAGCGATCACGTCGATCATCTCGTCCTGCTCGAAGATGGAGTCGACCGAGACGGGCTTCTCGAACAGACCGTGACCGAACTCGACCTTGTCGGCGATGGAGCCACCGTTGATCTGGATCTCCATGAGGTGGGCCTTCTTCTGCTTGAGGGGAGTCTTGCGGATCTGGGTGTGGGCCAGGACACGGACGACGGAGCAGTACTTCTTGATGCGCTCGAGCTCGCGGGTGAAGGAGGAGGCGTTGTCGGAGTGCTTCTTGGCGTACTTGGTGAAGGCCTTCTTCTTGCTCTTGTACCAGTTCTTGTAGAATCGGCGCTTGATCTCGTCGCTCAAGTGCTCAGCCCAGACGGTAGTGAGGGATCGCAGGCCACGGGGGGTTTCGATGTATCCAACCAGACCAACAACGATCATCTGTGAAAGATGTTAGCCATTGGCTCAATTGCCAAGCGGGCTGCATTGTTCGTACAGGTGGTGTGTCAACGATGGTGACGGCCTCAACAACTTCCTTCTTGTGGGACTTCGCGCCAGGTCGGTCGAGGTCGCGGACAATGGTGGTCATACCAGCCTTGTAGCCCATGGTGGCCGTCAGGTGGACGGGCTTCTTGGGGTCGTCCTTGGGGAAGCTGTAGCAGCCCATCATGATCAGCAGCCGCCCTTACACCGAGAGAAAAAAAAAAGAACCCATCAATTGCAGGTGGATGCACGGGGACGTTTGGCGATAACTTACGACTTGACCTTGCCACGGTGCCTGGTAGCCCTCTTGCGGGGCAGGTAGGCCAGAGAGCCATGACGAGGAGCCTCGTACTTACGGTGCGACATGTTGGCTAACTTGAGCTTTCTGTCGCGAAGTTGTCGTGGAGAATGGGTAGGCGGTTGATGGGTTGGGACAGGAAGCTGGCAATTGAGGCTGGCCGCAACTGCAAAAAGTTTCACCCTGGGAGAGTTTGCCGTTGGTGGGATCTGTGGAGCCACATCACGTGAACGCGACAGATGTGAGACAGCTGGCGCCAGCTGTCAGTGTTGGGCCCCTGACCAAACTCCAAGCCTACAATTCCAGTAATAACTACATCCCGCATATCTGCCACAATTGATGAGGGACCTCGGACTACTCTGGCATTGAGCATTCCGAGTTCTGAATACCGAGTCCTGCCCCATATGTGATATCCCTTGGTTCTGCGTTCACTTTGTTGCCGAGCTGTTACGACCTCTCTTCGGCCGGGGACTGGTCCTCCTCATACGGTGCAGGAGGTGTTCGTCGATGCATACGTTCTTTTACTGTAAAGTGCGCGTAGCATCCTATCCAAATCACACTTGTTCCCTTCGACTGTGGAATGCAGTCATCTGCCATCCACACGTGGTAGGAGCAGCCGTGACCAGCAATCCATCCGGGTAGCCCTCCAACCAGGCTGGGTGTGTGGGCTGTGGCCGGCAATCTGTTGCCGGTGCAGACGAGCATGCAGCACAACAGCGCGGCCCGGTGGCTGCCTCGGGAAGCCGACACCCCAAGGTTTGGGGACGGGTTTGCTTGGTGAAGAGGCAAGGTACTAGACTAGACCACTACTCTGCAGGAAGTACCTCGCCCGTTAGTAAAGTGCAGGAGTGAGGCACCCCTACCTCATCCAGACTGGGTCGCAATTCACAGCTTGCAACCGCATCCATGATAACTGCTTACCAGGATTGCCGACGGAGACTTTGTGTGTGTCTCTGTTACCCAGCTGCCAGCTTGACACCTTTGCGGATCAGCCGTGTTGTGAGATGTGCTGTGCTGTGCTGCGTGACATGCGCCGACCTCAGACATGAACACGCTACACACGCAATCTGTGTCTCAGTGCAGTGCGCGCATTCCACGAGCTTGATCAGAGTAACGGCATCGGATGGGCACATAGTTGGTGAGTCCGTGACATGACCCGGCGCTTCCCCTCCATTGGAGGTCGGATAGACCAGCGCATCTGCTCGACTGGCCCATCTGGAACACTGCTACCCCGACAGCTGCCGGCCCCAAGATGTTGAACTCGACCAGCGTTGGGCCCCCTGTCTTGTCTGAAGGTGACGGCGGCGGCTGTCGATCTACATAAGCACACGCATCAGCACGAGGCTCGGCATCTCGTGCTTTCTCACTCCCTGCTTGGCAAGGTCCTTGGTGGCGATAGAGATTGGCTCTCGCAAATCGGCCGATTCAGCCTGGCTACTGTGTAGGCTCCGGCATCCTTTGTTGCACTCTTCCCCTGCTTGTCAAGCTGAGTAACCTTACACCAAGTACTCGCATCGCATGGTCAACCCAAGGTGAGTATCTAGACATGCAGGCCACAAGCCCAGGTGCAACGGCACGAGTTGCTATACTTTACCGGTTGTCGGTGGCACACAAGCATGCGCGCATTGCCGGCCACATTGCGATCGATCATGACGGGCATCAATTGGACCGATCGTGCATCTCTATGAGAAGCAAGTCGAATTCCCAGTGTCAACGCGCGAGAGAACATATATTACCACCGTAACGGGCATCGCAACGGGCATGATGCGGTCGTTGCCATCTTTCGGCAGCTCACCTCTCGGCGAAAGGCTTGAGCATCTGGAACTTGGTAAAGCAACGTTGGATCGACAGGCTGCACGCTCTACACTAGATCCGGTGCTGACGAGGATACCACCGCGAACCTCGGGAAGCTGGGACAGGGCCCTATTCGTGACGGATGACAGAAGACAAGGACCCAACCATGCCTGGTCTATCCTGGAATGACGAGGGCGGCAGAGAATGTGTTACATGTATGTAGGTACTGCCTGAAGGGGCTAGTGTCCCTGGGACTCCAGTTCCGCACAACCTGAGGAGCAGAGACACAGCAGCGGCCGTTTTGTAAAAAGTAACTCAACCCCCAGAAGAAGCAAACCAAGATTCCGGCTGCTGTTGCTGCTGCTGCTGCTGCTCAAGCGATAGCAACCCACGGTCTACTGACCCGTCAGTCGCCTCCGCAGTTCGTGCACAATGCAACAGGCCCCAATAGCCACGGCTGGCCGCGGCCAAGCGATGCGGCATGATGCACCTCAATCACAGGATGCAGATTGCGGCGGCACGACACTAGGACGAGACGGGTGAGGCGATCACGGCCGTCGACAGGGTGGGTGCATCACATCCTAGACTCCCCCCGAGGTTTGTCCCA
Source organism: Diaporthe vaccinii (assembly GCA_039880775.1). Taxonomy (NCBI): domain Eukaryota; kingdom Fungi; phylum Ascomycota; class Sordariomycetes; order Diaporthales; family Diaporthaceae; genus Diaporthe; species Diaporthe vaccinii. Next base: position 1,684,923 of record JBCEDN010000006.1, on the reverse strand, counting down.
CCCACCCACTACCACTCTCAAACGTACCAGACGCCCAAACTCCCGGTCACCCTATAGCCCCCCTTTCTATTAAATCATTGCCCTCAAGACGGCTTCCTCTGGGTGCATGACTGCACTGTAAAATAGACGACGGTGCGTTCGGTGGTGGTGAGCGGACGACGCAATCCAGTATCCTTGACCTTGTCCAACGGGGAATCCGCGGGGGTTTTGAGCTCCAGCTCGATCACCGCCGCATCGACGTCCAGCCGCATGGCATATGCACCAAGTCGCAGTGGCTGCTGTACCTGTGGCCTACCATGCATTTCCGACGGCTTCTGCAAGTCACCCAGCTACCGCTGCCTGCTGTCCGGCACACCCACATGTGTGGGTGATCCTTACAGGCGCCGCCAGGTGGCAGCACGGTGGCTGTCGAACAAACCCTCACAACTCATCATCACACACCTTGGTTACCATATATAGAAATGTTGCGCATCGGTCATCACTATCGACATGTCTGTCATCAAGCCATAAGTCATGTCACCCACCCAAAGCGGTCAGTCGGTCTGCGAATAGAGAGGGCATCTGCCGTGTGCAAGGTGCATTAAACCCACCAATGGATCACGCCAATCACCTCCCCTTGCCCATTGTTACCCAGAATCCCGGGCCGACCGCAGCTTACCACTTACGGTGGAGAGGTCGTGAATCTGTGCGGCTAAAGTCTCGAGGCCGAGCCAAGCCCAGCCCAGCACTCCTTTGGCCTGGCCCGCGGGGATGTACACTGGGCCATGTGTTTCCACGCAAGGGACGGCAGATGCGAGCTTGAAGGTTTGAAGGTTTCAAAAAGTTTGACGGAATGACTCGAGATGCAGGTTAGTAAACAGGCAAGAAGCGACGCAATAAGGTCTTTCTTCGGTCGCCCGCTTTGCATGACGGGCTAGGGAAGGGACTCACATCAAAATCGATGGAAAGACGCACAGAAGCCAGCCGATCGCACGGGTCCCCGCTCTGCGCCGGAAGTGAAACCGTAGATCATCTCACACTCGTCCCGTCATCGCCACCAGGGATCATTTGCCTTTTCGTTATCACGGGGGGAAGTGGGATATCAGCAGGAAAATGCCCGCGTGGTGCAGCAACCCACCTCCCGCCCCCATTCAAGATTTCGAGGCGGCGCTTTGAAACAGAACGGATCGTTCCACACATGGACGAATCTCGACGGGGCCCGAAATCTTGATTGACTTCACACGGACGGGAGAAAAGCACTTGTCTCTTAGGTCTTGTTTGCCCGTGCGAGCAGAGCCCCCTTCCGTCCGTCCACTCTGTCCGTGGTTAGGCCGAAGGCCACAAAAAAAACATAGAAGGAACGAGCCGATGGTGCGAATTCCGCAAGGTCCACGTGGTAATCACCCTGCGGGTTGTCACGAACCGCTGAAGACGATGAGACTGAATTGCGATCGCACACGGCCCCTTTTACCCCGGTCTGGACATCGATAGCCCCGGACTTCCTCCAAAAATAAAGCTGGCTTCGGCAATGCAGAACATGCCGATTCGCGCAGAGTCCCTTGCTGTGCTTGCCTACCGATCGTTGTTCTCCTGGCAGAACGTGAAAAGGTTTTGTAGTTCTGGCATCAATACGACGATCGACCTAATTACTGACGGTCCCCGGAATCATCTATGTCATCTGCCGCAGTCAGGCACAAACGAAGGTAGCTGTGCGCACAGCCATCACCGACTTGACTTCCGCAAGGCCAAACCCAAAACCGCAAATGTCAACCCAGCGGGCAAGCATGGTTAGACGCAAGGGAATGCCCGACCGCTCTTCGGTTGGTCGTTGCATCGGCCCCTTTTTTTCTTTTTCCCATTTCGAAATGCTGGGCATGACTTGGGCCGACAGCGGTGCCCTGCCTATGGCGCACATCGCACACGTTTTGAAAGCGCGGGAGCATTTCCTGCCAATGTATCGCATATAGTTATGTTGGGTTTCCATCGCATCATTGACTGATGCCTCGTGTGTGTCTGACAAGCTGCTCAATCGCGGCACTACTGTACGTTGGTCGTTAGCTGGCACACACGCGCGCATGACATAGCTGCCAGCTCCCACGAGGGCAAGCAGCTGGCAGCCTGTCCGATCTTTTCTTTTCGAAACATGGACTGATCTGTACATCAACCACCTGGCGCTGGGCTGGGCGGCCTCGCTAGGCGCCTTTACCGCACTGCCGAGGCCGACAACCAGCAGCGGGATTCGAAAGTTCTTGCGGGACCCGCAAAACCGTTCGTCCTGCGTCCGGAGAATGCAGGGTCATCGTCAATAAGCTCCGCCGACGAAACGATTGAGCTTATGTCCACTGCTCTCCGTCACTAGTGCAGCTTCGTCCCTCGCCTCCAAGCTGCAGATCCTCAGCTGTGTGGAGCGAGGGGAAATGCGGCCACGCATTTTTACGAGCGGTCCTGTGACGACAAAAACTCATTGAATTTTACACTACCAGGCTGCGGGTGCAGATCCGCGCGTGCTGTACTGTGCCTGTCCACTCTCGATGGCGGCCCCGGGTTGGGGGCGGGACCAGCATGTTGCTATTAAAGTTCGACGAGGTCAGCTTTTGGGACGCGGCAAGGAGGTTCTGGCCAGCATGCTGGGACGCCTCGATCCAAGCCTTAACAAAGGGACCAAGATCCGTTTGGGGTGTTGGAATGGCCGAATGAGGTGGCCAAGGCGCGCGGCGAACAGGTGAGATGCTCAGTCGCCTTCGTGACAGATGATCGGGGGCTGGAGGCTTAGTCTGGTAGTGGCTGGCCGGCGCCTGCACAACGGAACCGACCGCCTGGGGAGAGGGGGGCGGCCAGGGCAGGGCGCGCTCTTTTTTCTGGTGTGCTCTTCTCTTTCTTTTTGGTTCTTATCACACACAGTACACGTATTGCCAGAGGGGTTTTCCGACCCGGGAACATACCATGAGGAATATTCCCGAGACGAACCGGGTTAGGCTGCACTCGGGAGGGGAGGAGGGGGGTGGGCCGGCGCGTGGTTCACGAGTAATGTAATGAAGAGGCCCCATAGCATCCATCCTGATCACCGTTACTGTGGTGGCCTGGTGCGGCACGGTGCGGTACAGACATTTAGAATGAGCGGGCGCAGGCATTCAGGAATGGACAAGGCCTCGCTGGCTAGGCTGGCTGGCTAGCTGGCTCTGCTGGGGCCTTGGGGAAGATGGTAATCCAGGTAGTATTAGCTGGTCGAGATAGGTACGTACCGTCGCACACTATACGGTCCGTCCTGTGTCTTGAGTCTTATTACCCGTTTTATGTTCGGGCGGGCCCAGCATCCGTCCTGACGCACGGGGGGGCTGCAGGAGCCTGGCGCCGAACAGAAAGAACGATTGCCATTCCCTGCGGCCCCAGCATCTGCAGCTAAGCAGAAGGCGTCATGGCGTGCCGCGGAGACACCCCCGTTTCTGGGAGGGGCGTGAGGGGAGGGGTGCCGGCAGCGCCAGAGGGCTAAGGTCCCGGTACCGCCTTGTTCAGATGGAAGGGGTCCCGCCGCGTACTCGGTACATCCGGCCCATGAAGCTTCGGCCAACCCTGCATGATGCACGAGTCGACCGTGGTGGGCCTGTCAGGGCCCTGTCATCACCAGCCGCCCACCTGCCCAGGCCCCACACACCCTCTGCGCACGCCAGCCTCGGAAATCAGTTTAGATTTGTCCCCATTCACCGTGCCCCCCTGCAACAGCCCCCCCCAATCCCCGCCCTCAGGACATGATGCGGCGGAACCCTAACCCAATCTCTCGGGCGGGACAAGGGAAGCTGGCAGCGCCCTGCAGAGAGCACGCACCGGCACGCGGGCGAGGGCGCAGGCAGGGGCACGGGCGGCGAGGAGCTGCTGGTGCTGCAGCCTGCAGGAGCATGACGGTTGTGCGAATCTGCGCTGCCTCATCGCCCATCAAACCCATCATTCGGATGCAACAGCCATCAGGCAGACTTGGGATGAAACAAACATCTGGCCCTTTCTTACCGCCTAGACCCCGCTTACGAGTCGACATCACACACTGGATGGAAAGGAATCTTCCACACCGGCCACACTGACCTCTTCCTCGTGCAGCACACGGCAATGGTCCATCACGCCCTCAACGCCCTCGCGCAAGCCCAAGCCCTCGCCGCGGCAGTACGAGGAAGAAGCATTGAGAAGGGAGAGCAGCAGCCCAGCACCCACCAAGACTGCAACCTAATTCACAGTCATCACCAGCGCTCTCAGAACCTCTGCGTCTCCCTATCTGCGACCAAGGGCACTCGTGCATCACGATTCAGACTTCAACAGACCGCATGATGCACCAGGCATGATTCCCATTTTAGATGTTGCAAGGCCGGCAGCGTGTTGGCGCAAGATGGGAGACACTACTCGCCGTAGAGGCCGAGGTAAGCAGATATGTGATGCTATCACCAGTCGGGACGGAGGCACGCGCTAGACAGCACCATCTGAATCAATTCGTGCTGTCATGGCAGCATGGCTGGCGGCGGGTCGAGGCCTCTGCTGTAGATCTGGCGCCATGCGGGTTCGTCCACGGGTCGGAAGAGAACGGGCGTCATGGAGGATTCTGCTGGCGGCGGTGCGGTAGTACTGTCGTGTGGTAGTGGACTTGCGCACCTATTTTAGCTAAGCTACCGACAAAGGGATCGTCCCAACGCAGGTAACGTATTTAGCCAAGGGCACTGGCACATAATACGCAGCAGCCGACATGTCTGTTGCTTTTTTATTCTTTTCTCTCTTTGGGGCTGTTACACATCCTGCGCTCCTCCCTCAAATCAACCGACGCACAGCAGCAGAGCATGGCACGCCTGGCAAGCAAGTGAATAAGCAAGGCGTGGGTAGGTACCACGCACCATATAGACTATTCGGCTCTACACGCTGCCTGTTGTTAGGCCTGTGCGGAGAAGCCGCACGTCCCGTCCCCTTTTGTGGCAGGTCCCAAGAAACCCGAACAGGGCCGTGCGGGCAGTGACACCTTCCTTGAACCATTGGACCAGCCGAGGGGACCTACGTAACAAGAGGGACGCTGCTCAACCCGTCTTTCCACCCCCCTGCCCCCCTACTACACTACTACCCGGGGGCAGCCACGATCCCAAATAAAAAACCGAAAGGCAGAGGCTTGTCTTGGGCGACCCGCCTTTTGTACAAAGGTGGGGTGCGAGGGGTGGCTTTGGGCTGCGGGCTGCAGGCGAGCGGGTCTGGGCCTGGGTGTGCAGGGTGTGCAGGCAGTGGTGAGGCATGTAACCTTGTACCCCAGTACCCTCGTACCCCCGTAAGCCCACCCCGTTCCTCCACACCCTCTGGGGCCCAATGTCAGGTAGCGTGGACTTCTCGCAGATGGCCCGAAGCTGGGCCCTTGTACCGAGACCGGGCGCCGCTGCTGCAGCACGTCGTCACCCTGCCACCTGCCGGCTGCTGCAGCCAACCCCTGACCCGAACACTTCAGGTGAGGTGCGGGCTGGCTGGCTGGCTGGCTGGCGGGCAGGGCAGGGCAGCTACCCAGGTAAGGTACGTACCCACCCACCCGGTGCTGGAGGTGTTCGGTTCGCGTGTGGTGGCCTGGTCTGGCTGTCTGGCTGTCTGGTCAGGATTCCTTCATTTGTTTCCACGGCTAGCAGCTACCCACACCCCCCGGCCGTCCCCCAATCCGTGGGTAAGGGGAGTTTGCCAGAGCTGCGTTCTCATCTGCTCCCATCTCCCCGTTGGTTTTTCTCCTCCCGCCCACCGATCCAGGGAGCCGCTTCAACCTTCCACTCTTCCCTTCTTTCCTCGCAGTCCTCGCCAGCCCGCCGCACACAAACCTGCATCTGGCTCACCCGGCTTCTGCTCTGTTCAATTGTGTCGCTCCACACTGGCTCGCACTCCCCTTCACCCTTTCAATGAGGCAACCTGTTGACAGTTGCAGTTGACACTTGCAGCGGCTCCTTGATTCCGTAATTATCTCTGACCCCCATACCCTCAACCGCACACAGCCTCTCCTCACAAAATATCGTCGTCGGTATCGCTTCGTCTCCCCACCCCCAGCCAATCCAAATAAATCCCTTCCACCCTAATGGCTGCTCCGGCACACCACCAGTCGCCCTCGATGCCTCTGCATCATGCAGTTGGCGCTCCACCTCCGCCTCCGCCTCAGGGCGCATGGGCACCATCCCGACAGATCCTTGCCATGAACGAGGCTGTCTGGATGCAAATAGGTACGTCCGTCTGGCGCACATCACAGGTGTCTTTTGGGACACCTTTCACGTCCTAGTCCTTGGTTGCGCCGGCACAATTGCTTGTCCATGGGTTGCGCCGGCGGCTCTCAAATAAACGCTCCTTATTGTGCTGGCTATCTGCAGCTAGCTGATGCCCCTTCCAGGCAGCTTATCCGAGATCCTGGGCAATGTCGAGGATGCCCTGTTCGCCTATGAGCAGGCCATCCGTGCAAGTCCTGGCTCGACCCAGGCCATGAACTCCATCAGCGCCATTCTGAGGACGCGCGAAGATTTCCCAAAGGCCATAGAATATCTGAACCAGATCCTCAAGCTCGACGCAGCCAACGGCGAGGCATGGGGCAGCCTTGGTTAGTTATTTCCCGCCTCCGAGAGAAATAAAAGGCTCTAAATATGTATCGGTGCGACCGTGCGGTTGATTGACACATCGTGTGCAGGGCACTGCTACCTCATGATGGATGACCTGCAACAGGCTTATGCTGCTTACCAAAATGCTTTGATTAACCTCCGCAACCCGAAGGTCGGTAAACACCAGACTACCGGATTTGTCGACAACCCATTGACTCCAGTCTCGCAGGAACCGAAGCTTTGGTACGGAATAGGCATCTTATACGACCGCTACGGATCCCTGGATCATGCCGAGGAAGCTTTCTCCCAAGTCATGCAGATGGAGCCCGGCTTCGAGAAGGCCAACGAGATCTATTTCCGGCTCGGCATAATATACAAGCAGCAGCAAAAGTATGGCCAGAGTCTTGAGGTTCGTGGGACATCCGGCAATGCCTTCATGCAGTACACTCTCTGACACACTTCTAGTGCTTCAAGTACATTGTCAACTCGCCCCCGCCGCCGCTGACCGAAGAGGACATCTGGTTCCAAATCGGCCATGTGCACGAGCAGCAGAAGGACTTTGACAGTGCCAAAAACGCATATCAGCGTGTCCTGGATCGGGATCCGAACCACGCCAAGGTTCTGCAGCAGTTGGGCTGGCTGCATCACCAACAGAGCAATAGTTTTGCCAGCCAGGAGAAGGCCATTGAGTTTTTGGAGAAGTCTGTTGCTGCAGGTAGGTTGCGAATCGCCGCACCCATCGTTCAGCGTTGCAATGTGCTAACTTTGTGCAAAGACAACAGCGATGCTCAAAGCTGGTACCTACTTGGTCGATGCTACATGTCGCAGCAGAAGTATCCCAAGGCATATGAAGCCTATCAGCAGGCTGTGTATCGGGACGGCCGCAACCCAACCTTCTGGTGCTCCATTGGTGTGCTGTACTATCAGATCAACCAGTACAGGGACGCCCTGGATGCATACAGCAGAGCCATCCGGCTGAACCCGTTCATCTCTGAGGTTTGGTATGACCTCGGCACTCTGGTAAGTCATACTCAGTCACCCCACCTGCGTACCACAGACCGCTAACATGTTTTCCAGTATGAGAGCTGCAACAACCAGATTAATGATGCACTGGATGCCTATCAGAGAGCGGCTGAGCTGGATCCGTCCAACCCTCACATCAAGGCCCGGCTGCAGCTTCTCCGAAACGGCCAGACTAACGGCGCCGGTGCGGCTCCCATGCCAACTGACGTCCATCCCCAGGCATACCAGCACCAGGGAGCCATCGGACCTCCTGGTCCCCAGTGGTCCAACTCGGGACCCGGTCCCCAGCAAACCCAACCTCCGCCGGGCCCTCCTCCTGGACCAGCCGGCAACTGGGCGCGGCTTTCGGAAGTGAACCCGCCTCCGCAACCGCCAAATCCTTATGAGCAGCGCGGTGAGCCTCTTAGGGGACCAGCCCCGCCATCTTTTCCTCGTCAGCCTAGCCCTCGCCAAGAGCAGCAAATGAGACAATACCAGGATCCCACGCGGCAAGGCGGTCCAGCAGGGCCTGGAGGTCCGATGATGAGAGCGCGAACACCGCCTCCTCTGCACTACCCTCCACCGCCACCACCTCAGCAGCAGCCCCTGCCACCAACCTCGCAACCGCCACCTCGCGTCGCTAATCCCAACTACAGCGGCCCATCCCCTGCACCTACTCCGTCTGGACCTCCTCCACCCACCAATGGAGTAAATGGACCTCCCCCGGGACCAACGCCGCTGATGGCGTATCGGAACAATAGCCCCAGGCCTGAGTTGCGCCCCATGCACGACAACCGCATGCCCTCGCCAAAGTCGGCTTATCCGCAGCACCAACCGCCGTATCCTCAGCAGGACCCCTCCGGGCCTAGCAACATGGAGTCCGGAGCTCCACCACCTCAGTCTGCTGCAGCCGCTGCTGCGGAGGCCGCGCTTCATCGGAACGAGCATGATAACCGGCCTCCATCTGTCGGTCCCAAGCGCCTCCGTGAGTGGGAGGACGAGACGGCCTCGAAGAAGCCCCGCCCTTCCACGCCGGCTCGAGCTGAGTCTTATCGCCGTGAGTCCTCGGAGCACAGACGCGTCGAAGAGCAGCGTCCCCATGGCTATCACCCCTCGGAGGCCGCACATCACCCACCTACTCACAACATGCCGAGCCAGCTGCCTCCCATGCAGGGACCACCGCCGCCCCCTCCTCAAAGCCATGAGCCGGAACGGGCTGCTAGGAAGATGGACATTGATGAGGAGTACGACGACGACGGGGAGGACGACAAGAAGGCCGTCCATCCTGCGTCCGGCCCAGGCTCTACGGCAGGTGATCTAAAGAACAACACATCGCCCACGGGATTGATGCAAAACGGTGGGCCAAAGACGGAGTAGAGGCGTGGTCTCTTGCTTTTGTTGGTTGCGGACATGAATCGGTTGTGGTTAGTGGGTTAAGTCACATGTAGTGGAAACCGGTGCCTGGTGCAGTACGTCCTTTTGTCAGTGGTTGTGTTTGATTTGACCTTGGTGGTGCTCGTTGTTGATCACTGTCCTCTTCTTGGCTTCATTGGTATCTATGTATTTGTGAGGTTCATGGACTGCGCTATACCTGTCCCGGCTTGCTCACGCAACAGCCAAAATTTGATCTTGTTCACAACTGTAAATCGAACGTCTTGGTGGGGAAAATGAGACATGCAAGCAGGGGAAGGATGCGGGAAGACGGGGGCAAGCAATATATAATAACAATGATATCACTCTGTTGTCAGACATGGTCAGTCTAGTAGAGGAGCACTCAGATTCAGATTCAGATCAGTACTGATGAGAACAAGAGTGATCCTGATTGACATGCGCGAAACCCTTGCTGCCAAAGGCAGCTGACTGAAGCCACCCAACATGACTGCTTCCTGCCATGTGCAGGAAACTTGCCAACAAATCAATCACTCCCGTTGCCCCTATTCCTCCATCCTTTGAAGGACTTGTAAGACGTGGATCACAGAGACCAGAACACTTTGGTCTCAGACCATGGACAAATGAGACACGTGGTAGCCATGCCGTACCGCTCTCCGAAGAATAAATCGATGCTAAGATTCCGAGAGAGATTTCAAGCACAAAGATCTCTGGTGTGTAAGCTAACCGTGGATGCCTGCCTGGCTGCATGGCTTCCCGGTCTACCTATTCCCGCCTTGTCGACCCCTAAATTAACAGACCGGTGCAGTTGTGGGCAGTTGGTTAAGTTACTACTGTACACGAGACGTCACAGCCGCTCAGAACGCCGCGCGGAGTTCCCAAAAATCGAAACCACCGTGCCCGACTCGAAAGCTAAACTCCCTCCGCCCACCGATCGAATTTTCACGCGTGGTCTTTTACAGTAAATACCGTCTGGCGCGCCTTGAAACGCCCCTTACATCCTGGCATCTGATCTCGCGTCTAAAACAGGGTATCTGCGAGTGCTTAAATATAGGGTCGGTCGGGTCAGTCCGCCTGGTCACCGGGCCGGCGGAGGATCCACCCCCCGAGCCCAACGTGGATTATGCCTCGCTCTTGTCCCCGTCGTCGTGATCAGGTGTGTATGTCGTCTCCCCCAGCATTCCGTCACTCGGTCGCGATGTCATTGCCGTCTGGTTGTTGGACACCGGTTGTTGCAGCACTGTGGGGCCTGTCGTGGGCGGAGGATCCGCAGTGACCGCAGGTGGAGGGGGCGCGAGCGAGACGGACCGCCCTGCACCCGAAGCTCCTCCAGCGGCAGCGCCAGCTGAAGCAGACCCAGCAGCGCCTCCCCGCCCGGCAGTGGCCGCGTGCAGTTTTTGGTCCAGCGCCCTGAGCGCCAGCGCCCTCCGTCTTTCGGCCTCAGCCCTCGCGCTGCCCGGTGCCGCGTTGCGGTGGCTGTAGGGGTGGTATCCCCCGGAGTTGCCGCCAGCAGCCGAAACCTCGGCCTGCGAGAACGGCGTGCACAGGCGCAGAGCCACGAGGACGTTGAAAACCTGGTCGCCCAGGGCGGCCACCAGGGGCTTCGCGGGCGCGGGGAAGAACTCGGCGAAGGCAAACGTCTCGGAAGCGTCGCCGCGGAGGGAGTATGGCGTCTGGGACGAGTCGAGGTCGGGGAAGACGGTCTTGTAAAAGCGCAGGTAGGTCCAGCTTGTGAGGAGGCCGAAGACGGCGAGGAGGAAGGAGGCGAGGGTGAGGAGGGGCGTCAGGCTGAGGATCAGAACCAGGCCGAGGTAGACGAGGGGGAAGCGCGGCACGCGCAGGGAGAGGATGCCTCTGAAGAGGGTGACAGTGTGGGCGGGGACGAGCTGGCTGAAGGCGACGAGGAAGCTGATCTGGAGTGGGATGGTGCCGGCGATGGTGGTCAACCTGTGATAGGGACGCGGTCAGTTGCTTAGATTCAGGTAGGGAAAGGGCTTCTTGGGTGACGTACGTCCAGCTCTCATTACGAGTGACGGTGAAGAAGGTCACCATGACGCCAAAGCACAAGGTATTGGGTATCAGGGCGGTAATCAGGAGGAACTTGGCGAACTCCTTGGACGACCAAGCCCTCTCGAGGTAGCGGCCCCCATGGTAGAGGGTGATGGCGGCGATGGCCAAGGTGAAGACGTTGCTCTCCACCAAGGTTGTTGTCAGGAAAGTCCACGGGTATATCAGAGAGAGCTGTGGGATGAGGTTGAGATAAGGGATGACGATCTCCGAGTTGGCGGTCCATTGCTTGTAGCGGATGGCGGCACTCAGGATGCTCTGCAGACCGAGGGTGATGAGCAGTATGCGCGTGACGGGCGGTATGTTTATTCTGGGAGGCATCGCGGCGGTGTTGGCTGGGGGAGGACGCTGGCGCGGGTGCAGGGTGCATGCAGATGGGCGCGCCTTGAGGGCTTCAGCAGCTCCGAGTGAAGCTCTTGGGGCCCAAGGGTAGTCGGTCACGATGCTGGCTCTGGGCGAGTGTCAAGGGCCACTTGAGGCAGGTGCAAAACGCCCAGGGGGGCCCTGACTACGCACGGGCCCCAAACTGATCTGTGTCCAGGGAATGGACCCTGAGATTCCAGCCTTATCATTATCGGACAGTCGCTTCGGAGACAGGGAGACTGCAAAGCCAAAGCACCCCACGCAGATATGCTGCAGTCAAAGAGGAAGATCAGTCCTGCTATCCGAAATATGGCACAGCAAGTCACAAGAGAAGTCATTCTCGGGCCAGCGTCAGCAAGTGATTGATTGAGCGCTTAAATCGTGGCCAGACACTGTGAACTCCCGGGACTGAAGCGGTGTCACGGTTGCCTAGGTAGCCATGATGCCACATATCCCACACGATTTGCTGAAAAAAGGACAGATTGGGAAGTCATCTTAGCTGTCCAGATCCCACGGCGTAATACGTGTACAGACCTGGGATGGTCGTGGCGTGCACGCAGCAGGAACCAGGGACAGCTGATGCCGTCCACGGTAACAGTGGGTACCGAGGAAGGTTACGAACAAGGTTCACGGTGCGCTTGTCGCCTTGTGTCCTCCCCCATGCTTCTTCCCACGATGACGAAGGTGATTTACATCAAAAGCCAGATGACGCTCTTCCCTTGAGACCGAGGCGTTCGAGGGCCAAGCGTCGCGCGGCGGCGCAATACCGATCAATGTTGCACTGAGACCGACGGGCGCACTTCTGGCCTGGGGTTGGTTGGACAAGCAGAAAAGCCACGCTGCAGGATAGATGGGAGATGCGGTACGTACATGAAGAGCAGCGTCCCCTTGAAACATGCCTGTCGGGCATTTCCCTAGGACGAACGTGTGCCAATGAGGCGAGGCCAATGAGAGCGTGCCGGCGCAGATCCAACTTCCCGACCCATCCCATTGACTTGCTCATGCACCCTTGCTGCCTTGCAGGTGTGCCCACCAGCCGCTGCTTGCTGACCACAGTGGGCTGGGCCGGCCCCAAGCTTCTGCTGTGATGAACGTGCCTGGGTGCTAAATGAGATCGAACATGCTGTGTACGCACAGCTCACAGTAGTGAGCTTCCCGGAAAGCATTGTCGACCTTGCGCTGGTTGATTCGGGACGTGGCCATCCAGACGTTGAAGCGGGTGCTTACTCGCGCCGGGGAGCGCGTGCCAACAATACAACAAGAGGATATAGCCTCGCTTTGTCGTCCACGCCATACTTCGGCACCCTTGTCTGGAGATCGCTCTGCGAGCTGTGCTCTCCCCTGCGGACCCCTACGCCTCCGTTTAACCCCCCCCCTCGAGCTCCCCCATTCATGCCTCCCAGAGTTCCAGCCCCAAGGGGCAAATAGATTGACCCGGAGGTCCCCAGTAAGCCTCTCGTCCATTTCCCTCTTCAAGTGCCTAAAGAGGAGGTCATGCTAAGCATAGCGGGGATGCAGAAGGTGATTGCGGGACGCGCTAGAAGCCGAAATAGTGCTCGGCATGTGGCGTGTGGCTGGCACGAAGGCATCTACGGAGTGTGGTATTTCTGCAACGAGTCGCCAAAGGCTCAATGCTCCCCAGAATGGGGTGGTTTGCTGGGGTCTCTGGCACATACTCCAAGTAGCTAGCCTCTAGATGGCGCCGCGATAAAATGAAAGAGCCCTGTGGCACGATCGCGGAAGCGAACCATCTGAAGCCCTGAATGGGCTGCCGAGCACACCCCCTGGTCAACGGGTCCACACCCCTTTTGGGGCGGCCCCAGAAAAGGACGAAGCCCACACGAGCAGACGGGGAGGGCTCAAACAGTTTCTGAGATGGGCCGGGGCCGCCTGGTCTCTGGCGGCTGACGGGGCCTGACGGGGCAGATGCAAGCAGACGCCGAGAGGGAGGGTACTGACCCTCCACCGACATTGGACTATAGAGAGAGTACATTGTAGCTATGATACACAGCATGCCACCTCGAATGACGGTGCCGGCACGGTGACACGGCGCCCGCAGAGGCTGCGGTGCTGTGTGCACATGCTCGATTGAGCTCTCAACCAATGTTGAGTTTTGTGGTCTGGATCCGGATCTGTGCCCTGGCCTGTCCAATCCTTGACTCCCCTGTCCTGTCCTGGTCCTGAGTTGCGGGACTGATGACGCCGAGTCTGTGAAGCCGAGATCCTTTTTGACTTTTCGGGGGGTTGCCACCCAACAGCGTCCACCCCCGCACAGCAGCACAACGGGCTTGCTTGCATTGTCAATGTCCGATCCGCCAGCAGAGCGCATGGGGCAGAATGGAGATGGGTGACTTGCAAAGTTGCAACCAACCAGGCTGCCAGGCCAGACACGACGGGGTGATCTGTTCTGGCCTCTTCCGACCCGGCTCGCCTGCACATCATCTGCTCACCCCAGACAGCTTGGTTGTCTCCATGCGCGACCGTGGGACTGGTGATGGGAGACGAAGAACTTGGAGGATTGTGAGGCTTGGCCCAGGTGCCCAGTCCCTTTTCTACGCCCACCCCCACACATTCCAAGTGCTTGGAAGGCAAGTCCCCGCGGATGGCGGCAAGAGAGAGATGGGCTTGTCATGTCACCAGCCAGAACACAGGCAGACTAGTAGCCCGGCGATCGTTTGCTCGAGGCTGCTACAGCCGACTCAGGCTCAGACTCAGTCGCAGACCCGGCCGGCCGACACTCAACCTACCCGAACCCACCCTATTAGGAGATAGGAGGGACGAGGTTATCCCACAGGAGGTGCAGACGTGCAAACCCAACTTCCAGCCGCAGGTCTTCTCATCTGACTGTCCAGACCCCAGCCCAGGTCCAGGGCAGCCCAGGACGCCCCTGAGCAAGAGGCAGACCTATGCTTCATCAAGCTCCGCAATCTAATCCGTGCATTCCCGCGTGTTCCTCCTGTCTGGGCCGTCCGGCAGCTCGAGCCCAGCCACTCACCCGCTGGATCTGAACCTACTACGGTACGCAAGTACATGCCACACACTGCTGCAGGCGGTGGCGATCAGCCGGATGTGTGTCCACCGATAACAGTAGGTGGTCACACCCAAGCCAGAGCTTGGCCAGAGAGGCGACATAGATGTTAAGCTTCTGATTGCCTCGGACTCTGACTGACGATGGGCCATCAACTGCTCCTAATCCAGACTTGGCCACAGCACTCCCGGGCTCGCAGCCCCTGTTACCCAGGTAGGGACACCAGCATAGCGTGATAAGTCAGGAATCGGGAACAAAAACAATGAACGGGTGGTGGTCCACGGAAGAGCATCTCACCGCGATGCAGCAGTGCAGAGGTGCAGATGTACGGACGTGCATCGGGGTGCATGCATGCGTTCCCACAGTGTATGCCAGCAGGACCATAGGACCATGACCATGGTATTCGCCTGGCTGGGCAGCCCAGATACTGTGGTAGATAGCAGGCGGTTCGGAAATTTACTGTGGGAGAGGGCATCACAATGCATCGGCTGTAACTTGACCGGCACACCCTGCCCATTGCGACGACCGACTGCACGATAGGCCTACGGGTGCCCAGCTGGCAGCAAAAGGTATCGATCATAGCCTGTAGGAAGAACGGATATGTCCACCTCTGGGATCCAGACGAGCTGTCCTGCTGAACCCAGGCAGAAGTGTTCGCCATCACACATGAAGCATGACGAGAAAGCAAGCGACTGTTGGGGGAAGGGGGGGTGCGCGAATGTGTGGCAGACCCCTGCACTCCAGCAAAGCCGTCGAGTGTTTGGTAAGATCTGCCAGCGGCAGCCCACTTTTGCTGCGCAAATCCTTGAATGCGAACGAATCCCAGATTAGCTTAACAGTAATGGGCCGTGTACCCCCGTACCTCGGGCGGCCAGGTACCCAGGTACCGGGCTGGCAGCCAGCTAGCTTCGCCCATCACAGCCAGCCCATCATCCATGTTCCATCCAGCCAGGCGAGCCACAGCCAGAGCCGGCGAGCCAGAGGCCTGGCACTCCTGGCAACAGCTCTCTCTCCTGTTCCTCTTGCCCTGCCCTGCCCGGCCCTGCACTGTCTGGCCCTGTCCTGCCTGTCCTGTCCACTCCACTCCACTCCACTGGACTGGACTGGGGCTAGCGAGTTTTGGAGTTGGGGACTGGAGTCCCTTCCAAAATCGACCATGTCGACGTAGATTCGTTCTTTCTTCACCCAACCCGACCGGTGCGTCTTTCGACAAAGCCTCAACTTGCAACCTTGCCGCCCTCTACAGGCCATCATCACCTCTCCGACACTTCCAGGCATCGCTCCAGAGCCTCGAATCCAGTCCTTGGCCCCGCCACCTCTCCCCTTCTGCCATTGCTACACCGCCAGCCGCCCGCGATGAAGGAGTTACTCGACTCGGACAGAGTCAACTATCTCATTTGGAGGTTCGTTTTCCTCCGCAACGCTCCACGCCCAGTTCCACGCCTTGCGCCGCCCACAGCCCAGCCAAGCACAACAGCCCTCACCCGTCCGCCCACCCCTTCACTCAGTCACCCAGTCACTACTCAACTCACTCACAACTCACTCCCTCACCTGCCCGCTCACCTGCCAGCCCACCTGCCAGCCCACCTGCCAGCCCACCTGCCAGCACGTCCAGCCCGTCCAGCCCGTCCACTCCGTCACTCACGATCCCGATGTGACCTCACTCTCACTCTTGGCCTGGCCTGTCTGCTAACCATGCCCGCTGCACCGGGGATACAGATACTTGCTCGAAGGCAGTAAGTGCACAGCTTGGCTCAGCTCACAATTCACCTCTCCCTCCCTCTCCCCACCCCGTGTTCCCCTGTCTCCTGTCCCCCGGGGCCAGCTAACCAGGACATCTGCGTGGCACTGCAGACTTTCGAGAAACCGCCGCCAAGTTCCAGAAGGAGTGGCGCGTGGAGGCTCCTCACCGGCACTTTGACTTCGCGTCTCATGTCAAGAACTACGCCCTCGTCTCCGTCCTCAACAAGGGCCTGATCTACCACGGCCTCGAGCGGGACTACGCACAGCAAAGGGTATGGACTCCCAGCTTGGCCCTGTTCCTGTTTCTGAAACCTCGTTGCGTCCCGTCCACCCGTCTTCCGGACCTGGCGCTGTGTCGCCGCTCACCATCAGAACCAGTCTCTGCTTCTGCGTCTGCTTCTGGCCGAGCCGCAGTTCTGTGGCAGCACACTAACAAATTTATGTGCAGGTACCAGCCGACGCTGCGGCAACGCCCGACAAACCCCAGTTCGGAGTCTTTGGGCCCCTTGTACCGCAGCACCCCATCAATTACGATGAGCTCGAGGATGAGCTCGAGGAACAGGAGCCCCTGCCAGCATCTCATCCGCCGCCGGCTGTCGACGAGGCCGACAAGTCGTCACTGAAGCGGCAGGTCGACTCCCAGAGCCAGCTGGCAAATGGGAATGCCCCAAAGCGACCGAGATTGGGCAATGCCAACGGCCTCGAAAATGGGGCGGATGCAGCCACAAGCCCCATGGAAATCGATCAGCACCAATCCGACAACCACGCTTATCCCTCCCCCCTGGAAGGCGAACAGGCCCCGACCCCAGCTCCCCGAACTGAGGGCCCGGATCACGGTACTCAGACTGACAAGGTCGACGACCTCGAGGCGAAGACTGTTTATTTGCGTCTTGCCCATGATGATTCCTCCTCACTTGCAGCAACCCCGATCGCCGACGTGTCACATCCACGCGCTAGCCAGAACCCAATCCTTCTGCATTGCGAGTGGAACCCCAAGGACCCATCCCGCCTGGCGGCTGCCGGGACTGACGCACTAGCCCGCGTTTGGACCGTTTCGCGTGCCACCGGTCCGGACCAGGTGGCTGATCACGTGGATCCCGACTGGCCCTCCATCAACCTTGTCACCGATGACTTCCCACCCCATTCCAAGGTCACCGTCATGGCCTGGGGCTCTGACGGTAAGGAAATCGCTGTCGCTACCGACGATGGCCAGAAGGCTCGCGTCGACCTCTGGAACCTCGACGGCAGACAGATGCACACATATACCGGCCTCGAGGCACCCATTGTCAAACTGCGATGCAACCCTACCAACCGCGAGGTCTTGAGCATCACACCAATGTCGAATCCTTCAGGAGATACGACAGGCTGGATGGTTACTGTATTCCCCTCGCCGAAGTCTAGTCCCGTCGAATACGAGCACATCTTCCCACCGGACCAAGACGTCGATGCCCAGCAACCAGATGCCGTCTGGGTCGACGAGCATGAGTTCTTGCTGAGCGTTGGTAGTAAGGTGCTCTGTCTGCGATGCACGGACAATGAAATCACGCAGTCCAAGGAACTCTCGACAAGGACAGACGATCCATTAACCCAGATTCAGTACGACGGCAATGGACACTTTGCAGCGGCAACGCTGAAGGGTGACATCGATGTAAGTTCGAGCGTTATCCCATTCCCTCCCTGCCTCCGAAAACCTCGATGAGATTTGTGCTTACTCTGTCCAGATTTGGGATCCTGCCGGCGCCCGCCGAACCATCCATGGCGCTCATGATGGTCAGATCACGTTTTTGCAATGGCAACCGATCAAGGGCCAGGCACCTGACAGTGAGCTATTACTAGCGTCAGGGGGTGAGGATGGTACAATCGCCATCTGGGATGCCCGCTCGCCTGACAGCAGGCCCAGACTCCAACGGACGATTGACGACAACCCTGTCGTTGGTCTGTCCTTCACCCCTGACGGTGCCTTCTTCGCCGGCGCTACAAGGGACCGAATCCTGATATTTAAGGTCGGCGAATATGCTTTCCCCCGGGCGGCTTGGAAAAGAAGTCTGCCGCCTGGCGGATTGAGCCCCAAGATAAATGGCCTGAATGGCGAACCAGAGACAGAGGACCAACACTGCTTAAGCTGGGACGCAAACGGCCAGAGACTCGCGTTCGGCGTGAATGGATTGGTATGTCTCCGTGAAGCTCAGTTGGACTTGTCTTGCTAACTTTGTAAGCTTGCTGTGGTAAATTTCCGATGACGGCCATGACCAATGCATTGGTCCCGATCAAACGCCATGTCACGAAAACAATGAGGAAAAGGGGCCACATGGACCCGCACCCTTCATAGCAGATGAATACTTGTCCGAACCGGGCAGGGTCGAGCCGATTGACCAAACGTCACAATCGCCCCCCCCCCCGCCGGGTGGCCAGCATGCCAAGCAGTGAGGCAGAATAAGGACGCATTGCACCCGGTGCCCGCGTTCTCGAGCAGTAAGAAGTATCACAACGAGCGTGGAGCATTCAATGCGTTGCCGCAAGCATGTCGTGGTGGAAGTAAAATGGTTATAGCCAATATCATGGGCACGACGTCTTGGATACAAAGGGAAGAAGGAAGGGCAGTCGGAATTGATACACCGAGCATTGATATACGGTATGAATCATCAATAAAGTGGGGCCTGGTCCACCGGCTCAATGTAGTTATATGTGGGATTAGCGCGTGGAGGCGGGGATGGACCAGCTTGGCAACCGGCGTTGAGGAGTTATCTTGTGAGTCTTGAAACCGAGAACAAAAAGGCATCTGCTGGATAGTGTGGACAGGTCGGGACGTGTTAGGAAGCAATACCCACGTGGTGGGCTGGAAATATTCTGGAATCATATAACATACACAGAAAATACAGAATAGAGGCCACTTCAACAATTGGAACTTGGGCTCCCCATACGACCCATGCGTCCTGCACATCGTCGCCATTTGTGAAGAAGACTAGGCAAAGCTCCGTGGCAGGTGGGGGCGACTGATGCGGCACGGGGCCAAACGTCCGAAGAAGTCAGCGAGGCTGACGCCACTTGTCCGGGTTGGTACGAGAGGCGCCGGAAGCTGCCTGAGACGCGGGCGGGCGGGCTGCTTCTTGTTGCAAGCGACGAACTACGGACGGGTGTACATTTCTGGCCACGGGCCTGCGGGAAGGAAATCGTGTGTAGGTCGAGGGATAGGGGAGGGGACGGGATGTGAGGGTCTCGAATGTTACGTTGATGGGGACGGACCCATCGTTCATTCGTTTCTGGGCCAACGGTCGCAGGAGCAGAGTAATTGGGTGCTGGTAAGTGTATTTCAATTACAGAAGCAGCTGTATAATCAAACGCCAGGGTATATATACTCCAAGGGTTCTCAAGTCACATTCTAGACTCTAATGGCCGGTTAATCTGTATACGTGAGAGGATAATTCTCTGGCCCCACCGGCTCTTCAGGAGCCATCCCAGATAACACACACGCATGTGGTCGAATAGGTGCAAGCGGTGCGGCCTCTACTTCTCGTCAACGTGCTCGTCGTGCCCGGCGACGTTGGACTTCTCCTGGATCTCGCCAGCGCGCCTCTCGAGGTCGGCATTCAGGTTTGCGGTGTAGACGCTCTTGTCGGTGCCGGGGACGATCCAGGGGGCGTTGGTGAAGAGGTAGTTCATCTCCTCGAGGGGCAGGTTCTTGGTCTCGGGCAAAGAGAGCCAGAACCAGAGGGCGTTGGTGAAGTTGCAGATAACGAAGACCAGGTAGTAGCGCCAGCCTACGTCCTTGATGGCAAGATCAGTAACCTGGGCGATCATGGTGTTGAACGCGAACGAGACCATGGTGGCGATGGAGACGCCCTTGGACCGCGTGTGCGTGTCGAAGATCTCGGCCGGGATGATCCAGCTGAGTGGGCCGCACGTCGCCGAGAAGGAGATGTTGTACAGCCACGTCACCACGATGAATCCCCAGCCGGCCTCTCCGCCCGGGAACAAGGCGATCAGAATCGTGGCGATGGTGAACATGGCACAGTTGAAGAGGTTGCCGCAGATGAGCGGCCAGCGCCGCCCGACCCGGTCGATGAACAGCACACACGACGCCTGTGCCAGCAGCGCCAGGATGTTGTTGATGGCCTGGTACTTGAGCGTATCCTGCCCGCCGATGCCGACCTGCCCATAGATGTTGACGCTGAAGTACTGGATTGCTGAAACACCGGTCATCTGGCAGGCGCCCTGGAGGGAGCATCCGATGAGGAGCCGGCGGAAGGAGGACCTGGGTTCAACGTTAGCCAAAAGGTATGTTCTCCACCGCGCGAGTCCACAGCATGGGTGCTTTACCGAGTCCTGATCAGCTCCATGTAGCTCTTGGCCTCGTGCTCACGGTCGAAACCGATTGCCTCTTCGATCTGGGAGAACTCAGCCTTGACCCATGCGTCCTCAATGTTGCCGTTGGAGTGTAGCTTTGCAAGCGTTTGCAGGCCCAGTTCTCCGCGGCCATGGTCGATGAGCCAACGAGGGCTCTCTGGGAAGAAGAGGATGAGGGCAGCGAGGACGACGGCTGGGAGGATCTGGATGCCCAATGGGACTGTGCAGGCAGGTCAGGTCAGTGGTGTTCGACAAGGAGGGGATGATACCGAGAGCACATACTCCTGTAAGCTGCCGAGCTCGGAATGCTGTAGGTGCCGTAGCTGAGCCATCCGGCGATGAATGAACCGATTCCCAGCATGAACTGTTGTAGAGCAGTCACCCGTCCCCTGATGCTGGGGTGGGCTATTTCACCCTGATATACGGGAATGATCATGACCAAGAAGCCGACTCCAAGACCAGCGATGGCTCGACCGCCCCACATCCAGTGTATTGTCTGAGCAGCAGTCTGGAAGACACCGCCGATGATGAAGATTATTGATCCGAGGAAGATGGTCCATCGTCTACCTAGACGATCACCGGCGGGTCCGGCAAAGAAGGCGCCGAAGAAGGCGCCTCCGGTGAAAAGCGAGACGACAACTCCTCTATTTCAGGACTTCGAGTCAGCAAGCAGGAAGTGATGGCATGTATAGTGATGGCGGCTTGGGTCTGGTGTCTTTTCTTACGTGTCGACTGAGCTCGGGTTATTAAAGTCATCTTTGAAAGGCTGGCAGGAAATGACCTCGGCGATCACACCGAGATCATAGCCATATAGGATAGATCCGACGGAGGCGAAGACGCTCACGAGGAACTACACATAGCAGAGAGTCAGTCAAGGCAGTCTGTGCTGGGGCAAGTGAGGCGGGTTTGTCCTACCTGATATGTCTTTGGTGCGAGCACCATCTTCACAAGCTGGGCAGGGGGGATACCACGGCCAGGAAAGCAAATATGAAAGCAGAAGAGGCCCTTTTTCAACGCGTGAAAGGTTGCAGTGCTGTTCCGGGAGACAGGAGATCAACTCACCGTTCCTACCTCGGATGGCCCAGTCATATATATATATATATATATAGAGGTCACCTTGCAGTCCAGACTGGTCAGTTCGGAGAGCGAGCAAAGACCATCCTCCACCCGCACGCTCCTTCGGTACGCATCATCCGTGGTGATGCCCCTGTTCCCAGGGCGGCCGGAGCCTTTCATTCCCCTGTCCATCACATTAACAATGGGTCCCCATGCTCGTAACAAACAAAAAAGTTCGGCCGTTACCCCAAACCCCAGATAAACCCCTGTTCGTACTCGTGCGGGGGAGGGCGTGCAAGGTTTGGGGCGCCTTGGAGGGAGGATACGACGACCGGGCTTCTGATGGTCCCGACGGCTTGGACCAGTCATAGGCAGCACACTGTTGCTGCATCATCATCATACGGCACCGGGGCGGTGGGCATCGACCTGTCCTCGGCCGGCGAGGAGGAACCTCTTTTCCTCCTATCAAGAGCGCATCCGCCGGCAGGGAAGGCTCCCCAGTGAGGATATTTGATGACAGATCGGACAAATGTCGACAGTCCGGAGAGGATGACAATGACTGCATCATATTGCTTCGGGATGTTTTGCTCGCAATCAGACCGAGGCACTCTCGTCCAGCCTGGAGCGACTCATCAACCCACGAATGACGCCCTCACCGCGTGACCAGCGCTTCTCCCGTTCGAAGAAGCTTCTCCCGCCGCACTCTTGGGCAAGGCGGCGCCTTGTCCCTGTTTGGAAGCCAGCCGCGCGATGTCACCTCCCACAGCTGATGCGCACCAATCACCAGCGGCGTCGGCTAAGCGACCGGGACACGGCCGGGCTCGGGCGGAGATAGCCCATGCCGCATTGCATATTCGTTGGCATGCGCATGTCCATGGCTGCGCGCATACCGTGATGCTCGGGGTAAGGAAATTGGGGTAGCAGAGGGGAAAGTTGCGACGGACGTGAAATTCTCCAAACAAGTGTTTCTCCTCGTGGGTCCTGGCATGGGCCAGAATAAGAGATAGATAGCGAGTGCCCAGAAGCTAGAGAACTTCGAAAGCCCTCGAAACTCCCTCCTCTTGCACAGAAAGTATCGTGAGACTCAATTGCAGCAGAAATGACGACGTTCACCAAGGTTTCGGATGGCGAGAAGCCCCTCATCGAGGTGGACGCGGAGAAGAAGCTCTCCAAGATAGATCCTATGACCTATGGCGGTTTCACAGAGTATGTGTAGTGCCCGTTCGATCGTGTTATTGCTTCCTGAACGTCTGTGTTGGAGAGAAGATCTCAAGTCTGCTCCGTGCCGCGACGTACAACGAGGGTCGAGGATGGAGCGTAGCTGACAACAACACTCAACCCAGACACATGGGACGCTGCATATATGGAGGTACGGGCACCACTTCCCTTCCCTCTCGACTCAATGGGACTCTATAAGAGAAGCCTCAAGCAAGGCAGGCTCAGAGAACTCATCCTGGCCGGAAAGACGAAGATACTGACACAAGATCCTGTAGGAATCTACGACCCTGGCAACCCGCTGTCTGACGAGAAGGGCTTCAGGAAGGATGTCATCGAAGCGTTGAAGGACATCGACATCCCCGTGGTCCGGTACCCAGGCGGCAACTTTGTGGCGACGTACCACTGGCTCGACGGCGTGGGCCCCAA
The DNA here is from genome assembly GCA_039880775.1 of Diaporthe vaccinii. Lineage (NCBI taxonomy): Eukaryota > Fungi > Ascomycota > Sordariomycetes > Diaporthales > Diaporthaceae > Diaporthe > Diaporthe vaccinii. The sequence continues at coordinate 1,661,733 of JBCEDN010000006.1, read as the reverse complement.
GGACAAGCGGCCCAAGAGGCCGGAGCTGGCGTGGCTGGGCACGGAGCCCAACACGTTCGGCACGGACGAGTTCATGCAGTGGCTCGACGTGCTCAGCGAGGGCAAGGAGAGGCGGGTGGAGCCGTACATCTGCCTGAACATGGGCACGGGGACGCTGGACGAGGCGCTCGCGTGGGTGGACTATTGCAACGGCACGCGGGACACATACTATGCCAACCTGCGGCGGCAGAACGGGCACCCGGAGCCGTACAACGTCAAGTACTGGGCGCTGGGCAACGAGATCTGGGGCCCGTGGCAGGTGGAGCAGGCGACCAAGGAGGACTACGCCAAGAAGGCGTTCCAGTGGGCGAAGGCGCTGCGGCTGCTGGACCCCAGCCTCTGCCTGATCCTCTGCGGCGAGACGGGCCACACGTCGTGGGACCACCACGTGCTCAAGGAGTGCGTGTCGGTGGTGGACATGCACTCGATACACATCTACACGGCGTCGGCGAAGCACCTGCACAACGTGACGGCGCCGCTGTCGGCGGAGCGGGCGATCCAGACGGCGGCGGCGCTCATCGACATCGCGCGCATCGAGAACAACGTGGCGCCGACCAAGCCGCCGGTCAAGATCTGCTTTGACGAGTGGAACGTGTGGGACCCGGAGCGGGCGCCCGGCGACAAGGGGGCCGAGGAGAAGTACAACCTGTCGGACGCGCTGGCGGTGGCCATCTGGCTCAACGTGTTCATCCGGCAGAGCAAGTACATCGGCATGGCCAACATCGCGCAGACGGTCAACGTCATCTCGCCGCTGATGACGAGCAAGGACGGCATCGTCAAGCAGACCATCTGGTGGCCGCTGCTGCTCTTCAGCCGCTACATGCGCGGGTGGACCGTGGCTGCGCACGTCAAGTGCGGCTCCTACACGGGCGAGACGACGCCGGCGTGGCTGCAGGGAGTGCTGGAGGACGGCGCGCCGTGGCTGGACGTCAGCGCCGTGGTCGACGACAAGGGCTACGTCAACGTGGTGGCCGTGAACATCAACGAGAAGCAGGACTTCGAGACGACTCTCAAGGGCGTGTCTGGGAAGGTCGAGGTGCACTCGGTCAACGGGGCGGATCCCAGCGTGGTCAATGTCGCGGGCAAGGAGGAGGTCGCGATCAAGCAGACCGAGTGGGACGGCAAGGGCAGCTTCGTGTTCCCCAAGCACTCGATTACGCTGCTGCGGTGGAAGTCGGCATGAAGATGATGTGTCATTTGTGGGAGTTCTGGCGGCTCAGTGATAGACAATAGAGACTCGGCTGGACACGGGTTGGTTGGTTGGTTGGTTGGTTGGTTGGTTGGTTGATAGAATCTAGTATCTGCGGCGGCTGCACAGCACAATGCCATTGTGCCAGTATCGAGTCTCGCCATATAAGTCAGCTCAGGCATGGTCAGGGCTATCCCTGAGAATTAGTGAAGAGGTAGTGTTGAAATAGAGACACCCGTCGTTCCCTCTATCACGGGCAGTGAAGAGCCTAGACGGCCCTTCACGGGCATCACTCTGGTCGGGCGCGCAGGCTGCACGGGGTGCGTCTGGTTTCTCGCCTTGTCGCCCATTTCACTGGTCCTCAGGCTTGCAGCATGACGGCATCATGGATGGACGATGAGTGGCTGGCGACGCGACGGTGACAGCAGCATGCAGGCGCCGTTTGATGACAACGAGGAGAGGAGCAAAGAGGAGCGAGTCGTGGCGTGGCACGGCAGCTGCAGGCCCACGCAGCTAGATATTCGGGCCTGTCACCGCTGGAAATTTCAAGGCGGGCGGCGCTTCCCACTACTGTACCCAACACCTGCGTGCACCTCAGGCATCTCATAACCGCAGCTCATCCTCACCCACGGCGAGGGGCAGGGAGTCCACCACCTCTTCTCAACTGCGACCTCTCTCACCCTTGACTTCTGGCTCTCTCCCACCTCTCACCACCTCCCACACCAAGACGACCCGTGCACCCATGTCGTCCTCGCAAAACCCCTTTTCGCACTCGCGCAACACCACGGCACACGGGCCCTCGTCAGCATCGCCCCGCGGCGGGCCCTTCCGCAGTGGCGGGCCCTGGGGCGGCTCCCCGGCCGACATGATGGACCAGCCCTTCACCGACGAGATGCGCGACCTGCAGGCCCGCGGCAAGGACCCCTACGCCGGCGACGCATCCGACGGCAGCGACCTCAGCCCCGAGCGCCTGCCCGGCGGCGGCAGGATGGCGCCCCATCATCCCCACCATCACCCTCAACATCACCACCACCACCACCATCATTCTCATCACAATCACCACCACCACCGCGCCGCTTCGTCGAGGTAGGTCCACCCCGGGAGCCAGGGGCACGTGAGTGAGTGCGCAGCGGGAGAGATAAGTGCTGACGGCGGCCACCTCCGACAGGCAGCCCAAGGAGCCCTTCACCAAGACAGAGAGGCGCGACTGGGCCGAGACGGTGCTCGACAACCCGGAGCTGCTGATGATGTACGCGCAGAGCAGCGGTGCCGTAAGTCTAGCTTCAGTTTTCACATTCACTCAGTTCACTCAGTTCATCTATTCCTACGGTTTTCCCCTTCTTCTCTATCTGTTTTCCTCGTCGTTTTTCTCACAACCCCCATTCCACCGTGGCCTACCAACGACGCCAACATACCTGTGCCTTGAAACAATACCGGCTAACTCCCCAGCAGACCCTGCCCGCGACGCGGTTCAGGTTCAAGAAGATCATGTGCGGGCTTGACGACGAAGAGGACGACGACGATGATGATGACGACGAGCCCATCCCGGAGATCAGTGGCCCCAGGGCGAGCTTCCAGCAGCACAAGTACCACGGCCAGGGCCAGCAGTCCCTCCGCATGTCGGCCGCCCCCCAGCAGCAGCAGCAGCAGCAGCAGCGTGGCCGGGGAGACGGTGGCTCGAGGAGCGGGGGAGGTAGGCGGTAGCCCAACTAGGTGTTCAGGTTGGTTGGACGGACCGCGCTGGACGCTGTACATTAGTAGTAGCCATGAATTACGACTTACGACCACATTTGCAAATCTTCATAGCGAAATGGGAGGAAATGCATGCTTCATGACACGACTACTCCTGTTCGTGCGGGAGATTCGCACATCTGACGTTGTGCGGATATCAGATGAGACACTGTCATTGCTACATTGGCTGGATTGCTCTACGGGAGTGCGAGGCAGAATGAACAATATAAATGCATTTGACTATAAGATAGCTGTAGTATATAAGACACTGTCTCTCGAGGTAATCCTCAGGGGTCCTTGCCAGGCCCTTGCCCTGTTCCCATGAATGCCCCATTGAACGCCGGTCTCCATGCAAGAGAAAATTGTAGCTGAAAGCTTGCCCGCCTCTTCTAATGCCGGGGCAATGGCTCTTTCTCGCTATCGATCGTAATTAACGATGACGCTTCCGCGAATGGTATCTTCAATCACCTTAATTTAATAGAATGACGTCCCTTTTCACGCGTACCGCGCGTTCCGGTATGGCTGATAGCCACCATCATTATATGGAGGGGGGCCGCCCATATACTGGTTCGGTCTAGGTCCCCTGCTCATTACAGGCGGCGGTGGCGGGATAGACCCCCATCCTGCCGGGGGTTTCGGTGCCCTCGATGGCACAGCTCTCCTGCGGCTGCTCCGGCGACACCTGGAAAAGATGCAGGTTACGAGAGCCAGGAGGATAAGACCGCCCACCACACACACAACTGGATAGAATATTTGGGGGTTGTCGTGAATCCATGACAGGATCTCGCCGCCGGCGCTGGCGCCTCGGCACACCCCGTTCTTGCACGTGCCGCCACCGCCACACGTCGTGCCATCCAGGAAATTCTGGTTCAGCTCATAGCAAACGTTGTCGTTCAGGCACTGGATCTGGCAGCTCGAGGAGCCACACGCCTCGGTGTTGTTGTTCGTGACCAGTGACCCCATGAGCGATTGGCACTGCTGGTCCCGGGATGTACACTGGCCTGTGGCACACTGCAGGCCATCTCCGCAGCCCGTTCCGTCGGGGGCGTTGTCGTCAGTCGGGCATGAGGATGAGTCGCCGGGGCACGTTTCTTCGGGGTCGCACAGGCCTGTGCTGGCACGGCAGACGGTGCCGTTGCTGGCAAATTGGCACTGGTCGGTGCAGCATTCCTCGTTTGTCGGGTCGCAGAATGATCCTGAGGTGAACTTGCAGGTCGTAGGATTGCAGCATGAATTGTTGCCACATGAAGCTTCTCCGCCGCAGTCACACTCTTCTCCGGACTCCACAATCCCATTGCCGCACTGGCTCCCGGTGATGGTCGTGACATCCCTGTTGTTACTCAAACAGGTGCTCTGGACACTCTGACGACCCAGAGCCGAGCAGATGTTGCCGATGCTGCATGCTGAGAACTGTGTGATACCTGTTCCGGTAGACGGGTTCATAAGGAAACGGCCGTTCGCATCACAGGAGCTCGAGCTGAGCGGACAGCATTGCTGCCTCGTCGACGTGCCGTCCGCACATGATGAGGAAGTGCAATCGTGCACGGCGCCAAAGGTGTGCCCTGTCTCGTGGGCGAAGACCTGCCACTCGGTGGACCCATCTGTTCGGACGACAACGTTGGCGGCTGCAACTGTCTCGTTTCCCCCGCCGGACGAACTTGAAGAGCCAACCATGCAGAGCTGGCCAAGCCAGGCCAGACCGACAGCCGACCCAGTGCCACAGGTGCTCATCAACGTCCAGTACGCATTACTGTCCTCGTGCTGGCCACGCCACGCCGAGAACAGATTGAGACGGTCGGTAATCGAGACCGAATCGGAACAGCCGACGTTCCAAGGGGCGTCAGAGCTGGGGGTAGACGGACAAGCCTGGGGGCTGATGGTAAGATTGCGAATGCCCAGTGTGATATCAAAGGTGCTTTCGTACAGCTGGGACGCCGTGTTGACCTGGTTGATAATGTTGGACCTGATGGCAGTCTCGTTGCCTTCGAATTCGGCCGAATACGTGCAGTCGGTGGCGATGCCGATCAAGGCGACTTTCCTGGCCGATGGGCAACCCGATGTCGAACCGATGGTTGAGACCAGGTTAGCGCCCGCACCGTTACCACCTGTTGTGCCGTCCATCTGCCGTCCGAACAACATGTTCGTGGCCATCGAAGACCACGACGACCTTGCTTCGAGGCCATCCAAGCCATCAAGGCCGTCAAGGCTACGGTATATGGGATGGTTCTCATCGGCGTTGTAGTCCAGCTGGTCCGAGGTGCATGTCTCCTTTTGTGCCAGCGACCGCTTGAGCTCGTCGGGGCTGTGGTTCGATAGGTCGTCGCCCTTGAGATCCGAGTCCCTCCATAAGATCAAGTACTCGTCGGAGGCCTGTTCAATCTCGGGATCGTCCCTTCGGCGAGTCTTCTGGAAATTGGTGTTGGTCTGGATGTGGTGGTGGTCGCCATACAACTGGAAGGCTCCTTCGAACAGGGGCTCTGGCCCGTCCCTGTGGACGTGTATCCTTGCCCAGCCGACGTTGACCCACTCAGTCTGTCCTGCATACTGCACAAAGGCGTTGCCCTTGAATACGCGGTGATCCAGGCGCTCTATAGGCTCGGACCTCTGGATCTTGCCATCTGCACCCAGGTAGGTGATTGTGGCACCCTCGGCAACGACATCGTGATTGGGCTCGAGCGACAGCCTCACCTTTTGTTGGGAGTCGGCGAGGGAGAAGGTTGCCTGGAAATGGGAGTGGGCATGGACTCGATGTGAGGGTGCTATGATGGTGGGCGACTCGAGGCGGGTCACGGTCTGGAGCGGGTTCCGCTGTCTCGATTCGGCTATGGCAGATGGGATTATTAGGAGACTGGCAATCGCAAGTGCGAGCTTGCCGAAGGGCTTCATAATCAGCACCGAGTCTTGCGAATTCAAGACCTGTGCGTCGAATAGGGTTTTATAAACATAGGTAAGGGTGAAACTGTAAATGACACGACGCTGGACACGTTACGGCCGGGCCTGTGAACTCGCTCCGTTGACAAGTTGACAGGTGAATGTGAACGCCTCCTGAGTTGGACTGCGTGTTACTCTGCGCTGCGCTCGGGTGGGTATGGAAAACGAAAGTGTGGTCGTTCAAATGCAAGTAAAGACAGAAAACAGCCTGATGGTCAGACAGGCTCGTTGAAGGGGTCGAGCGAAGTGTGGTGGTCGCGCAAAGAGGGTGAATTGTACTGCAGGATGAGGAAGGAGAAGCAGGAGGCTAGCACTTATTAGGCCGGTCCGATATTGACGGGATGGGCCAGAGGCAAAACGCTGGGGATCTGGGCGATGGATTAATTGAGTGGGCCAGCAGGCGAGCGGGCAAAGCTGGCAAAGCAGGCGCGTGGAAGGTGGTTAGGGTGGGCTGGGCTGGGCTGGCTGGGGGGCCCTCTTTCCTTTTCTCGTGCCCGGAGATCCAGTCTCATGAGTCCCACTGGGCGCTCATTTGCCCCCAATTCTGGCCCCAATCTGCCCTCCAACAAGTCCCAAGACGGCCTGCTTCGCTAGGCGAGGGAATAGGGAGGCGGTGCATCATCAGCGATGTGCACGTTTGTTGGCCGAGGGATCTTGGCAGCATGGGCTAACAATGCACAGTGCATCGGAATGGAACACGGGCGACAAAAAGACTGCACAGTATACGACGGGCGGGGGCCACTCTATCTGGGAAGGCAAGCTAGAATCTAAAGTCCGATAACCTTAGTTTAATGTGCATCTGCGTGCCCGCACCTCGTAACCTTGAAGTCTAGATCATCACGAGGGCAGACCTGGATGTATGTATGTAGGTCTGAATTCACCTGAAAGGCAATCTGTATTGAGTCTACCACAGCGAGTAGCACTCGACTGGAACCGAGAATCTGGCTCGCTACATGGGATGTGTGATTCGCATGTCTCGTCGGGCCCGGCCCTAGGCCTGCACCTGGAGCACACGGCGACTAGGAGGGTCCCCCGGCATAGCAGGCGAGCCAGCCAGAAACTTCAGACGGGACGACACGAAACTCTGGGGTCGCCAGGCCGAACCGCACCTGCATGATCTTTACCTATGCGGCGCTTCTTCTCCCTCCTGCGCATATGTATACACTCAGAGTAGTCAAGCTACTTGTAGGCAAAGGACAGGCGCAAGCAGACTAGTAGCCGCCTTTGGGCGTGGTACGGTACAATTTAGCCTCGATCATTCGGGCCGCTCGAGCGATGGAACAGTCCGAGCTCGATCTACCGAGAGTCCCAGTCATGGCACTGCGGAACGAGAGCGGCAGCAGCAGCAGCGGCGGCAGCAGCGAGTATCGTGTTGACTGAAGCGAGCAGAGAATTATGTGTGCACTTGAAGGATGCACGCAGACAAGGTCCAGACATGTAGAGCCACAAGGCTGCGTTGTCGAGCATCCCCCATTCACAGGCACCTGCCAGGAGTGGATCCGTCGATTAGGCGCAGATCAACCCTGAGCTTCGGATGAGTTTCAAGAGCCGTCAGCCGAGAAGGACCAATGCAACGCCCTCTAGGCATGCACTTGCCAGGGTACCTAGGTAACACACCCACGGCGCCTGGGCAAGCCACACAGAGGCAATTGCCCCGACAGGAAAATGGCCTGGACCTTCGGGAGGGCAAACAATTGAAAACAGCATTCTGTAGTATCATGGTAACTAGCAGGCCCTGGGTATTGTGTCAGGACGCCGAGGTGTATCAGCAGTGTCTACTATGCGACTCGACGACCGAGATGCGCACTCGACACGCCTGGGCGTACCAATCAACACCCCGCCCAGCCCGTCGTCGCTCAGCAAGTGCCAAACACTGCCCAGAACTCACCCAGCATCTCGTCCTCTCCATCCCTCTGCCACCACGCAAGGCGTAATGGCTGTTGTCTTTGTATCACAACAATCACCCATCCGAATCACCCGGACAACCCTTTCGGAGTTTGCGATGCGCGAGACCGCCCTTCCTTCTCACTGAAGCACACACACTGTGCAACTTGTTAGGGCCCGACCACGCAATCAGCAGCCTACACAGCCACCAAGGGAGAGCGTAGAGAGTTCTTGGCTTTGGGGGTGTTCCGCCAACGAGAGACCAGCTCGGCCGCTTACCTATCTATCTATGTGAGGGGGTGGAAGGAAGTAGCTCTCACCTAGACACCGGGTGGTGATGGCAGGACAGCGGCGGGGCGATCGGAAATGTGGCCCTGGCTGGTGGATGGGTGGTGTGGGTGAGAAAAAGCGGCCGTCCTGCCAGCGATAGCACCACACAACACCACTCCTCAACCTTATTAATCCCCCCTCCCAAGCCCGCTACGGAGGCTGGCCGGCTGTTGCCAAGCTTGGGATGACGAGTCCCGCATGGCACGGCACTTGTTTTTCTTTCCTCCCGCATCCAGTCCCTGTTGTGGCTTCCAGAATTGTTCTGCAATCCTTCACCGCGCGCTGGTCATTCTCCATCTCGCTCCACCGGCGATGAATGATGATGCCCAGCCAGGATAGCCGTAAATACGCACAAACTACGCGAGGCGCACGGCCAGGACCTCTATTCGCTCTATTCGGGGCGGTTGATGGTTCTTAAGTCCGGGTAAACGGCTTTGATAAGCAACTCTCTGTGTGTATGAACCTAAGAAGTACACTGCTCCTATCCAACCCCTCCTGCCCCGCCAGAAGATATCATGTTGATATTATAAAGCATCATCATATGTGAACTGTCCAAGCAACGTCGTTCACTCCGGAATTCGCTCGTAGACCCAAAGACCTGTTCCGATCTGCCGCCGCAAGCTACCTGCAGGAAACACCTCACCCACAAGCTCACTTCTTCCGATCGCTGTGAACTATCTGGATGATCTTTTCAACCACCGACGGGTCCGAGAGGGTCGAGATGTCTCCCAGCTGGTCCTCCTCGCCCGCCAGGATCTTCCTCAGGATACGCCGCATGATCTTGCCCGACCGGGTCTTGGGCAGGTCCGGCACGATGTAGACGGCCTTGGGCGCCGCGAATGGCCCGATGCTCTTACGCACCTGCAGGATGAACTCCTTGCGGAGGGCGTCAGACGACTCATTGCCGTCCTTGATGGCCACAAAGGCATTGACGGCCTGGCCCGTCAGCTCGTCATTGATACCCACGACCGCGGCCTCAGCAATAGAGTGATGTTCGATCAGCGCGGCTTCAATCTCGGCGGTTGACAGACGGTGGCCAGAGACGTTGACGACATCGTCAACACGGCCCCGGATCCAGTAGAATCCCTCGTGGTCTCGACCAGCACCGTCACCAGTAAACTACAAATCATTAGTAGTGGCACTAGCAAGTAGTAGAAAAATTTTACTCACGTAATAGCCCTTATAAACATTCAGGTATGTATCCATATAACGCTTGTGCGCGCCGTATACTGTACGTGCCATACTAGGCCATGCCTGCTTAAAGGCGAGGACGCCTTCCACGTCGTTACCGTGGATCTCCTCGCCAGATACAGGGTCGATAATGGCAGGCTCAATACCGAAGAAGGGGAGAGATGCGGATCCAGGCTTCGTTGGGGTCACGCCCGCGAGGGGAGTAATAACGTTGGAGCCGGTCTCGGTCTGCCAGTAAGTCTGCTCAAAGAGTTAATATCCTGACACGAGTTTGGTAAGATGATCTCGTTGGGCGCAAACTTACGTCGACGATTTGTGCCTCCTCCTTTCCGACAACCTCAAAGTACCACTTCCATACCTCAGCAGCGATAGGCTCACCGACGGATCCAAGCACTCTGAGATGGCTCATCTTGCTCTTCACGAAGTGGTCGCCAGCACGCTTGAGCAACCGCAGAGCGGTGGGTGCCACGTAGAATTGTGTCACCTGATGTTTATCGATAATCTCCCAGTACCGCGAGAAGTTGGGGTATGCTGGTGTGCCCTCGAAGACGACTGTTGAAACACCGAGCAGGAGAGGTGCGTAGACAACGTAGGTGTGTCCTGTGATCCAGCCGACGTCTCCACCACAGAAGTAGCGATCTCCATCGTGGATGTCGAACACGTACTTGCCCGTCATGGCGGCACCAAGCAGGTAGCCGCCGGTGGTGTGCAAGACGCCCTTGGGCTTCCCGGTCGACCCAGAAGTGTACAGGAGGAACAGTGGGTCCTCTGAGTTCATAGGCTCAGGGGCAATGTATGCAGGCCACTTCTCGACCTCCTCGTGCCACCACCAATCCCTGCCCTGGGTGAATGGCACGTCCGCGCCAGTGCGCTTGTACACAAGCACGTGGCTGACATCGGGGCACTGCTTCAGAGCATCGTCCACAATCTTCTTGGTGCCTATGAGCTTGCCACCACGCTTGCCCTCGTCGGTGGTGATGACCACCTTGGACTTGGCATCTATGACTCGGTCGCGGAGGGAGTCCGAGGAGAAACCGGCGAACACGACAGAGTGAACGGCTCCGATACGGGTGATGGCTAGCAGGGCGATGAGAGCCTCTGGGATCATGGGCAGGTAGACGGCGACTGTTTCGCCCTTCTTGACGCCCATCTGCTTCAGTACCCAGGCCGTCTTGCAGACCTCCCGGAGCAGCTCAGAGTAGGTGAGATTCCGGCCCTCGCTCGGCTCATCGGCCTCGTAGATGATGGCGACGCGGTCGGGGTCCTTGGTGGCATGACGGTCGATGCAGTTGTACGAGGCGTTCAGCTCACCCTCGAGGAACCAGGCGCTGTCGCCGTTCTCGAGGCTTCCAGTGCGCACGGTCTGGAAGTCCTTGGACCAGGTGAGGAGCTCCCTGGCCTTGGTGCCCCAGAACTTCTCTGGCTCGGTGATAGACTGCTTGTAGAGTTGTTGGTAGTCCTCCAGGCCTGATCCACCTCGTCAGCGGTGATTCCACCAGTGGGGTCTAGTCTCCCAACACATTGCATTGCAGACTTACCCGACAGGTGAGGTTTGCTGGGATGCTCTGTAGGATTGCAGTTAGCACGGAATTGGCCCACAGTCACCCAAAAATTACAGCGCACATACTGTCAAGCATCTTCTGGGGGGGATCTGTTGGCAGCATCTGTCAGCGTCTATTCAACACCAGACTCCACGCTGTCTGAGAGCCCTGAGCGGGTGGTTCACCAGACAGCCTGTCTCTGGACATCCTGGGGCACGGAAGGACTCACGGAAGGTGTCGACCTCATGGGCCTCTGCGACCACTGGGGCCTTGGGCGCGCCTTCAGCCATGACGAACAATGGCGGGCGTGTGTATATATATATAGTGGTGGTGGTGGTGGTGGTGATGATGATGGCGGGGTAGCTATTGGGTGAGCCGGGGATGTGAAGAAGTCTGGTGAGAAGGTCCGTTTCAGTCGTGCAGGTCTCGGCTTCAAGAGCTGAAGAAGACGAGTATACGACTTCTGGAGCTGGCTGAGAAAGGATGTGAGAGAGGCTGAGACAACTTAAGTCTATAGACGTGAAGGAATTGGAGGAATTGGAAAATGGAAGAATCGAAAGACAAAGCAACAGCTCAGTCGCGGAGGGTGAGGCTAGGGGGGTAGCTTTGTATTAGTTTGCTGATGAGAAGCCAGGCCACCAGTCACTGGTCACTAGTCGCCGGTCCCTGGCCAGCCACTCACTCACTCACCCACAAGCTCACTCAATTCACTCTCTTGCTTTCTGCCCACAGCATGCACGCAGGGCCCCTCGTCCCTTGTGTCCGAACACTGCCTGTTCGGGAACGATCCCATACCCACCGGGACGGGGGTCTTCGAGCTAGTGCAGAGGGATTCCACCCGGCCGGGATTGACACCCCACTGCCATGAGGTGAGGAGCGAGGGTACTCAGCGACAACTTTTCCGTCTGTCCGGACTCCGTCCACCTCGTCCCTCAATCAGATGAGCCCCTACCCAGGCCTGCGAGGGACCGTGTTGGCCAGGGTCTGGCCGGCCAGCATCCAGCAACCGAGTTCTCGAGACAAAGTCTCATTCTCACTTTCACTCTCACTCTCACGCTCGCTCTTGTCTTGTCGTTTTGTTGCCCGAGGGCGGACTGCTCACTCGCATGCAATGCACAGTCGTTGCCTCTCCGGTTTTCCATCCGAGCTCCCTCTGTGCATCGCGCCTCAACATCTGAGACCGAGAACCGAGAGCCCGAAAACCCCATCAGCTCTGGCGATTATCTGGCCATGGGCTCCTAAGTCGGCCTCCTTTGTGACTGGGACCTGCCCTCTGCGGGAGGGACTGTTGATTTGTCTGGTTGTGTACGAAATTGGCAATCCAGCAAGCAAGGCCTTGGGATGCGTCACTCTGCCTGGGGAGCCTGGCTCATCGCCAGACTTTCGGCGCAAAAACGTTCGACACCGGCCAGGCTCAGCCCCCCTTCCCATGCTCTGGCCAGACCCCTACGCCCTTGCACTCGGTCCCCGTCCCCATCCACCTCGTCAGAGCTGGCAGAGTCAGAGGTCTCCATCCTCGACAATACACGATGCGATATCGCCCCAGCGCAGTAAGGAGCTGCAGCTTGTAGAACCAAGCCGAACAGACGCTCGGTAAAGGCAAGGCGCCTAGCCGGCCACAGACCATCATGTCCAAAGAAGCTTTCGGGACAACGGTAGGAAGGCGGTTTGACGTCCAGCCCGGCAGATCCAGTACATCATCTTTCGCAGCCACATGCAACCCTTCCGTAAACCCCCCCCCTCCTTTTCAGCCCCAACGCCCGAGAGACAACGGTGTGTTCTTGATCCAGCCCATCCAGCCGCTAGGGACAGCCACGAACAAAGCCGGCACGCCAAGCTACTCCCAAGGGCTCCTAAGCTTCCCCGCATCAATCCTTCTGGCCTGGGGTAGCGCTGGCGCGGTAAGAGTGGCCGAGATGAATCGTGGAGAGGTGGGCACGGGGCCTTGGACTGGACCGCAGCCCCCCCTAATATATTGCCTATTGCAGTAGGCAGCCGACAGTGTGCTCAAATATCGACGGGCGTGTAGATGCTCAATGTCGTCTATCGAGCCGGTCTCTAGGCTCTGGATCCTGGTTTGATGTCCAGACAACAGTGCTGAATGTAATTCAATGTACATAGGTACAGCCCGAGGAGATCGTCAACCAGCAAGGACCTGACGTGCTGGTGGAGACGGCAACTTTCGTGCGCTATCGTCAGCACAACTGCAGGTATCGTCGTTGGTTGCACCCGCTAAGTGGCCCGTATATCCTAGATATACCTGTCTATTTGGGTATTGGCCCGATCATTAGCCGCTGGATGCACGGGAGTTCTCCCACGCCCAGACGCAGGGACGGGTTCGAGGCTCAACAAATCACTCGTACATCTCCCCGCTGGCATTTCGCTGAAGCTCGCGACTTTGGAAGAGAGCGAGCTGGTGACTTCTGACAGATGCTGCTTGGAGTTGCGGATATCTGGCGGCAAGTCCCGGATGTCACAAATGCTAATCGCGTGTCCGAGGTTAGGCGAACACAAAAAATGCGGCACTTCCTGCCACCCGCGTGCCCGCCCCTCGAAGCTCCCCAGGCACCATGGTGGCTCCCCCCAGGATCTCCCCCGCCGTCGCACGGCCCAGCCGGATGACTTCACACCCAAGCTGGCTGGCTGGGCATGGTAGGACGGGGTCGAGGGCGGCCGTGGACACACCACCTCCTGACGAATGATCGTCTTGCGCCCAGACTCCCGGGTCTGGGTCGAGCTACGCAAGAGCTGACACTTTGGAGCCAATTCGGGGCGCAAGGATGCCACCTCTCATGGACCAACGGAAGCCAGTAGACTGATACGTAACCCAATGCAGCCATACAGCCAGCGCTGCCCAGCGAGTGCGTGGTTTCACCCTTGTCCAACCTGTCTCAGGGCTGGGCAGCCAAGCCGAACTGACGAACGACATGCCTCTTCGTGCGACGACATAGCTGAACGATGGCCCTCAAAGGCTCGCTCGCTCGGTTAACGCTGATGGCGCAGAGTCAGTACGTTGGATGGGCCTAGCCGGTGGTTGTCATACGCGTCAGACTGAAATGAAAACGCATCTAATCGGTTCAAGTCATTTATTTGTTGACAACCACCATATTTAGGTCAGGGTCTAATCTGTGGGCTTCAAACCGCGCTTCGTCCTGCAACGTCGTCCCGCTGTCTTCAGCCAATGTTACATGCAGCACTCGTCTGCACCACAGATCCACCGCAGCGTGTCTACTGCGCAATCGGACCTTACGGGGCTACGCCGAGCCGCCCAATGCAAGTGGACATGCGTCTGTGGGCAGCCTCTCGCGGTGCACTGCATATTCTCCGCAGCGCACAAAATATGCGCGCACACTGCGGCTTGGTGGCACGTCTCCCAACGAATGCGAGGCTGCTTGACCGGTACAAGCTTCTCGCTTGTGCGTGATGGGTTCCATATCGAGACGCCTCTGGTTCATTCCGGCCAGAGGCTCGCCGGGTGCTAGTGAGCTTCAACCATACCATCCCTCCAGGTACTTTTGCCAGTCCAAAAACGCCTTGGACCCGAACGCTCTCGCGTGTGATCAAATTGGTCCTCTGCACGTAACCATCTGCTTTCCCGGTCCGCGCAACTCGTGGAGCCACCCTGCCCGGAGCGCCCGCCCCTCGATCCATGCAGCCGTGCTTGTAGTAATGTCAAGAGCATGACAGCCGTTGTTGCGAGAGTCCTTCTCCTATCGTCCTGCTCTATCTTCAAAAGTCCATGCTCATAAGGTACATCTCTAATATCCGCATGAACTTCACCACGAACGCTTCCAGATGGAATATGACCTTTGTGCCTGTCTTGATCCGGTGCTCGTAGAAAGCCGACCACTTTATGACGTCGGCTTTCAGGGCATCGTCGATCAAGGGCAGGAGCTGGAAGGTGAGAGTCTTGAGGATGGTCGTAGCCGGGATGCAGTGCGAGAGGAGATCGTAGAGCTTCGCTCGAACCACCAGCACCCGGGCGGGTGTGTGTTCCTCCATGATCTCTCTGGCGATTTGGTGGATGAGAGCCTCCCAATCCGGGGGTGGTAGTTGCGTCGATTCGGTGACCTTCTCACTGCAAGACAACAACATTAGCAGGTGTACCTTCGGGTCCACAAGTCTCAAGATGCTGAACCAACGTACTTTTGCGCATGAACCGCCTCATACATCAGCAAAGCCCGGCGCAGATTCCGCCCGCTCTCGGCCGCTATGCGCTGGTGCAGACCGTTGACCACAGGCCAACCCTCCTTCTTCGCCGACGATGCCAGGACCGCACATATCTCCTCGTGCGAAGGGGCAGCAACCCGCACCAGCAGCGTCCGCGAGCGTATGGGCGCGATGATGTTGGCCGTCGAGTTGGCCAGCAGGATCAGGCGCAGGTTGGGGCTGTACTTCTCCATCGTCCGTCTGAGGGCCGCCTGGGCGTCGCGCGTCAGGTGGTCGGCCTCATTGATGACGACGACCTTGAAGCGCTGCCTGGCGGCCTGGTCGACCTGCTGCGTCTGGGCGACCTCCTTGAGCAGGTCCTGCACCACCACGCGGTCGTAGTTGCCCACGTCGCTGGGCGTGATCTCGAGGTGGTAGACGGAGGCGACAATGTTGAACTCGAGCTTGCGGTTGGACGTCGTCTGGAACACGCGCGCGTCGATCTTGATCTTCTCCACGCCCGGGCCGAAAAGCTCCTTCAGCGTCGCGACGATGCGGGTCTTCTTGCCGGCGCCCGATGGTCCGTACACGAGAAGGTGAGGAAAGTCGCCACTTTGGGCCTGGTGAGAGTGTGGTGTCAGTAGGGAATTGTAAAAGTCAGCCATCACCTGCGCTACGTACAAGTGATCTGAGCCGCTCAGAAAGCTCCGAGTGGTATGAGAGTTGGTCCAGAGACCGTGGCCGATGCTTGTCGACAATCAACGCCATTTTGAATTTTCTGACCGTTTCTGATACTTTAGGTCCCACCCAATTGCTGTTCTCGACGTTTTCAACTGTAGAAGCGGCTCAAAGGTGCTACCAAAAGACGGGTGGAGGGATGACGGGCCTTCGAAAGTTAAGTCGCGGTTTGCGTGACGCGTCTATACAGGCAGCGGGTTAATTGGACCCATACGTAGCTGACCAGGGTTCGTGTTCCCTGTACCCTTACAGTAGAATAAGTGGGGCCCTTCCCAGTACTGCATTATCTAGGCACCTCACGGCTACAGCTTCTATCTACGCGAAAAGTCTCAAGCCAGCAGAATTTATTAAGCTCATGATAACTATTATTATGAACGGATTTTTGCACCCCCAAAAATGGAGGCTACACCCGTACATTACTCACGCCACAGCTGCAGCCAAGCAGAGCGCATCACCCAGGCCTGTTTGCACACCTGCACAAGGTGACACACCTAACACCTAACACCCACACACCCAACCCACACACCCAACACCTACACACCCAATTTACACATCCAATTCATACGCCCCAACACCTGTATACCCAATTTTGCACACCTGATTAGCTCTAGATATTTGAATTAAGTATGTGAATTAGGTGTAAGTGTTGGGCGTGTAAATTGGGTGTGGATGTTGATTTAGTGCTGGCGAAGTATGGTACCCTTCGTTTTTGCAGGTGCGATACGGCACCTCTCACTCCCGGGCGGGAAGCAAAGGTTTTGTCTGGACCTGTTACAATTGTGGTGAAGAAGGACATGGCATCCGAGCCTGCCTCTACCCAAACCAACCCTCCGATCGGATCGATGAAACCAGGGCGAAGATTGATGCCGGAGAGCCAATTCCCGACGATCTGCGCCCCCCTGGATACAATAGCCAGGCTCGGGTCACGGAGACACCAGCCAAGATGCTGTTGCTGGAGGATCCTTCAGAATATCCATTCTCATTACTATAATTCTCAGAGTATGACCTGATGAAATCTGTAAACGTAGGTTCATCCGGCTTAGAAAACTTGCCAATGGGGAAGTTCTAGTAATCGATGTACTATGTACTCAGCTCACCAACATGTTGAGATGCAGGCAGTTCCCGCGCATCTCGGGACCAAGGCACGCCTTTGAACTCCCCAGCGTACATTTCGCTCCTCCCTCCCGCCACGCCACCTCCGCCTGCTTGAAATATGGCCTCGTGGGTTAGTTGAGGCCAAGTTTCCTTCCGTTGCCGCCTCAGCGCCCCCTGTTCCTCGCGTCGCAGCCGCCTCTCCTTGGAAAACTTCCGCCACATGAATACCAGTGATGCAAGTGTGATCAGAAGGATAGTCCCAAGTACAGCACCTACTGCGATGACGGCGTCTCTGATCGGGGTCGATAGCGAAGTCGTGCCGCCGCCGGCAGCGACAGTGGCGCTGGCAGAAGTATCATTAGAGGAGCCGGTGTCAGAGCCCCTTGATGCTGTCGAGGTCGGTGCCGTGACAGCTTTCTCATCCGCTGCAACATACGGACCTAAGCGGTTCGTGCCGTCGCCGTTGATGACTGCTTGTATGTAACCCGGCGTAAAACTGAACAAGTTGCTGGTGTCGTTGCAGCAGCTCGCACTAGGGGCATCCGTCACACAGCATGCCTTCTTGTCTTGCAGGCTGCAGGACTGGATCCAAACCCCGACTTCCAGCTGGTCTGCGAGCGGAAATAAGTAAAGTCAGTTACTGAGGTCAAGGGATTGGAATTAAATCATGGATCCTACAGCACCTTTCTGGAGACAGTACTGCGGGCAACTCGGATCCTTCCAGTCCGGATCCGTACAGCTTTGCCTGTACATGATTCCTGACCAGTCCTGGAAACAACTACCACTCTCATAGCAGGCGTCATTGTGCAGTCAGCACGAAGTGTGTCCGCCTTGCGCCACAGCTGTAGAATTGCATTCATAACCGGAAGGATCCGCGGATCCATCCGGCCAGTAACATATCCCGGCGACTACTTGTGCTGCCGCAAGCAGAGAGGTCAGTACAAAGAACATGTTGACGGTATATTACTTGGCTCGGCTTTGGGTATTTTTACAGCCCCCTTGAAAAGTTATCCAGTTGGTCAGAGAAAGCCAGGTTTTGATGGCAGACGCAGACTTTTAATCAAGCACAAGCGCCCAGGGCTTTGGGGGCCAAGTCTGGACAGAGCCCCTTGTTATAGCTAATTTGCGGGCATACTGATGAGGGATAAGGTAGTAATGTGTCAGTTGTGTAAGAGAATTGACCCCAGTTGGCTGACATGCATGAGAATGAGCTTGGTGGAGGCCATGTTGGGCGGCCATGTGGCGGGAGGCCCAGTTTGAGCGACTCTGCACCAGTTCTGCGTCTGCCTGGGCTATAGCGATTCCCGAAACCTGTGGTATTCAGTGTAAAAGTCTCAAAGTAGCACACGTCGGTGGTCTGGGTGCCTGTCTAAGTGTCCACAGACCGTATCATGTCAAACTTCATTGTATACCCAACGTGAACACAAGTCGCGTCTGGGTCAACCGCGCTGAATTTCACATTTGACTGAGGGAAACCAGAACAAGACCACTGCTCCTACAGGTGTAATGCGGCAGAACCCCGCAATCGCTAGAGTCTTTTCAATAAAGTCTACTTCGACACGTTTAAGAACAGAGCCGGATTGACAGCGCGAAGTCTTTATTTAGCAATTGAGCTTGAAAAGGAAGTGAGTTAGCTGGGTGACATTATGCAAAGCATCCAATTTCTTTTTTACGAGCGTGGACGACTGACTATCAACCAGTGAGAAGTAGTGGAAGACCGCACCTATGATATGCACAACGCTGCCGAGATCATGAGAAATATAAAGAACTACAGCTACGACTTACAGGTTTCTGCTGCATATTGAATGCGCCCAAGGCATCGCCGAGTGTGGTCACTAAGCCTGGCCATCTTCGTATAATCGTCTCAAGTTCCAACGTGCTCAATGATTCATTGTTCCGTGTGAGGGTAAATGTGTTATTCATGGATGGTGACTTGTGAGGCTCGTTTGAACGTAGCCGCTGGCAGCAAGACTGCGTGTGTTGAGTCACGAACCTATGTGTATCAATTGACCAGACAAGTTGCAACTTGTTTGATGTCATGTGAAGGATGTTCCTCCTTCTGCCAATCCATGAGTATTTAAACAGCGTAAAACCGATCGTAGTGCCCAACGGGTCTCTACACTCAAGCTCTACGAAAAGGAACAACTCGAGACCGACGAACAAACTGCCAACATACCCAGCACTGAGCAGCCAAACATCATCAAAAAGGCCTGACAGTGAGGATAACTCAGCGACTAGAGCCATTATATCAGAGATCGCCATACCACAACGTCACCTACCCAGTATTATAACTTTAATTGCCACCCAATTATAATAAGCGCTACTCTCGCACTTCTAAGAAGCCTTAAAGGCGTAAAGGATTTATTTATAAAAAGGGGAAGATTTTTAAGTTAAAAAGAAGGGAGGAGGGAGGTTAAATTTAATTATATTCTTAATCTTAAAATAGATTACTTTTATATTATAAATATATTATATTATTATTATATATCCCTATTTACTTTATTTATATTTTAAACCCTTATAATTTAAACTTCTTAAACTCTTTTAAAGAAATAAATTATCTAAGGATATTAATATAATATATACTTATTAGCAGATATATTTATACCACGGTACTGCTATATTTAAATAAAGTAAATCTAGTAATTAAACTCTTTAGCTTAAAACCCAACCTAATATAAACCAACTACTTAAGCAACTACCCTTAATATATAAAGCTATATTATTATATTTAAGCATTAAACCTATTATATAAGGTATTAATATTTAAGATATTAAACTTAAATATAAGGAAGAAGAATTAAATTATTAATTAAAAAAAGAAGCTATTCGCCATTGCCTTTATATTAAATATATAAGGTTAGCGTTATTTATAAATAATTATAATAACTTACTTAAGACCTACCTATTTAAGCCCTTATCTTAAGATAACTTTATACCTTTATTATTTATTAAGAGCGGCGTTAATATTAAGCTTATATAATATATATACCCTAGGAACCTTTTATTACTTACTTATAAAGAGATTTCCTTTATAGAATTATATACTTTTTTATATAACCTTAAATATTACTTTTACCTTTATGATTTTAGGTTTAATTAAGAGAAAACTAGCTATATAATATACTGCTTATAAGTTAAACCTAAGTAAGATTAAATTGCTTATATCGCCTATTTATAATTTATAAAGTAAAACCTTTATTTCCTCTCTTTTAAGAAATTTAAGAAGTTCCTTAAGAATTAATTAATTAACCTTATTATATATATAATATTAATAGTTATAATATATATAAACCTTATATAATAAAGTAATAAAATAATTATAAGCTTTATTTATTAATATTAAGAAAATAAATTAAAATCTACCTAGATAATTATTAATAATAAATGAATTATAGATATTATTAAGCGCTTTCATCGCAATATTTACATTATTATTAACTTATAAGCATAGCTCCTAAGCAATTAAAATAATCTTATTAAGTTAATATAATAAATGGAAGCTGTTATAAATAGGCTTAATAATATAAACTTATTAATAGCCTTTTTTATAATATTCTTATATAATGCTTATATAGTACTTATATTTAAATATAACTTTTATAGCTACCTTAAATATATTAAGCTTATTTATAAAAAAAAGGCAGCCATAGCTATAACATATATATAAATATTATATATAAGCAACAGTAATGCTAATAATATAATAAATAATATAATAAAACTTATTTAAGATATTTATTAAAACTATTAATAAAAAGAATATTTTATTAATATATATCCTAAGTCATATAAGAATATTTATTATATATATAATATAAAAGATTATTTTAATAAAAATTACTTAAATTAAATATACCGGAATTATTAATAAAAGGGTTATATTATATTTAATTATTTATAGCTATTAAATATAAACCAGGAACTTATTTAGGCGCATATTATTAACTTAAAAGCAATAAATAAACAGCGATAATTTTATATTAATGCAGTAACTTAAATTAATAATCATTTTAAGCACTTCTAAGCCTTAATTAACTTAAGAGTAAAAGAGAACCTAATCCCATGCAGTATGATAAATATATATAAGTAACCTTATTATATTAATAAGGGACCCCCCTTGATTACTTTAAATAAAAAACCTATAATTATATATAGCAGCTATTCATTATTCTTAAAGATTTATAATTTTATAAATATTATATATATATAGCGCTATCGCTTTATTATTATAAACTTATTAATAAAAGATATTATATTAAAATACCCTTAGCTTAAATCTATTAACTTAATGATTTAATAAGAGTAGTAATAATAATAATACTTAATTTAATATAACCAGCTTAATATTAAACCTATATTTAAAACTCTCCTGCATAAAGGGGTAATTATTATTATTTATACCTATTTAATATCTTCATTAAGGGAGTTAAGATTAGCTTTAAGGATAAATAATAATAGTAAAAATAAAGCATTAATGCCGTGCTTATTTAATAAGTTTATCAAGTATAATAATTTAAGCTTTAAAGAAAGAGTTAAAATATTATTAAATTATTCATTTATTAATTATAAGATTAAGTTAAAAGAAGGAGCGCTATTACTTTAAAAACCGCTTTACCCCCTTTTAAGCATTAAACTAAAAATACTTAAGAGCTACTTAAATAAAATGCTTATATAAAGCTGGATCCAACTATTAACAAGCTTAATAAAGGTATTTATAATCTTTATATTAAAAAAAGGAGGTAAGTTATATCTTTATATTAATTATCAAGCGTTAAATTAACTTATATATAAGGATTATATACTATTATTACTTATTATTAAAATCTTAAACCAACTTATAAGAGTAAATATTTATATTAAATTTAATATAAAAAAAGCTTATTATTAGCTTTATATTTATATAAGTAATAAATAAAAGATAGCCTTTTAAATTAAATATAATTACTTTAAGTATTTAATAATGCCCTTTAACTTAATAAATATACTAGCTATATTTTAAACTTATATTAATTATACCTTAATAAAGTTAATAAATATTTATTATATTATATATTTAAATAATATTCTTATCTTTAGCAAAGATAATGAAATATATATATAATATATACGCTATATCCTTAAATAGCTATATTAATAAAACTTATATTTTAATATTATAAAATGCGAATTTTAAATTATATAAGTTGAATTCTTAAGATTTATAATTATATTTAAAGGAATCTTAATAGAAAATAGCTGCATTATTATAATTATAAAGTAGCTGCTCTTATATAATATATATAAAATTTATATATTCCTAAGATATATAGGATTTTATTAATAGTTTATTTAAAATTTCTTTAAAATCATTATATTATTAATTAACTACTTATAAGGTAATATATTAAGGCCTTTAAATTTACTGCTTAGCATTAAAGCTATATTTAAATATATTAAGATATTATTTATAATAGTTTTAATCTTAAGATATTTTAAGCTAGCGTTATATATATGCCTTAAAACTAACGCTTTTATAAGCATTATTAATATAATTATATCTTAATTATTTAATAACTAATAACATCCCATAATATTTTACTTAAAAAAGTTAACTATACTAGAAATATATTATAATATAAGTAATTTAAAGCTATTTATAATTATTAACGCCATTATAATTTAATAGCATTATTTATATTATATTTAAGAACTTATCATAATAATTATAAATTATTTAAACCTTAAATATTAATATATAAAAAGAAACCTTTTAATGCAATAGCTATATTAACTTAACGTTTTAACAGTTATAGATATAATAATTAATTATCATCCTAAATTAAAGAACCCAGCTAATAAGCTATTAAGGAGACCTAATTATATATAAACCAGAAGCGCTATAGAAAAGCTATGCCAGCCTTATAAGTTTATATAGATCATAAATATAAAAGCTTATAGCTATAACTATAAACATATAAACCAGCTTATAAAAAGCTAAAATAGCAGCAATGTAGTAATATTAATGTAAAGAGGCCATATAATAAATATAATTACTTAAAACCAAAGTATACATTTAAGCACCCTTCCATATAAACCAAAGGGGTAAAGCATAATAATAGCGCCTAAATAACTTAAATAATTAATAATTATATATATCACTTAATTATAATAAAAGGATATTTTTATATAAATAAGAGAGTAATATAAAAGGTAAATATATAACTTTAACGTTAAGAAAGCTTAACACCTTTAAAATAACTTACTTTTCTTTAATAATTAAATATATATACCTAATAACCTACCTATATAAACGGAATTATTATAAGTATACCACGATTATAATTTAGCGGGCCACCTTAATATTATTAAGTTTATAAAGTTATTTATATATAGCTACTTTTAAAACTCCCTTTTAAAAGATATAAAAGCATTTATTAATATATATATAATTTATTAATAAATAAAAATACCTAAGTATAAACCGCTTAGCTTTTTTATTATATTATTAATGCTTATAAGATTATAATAAGAAATTTTAATAAACTTCATTATAAGATTACCACCTTTTATTAACTTAAGAAATAATAAGCTATATAATATAATTTTAATAATAGTTAATAGATTTATAAAATATATTATTTATATCTTAATAATAATATAGCTTTTAAATAACGGCCTTATTAATTTATTAATATATTATATTTTTATAACTTAAAGTATATTTAATAGCATTATCTCCAACCAAAGAAGTTTATTTACTAATTACTTTTAAGTATAGCTTTATTATATATTAGCTATAAAGTAGCGTCTTAACATTTCTTTCCACCCCTAAATAAATAGCTAAATAAAGAAGCAAAATTAAAATCTAAAATATTACCTCTATATATATAAGAATATTATATAAACCGATTAAATGCAGCTCCTCTTTAATATATAATTTATATATAATAATATAATATATATTATAATTAAAATTATACCTTCTTTTATATTCTTTTAATATTACTTAAAACTATTAATAAATATATTAACGTTATAATAAAATAGCATTCTTAAAGTAAATAAAAAGGGTTAGGGTTTAAAGGATAAATATATAAGGATTATATAATGCTTATAATATATAAACGCTAAATATACGAAATAATACAACCATTACTATATTAATAAATGATTTAAAAAAGGCGATTTAATTATAATATCAATTAAGCATTTATAATAAAAACATAAAAACAATAAATTAACTATTAAGTACCTAGGCCCTTTTTAAATAATTAAAATAATTAGCTATTACGGCTTAGCCTATTAATTAAAACTACTTAAATAATATAAAATATATAATATAATATTAATTATAATATTTAAGTTATTTAAAAGTTATAAAAGTAAAACGCTTAAATTATAATAAAATATTAATTTATTTAATAATAATATTTTTAAAATAAAAGCTATTTTATAATATTAAAAACCTTAAAATTAATAATAATACTTAATTTAATAAAAGGGATATAATAATAAAAATAATTTATAAAAGCTATATAGGAATATTTATAATAATTTAATAATTTAAAAATATAAAGATATAGTTATAATAAATAAAAGGTATAAGAAATTAATATAAGGAAAATAGGAATTATAAAAATATAAGGGAGTAATATAAATATAATAGAGGTATGCAAAATATATAAAAGATCTTAAATTGAAAAAGGGGTTATGCAAGTCTCTTATTTATAGATATATAAGCATAGGTTAAGTGCAGTGTAGATAATATATAAGCATTGCTTATTTATTATTATCATTATCTTCCTTATCCTCTTTATCCTCCTTAACAGCCTTTTTCTTCTTTTTAATAATAAACTTATAATACTTATATATTATAAAGGTATAATATAATACTATTAAGGATTTATTAATATCCTTAAAGGTATTAATATTACGGCAAGTTAATAATAGCATCTTATTATTAGTAGCAGTAATAATAATGGTAATATATAATATAAATGCAGCAGCAGCGACGGTAATCTCAGGGCTTAAGGGTAGGGTGCATAAGTATATAATATAATCCTCTTTATTACTGCTTTTAAAAAAAGCCATTAAAAACTAAGCAGCAATAAAGGGGATTTAATATAACATTAATAATATATAAGTGCAATGCATTTAAATATAGAAAATCAAGATTATCACTTATATAAATATACTTACCCTTATTTTAATTATAATATCGCTAATAATAGCGGCTAGTATTTATAATCTTATTAATAATAATTATATAATATAAATATATTATAAGCGTAATATATATAAAATAGGTATAAACTAAACTGGTTAAAGCATTTCAGCTCCAGCTCCTTCTCTAGGATATATATATAATATATATATTACTCCTATATAAGGTAAATATTACCCTTAATAACTAAGCTAGGCCCCTTCTTCAGCTTCTTACCCTTTTATAATACTTTATTAATAATATATAAATATAATATAGCTAATATATAAAAATGAAAAGGAAGATATTTATATTTATAATAGCTAAAGGATTCTTAAGGGGTAAGCTTAAAGTGTTATACTTATTATTAATAAATTAAAAGTACTTAAAGTTAATAGGCGTTGCTTATATATTATATAAATATAATATAATTATTCTTAAAAATATTTATAAATAAGCTAGCTTAAGTATTAATAATAATAATATTAACTATTTATAATTCTTTAATTAATTAACATTAATAAAATACCTTATAACTATAATATAACTATAACGCTACTATATAAAAAAGGCATTTACTTTATTATTATTATTATTATTATTATTATTATTTTTATTACTATTATTATTATTATTATTTTATAATCTATTAATATATACCTTATATTAACGCTATATATATATAGCGCTAGCAATAAAGAAATAACTTATAATATAAGTTTAAATATAAATATAAATATAAATATAAATATTATATAGCGTTAATATAATATCTTAAATAACTTACCTTAATAAATATATTTATAAAAGGAGGTTAATATATATTAAGAAAGAAGAAATAAGGGAAAGAAGAAAGAAGCTTTAATATTAAATAAGTTATAAAGAAATATCATTAGCGCTATTAATATATATTATTTATATAATAAGGCCTTATAATATTATTTAAATAATATTAATTATAATAAATATAATAAGAAGAGTTTTCCATTTATATAATATATAATATATATACTTATTAATTATAACAGCGGCTTTTATACTCCTTTTATAACTTTAATAATAATCTTTATTTATAAGGCTATAATAAGTAAAATAACCCTATTATCCCTCTTATTTACCTTATTAAATAATACTTTAATAATAACCTTATAACTCCTACTTTATACTTATATAAAATATATACTGCTACTCTTAAGATAAAAGTTTAAAAAAGGGGATAATCTATTAAAAATTGCTATATTATAATATTATCTACTTAATATTATAACTTTAATTATCATTTAATTATAATAAGCGCTACTTTTATACTTTTAAAAAGCCTTAAAAATATAAGGGATTTATTTATAAAAAGGGGAAGACTTTTAAGTTAAAGAAAAGGGAAGAAGAAGGTTAAGTTTAATTATATTCTTAATTTTAAAATAGATTACTTCTACGTTATAAATACGCTATGCTGCCGCTACATATCCCTATTCACTCTGCTTATATTCTAAACCCTTATACATTGCACTTCAGAAATCGAGAGCCTACAAGCGAAGCCCGGAGATGTCACGCACAACAGAAATCCTTGCAAAGTACTCAACCAGTTAGATCTTACCAACGAGGATGTTGTGGTCTATCTAACCAGGGAATGCGGCGTGGACGGATTCACGCTAGAAAAGCAGAACGATGTCTTCATCATCTCGGTACCGGGCAAGGTGGAGCTTGTAAGATTCAAGATGGCTCTTAAAATCCTTAGCCCTTGGTGCAGTCCTCAGACTAGTATACCTCTCTCTTACACCAACAGTCTGATGTCCGACATCACAAGAGAGTCGCCGCCAGGTTAGCCTCCAAGAAAGCCGCCAAGACAGCTGCCAATGCGGATACCAATGCTGGAGGACAGTGAAGTCTTGTCAGGTGGTGGTCTATTGGGCCTTCGCCGCTGGGCTATGAAACTTTAAGCAATAACGAGAATTAACGGGAAGGATGCAGAATGGTAGGCCCAGGACAGTATTTTTGGTGAGATAGCAATCAATATCTCGAGCTATTGCCGCTGCACTGTTTCTGATATGCCATTTCGGTGAAACGCATCATTTGGAAAGTCCATCACCATGTGAACCATGTGTATTCACCGCTCTCCAAAGGCGGTGAGAGTATTGTTGTGCAGGAGTTCATGTAAGTCATTAGAAAGTCGTCGTCATGGGTTCATAATCATCTTTTACCCGCTCTTATGGTCTGCAAAGATGCAACCCCTGGGCATGTCTCCGGAAACAAAATGTATGTTAATATAAATATGTAAGAGTACGGAGACGTGCACCTGCAAAGACGGAGGGTACACCAGTACATAAATCGCGCCATAGCTGCAGAAATTAGAGCACGTCACCCAAGCCTAATTCCCACACCCAAATTGAACACCTACACACCTAACACCTATACACCCAATTCATATACCTAAATCACACGCCCAATTTATACACTGAAGGCTAATCATATATGGTAATTTTGTAAATAAGGTGTTGGGTGTTGTGATGGTACGGTGCTTATATACTGCTGGGTATTTCCAATTGCGATTGGAAATTACTGGTCTTTTGGCCGAGCAATCTATTTGCCAGTAAGTAAATAGAATTCATCTCAGGTGTGCGAAATCTCTTGTGGTTTAGTGATGATGATGCATTGGTGTATCCTCCATTTTTGTAGGTGCAAATCTCTGATTTCATATATAAATGGCTTTTCTTCTTCTTGTTACTTTTAATGTTTCTGACCACTGGAGGGGAGCTTTAAAGAGGCAATGTCTTTTACGGTTAGATGTATGCATTACCTAGGTAGTTATCTGATGGTGCCTTGTCTTTTTGCATTGCTTTCAGTTAAAACATGCTAAACGTCTCCTATAGCATGTGTCATAAAACCACGACAGGTCTCATACCACTACTCCTATTGTTTTTTTACTTATTCGGTGAAGCGGGGCTGGACTCACGTCCAACTTCTAGAATCAACGTCCTTCGCGGGCGGACCCGGGCACTATATGGCAACATACAGACAATGCTTTCAACTTCGGCTCGACTCAAGGGGTTTTAGACAGATCTATACCCAATGTAGATAGAGAAAGTAGAAAAGGCAGCTATGATGACGACGAGGATCAAATTGCTGAGATCGTAATTGTGCGGAAGTTACAATCAAATGGACTGCAGAAAGGGGAGGAAACCAAAGCCCACATATGTACATGGCCTTGCTTAATCTGAGCAAGTGGGCAGATGGCCCAGCTCGAGGTAGCGAGTGGTCTTCCGGCATTGGGCTTGTCATATAGAGTGGATTGAGCTGATGCCCTCAATACGATCGACGCTCCTGCGTTGATTTGCAGCCCATACTGGACTGCTAATTGGTCAGGATGTGTCCTCATTCCATCTTCCTTTTGCAGATGCGCAGCAAACGTATGGGCTTTCAGTGCCATGGACTTCTATTCTACACTTTATAGAAGTGCCTCCCTCGTACAATGCCTTGTTTCGGCCATGGGGTGCCTCCTCCTGTTCCCGGTTTGAGTTGGCCAGCTCACCAATAACGAGCACGCATGAATCTTTGTCCGGCCTGGGCAGCTCAGACCCTGTGTGCCCCATGTTTTCTAGCGACAGCAGCCCCTGGTATATCCATTGTACAGCTAGATATGGTTATGTATTCTAAACGATCCCCACCCGTCATGGCGCTGGAGGTGTCGGAGGAACAGTGGACGGAGTTGTCGCTACTCCTGGTGCCACATTGGCTGCTTCGACCGTTGGCACCTGTTTTCGTGGTCGCTTCAGATCCTCGAGAGTGACGCCATCCAGTTTTGTTATGCCCACTACAGCTGGCTCACCCTTCTTGATGAACTCATACTGGCCCGGCAGCTTGTTACCAGCCAATCGGAAGGCGTCTCGGGCAACCTGCTCGTGCAATGCTCCCCTGATCTCGAAGATGACACGGTTGACCGCAACTCTCGCCGCCCAATGGTCAAAGGAACCCTTTCCTTTACCCATACGAACCTGCTCGTTTGTCAGTTGCCTCGTCCTCGACACCCGCAGAAAGAGTCGGGTCTAAACTGACCTCGTTGCCGCTAATGTAGACGCCGATGTTGCAATTGACTCTTGTGTACAGCCGATATCTTTGCCCACGGAGCCTTTGCTTGATGGTCGCCTCCGCGAGCTTCAGTTGTGCCGCGCTTATCCTCCTGTGGTGGTCGATCATGCGCAGCCCGTAGTCTCCAATCATAATGGTTGTGCCTTTTACAGAGCCTCCTGTCGCCACTCTCGGCCTTCCCTTCATCTTCTTCTTCGTTCGGTCGATGAATGGCTCCAGCCATGACCCTAATTGGGGGGCTGTGGATGTGAATGTCCTGGCGGCGGCGGCGAAGCATGGGATCTTTGCGGCGTGGAAGGGCTGTAGAGGGGTCGCGGGGGACACCCTCAGCACTTTAAGGGCACTGAGAAGTGTTGATGGGCCTTGCCGATTCATCTCTGTCGATGCCCAGGTTTCGCAGCCTGAGGTGCCGCTAGATGGGGGCTGGTTGGTTGCGCCGTGCCTGCTTTCCTGATGTCAAAATCGGGAAAATGCTAGGCAGGCACGGAGCGTACAGGAGCTCGGGCCATGTCTGCCTTGGCCGACCCACTCTTTTTAAGTGATTCGAGCAATCATCGCGTCACGCACGCGTCTCGAGCTTCCTCCTTTGACCTTTGCCTCTGCCTTCTTCCACAAACGGGAACTCGACTCCCAGAGTTCCCCGCCGACCCAATTGTGCCGGTAGAAACTCCCTCCCCTAGGGTTTCTTCCAAAGTATCTCGACCGCTGATCTCAAACATCAGAGGCCCATACCGTCGCAATGTCTGACATACGAAGCTTCTTCGCCCCTAAGGGAGGTGCCGCCCCGGCCAAACCTGCACCGAAGAAGGAGGAGCCTGTCAAGAAGGGCCGTGGCAGACCGCGTAAGGTCGTTGAAGACAGCGAAGAGGATGATGAACCAGTCGCACAACCGAGCAAGCCGGCAGCAAGGTCTACGCCAAGGAAGAAGAAAGCTACGGAGCCAGAGCCAGTTAAAGGGAAGGAGATCTCTGCTGACGACTATTTCACCTCGTCCAAGTCGAACAACAAGAAATCCGAGTCCACCCCGAAGGAACCTAGCGTGCCCGTCCGCCAGAGCCCCCGGAAGGCCGCCACCGCAGCAGCAGCAGCAACCAGCAAGGGCAAACCTGCTGCTAAGCACAAGGCTGTCACGTCTCATGGGAAGGTCAAGTTGAACGACGACGAGGATGCGTACATGGAGGACGGCGATGAGGATGCGGATGACATATTCGCTGCCGATGTGCGAAGTGGAAGCAAGAGGAAGAACGACGAGTACTTGGAAGAGGAGAGCGAGGAGGAAGTCCGGCCCAAGCCCAAGCGGGTTGCTTCCCGTGGGAAGCCCGTCAAGGCTGAGGAATCTGAGGATGACGACGAGGACTTCGCGCCAGCACCAAAGAAGGCTGCCAACAATAGAAAGAAACGAAAATCACCGGATTCCGACGATGAAGATCTCGAAGAGGCTCCACGGAAGAAAGCTGCTGCGTCGAAACCTCGAGCCCCGAAGAAGAAGAAGGAGCCAGAGCAGGAGGATGCCAATTATCAGGCATTCATTGATTCCGTGCCTACGGTCAGACCACCGACACCCCCTGCTAAGGACCCCAGCGCGAAATTCGACTGGAGAAAGGCAGCTGCCGGCGGAGGCAACTCAGGGCCTGCACCGATGGAGGGCACTGCTGAAATACCGGAGGGAGAGGAAAATTGCCTCACAGGGATGACATTCGTTTTCACGGGTCAGCTCAAGACTCTCGGCCGAGAGGACGGACAAGCACTAGTGAAACGCCTCGGTGGAAAAGTGACGGGTGCACCGAGTAGCAAGACCACCTTCGTGGTTCTAGGGGATGACGCAGGTCCCTCGAAGCTTCGGAAAATCCAAGAGGTCGGAATCAAGACAATCGACGAAAACGGTCTGTTCGAACTGATACGGAAAGCACCGGCAAATGGCGGATCAGCGAAGAACGCGGCGAAGGCCAAAGAGAAACAAGAGGCCGATGAGAAGAAAGTCAGGCAGGCTGCTGCGGAGCTGGAAAAGGAAGAGAAAGCCCGTCAGATCGAGGCAGAGAAAGCGCGCAAGGCCGCTGCAGCACGTGGAGCGGCTGCTCCAACCCAGGCCATCGCTGCCAACTCACAGCTATGGACGAGCAAATATGCGCCCTCTCAGCTGAACCACATTTGTGGAAACAAGAGCCAAGTCGAAAAGATTCAGAACTGGCTGAAAGTCTGGCCCAAGAACCGCAAATACGACTTCAAGAAATTTGGAGCCGATGGCATGGGCGGCTACCGCGCAGTCATTCTGAGCGGTCCTCCGGGCATAGGCAAGACGACTTCGGCGCATCTTGCAGCAAAGCTGGCGGGGTTCGATGTAATCGAGAGCAACGCCAGCGACACCCGAAGCAAGAAAATGGTTGAGAACGGAGTCAGCGAGGTGATGAACAATACCTCTCTTCTAGGCTTCTTCGCCGGTGATGGAAAGAAGGTTGAGGATGCCAAGAAGAACATCGTTTTGATCATGGACGAAGTTGACGGGATGTCAGCTGGTGACCGCGGCGGTGTCGGAGCGTTGGCCAAGTTTTGCAAGAAAACAGAGATACCACTCATCTTGATATGCAATGAACGCAAACTGCCAAAGATGAAACCCTTCGATGGTGCAGCCTTTGACATCCCATTCCGACGGCCAACAGTGGAGCAGGTCCGATCTCGCATCATGACCATCTGCCATCGAGAGGGTCTCAAGCTGCCGCTGCAGGTTGTCGATGCTCTCATTGAGGGAAGCAACAAGGACATCAGGCAGATCATCAACATGCTTTCGACGATCAAGCTTGACCAAACATCTATGGACTTTGACCAAACCAAATCGATGTCCAAGGCGTGGGAGAAGCATGTGGTCCTGAAGCCCTGGGATATCTGCCAGAAACTGTTGGGTGGCAGTCTGTTCAACCCAGCAAGCAAGTCCACGCTGAACGACAAGATCGAGTTGTACTTCAACGACCATGAGTTCAGCTATCTCATGATTCAGGAGAACTACCTCAAGGCGAAGCCAGCGGCCCTGAGCGGCAAGGGCTACAACAGTAGGGAGGCGAACATGAAATACCTTGAAATGGCGGATCAAGCGGCCGAGAGCATCAGCGATGGTGATCTTGTTGATCGCATGATACACGGTCCGCAACAGCAGTGGAGCCTCATGCCGACACACGCAGTTTTCAGCACAGTCCGTCCGGCGAGCTTTGTTGCTGGCCAAATGATTGGAACAGAGTTCACAAAGTGGCTCGGAAACAACAGCAAGCTGGGCAAACTCGGCCGCTACGTCCGAGAGATTCAGGCACACATGCGGCTCAGGGCTTCTGGGGATGTGAGCGAGATCCGCCAGCAGTATCTACCTGTGCTATGGCATCAGATTGTCAAGCGCCTTGCTCTGGAGGGCAAGGAGTGCGTCCAGGAGGTCATCGACCTGATGGACAGCTACTACCTCACGAGAGAGGACTTCGATGCCATGATTGAACTTGGTGTCGGTCCCCAAGATGAAAGCCTGGTGAAGATCGAGACCCAGACGAAGGCAACCTTCACGAGAACGTAAGTCTAGTCACGAGCCGATGCGAAACGCTGGAAGCTAACACGAGTAGATATAACTCGATGTCCCACGCTGTGCCATTCATGAAAGCCAGTAATGTTACAGCACCGAAGAAGGCTGCAAAGGATGTGCCTGACATTGAAGACGCTATCGAGGCAGAGGACGATGGGGCAGAGGTCGCCGAGCCGGTGGAGGAAGACGATGACGAGATCGATCTCAAGAAGGACAAGTATATCAAGCAACCCAAGGCCAAGCCCAAGCGAGCTGCCAAGAAGAAGGCTGCCGATAACGACGAAGAAGAAGATGGTGACGACAAGCCCGCGAAAGGCCGTGGAAAGGCCAAGGCAGTCACAAAGGGCAAGGGGAAAAAGTGATGCGGTGACGGGAGGTCACACTAGAATCAAGGTATGATCGGAATCATTTTGCTACTTCTTCTTGGAGCGAGGAGTCAAAGCATGGCATTTTCCCCAGGTCATTCTTACCACTTTACTACCCTCAAAACCCTACGGCCTGCTTGTCGAGCATTCTTGATCTCATGAAACGACGAAGGAGCTATGCTTTGTGCACACAGGCAAGTCCTGAGGAAGGTCCTAGAGACTTGATAGAAGTTTGAGAATCAATGCTAAATCTGAGTCTCCAAGAAGAGCTTGAGTACGATAAATGGTCCGATGTGTGGTGCTGAGAGCATGTGGTCTTCAGCTTGGTTTGCTTGCTGTGTTGTCACCCACCCTGCTTGCTCCATACATAATATCCCCTGTTGTATTTCGCATGTCTCCATCACCGTTGCCATCGCGTCATAAGCGGTACTGTTTGAGCTTTCAAAACAAGCAAAAATTCCAGCCCGTCCAAAGACGTTGCCCCCCTCCCCCCCGCCCGCGCCAAATCCGACCCACCCACCTCACCTTCCCTAGGACCTGCGCACGAGGCAATGGTCATCCTCACCGCTCAAGTCTTCGTTGTCCCATATCCCACGCTGACCTTGATCTTATCCCCGGCCTCGACCGCTTGAGGCGACATCCTCCATGAATTCCTCGTGCGAGGAGCCAGTTCAGGAAGACGGCACCCCCGGTACGCCACTCGAGCAGACGAAGGGATTCACACGTGAGCTAACATACGCAGCAAATGTGTCGTCCCAGTCTATTCGCTCAGGGTTCAACGAGGGGCAAGACCGCGAGGCGGTGTGGACCTTGTCGGGCACGACAATGAAGGCCTACGTCGCCATGAAAGGTCTTCCTCACATGGAGGATCCCTTGATGACATGGATCGCCAGCCTGGAAACAGACAAGCGAGCTGACGGGGAGGTCACGTATGTTTCCTTAACTGCCGGCCTCCACTTGGCTTCAAAAGGCTAAACGTGCTTGTAATTTAGTATGCTGAGTGACATCGAGAACTCGATCAAGGACCGCTTCGACTGGAAGGCCCGCGGCCCAGCCATGTACGATGATGAAGAGACGCAGCGCAAGTCTGTCTTCATCTTTGACCGCCCCATAATCGAGCATTTCGGACTTGTGGATCTGGGGCTTCCAGAGAGCGTCGACACGGCCGAGTCAGATGACATTTACCTGAGCAGCGACTGTGCAGCAGATGGATGGAGAAAGTACGCAGCCAGCGATGTCTCAGACGACGGCGAGGGTGATCCCGCGGACGGCTGGATCTCTCCAGATACCTTTGCTCAATGGTCTCAAGGCACGAAGAGATGGGACCAGCATAGCGACGACAAGTACAGATCGACTTGGGAAGGACAAAAGACTTTTGGGATCCCTGTGAGTGAGGGTTGGGCTCAGTCCGAACAACCACGTCAACAACTCATTTGTAGTTCATCACGGCCATTGATATGCTGAGAACAAGACACCAGGCCGACCGTCAACGACCTTGCTCTCCCAATACCGCCCTGCCACGACAGACAAAGCGCCGCGCGACGCAGAGCCTATACGATGTGGATGACGGCAAACAGTTGAGTCCCGAATGCAGCGCTTACGCAAGGTCTGAGCCGTCCATTCTGTGGTCACCGCCTCGTGAGTCGTCGCTCCCAAGCTGCCCTTCTCTGTTGTATATTGGGAGTGTACTGAAAGACGATGACTGGACAGCTTTGATCCCTTCCATGCCCCCGGCATGCTCTGCTCACCTGTTTGACCGCATGGATCCCGAGCTCATGCGCTGGGTCCGCATGAACAACACCTCCCCCGAGCCCTCCTGGGGCGTGAGGACGCCCTCTGAGCCCGAGCACTACGGACCCGCCGAGGTCGAAGGCGCGATCCAGAGGGTCTGGGGCCTCGAGACCACGCAGAACATAATCGACAGCAAGCGCCACGAGGTCGCGCAGCTGGTGCATACCGAGGAGGAGGCCAACGCCGAGGCCGAGCGTCTGCGGCACGAGGCGAGGCGCCTCAAGCACGAGAACCGCAAGCTGGCCGACTGCGTCGCCGAGCACCGCAGCATTCGTGACCGGCGCATCATGAAGCAGGTCCACGGCAACATCCGCGAGCTCAGCTACATCGCCAAGGTGAAGATGGCCGAGATCAAGGTCCGCGTGCGCGAGCGCGACGAGCTGCGGCGCGAGCTCGACACACATCTCGAGGTTCAGAGGAGTATGCTCGAGTTCATGGGCAAGGACACCCCGGAGGAGGTGTTTGCCATGTACCCCGACATCTGGGAGCCGGAGGAGATACGGAAGAACCGACGCAACTACTCGTGAGGGCTCTGATCGAGGACCGAAGCAGGTCTGCGATAGCTTGTTGGTTTTTGTGTGGGTAGCCAAGATCAAAACTAGAATGGGCCGACGGCAGATGTCCAATAACGGCGGAGGGCACTCAAATAAGTGTCTGGTGAGATCAAAAGCGGACCAATATGTGTACCCGACGAAGAAGGGCGGCTCGCATAATAAGTGGCTAGGTGTAGCCATGCTGTCTGCAAGCGAGACTGCCCAAGGTTGGGTACGAGGTTCTGAAGGGTAGAATGGCGACGAACAGTGTACAACGTCTATCTGTCAGCAAAGTGTCAAGATACTTCATATGAGGAGCACAGAAAGTGAGGGACAACCAGTTTTAGCCCAAGAATCAAGAACTGGCTCTGCCTCAAGTTCGACCCAGAAGGTTGCTTGGATCAACGATCTCGACCCGGCATACAGAAGGGTTCATTAGTGTAGCAAAATGAGTAACATGATACTGTAACTTCTCGACGTGATACGTGGTGGCAAATTCCACTGACTGAATGCATTCTTCCTAGCTGAGTACACTTGACCCAGTGCGCTGTGGTCAACTTGACCAGCTTGAGCCGAACCCCAGAAGACATCCGAAATGGCGTTCAGGGGGCAATGGGATAGATATCCCAGAGCACCCATGTAAATCGAGTCCACTGAAACTGGGCTTCGTACGATCCGGTATGATGAATAACCTTAGCAACCTATGCCGACTTGGCCCACAGGCTCCGAAGCCTCGTGACCGTCAGTTTCGGATGGGACATCATCACGATACTTGAGCAGAAGCTGGGGGCTACCTTTGGATTTCTTTTACAAGACGGTGCAAGACATCACTGCTCCCAAATGCTGGGGATGCGATGACTTGGCCGCCCATGCCCGCGAAATTGGCCAGGCGTCAACATCCGAAATGATTGTTGGAATCAGGAATAGGTGAGATAGTCGCTTTCTGACCATGTGATTTGTTATATCCGAGTAGAATTCAGCATATAGCGTACTTCATACCAGCCGTCCTGCTTCTTCGGACCTTTATACTATCGTAGGCTCGGATGAATCTTCCCGTATTAATGCGAGGTGGTAGTCTCTATATACAAGAATGGACTGTGCAGATCCTTCGTCTAATTTTCGTGAACGTGACCCTGCCATCATCCATAAAACCTTTTGTCCCAGTGATCGTGAGAGGAGCAGTCATCATACCTAGCCGCCTGAACGCCAATGCCAGACTTTTGGTAGCACATGAGAGTGGTAGTAGTAATACAAGGGGAGATCAGGAAGCGCACGTCCTGCCTAACCTGGGGTCATGGTCCAGCCTATTTGTTCTTGACGACGCCGACCTTGGCCGCGCGCAGCACCCGGCTGTTGAGCTTGAAGCCCTTTTGCTGGACGTAGAAGACGGTGTTGTCCTCCTTGCCCTCCTGAGGGCTCATGAAGGTGGCCTCGTGCTCGTTAGGGTTGAACTTCTCGCCGACGGGGTCGAAGCGCTCCAGGCCGTGCTTCTTCAGGGTGTTCATGAGGATGTTCTCGGTCATCTTGAGCCCCTCGTGCAGCTGGACGACGTCCTTGAGCTCGTCGTTCTCCTTGGCCGCCTTCAGCCTCTCCTCGGGGACCATGGAGAGCGCGCGGTCGAAGTTGTCCACGCTCTCGACCAGGTCCTTGGCGAAACTCTGGATGGCGAACTCGCGGGCGTTCTTGACCTCGCGCTGGGTCCGGTCTTGGAGGTTGCGGAAGTCTGCGATGGAGCGCAGGCATTTGTCCTAGATGTCATGTAAGCCTGGGAGATCATTAGATAGGTCGGTCGCGTGATGCGCCCGTACCTTCCAGTCCAAGGCCTCCTTCTCCTTGGTGTCCAGCTTCTTCTTCAGCTCTGTCACAGCCGGGTCCTCAGTTGGTGCTGCCTCTCCCTCGGATGCTGGCTTGGCCTCCGACTCGTCCGCCTTCGTCTCGGCTTCTTGCGAAGCCTTGGGGGTGTCGCTGTACCATCTCGCGACGGCTGGTTGTGCCCTCCGTATCGTCAGAGGAGCTATGACAGTCTGGGGCCGGGCCAGAGGCCTCTGAGCGATTGATTGGGCTGATGAGCGGAGAGCTCTAGAAGGAGTGACGAGCGCTTGTCTGAGCATGGTGGGCTTGAGTATGAGGCCTCGGCGATCTGTAAGATATGTGGTCTGAGGAGAAGGGAAAAGTTTTATGACGCAAGGGAAATTTCATTTTTGCCTTCTTAGCAGAAGAGAGCTGCTACCTAAGAAATCAAGGTTGTACGGCACCACCTGCACTTCGGAAGCTCCGATAACCGCCGATAAGCCACCCCAAAAGCTCGTCCCGCCTACCCGCTTAGAAGTACTTGTGAAGAGGCAACTAGCGCCGCTTTCAGGTTCCCACTTGGAAGTACCCTGTCCTGAGCTTTCAAAGCCGTGAGTTGAAGACCAGGCTATTGTGCAGCCCGCAACTCTGCCATTCCTAATACAACGCGCCTCTTCACCTCACACACCACCATCGCTCTTTTGTAATATCACATATATCGGAGGCTCTCTTGGAACCCAAACCAACAGAAGCAGATCAAGCCAAATCACCTAGCGTCCAGCTTTCTCCTCGGACCTGGGGACGGCGGTCAAGATGGAGTACGACCCCATGAACTTGGACGGAAATGGCGAGCTGGCGCCAAAGCAGATGGAGGTCAAGATCACAGAGGTGAGCAGAAAGTGCGCCGTCGCGTGGAAGGAAAGTGCGCCTGGATGCAGTTGCAGTGTTCTAATCCTATGCGCGACCGGTAGGCGGACAATCACCATGTCAACTTCAACCTTGCCAATGTCGATCTCTCCCTTGCGAACGCCCTGCGCCGAGTCATCCTCGCCGAGATACCAATCATGGCTATTGACTTGGTCGAGATAGAGGAGAACAGCAGCGTGCTGGCCGACGAGTTCATTGCGCACCGCCTCGGCCTGCTGCCGCTGAACTCCAAGAATGCCGACGATGTCCTCTACACCCGTGACTGTGAATGCGAACAGTACTGCGAGATGTGCAGCGTCAAGATCACCCTACACGCGAAGTGCACCACTGAGGGTGAAATCATGAAAATCTATGCCCGCGACCTCGTCGTCGACCCTATGCGCCCCAACGAGTGGGTCGGCAACCCCGTCATCACAGACCCAGACGGCCAGGGACCGTTGATCGCAAAGCTGCGAGAAGGCCAGGAGCTGAAGTTGACATGCATTGCAAAAAAGGGAATCGCAAAGGAGCACGCAAAGTGGGCGCCTACTGCGGCTGTTGGATTCGAATACGACCCGCACAACAAACTTGGACACACGGACCTGTGGTTTGAGGGCAAGGGCGAGGGCGCAAGGGCTGAGCACGAGTGGTAGGTCTCCGCCAGCATACGAGGTTGGTCGCGCAATATTGACAGCAGGACAGGCCGGAGAGCAAGTACGCCGCGTTTGAGGAACCGCCCCAGCCCGGTGAGATATTCAAGTTCGACGCTGTCCCCGAGAAGTTCTACTTCGAGGTCGAGAGTGCTGGTAACCTGGAGCCGGACGCCATCATCCAGCAAGGCATCATGGTCATGCAGCAGAAGCTTGCTGGCTTGATACACGGTCTGAGTGAGGGCGATAACGCTGGTGACTACGGCGGCCCTCGCAGCCCCGATGGCATGAACGGCGGTGATCCCTGGCAAGATCAGGGCTATACCACGCCTTACGGCACCGGTGACTTCGGGGGAGCGACTTCCTACGGCACCACTACGCCCTACGGCAATCCAGGACAGAATGGCTACTAGACATTCGTCCAGGCGGAGGTTTCTGTCGGGGTTGAAATTGACCCGTAACTTGACCGGCTTCTGATGAGGTGCCTGCCGTGCCGTCTTCGGGCGAGTCGCCGACCCCGGGGTGCTCCTGAGACTGTTGTGTCGGTTGAGCAACCTCTGCAGCTTGGCAACGCTCCCAGGCACATGGCTGCATGGATGTCGTCGGTCCTTGACCTGGGATATAAGGCAGCGTCCCGCCGTTTCTGGGGGCAGTCACTACCGAGAAGAAATTCAGAGGCAAGATATGAATGCCTTTCAAAAATCATACGCCGGAGGGTGAGAAGCGGCCGATACGTAATAATGGTCAGCCAAGATTTACACGCCAGCGGATGAAAATTCGAAAAAGTAATTGCATTGGAAGGCGTTGGGCTCCCGGGTTTCGGTCACGGTAGGGTATCACGCGCGGTCTGGGAAATGAAGCTTGCGAACTGGCCCAAGAGGCGCCAGAAAGGTACTGAGGGTACAAATGCTTGCGCTTCGTGATGGACAGCAGGACAGTCAAACAGTGCCGTCCCACCAGACTGAGAAGCCACTCTATGAGAACGCCTTAATAATGCTCTGTAACCGACGTGACCCCGCGCCCAATGCTGTCGCTGAAAGCCACCAACTCTTGTATCCTATGTACTGTTGACCTGGTTGCGTTTTCCCCAAAGCTGATGGACATGTTCACTGCGGCTCACCCAAGTCCTGCACCTTTCTATATGCCTTGCGGTGCATCTCTAAGAACACAAAAGTACAGATGGTTTGCCTGATCCGAGTTAGCTTGTCATGGACCTGGCGGCGGATGGGAGAAACTTACGGTCCAAGTCTAAGGAAACTTGGAACCCAACCCTTGAACATCCACCCCAATCCCTCTGCAGCCGTGATATCTTTCAGCAGCGTCCCAATACCCACGCTCTTTCCACTCTGGGACATTATCCTAGTCTTGATGACATCGATGGGGCTGGTCACTGTTGCCGCCGCCACGCCCGCCAGGAAGGAGGCCGTGAAGTGGGTGCCGAGGTTGTCCGACATGGGCGTGTACCCTATCAACAGCCTCTTGAAGGTGTCGTAGCTCGCCAGCTGGCTGGCCGTCATGGCAGCGGCGCGCATGCTGTTCGGCAGTACACCGCGGAACCAGCTCATGAGCCCCTCCTCCCTGGCCATCCGCAGCATGCCGTCGAGGGCGTGCTTATAGTTCCTCCGCTGTTCGGGGGCAAGGGCCGTATCGTGCTGCATCCTGATGTTGCAGATGTCGGCCGCGTTGCCTGAGATGCCGCCTATGAAGCCGGCGCCGGACGACAGCGCGACGAGGACGGGGAAGGAGGGCTGCTTTCCGCCGTTCTTCTGCGTCATTCGATTCTTGAGCTCCTCGTATATGCCGAATCGGACGGTCGAGTAGGTGAGCTGGCGGAGCAGGGAGGCGGACAGGCCGTTGTACAGGCCGAGGATTCCATTACTGCGGATGATGTATCTGAAGGTGCCCAGCATGGACTTGGGCATGTCGCCGGAGCGCATTTGCAGCCGTACCTTTTGTCGCGTGTCAGACCATGGGGAGCAATGTTTTTAAAGGTGAGTACCTAGTTATGTAGGCAGCATGGCTGGTGGTGTGGGCGATTGTACCTTTACTGTTGACAGAAGGCCGTCAGTCCCGTGTGCGGCTCCGGGGCCAGACAGCCTTCGACCCAAGACTCACCTAGATCCAGCGGATGCGTAACGCACGCCGCCATGGAACTCGCAGATCCTCCAAACCAGAAGGGATACCGAATCGAGGGGCCATGGCTCTGTTTGGTTTGTCTCGGAGCCAGGGCCTGCTTGGCCGGCGCCGAGGCCGAAGCCGCTGCCTCTTTTTCCGGCTGCATCTCTAGAGAACAATGTTATTGTGACATAACCTCGAGGTGGAAAGTCGGGGGAGCAAAGACTGGACAAACGCAAAACGATTGAAACAGAACGAAACGGGGTCTCAAGGTAAGAAGGAGAGATCCCGGGGGTAGTCGACGATGACGACAAGTTTTGTATAACACGGCCAGTCAACGGGTCTCTGCTCCGGCCGAGTCCCAAAGGAGGATCGAGTTTTCGACCGTTCCTACCGCTCGGCCGCCCGTCTGGGCCCTCCCACTCACTGATCAAATCCAGGGTCGTGGTGGAGTGACGTCTGAGGTGCAGGGACAGGGGCTACAGCTTTGCCGGGAAGAAAAGTGATAGCTGCATGCTGTGGAACTCTATCCCGCTGCAGCTAGCAGTATTTGTCTGGACGCAGCGAGCCGTCTCTACTCCTAACGTGATCGGCCTCATTCTCACCATCCCCAAGCTCCGTTCAAGCATATCAGTGGGCTGGCTTTCGGA
The DNA here is from genome assembly GCA_039880775.1 of Diaporthe vaccinii. Lineage (NCBI taxonomy): Eukaryota > Fungi > Ascomycota > Sordariomycetes > Diaporthales > Diaporthaceae > Diaporthe > Diaporthe vaccinii. The sequence goes on along the minus strand of JBCEDN010000006.1, from coordinate 1,620,290 downwards.
TTAGGGGGCGGGTTCCATGGACATGGCATGACGCCGTAGGAAAACAGAAAGTCAAAGACAAAATGGCTTCTCCTTGTCGAATTATGCTACGCGTGGCCCCGTCCAAGCTGGTCGCGCCGTTCCGCGTCCCAGCCTCTCGGTACCGTCCAACGGCCTTCAAGCCTATACAGGTGCCTCACCGTCCCTGGACGGCCTACTCGACAGGTGACCACCTCTCGCAAAGCCTCAGCGCTCTCCTCGCGACGCAGCCCCGCTGACATGACCAAGCTGCCGCACCCGCCGCCACGGACAACACCAACCCCTCGTCGGTTGAGATCGATGGCCGGACCTACACGAAAGACAGCTGGTACAATGTTCCAACCAACGTGATCGGCGCAGCGACCCGCAAGCTGCACCTGCAAAAAGATCACCCCGTGTCCATCACGCGGCAGATCATCGAGTCCGTGTTCCCCGCGCCGACGTACAGATACTACAACAACTTCCACCCCGTCGTCTCTGTCCAAGAGAACTTCGACTCCCTGGGCTTCCCGCCGGACCACCCAGGTCGCGCCCGCTCAGACACGTACTACGTGAACGAGTCGACCCTTCTGCGAACCCACACGAGCGCGCACGAGGCAGCCATCTTCAAGGCGAACGAGAGCGATGGCTACCTCATCAGCGCGGACGTCTACCGCCGCGACGAGGTGGACCGGAGCCACTACCCCGTCTTCCACCAGATGGAGGGCGCTCGGCTGTGGGACAGGTCCAAGGTCCCCGGCGGCGACGTGGCCGCCGCGGTGTGGGCCGACCTGGACAGGCTGCCCAAGCACAGCATCAAGGTGGAAGACCCCAACCCGCCCTTCCACGCGGAGCGCAACCCCCTGCAGGCCGGGCACCACTCGCCGGAGGAGGCCGAGGCCATCTCGGCGCACCTAAAGCGGAGCCTGGAGCTGATGGTCGTGGAGATTTTCACGCGTGCGAAGAGGGCGGCGGCGGCGGCGGACCCAGACTACAAGGACGAGCCGCTGCGGGTGCGCTGGGTCGAGGCGTACTTCCCCTTCACCAGCCCCAGCTGGGAGCTCGAGGTGTACTACGCGGGCGACTGGCTCGAGGTGCTCGGGTGCGGCGTCACGCAGCAGAGCATGTACATCAACGCCGGGCAGCCGCAGCAGCTGGGCTGGGCCTTTGGCATCGGCCTGGAGCGCATCGCGATGCTGCTGTTCAACATCCCGGACATCCGGCTGTTCTGGTCGCGGGACCAGCGCTTCCTGGGCCAGTTCGCGGGGGTGTCCGACAACCTGGACCTGGTGCGGCGGTTCGTGCCCTTCTCGAGGCACCCGGAGTGCTACAAGGACGTCTCGTTCTGGCTGCGGTCGAGCTCCGCGGCCGGCGGGAACACGAGGGCCAACGCGCACGACTTCCACGAGAACGACCTCATGGAGGTTGTCCGCGGCGTGGGCGGCGACGTGGTCGAGGACGTCAAGCTCGTGGACGAGTTCACGCACCCCAGGACGGGGAGGAAGAGCATGTGCTACCGCATCAACTACCGCAGCCTCGAGAGGACCCTGACCAACGCCGAGACGAATAAGATGCACGACGAGGTCACCGAGGCGCTGGTGGAGAAGCTCGGTGTTGAGATCAGATAGCGGGTCCGGCATGTGGAGGGCAGCATGCGTAAGCGCCCGTGTATAGATCCAAGGGCCTCCTTTGCTACGCGCTTAGGGAAAAAGCGGGTGCGAATCACAGCTATCGTTCAGGTACAGATCAAGATGATCTCCCCCACGCCCCATGATGCTGATAGCGCTGGATTCGGGCCAGGGAATGTTAGAGAAACGAAGTCAAGTGATACCCAAGCAGTACTCTCGTTCCTCGGCCCCGTGCTGGCTACACGATGCATTGTGACGATCCGCGGCTACCGCGCCCTCGGCTACCGCGCCCTCGGCTTACGCATCCATGTCGGGCCATTTAGATTGGCCGTGAGGTCGAGTCAGACCCCGGCGGAAGGCAGGGGGATTCTGATGTGGTTCCTTGCCGATCATTCGAAAAGCAGGAGGATGTGGTATCACTCGTGAGACCGTCTCCCCGACGGCCGGATATCATGTCGTATCTCATGTGGTTTCTCCATGGCCAAGCCAACTCGTTCCCAGCTTAATCCGGTCACGGGCGCATCCTGTTACGAGGGAGGACGAGCCGACACTTTGGCGCATGCCGGGTCCATAGTTGAGTCCGAGGTGCCAAGTCCTGTTCTAGTGGCAGTTCAATTGAAAGTAGTCCAGAGAGCATGAATACAATTGCGGTGTTGACAACCTGAGGCCGATGTGGATTAGTCCTCGAGACACACCCTGCCATGGGATAGCCTCCTATGTGATGACCTGCCATGGTATGACCAACTATAGGATAACCCACCACGGGACGACTTGACAAGTGAGTGACTCCCAGTCTGCTGCCGAGTACTCAGTAGATCGGAGATGACTTCCAAATTGCCATTGCAATAGGGGAAACTTCCCAAGAAGATTCAGCCTCTGAGGCTAAGCATGAACACAAGACACAGAACGCAGTGATACTTATGGCATAGGGCAATGACCATCGCCTGGTGTAGAATCAACCCCTTTGGTTCTGACCGGAGACGCAAGTACTCGCTCCAAAAGACTTGTATATCTTCGTCCATTCCATCAACGGACTCCAAAGTGACGGCGCGCAGCTCCGGTGTTCATGCCGGCTGCACATGTTGTATTCAAGTGGCTCGGCTTGATTATGAGGGTGCAATGTGACGGTCCTCGCATACAATCCGCCCCGTCACCTGCACAAGTCACCAGAGTGGGACTGAGATGGTGATTCGCCTTGGTGATGCTGATCCATAACCTTACGACGACAGGATCGGGGCACTGCCATCACTGGAGCTTCCCGCCTCCTCCACGCGCGCAGGCTCGGCGAGTGTCGATGGCCCTTAGACCCCGGTACCGACAGGTTCAACGGATGGGTCTATCAGAATCAGGAGAGGGGAAAGGTGATCTCAAGAGGACATCGCCGGCTTGATGATGTACGCATAGTGCTTCAGCACCGTCAGAGGGGCAGGCTGAGCCACTCACACCCGGCCATCCGCAACTCGGGGCGGAGGCACGGCTCACGTTATCGTCGCACACCAGCGGGAGATGGACCGCATCTGGCGGTTGGCTGAATGCCAATCCATAGTCCCTTTTTCTGATCCCCGCAGTTGGGCAAAGTGCCGCAAGAGGACGTCGAGGTTAATCCGCGCTAGAGCAGCTCTGAAGGCATCTGCAGACGGGAGAAGTCAAACCACACGTACATGCCTTGGTTGTGCAGTGCCTCAGAAGCCCCTCAATCCAAGCCCATCTCGATGCGGGCAGATGACAGAAATGCCGTCACGGCACTTGGCAAGCAGGGACGGGGACGAGTCAAACAAGCGAGGAGTTTGAGAGGACGGTTCCTGGGAAGAGAGCGATCAAGTGAGAGACAGGAGCGAGGGCTGGGTGGCTGTGCAATGTAAACATTTTTTTTTCCCTCCCGGCATCTGACATCGAACTTGGGGAGGGGTTGGGGAAGGGAAAGCCCTCGATCAAAGGCTAGCCAAGGAGTTTGAGAAATCTGGAGGTGGTTAGGAGTTCTGGACCAGAGCCAAGGCGTGGTAGGCCAATGGCCGGGCGCATTAGTCTGCCTGCGACCAAGTTTGCCTTGTTTGATAATAACCTCAACTTTGGAAGATCTTTTTCAACACTGCCTGACTTGGCAGCCGTACCAGGAGTATAATCCGACGGTCCCGCATTGTTGGTGAATCTCACTTGAAATTAACGAGGTGGGCAACGAGTGAAGACACGTCGGCGTGGGGTGTGGCTTATTGAATCAAGATGACCTGGCCACATGTTTCTGTCTGCTGTCTGTCTGCCTTTGCCGTGCAGACTACAGCATATTGCCCAGACTCGGCTTGGCTCAGCCTCGCTCGCGTTCGTCGCGGATGGAGAAGGTGACAAGGAGCTGCTTGGCCGGCGGATGGTCGTGTCATTGCAAGCTGTCTAGACAGTCGAGGGGTTCCCTGGCGCATGGGTCTAGCAGCCGCCATGCGGCGTCACGATGGGGTAAAGCCGACGACTGATGGTTGGGTGACTGGCTGAGCTTGAGATCAAACGTCATCAGCCAGACAGACACCAGGCCGAGAGGGAAGGCTGAGCTTCGATGTCGTCTGAAAGCAAATGATCCCCTGAGGCTTATACGCGGGGGCAAGGCAAGAGGCAAGGCGAGGCAGAGCAAAAGCATATGTCGTGCGGACGGTCTGAGGGCCCACGGGCCTGAATCAGGGACGATTGCACCGTACTCCAGACTGCTGGACTTACTGACTGAGGCGTAGTTTCCCTACCTTGTAGACTATCTAGTTAACCAGGTAGTCTAGTTTCTTAGTTGGTGACAATAACGGTGGCGATGGTTGGTGGGCTTTGTCGACGGCCAAACCCACGTTCCTGCGCATTTCGTGCAGAGGCCGCCTTGGCGAAGGCCTTTCCGTTCCATACTCTCGGTACGGATCACACGGTGCTACAATGCACCGAGCGGCGGCGACGAGGCTGTGTAGTTTCGACCAAGCCAGGCCACACCGGACCATCACACACAACCTTTGTTTGTGTTGCAATGTGTCCTGTCTTGGTCCTGTCTTGTCCTTTGTCTTGTGTTGAGGGAAAACATGAGCCGTGCCAATCGGCCCAACACTTCGCATTCAATGTTTCTGCCCGGGTTGTCTTGGCGTTGGCGGCAGCACCAGACAGCCAGCCATGTGGTCTAGATGCATAGTACCAAGCAGTCAGATGCACAGTAGTTCGCTTTGGGCAGGTCACTGTCTCGTATGCCCCGTGGCCAGGATGAGGGGTGGAGGAGTTGGCAGCAGTGGCAGAGTGGGAGGAGTCCTCTTCCTGGAGGAGCATTTGGGAGGCAACTCGTCAATTAGTCCGACTGGGGCTCGGTGGTTGGGTACGTAACAGCTCAGCGCAGCACCCAGCTCAGCACAGCACAGCACAGCACAGCACAGCACCACTTCAGAGAGGCCACCAGATTACATACCGATCGGTGGGGGTCGCTCGTCGCCTGCAGCGTCCCCCAGCCAGCAATCCTTACGCCTGCATTGCCGCTCTGTTTTGCGGGCATGGTCGGCTGTCCCCGCGACCGTTTGCCCATCTGAATGTTTCATCGGGCAAAGTCTCCAGGGAACAGCCGCCACTGGTTCCTGTTGGAACCCCCGCTCTATCTGCTCTATCCCACTTTCCGTGCTGGCTTGGTCTGCTCGCTTGGCGCCCGTTCCGGCAATCATTGAGGCAAATCACTGACTTCTAAGCCACACTCCAAGCTAGCCATCCCTACAGGCTACGCTACGGGCCTGCCTGCGTCTCCATCGTCAACACGAAGGGCAAACCTAGACTCCAGACTCCAGACGCCAAACGCCGGATGCCAGACACCATTCATTTCCTGTCCTCCCACCCATAAGAACAACCACACCTCCACGCCGATTTCCCTCTTGCCCCTATCCATCAACACTTCACACATCCCAAGTAACAACACATCCGCAAACACAACAACTACAACTACTAGCAGTCACCTTTTTTACACCTACACGACTGTACTCTTTCACGACAACTGCAGAGTTGCCACTCTTACACCAACTCCCACGCAAACACACACACAACACACAACAACCACTCAACATGGCTTCGACATCACCAGAGCAGAGGCCGCAGGACTCGTCGCGAGCATCCAGCCGTGCCTCCAGGAAATCGCTCACCCTCGACCTCTCCAACCTGCCAGCCCTGCAGCCACCAACACCGGCAACAAACACCCTGCTCATCACCAACCTCCAAGACCTCTCCGCCTTCCAGCCCGATAACCTGCAGACCATCAAGGGCCTCATCGCCAAGACAGCCATGATCCACACCTGGGCTCCCCTCAAGTCCTTCCGCCGCATCCTCGTCTCCTTCTACACGATATCCGACGCCATCGCCGTCCGCTCCATCTGGGACGGCGAGGCCATCCTCGGCGAGCGGTGCCGCGTCTACTTCGGCCAGCACACACCCGTCGACGCCTCTCCCAAGGACACCCACCTCGCCCTCCCAGACGCCGGCAAGCTGTTCTTCATCTCCCCGCCGCCGTCCCCTCCCCATGACTGGGAGCAGATCGTCGAGGGCGCCCCCAACAAGCAGGTGCACGCCGAGGACCTGGCTGAGGCCCTGGCCAAGCTGCACCACCACAAGATCGCTGCCGACTCGCCCATCAGCCCCGTCGAGGGCCGGTCGCCGGGCGGCTTCAGCGCCGCGTCCGGAAGACAGACGAGGAGCCGCAGCTCCACTCTCATCTTCCACCCGGAGGAGCACGGTGGCAGCCCCAACCTGCCGTGTGTTATGGTCGACGACATGACGGACGCGTCTGTGGACGAGCTGAACATCAGCCCTATGGACGTGGACAAGCCAATCATGGCGCACACCTCGCGGCCGCCGGTCGAGTTGATGAGCGACGCATAGGAAGCGGGCGAGGAAAACTGAGACTGTCTTTACTGCTGCGAGGTGTTACGGTCATGGCGTTTAGCGGCGTGTTTGGGTCACTGCATCACATATCAGGGAGCGTCTGTTTCGGTGCACGGTTTATGCGGGCCACTCTGTGGTGGCATCACAATAGAATTCGACGGGCAGGAGGTAGCTTTGATTGGGCTTTCTGTTTAGAAGATAGGAGTCACTGTGGATATGATGACGACAGGTGGGAGGCATAGAATATTTGTACGATACCATTGAGTATACACAGAGGCTCGAGGCAGAATATGCCGAAGAGAATGATAAGCGATGCCACGAAAAACGCTAGTCCCAATAGCCACTACTTGCTCAGTGAATAATGCACGATATCCACAAAACTGATCTCTGCCCTAGATTGCACGAGTGATGGCTCTCATCCAGGCATCCCACCAACTACGTCAATGAAGTCCTAGCATCACGAAACCATATGAATAGCGGCCACGAGGCCGTAGGCGGCCCTGAACCCAGACCAAGCCACGGCCACGACCAGCGCGGCTGCCAACATCAGGGTCGTCAACACCTGGCGCTCAGGGGCACCGATCCGCAGCCTCGAGTTCTCGGGCTGGCCCAACTCTGTGGTCCGACCCAGCTGCGGCACGTACTTGAAGTCGAAGTTGGTCTCGCTCCCGAGGCCGATCTCCTTGTTATGCACCGCTAAGTGGTAGAAAAACTTCCTAACTCGCTGCGGTCGCGCGCAAGAAACCCAGCCAGGTTAGTCTCTTTTTACACCATGAATTTGCCCCAGACTGGCCATGTGGGACACTATGTACGACGGAAAAGGTAAAAGAAAAGCTACCAGCTGATTGGGGATATTAACGCACCTCGTTCTTGCGCTCATCCCACTCCGGTACCGATCGGTACAGGTAGCAAGTGACCATGAAGTAGAGGCACTGCCCTGCCACCAATGCCTGGTGATATAAGCTAGGCCGCTCGATCCCAAGGCCGCGCGAGAGCTCCCGACCATTGAGCCAGTACGCCTCAGCGCAGAGGAACTCGCGGCTCACGAACGTCGGCGGCTGGCAGCTCAGCCCCGTCAGGATGTTGTTGGCCAGCACGGCCGACATGTCGCTCGGGTCGATGTCCGCCTCGACCAGCGACTCGAACATGACCCTCGAGCTCCGGTGGTTCACGAGCCAGGGCTCCGTCGGCGTCCCGAGCAGGTACGCGACCCAGCGCCAGAGCGCCGTGTAGTCTGCGATCTCGCGCGAGCGCAGGAAGATGCCCTGCCGGGGGAGGCCGATCCAGAGCAGCGCCGACGAGAAGGTCAGCACGGTGCCGATGCAGTCCAGGTCGTTGATGGGCACGCCCCAGGCACTGACGTCGAAGTAGCCCGGCCTCTCGAGCGCCAGGGCGAGGATGCGCCGCCGCACGCTCGCGTGCAGCAGGCGCACCTTGACACTGCTCGCGAAGCCCTCGCCACCAGGTTTGACGCTGTCCAGGTCCCGCGTTACCTGCAGGATGTGCTGGAACGTCTCGAGCAGGCGGCGCTTGGCCACCTTTGCGCCGAAGCCCCCCGTGCGCGCGAGCGTCTCGACCACGCGCCGCCCGCCCATGCCGCCCACCAGGGACTGGAAGGTCAGGCTGACGATACTGGGCCCGCCGTACCGGTAGAAGACGTCCTGGCCTCTTTTGATCTGGTCCCAGTCGACCCAGGAGGGGACCGTGTGGATCTGGGTCCATAACTCGTTGAGCTTTGGGTCTGAGGCGTGATGCTGCTCAAGAAGAGCGTACAAGTCCCGGCGTGGACTGCCATTCTTGCCGCCGTCGCCTCGAGGCGGTGTTCCGGCTGTATTATCGTCCGCCGACGCCTTTGGGACAGGTCTCGACAACCGAGGTGGGCTTATAGCGTCAAGCCGGTCCAGACACTCGGCCCCGAGTACATCGTAGCTAAAGGTTAGTGGCCGCAGCTGCTCCTTGGTCTGATGCTCGGAAGTCCACTCATAAGTATAGCCCCAGCTGTTGCGTATATCACGCTTTTCTCTGGTGAAAAGCATGATATACTAACTGCCGAAGCGACTTGGCCAACGTGGGGGAGGGGAGCCGCGGCAGATGATGGCTTGCAATGAGCAGCGCCTCGCGGGGTATCAGAAATATGTACAACAACAACGATCAAGATCAACGCTTGTCAGGCAGACGACAATCAGATCGAAGGGGAGGGAAACTCATGAACAACCGGCCCTCAGATCAAAGAGAGGATTTGCTTCACTTGAAGCTTCGGAACAGACATGTAGGAATTATGCGTGTCATTGAACTCTTGGCTCCCATCCCTGACATGTGCTAGTTGGGGTCGACCCACGACCCGGTACTACCATGAGCTCACCAGGTCAGATGATCCGAGCATGACCAAACGCGTAGAGAGGTTTCCTTGCAGTGCTAAAGTGAGCTACACTCAATACTCGACTGTGATCGCGAAGCGTACGATTGAGAACGAGTCAACGGCAGCAAATACACGACAGGAGTGTCGTCTCTGAGAACTTTCCATAAATGATTCTGCCTCAAGAGCATGATTTGAGTGGTGAACAGTCCTCCCAAGCGCAACCTTTGAAATGTGATGGAAGTGAATTCTTGGATAAAGTTGTGCACCAATTGAACTTGACTGCGTCCATGTAAGACCCGGTAGTCAAGACGTCAGCCGCGTTTAACGGCCGGGACTGTTTAATAGACTTGGTCGCGTGGAACGGGGGGCTCAAAATAAGCGTTAGCGAGCCGCGTGCAGCAGTGCCGTCCCGCCGCAACGGACCCCTGCTAAAGCTTGCAGATGCTCGTGAAATTTTCCCCAATCGTCATTCTTCTATCCCGTCTCAACGCTGCCGATAGCGCCACTTCGCCGGTCCTCTCCAGCACATCACAACCCTCGAGGCCACGAACATGGCTTGTTCATGCCGCACATCTGCTCTGCAAATATTTGTCCGGAGCCTGGCCCAGGTCCACGCTCCGTCGACGCAGCATGCGAGATCGGCATGGCTTTCGACCCGCCCGCGGCTCCCTAGCCGCAACATCTCTATTGCTTCCTACTACCGACGAGCGCACACCACCGCAGGTTCTTCCAACGTCGTTGCGCAGGAAGAACAAGGGCAACAGGCGCTTCCAGAAGACCATCACAAAGCTCAGCCAGAGCGGGAGCCGACCTCGTCTACTCTACAGTCTCGTCCAGCGGAGTCATCAATAGAGCACGACAGGCTGTTCTCAATCACAAAGCCAAGCTCCAAGAATGCGATCCGAAAAGCGGCTAGATACCGAAAACAACCCACAGGGAGTCACGAGCAAGCAAAGGAGAGTCCAGAAACAGTCCAGAAGTCCGGGCACAGTGCAGACGAGCGGACGGAGAAGGCGAAAAAGGACAAAAAAGGCAAAAAGGGCAAAAAGCTACTGGACGGGGCAGACGAACGGCCGGGAAAGGAACGAATCGAACGCCAGGCTGCCAACGCCAGGAGCCGAGAGCCAAGGACGGATGAAAGACCAGTGTGGTTGAAACAGAAAGAGGCGCTCAAGCAGAAGTTCCCAGAGGGTTGGAGGCCGCCCAAGAGGCTGTCGCCGGACGCGCTCGAGGGCATCCGGGTCCTGCACCAGCAGTTCCCGGACATGTACACCACGGAGGCGCTGGCCACGAAGTTCGAGGTGTCGCCCGAGGCGATCCGGAGGATCCTCAGGGCCAAGTGGGAGCCGACGGCCGAGGAGGAGGAGGACCGCCAGCGGAGGTGGTTCAACCGCGGGCTCAGCGTGTGGCAGCGGTACGCGGAGCTGGGCAGGCAGCCGCCGCGCAGGTGGCGCGAGGCCGGGGTGGAGGCGAGTCCCTGGCAGGGGGCCACAGCACGTGAGCAAGAATATGGTGAAGATGAGGGTGCGGCGGAAAAGGTCGACCCGGAGACGGCCACGCGGCTGCAGGCTCAGATGAAGCTGTCAAAGAGCTTGGTGTAAGATGAGGATGGTCGCTGGAGAATAGTGTTGGTCCGAGCGATCCAATGGCATCTTCTCTCTGCCTCTACGACGATACTGAAGTGAGAAAGATGCTTTGGTCTACTCTAAATGTTGCACCGTGATTCTTGCCTGACACAGCTCCCAGGGTGTGAGGCAGAATCTGGCACGGTCTTGGGACTATTCCTATAGGATGGCCGGTTGAGGGATAGCCTTTGCTCGATAGGATGGTATCGTCTGTGCAAATTTCCTGTGAGGCGACAATGTGAAATAGACTCGGATAGAGTACCATGCGTTTGATGACCCGTGATGTGATGGTTGCCCCGAGTCAAATACAAATCGACACTGACATTGGGATCCCTGGGAGCTGTAATTAAAGCCTTCCGAGAGTGGAATTTCAGCCATCGGCCAAAGCGACGATCAGTGTGACGGACTGTCTCTGCTTCACGGATGACATGAAGTTTCTGCACGTGGCAGTATAACTGTGCACGGGAAACTTCGATGGCGCTTCCATGAAAAAAAGGCCCCTTTACCTCAATCTCCGTGCTCCGGGGCGGGACAGACCCAGCTTGCCCAGTATGGGGCCCCCATGACAGCGCAAACACGCACTAGGCGGGAGGATCCCCCTGACCGAATTGGCCTATCATATTATGTCGCCAATGGAGCTGTGCTGACTTGGCAGCGGCATCCCGGCCAAGCAATGCACCTTCGTCTGGAGCTGCCTGAGCACTACACGGACCCTTCCCCGACCATGGTACTGTTTCTGCTACTGCTCCTCGGACCAACGTGACGATGGAGAGGGGGGGGATTTGCTCTGCTCTACCGTTAACGCTCTGATCACCGTCGGCTTTCTGCCTCTCTGGCTGTGGCTGCCCTCCTCAATCTTACTTGGGCTTGCTCCTCAGAAGGCTCTTCTGCCGTCTTAACTCTGGCCAGCAGCAGCTCCTCGGCGCGTCCTCTGTCGATGCCTTCAAACGCGCTTGCCGACTAATTCTGCCACCTCGTGGCACCTTGTGGGAGCTGTCGTCGAGGCTCCATCCGCTCTTTTACCCCATCGTACGTAAATAGTGTATCGACGTTTCGGTAAATTGGAGACTTGTACACATCAGCAGTCAGGGCTCCTCGAGCAAACGGACCGTGTCCGCTGACCTGCTTCAGAGGCTTGCTGACCTGCTCTTGCTGCGTTGTCTTTGGAGCTTGGCTTCCAGCTTCCCTTGCACTGTTGCTATCGAGCGCTCAGCAATAAAGCAGGCACATATTCCTTCCTGCCTCACTTAATCAAGTACGCGCCTAGTCAACTCCGAGCTCCGTGCGGTCCTACAATCCTGCAGAGGATGCCGTCTCCATGACCCGAAATAAGACAAGGAAGGACGGTCACCTCAACACTTCTCCAGTCATCATGGCATCCACTCCTTCGAATCGCCATCTCAAACTGGCACCCTCCAACACTCCAGTCACCTCGCCGAACTCCAGATTCCCGGGCCGCGGAAAGGCCCAGGAACCGAGCTTGTTCTTGAAACGCGTCATTGGTACTACTTGCAGCTCGCCCACCGGCTTTGACTCGGTCGACCGCTGCTTTTGCTACATAGCAGGAGGGGCTGTTGTCGTGGCAGATTTGGATGGAAGCGGGCAGCGTTTTTACCGCGCTCGTCCTACCGCAGTACCTGTCTTCAGCGTCGCCCCGGTCCAGCGCGGTTCTTCTGGCCCTTACGCCACTCCTAAGGCCAACGACGCAAGGAACAGGGTAGCAGCCGCTCCGCGAGATCCCATTCACCCGTCACCGTCTGACAGGAGCGACTCCTCGGCGTCGAAAACATGGACCAGTCGCGAGCGAATCAAAGCCGCGACATGCGTATCCTTGAGTCGGGATGGAAGGTTCCTAGCGGTCGGCGAAACTGGATATTCTCCAAGAGTCCTCATCTTCACCCTGAAGGATGGCTCGTCTTCAGATCAGCCTCTGGTTTCGATAAACGAACACGCTTTCGGTGTGCGAGCAGTCGCATGGTCTCCAGACGGCAAATTCCTCGCCTCCCTCGGCGATCCTAATGACGGATTTCTGTTTATCTGGAAAATCGACCCGAGGACTGGGTCTGCCAGATTGTTTCAACAAAATCGATGTACTGCCCAAGTCAATGGAATGATTTGGCTGGGCAGCACCCTAATCTCCTTTGGAACTCGACATGTCAAGGCTTGGAAGGTGGTCGATGAGGTGCAGCGGCCACCTTCGCCGCCGAAGAGGACCTTGACACCACAGGAAGCCCAGAAGACTTTGATTGGGAGAAATGTCTTGCTTGGTTCTCTACTGGAGGCGAGCTTCACATGCGCAATACCTGTTGATGAGAATCACGCACTCCTCTGCTCCGACGCTGGCGACATATGTATCCTGGACGACAGCACTGGACAAATAAAGCTCACACCTGCAGCTGAGACGGGATTCCCAGTCGCCTGTTGCACGACACGTGGCTCAATCGCACTGCTAGGAGGCAGAGATGGCCAATTTGTCACCCTTGACGTCAACACACTCAGTACTGAAGCTGCAACCACCTCTGCGCCCAAGCTTGCCAAGGGAGAATCAGGGCTGAGCGGCTTCTCTGTTATGGGAGTCATCCAAGATCAACTCGTCACGATAGACTCAGAGCGATCCATTGAGATTTGGGAGGCAGACCAATTGCCCAACAAGTCTGCCCAGCAGTCGATGCCAATCAGGCTAGCCGGGCAGAGTGACCCTGTACTCGGTGTCCAACCGCTCACGATGTCTGATGAGATGGACCTTGCCTTCTTCACGTGGTCGAAGTCCGGAAAGGTCCTTCTTTGGGACTTGGATGGCATAGTCAAGCACAGCTTTGACATTCCTGTGGACGACTGTCATTTAGGCAATGAGACAGACCCACAGAACCAGCTGTGCGTGGTACGAGCGGACAGCAGTGGGCATATCTTTGCCTCTGGGGACAAGGCGGGCGTATTTCGAATAATAGACCGCTCGACAGGACAGCAACTCCTGGAGACGAAGGCTCATTCATCCGAGATCACCCACGTCGCTTTCCAAAGCAATGCCTCAAGGACCATCATCGCAACATGTGGACGAGATCGCACTGTCCAGTTATTTCAACGACTGCCAGGTGGCTCCTTCGATCTCTTGCAAACGCTCGAGTTCCCTGCCAGGGTGACTCATCTGATATTGTCTTCAGATGACAGAGTGATCACTTGCTCTATGGATCGCAATATCCAAGTCTATGAGCTGGTCACTAAGCAAGGAGAGGCAGACTCCTTGGCTGCAATATACTCCCGGTCCATCTCGCTCAAGGCATCTCCGGTCTCGATGGTCCTGGATTCCGACTGCAGATCAATCTTTGTGTCCAGCCTGGACCGATCCATTTGTCGCTTCGACATTGAGAGTGGCCGGCAAACAAACATATTCAAGTGCACAGATGAGAACGGCACGGAGAACGCTGTGGTCGATTCGCTCCATTTTGGCCCGTCCAAGCGCGACGAGATTCCTACCATCATCGGGATATCCAACACAGACAAATCTGTCAGGGTATACGATTCTCAGAGTGGGGCCTTCATGGATCGTGAATGGGGTCACACGGAATCGATCAATGGTGTCACATTGGTGGACAGCGGGGACGCAACCCGCAAGGTCGTCAGTGTAGGATGTGATGGAACAATCATGATATGGGCCTTGGACTTGAGAGACCCTGAAAGGAGGGCAGGGAGTAGGTCTCCCTCGCCTCCAGGTGGTGCGAGCCGGCCAGTGTTGCGACGTGTTCTATCAAAAGCTGAGCTGGCTGAGTTCCCACGACCTTCTTCTTCCGGGGGACGCCGATCGCCGCCAACGAGGAGCCTTCGTCATCGCAAGTCTCGACAAAACATATCCTCATCCTCAGTCAAGACACCGACCACCACACAGTTTCCACATACTAGTCCATCCCGTTCTCGGACAGACGAGCACCCATCTCGCCGGACTTCATCCAGCAGATCTATCGAGTGCCCATCTCCGGAAAGCCCGGCAACAGCTCGCCTCACTCGAAGACCATCTCTTCCGGCTCTTGGCGCCAACCCGTCCCATCCCACAGCACGGAAGAAGTCCAGCGCGATCAGCCTGCGGTCGTCGTACGGGGTCGGATCGCTGCAGACGGCAACCGAGCAGACCTGCCGACAACTGCGCACGTACCGAAATAAGCTCTCATCCGCCGAGCCCATCTCTTCCGGAGCGATGGCGGAGCTAGAGAATGAGCTGCGCCTCACGACTGCTGCCCTGGGCGAGCGGATCAGCAGAGACAGCCAGGCTGTGAGCGAGTCCATGCTGAGCGGGCTGCTCGACCAGTACAGCGAGAGGCTGGTCAGTATGCTCGACGAGCGGCTGAGGCTGAGGTTGTCCGAGGCCAAGTTCAACGGCAGCTGGGGTGGTAGGAGTGGGGAGAGCAGCCCTACTCTCTTGACACCTTCTAGCACCTTTGGAGTTGAGCGCGTGCGGCCGAGGACGGCTGGCGAGGGGGCGAGAAAACCCTCTAATTGAGGAACCCACCAATTCTGGTAATGTTTCAATATGTATCTTTCCCTTTGTTCCAATACGCGTGGGTTTGGCGAAAAGTTTTGGCGAGGCGTCCCGGTATGGTCGGTCGAGCTTTACACACTCGTTGTTTTTTGGGCGAAATCTGCTCTATCTTTACTATTGAGAAGGGTGCAAGGTGCGACGGGGAACAAATCAACCTCACAGCTGCGGCGTGGGTCATCATCGGTAGTATTCCTATGTAAGAGAACTAGGGGGCAAAAGACAAACAGGGTTTCTATGCGCGAGAAATGCTAGGTATCCTGTGAACGCGCGTATAGGAGGTATTTGTGACGAGGGCAGATTTTGGTGCCGCCTTAGACACATGGAACATCAATACTGAATACATTGGCTGTGATCGAATTGAGTTCACAGTTACACCAGGCCGAGAAATCCCCCCTTAGAAAGTGATAGACATGCAGCAGACACAACCCTTCTGTCATGGCAGACTTCCGTCCCGCAAGAGCTGTCGTTCGAGAATGTCCCGATCGAAGATACTTGACTGGACGGAATGAGGGTACATCGAGGAGTGGATCAGCAGTGAAGACTGCATTGTTCGTTGGGCATCTTCTATACAAATGCAAAGTCAGCTTCCACTTCGGAAGTACAGTGTTGTCTCGCCGCCAGCGCCACTTCATAGTGTTTCTCCTTTTTCAGATACTGCAAATACATTACACGATCCGGTGTCTCTCTCGTTCGCATTCTGTCCCCAAGTCATAGAGACAGAGGGAACTCTAATGACGTACAGAACTGGATCTCTCCTGCCTATATAGTGCAGTAATCTCAGTCAGCCCCATGATCCTTGGTTCCTCGCGATCTACGGCGGCTCCGAAATAACAGGCGGAGGTAGCTGAAGGTGCACAACGACCAGAACTTGATTACGAGCTGTAATATACACATATATTAAGGTTGCGGATACAAAACCATCACACTTGGAGTCATTTTATAGATGAATACGGAGATTTGCACCTGCGAAAACAGAGGGTACACCGGTACATCTGCAGAGTGCATCACTCCGGCCTAATTCTCACACCCACACCTACACACCTACACATGCAACACCCACACACCTAACACCCAAACACCCCATACACTCAATACCTAATTTACATATGTGTGAAGTATATATATATTGGGTGTATGGGTATTGGGTGTATGGGTATTGGGTGTATGGGTATTGGGTGTGTGGGTGTGTGGGTGTTGGGTGTTGGGTGCGCTACTGTGTGTGGGTGTATAAATACGGCAGTATGAGTGACATATGGGTGTACTCTCCGTTTAGATGGGTGCGAATATTCGTTCTCTTATAGATTTATTCTATCCCATAGTAAAAACGCCCATCAAATTTTGTCATGCCGCCTGTGTCTATGCATCGTTCCCTCTCAATTCCTCGGTTCCCCGTGCTATCATGTGCGCCATCAAATGCGGTACATCCGCTATACTACAAGTCCTTCCTCCAGCGCCTCATCCCTCTCCAGCCGCTCCAGCCCTTTGCACACGGCACCGTAGACTCTCAGCGGCACGGCTACCTCGAAGCTCTCGCAGGCAAGATTCTCCGCCGCCACGAGGACGAGGCCGCCGCGATCGTCGCGGGATATCTCCTCCAAGAGGGGGTGAGGGCCTTGGTGCTGGGATTTCGACTTCTCCGTAGGTATGAGTCGTCGTTCCTGCCCTTGCTCGCCTTCCTGATCAGAGTCTTCTTGACCATGGTCTTCTACCGGTTGCGGTTCCACGTCCTGAGATGGTACAACGAATTCCAGCCTGATCTTCCATTCCAGGCTGATGCCGCTGGTCACAAACTCGGGTGTTGCCGTAATCGGTATGGCAGGGTTGAAGATCATGCGCCGGGAGAAGAGCGTGGCCTCGGATGTGGACACATGCACCTTCCTCGAGGCGCGATGGATGCTGGCCTCAGAGCGCATGGCCAGACCGGGATCCACCCTTTCAGACGTCTCGAGCGCGGCGTGAACAGCATAGCAAGGTACCTCTGCGCCCGAAAAGTCGACTGCCATGGTCACTACCTCACCCAGGCGGTATGCAGGCCTCGCAAGCATGACAACGCCGACTTTGCGCCCGTTACGAGCTATTTCAAAACGATTGGCGCTTTGCTGACCTTCTGCTGTGAGATTACTCCTGATGATGGCCAGGTCGATGGCATCTTTGGCGCTGTTCACCTCTTCGAGAAACGATGGCCGTCTGGATCCAGTAACAGCAGTCGGCGAAAGTAAACCTGCGCCCGAGCCATGGCGAGAGCTGTTTACTAGCTCGTCCACGTAGGACAGGAACCCATTCATGGTGGATTCCGGGTCTGCCTCTTTGCCGCTTCTTTCCCGCGCCTCTGTTACGCTTGGCCTCCTGTCAATATACAGGCTATCCCCCATACCAATTGTTCGTATTCGAGCCTGATCCCGCAACATAATATATGGGGACATGAGATCGTGCCCGAGGATCTCGCCGTGGTTGTTGACACTCCCTAGCACGCGGAACGGTATCTCGACCGACTTGACTTGTTGCTCTTTAGTGCCACCAGGGCGTTGTGTTCCTATGACGAGGCTGTACGACGTTTTCATGGCCTTTCCTTTGTGCGTTGGGGGCAGGCCTTTAGGTAATCTGAAGGTATACTCGAAAGCCTTGCTTTCCCCAGGGGCCAACTGTAAATCCACGAATAGAATGGACTGTGGCGTAGAAAGTAGTGGCACAGATTTGGAGCTGGCAATTCCGCGCATCTCCTTGATGCTGCTCAGCTCGCCAGCGCCCAACAGCTCTCCCAAAGAATTGGTGAAGCTGCCCCAGCCAAAGCCCCGCATGAACCCGTTCTCCCTTTTGGAGGTTTCTATGCCAACGACACCGCCTCCCTGCCCTCCCACCACGGCCTTCCGCTTGACCTGCTCGAACGGTGCAAGATTGACCAGAGAACCGTCCAGTGTGAAGGAGCCCTGGATTTGAGCATACCCCATCATCAGAGCCTCGGGGCGCTTGGCCTTCTGAGGAGAAAAGGTCGACTTTTGACGTAGGTGCGGTGGTCTCCCGTGGGTTCTCATGGGCTGGTGTATTACGTATTCGGAGGCCAAAGTCTCGGTGGAATTGTTGCTCATGGAATAGAACTCCCCGCTGCTCCTCGGCGTACCAGTTATGCTGCTCGTCGACAGGACTCTGGCAGCAGCTGGGGTGATCTGCTCGTTGATTATCGGTATTGGGTCTCTCGGGCGCATCGGTATGTTCGCAGGCTCTCCAAGGGGCGTGGCAGCACCCTTCCAGGCAGTATCGGGTGCAGTTTTAATAGGGCCGACGGTCATATCCGAGAGGGGCGAGGGGCCCATTGGGAACCTGAACTCTGACAAGGCGGCTGACGGCGTTCTTGGAGAGCCCAAAGAGCCGATGCCAGGAGTGTTTGGTACGGTAGATGCCCCCGAGGGCCGGTGGAAGGGAGAACCTCGGTCCGGTGGGTAGGACGCATTATACAGAGGTGAGGTCGGCGTATTGAAGGGTCGTTGGGGGTGTGAAGCTACGGCAAGTCAGCGCTACGAGATCCCGCGTTCCCATGGCAATTGTCACCAACCAGATCTTGGGCCGGGCATGACCGAGCCACGAGAGACTATCTGGAGACTCGCGGACCGGCCATGGCCGCGGCTTGGCCGCGAGGCAGTCGAGCCGGCGTTGCTGGTCGCGTGGCTGTCGACTGAGTTGACGGACCCAATAGAGACGATTGAAACCGATCTCCTGTGACTGTGACCATGGTCATGACCATTACCATTACTCGACTGTGTTTCTGGAGGATGGAATGGGGGCGTCCACGGGACGGAGCCTGCACGACTGCGTGAGGTCTTTGCAGGAGCGCTCATGGACGAGCTGGGGCGATGGCCTCGACGGGGCGCGGAGGTGGACGTCGACGGGGGCGGGGCCAGCCGGCTGGAGGCATGATGTATGGCGGCGCGAGACTGTTGGGGAGGCCGCAGTTGATTATGGTTCGAACTGGTGGAGCCGGCGCTGCTGGGGGCAGCTTGGGCTACGTTCTTGAAGACGACGGTGCACTTCAATTCCTCGCCGGAGAAGAGGGTGGTCCCGTCATCGTCGAAGCGAACGAACACTCGAATGTTGCCCGAGTCCGGCGACATGATGGAGCTCCTTCAACATGAAGGAGTGTTTGGAGAATCCTCATGAACTCGGCCTGCACATCGCTGTGGTAGGTGGTAGGTGGTAGGTGGTGGTGGTGGTGGCTTGCAGATGGTTGGGAACGGCGAGCGGCTCTGTTGCAGGTCGTGTCTTATGGGTGAGGTAATAGTAGCTGCATATGGCCTTGACGATTTGGTCGCTCCTGCTATGACTTTGGGGGCAGGTTATAGTACACGACAGCACCAACTTTCTAAAAACCCCCTATACCCCTATAAGCATACCTATTAAATCATACCCCTAGCTAATTAATAATATAATAATATATATCTAATTAATTATCAGCCTTATAAATATATATAGATTAACTTAAAGGAGCTAATTATTTAAAATATAAAAATAATATAATAACTTATTTTTCTTAATAAAAAAAGAATACTTAATACCTTAATATTATTTCCTTCTTTTTTAATTTATAATATCTTTAATAATATATTATATAATACTTATATATATTCCTTTATAATATTTATAATTTATTATAATTAATAATTTATATTTTAAAATATATATTTATTAAGTTTTTTTATTAAAAATAACTTAATTTTAATAAAAAATAAAAATATATATATTATTAAATATATTTTATTATTTTATTTAACTTTATTAAAATAATAAAAGATATATAATAATTAATTATTTTATAAATTTTTACTTTTTATATTTTCTTTAATAAACCTTTATAATTATATATATAATTATATAATTAAAATAATTTCTTTATTTAAAGTTAATAAAGATAATTATAAATTTAAATAATTAAAATCTTTATTTTATTTAATTTAAAACTTTAATATAAATATTAATTATATTTTTATTAATTTATTTTATAATAAAGATTATATAAATAACTTTATTTATTAATTTTAAAATAATTTTAATAATATAATTAAGGTTATTTTTAATACTTAATAATAAATTAACTTTATTTATAATAATAAAAAAATTATATAAGCTTTAAATATTTAATTTAATAATAATTAATCTTTAAATAATAATAATTAAAAATATTAATTAAAAATTTATAATATTAATAATAATAAAAAAGTTAAATAATTTATTAAAAAGCTTAAATAAATATAAATTAATATTAAATAATTTAAAAAGTATTATATATATAAATATAATATTAATATAATTATAATTAAAGTTATATATTAATAAATTAAGTTTAAAAATAATAATTAATCTTTATTAAGTTTATAAGATTATTAATAAAATTATAAAAATATTATTAAATAAATATTTAAAAATAAATATCTTTTTTAATCTTTAAAGAAAATTAATTAAATATTAAATAATATAATTATTATCTTATATTATCTTAATAAAGTTTTATAATTTAAATTTAATAATATTAAATATATATTTTTTTTATATAATTATTTTATAATTATATAATTTTATATTTAATAAAAAAATTAATTTATTTATTATCTTTATTAAATAATATTAAATATTAAGAATTAATAAATATTTAAACTTATTTAATAATAATAATTTATTATTATTAATTATTTCTTTATAAAAATAAATAAGTTTTTATAATATAAAATATAAAATTTATAAAGCTTTAATTTATATTAATTTATTTTCTTATTATATATTTAATTTAAATAATTACTTTAAATGTATATATATTAATTATTAAATTAAATTAATTATAAAGAATTATAATTATAAGAATATATATTTATATATTTATATATAATTAATATTAATATTTATATAAATATTTAAATTATTAAATTTAAGTTTATTAAATTAAAGATATTTAATAAAAGAATAATAAAAATAAAGATTTTAATTTAATTAAATTTAAATTTAATATATAAACTTTAAAATATTATAAATTTAATTAAAAAAATAAGTTTAATTAAATTTATTTCTTTAAAAATACCTTATATTATTAAATATATAATTTTAAAGCTTTATAATTTATTTATATATTAATATATAATATTTAATCTTAATTATATAATATTTAATTTTAATTATATAATATTTAACTTTAAATTTATAATATTATTTAATATTAATTAAGTTTAATTATTTTAATTTAAATTAATTTAACTTTTAATAAATATCTTATAATATTTTTTAATAAAACTTATTTAAGAAATTAATTAATATATTATATTAAAGCTTAATTAACTTAATTAATCTTTTTATATAAATAATTAAATTAATAATATTATTTTTAAAAATTAATTTTTCTTTTAATTAATTTTATATTTAAATTTATTTAAATTTTTATTTTTAATATAATTTATTTTTTTATAAAACTTTAATAATTATAAATTTATAATAATATATAAAGCTTTATAAATATTTTTATATATAAATATATATTAAAAGATATAAATAATTATTAATAAATATATTTAATATTATTATAATATTTTTAAATAATACTTTTTTAATTATTAAAGATTTTATAAAAGATTATAATTTAAATTATATATATATTTAACTTAATAGGATTAAATATAATTAAATAAATATAAATAATATTTTTAAAAACTTAAGATTTTTTTATATATTAATTTTAAATTATTAAATTTATTTAATAATAAATATTAATAATTATTTTTATTTATTTATATTATAATATATAATTCTTTATATATACTTAATAATTATATAATTATTTAATAATAATATTTAATAAGTTTATATATATATAATTATAATTATCCTTTTATCTTATTTTTCTTTTTAAATTTTTTTTATCTTTTTTAATTTATTATTAAATATCTTATTAATTTATCTTATATATTTTTAATTAATATATTATAATTATTTATTAATTTTAATTTATATTTTATATAAATTAAAGATAAAATATAAGTTTAAATATTTATTTTTATAATATTAATTAAGTTTAAATAAATTTATAATATTATTATTTAAAAATTTATATTATATATATATATTAAAAATATTTTATTAAATTTTTATAAAATTATATTATTAAAACCCTTATTTTATATATTTAAATAATAACTTTATATTTTAAATAAAGATTATTAAATTTATAAATATTATAATATTTTATTAAAAAAAGAATTAATTTTATTTTAAATAATATTAAATAAATTTAAAAATAATTAAATATTATTAAATAATATAATTTAAAGGAATTTAAATATATATATAATTATTTATAATAATTCTTTAAAGATAAATAATATAAAAAAAACTTTATAATTAAGAATATATTATATATATATCTTTAATAATATATAATTAATATTTTATATAATATCTTTAATAATATATATTTAATATTTTATTAAATAACTTTAAATATTATTATTTAAAAATATATAAATATTAAAAAGCTAAATATATTTTAATCTTAACTTTATATAATTTATTAATAAATATATAAAATTATTTATATATAAAATTAAATATTATATTAAAATTAATATATATTTATAATTTATTATATAATTTTATTATAATATTTTAATTATTATAATTTAAATTATATTTATATAATATATTAAGATAATTAAATAATATAAATATATCCTTTTATTTATATATATAAATTATAAAAAAGAAATTAAATTTATTATTAAAGCTTATTATTATTTATTATAAAATTTTAATCTTATATAAAGATTTAAATAACCTTATATAATATTATAATTATAATATTATTAAGTTATTTTATTTAATAATTATTAATTCTTTATTAAGCTTATTTAATTATTATTAAATAATAATATTAACTTTTATAAAGTTATATTATTTAATAATTAATAATTAAATTTAATTTTTTATAAATATTAATTATATAATAAAAATATATATAATATTAAGATTAAATATTAATAAAGAAATTTATATAAAGGTTATATAAAGTTTTAATTAATAAGTTTAATATTTTATAAATTTAATTATTTAAAATTAATTAATAATTATAAATTTATTTTAAATAATTAAAGCTTTTTTTTAAAATAAATATAACTTTATATATTATATTATATTATATTATATTTATTTATTATAAATTTAATATAAGTTTATTTAATTTATATAATTTTAAAATATTTATTTTATTTAAAAATAAAAAATTATTTATATATTATTTTTAAAAAATTATAAATTCTTTATTATTTATTAATATTAAAGATAATTAAGGATTATTAATATTTTATATTTAATTTTATTCTTTAAAATTATTAAATATTATTAAATAAAATAATATAAATTTAAATATATACCTTCCTTTAAAAATAATAATAGTTTATAATAATATAATATATTTATTTAAAGGACTTCTTAAATAATTAATAAATAAGATTTATAATATCTTATTTATATATTAATATAAAATATTAAAAATTAAATTCTAGGTATATATTAATAAAGGGATGGAACTTAAAGTTAATTTACTTAAATTATATATTAATAGCCTTATTTATCTTTATATATAACTTTTTAAAAAAGGAGTTGATATTAATTAATTTAATATAAAATTAAATTAAGAAATAAATATTAATATTATATAATTAAAGATATATTTTATTTTATATTAATTAAATTATATAATTTTTCTTAATTTAATTTTTTAATTTTATTTTTATTTTTTAAATTATTTAAATAAATAATATAATATATATTTATTATAAAAGGTATTTATTTAAATAATAAAAATTATATATATTTATATTTTTTAATTCTTTTTTATATATTATTATTAATTAATTATTAATATTATAAAGAAATATAATTTATAATAACTTTTTCTTTTATATTTAATTATTTATAATTATTTAAATATATTAAGATTTTAACTTAAAATAAACTTAATATATTTAAATCTTCTTTTTATTTAATAATATTTAAATTATTAAATTATTAATTATTATAATTTTCTTATTTAATTAAAGAATCTTTTTAATTCTTTTATTTAATTATAATAAAATTAATTTATTTTTTTAATTTCTTATTATCTTATTATTATATAAATTAAATCTTAATTATATCTTTTCTTCTTTTTTTATTTAATATTAATTTATCTTTAAATATAATTTATTAATCTTAAAAAAATATAAAATTATATTTATTTTTATTATCTTCTTTAATTTTTTAAACTTAAAATATAATTATAAATATATAAAAATTAATAATAGATTTTATATTTATAATTAATTTAATTATATTAATATTATTATTAAATATAATTAATTAAATAATATATTAATTTTTAAATAAAAGATTAAATTTAATATAAAGATATTAAAGGAATTTATAAATTAAATCCTTATATAATAAATATTAATAAGTAAGTTTAAATAATAATATTTAATATTTATTATATTTAATAATTTAAATATAATTAATAAATATTTAATCTTTTAATTAATTTAATTATATATTTTTTAAAATAAAAGGTAATATTAATTTAAATTAATAATTATTATTTAAGTTTATATATTTCTTTTTTATTTTAATATTAATTTTAAATTATAATTTTTATATTAAAAATAAATAATTTAATTAAATTTAAATTAAAAATTATAAATATAAATATAATTTAACTTTATATATTATTAAAAAGTATTAAATAATTTTATATAAAAGTTATTTATAAAGATTAAAGAAATATAATTAAATTAATAATATTTAAAAGAAAAAAATTATAGTTTAAATAATAATATTAATATAAATTTATAAACTTAATTTTAATATAAAATATATATATAATTAAATATTTAATTATAAGCTTAAAAGATAATATAAATAATATTATTTTATAATAATAAGTTATATATAATATTATATAAGATTATATAATTATAAAAAAGAATATAAAAAGGGAAAATAAGATTATATAAAATTAATTAATAAAAAAAATTTAAGTTTAAAGAATAATAAATAAATATAAGGAAATATATAATTATATATTATATAATTAGCTTGGATTTTAAGTATTTAAATATATTTAAGGGTATATATTTATAGAGAGAATTTAGGGGTATAAGGGGTTTTTAGAAAGTTAGCCTTATTACGTACTATATAGGTGCTAAGAAGCTTACTTAAGTCACCTTGGGTACCTCGGTACCGATCCTTACTTACACGAGCCAAATGAATAGGCACATACCAACTACCTAAGTACGGGACCCTAGATACGGTGGTTTATTACTGTGTACAGTACAGAGTGGTCAGTTCAAGGTTTCATACATCGCTCGATACATCGCTCGCATATGCGGGACCCACCTGCAGACTGTCTCGCCCTCCCAACATCCGAGGGACTGTCAGCGATTCTCAATGCAGCGCCTAATGCTGCTTGGCACAGAGCTACGTGACGTGCCAGAAATGAAGACACACCGAACCAGCTCTATGACTCCCACAACAATGTCTTGACCTACATTACCATCAAGGAGTTGTGGCGTGATGGACCCTTTCAAAGAAGCTTGCTCCACAGGAGGCCATCCCTATGTGCAAAAGAGGTTGTCCCGTAGTGGTCGTCCCATAGTGGCCATCCCATGGCTGATCGCTCCGCGGAGAAGGTTGTCCTAAAGCGTATTATCTCACAATACAATCCCACATATAAACTCATCTAGCATGATAATTCTCTACAGGGACAAAGTCTATGTACTGTCTCGTCAAGCAGTCAAGTCATACTGCCTTCTTCCCCGGATCATCGAACAACGTTGACGTTTCGGAGGCAAGTGGGCAAACATAAGACAGGGGTCCTCTGCGCCTGCTCAAACTTGGGCGAGTGCCTTGATGTGACATTGCAGGCAAAACACATTAAACTCCACCGGGAAACAGGGACTACTCTACGGATAACAGCCACTTGCTTGCCCATGAGCTCATCGTCTTGCCATCTGCACCCCACAAGATGGCCATTATCGAGAGGCTCGGCTTTGAGGTCAAAGTCAAAGTCAATGGCTCACCGGCCGCCGAGTATCCAGACGAAGAGCGTGACGTGGACGAAGACGCCGGTGGCCGGATCACGAACGCTTGTCATCACTATGTGAAGTCCATTGACAACGCCGAGTTCACCATCCATTTCGGGCTCACACCGGGGTTCAAAACTGGGCACGGGTGGATTAGTCGCTCACGAAACCACGGACTATTATTTTCAGTGGCCTTCGATGGCGGCCATACTGTCGCGAAAACGGTAGTCCACCAACGCCACAACCCGCAGCTCTTGCAAGGCGTCTACGATCGGGAAACTCGAACCTTACGCAAGTTTCTCTTTACCCCTGTGACTACCGGTAAGTCCCCAGCTCGATGCGAGGATTTGGAAGCGGCTAACCCCTCTAGTTGACGATGCCAACAAGAAACGTGTCGCCACGGATATGGAGGTTGCCCGAAATCTAGGACTGATTCGGATCTCCGTCTGTCGCGTCATTTGCCACAACAGACTCCGGCATCATAATTCTTCACACCATCATCTGAAGCTTGAAAAACACAACATATCCATTGCTGAGAAAGCTCTCAAGGGAAGAGCAGTGTCGCATGGGACAGTGTAAGGAACCACAATTAGAGGTCTGCTCTTCCTCTGACTATTTTCCAGACTCTCTGCTCCGGTCCAGTCCCCCGGTAGGGGTTTCTACCATGTTGACTATGTGGATACGAAAGCCTCCCCCCTCGCTGTCTTCTACTTCAAGTATCGCTCCAAAGGTAAAATAATCCTATTATGTGTTCTTTCCTTGGGGCGAAAGCTAATAGGTTGCAGAGGCACTCCAGCAGGAGTTGATCATCACACGTCCAAGAAGTCTTTCCATGGACTCGGATCTGAACAATATCTCTCCTGCTGAAATCCACCGCCTAGCGCGCGAGAGACTTTCGCAGATGAAGGTGCGTTGTTGTCTCATATTGTCAAGGCGACGACTTACAAGTTTCTAGGACGGCAAGAAGCGGAATGTGTCAGTCAAGGACGAGGACAATGCTGAAGTCATCAAGCCTGAGAGACCCTTCAAATATGTCAGAATCGGAGGCGGCAGGAAGGCCATCGACTTGACCGAAGATGACTGAAAGTAGCCTTCGTTTGTCTGACTGGGTGTGGCCTCGTGGTGGCCGAGTGTTTTTCCGTGATACCCTTTATATTTTGACTCCTTACGCCTTGCGCATTTACACCACGATTTGGCAGTTTTGAGGGGAGACTGAAAGATGGCCCTGAGACCTTCAGATTAGGCAGCTATCGTCTATGCTACTGCACGTTTTGCGCGATTGATAAGAAGGCAGTACCCAAATGGCAGACAGCGTCTTTCCCAGTAGCAATGGTCGCAACTTCTTGGGTGGTGCTTTGCTTGCATTCTACCCCTAAGAGTCAACATAGACCCTAACTCAAGTGCTTCTCTTTCCGTTTCGGATACCCCCCCGCCCTCTTTAGTACCTTCCTCAAGCACATGTTTATCTAAAGACTGTCTGTGTTTTAGGGGACAAGGCATCCTTCAGAACACTTCGTCAACAAGCGCTTGTCCGACCCGTCTGAGTTCTTTCGATGAATGCTGGTCCCACTTCAACCAAGGTTCCCTGACTGCAGCAGACGTATTGTGAACGGCTCTTTCAAGATTCCTTTGCTGGCCGTGCCGAATCCACAAGACCAGCAGTTGACTTTCCCGTTGACTCATCACAGACTGCAACATGGCCATCCTAGAAGATCTCGGTCTAGAGGTCAACATCGTCGTCAACGACTCACCCTTACAAGAGTACGAAGACAAGGGAGCGGATCTCTCAGATGACTGCTTCGGTGACGAAACCCGCAAATGTCGATGCTATGTGGAGGTGGATGGTGATACCGAGTTTGGTGTAGAACTTCATGTCACACCGAACAACAACTTTCTTGACGGCAACAAACAGAAACGGCTTCGATTTTGCCTTGACTTAGATGGTCAAGAAGAGATCGAAGCCCGCCTCATGAACTTGGCGCGTACCCCAGTCTTGCTTGATGGCCAAGACGAGTTGAAAGGTGAAACCTGTGTATCGCGCAGGTTCCGTTTCACCACCATACCCACGGGTACATATCCCGAAGTTCTTGTGCTTGTTAGAGAGATGTTTACTTTTCAGCAGTCAATGATGATGATGCAGAACGGGTTAGCAGGGACAAGGAAACCGCAAGACTCCTTGGACTCATTCGAGTCCGCGTCTGGCGGACCAGGATCATCAACACATGCGTACCGGAGAATCTACGTCAGACTACCAAGTTTGATGAGTCGCAGAAGGAATTAGCTCAAAAGGCGGTGGAGGACAACGCACTGTCTCACCGGGCTACGTAAGTATTGTTATACCATCGAAGTCAATCCCACCCTTGGCTAACCTTTGCCAGACTCTCTGCCGCCGCAGTCATTGACCCTCCTGCGGTGGTTTCGACCTGGTACTTTGTTGACCCTTTGGATGCTCCGCTAGCCGTGTTCTACTTTAAATACCGGTCGATAGGTACGGCAATATCCAGTGATATCTCTGAAAATCCCCTGGTAGCTGATTCCTAGCAGCTGCTCTTCAGGAAGAGCTGGTAATCCCGCGCTCCCGAGAACCCTCTCCGCAGCCACTTGACCTTGGTGCCCTGCCCATCCGAGAGGTTGGCCGCGTGACACAGTCAGAGTTGCTGAGAAGCAATGTAAGACCCCGATTGTTGTTAAAGCTCTCATAAACCTGCTGAAATTTCACAGGAACGGGGCAACACTTCCTCGGAAGGATCCGTCAAGCGAGAGCCTAGCGAAGACCAGATGTTCCAGCGGCCGAGAAAGGTTGTGAAGATGAGTGATGGTAGGGAAGCTGTTGATCTCGCCGAAGACGACTGAAGTCCAAGTCAACATCGTTGGATTTACAGAGCTCGGTTGCTTGCTGTTTTTCTTCTTGGAATGAATGGATCGTGATGAATCATGGCGGTCCACGTGTATGGACAACATGCATGTGCAGGTTGCAGGAGCTCGGACTGCATACCGCATAGTCTTGTTGGGGTCCAATGAACAGTAGCAACTTCTTAACTTTTCCGGGCTGGTGGACATTGATATCTGCAGATGGTCTGCCGTGAAGCAGATCTTGGTGTGAGCGTTTGGGACTGGTCTTATAGCTCATAACAACACAAATTCTTGAGAATTCTTGGTCGCGTTTTCTAATTCACAAAATCTTATGAAGACAGTTCAGCTTTCAGAGGAGATAATTTCCATTTTAGGTAAATCCCCTCTTATAATACCTACTTAAGAGGTAAAGCAGTAATTATTAGTATAAATATATGCTATTAAAGTCTTTATATATCCTGAGTATAATTAATGAGAATTAAGAATAGATAGCTTAAGTAGGTATATAGATTATTTAAAGGCCTAGGATATAATGATATTATTTATAATTTACCTAAATAAAGAGCTATTTAGATTATATCTTAATGAGATTAATTATAAATATTTATCCTTTAAATAATAATATATATATATAGATTTTATAAATATTTATCCTTTGGATAATAATATTTATTTATAATAATCTTGCTAGATTAAATATTAAAGAGTATAAGTTTATTTAATAATAGCTTTTTATTTATTAATTAATCTTAATGAATAAAGATAAATATAATCTTTATATTAATAATATAATAATAATAATAATAAGGGATAATAATTAGCTTAAATATAAGTTAATAGTAGTTATTATAATAAGGTAGATTAAAATAATTATTATAAATATAAATAAAGTTAAATATATTAATTAGCTTAAGAATATTTATTTATATAAAGAAGCTAATAGATAATAATATATATAGGTAGCTATTTACTTAATTAGATAACTTATAATGTTATATATATATTTAATATTAAAAGGATAATTAAAAGCATAGCCTTATATTTATCTATATTATATCTAGGTTAAATAGGAAGCTTTAAGAGAAATATAATTATTTTATCCTTATTAATATCCTATATAAGATAGAAATTATATTATAATACTATGCTATTACTTTATTTAAAGGGATTATAATTATTAAAAGCATAAAAAGCTACCTATATAGTAATGAAAGAGTAATATATAACCTCCCTTTATTATTATATCTTATGAAGTTATCTTAAGTGATATTAAAGTAGTAGTATATTATTATATAGCTTATTTAGGGTATAAGGGAGATAGTAATTAAGGCTGTTATATAATTAATAGGTGATTAGGGCTTAAGCTTAAATTATATCATTTTTTATCTTTTTATATTTATAAAGTAAAAGGTATATAACCTTTAGCAGCTTATTTACTTATTTATATATAAGGATTATTTATATATAGGATTTGAATGGCTAGAGTTAAAGATTAATAACTATTAAATTATTTTTATAAGGGTATTATCTTAATTTAAAGATTAAGAGCTATTTAAAAAGGGAATTAACCTTAATAACTTCCTTAAAGCTAGGGTATAATATTATTATAATAGCAGCTACTTTTATAATTATAGCTTATATATAAACTGAAATTATATCTTATATAAGTTAATATTTATTAATTATAAATGAAAGTTATATTTTAAAGAGATATATTAGTTATATTAAGCTAGGTAGCTTATATTATAAGGCTATAAATATTATAAAGAGCTATATTTATTATAATTAGTAGCCTTAATAAATTATAAAACTACCCTTATCTAATATTATATCTTATTATAATAAATAGGTATTATATTTATAAAGTAAGAATGGTTATATAATTATTAATTACTAACTTTTAAAACCTGCCTCTTATTAAGCTTTATAGCTATTATTTTAAAGGTAATAGTGGATATATTAAGTGCTGCTATAATTAAGAGGAGGATCCTTAAGTTGGAAATCTATTATATAATCTATTAATTAAAAAGGAAATTTAATAATATTATTAGCCTTTAAGGCTATCTTATATATAAGTATTTAGATTATAATAATAAGGCATATCTTATAGCTATTAAGTTAATAGTTATATAATAAAAAAGCTATTAAGAGAATATAAAGATGCTTTTATTAAGCTGCTAGCTAATAATATTTAAGATTAAATAGGTATTAAAGTAAGGGTTATTATGGGATAATATCTTAATATAGGAGTTAAGGCCTTAAGGTAGCTTAAATAGTAATTAATATAATAAAATATTATATATTTTTAATAATCTTTATATTACCCCTTTAATTAATCTTTAAGATATAAATAATAAAATATCTTATATAATAGTTATTTAAGATAAAAGACCTTTATTTTTAATAGTAATTTCTATTATTTATATAACTTATAAAAGGTAAATTAAAGTGATTAATGTTATAGTTTATCCTTTATATTAGCTGGATTATAGATTATAAATAATAATGTGGTTAAAAGGCTGGCGTAATTGATTAATTAGTTATAATGCTATTTATTATATTGTTTATTATTTCTATTATAAGAGGTAAAGTTATTAATATGCTAAATTAGATTTTCATTAGGACTTAAAGGGATAAGTAAAAGGAATAGCAGATATATTTAGGGGATAAGGAAGTTAAAGGTTAATTCTAATGTAAGGTTATTAAATAAGATAAGATGGAGCCCTTTCTTCTTTCTCATCTAGGTGGTAGATATAAGTAAAGTTATTGATGAGAATAAAGAGTTAAAGTATTACTCTTATAAATTAGCAATTAATCTTATAATTTATTATTAAAGGTATTTAAGGCGTGATAAATATAGATATAATTATAATAAAGTAGTTCTTTAAGAGATTAATATTTATAAGAATTATATAATAGTTATTATAAATATTATATATTATATTATATAGATTTTTATTATATTTAAGAAGTAATTAATATAATTATCTTCTTAAGAATGAAAATCTTATCTTTTTAAGCCTTATTAATTTATAACTATCCTTATATTAACTTATTTTAATAAATAATAAGTTAATTATAATAGAAAAATATATAAGATTAATGGTAATAAAGAAGCTATTTAAGTAGTTTTATTTTGCTAAGGCTAAGATATTAAGCTAGGGAAGGTAGTTTTAAGAGCATTAGCTATAATTTAATATTATTATAATAGCTTCTTTAAAATCATTTTAGCTTTTTAATATATTAAAAGTTAAGAGAGTTATAATTAAATACTTAACTTATATAAATTAATATATTAATTTAATAAACTTAAAAATAAGATATTTAAGAGATTATTAATATTTAAAATATAAAATGCTCACCCCTTATAAATATATATCTATTTATTATAATTAATATTATTAATAACCTTATTTATTTTATTAATATTACTTTATTAATATTACTTTATTAATATTACTTTATTAATATTACTTTATTAATATTACTTTATTATTATTACTTAATTATATTATATTAAAGCTATTAATTAAAATGCTTAATAAGTAATGTTAATTTATTATAATAATTAACCCTTTAAAGAGCTTATATATAATATTATATATAATATAAGGGTTAAATTTAATAATAAGGATAAATATAATAATTTAAAGGATGCTTATAAAAAGCATTGATATAATATTAATAGAGATAATAATAAAAATAATAATAATAATAAACCTTAAATTAATATTATAATTTAATAATATAGCTAAATCAAGGCTATTTATATTATAAGAGTAAATTAAAGGGAGGAGCTATAAATTAATATTATTAGTAAGTAACGCTATCTTAAGGTAATTAAGCTCTTTTATTTAAAGCTAGAATATTAAGTTAGAATTAATTAATAAGGAGAATAAAAGGCAAATCCTAGTTTAATTCTATCTTTACTTAATCCTATTCCTCTGCTTAATTCCATTCTTTCGCTTAATCCTATTCTTCTACTTAATCTTAATCCTAGTCTTATTATTAATAAATTAAGCTTAGCGTTAATAATAAGAGTGGGATTAAGAGTAGGATTAAGAATAGGATTATAATTAAGATAAGGTTAGTATATAAAAGTAATTAATTTTATTAATAATGAAAGTAATAATAATAAAGAGGTATTATAAATAGAGGATCTTCTTTTTAAAATAATATTGCTTAACTTTATTTATTATTAGGGCTTAAAATTTATTAAAATAATAATATGGAAACTATAAAGATATTTAAGGGCGAGGGTAGGTGAAATTAATATATATTAAAGTTAAGGTAATATTAATAAAGATAAATAATATTTTATAAGCCTTATAATTTTATTATTATAATTAGGGCTTTAGCTTTTAAGGATTTTAAATATAAGGAATTTTAAATAAAGAGAATTTTAGATATAAGAAATGTATTTATAATATAATATAATAATATTATAATAACTATCCTAGTGTTAATTTAAAATAGATATTGATTATAATTATATCTTAATATAGCCTTATAGCTTAAGGAGAAAATATAGATAAAGATAGCTTTTATAATAATATATAAGAATATCCCCCTTAAATATTACCTAAAGAAAAAAAGGAATATAATATGAAAAGGTTTAATGTATTAAAGAAAGCTAGAAGCTTATATAGCTATAGGTATATAGCAGCTTAATTAGCGCTGTTTATTATAATATTAATTTATAACTTATTATATTACTTTAAGATCTATTTAATTCTTCCTGCCTTAATTATATTATTATAATAAATATTATGTTATATAAATAATATAACTTATAATATACCCTAGCCCTTAGTAAAATATATATACTATCGCTATAAATAATGATATATTATATAGCTTATCGTTAAAGCTTGCCGCTAAAGATTACGTATAACTTTTAATATAACTTAACTTAATTATTAATACAACCCCTTATAATAAATAATGCTTTAAAGAAGATATATATTAATATAAATCTTAATAGGTAATATACTTTAAAATTAACTAGATTATTAATATAAAGCTTAAAGGGGAGATATATTTAAATAGTTAAATATTTAAGGAGGATATAATTAGATTTAGGAATTTATAAATAATATACTTTAATATTAATTAGATTATTAATAAAATAGTTATTAAAGAATTAAAAAATAAAAGCGAATTATTTAAAAAAGATATAATTAATTTTAAGAATTTATAAATAGCATACTTTAATATTAGCTGGATTATTAATAATATAGCTATTAAAAAGTTAAAAAATAAAAATGAATTATTTAAGGAGGATATGATTAATTCTGGGAATTTATAAATAATATATTTTAATATTAACTGGATTACCTTTATTAAGCTTATAGAAATAATAGATATTAATAATTTATTATTTAAGGAAAATATATATTATTATAAGCGCTATTAAATAATAGGTTATGATATTAACTTAGTTAATAGGATTATTATCTTAAGGTATAAGGATAAAAAAAGTATATAAAGATAATCCTTTAATAATAACTTATCTAGGTATAAAAATAGGTTGCTAATATATATTAATATTAAGCGGCCTGCTAAGGCTAATATAAAGTAGCTAATTAGTAATATTATATATATAATTATAAAGATTGAATAAAGTGGGTAATAATTAAAAGAGATAACCTTGTAAAAATAAGATATTAAGTAGTTATATAAACTTACCCCTTAATTTATTAAAAGGCTAATAAATATATTAAAGATTATATAAGAATTAATATTAATAAACTTTAAGATATTTAAGGATTTAGCTATTAAGGCCTTTAAAGCTAAAGATAATTACTATAAAATATATAAGGATATTAATAAGGTAGAATTTAAATATAAATAGCTAGCTTTTAAGGTATTAAAGATGGAATAATATATATTTATAAAAGAGTATAAGATAAAGGAGCTTAAAAAGTTAATATAAGAGGAGGTATAAGAGCTTTATAAAAAGCTAAGGAAATTAAAGGCTTATAATTATAAGCTAAAGATATAAATATAAAAGGCTAGAATAAAGGAAGAAGAGTATAAGAAGATTATAAAGAATATAAAAGATAAATTAAATATAAGATAAGATAAAGTTAATAAGCTTAATTAAAATATAATAATTATAAGGCCTTAGCTTAGGTAAGGTTTATAATTAAGAGCCTTAGATAATATTTAATTAGCTTAAAAATAAATAATTATATTATTTTATATCTTAAGATTTAATAATAGAAAGAGCATTTATAATATAAAGCTATTTATCTTAAATTCTTATAAGTATTTTATAAGTTAATATAATTATATTTATTTAATATTATAAGTATTTATATGATGATAAACTACTTATAGCGTTGCTATAAATATTTATATAGCTTAAATTAAATATTTAATATAAGAGTTCTTAAGAATTAAGCTTATCTTATAGATATTAATTATTTTATTACCTTTAAATACCTTATAATATTTATCTTTTATTATTATAAGCTATAATTATATATATTTATATTTAAAGATTTATAATTAAGGATCTTAATTAAAGAGGGGAAAGAAAAGCTAAAAGGGAAAAAAAAGGAAGGTTATTAATAAATACCTATAAAACTATATTACTCTTCACCCCTTTAAATTTTATTAAAGATAGCGGCTATTATATTTATTATATTTAAAGTCTTTTAAGCTTTAAAGGTAGCTTAATCTTATATTTCCTTTTTAATTTAAGGATCTAAGTTATCTACTTAAGTTATAAAGGTGATTAATATTTAAATATAATGATATTTATCTTAAGGGCTTACCTACTTATCTAAATATAAATGTATTTAATTCTTATATAATATATTGCTAGATAATATAAAGTAAAGGGATTTAGGTAAGGTAAATAAGTTATTACTTAATATTAAGTTAATATTAATATTAAAGCTATTATCACTTAACTTTAATAAAGGGTGCAAGCTATCACCACTTAATTATAAAGGAGGTCGTTGGTAGCTATTATTTATAGTAAATAAGGGCAGTAAGTTATTATTATTTATAATGGATAAGGGCTAAGGATTATCATTAGTTATGGCTAATGATGATTCGCTAGCCCACCTTATTAGCGGCAGCTCATTATTATCACGTTAATGCTTTAAATCCTGTGCAAAGATATATATATTGCAGTAATTCCTGCCCTTTTCTATTACCTTAAGTATATTATAAGATATAAGATATTTTTAAATTAATAGGTTTATCTTATAATCCTTCCTTTTATCTTAAGTATCTTCCCTTTAATAATCTATACTAGTGGGTTAATAGGCTTACTTAATGTTATTATTATTAATATAA
The DNA here is from genome assembly GCA_039880775.1 of Diaporthe vaccinii. Lineage (NCBI taxonomy): Eukaryota > Fungi > Ascomycota > Sordariomycetes > Diaporthales > Diaporthaceae > Diaporthe > Diaporthe vaccinii. The sequence goes on along the minus strand of JBCEDN010000006.1, from coordinate 1,584,033 downwards.
ATAATGATATTATTATTATGATAAAGCTTAAGGAGCTTCTGTCTTAAGGATAATTTAATTTTTAGCTATATTATATCTTTAAAGTTAGAATATATATAATTTATTAGCTATATTAAGTTTTAAATATCTTTGTTATAATTATAAGGGTAGTGCTTATAAGTAATAAGGAATTAGAATATAATATAGTTATAATAATTATATTATAAGATTTATTTAATTAGGTTTATTAAAAGGTAGCAAAGTTATATCCCTTTAATAAGCTATTAAGTTTAGGTTAATATATTATTTAAGCTAGGGGGTATTGCTTTCTTACCTTAAATATAGTATTATATGTCTTTAATATGGTATTAGCTTGGTAGAATTAGCATTTATATATGATAATAAGCTTAATTTATATAAGAAATCTAAAGGCTGGGGATTTAGGGTTGATAATAATTTTTATAATAAATGAAAGGAATAAGGAATTATAATTAAGGTATTAAGATAAGTAAATGAAAACTAGAAATATCTAAGATTAAATAAAAAGATTTTTTTTTAAAAAAGCCTAATATAAGGATTCCTTTACCTTATAAGACGCTTAAATCTTATCCTTATCTTTAATGGCATAGCCTTATATATAGTAATAATAAGTAAATATATATATGGAAGCTAATTAGCTTAATAGCTAAGGGCTAGCCAGCCTTAGCTTTTTATTATTAAGTAAGGCTTTAAGAAAAAGCTAAGCCTTTTTTTAAATGAATATACCTTTAATAATTATATATAATGATATTAAAGCGACTATTATATATAGAAACCTATTAACCTAATACCTTATTATTAATAAGAAGGTTTATATTATCTCTTTACCATTAAGCTTATTTATTAATATAGTTAAGCTTCTTTATCTATTAAGAAGGCCTTTAATAATTATATATAAATAAAAATATAAGAACTTATAATTATTATAAATGGATTTCTTTTCTCACTTTTATATCTTAAGCATTATAAGCTATTATTTATTATATATAACTCAGCCTTATTATAGCAAAGGTTAATAAGATAATCATTTTATAGCTATATTAACTTAAGTATTTTAAAGATATATAAGATGAAAAGGGGGGGAGGCTTAAAGATTAAGTATAATCTACCTTATTAGTCTTTGCGTTTATTTATATGAGAATGAGTTAATAGGGCTCTTATATAATTATATTTAACCTAAATTAATTATTACCTCCTACCTATATTTAATATTATACTTAGCTTTAATCTTGATATTAGAAGATTATTATTAATTTCTAAATTAGCTATAAACTTCTTATATAAACCTTTGTTAATATATTTTATAAGTTCTTCTTGATATATCCATTAGGTTACCTTAATAATATTTATTATAAGAGGTGATAGGGTTAAAAGGGTAAGGCTGGGCTATAATAAAGTGCCTAAGCTATAGATAACACCTTAATGTAATGCTATAGCTAAGGGGCTATTATTTATTTATATTTAATAAAAGCGAGCATACCAGGGGTTTATAATAGCACGCTTATTGTCAATGCCAACCCATATGACACCTATACGGTCATATATAGCTGTTATTACGCATGAGAAAGGAAGGCGAGAAGTTTAACCCCTTTGTAAACCTTATCTTAATACCCTTATAATATTTAATATATAACTCAATAGTTTAATTCTTATTTAATGAGGCTTATTAATTAATAAGAAGAGTATTATATTAAATAAAAGCAAAAGTCTTAGAATTAAAGTTAAAATATATATTATATAAGCAATGCTTAATTTATAAATATAAAGATAAATCCTTATTTGGTTTTAAGTAAGATATCCTTTTATTTCTTAATTAAATATTTTTAAGCAGCTTTTTCCTTTTAATTAAGTAATAATAAATATTATTAATATTATAATTTATAAATCTTACAATTTAATATTATTATAATTTAAATATTTATTTATTATTAACCTCCTTATTATATAATAATAAAAAATTAATTAATATATCTAGCTATTAAGGTTATGAATTATTATTTAGCTATAAGGCTAATATATAAAGCTTAAGCTATTTAAAAAGTATATAATAATAAAGTGAATAATAAATCGCGGCCTTAGTTTTATATCTTAAGATAATAAGGCTATCTTAGCTATTATAACTTAATATATTAAAATGTAAAAGTATATTTACCTTTATACCTTAAGATAATAAGCTATTAAGGCGATTAGCCTTTAATAGATAAAAGAGAGCGTATTATCCCTTACCTATAAGAAATTAAGTATAATTATAAATATTAGCCTTATCTTTAACGTAATATTATATTTTATTATATAGCTGCTTAATATAATAGCTAATAAGGTATAATTAAAGGATTTATTTATAAGGAGCTTTATAAGAAAAATAAAAATATATATAAATATATTTAACTATCATTTCTATTATTAGAAAAATCTACCTATCTATATATACCTTTATTTATAAAAATATAAATATTTAATATTACTTTTTATTAAGCAATTTATAAACTTCCACTTATAAGAGCCTTCTCCCTTTTATATAAAGCTATAAATATAAATTAATACTTATTACTTATAATTTAATTATTCTCTTATTATTTTATTTATATATTTATAAGAATGTAAATATTTAATGCTACTTTTCATTAAGCAACTTATAAACTTTTATTTATAAGAGCCTTCTCCCCTTTATATTAAATTATATATATAAACTAATATTTATTCTTTAAGGTTATAATCATCTCCTTATTATAGCTTTAAAGGGGTATATATCTTAAAAGTATAAGGTGGTCTTTTATAAGCCTAAAGTGTTTAAGATTAATAATGATAATTATAATAATGAAAGTTTTGATATTTAAAAATGTAATAATGCCTTTAATAATAAAGTGATTTTTTAAAATGATTTTTATAATTTTAATGAAAACTTTAATAGCTTTAAAGATAACTTTAATAATTTTTTTAATTTTAATAATAATTTTAATGGCTTTAATGATAGTATTAATGGATTTAATAATAGTTTTAATAATGGTATTAATAGCTTTTAAGAAGATTTAAATAGCTATAAGTAAAATAATTTTGGTGGGGAAAGCTTTATTTATTAAAAGGTTAAATTTAAAAGTATTGAAGATGATAATAAGGAAGGTAATTAAGCTATAATTAGTTATAAGATTAAGATTATAATATCTTTTTTAATTAAGTATATTAATAAGATATTTAATATAAATATCTTTGATATAATAATAAATAAGGCTAATTAGCTTATTAGAGAAAGGTTAAGTATTAATAGGTATTAGAAGAATTTTGGGCTTAAGGTAAGTTAGTATTGTCTTAGGATTTCTAAATATATATTTATTTCCGTAGGGCTTCTTTAGCTTAAGCAATATCCCTGCCAGCCCTATTAAACTCTTCTTTTTAAATAGGGCTCTTAAGTAAGCTATTAGCGCTTAAAGGTAGTCTTTTTAGATGTTGGTAGTCTAGTGGTATTAAGAGGTTGCTGAATTAGGTTAAAAATATATTGATTGTAATAATTATAAAGAATAAAACCTTTATATATTTTATTAGCTGCTCTTTTATATAAGGTATAGCTTTATCCCGCCCTATTTAATTATAATTAAAATTTTATTAATATAGTTATTAAGATATAACGGTGAGTATAAATTCTAATTCTTATTTAAATAAGATAATATATTAAAGTATATTTAAATGCTTAAAGATATTATTAACCCTTTCCTAAGATTAAGTAAGGAAGAATACTTTTAATTTATAAGAAAGATAGGATACCTATTTACCTTTAATAATAATATTTATATTATTATACCATTTAACTTTAATATTAAGGTTAATAAGATATTCCCTTTTTATATAAATTAATTATAAGATATAAAAATAATTAATTTTAAAGAAAAATTAAAAAAAGAAAGGTTTAGTAATAATAAAAATATAACCTATAAGAAATAATATATTGATAAGGTTATTAAGAGCTATATAACTTAATTTAAAGGATATAAGATTTTAAAGGGAGATATATTAAAGTTTAGGCTTAATGCCTTTATAAGCTTCCTTATTTAAATTCTTAGCAGCGCCCTTAGCTTATTTATTAAGATAATTGCTCCTATTACTTTCTTCCGCTATTTATTTATATATTATAGCTTAGCTATAATAATCATTATTCTTAAGTTTTTAAATAATATTAAAGGGATAAACCTCTTTATTATTAATATAATGCTTATTATAAAATAAAAGAGGGACTTAAGTAATATTATAATACTTTAAAAGGAATATTATAAGAAATTATAATAGCTTAAAATTATAATAAATAACCTTATTATTACCTGCTAGCTCTTAAGTTTTACTAAAACTTATAATAAACGTTATAAGGAATAGGAGAAATTAAGTAAAGAAGATCTTATAATGTTCTTTAAAATAGCGCTTATAGGATGGAATATATCTTTGTTATAAGAAAGGATTATTAAAGCTAAGTAGGATAATAAGTAGATTCTTTTATTAGTTATTTAATATAATAAGATTTAGATTAAGGTTTAGGCTGGTAATAAAAAGTAAATTAAAAGAAATTATCTGGATATTATTAAATATTATAGGTTTTTAAAAAAGGAGTTTAAGGCTTACCTCTACCTTAATAATAAGATTTGCCCTTTTTATATCCTTAATTATAAAGATCTTTAAAAGAGATATTATAATATTTAAATGTTATATATAATTCTAAAGGGCTTTAATTTCTATAATAAATATAATAAGGTGGTTATTAATCTTAATATTTATAAGTTTAATATTAATAAATATTAAGATTAGCTCTTAAATATAATTATTTATAAGATATATTAGTTAATTTAAGATGCTATTAAGGAGGTTAAGTGGAGGTATTTATCTTTAAAACTAGGATTAGGGGCCTTTATTAATAAGGTAAAATGGTAGATTATAAATTGCTATAATAACCCTTATTTATTATATTAATCCTATATATTTAGGTATATCTTAATAAAAAGGGGCCCTTTAAATATTAAAATATTTAGTAGCTTATAAGGCATTTTATTTATAGCGGGGGGGGCCCGCTACCTTAAAAACTATTATTATATTAACTTATATATTAATATATATTAAATATTATATTATAAGGTATATATTAATAATGAAATAGAAAAATCCTTAATACCTACCTTATAAGATATATTTTTTAATATCTTTATAATAATATTAATTAATGGTGTATATTAGAAGATTAATTAGGCTTTAAGTAATTAAAGGCTTGATCACGGCAACTTATTATTTAATACCACCCCCTTAAACCACTTATATTATAATCTTAAGTTAGATAAGCCGCTTATTAATTAGCTGCTTAGCAGCTAGAAAAGGCTTTTTATATTTACCTACCTTAATAAAGGATATAATGTAAAGGGTATATATATAGGGGAATATTAGCTTTATTTAAATTAATACTACTTAATATAAAAGTAAGAATATAGGAAATATAATTATTATTTCCTTAATGTTATTATTATAAAAGCTTATAAAATTATTAACTCTTATTTAAAAGATAATATTATAGATAATATAGCGGGCTTTTTTAAGGAATATCTTTTTTATAAAAAAGATAATTATTTATAAAAATATGATTATATATTATGTTTTTTAGAATATAAAGAAACCTATAAGGTAGTTAAAAAATGGAAATTGTTGAAATTTTAATATATTTATAATTGTTATTAGTTAAATTATCTTTTAAGGATTTTAATATATTAAAAAAGTATAAAATATAAGAAAGTTATAGCTGCTAAAGAGGAAAATAGTTCAGGAATATAATAAATAGGTATCTTTAAAGCTAATTATATCTAGAATGAGTTTTACTTTAAGTTGGAGTAATTATTATTTTATATTATTATAAAAGAATAGATCTTTTAATAAAGTTTTAGCCCTAGATTAAAGGATAAGGAGAAATATAAAAAGTAGCTTATTAAAAGGGAAAGAAGTATTAAGAAGATCATCTATAAATAAGAAAAAGCAAGGAAATACAAGGGTAAAAAATATTATAAAAGGTATTTTACTCTTTTTAAAATTAAGTAATAAAGGATTAAATATCTTATAAATTAATTTTATAAGATTATTATTAAGATTTTTATATTTATAAATTAAAGATAAGCTAATAAAAATAACCTAATGATAGGCTATTGCCTGGATTATAAAGAATATTTTAAAAACTTAAGCTAATATAAAAAGACTTAAAAATATTATAACTAGGTTATAAAAAATATAATAGATATAATAAACCTATTTAATACGGCTATTAAGAAGCTAAAAAGCGATATATTTAAATAACTTTAAATATCGCCAGATATTATTAAGGGTTAGCAGCAATATAATATATATTTAAAATTAATTAAGGGATATAAGGCCTATTTAGTTTATCATTAAAATATTAAGGGTTATAAGGAGATAAGTAATATCTTTAAGTTAATTAATATTAATATAAAAACTATTTATAAGAAGATTTATAAATAGCTTGTTAATTAACCTATTTAAGTATTATATATATAGCTATGGTTTTTATTAATAGCTAAGGTTAATGATATTAAAGATAGAGGGTTAAGGCCTGAGTTGTTTATAATAATGATTAGGAAATAATATTAATATAAAGAGGATATTAGGATTATAGGATAACTTTTAAAATAGTAGCATAATATATAGGGGTTGCTTAATAATGCAGGCTTAATTGCTAGTAGGGATAATAATAATGATAAGGTTAATATTATAAATATTAATGTTAATATATTATTTAATATAAATAAACTTAGTATTTAATTAAAGTGGGTATATAAGGAGGATATTAATAAGATGGATTTTATAAGTGGGGATGGGAAGGGGAAGGGGAAGGGGAAGGGGAAGGGGAAGGCTAAAGGTTAAGTTGGTTAAGTTAATAGAGATCTAAAAGCAGTAATATTAACGGTAATAGGGAGAATAGCCTACTTAATTAACAAACCAGGCTAATTAAAGCTTATTATTTAACCTTACCTTACCACCTTATAATATTTATAAATAATAAATAATACCTTATATAATTTTTATCATTATTAAGTTAAGCTTAAATATTTTATATTAAAATTATATTAACTTAATTATTTAACCATTATAATTAACTGGTTTAATATTATATATCTTTTAATTACCTAAGTCTTATTTTTTTAGTATAAGTCTTAAATTACCCTTATTTTAAGGCTTAATATAAGCTGGCTGTTATAGCTGGATGCAGCTAGTAGCGAGGAAAAATATATATAGGCCATAAGGAAACCAACCAGCTACTATAAATAGGCCTGATTATTAAATCCTTTATTAATAATAGGGATAGGAAGAGGAGAGTTAAGGCAAGACTAGCACTAAAGGTTATATTAATAGGTATCCCTTATTTATATAAATATAAACCTTTATCTTTTTTTATAATTAATATATTCCTTATATTAATAGGTAAGGAAGGAAAGATAAGGTATATTTAGTATACTTTTATAATATTAAAATTAAGAATGAGTGATAAAAGTATTGTTAAATCCTAGATAACTTTTAAGCTCTTAATAAGGTAGTAAGCTTTAGCTGTAGCTAAGAGTAGAAGGGCTTAATAAGGGTGGTATTAATAATAATAAGTACTTATATTATTATACTTTATTTCCCTCCTTAATATATATTTTTTTCTTCATTTTTATATATTATTATTTATTTATTTATATAAATATATATTTATTTATAATTCCGCGTTATTATTATATATATTATTTAATTAACCTTTAATATAATCCTATCTTAATAGCTATAATAAGAGGTAATAAGGCTAGTTATATATTCTCTTACTTTAACCCGCTTAAGTTAACTATTATTAATATTTAATATAATTATTAGATAAGCTTAATGGGTAGCCTTTTATATAGCAGGGGTTTAGTTAGTCCACCTTAGAGACTTTTATTTTCCACCCTTTTTTTCATAATTAGCCCTTTTATTTCCAAAACCCCACATCTAAAAGGTATTAGCGCCCTTGCATTTTTATATATAAGATAGCCTCTTATATTTTCAGCTAGGATATAGGAAATTATTTATATATTTACTTTTCTACTTTCCCTATTAACCTTTTTAATACTTTAAATAATCATAGATTTATTTTTATTATAGATATACCCTCTAGCATTATTAATATTATAAATATTAAGCTATTTATTAATAAGAGATATATTTTTTTTAAAAGGGCTTAAAAATAAAATGATAAGTTTAAAGATATATATATCCTTAATAAGTATATATAAGATAAGCTAAAGGTATTTATATTTATTATATATAATTATATTAATGAGGTAGCCGCTATATTAATTAAATATATCAATTAATATAGCTAAATAAGAAACAACTTTATATATATAAGCTTTATTAATAAGTATTCTTCTACCTATACTAATTTATATAAATATATATATAACCTTATTAAGCTTTATAATTATATTAAACTTATAATAATAATAGCTTTAATATTTTTAATTAACACTTTATATTAATTATCCTTAAATGTTATTATTAAAAGAGGCTTAGTATATTTATTTAAGGGGTATAATATGTACCTCCCTGTTATTTTTAAGGATATATATATGCTTAAATAAGCAGGAGCTTAATAAGGTAAAGGGTATATCTTTATTTATATAATTACTTTAATATTAGGTATTAGCATTAATGTTAATTTATATTTATAAGTATGAAATATTTATATTATAATAATATTTAAATTTAAAAATTTACCTTAAAGCTTATATTAAGTTAAGGGAAAAAAGAAATAATCTTTCTTATTAATAAGGTTGTTATTATTATAAAATATCTTATAAGATACTATTATTATTTATATTTAGGGTAAGGATATAAGGCAAGTTAAATATTAATAAAAGTAGCTTAATTTTATAATTATAAAGATTTATTATATTAACCTTATAACTAAATATTAATATGCTTTAATATTAAGATTTAAATATATACCTTTAAAGGGATGAAATATATTTATTAATAAAAGCTTATTAAGAATCATTATTAATTACCTTATAATTAATTACTTTATATTCTCCCTTTTTAACCTAACTTTTCCATTTTTAACCCTTCTTAATACTTACCTTAAGTAGCTAGCCTTAAAATTAATAAGCCCCTTTATCTTTAACTTAATATTAACTAGCCGTTATACTTATTTAATAACCTTATTATTTAATAAGCTAGGTTATATTAGCGCTATATATACCTTATTATAATTAAAATATATCGCTATTATTATTATAAATAAAGATTAAGGATTTTTTTTAACTTATATTATTAATACCTTATAGCTTATCCTTTTACCCCTTATCTATTAATTTAACTATTTTCTCCTTAACCTTGCTTTTAAGATAATATTTCTTTAAATATTATTTATTATAATTAAGTGCCCTTTTTTTCTTCCTTGCCCTATCATCCTATTCCCCCTTTTTTAATATATTAGCTACTTAAGGCGGTATAAAGCTTATATAATTATCGCTTATACTTAGAGTAGATGCTATATTAATAATATGGTTATTATTAACCTTTTCTTTATTAGCTTATACCTAAGCAGCTATATTAACTTTAGCTAAACCTTAGTAATAATAAACTTACTTATATATCTTAAATTATTCCGGGGTTAATATATATTATAAACAGGTAGTAAAATATATTTATATAGATTGCTATATTTAATAACTTATTTAAGTTAAACTATAGCTTTAAGCACTTTAAGTATAAGAATATTAGCTTCTTAAAGAAGATATTCTTCTTAATATTATAAAGATGGCTGAAAGTTTTTAGCTTTGAAAAGATATATTTAAAGAATGATATAATTAAGCTATACCTAAGCTAGATAAGGGCTAGGTATGCTTAGAAGCTATTTATTTTATAATTTAAGTCTTACCGCTACTTTATAATTACCTTATATTATAATGTATATTTATTTAAAGATTATCCCACTGGGTTTATCTAACTTTTATATATTAAATTATCTAGTATTACTTAAAATATTTCTCTTTTAGATTTAATAATAATTACTTTAAATTTAATGGTAATATCTTTAGGTTTAATATTATTTCCTATAGATATAATGGTAACTTTTATAAGGATATTAATGAGTAAGGATGGCTAGCTAGGAGAATTAAGTGGGAGGAATGGTTTATATTTAATATTTAGGTAGTGCTTAGCCCTTTAATATAAGGTTGTACTATAAGGAGGCCAACTCTTATATATTTATAGGTATTCCATAAGCCTAGGAGATTATAATAAGTAGCGGTGCTGCCTTGCTTGGATTATTATTTATTGGAACCTTTTATATTATAGGCTTATATATATACCTTTATTTTCTTTTATTATAATAGGCTTTATTTTAATAAACTTCCATATATGCATTTATTTTCTTTTATTATAATAGTTATTTTTTTAATAAACTTTTATACGTGTATTTATTATCTTTTATTATGGCAGGCTTTTTTTAAATATAAGCGGCATTTAATAATAATTAATATTTAAAGGCTTATTAATAACTTTATATAAATGTTTATCTAGAGAAGGCCTGCCTTTCTTAAGTTTATAAGGGGCATTTAATTAAGCATTTACTTAGGAATTTATTAAAAAGGCTGCTTAAAGGTATATATATATCTTAGATATTTATTATTATAATATATATATAAAGGTTTAATCTACCTTAAAGCTTATAAGGTTAGTTATAAAGTTAGCCTTAATAAACTTATTTATATAATCTTATTTACCTTGGAATATATCTTTTATCTTATGGCCCTTATTTAGCCTTAGCTTTAATCTTTATATCTACCAGCTGATAGGATCCTAGTTAGTTATGATAAAGGTATATTAAATGGGGATTTATATTCCTACCTATATTATTAATGAGTTTTATCTAAGCTAATAGTGGCAGGGTTTAAGGCCTTATTAGCTGCCGCCTTATTATTGGTTATTTAATTAATTATAATCTTTTAATGGTTATTAAATAAGCTTAAAATGTTATAAGGAGTAAATATCTTAAGGAAATAATTATATATATATATTTTATAAATAAATAATTAATAAAAAAGGTGTTAAGTATTAAGGTAATAAAAGTATAAGATGATAGAAATATAAGATGAGAAAAGTATAAGATGATAAAAGTAAAAGATAATCTTTTTTATAAAGATTAAGGGGCTAGGGTAATTTAAATCTTAAGATTCTCTTTATTATTTAAAAGGTATTATTTATAAGTAAATAGCTATTATTCTTAAGGTATAATGCTTTTCTTAGCTTATAATATTTTATATAATAAGGATATTATATAAGAAAGTATCATCTCTTAATATATATACCTATATTATTGCTTAATGTTAATAGCTATGATTAATTAAGATTATTAAGCTTGCTTTCACCTATTGTTAATTTTAACTATTAATTGCGGCTTATTTACTACTAATAAAAAAAGATGAAAAGTATATAAGTATATTAATGTTAATAGGGAAGGCTATAAGCTAAGATTCTTATAATTAAAAGTTTATAAGCAGCTTATTAAGCTTATAATAAGGAATTAGATATTAAAGGAGAGAGTTATAGGCTGAGATTTTTATAATTAAAAGTTTATAAGCAGCCTATTAAGCTTATAAGATATAGTTAAATATTAAAGGGGAGAGTTATAAGTTAAGGCTTTAATTATAAAATAAGATCTTTATGATTAAAAGTTTATAAATATATTATTAAGCTAATTAAAAGGAGATAAATATTAAAGGGGAAAGCTATAAAATGAGACTTTTATTATAAATTAAAAGTTATATAATTAATAATTTATAGATATATTATTAAGTTAATAAAAGGGAGATAAGATATAAGGTAAGCTATAAATATATATACCTTTATATTTCCACCTTCTTTTATATTATTATTATTAATTATACTCTTAATCCTATATATATCCTTTTTTATCTATTTAATATTAATATAACTAAAAGCTTAAATAAGCTTACCTACCCCCTTAGATTTATTATTTACTTTAAATTATCACCATATCTTTAAATATAAATTATTATAATATTAGCCTTATTTATAAGTTAATACCCCCTCCCCTTAAATATTATACCTCTTTAATTATTAAAAATATTATTAACCTTTACCTTAACCAATAGCTCTTTTAAATAAATAAGGTATATATTTTAAAGTAGATTTATAATAATAAGTTAAGTATAAATATTTATATTATTATAAATAAAGATACTTATAATAGGTCTTTAATAGTGCTTATAGCTATTATAATCGCTTATTTATTTTAGCTTAGATATACCGTTAAGATTTATATTATTAAGGTAAATATAATTAAGCTGGTAGCATTCTCCCTTTACCTAAACTAACTTTAGGCTTAAATTTATAAATATAATGATATTTAATAAGAGGTAGATAAGGGAAATAAGGATAATAAAGGTAATAAGGGTAATAAAGGATTTAATAGATAAGTTGAATTTAAATATAAATTCCTTTTTAGCCTTTTTATTAGATGCTAAGATTAATTATATTAAGCTATGCCTATTAAAGATAACTTTTTTAAGAAGAGCTTTATTAAGTAAAGTGCTTAAGCTAACCTTATAGCTAGCTATCTTATTAATAGGGAGGTTTTATATATTTAGTAATGGTAAATAGCATACTTATAAATTAATTTAGCTTATTTAAGGGCTTAGGGAATAGGGTAAGGTGGCTTTTAATGGCGGTAATAATAGTAATAATCTAGCAGTAATTAGTTATAATAAATATAAAAGCAAGCTTAAGGCAGCTTTCCTTTATAATATTTATTCTTTAACTTTTTCTATATTTAAAATCATTTTATATAGCTTATGAAACTACTTATAAATATTCTTATATTAATATTGGTTTATATTTACTACCTTTTTATTAAGAGTGCCTTATATCTTCTTTTTAAAATATAATATAAGCTATGAAAGGACTTTTAAGATAAGGGATTTAATAACTTTCTTCTTATATAAGCGGTTAATAAATTAGGTATGAATTAGTAATTTAAAAATATAAGAGGGGGGTTAAGTATACCTATCTTATATTAATTAATACTTTTATCTTTATTTAAGATTATTTTAAAATCCTTATCCTAAGTGCCTCTTATAGCTAGTTAAGATATACTTATTATATTATAGGCGAAAGTATATAAGAAATGGTGCCTTTTTATAGATTTAGTTATATTAATAGTTATATTAACTTTAAAAAGTTTAAAGAGATATAATAATTTAATAAATTAATTTAATTATATTTTAAACTTTTAAAGTACTTAATTATAGTGGTTATATATATATCCTTAAAGCTATATTTATTTATATTTTAAACTATTAAAGCTATGTTATTAATGCCGCTACGTTATCGTATAATAAGTTTGTATTTATATATAATTAGCTTTATAAGCTTAATTCTAATTTAATTAAACTTAATATGAAAAGATAAAGGGTATTCTTAGCTATTTAATATTTCTTTTTATATTAATATTAAAAGTTTAATTATTTTATAATTTATATTATAAGTTTTATTTAAAATGATTATTAAATAGTTGGTTTAATGTTTTAGATAGGTATATATAAATAATAAGTATAAATATAATATTTTTAATAGAAATATCATCTTTATATATCTTAAAGGATAATAAATATTATTTAAATTATACTTTTAATATAAATCACTCTATTATTAAATATTTAGATTAATAAGGAAAAGATTTTTTAATAGCTATAAATACCCTTTATCTTTTTATATTAAGTTTAATTTATTTAAAGTTAAACTTATAATATTATAATTAAAAATATATTAACTTTAATTATATTACTTAAAATCATGCTTTTAATATATATTGCTTTATAATTAAACTTAAGCTAAAGCTAAATATATATATTATTCTTAACTTAAATTTAAGCTTAAAATTATTCTCCCTTATATATTAAAGTTTTATATAGGGAGAAGGTTTAAAGAAAGCAGGTATTGTCTATTAATATAAGGGTTAAATAAATTAATGCTAAGTTTATAAACTTAAAAAAAATAGTTTATAATAAGGTGATATTCTTAATATAATTCTGATATAATTAATTATATATAAAAATAATAGGTAAGATATAAGTAAATTTAATAAATTGCTTTAAATCGCCTTAATTTAAATTATTCTTTTTAAGGCCCCTTTAAGGTAGTTAAGTTATATATAATTATATTTAAAACCTATTATTATTAATATTATATTTTTTCATTAAATAATAGATATTTAAGTATTTATTATTATATAAAGAGATTAGATATATATTATTTAAGAGGTATATATATATAAATTAAAAATAAGATTACTTTAAGGCAGCTTTAAAAGGGATTGCTACTTGTTATATTTATACTGCGCCCCTTTCTTATTTAATGCCTTTTCATTTACCGCTTATTTAAGCTATGATAATATATAGCAAGCTGTTTAGTGCTGCTATGCCCTTAGCTATATCCTTTAAGCTTTATAAGAAGTTAAGGTAAATGTTATTAAGCTTATTATTAATATTATTTATATCGTTTAGCGTTATATTAAGTTTATTGCTAACTATAGATGTGAATTCATCTTTAAATTCTATCCCCTTATATAGTTTATAGCTAGTTAAGTGATATATTTTAAAGGTTATTGCTTAAAGGCGGCTTTATTGCTTGCTTATATAAATATCATTATATATAAGCTTAAGGCTGCTTATTTAAATAATATGATGCTATAATATAAGGTTGCTATAAGTATTATTAATATTTAAAAATATATTCCTTACCTCCTTTATTTTATATATTGTTATTGCGGCTAAGTAGTCTAGGTAAGGGGGAGTATATATAATAAGGTTATATAAGATGTAGCTAAGTTAAAGTAGTTATAGCTATATGGTATTTTAATAAAAGTATGCTTTATTAAGCCTTTAAAGGAGCCTTGCTTTTAGATATTATAATCTGTTAGCCTTATTTAAATTTAATATCTTAAACTTATTTTTTAATATAGTTATATTTAAGGCTAGGCGGCTAGTTCTTTTTATAATCTTTATTACCTTTATTATTATAAGGGCGTTATCTTCTTTAGAGTTTAGCTTAGTTTAGCCCTAAAAATAATATAGCTATTTTATAATATTAGAATATATATTAATAGCCTTTTTATATTATATTGTTTATTTATTATCTTAGTTTTAAGGTAGTGATATATTAAAGTTATTATTAAAATAGATTTATAACATTATAGGTTAAGTAATAGTAATAAATATAATGGAAATAAGGATTAGGATAATTATATTGTTAGCTATTTATATTAAGTGGGATATTATTTATGTTTATTTTATAAGGTGCCTTAAGCTTTATAGCAGCTAAATTAAGTTTCTAGCCTTATAAGTAGTAAAGGTATTAGGATTTAGCTATAGGTTAGGGTTTAGCTATGGGTTTAGATTTAACTATAGGTTTAGATTTAATTAAGTATTTAAACTAGGTTATAGGTTTAGATAGGGCTATAGGTTGGATTTAAGATAAGTATTTAAATTAAATAAGGGCTTAAGGCTATAAGTTTTCTTTATTAAGTTTAAGAATCCTTTTAAGCTTAATATATTATCCTTAGATTTCTTATAATAAATGATATAAAGGATATAGATAAAGGAGTTATCTGTAAATATAAGTTAATAATATAAGTAAGGCAGAATTATATATAGGAAATTAAATGCCCTTATTATTTAAAAGTAAGGTGAAGTTGCCTTTTTATTAATTTAAATCATTTATTATCTTTTTATAATAAATAGTTTATATAAGTTATAAAAATAGATATTAAAAGGGAAATAAAGGAAATTTAAAAGGAAATTAAAGGTTAAAATGAAGCAATATATTATATTAATATATATATAAGTGTATTTATTTTTATATATAAAAGGGGGATTAACTTAAATTAATAAAGGTATTATTTTATTTATAAATAATAGCTATTTTAAGCTTTAATTATTTTAAGCTAACCTTTATAAAGCCTTAATTATAATTATAACTTTATAAGCTAATATATTTTATAAAATATAAGATATATAGCCTTAGTAGAATTATAATATTATATTTATTATTATAAGTAGGATAGCCGCTATCTTATTATATCTCTGATATAATTTTAATATAGGCTTTATTTAAAGTTAATATAAATATAGGAAGTTTAATAAAGGTAGGTTAAGATAATTATAGGCTTAAGACTTAAATCTATATATTTACGGTCTTATTTAACCTCTTCCTTATATTCTTACTTTATAATTATTCTCTGGCTTAATAAACTTCCCTTAAGCTTACCTCTTTCCTATCTTATTATCCTTAAGGCTTCCTTTTACTTATTACCTTGCACCACCTATTATAAACCTTATTAAGAGTACTACTTATATGATTATTAATATCTTTACCTTCCTCTTTTTATAGGAAGGATATAATTAGATAATCGCCTTAGCCTTTATAACGATTACTTTTATTAAGCTAATATAAGTTAAGGATTAAACTATAAGTATACCCGTGAATAATAAGGCTATAAGTTATATATACAAGGTATATTAAATCTATGCTTATTAATTAGATATTAATAATACCTATATCACTTGCTTTAACCTCTTTAATATTCTTTAAATTAATAATATCTTATTCTCCATAGATATTAATGCCTTTATTATTATAATAAGCCCTGCTATAAATAAAAACCCTAGGTATATATATAATGCTTATTATTTATATATTATAAGGCCTTAATTAATAAGGCACTAGGAAGTAATAATAATAATAAGAAAGTTTAGGCCTTACTGCTTTTTTATAAATACCTTTATAATAATAATAAATGAGAGGTTTATAAGATATAACTTATATCGCTTATTATTAAATAAAGATAAGCCTTAAGGCTGAATTATAATGCTTATATCTCCTTCCCTATTTACTTATATAGGCTGCAATATATATTAAGCCTTAATATAATAAACTAAGCTTATAAGTGGTGAGTTAGGAGGTAGTATGGTTTAGTTAATAAGTATATAATGCTGTTTTTAATATAGTTATTATTATTCCATTGGCTTTGATTTAGATTTAGCTTAAGAAAAGTATTGTAATAATTAATTTAGTTTTATTTTCCTTTCTTTTAATAATTATAAGGTTGAAATGATCGCCTTATTAATATCTTAGCTTTTAAAGTCTCAGTGTTTCTGGTTCACTATTTAATAGTAAATATAATATATAAGTTGGAATTTAAAAATTAGGTATTTAAATTTATTGCCTACTCTCTCTTAATATATTATTTCTTAATACTTAGCCTTAACCTTTAAATATATTATTTATTAAGATCTTATCCCTTAATCTTTATCTTAATATTAAGGCTTTTATATACTTTTATCTCTTAAGGCATTATATTTTTATTTAAGATAATCTATCTTTATTCTTAATATTATATCTTTATTTTTAATACTACATCCTTATTTATAGGTATTATATCTTTATTTTTAATATTATATCTTTAATAATTAATATTGTATCTCTACGTTAATATTACATCTCTATTTATAAGCATTATATCTTTATTTTCAATATTATATCTTTCTTTATCAATATTATATTATTATTCTTAATATTATATCTTTATTTATTAATATTACTTAATATTATATCTTTATTTATTAATATTACTTAATATTATATCTTTATATATTAATATTACTTAGTATTATATCTTTATCTATTAACATTATATCTTTATTCTTAATACTGTACCTTTATCTTTCAATATTACTTAATAGTGCATCCTTATCTATTAATATTACTTAGTATTACATCTTTATTTATTAATATTGCATCTTTATTCTTAATATTATACTTTTATCTTTTAATATTGCTTAATAATATATCCTTATCCATTAGTATTGCTTAATATTATATCTTTATCTATTAATATTATATCTTTATTCTTAATATTATATCTTTATCTCTTTATGCTTATTTAATGGTTTGCTTATTAATATTCAGCCTTTTAATATTAAGCCCCTTAAGACCTTAGATCTTAAACCTTACTTGTTATATTATATCTACTTACTTTCCCTTATTTATTAATATAATTAAGGCTGTAGTTTATTATAATGGGTTATATATAAGTAAGGAGCTTAAGGAGATATAAATTTAATGTTTATAATACCCGCTTTAATACATTCTAACCTATATACTTATATAAGAATTCGCTTTGGCTTATAAGTTATATAGCTATATCCTTTAATAAGTTAATTATAAGCTTCCTCTTATTACTTTATTAGATTAAAAAGGGTTGTAAATAAGAGTTAAGCCTGCTAGGTAAGTAAAAGGGTAGAAAGAATAATAAGGAATGATAATGTTAGCTTATCCGCTACTTTATAAAAATAAGCTTAGGGTATAAATTAAATATCTACCTTATTATTTACTTTATTATATTAAAGTTTAATATTAAGAGTGGCTTATTAAATATTAAGGAGAAGGTTATAATAAAGATCTTACCCTATATTCTTAAATTTTATAATAAATAATCTGCTGATTAAATCTAGCTTATTAAATAAGGACTTAAGATTTATAATAAAAAGGGGCGCCTTATTATCTTTATAAATATCTATAAGGATATTATTTAAAAATATATAAGATAGAAAAGCAATATTATAATTATTAATGAGATTTATAGCTTCCTTAATTAACTTAAGATTAAGATAAAGGAGGATAAGTATATAAAGGTATTATAAGATATATATTATAATATAATAATTAATGAGCTTATTTAAGTGATATATATTATATTTAATAATATTTATTTAAGGATAAATAGTATCTTTATAAGATTATAAGATAAAAAGGCTTAGGATTTAATAAGCTCTTAATTATACTTATATATAATCTGTTAGCTTTTCATTTTAATATAGCAGCTAGGTTTGGATAAGCTTAATATATAGTTATTTTAATATTTTAAGCCCTAGGTCACTTTATAGCAGGTAATAAGAATTAATGACTCCCTTTAAAACCTTTTAGATAAGATTATAGCCCACTTAAAGGTTAATAATAATATATAATTTTATATTAAAGAGAAGCTTAATAAAGAGCGTATATAAATATATATAGCTATTAATAGCGATAATAAGATAATATTTTAATAATAGTTAAAATAAGGCATTAATTATATATATATTTATAGCAATAGTGTATTTATAAATATATTAACTTAATATATTAATAGGGTGTTTATTATTAATATAAGCGGCTTTAAATTATTTATATTTATAATCTTAAATAGCGAGATGATTATATAGGATTTAGACTTAGATATAATCCTTTTATATATTATTTATATATTAAGCTTATATTATAAGGCCTTAATATAACCCTTATATTATACATTTAATATTATATAATTAAATAAGAAAACCCTTATTAGCTATTTATTTAAAGAATGTTATAAGGTAATAATTAAATATTTTAAAAAGATTAATCATTATCTTAAATAATACCTTAATACTTTTATTGCTATAATTAAGGAGCTAAAGGGGTCCTTTATAAATATAATATTTAATAGTTATAAGGGCCTTATTATTAAGAATCTTTCCTCCCCTTACCAACTAAGCGTTTAAAATAGCTTTTAAATAAAGGTTAAGCTTAAATATTTATTTAAATATAACTAGCCTTTAACTTATATGATTATTAGTATATTATATAATAAAAGGGTGAATTTTAGGAAGCTTATAAGGTATTTATATAATATTTATAAAGGCAGTATATTATGCTATTAACTTAGCTTTTACTACCTTAAAAATAATATTTTAAGATTTATTTATTAAGAAATTAACTTTAAGATTAAAGGGAAGTGGTATAACTAAGGTAATAATATAGTTACTTTTAAATTTATCTAGCTTAAGAGCGCTAATTATAAGCAACCTAATTAATAAATTAAGTTTAATAAATCCATTATTATTATAATAAAGGCTTTTATAATTAATTATTTTAATATATATATAATGGAGATTAGGCTTTTATACCTTTAGCTTAATTAACTACCTATGCTTAAACCCGCTTAAGCCTTATTTAAGGCTAATATTAAGACTTTAGATCTAGTTTAATCTATTTGCAATTTAATAGTAGTTATTAAGCTTATTAAGAAATATATAAGTAGGTAAATCTTTATTATTAATAGCTTATACTTAAATATAATAATAGCAATATTTATTAAAAAGGATTTATTTAATTAAGCAACCTTTTTTATTAAGGCTGCTTATAATAATCTGGTACTATTTAAGGATAAGATAATAATATTAATTAGGAAAAATAGCAGCGTTATCTCTTATTATAGCTATAAGTCTGATTATACTATTAATAATAAAATCACCTTATTTATATCACAGTATATTAAGGTAATTAATAAGGGTATGATTTATTTAAGGTGGCTGGTAAATTATAATAAATAATAGTAAATTATGAAGCTTAAAGAGAGCCATTATATATATTAAGATGATAGTAATAGCGGTAATATTAACGATGATAATAATAGCGATTATTTTAAATCTATATAAAGGCTTAGCTAGTAATATACCGCTTAAGTAGCTATCTTAATAGCGATTAAGGAGAAGGTAGAGGACTAGTATTTTTTTTTTTAAGGGAAGGATTTAATAATAATAAGGTCTTGCTGGTTTATACTTAAGGGTATTAAAGGTGCGTTAATAGCATAAATATATTAATATACTAGATTTATATTTATATAAATCAAGTTAATTATATTAATTTAATTTTAATATAGATATTTAAGATTATAATAAAAAGAAAAAAGGCATTATTAGCGCCCCTTATAGCTCTCTTTTATATTAATATTTAATATTTAGTTATAAAGTAAATTTATTAAAGTATTATTTAAAGAAACTAGGTTAGCTTTATAATTCTAAGGGTAGTAATTTAAATATAGATTCCTCTTTACCTATATACTTAATTTAATAATAGAAGGAGGAAATAAAATTATTAAATATAAAGGTAGTTACCTTTTTTTTATAAACCTTTAAATAAACTAAGGTTAAATTAATAAATCTAATCTAGCTATATATAAAAAAGGATTATAAAGATATATTATATAACCCATTAGGGTGAAAATAAAACTATTAATTATATATAAAAGTATTATACTTTAGCACCTTAATGCTTAAATAATATTTATTATTATTAACTCTTTATATTTAAATATATAATAATAGTAATAATAATTATAATAATAAATAGCTTAGCTAGGATTATATATAAGGAATAGTTAAGAAAATTATATATAACTTAGCTAGATTTAATTTATTATTAGGTTATAAAGAGGTAGCTATAAGGTTTGCTTAGGGGGGAGGGTTAGGGGTTTAATATAAAGATCCTACGTTTAATTAATTAGCGTATATAGCGGCTAGCTCTGCCCTTAATGCCTTACCTATAAGCTTTATAAAGCTTATAAGCTGCTTTAAAATCTATACTGATGCAGCCTTATATAGGGATGAAAACCTTAATATCAGGTTATAAATATTATATTAAGCTGGTATCTTATTAATAAGCTTATTAATAAGGTTGGATAAGTAGCTTTAAAGTAAGCCTTAGTTATAAATATTAAATTTAATATTAATAGGGTTCTTTATAAGGGTATTAAAATTAATATATATATTTTAATTAAATAACTTACCTTTATATATATAATAAAATTACTTTATATTAATATTCCTAAGGTAAGGCTAATCTTTACCTTTAAATCTATATTATTTATATCCTATATTTCATCCTTATAAATTTAATGCACCTTATTTTCTTCCTCTTATAAAACCCTTAATATAATTATTTAATAAAAGGGTATTCTTATATAATAAGTATATTAAAGGTAATAAATACTCTTAAGGTGCTTCTTAAATAAGGCTAGATTATTTAATCTTAAGCAATAAGCCTTTATTATATAAATATAATCATTAATATATTTCTAATTAATACCTACCTTTTAATAATGCTTAAATAAGAAAAGCCTTTAAAGACTTAAATATTTAAATATTATTTTAAGGGGATAGCCTATTTATAATTAATTTTAATACATTAGGCATTTTATAAGCAGGGAATAATGGTATATATAATATTAATGGTATAAATATAAATAGCCTCCTTCCTTATCATTATAGCCCCCATTAAAATATAAATAGGCTATATATAATATATTTATAGCTTAGATTAATGCTAGTACTTATATTAAAGATAACTTTATTATACTATTTTATATCTAGAAAATAGCAATAATCTTAATCTTATTTTATATTTTTAAGTTATACCTAGGTAATATTAAGGAAAACTTATACTTAAGAAATATTTTTAATATAATATAAGAGGCTACTTAAGGTAATATATTATATATTATAATAAAAGTACCTAGCTACTTAATATAAATATATATTATTATATAGTTTAAATAGTTTATAAGGGCGTTAATCGACTTTATATATATTTATAATGTTATAATCCTTTATAATAAGGTATATTCCTAAGATATTATATTACTTATATAGATATATCGCCTAGCTATTATTAAATAATAGCTTAAGAGTAAAGGCTACTTAATTAAGGACTATTATTAGCTCCGCCCCTATTAATAGCTAATAACCTTTATAAAGCTAAACCTAGATAACTTAAAGCGATATATAAAGAAAGGAATAGGTAAGGAGGTAAGCCCTTAAAATATTTTATATAAGGGAAAGTTTAAATTAATATTACCGCTAAGCTTTATTAATAACAACCTTAGCCGCCAGCTTTTTAACCTTATTAATTACTTAGATAAAGTTTATAATATAAATAATAAAAACGGCATTAAGAAGGTAATCTATACTCTTTACTGCCTCCTTTTAAATGAAAAGGCTGCTAAATAATAATTATAAATATCTATCATTAAGCTATATAATAGGTAGCTTATTAGCTTGGAATTAACTTTCTTTCATTAATATTTTTAAAGGATTAAGGGATATTTCTATTAACTTATAATTATTAGGTAATTAATAAGTTAATTTTAATTCTTTATTCTTAAGTAGCGGTAATAAGGAGGGTAAGCTGATATATTAAGGTGATGATATATTAAGGTGATATAAGGTATTAATAATTGGTATTAGCGGATAGGTGAGTTATTAAATAGCTTAAGTAAGCCCTGCTAGTTATAATTAAGTTTTAAGCTTAATATATCCTTATCCTTTATATTATAGCTCTTTTAATTTATATATTAGCTAGCTAAATTTTCTTTCATTATTTATAACTTAGCAATATAAAGTACTTATAAATACTGATTATAAAAATATAATAATTTTATTTATTCTATTTTTTCCTTATAATATAAGTTATAGCCCCTTACCCAGCAGGCCTTCCACTTATACCTACTTAATTTAATTCTCTAATATTAAATCCTTTTATTATAATTAATATTATTAAATTATAAAGCAAACTATATAGCTAAGTATATAAATAATCTTAATTATATAGCCTTAATTATAGCTAAAGATAGCCCTTAGGATAATAAAGCCTAATAACAATATATAAATCTAACTTTAATTAAACGCCCCCTTAATATAAACGATATTTAAAGGGTAATCTTTTTAAGGCTTTATTAATAATATTTAATAATAATATATATTACTTATAACTTAAATACCTTATTTAGGTTTATTATTATTAACTACTTAATACCTACTATTATCCTTAATAATATCCCTCCTTTAATTAAAACCATCACCCTTACTATTAATTAATAAATTAAGTTGATTTTTAACCTTTATTTACTGCTCTTAAGCGTTAATTCGCTGCTCTTAAGCCTATATTATATAACTAGGTTATCTTATAATGTGGGCGAAGTTGATTTTAATTTTAAAGGCTAGGTCCTCCGCTTATTAAAGAGTAAGGCCTAGATAATCTATATCTTATAATTATAATATAGCCTTAGCTTAATTATTAGCTTCTTAAATATATATAAGGGGCTTTTTAAATAGCTTTAATATATTAAGGAGAAGTATTATAAGATAATTAGCTTTTTAGCTAGCTTATATAAGGATGAATTATAGGTAAGCAAAATCAGCTTTAGCTTTTTAAACTTCCTTATTAGCCTTAAGGCTGTTATTATATAATTATATATCACCCTTTATTATAAAATAAATAAAAATATATTAATAAGGCTTATTTTTAATAAAATAGCTATAAATATATTAAATATTAAAATTGGTTAAATATTAAGGCTTCTTATTATAAAGTAAGGCCCTTAGTAATTATTTAATAATATTATCTAATATAATTTATTCTTATTAAAAGGGGATTATATATAAATAATTAAAGCTTTAAAACTGTTATTTTAAGCTTATATTTTAAGAAATAATCCCCTTAATAGGTTTAAATATTCTCTTGCCTTTAATATAACCTTAGGTAAGGCCTCTAGCCTTATATTATATATTAAATAAATAATTTTAGTAATTAATGATAATATTATAGCCCTAGATGCTATTAATAGGGGCATTATAATACTTAGAATTATATTAGATATAATAATGAAAGGTAGGTAGAGCTTTAGGGAGTATATTAATGGGGAGGATTAAAGGATCTTTTTTAAGCTGCTTTTATTATGGAATATCTCCTAGTTTATAAATAAGTGGCTGGAAAAGATATATATAAATGCTTTAAGGATATATAAAATAAAGGCGTTATTAAATTACTTACTTATATTAAAGGCTTCCTAATATAATTAAGAAGGTAATAAAGATGATAATAAGGTAAGATAACTTATATATTTATATTTAATATAATTAGGTATCTTTATATATTAAGGTATAATATAAGCTATAAAAGAACTTTTAAAATAAAGGAGTTATTAATTAATATAAGTATAATGATAAAGGGGATATATAATTGCTATTCTTTATTATTAAGCTTAAAACCATTTAATATACCCTTAACTATAAATAAAAACCTTATTATCCCTATATTTAAAGCCTTAAGCATTTATCTTCTTAATATTAATCATATAATATAATTTATTATTATTATTATTATTATTATCTTTATTAGCTTTATTATTATTATTAGCTTAATTATTATTAATATTATTATCAGTATTTAATTTATAACTTCCTTTATTATTATTATTAATACTTTCACTCTATTTTATAATAATTAAAATATCCTTAACTATATATATAGGTTTTAAGGTGGTAAGTATTTAGGTGATATAAGTTTTTATTTTAAGGATCTTTATATTATAAGGTTTATTTATATTATAAGGGTAGCCCTTATTAATTCATACCGCCTATTTAAGGTATTTAGCTATATTTTATAATATTAAGATTATAATATTAAAGGATTCTTAGATTAAAATAAGTATAAATAATATATATTTAGGTATAATTACGATATTTATATTATAAAATATATATTTTTATATATTTAACTAATTAATAAAGAACCTCCAGCGCCAAAGCTAAGATTCGAGGTTTAATAAGTTAGTAGCTAAATACTTAGCCAGAATATACCTTATAGCTATTAACGCCTGCTTTATTATAAAATATAAAAAGCTACTAAGCCTATTTCTTATTATAAAAGGTTATCTATTAATAATATAAGCACTCTTTAAAACCATTTCATTATTAATATAGCGTTAATCAACAATAATCCCATCGTTATATCTTACGCACGTTATTAAATACTTATTAATAAAACCAACTCAATATTTAAAGCTAATTTAAATATATCAGCATTTCTTTAAATCTTCCTTAATAATAAAATCTTAAATAAAGAAGGCAATATAATCTAGGAAGGAATTAATATAATTATTGCATTATAATAAATAATTCCCTTCGCCTCCCTATTTATAATCTTAATCTTTATTAATATCATTATTATAATAACCTTAACCCAGTTTATTTAATTTATAAATAAAAATATTTAAAAAATGAATATTCTTATAATCTTTTATAATTATATTTATTATATCTTTAAGATATAAGCTTTATTTTTTTAATTCTTTATAAATCTCTATATATTTTAACTATAACTTAATATCTTAAATAAATAAACGGATTTATTCACTAAAAGGGTGGTTAAATTTACTAAAGTTATAGCTAATTATAATAATATAAATAATAATTAACCTAAGAACTTATTTAATTACCTAATTATAAAAATAATAAGTAATAAGGCGAAGCTTAAGCTTTTCATAATAAGAAGCGCCTATTAAATAAAGATTTAAGATTTTATTTAAGATCTTAATTAAAAAAGCCTTAATCCTAATTAAAGGATTTAAGATCTTAATTAAAAGGCTTATAATAAGATATAATTAATAATTATATTTAATATTAAGATAATAATGATATTAATATTAATAAATAAATCTTAATAAGCCTTAATTTAAATAATTATTTATCATAAGAAGATAAATAAAGGTAAGATAAATAATATTATTAGCTAATAATAAGTTACTTAAGAGCTTAGGGCAGCTAAATAATAATATTCCTTACTTAAAAGGAATATTTAATAAATTAAGGTAGCTATAAAATATAAAGATAATATTATTCTTTTATTATAAGGTATTTAAAAGGTTAATATAATTATAAAATATAAAGGTAATATTATTCCATTATAAGGCACTTAAAAGATCTAGGTAGCTATATAAAGGAAGCCTTTATTTAATTATATATAATTCTTTAATTTAAGATATAAAATTATTACCCTTAGCTAAGAAATCTATTAAATATATAAAATATTAAAAGGAATGAATCCTTATTAATAATATTCCTATTAAGGCTAACCTAAAAAAAAAGATATTCTTCTTTAGCTATTCTTATTAATATATTTATATAAATAACGGCTACCTTATTTCTATATATATCTTTATAAGTAATAATAATAAGAGTTATTATAATTATGATTTTAAGTTATATAAAGTACTTATAGCTCTTTTTAAATAGCTTAGCTAATATATATATAAAGGTTAATAGGGCTTATCCTTATTATTTAAGTATTAAGCATTAATATTAGTAAATAAAAAGGTATAACCCCTTTTATTAACTATAAGTATATAAGTTAAGCTTATACTAGCCCGCTTAGCTATATAAATTATTAAGATCTTATATATATCTTATATATAGCAATATATAGCCTTTTATAAATATGGCTAATTATAAGATTAAAATAAGGTAGCTTTATAAGATATAAATCCTTATTTAATTAAAAGGAGTATTATATAAAGGTATTATAATCCTTATTTATTATTAATTTAAAAATATTAACTTAAATCTTATATCTAACCTTATATATCTTATTTTTAAGATATTACTTAAAAATATACCTTTTAAGAGATTTTAAGTACATTATAATAGTATCCTTAAACTGCTTATATACTTATAATGCGACTTTAATAGCATTTAAATTAAGTATTTATATATTAATATTATTAAGGAAGCCATTTAATATATTATTAACCTTAGCTTATTTATAAATATAGTGATAAATAGTAATAATATTTTTTATATATTTATACTTAAGTTTTAAGGGCTTATTAGCTTAGAAATTAGCCTTATTATTATATATATTATTTTCCGCTATTAATAAGGTATTAGAATATAATAGATAAGTAGGTAGATGGATGGATATTAAGAGTAGATATTAAGATTAGCTAAAAATAAATTAGATAAGTTAAAAAGGGGAAATATAGGGTAATTAGTTAATAGGCTTCTATTAATAAATATTTCATTCCTCCTGATTACTTAATTCTGCTAAAAATGGAAATTATTTCCTTTGAAAGCTAAATATGCATGAACCCGAAAATGAAAAGTGGTCTCAGACCATCCTGTCCCAGTTTCGAATCACTGTCCCAGGTCTGCGATCACCATGACCATGTTTAGCATCAAGCCTAAGCCTCTCAGGCGAAGCATGTCATTTAGACTGTGAGTAGCTACGCCTGGCCCATCCAAGGACATGAGTATTTGAGGACATTCCATGACATATAACCTGACGGGAACGTGCCTCCGAGGACAGCTTGTTACCAAGGGAGACGAGACTGGAGTGCTGCATATGATAATCAGCGGAACAAATAATATACCCATAGGAGCGCCCGTCCAATGCCTCTAACCCCGACTATGCCGTCGAAAATCCGCTACAGCCTCCGTAGCGGCTCTAACTCTGGCTTCTTCTTTAAAGAGGGCACCTTCCACGTCCGCAACCTCTCTCTGGCCTAAAAGCACCTTGCAACCAAACTTTCCGCTTCTAGGATCCTCCCCTTCGGCCTCCCTGAGAACATAGCTCACCGTCTCCGAGATGGCCAACCGGCCCAGCTCTTCTTTCGGATGCAGAACATGCACTGGGGGGCTCCCCCGAAGCCTCTTCAGATATGACAACAGCCCCGACCTCTCGACGAAGGCCTTGCAGGCGTCAAAGCTGCCGGAGTCCACCCAGATGGCGCCCACCAGCGCCTCGTACAGATCCGAGAAGAACTTGGGCGCATGGAGCCGAGCTAGGAGCGCCCACGGGTAGTGTGTGCCGGAATGTATGGCGTCGAGGATGGACTCGCGCAGCTCGGCGTGGCGCCGGCGGGTGGCCTCCCGCTCAGCGGTCAGATCGATCGACTGGTAGCGCATGTAGGACCACAGCGGGGTGGTGGTCTCGACGGGCTCGAGACCTGGGCTGCGCTTCCTTCCTCCGTTGTCATCCTCGCTAATGCCCCTGTCGTCGAGGACGACGTTGTTGGTTAATAGCCTGGGACCCCATTCCATGACCAGGAAGCCGAGTATGTCGCCGTTGACAAGTGCGGTCCGGAGGAGGTGCATCTGCGAATTCTCTAGTACTTGGGGTTCTTCGGCGAACAGTTCTTTTGCATGTTAGCTGCAGGTCACAGCGACCAAAGTGTTTCTGAAAGCTGTTCTGTGAAGGGAAGGACGGAGATTGGAAATAGGCAGATGCATGCGTACCCTGAACTACAATGTGGTCAAGTATCGCGTCGCCCAAGATTTCGAGGCGCTCATAAGTATACAACGCAGAGATGTAGCTTGGGTGGGTCATTGCCTCGACCAGGAGTGCCTTTGCTTGGAAAACGTAGCCAATAGACTCTTCCAAAGGCTCATACATCGGAGGAAGAACCATATTCTTAGGCTGGACTGCTTCAAACAGCACATTTCTGGTGGTTTGGAAGTCCTGGAACTGACATTCCCCAAGAAACAAGGAAATGCATTGTCGGGCCTTCTCCAGTCCTCCATCAATGTACGAGACACCAATGACAGACTCAACGACATCGGCAAGAGTCTTGGTTGACATCACCCGCTTTTGTTCTCCATGGACAGAGCCCTTGAGCAGGTCTGAGATGTAGGGAGGCCGCCATCGCTCACCACTGCCCTTGATTGTAAGCTGTTTCGAGACGATGAACTGGTCCAGCCCCGATTCCCGGGCTGCTCTGCACAGCCTTCCGTTACACACCATCCTGTCTTTGAGACGTGACAGTAACCCCTCTGGCATTCGAAGATCTGACAAGTGGG
Source organism: Diaporthe vaccinii (assembly GCA_039880775.1). Classification (NCBI taxonomy): domain Eukaryota; kingdom Fungi; phylum Ascomycota; class Sordariomycetes; order Diaporthales; family Diaporthaceae; genus Diaporthe; species Diaporthe vaccinii. Next base: position 1,554,457 of record JBCEDN010000006.1, on the reverse strand, counting down.
TTAGCACGCTACAGGGTACAGGCATTTCTTCCGGGTAGAGTAAAGTGCTGAGTACGATGATGACATCTACTGAAGCCCTGCTCAAATGAAGGGGATTGGGAATAGGCAATCGGCCGCTGGATGATCGACTGTGGGACAACCGACTGTGGGATGGCCGACTGTGGTATGGCCGACTGCGGGATGATTGATCGTGGGACGATTGAGTGTGGACTTACTGGTCGCCGCGACGTTGACAGTCGTGCAAAGTTTGAGGACGCTGTCACCGGAGAACTCGATCCTCTCATAGTTCGTTGGCGTTCGAGCACTTGACGTACAGATTGCAGTCACGACCATCGAAATATCTCCGAGGTGGAGTGGCGCAAGGAGCGTCTTTGAGAGCTCACTTGCGATCAGGTAGATCTCGATATAGTGTATAAGAGACGGTATTAGAAGACCGAGCTCTGTGTACTCCATGGAAACATTGTCGATCGTAAGATCACTCATGGGTAGCACCCGAGTGTAAGGCCTCGTGCCTGGTGGCTGCTGCGGAGGCAGTGGCTGGTGGAACAGTCCCGGTCCTCTGGGAAATTTGCTGACTGACACGTATTGGATGTCTTCGGGGTCTTCTTCAAAGCCCTTGTAGCGTCTCTGCACATACTCAACTGGGGGCTTCGATGGCAGCACAGATCCAAATAGGTAAGGACTGCCATAAACGTCGCGGATGAGGCCACAACGTCTGCCATCACCGATGGAACCTGCGTCAAACAGGGTGCTTGAGCACTCTGATGGTAATGTACCTTTGCGTGAGGCTAGTTGTACGGCGAAGTCCCCTGGTCTAATGTCTAAGCGGCGATGAGCATAAGCAACTGAGAGCAGAGTCGACGTGATATCCATAGAATCGTCGGACGTTTCTATAGCCACTGCTTTGCCTATATCGAGAATGAGACGGGATTTGTGGTCTAGATATACAGGAACCTGAGGCATCTCAGGAAGGGGGACCGGAAGAACAAGTTCGAGTTCACATTTGACAGAATGGTCCTGGTCAAGTAATCTCAGGGTCCGTCGATGGGTACCAGCGTCGTCTTTCCAAGCCTGAGCAACTTGCACCCAAGGAACAAATTGGGCTCTGGCTTCCTGTTTCATATAATTCAGTGCCTCGTGCCAATGAAATTGCAAGTTCAGAAAGAGAGCTTCAGCAGAAAGCCTGCATTAAGCATAAAGAAAAACCGCATGGTGGGGGCGGAACCGACTCAGCGAATAAACAGAACCATTCTGGGGTATTGCTTACAATCATTCCAGGACGACCCTCTATCTCAATACCGAAGCCTTCCTCCTTGAGCGGCAAGAGATGCTCATCGATTAATTTCGCTTCATGAAGAGCTCGATAAGCCTGAAATGCGGCATCTTTGCAGGCATTGCTCTCGGAAAACCATGCCCTGCTGCTTCTAGCCTGGCGTACTTCCGGAGGGAGGGACACCGGGAGGAGCACGATAGCTTTGATTAAGTTCGGCGTGCCTGCTCGCGCACGCTCGTCCACAACCTTCTCAATGAGGTAGTCGGGGCTAAAGTCGACGAACTTCCTGGAAGACAGGGTTGCGCAGAAGTGGTCAAGGTGAGATTTGGCGTCGTGGATGGTGAGGCGGGCTCCGGTGCTTTCGACCCGAAGTTCAGGATAGTCTGGGGCTTCAGCATCCTCAAGCTCTCTCAAGGTCTGCAGCTCCCGCAGGTCGTCCTCGTACCACTGCTTCATTTCGGCTTCAAGAAGCTCCCACTCTTTCTTCGAACCGATGTCTGTTGTTTCCTCGAAGAGATAGAGGTGTGAATCTCCCATTCGGGCACGCCCACGTCTCTGGATGAAGGACTTAAGGTTGGCTGGCTTGTCCAAACAAATAACCAGATTGCAGGCTGGTACATCAATACCCTCCTCAAGTACGCTTGTTGCCACGAGAAGGTTTAGCCGGCCGTCACGAAATGATTCCAGTGAAAGGTTGTTACCCTTTTCAGGCAAGTCAAGGAAGTCCTGCTTGACACCTGGCACGAATGAAGTCCCGACCATCTTGCCGATCCGATATCGTTTGCTGATCTCCGGGTGGCTCTTTAGTATTTCTGTGAGAACGACCGTGGTCGCTCGCTCCTTCACGAAGACGATCCCCCTAGCGTCACCTTCGTATTTGATGAGCACATCGATCAGCTGCTTCACCTTTTCTGAGAGAGCCGACTCATCATAGGTTTCCAAAGGGGGGTCGATTTCAGCGTTCTGGAAGATTCGAGCCAGGTAGACCACCTCGGCGTCTTTAAAGCTCTGGCTGATGGCATCTTGTCTTTGAACGCCATCCAAGAAACGCCGAATGGTTTCAAAGATGAACCAGTCTGTTGCCCAGCTTCCCATATCCCGACAAATTCCCACGCTCCTCCTGCAGAATTTCTTCATTGCCCCTTGGGTGTAGGTGTCTTTTTTCATGAAGGCGTCGGAAAGCTTTCTCTTGGACCGGTCGGTATTCTGCGCGCAGAGCCAGTGGACATATGGATCCTCCTTGATGTCCAGCCCTGCATGAGCTTTGTGAATTTTGGACATGGACAGCGTGTATTCGTTCCGGAGTACCTTCAACTTGGACCTGTACTGAATGTTGAACATAGACGGACGCCGTGTATGTGCCAACAACTCCTGTCTGTGCCTTGTGGGGCTCCGGCACGTCGCGTCGAGTGTATTTTCCAGCTCCTCAAGGCTTGAGATGTCCGCCCTGACCACAGGGCTTGCGGTCAAGCCAAGGACATGCGGAACTGGGTTGCCCTTACCCTTTGATTCCTGGTAGAACTCTCTCATAATCCTACTGCCGGGATGCCTTTTGGTACAGTTGTGTGCTGAGTGAATCGTCAGTAATGGAAAGAAGAGAATAAGAATCCGTAGGGTATGAAGATTGTGTTACCCTCGTCGAAGATTATTAGTGCTAGAGATGATATCTGCACAAATCCGTGTAGCAGTGCGTCCAACAAGACCTGGTGAGTTGTCACGACCAATTTGACGTTGACCAGGACACTGTCCCAGGTGGACTTTGACCAGCTGTCTAAATTATCAGACCCAGTGACGATTTTCGGCAGCACCGATGGTATCTGGGTCTTGATAACCCCAAATTGTTGATCGCATAGGGACACAGTCGGCGCCAGAAACCATATCATCTACTCAGGCATATGAATTAGCAAGGCCCCAGGGGGTAGTGCAGGATAAAAGTCACTGGTGATGGTACCTTGCCAGAAGGCATCCTCTCGAGTTCTGCCCTGATCCTCAGAACAGCGCTGGGCCGATGATAAATTAGCATAAATAATAGGAACGCTTTTGTTGTGGGGAAGCTTACACTTGGGTTTTCCCACTACCAGTATCCATGGCGACAATGACATTCTCTTTGAGAGAGGCTTCAAGCATCTCCACCTGGTATGCCCTTGCAGTGATACTGATCGGGTCCTTTGGCCCTCCTGAGGGTGTCTCGTCTGGCTCGGATTCCACACTCCATGATGAGCGTAACGGATACTCAGCTGCCAAGGTTTCGTTGATAGTATCACTAAGATCTTCAGATGATCCAGAGGAGTCGCTGTAGTGCGCCATGACTGTCACTTGACGGCTCTGTTTGGGAGGCGGTGCGGCAGGACGTGAGGCTCAATGGCGAGGCTGGCGTTCGAAACCCTCGCTCAGCTTAGAGGCAGCACCGATTATGTTGAAGCGGCAGCAACTTCAGTGTTTTCTGGGGGAGAAGGCCACATAGAGAACAGCGAGAAGGAAGAGAGTCGAGCTCCAAGGCGCCCAACGTTGGGGACAGCAAGGTGGTTGAAATATTGCAAGCAGACCCGAGGCCTACTGTGGGGGGTTCTGAGCACTTGAGATGCATGAGGCCCCCCGTAGCGGCCACTGCACTCAGCCGCTTGACAGCACAGGAAGGACTGACCGGCTCAGACACGTCAGAACCCGTGTTCTTGGTTTGTGGATATACATCGCAGTGGAAAGACTCAGGACGGCGGCAGAAACTGCATTGCGGTCAAGGTTTGGACGGAATACCACCGTACGGCACCCAGGGGTCTGGAGCAGTGCAGTAGTGCAGGCACTGAACTGTAAAGCGAGTACGGCAAACGCCCGAAATGCCGGGTGCGAGGTTGGCAGAAGATATCATCGAATTGACCCAAAGAACTCTACACTTTTATTATTCAAACGTGGTTATTGACTCGCGAGGATAGCTTATGGGAATTGGCAGGGGAAGGCCTAAATTAACCTGGTTTGGTCTGCCTTTTCTGCTGGTGCTTCGGAGTCGGGTCGTTCCTGGCCAACAATTCAAATGTTTGCAATCAGGACATGCTAAGAAAATGGGATATAGTGCACAATAGGGCTGACTTTCCAAAAACCCCTTATACCCCCAAATTCACTCTATAAACATATACCCCTAAATATATCTAAATACTTAAAATCTAAGCTAATTATATAATATATAATTATATATCTCCTTATATTTATCTATTATTTTTTAAACTTAAAAGTTTTTTTATTAATTAATTTTATATAATCTTATTTTCTCTTTTTATATTTCTTTTTATAATTATATAATCTTATATAATATTATATATAACTTATTATTATAAAATAATATTATTTATATTATCCTTTAAATTTATAATTAAATATTTAATTATATATATATTTTATATTAAAATTAAGTTTATAAATTTATATTAATATTATTATTTAAATTATAACCTTTTCTTTTTAAATATTAATAATTTAATTATATCTTTTTAATCTTTATAAATAACCTTTATATAAGATTATTTAATATTTTTTAATAATATATAAAGTTAAATTATATTTATATTTATAATTCTTAATTTAAATTTAATTAAATTATTTATCTTTAATATAAAATTATAATTTAAGATTAATATTAAAATAAAAAAGAAATATATAAACTTAAATAATAATTATTAATTTAAATTAATATTACTTTTTATTTTAAAAAATATATAATTAAATTAATTAAAAAATTAAATATTTATATTTATTATTAAATTTTATATTATATTATAATTAATTATAATGATTTTATAAGTAAAATTATAATTCTTAATAATATTATATTATTTATCTTTTCTTATTAAATCCTTATATTATAAGGGCTAGTTTTATTAAGCTAATAAATAAATACTTTAAATATTTATTATAATAATTTATAAATTATTAATAAATTTATAATAAATTATTATTTTATAATGAATTTATAATCTAATAATGAATTTATAATAGATTTATTAAGAATTAATTATTTATTATATAATCTTTAATTTAATATACCCCCTTAAATTAATATATTATAATAAGCTAAACTTTAGCCCTTTTTTATTATTTCTTATTTATACTTTATAAGATTTTCTAATAGATTTTAATCTTTTTATTAATTATTAATATCTTCTAAGCTTAATTATTAAAGAAATCTATTTTACTTTTTAGCTAATAATACCTTAATTAACCTATTTATTATTATTTATATTAATAAGGTATATTTTATATTAATAATATTATTCTAAATCTTTTATTATAACTAATAATTATAAATATTTATATATTATAATTTTATCTTAAATTAAGTGATCTTAGAATTTATTAAGTTAATAGTTTATATATTATTATATTTAATCTTGATTTTCTTCTTATTTAATTTCATTAATAATTTTATAAGAAATTTACTTATAAATAAGGTTTCTTTTATTATTTATATTAAGGTAAAGAGTTTTACCTTTATTATTAATATTATAATTATATTTTATTTATTAATTCTTTATTTAATCATTCCTTTAAATAACTTTATTATAAATATTTAAGAATTCTTTTAATTAATAATATTATTAATAAAGGAAGAATTACTTATTATTATAAATTCATTTATATTTATAAAATAAAAGGTAAGATATTTAATATCTTTAAAATAAAGAAGTATTTAATTTATAATATTATAATATTTTAAGCTTAGATTTATAAGGAATTATATAAGCCTTAATATAATAAATATAATATTTAATTAAGTAGATATTATTATAAATAATATAGATTTAATCTTTTATTAATAAGAGTTAATTTTAATAAATTTTATAATATTAATTTATAACTTTAATTCTTTAATTATTATAAGAACCTTATAAAAGAGATTTCTTTTATTAATTATCTTAATAATCTTTTCTATATATATAATTTAACTTAATTAAATCTAGTAATTAGGATAGTTTTTATAGATCTTTATACTTAAGAATTATTAAATTAAGTCCCCTTTATTAATTTTATACTTTTTTTAAAGTTATTAAATAAGTTTATTAACTTATCTTTATTAATTCTTTTAATATATTATAATAATATTATTAATATAAAAGAAGATTAAGATATTTTTTTTTTATAATAATAGGGTTTATATAATACTTATTAATATTTAAGCTTAATAAGTATTTTAATAAATTCCTTTTATTATAATAATAATGAAATTTATAACTTATATAATACTTTATTAAGTATTAAGATAATACCCTTCTTTTTATAATTATAAGGTATTTTTATAAAGATATCTTAATTAATTAAAATATAAATAAATATATTTATTATATTATATTAAATTAGCTTAAGATTAAACTTTATAATAATAATAATTAATATATAAAATAATTATCTTATTAAAATTATAATATAAGTTTTTTATATTTATCTTTATATTTATTAATCTCTTTTAATAATAAGCTATACTTTATACTTCTTAAAGATATTATATTTATTAAATTTATAAATATATATTTATATATAATTTAGGATTTACTTTTTTATTATATAAGGATCTTTTTTATAAATTTTAATTTAAGATCTTATTTTAATATAACTTTATAAATAATTAACTTTAGCTTATTTAAATAAATTATTAAATAAGTAATTTATTAAATCTTTATATTATTTTAATAGCTTTAAAAGTTACTTTTTTAATATCTTTATTCCTTAATATAAATATCTCTTAATTTAAGCTTTATTAAGAATATTATTATTTAACTTTATTATAAGTATTATCTTTATTCTAGTTATAAATATAGCTTATTATAATAAATTTATTATAAATTTAATAGTTAATAGGATTTCTTCTTTATTTAATTATATTTATATAATATATATTAAGAGTATTAATAATGGTAATTAAGATAATATAGGGAGTAATATAAATTTAATATTTATATAAGGGTTATTTTATTAATCCTCCTTAAGCTATATATTTTCTACTTCCTTTATATTTCCTTTTTAAATCCCTCCTTTATTAAATCCTTTTAAGCTTTTAATTTTAAGAAGATCTTCTCCTTTTAGATTTAGTATTTTATTATTATTTAAGAATATATTTTTCTTTATTTATTTAATTAATTATTTAATATTTATAATAAGGAGTTTATTTATAAAACCTTTTTAATTTCTATTAAATACTTAATATTTATTAAAAATTATATCTTATATATTAATTATCTTTTTAATAGATAGAATTTATATTTAATAAATATTTAATGATTAATATTTTATAAAGTAGTTAATTTAAGCTTATAATTTTAAGTATTAATATCTCTTTTTTTTAAGTTAAATATTTAAGGTTATTATATAAGCTTTATAATTAAATACTTTTAAATAAGTTTAATTAAGTTTTAAATTTAACTTTAAAATTCCTTATCTTTTAATAATAATAAAGAAGAATTAATAATATAATATTTATTAATTTAATCTATAAAATAATATTTAATTATTAAGATAAATAATTATTTATTTAATTTTTAATTATAGGGAAGTTAAGAGCTTTAAATTTATTTATAATACTTATATCTTTTCTTTAATTATACCCCTTAAGTATTTTACTTTATTATTTTATATTTATATATTAAGTATAAAGGGCTTAATTTAAATATATTTTAATTTAAGATAATTTTTAATAATTTATTTTTAATTAAATATTTTATTATTATATTTAATAATCTTAATTTTTATTTTATATTAAAGTTTTATTATTTTAAAAAAGGATTTAAATATCTTAAATATTATATTATTATCTTAATTTATAAAGTAATAATCTTATATATATCTTAAGACTTTATATATAAATAAGAGTTATAAATTATAATTATAAATATTTAATTTATAATTATAAAAGTTTAATATTATCTTTTTACCTTTTTATTTAAGGATCTCCTTTAATAAATAATAGATTTACCTTATAATTTTAATTAAGATATATATTTTATATTTAATAATTATTAATTTATAAATTTATACCCTTAAGATATATTTATTAAATATTTTAATACTTTAGGTTTAAGGTAGTTAAGTTATTTATATTAAAAAAGGGCTTTATTTATTAATAATTTCTTTTTAATAAATATTATATATTTCTTCTTTTAAGTATTATTAAATATAGCCTTTAATTTATAAATAAGTATTTAATAATATATTATTTATAAATATTTATAAGTTTATAAAGGATTATTTTATCTTATTTTTTTAATATAATTAAATTTATTTTATTATTTTAAAAAATCTCTTTTTTTTAAAGTTATCTTAAAGATATTAATATAATTAAAAGCTTTAGGTATAGGGTAATATTTTAATTTATAAAATAATTCCTTTAATATAAATTAATATTATATTATATATTTAAATAAGGAGTTATTAATTATTTATTTATAAGTAATTATTATATTTAATTAATTATATATTAAATAGCTTTTTATAATTATTAATAATTAATATTATATTTATTAAATTTAATATAATTAAATATTTTAAAGGGTATTTTTTTATATTTATAATAAAAGCTTTTTAGCCTTTATATTAATTATATAATATTTAAAAATTAATCCTTAATTTCTTTAATAAATTCTTTTTTAAAGGTTTTAATATTTTTAATTTAAACTTTAATTTTAAGCCTTTTATAACTTAAACCTTTATTTATAAATTAATATTATCTTTAAAAGCCTTATATACCTTTTTTTTAATAATTTTATTCCTTTTAAAGCTTTTAAAAGCTTTTTTAAGAAAGATATAATAATAATTTATAAGGGTATAGTTTTTAATATATACCTTATATATATTAATAGGTTTTTTTACCTTAAATTAATTATATTTCTAGCTTATATAGGTTTTATATAATTTATTTATATTTTATTAATTAAGATTCCTTTCTTTAATAATATAAGTATCCTTTTTATTATTATAATTTTTTAAGTTATTATAAATAATTATTTATATTCCCTTTGTAATTTTTATAAGTTTATTTTATATATTTAAAGCTTATAATTCCTTTTAAAGGAAGTTTTTAATATTATAATATATAAAGCTTTTATTTATAATTTTCTACTCTTATATTTACTTAAATATAATTATTTATATTAATAATATCCTTTATAAGGCTTATAATAAGTTATAAATTTAAATAATAAGTTATTTTACCTTTATAATCCTTTATTAAGTAGCTTTTATTATAATAGTTTCTTATTAATTTACTTAAAGTATAATATCCTTTAAATTTTATAATAATTTAAGAGTATTTTTATATATATTTTTTATTTTTAATAGGTTATTTAATTATAATTATTTATATCTTTATTATAAGTTTTTATATTATTTTTAAAAGGGTTTTCTTAAGATATAATATATTAATTTATAAGTTAAATTAATAATTTATATTATTTATTTTTTAAGTTTTTAAATTATAATTTACTTTTTTTTATATTTTAATTTAAGTTATTTATATCCTTATAAGTTTAAATTATAAAGCTTAAGGCTAATATTAATAAGGTTAGATAATTATTATTAACCTTATTATTTTTTTTAAATAATTTTAACTTTTTTAATATTATTATTAAATTTATTAATAATTTAGGAAATAATACCTTTTATAATTATAATAGTTTTTATATATTTTTATAATTATAAGTTAAGTTTTTATAGCTTTAAAAGGAGGTTTATTTAATAATTTATATAATCTTTAAATTTATAAGTTTTAGCTTAAAAAAGGAATTTATAATTTTAATTATTTTATTTTTTTACCTTTATAAATATTATATTTTATATTATATTATAATTAATTATAATAATTTTATAAATAAAATTATAATTCTTAATAATATTATATTATTTATCTTCTTTTATTATATCTTTATATTATAAGGGTTAATTTTATTAAACTAATAAATAAATATCTTAAATATTTATTATAATAATTTATAAATTATTAATAAATTTATAATAAATTATTATTTTATAATAAATTTATAATCTAATAATAAATTCATAATAAATTTATTAAGAATTAATTATTTATTATATAATCTTTAATTTAAATTATATTTAATTATTAAATATTAATAAATATTAAATATTATTATTTAAACTTATTTATTAATATTTCTTATTATATAAGGATTTAATTTATAAATTCCTTTAATATCTTTATATTAAATTTAATCTTTTATTTAAAAATTAATATATTATTTAATTAATTATATTTAATAATAATATTAATATAATTAAATTAATTATAAATATAAAATCTATTATTAATTTTTATATATTTATAATTATATTTTAAGTTTAGAAAATTAAAGAAGATAATAAAAATAAATATAATTTTATATTTCTTTTTTAAGATTAATAAATTATATTTAAAGATAAATTAATATTAAATAAAAAAAGAAAAAAAGATATAATTAAGATTTAATTTATATAATAATAAGATAATAACAAAAATAAATTAATTTTATTATAATTAAATAAAAGAATTAAAAGATTCTTTAATTAAATAAGAAAATTATAATAATTAATAATTTAATAATTTAAATATTATTAAATAAAAGAAGATTTAAATATATTAAGTTTATTTTAAGTTAAATCTTAATATATTTAAATAATTATAAATAATTAAATATAAAAGAAAAAGTTATTATAAATTATATTTCTTTATAATATTAATAATTAATTAATAATAATATATAAAAAGAATTAAAAAATATAAATATATATAATTTTTTAAATTATTTAAATAAATAATATAATATATATTTATTATAAAAGGTATTTATTTAAATAATTTAAAAAATAAAAATAAAATTAAAAAATTAAATTAAGAAAAATTATATAATTTAATTAATATAAAATAAAATATATCTTTAATTATATAATATTAATATTTATTTCTTAATTTAATTTTATATTAAATTAATTAATATTAATTCTTTTTTAAAATAATTATATATAAAGATAAATAAAGTTATTAATATATAATTTAAATAAATTAATCTTAAATTTTATTCCTTTATTAATATATATTTAAAATTTAATCTTTAATATTTTATATTAATATATAAATAAAATATTATAAATTTATTTATTAATTATTTAAGAAATCTTTTAAATAAATATATTATATTATTATAAATTATTATTATTTTTAAAGAAAGATATATATTTAAATTTATATTATTTTATTTAATAATATTTAATAATTTTTAAAGAATAAAATTAAATATAAAATATTAATAATCCTTAATTATCTTTAATATTAATAAATAATAAAGAATTTATAATTTTTTAAAAATAATATATAAATAATTTTTTTATTTTTAAATAAAATAAATATTTTAAAATTATATAAATTAAATAAACTTATATTAAATTTATAATAAATAAATATAATATAATATAATATAATATATAAAGTTATATTTATTTTAAAAGCTTAAAAGCTTTAATTATTTAAAATAAATTTATAATTATTAATTAATTTTAAATAATTAAATTTATAAAATATTAAACTTATTAATTAAAACTTTATATAACCTTTATATAAATTTCTTTATTAATATTTAATCTTAATATTATATATATTTTTATTATATAATTAATATTTATAAAAAATTAAATTTAATTATTAATTATTAAATAATATAACTTTATAAAAGTTAATATTATTATTTAATAATAATTAAATAAGCTTAATAAAGAATTAATAATTATTAAATAAAATAACTTAATAATATTATAATTATAATATTATATAAGGTTATTTAAATCTTTATATAAGATTAAAATTTTATAATAAATAATAATAAGCTTTAATAATAAATTTAATTTCTTTTTTATAATTTATATATATAAATAAAAGGATATATTTATATTATTTAATTATCTTAATATATTATATAAATATAATTTAAATTATAATAATTAAAATATTATAATAAAATTATATAATAAATTATAAATATATATTAATTTTAATATAATATTTAATTTTATATATAAATAATTTTATATATTTATTAATAAATTATATAAAGTTAAGATTAAAATATATTTAGCTTTTTTAATATTTATATATTTTTAAATAATAATATTTAAAGTTATTTAAATAAAATATTAAATATATATTATTAAAGATATTATATAAAATATTAATTATATATTATTAAAGATATATATATAATATATTCTTTTTAATCTTAATTATAAAGTTTTTTTTATATTATTTATCTTTAAAGAATTATTATAAATAATTATATATATATTTAAATTCCTTTAAATTATATTATTTAATAATATTTAATTATTTTTAAATTTATTTAATATTATTTAAAATAAAAGATTAATTCTTTTTTTTAATAAAATATTATAATATTTATAAATTTAATAATCTTTATTTAAAATATAAAGTTATTATTTAAATATATAAAATAAGGGTTTTAATAATATAATTTTATAAAAATTTAATAAAATATTTTTTAATATATATATATAATATAAATTTTTAAATAATAATATTATAAATTTATTTAAACTTAATTAATATTATAAAAATAAATATTTAAACTTATATTTTATCTTTAATTTATATAAAATATAAATTAAAATTAATAAATAATTATAATATATTAATTAAAAATATATAAGATAAATTAATAAGATATTTAATAATAAATTAAAAAAAGATAAAAAAAAAATTTAAAAAGAAAAAATAAGATAAAAGGATAATTATAATTATATATATATAAACTTATTAAATATTATTATTAAATAATTATATAATTATTAAGTATATATAAAGAATTATATATTATAATATAAATAAATAAAAATAATTATTAATATTTATTATTAAATAAATTTAATAATTTAAAATTAATATATAAAAAAAAATCTTAAGTTTTTAAAAATATTATTTATATTTATTTAATTATATTTAATCCTATTAAGTTAAATATATATATAATTTAAATTATAATCTTTTATAAAATCTTTAATAATTAAAAAAGTATTATTTAAAAATATTATAATAATATTAAATATATTTATTAATAATTATTTATATCTTTTAATATATATTTATATATAAAAATATTTATAAAGCTTTATATATTATTATAAATTTATAATTATTAAAGTTTTATAAAAAAAATAAATTATATTAAAAATAAAAATTTAAATAAATTTAAATATAAAATTAATTAAAAGAAAAATTAATTTTTAAAAATAATATTATTAATTTAATTATTTATATAAAAAGATTAATTAAGTTAATTAAGCTTTAATATAATATATTAATTAATTTCTTAAATAAGTTTATTAAAAAATATTATAAGATATTTATTAAAAGTTAAATTAATTTAAATTAAAATAATTAAACTTAATTAATATTAAATAATATTATAAATTTAAAGTTAAATATTATATAATTAAAATTAAATATTATATAATTAAGATTAAATATTATATATTAATATATAAATAAATTATAAAGCTTTAAAATTATATATTTAATAATATAAGGTATTTTTAAAGAAATAAATTTAATTAAACTTATTTTTTTTAATTAAATTTATAATATTTTAAAGTTTATATATTAAATTTAAATTTAATTAAATTAAAATCTTTATTTTTATTATTCTTTTTATTAAATATCTTTAATTTAATAAACTTAAATTTAATAATTTAAATATTTATATAAATATTAATATTTAATTATATATAAATATATAAATATATATTCTTATAATTATAATTCTTTATAATTAATTTAATTTAATAATTAATATATATACATTTAAAGTAATTATTTAAATTAAATATATAATAAGAAAATAAATTAATATAAATTAAAGCTTTATAAATTTTATATTTTATATTATAAAAAAACTTATTTATTTTTATAAAGAAATAATTAATAATAATAAAGAATTATTATTATTAAATAAGTTTAAATATTTATTAATTCTTAATATTTAATATTATTTAATAAAGATAATAAATAAATTAATTTTTTTTATTAATATAAAATTATATAATTATATATTAATATATAGCTTTATTTAATTATATTTATAAAGGTAGGGACTTAATAAATATATATAGGTATATTAGGAGCGCTCCTTTTAAGAATATTTTTTAATTTAATGGATTAACCATTATTATTATTAATTATTTACTTTAAATTATTATTTTAAAGCTTTATATAAAGTAAAGCCCTTTTAATATTAATTAATAGTTAATAATAATTATAGATTAATAAAAGAAAAAGAGATATTAATTATTTATTATAAGGATTTAATATATTAAGCTAACCCCCTACCGGTTATATATTATATACTGATTTTAAGGCTATCTTTAGCTTTAAAAAGGTATTTTAATTAAGATAGGAATCTTTAAGCACTTAATAAGAATAATTCCCTTAATTAATTTGCTTAATTAGCTACTTTAAAATAAGTAGGAATATTTAAGTATTTAATAAGATTAGTTTATTATCTTTAAAGCGCATCCCATTATATATATAATAAAGAAGTAATCTATTTATATAGATATAGCTTTATAATTACTTAAGGACCTAATTTCTAATAGATATTTATTACTTTTTCTTTCCCCCTTCTTAAATTTTTTTCCTTTTCCTTATTATTCTCCCTTCTTAACATTTAACTTATTATTATTTTTACTTTTATTATTTAGGTTATGCATTATTTAAGCTAATATTTAAGTTAAGGATTTAAATTAAAGATTCTTTAAGCCTAAAGGATTAAATATAAAAGGAGCTTATATAAATCGCTGAATTAATAAAAATCTAGCTTTTAACTTTATTATATTTTAATTAATTAATTAATATTAATAAAGCTATTAATAACTTAAAATTTTAACTTAATTAATTAAATGCTTTTATAATATATTGCCTTTATTAATATATTATAATAAGCTATTATAATTATCATTTATTTAAAGAGTTTATTAATAATTTCTAAAATTATAATTTAAATATATTTTTAAAGATTAATATAATTATTTTATATAAACTTAAGCGTATAATTTAATATAATGGGATTTATATTAGAAAACTAACCTAAAGCTTTTAATATATATTTATAAAAATAATAGCTTAAGAAGACCTCCTTATATAGCTAAATTGCTAAGATATAAACCTTATATAATTAAACCCCCTTTTTATAATATATAAAGAAAGATAATAAAGATAAGGCGGTAAATCCATTTAAATAACTATAAAGGTACTGCCTAAAGAGGTAATTACATCTATAAGCTTAAAATAATAAGAATAATGCTTATAAATAACTCTAAAATAATCTAAATAATCTATTTAATTAAATATAATACTGTAAAGATTATTATTATCTTAACCGCCTATTAAATAAATAATAATATAGCTATAATTTAAAATAAACTAATAAAAAGTAAACGATTATAATATATTCCCCTTAAGGGAATTTTATAATAATATTATCTTATTAAATAAACTTATAAGGTTTATTAAGCTATATAATAAGGATTAATATTATATAAAATAAGCATATAATATACTTAATATAAAGGTTTGCTTAATGTTTTATATATATAAGGTATATAAAATTAACCCTTTAAGGTTTAAAATAATCTTTAAAAAGATTATATTTAATTTAACATTTAATTTCTAGATTTAATATATTAAAGAAAATAATACTTTTAAAATTATATATATAAAGATTTAATTTTATTTTAATATTATTATAAATTATTAATATTATTATAATAATTAAATTAGTAATATACTTAGTATTATTAAATTAAATAATGATAATACTGGGAAAATACTTAAGGAGATACTTTATATCCTTTTTAATACCTTAATTAAGGCTTAGAAAGCGCTTAGAATGCTATAAGATATAAATAAATAGCTATAAGCTGTGGTAATTAAAATATATTATAAAGCGTAGGAGCTTAAAATAGCATTATTAATGCTTAAGCTAAATATAAAAGAGCTAATATAGTAAATTATAATCACCCTTAATATAGCTTTTATAAGATAATTAAAATAAAGCTTTATATATATTATAAAGATATTAAAAGTAATATATATAAATCGTTGATATTATAAATTATTTTAATAAAGCTAATAAGGTTAATTATTATTTCGGTATAAAGGAGGATTTAAAGGATGCTTTTAAAAACTATTTTAAAAAGGGAATTATAAAGGCTATATAATTAGCTAGGGAAGAGGCCTTTTAAATTAAATTAACTTTATTATAAGCTATAAAACCTATATTATATATAGGAAATAAAGGTATTAATTAATTAATTATCTTATATAAAGAAATGCTATAAAGTGATAATATTTTAATTTATAATAAGCTAATAAAAGCAATGATTAAGTATTAATTAATTAAGATAATAACTTTAAAGCTTAAGTGATTAATATAAAAGGTATAAATTTAAGAATAGAAGAAATTAAGGAAAATAAGGATGATTAGAAATTATAAAATAAAGGTAATAAATAATATTTAGTTTAATACCTTAAAAACTAAGCGTTTACTTATTACTTTATTAATATAATTATTCCTTTAATAATTAAAAAGGAGCTAAGGATTGATTTAATTATCTAGGAATATTTTCTTATAATATTCTAAGGTATTTTCTTAGATATAAATGCGGTAAAAATCTTAATTGCTAGAAAATATTAGTTTAAAGCGCTATAATAGGAAGATTTAAGCATTTAACTTAATATTTTAATAAAAGGTAAGGTATAAATTATATTTAAAAAGGGCTAAGTAAGCTTAATTAATTCAATAATAATAGAAATAGCCTTTAACTTAATCTTATTTTATATAATAAACTTTAATATATCCTTTTTCTTTTTAATTAAAGATATAAACTGCTTTAATATTAAGGTTTAAAATATAATTAATAAAATAATTTATATTTAAAATAAACTTTTAATGCCCTTAATAATAAAGTTTAAGTATTTATAGTTCTTTTTAAAGCTTATTATAAGAGGTATTGCGTTATATTTAATGAAAATAAAGCTATAATACCTTTATAAACGCTTTAATTACTTATTAATAAACTGCCTTTATAAGCTTCTCACTTAAATAGGTTATAAAAGCATAAATTAAAGAGTAATGAAATCTATTAAGAGGTTTTATTATTAATATTAAATATATTTAATAAGCCTTTAATAATTTAAATTTATAATTTAGGATGATTATAATTTTAATTATATTATTATTATAAATATTATATATCTTTTAAATAAGAAATTAATCTTTTATATTATTAATAAAGGAATAAACTTTTAAAATGCATTATTCTTATATAATATCTTTATAAAGATTATTTAAAAAGTACTTTAATAAATCTAGGTAGATATATATTTAGGATCGCTTAATTATATTATTTATAATATAAGAACTTAGTTTAACTTTAATGAGTTTTATAAAGAGGTTAAGATTATAAGAATAAAATATAAGTAAATCTTAATTAAGGTATATTAATTAATTAGAAAAGTAGAGCGATATTATATACCCTTAAAATATATATTTTAAATCTTATAATCTAAAGTTAATATATTTATATTAAAGGAAATAATCTTATAAATAGCTATTAAAGTGATAAATAATATTATAGGATTTAATAAATTAATTTCAACCTTTTTTATTTTTAATATATACTTTAAAATAACTAATTTATCCTTATTAATAATAATAATACTTTAAAGGATTAAGATAATATAGAAAATAATAAAAATACTTTATAAATCCTAAGCTTATTAAAATATAAATCGCATCTTAAAATCACTATATAGATTAGATATTATAGATATATTATAATTATCGCTTTAAAGCGATATTCTTATTTAAAAAGAAAAGTATAATTAAATAGGCCCTTTTAAGTTAATCTCTATTAATAATTATAATATAATTATTTAAATTAAAGCTATATTAAAGGTATTTAAGTTAATAAATATAAAACTATATTATTATATAATGTTAAATAAAAAGTATTATATAAAACCTAATGATTAAGATAAGCTTATTAAGGATATAAATTTAAAAAGCGCCCTTTTAATTCTATACTTAGAAATATAAGATTAAATAGATAGTTTATTAAATATATAGAGAGGAAGGGATAAATTATTAAAGTTAAAGAATAAGTTAAATTAATATATTATATAAAAGGAAATTAATAATTATAAGTTTATTTTAAAATTAAGATAAGAAGGTATTATTATAATATTAAGCGCCTTATTTAAGGTATTTATAATAGCTAAAATATAAGGATTAGTTAATAGGGGAGCGATTATTTTCAAATAATATAATAAAGCCCTTTATTATAATATATAAATATTTAAAATATACCTTATATATAAGGTTAAAGGATTACTTATAAGCTTATTTAAAAAGATTAAAATAATTATTTAAGGATATAATGATAAGGATAAGACCTTAATTTTAACCTAATTACTTATAATTTAATATATAAATATAAGGCTAATTTTAGCCTTAATATTTAAAGATATACTCTTAGGAAGATAGTTTTTAATCTTATAAAATATTATATAAATATATATATAATCCAAAATTAAACTTTAAAGATATTATTATTATATTATTAAAAGAATTAATTAATAAATACTTATAAGGGATTATTATTAAGACTATTAAGCTACTTTATAAAATTATTAAATTAAGTATATATTAATTTATAATATATTAGCCCTTTTTATATAAAGAGTTATATATAAATATATCCTTATATAACCTTTATTTACTTATTATAATAAGTAATGCGATTAATTTTAGCCTTATTAAGATGTAAATAGATAATACCTTTATCCTTTATAATTCAGCATTTTAAAAGGAAGAAAATATATAGCTATACGCTATTAAATTAAAAAGCAAAGCGCTAATATTCTTAATATATAATAATAACTTAAACTTTAATAAGTATAAAATTATATAAAGTGATAATATAATAAACCTTATTTAAAAGGGATAAAGTATATTGCTTAAAATTATATACCTTGGAAACTTAAATTAAATAGATAAATATAAATTATAACGCGCTTAAGCGGCTTAAATTATAACGATATCCTAATTAAAAGCTTTATTTTAATTATTTATAGCGATATAATTTTAATAAAACCCTATGGAAGATGATTATAAATAACTTAATTCATGCCTATAATAATAAATTAATAATACTAATAAGGGATTAAAATATATCCCGCTTAATTTAAAGATACTTAAATTATATATATTTATAAATAAATTACTTATAAATACATTAGATTTAAGCTTATAAATTAATTTTATTATCGCTTTTAAGAATAAGGAATTATATAATAATAGCTTTATATTATATATAAACTTAATCCATTAGAATTTAATAAAATATAAAAGAATTATTTATAATATCTTTATATTAAAGATATATAAAATAATAGCTAATTTTAATATTAATATTACTCTATAAATTATATTTAATTTTATTATTTTAAAGCTATCCTTATTATTAATCTCCTTTATTATTTATATAAACTCTTTATTATTATATAAATATTTAATTAAGCTTAGGATTATAATGGAAAAGCCCTTAATAATTAATATTATAGCATTATAATAATCTTATAAGCGATGAAAAATAAGTGAAATAAGGTAGATTTATAACGATAATAACCTAATTAATATAATAATAAAAGCTAAATTAAATAATACCCTTATAAAGCTTATAAATTAAAATAAGCTTATAATTTATATTAAAGGGGAAGTTATATAATTAAAATTATAATAAGGCCTTTCCTTAATTTTTTTTTATATTTTATTATATTATTTTAGGGAGCATATAATTATAAAATAAATTATATTTATTAAATAAAGCGTAATGAATTTTATAATTACTCTTTAAAAGATGGTTTTAAGGCGTTAAATTAATTTTATTATTTTAACGCTAAAGATTTAAATTCTTAGGTGAATTTATTAAAACCCTAGATTTATATTCTTAAATGAATTAACTTCTTAAAGCTCTCTTAAATTAATTAAGAAAGCTTATCTATAAAATCATCTATTTTAAGAGCAAGCTTTAGTTCGCTCTTAATATCACCCGCTTTAAAATTAGGCTTTAAATCGTTATTAATATTACCCTCCTTAGAATTAATTTTAAAAGAGCTAGAAGAAGATAAGATTATTATAATCGCCTTATTTTAAGCATACTTTTTAATATTATCCTTCTTAAAATTAAACTTAGAAGAGCTAAAGGAAGATAATATCTTCTTAATTAGCTAGATTTAAATATACTTCTTAATTAAGGTATTTAAAATAATATTCTTAGCCGCATACTTTTAAATAAGCTTTTAAATTAAAGCTAGAATCTTAATAGGCTTAGAATTATTATCCTTATATATATAGATAATCAGGTTACTATATATATCGGCAATATAAAGCTTATAGCTAATCTTCTATATTTAGATTATATTATTTAAATTAACTATATTAATATAACCCTTTAGAAAAGTTTTTTAAAGAATATAAAGGTAGATTATAATTAAAACTAAGACTTTAAAGATATTTAAATAAATATTATTACCTTAATTATAATAAATATAACGGCTATCCTTATTATCCTTATTATTAAGATAATCTTTAATCAACTTATTAAAAGCAATATTATTTATATAATCTATATAAAGAGTAATGCGCTTAAAAATAGCATTATAAACCTTATTCTTCTTTTTCTTAATATATTTAGCCTTATTATTTATAAACTATAATGCTTTAATCTTTACTTTTATCTTAATAATTAAAATAATATTTTTATTAATAGCGGATTTATTAATTAAAGAATATTAATATTATAGCGCGCTTTAAATAAGGGTTTTAATACTTATTATCGCCTTTATTATACTTTTTAAGGTACTTAAGAGGTATAATTATAGTATTTTAATATTTTAAATAAAATAGAAAAAGGATATATAGTTTAAATTAAGAGATTAAAAAGATATTTTTTTAAAAAATATTTTTAAATAAGATTTTAAAAAGGTTATTTATAAGGGAGTTATTAAAAATATTTATCAAAAAGTAATTAAAAGGTTAAGTACTTAGGAATAAGATTATTAAGATAAGAAATATCTTTACTATTTATAATAATAAGGGTTAATAGCTATACTTTTTAAAATGAATTTCTAAAGAGTTTTAAATTACTTGCTTAACTAGGTAATTAAGGAGTAATATCTGGATTTTTAAAATTACTTATTTAATTAAGAGATTAAAAGGTAATAGTTTTTAATTTCTTTTAATCATTTATTTAACCAAAAGATTAAAGGGTAATGGGTTTTAATTTCTTTTAATTACTTACTTAATTAAAAGATTAAAGGGGTAATATTTTTAATTTATTAGATTATTTATTTAATTAAGGGATTAAAAGATTAACTCAATATAAATACGGTTTATTTCTAAAAAATAAAAAGTGCTAATATTAATATATAGCTTTATTTAGTTATATTTATAAAGGTAGGGACTTAATAAATATATATAAATATATTAAGAGCGCTCCTCTTAAGAGTATTCTTTAACTTAATAAATTAATCATCATTATTATTAATTATTTACCCTAGATTATTATTTTAAAGCTTTATATAAAGTAAAGCCCTTTTAATATTATATAAATAATTATATAAAAAGAATATATATTTAATATTATTAAATTTAAATTATAAAACTTTATTAAAATAATATAAGATAATAATTATATTATTTAATATTTAATAATTTTCTTTAAAGATTAAAAAAGATATTTATTTTTAAATATTTATATAATAATATTTTTATAATTTTATTAATAATCTTATAAACTTAATAAAAATTAATTATTATTTTTAAACTTAATTTATTAATATATAACTTTAATTATAATTATATTAATATTATATTTATATATATAATACTTTTTAAATTATTTAATATTAACTTATATTTATTTAAGCTTTTTAATAAATTACTTAACTTTCTTATTATTATTAATATTATAAATCTTTAATTAATATTTTTAATTATTATTATTTAAAGGTTAATTATTATTAAATTAAATATTTAAAGCTTATATAACTTTTTTATTATTATAAATAAAGTTAACTTATTATTAAATATTAAAAATAACCTTAATTATATTATTAAAATTACCTTAAAATTAATAAATAAAGCTATTTATATAATCCTTATTATAAAATAAATTAATAAAAATATAATTAATATTTATATTAAAATCTTAAATTAAATAAAATAAAGATTTTAATTATTTAAGCTTATTAAGAAAAATATAAAAAATAAAAATTTATAAAATAATTAATTATTATATATCTTTTTTTATCTTAATAAAGTTAAGTAAAATAATAAAATATATTTAATAATATATATATTTTTATTTTTTATTAAAATTAAATTATTTTTAATAAAAAAACTTAATAAATATATATTTTAAAATATAAATTATTAATTATAATAAATTATAAATATTATAAAAGAATATATATAAATATTATATAATATATTATTAAAAGTATTATAAATTAAAAGAAAAGGAAATAATATTAAGATATTAAATATCTTTTTTTTATTAAGAAAAATAAGTTATTATATTATTCTTATATTTTAAATAATTAATCCTTTTAAGTTAATTTATATTTATTTATAAGGTTAATAATTAATTAAATATATATTATTATATTATTAATTAATTAAGGGTATAATTTAATAAATATATTTATAAGGGTATAAAGGGTTTTTAAAAAGTTAATATTATTATATATTATATAAGATGTTATAAATATGGCTTATATATATATATAGGTCTGGGGTAGCTAGATAATTCGCGGGGTTTCTAAGTATTAAATCTTGGAAATTAGTTAATTTAGCAAGGCTTTCTTATTTCCTTTCTTTATTAAACTTAGCTTAGCTATAATTAATATATTGCTTAAATATTTATTAAGACCGTTATATTAAGTTTAATTATCATTTAATTTTTTATAATTTATTAATAAAGAAGATTAAAAATCGATTATATTAAGTATATTACCCTAGGAATATAATTAAGAGGGATTTAAATGAAATATATTAAGAAGTATATTCTTAATTATAGAAATTAACTTTTTAAATTAAGCTATTAATAACCTTAAATTTAATTAAGCGATATATATAATACTTTAAAATTAAGGTTTTTTAAATAAAATAATATAATAAATAATTAAAATAGCTATTAAGATTATTATAAAGATGCTTTAAGAAATTATAAAAGATTTTAAAGAGTTATTAAGATAAGATTTCCCTTAAAATATATTAATAAAAAGATAAGCATTATCCTTTTTTATAAGGGAAAATACCCTAACCCTTATAATTATTAAATAAAATATTTATATCTTTAAAGGTTTAATAATAATCCTTAAGATATATTTTAATTTAATATTATTTAAACCTTTAAAGAAAGCATTATTATAGCTAATATAAAATAGAAAGCTTAATAAATATATTAATTTCTATACCTCCCTTATCTTAAAACTAAAGGTAGATAATCTAATAAGATATATTAATAGCAATTTTAAAGCTTAATATAAAATTTATTAATATTTAAATGGAAATTAAAGGTTAAAGATCTAGATATTTTAAGAAAATAAGGGAATTAATAAAGATTATAACTTAAAAAAATTAATCTTATATATAAATTAAATATTTTCTATAATTATTTATAAGGAAAAGGGATAGGATAATTTAATTAAGTTAAGGTAAAAGGATAGTTAATCCTTTAAAAAATTTATAATAAATTTTAAAAGCGCTTTAATAAAAGTTAAGGGATATTCTTAAGATAATAACTTTTATATTATATAATTTTATAAAGGAATATTTAATATCCTTAAAAATAAGCTAATTATTATAGCGTTTTCTTAAGATTTTAAAGGATATATATTAATAATTTAATAAATAGCTTAGAGATTTAAATAAATTAATAAATTTAAGGGGCTAATAAATAAATATTATAAAAAGAAAGTAATAATAGCTTTAAATATAATATCTTCTTATATAATTTCTATTTAATAATTTTTAAAGGTTAAAATAAACTCTACCTTTAATTAAAATAAAGATATAAATATATATATAAATTATATTATAAAAAATAATATTTAATAAGGAAAAACTAGAAAACTTATATAATTAAATGGAAAAGGTTTATTTTTTAAGAGGAAGTAATAAATTAGGTAGGTTATAAAGAAAGAATAAGAGAATTACTTTTAAAATAGGTTATATAAGTAATATAACGCTTTAAGATATTTCTAAAGGTAATATTTATATATAATCCTCCTAAATCTAAATAAACTTAAAGGGAATTTATTAATTTAAGTTTAATTTATATAAGTTATTAAGCTAGATTTAATAGATAATTAAGAAGATATAAAATTTAAGCCCTTTAAATAAGAAAAAGAATAGCTTTAAGATAAAGTTAAATCTTAAAGTAAGGGAGGAGTATTTATATTAAGATAATCCCTAAAGTAATAAAAATAGAATCTATTTTTATTTATATAATTATTAATAAAGTTAATTAAGAAATTACCTTAATAAATAAAGGATATAAATACTTTATTATATTAAATAAAGATATAGCTTATTAAATAAATATTTTTATTTAACTTATTAAGTTAAAAGGTATAAAAGAAATAATCTTAAGGGTTATTAAAGTAATAGCTAAGGGAATTATAAGATTTAATTTAAAAATAAAAAGCTATAAAAAGCTTATTTATATTTATATAATTCTTAAGCTAAAGTTTCTTTTAATTTTAAGGAAGCCTTAATTAATAACTAATAAAATATATTTTATATCTTATTAATAAGAAATATAATATAAATAAATAAAGAAATAGATTTTTTATATTAACTTATAAAGAATATTAAAATATATAAAAGAATTAATAAAAGCTATATATATCTTTAAGATTATTTTTATTACTTATATTTAAAGAATTAAGAAAACTTATAAGAAAGTTATTATAAAATTATTAATTTTTACTATTTTTATAATAAATATTAATAAAATATTATAATTAAAAAGGCTAAAGATAGATAAAAAGCTTTATATAAAGATATCTTTAAAATTTTATAATTTATTACTTCTTTTTTAAAAAAGGAAAGTAAATAAGTTAAACCTTTATAAATTAAATATGGATTATAAGATTAATTTTAAGAAGGATAGCTAAGGTAAAGAGGTTTTTATTCTTTTTAAACTTATTTATAAGATATCTTAAGAAGAACTCCTAATATTAAAGAAGACTTTTTATAATTTATTAAAAAAAAGGGTTTATTTATATTAATAATAATAAAGTAAGGGCTTTAATAATCTTTATATAAAAGCTTAATAAAGGCTTATAATTTTATTATAATTATTAAATATTAAACTTAATAATTAAGATAGATTATTACCCCTTTCCTTTAATTTTAAAAACTTTATGAAATTTTATAAAAGCTATATAATTTATTAAGGTAAATATAATATAAGTTTTTTATAAGATTTATATTAAAGAGGGTTATAAGTGGAAAATAGCTTTTTAAATAAGATATAAGTTATTTAAATAATTAATTATACCTTTTAAGCTTTATAAAGCTTTAGCAATATTTTAAAGGTATATTAATTTAATCTTATAAAATCTCTTAAATAAATGCTATTTAATTTATATAAATAATATCTTAATTTATATAAATAATATTTAGGAATATTATATAAGAAAAATAAGGGAGGTATTTAATTAAATAGCTTAATATAGCTTATATTTAAATCTAGATAAATTAAAGTTTATTTAAAAGAAAATCCGTTACCTAAGCTTTATTATTATAATTAATATAAGTATAATATTAAATCTTATTAAAATTAAAGTGATATTAAAATAAGAGGCATTAATATTTATAAAAGGAATTAAGAGTTTTTTAAGATTTATTAACTTTTATTATATATTTATTAAAAATTATTTTATAAAAGCTATATTATTAATTATATTTATTAAAAAAGGAATATTATTTAAATAAGGGAAAGAATATTAAGAGGCTTTTAAAGAATTAAAATTAATATTTTTATAAGCTTTAATATTAATATAATAAGATTTAAATAAAAGGATCTTCTTATTATAAACTAATACAGCTAACGCCTAGGTGCTTAGTTTTAACAGCCCAGGGGTTTAAGAAAGGATACCTTAATGGAGAAATAATAGCACTAGATAATGGAATTATGGGATATATAAATTCTAAAGTTAGGGTTAAAGACCTATTTAATAAAAAGGATTATTTAAATTATTAAATAAGCTAAATAAGCTAGCTTATTTAATTTATTAAATAAGCTAAATAAGCTATTAAAGAATCGGAATATATAAAAATATAATTATTATTATAATAAATAACTTTTATAAAATAAATTCTTTAATTATTAATTTAAATATTTAATTTAATAATTAAATAGCCTTATAATTAATAATTATATTATTAAATATTAAAATAATATCTTTATATATTAAAATAATTAAGTATTGCCTTTATATTAAATTATTAATATAAACCTTATAAGTTACTTATTAAATCTTATAAAAATTTAATATAATTATAATATTTTAATAACTTTTATTTAAAATAGCTATATAATTAATTAATTAAATAATATAAAGATATAATAATATTTTTAATTCCTACCCCCTTTATTATTAATAATAATAACTTTTAAAATATAGCTATATAGATTGCTATGCTTTAATAAGAGATTAACTTCCTTTATATTATATAATAAGTTAAAGCTTATAAGATGGATAAGCTAGCCCCTTATAAAGGAGATAAGGAAACCCTTTAGGGATTTATTATTTAATATTATGCTTATTTTAAATATTATAAATATTAATTTAATATTTAATATAATATAATTATTTTTATAAAATATTAGCTTAAAGGTAATATTTTTATATAATTTAAACCTACCATTAAAGATTACCTAAAGAATAATAAGAAATATTAAGATGAAAATATTAAAAAAATCTTTAAAGGCTTTAATTATTTTAAATAAATTCTTAAGGATGCCTTTAGAAATCTAGATAAGGAAAGATTTATAGAACGTAAGTTTATGAAACTTAAGTAAGGAGGATTAGCCTTTAAATATATTGTGTATTTTAAGTAACTTATTATTTATATTAATTAAAGAAAAGAAGTATTTATAAGCTAGTTTTATAAAGGATTTAAAGAGGATATTAAAGATAAAATTTCTAAAATAGATTAATTTAATAACTTTATTAAATATATTGTTATAGCGGTATATATTAATAATTAATTATTTAAATAATGATAGGAATATAATTATAAGAACTTTAGAAATTATTAGAAAAATTGTAATTAATTAAATATAAATAAGAAATATTAATATAATGATAACTTTAATAATAATAATAAACCTTAATATTTAAGAGGATATAATAATATTATAATAGGTATTTATATAGGTTTTATGGAATTTAATGTAGCTTAATAGAAGCTAAATAATAAGGATTGTTATAATTATAGAAAATTAAGATATTTTATTAAGGATTATTAATAACTTAAAAAATAATAAAAGCTTATCCTTAAGGGATGATGGTAAGTTAATATAACTTAATAATAAAAGCTAATTATACCTTATAACTGCTTATTTAATAAATAATGCTTAATATATTTAAAAGGTAAGATACTTTATATTTATTAATTTAACTTTTATATAAAATATTTAATCTACCTTAATAATAATAAAAAATTAAAAGATCTCTTATTTAAATTTAAATAAGCAGTAGATATTAATAATAAATATAAAGCCCTTAATTAAATCTTCTGTTTTAATAATTAATATATATTATATCTTTTAAAGAAAAAAGCCTTTAATTAATTTCTTAGGAAACCTTATTAGGAAAGATAATTAGCTATAAGAAGAAAAGGATTATTATATAATATAATGATAAATAATAGCGATTTAAATTATTTAAGTATTAAGTATATAAGAGTAAGCGACTTTTAAAATAATACCTTAGAAAATAGTGATTAATAATAGATTAATTAAATAATAGAATTAAAAGAAAATCTTATGGAAAATCTTAATATAAATTTAAAATAATACTTAGGATATAATATCTTAATCGCCTTAAATACCAGTATTATTAAAATCGTTATTATAAGAATTAAAATAACCTAAGTAATATAAGAATTTAATTAATTTTTTAAAAAATATAAATTAGGTAATAAATTATATTTATAGCTAAGATATCTTAAATATTTAAATATATCTTAAACCTTATATATTTAAAATTTATATTAATTTTATTTTTAAGAAAAAGCTAAATTTAACTTATTCCCTAAATATTTTAAAAAAGAACTTATTACTTAAATTTATAAGAAAGATAAATTTAATTATTAAGAAGTTAATAAATATTAATAAGATAAGGTTTATATAATATTTAAGTTTAACCCTTAATTCTTATTAAAATATTTATAAGGATGATAATAAGTTAAGGATTATAGATTATTTAGCTGCTTTATTTATAAGGAATATAAGATTATAAATTAATATAATAATAGATAATGTAAAAGGTATATTATATATATTTAGATTAAGAAAGTATAAGAATTAAGAAAAGATAATAATTGCTTATAAAGGGATAATAGATAATTATAGATTATAAGTCTTTATATATAATATAAATAAATAATTATATATATATTATATTTAAAATAAAGATTAATAGAAAAATATATAATATATTATTAAATAATAGCGCTTAAGATAACTTTATATTATTAAATATTATTAATAAGGATAAAATCTTATAATATTAAAAAAGATCTTTATAAATTTAATATTATAAAAGGTATAAAAATAAGATATAAAAATAATATAATTAATATAAAGATTAATTATCTTTTAATCTTAATTTAAAAATATAAAACTTTTATAACTTTAAATATTATAAATATAATATATTATAAATTAATCTTAAGATTTTTATAATTAAGAGTTATAAATCTTTAAATTAATTAAATTATTAACTAGATTTTTTAAGATAATATTATTCCTTAAAAAGGTTATAATTAATAATATAAAAAGGAGTTTAATTATTAAGAATAGTGAAAAGCCGTATTTAAATAAACTTATAAATACCTTTAAAAGTAAATTAAAGATTTAGCTTTAGAAAAATAGAAGGATTAAGCTAATCTTAAATTTTAAAAAGGGTAGAAGCTAATTAAATTAATAGGAAAATAACGGATTATTATATAATAATAAAAGAATAACCTATTATAATAATATATATAAATAAGAAATATAATAATATTTACTCTATTTATATTAAAGAGAAGAACCTATAAATAAAGAAGTAATAAATAGGCTTATATAAATACCTTATATATATTATAAATTTAAGAAAATCTTTTAAGAAAAACTTAATATAGTTTTATTATAATATAGCCGCTATAATTATAAGATCTTATTATAAAAAGGAAAAACCTTAAAATATCATTAGATTTATAAATTTAATAAGGAATAACTTAAGGCCCTTAAGGAATATCTTAATAAAACCTTAAGAAATAATATATATAATTATTAAAATTATTAATAGGATATTTAATCCTATTTATATTTAAGAAAATTAATAAGTTATAACTTTATATAGATTATTAATAGCTTAATAATATTAAAAATAAATACTTATTATCGCTTATTAAGGAATTATAAGATTGATTTAAAAGAATATAATAATTTATAGCCTTAAATCTTAAATATATAACTTAATAAAAATAAAAGAAAGAGAAGAATAGAAAATAGCTTTTTATATTTATTATAAATATTATAAATACTAGATTATACTTTTTAAATTAATTAACATCTTAGCTACTTTTTAAAAGATAATTAATAATATCTTATAAGAATACCTAAATATCTTTATCATTATCTATCTTAATAATATTCTTATCTTCTTTAAAAACCTTAAAAATATAAAGAATATATTAAGAAAATACTTTAAAAGCTTTAAGATATAAACCTTTTAATAAAATCAGAAAAAAGCTTTTTCTATATATAAAAGTTAACTACCTTAGATATATTATTAAATTAAGATTTATTAAAATATAAAAAGATAAAGTTTAAATAATTAAAAAATAACTAATATTAATTAATATTAAGGATATTAAAGCTTTTAAGGATATATTAATTTCTATAGATAATTTATTAATAATTATAATAATATTATAAAACCCCTTATAAATCTAATATAAAAAGATATTTCCTTTTAATAAACTTAAAAGGAAAAATAAGTATTTTAAGTACTTAAGGAAAAAGTTATATAGGACCTAATACTTAAAGAAGTAAACTTAAAAAAGAAATTTAAAATTTATATAAATACCTTAAACGATATAATAAGCAGAAAACTTACTTAATAAAACAATAAGGGATAAATATAAATTATTATAAACTTTAATAAAAAGTTTAATAAATTAAAGATATATTATATTATTTTAAATAAAGAATTTATAGCAATAATATATATATTTTAAGAATAATAATATTACCTTATTAAAGCTTAAAAGTAAATTAAATTCTATATAGATTATAAGAATTTAATAACCTTTATAATAATTAAGCAACTTAATAAAAGATAAATTAAATATATAGAATTTCTCTCTTAATTTAATATTAAGGTTATTTATATTAAAAGAATAAAGAATATTTAAATTAATACTCTTAATAGATAATTAAATCATTATATTAAGAAATCTTCTTTAAAATGGATAATATTTAAAATAAAAGAAAATAAAAGTTTTATATTTAATAGAGAACTTAATATTATAATTAAAATTAATAAAATATTAAAAGAAATACTTAAGGATTTAAAAGAATAAGATAAATTAATTAAAGAAATATATAAAGCCTTAATATATAGATATTAAGGCATTATAATAATAATTAAATAAATTTAAAAGATATATTAAATCTTAAACCTTAAATAAAAAATAAAAGAAATTATTAAATAATATAACTCTTATAATAAAAATAAAACCTTTTAATATAAACCTTATAAACTATTAAAGCCCTTATTAATACTTATAATTATTTAATTATTTATTAACCTAAATTTTATTATTAAGCTACCTTTTTTATAAGAACCCTTAATTAAGGTATTTTATAATAATATCTTAATAATAATTTATAAATTAAATAAATATATATATTTTATATTATATAAAGAAATTAATATAATAAAAGAACTTATATATATATTTTTATGAATTATTATAAGTAATTATGGAATATTATAAGAAATTATCTTAAATAGAAATAAGCTTTTTATATTAAACTTTTAAAAGTTATTAATAAAGTAATTTAAAGTAAAATATAAGCTATTAATAGTAACCTATTTATAGATAAATGGATAAATAGAAAGAATTAATTAAATTATAAAATAATACCTTTGATATTATATTAATTAATTATAAGATAATTAAGTTAAATTGCTATTATTAATATAATTTACTTATAATAATATAATAATTAATATAATTAAATAATTACCTTTCTTTATAATTTATAAATATAAACCCCAGGTATATTATAAATCATTATTAAATATAATAATTATAGAATTAATAAAATAAAAAATAATTAAAATTAAATAAATTTAAAAGGATATTTAAGATAAACTTTCTTTTATATAGGAATAAATAATAAAATATATAAATTAGAAAAGAATTAAGGGATTAATTCTTAAAAAGGGAGATAAAGTCTACCTTCTTTATTAAAATATTAAAATTAAGCAACCTAATAATAAGCTTAATTATAAGAAAATTAAACTATTTAAAATTTCACGGAAACTTTTAAATATTAATTATAAACTTTCATTACCTTATAAAATAAAACGATATAATAACTTTTATATTTTACTTTTAAAATCAATATTATAAAATATAAAAATTAAAATATAAATTAAAACTATTAATAAATATAATAAAGAATATAAAATAAAATAAGTTTTAGATTTATAATAATATTAGGATATAATAAAGTACCTTATTAAATAAAAAGGATATAATTTAAGTGAAAATATATAGAAATTAATAAAGAATTTAACTTATTATATTAAACTCCTTAAATAATATTAAGCTTAAAACGCAATTAAAGATAAAATAAAGATAGGATTAATTAATTAATAAAACCAATTAAGATAAAACCCTATAGCAACTTAATAAGTAATTAAATCCTTAATTAAATAATGAAGCTTATTAATTAAAGGATAAATTAATTAAGGAAAGGCCTTAGCTAGCTTAGGAAACCTTCTATTAATTAGCTAGTTAATTAATATAATGATGCGATTAATTAACCTGATTTTATTAAATAACTTATTTTATTAATTAATTATTTTATTAATTAATTAGCTTTATTAATTAATATAGCTTAATTAATTAAACTAGTTTATTAATATATTTAATCTATTAATTAAATTATTTATTAAATAACCTATTATTAATATTTTCATTTTTAATATTAATAGATAGATTTATAATTCTAAATTTAAATTAATTAATACCCTTATTTATTATAAAACTCTAATTAAATATATTAACCTTATTATTAATATAAAGTTATAATTCCTAAAGCTTTATTTTATTAAAACTAAATAAGCCGCTATAAATAACCTTAATAAATTACTTAGTAATATGCTTATACTTAACCTTAGCCTCTTTATTTTCTATATATTCTAACTCCTTTAGATTATTAATTCCTTAATGCATAATATATATTATTTTCTTATATTATATCTGCTTTTATTTATAAAGGCGTTTAATCTTTATACCAGCTAAGCGATATTCCTCCTTAGCAGCCTTTAGCTCCTCCTTTAGCTTTTTATATTGATTCTTAATATAAATAAGCTTAATAAGATTAACGCCTTAAATATTATAATAAAAATGGTTTAAATATATATATTTAATACAGCGTGATAAGTTTAATAGTAAAACTTAATAAGAAGTAATATCGCAACCTTTATAAAAAGAATAAAAAGGTATATTAATAGCGTTTTAAAGAATAATTAATAATAAGGAATTATATTATTTAATCTTTTAAAAATAATAAAATTTAATAACTTATAAACCTTTAACTTTATTAAATATAATAAATTAAAAAGGTATAAATAAATATAAAAGAATATATAAAAAGGATATAGATTAATTTTTAAAGATAAAGGATATAAAAAGGGAGATAATATTATAAATTAATACAGCTAATGCTTAGGTATTTAATTTTAGCGGCCTAAAGGTTTAAGAAAGGATACCTTAATGAAGAAATAATAGCATTAAATAACGGAATTATAAGATATATAGATTCTAGGGTTAAGATTAAGGACTTATTTAATAAAAAAGATTATTTAAATTATTAAATAAGTTAAATAAGCTAGCTTACCTAACTTATTAAGTAAGCTAAATAAATTATTAAAGAATTAAAATATATAAGGATATAATTATTATTATAATAAATAGCTTTTATAAAATAAACTCTTTAATTATTAATTTAAATATTTAATTTAATAATTAAATAGCCTTATAATTAATAATTATATTATTAAATATTAAATATTAAAATAATATATTTATATATTAAAATAATTAAGTATCGCCTTTACGTTAAATTGCTAATATAAACCTTATAGGTTATCTATTAAACCTTATAAAGATTTAATATAATTATAATACTTCTTAGAAATAAATTATAATAATTAAGCTTTAAGGGGTATTTTATCTTATAAGATTAATAAAAAGCTATAATTAATTATCTTTTATTTTTAAAAACTTATATAAGCTAAGTAAAATTATTAAATTATTAATAAAGAAATATTAATAATTATAAATTATTTATAATAATAATAAGTAAAATTAAAAAATATAGATAAGTTTATAATATATTTTAATTATAAAAACTTTAAGTAGTTTATAATTAAATAATAACTTTTAAAGAAATAAGCTTAATATATAAAGTTCCTTATAAAGTTCCCCTTTAACTTAATTTATTAATTAAGATATAATATAATTATATTTAATATTCTTTTATAAAGGGATTAAGATTAAATAGATATAAGGGATAAGGATATAAAAATTATATAATTATTATTAACTTTCTTTCTTTCCTATTAATACCTTAGCTTAACTTAAATAATTAAGAATATAAATTTAAATAAGTTTAAAATATTTAAAGATTTAAATTTATAATAATTATAAATAAAAGTTATAAAATAAAACTTAAGTTATATATTAATTTATTAAGTTATATAATAAGGTAATAAGGAGCTTAATTTAAAATTTTAACTTTAAATTTAAATAGCTAAATATTATATTAATTTAAATAAATACCTTTAATATTAAGGACGTTTATAAATTCTTAATGCATTAATAATAATAAAAAAGTAATATAAAAAAGTTAGCTTAAAAGAATTAAAAGTTAATTTATTATATATAAAAATTATTTAAAAGATATATAATTTTAAATTAAATAAATATCTTAATAGAAAAGGGATGATTTTTATAATAAGTTAATATTTTTATTAATCCTTATTATAATAAAGGGTATAATAGTTTTTAAACAATTATAATATATATAAATAGATAAAGGTATAAAGGGAGGTATATAAGGCTTTCTTAAAACTACTCCTTATATCTAATTAATATTATAAGGAAATCATTATAAACTTTATTATAAAATTATTAAACTCTAAAGGAATAATATTTAAATATATATTAGCTTTTAAGGGATGCTAATATTTATAAATAATTTATAATCGCCTTAATAAAGAAATTATATTAAAATTTATAGCTTTAATAAATATAGAAATATATATAAAATATTTTTTATAATATTAAATATAATATTATAAGTAATTAAGGGTAATTACCTTTAATTATAATTTAAATTAAATAAGTTAATTTTAAAAATATATATATTAGCTATTTTAAATTAAATAATAATTTAATATTTCTTATTATTTAAAGATTAATAAGGGTTTAAAGAGGATAAATTAAAAGATTAAGATATATTTTATAGCTTTTATAAGTTAAAATTAAGATAATTAAGTAAAATAAATATTAATTATATAAATTATCTTAAATAAATAGAAAAATATAAATATAAGAATATTAGCTTTTTTTATTATATATAGATATATTAATAACTTAATAATTTTAATCTTTAAGGAGGTTATAATAAAAACTTA
Source organism: Diaporthe vaccinii (assembly GCA_039880775.1). Classification (NCBI taxonomy): domain Eukaryota; kingdom Fungi; phylum Ascomycota; class Sordariomycetes; order Diaporthales; family Diaporthaceae; genus Diaporthe; species Diaporthe vaccinii. The sequence goes on along the minus strand of JBCEDN010000006.1, from coordinate 1,518,860 downwards.
TATAATAACCTCCTTAAAGGTTAAAGCTTATAAGTTTATAAAAAAATTATAATAAATCTTAAATTTATATTAAGCTATTATAAAAGCTATAATTTAATAATAAGAATTTTTAATAAATAGGAAAAGATTTATTATATTATACTTTTAAGCTAAAGATTTAATTTAAATAAATCTAAAGAATTATAAGTTATTATAACTAAAGAAGAAATTTAATTAAAAATATATAAAATTTAAAATAAAATATATAATTTCCTTTTTAATAATAAAGATATTTAGCTTTTTAGATAAATAATATATAAAAATTTATATAAAATATTTATAATATATAATAAGCAACCTATTATTAAGATAATTATAGTTAAATTCTTAATTTCTTATAATAATTATTAATAAATAATAGGAATTTTTTATAAAGAAATTATTATATATAAGATTTTAAAGGGTAGGAAGGGATATAAGGAGGGAAGGATTTATTAAATAAATAAGATATAAGGATTTTAATTAAATTAACTTAAAAAACCTTGAAAAAATTATAGCTTAAGATAAATTTAAAAGGGAATTTAAGGATTTATAATTAATAAATAAGCTAAAAGGGGATTATATAATATTTAAATAAAAATTAAGGGATATAATAAAAGGTTTTATTTAATAAAAAAAAATAAGATTAAATATATATAAAGAAAAATATAAAAAGGCGGTTAAATTATATAGGTTTTTAATTATTATTAAGGGTAGAATAAGGGATATATTAAGGGATATATTAAAGCATATTATAAAGTTAAATAAGAAGAGAAATAAAGTTTTTTTTAAGTTAAATTATATAAGTTAATAAAGGAGTTAAAAGTTAAGAAGATTTTTATAAATTTTAAAAGGAAAGCGATAGAAAATAATAAAATAATAAAAATAATAAAATAATATAAAAGCTATTAATTAAGGAAGGCTTAATATAAGAGAAAGGTAAGAGGGTATAATAAAAGGGGTAGGCCTTAATATTCCCTTAATTATATTATTTATAATTATATAAATTAAATAGAATTTAGGAAGAAAATATTAAGAATTTAAAGGAAAAATATAAAAATTATTAATAAAGGAAAAGTTAAAATAAAGATAAAAAAAAGGTAGCTTATAATTATAATAATTTAATTCTAGATTATTAATAATTTAATTAAAATATAAAAACTATTTATATTAATATAAAATCTAATTAAAAAGTTATAAAAATATTTAAAAAAAGGCTTTAATAAAGTTTTAATTATTAATATAAGGTTATTAAATAATAAGATTAATAAAATAAGTTAAGATATAATTATTAATTTTAAAGGAATTAATATAGAAAATATAATAAATAAGGCGGAATTTAAATTTATATAAGGATAATATTATTCTCTTTATAAATAATTATAATATAATAAGTAATATATAACTTTTTAAAATAAATATTTTATTTAATATTAATAGATTTTAAATTATTTTATATAAAAATTAAGAAAAAATACTTATTTTATAAATTAAAGGGGCTAAGATTCTTTTAAATTTTAAATATTTTTAATATTTAATAATTAAAGGAAGGGATATAATATAAATAATTAAATAATTAATTAAAATTTATATAAAAATATTTAAAAATTTAAGAAAAACTTATATTTCTTAAAATAATAATTCTTATAAACCTTAAGGATTTTATTATATTTATTTATAATAGATTTATAAATATAATTATTAAATAAATAAGGGAAATATTTATATTATTCTTTTTATAATTTAATTAAGATTTTAAAGCTTTTTTCTTAAAAATTAAAAACTTATTTAATCTTAATATTTTAATAAATATATAATAATATTAGATATAATAAATAAATAATTAAAAGAAAAGAATATTTAATATTTAATAATTTTTCTTTAAAAATAATATATTAAGATATAAAAATTAAGGAAATTATTAAGAAGGAAGATTTACTTAAGGTTAATATTATAATAAGAAGGAAGAAGGGAAAAAGGGTGGAAATTATAAGAATAAAGGCCTTTTATATTAAGAAAGGCCCCCCTCTTTAATAATATTACCCTAACCTTAATAAGGTAAGGGGGGGGTAGGGGGGTAATATTATAGGTATGGCCTATATATATATATGGGTTTAGGGTAGCTAGATGATTTACGGGGTTTCTAAGTATTAAACCTTAGAAACTGGTTAATTTAGCAGGGCTTTCCTATTTCCTTTCTTTATTAAACCTAGCTTAGCTACGGCCAATATACTGCTTGAGCACCTATTAGGACCGTTATACGGGAAGCTCAGGACATTTCATTTGCTAATCAGTAGCACAAAGTACCCAGGTATGCTCCATCAACGGCCACCCAAGTCCTCTACACAAATCACAACACCCATATTTACCGCATAGACTCAGACTCCAAGTTGGCAAATGGAATTGTACGCATCGGGTTTCAACGCCTGGGGCCAGCTCCAATTTCAAGCCACTGAGAGCCATGCCGAGCCAGACGACTTGCACGAATTCACATGCGTGCTAACGGGCGATGCAATAGACCGCCCTCGACCATCGTTGTCATACACCACAGGTAGGCTGCCTTCAGAACAAATACTTCTCTTCCACATACTGCCAGTAGAGCAGTCTTGTTGGAAGCTCATCAGGTTGCGCTAAGCAAGTTTGGCAAAAAGTCGACCCGAGGACAGTATTGTGCAATGATTACTTACTCGGACGAGTCCAGTGGCCGTCAATGGCAAAGTGAGAACCGCAGGGTACCTGCCCACGGCTCATCGACAGCTATGGGACGAGGACTTCCTATCCAAATGTATGCTCGCCGAGGCATCAAACGGATCAGTCGTACGCAAAGCACTGGCCATGTAATTTCAGACATTGAAGCTCACACCAACAAACAGGCAGTTCTTGATCAGAGTGGCTCGGTCCGCCGATACCAGTCGCTCGACGGGTTCCTGAGCCAGGACGAGTACCAGACATTCCCGCGGCTCCCGCCATGTCAGCAACTCGTGGCCTACGAGACCGGCTTCGCGGCTCTTACGCGCACAGGCGGTGTCTACACCCTGGGTGATGAACGGTACTCCGCGTGTCTCGGCCGGGAAGTATCGCCAGCTAGCCCGGCGGACAAGCCCGGCCTTGTCACTGCTCTCCAGGACTTGCCCACGGGACCTATCTCCAAGATAGCTGCTGGCGGATATATGCTTGCAGCGCTGACAACCGGAAACGATCTCTACATTTGGGGCGGCCATCCCGGGAGAAAACCCGTCCCAGCAGATATCGACGAGGAACCAACGCCAGTCGACATCGAAGAGAACGATATTGCGGATGTTGCTGTCGGTGAGACGCATATAATTGTCTTGACGACGAACGGTGATGTGTTCGTCATCGGTGAGAACGGGAACGGACAACTAGGCCTATCTAGCAAATCAGAAGAATCATGGAGCCGAGTTTCGCTGGGTCCAAAGGGAGGGCGAAGAGTCGTCGGCGTGCAAGCCGGACCAACAAACTCGTTTCTCCTGGTTCACAAGCGATCAACATAGCCGAGGTTATGCATCATTTTCCGGTCCATTTGCCTTCTATGCATCTGTTCTATGGTACAATCGTAACGTCCGCGTAGCATCAGGCGGTATCAAATCATAGGTTCGTAAGGTAGTCTTCGATCTCCTGGGGACTCAATTTTCGGAAACGAGGACCCTTTGCGCCCTCAACACCCTCCACTCCAAGAAGATGGTCTGCTGGTGGCCCAACGATTCCTGCACGAAATGGTCAGCACATAGCCCGCAAAGTCACCTATACGCTGGATGATGTGACTTACCGATCTCGATTGTATCTCCGTTCATCTCACCCTCGATCGTCTCCTTGAGCGTCAGTAGCGCAATGTGCACCGCATCCTCCAACTCCAGACCCTCCGTGTACCGCTTCTCGAGGAATGTCTTCGCCGAGGTCGCACTCTTGCCGATGGCCGTCGCCTTCCACGGGAAGTAACTGCCTGATGGATCGACCTGGTACAGCATTGGGCCGCCCTTGAGGATACCTCCAGTCTTGCCAGAGATCTTCTTCTCCCCGCCCTCGCCCTCGATCGACTTGGCCGCCTTCTCCACCTCCTCCTCGGGCAGAACGCCCTCATCCCATCCCGCGATCAGTAGGGACACACCGTACGGCCGCACACCTCCTGACTGGGTGGCCTCTTGCATGACCCGCGCGACATCCTGCACCAATATCCTTGTGGGAGGGTACTCGTTGTAGATGCGCTTGTAGTCGGTGTGTGAGACCTTCCGCGCCTTGTCGACAAGAACTCTGTAGTCAGGGCCCATGCCCGAGTAAACCATGCCGATGTTGGGGGTGACGAGGCTGATCTTGGACAGTGAGGAGGGATCGGCGAGGGGCGAGGAGGACTTCTTCTCGGTGGCGAGGACGATGCCGTTCGTGGCTGCATTGCCATGTCAGTCCCAAAGCTGCCGCTTGGGTAGATGGGAGGGAGAGCACTGACCTTTGATGCCGAGCGCCGTCACGCCCTGGTTGACCGCGTTCAAGGCATACTCTGTTTGAGGGTATCAGTAATTGGGCTAAATTTAGCACCGGATACGAATCCAGTGTGACTAGACGGTTGGCGATAACTGACCGATCTGCACCAGCTTGCCGCTGTCCTCTGTGTCAGTACAAACGTACATGCGGCCGCAGCTGGGGATTGCGACTGAGCTTACCTGGGCGAGAAGGTGGTAAGAGAGAAGGAGTATCTATCAGCCATGACTGCTAATTAGATACGGACGAGTTTCGGGTACGGTGGGCGAGCTGGTCTGCGGTCCTTGGGAGGTTCTTGGGTGGAGGAGAGAGATGGACGGCCGGACAGCTGAAGCTTGGTGATGTCGAACTTGCAGGCAGGAGCCCACACGCGTCAACGAGCTCCCCCGGCCAAGCGCAGCCCTGGGGCCGCGCGCAGGCGGGCCAGGCAGGGGCGCAGGGGTGACAGCTTACCTAACGGCTGGCACCTACCCACCTTAGTCGATGCTTGGCGTCAAGTCCAAAGCTCCCGAAAAGCTCACAACCTTGAATCCTTTATTTCACAAAACTTCGACCGCTACCAATACGGTACCACTCCAGCTCGTTCGTCCGTGCTGCGCAAACACAATACTTGTAATAACGAGTCATCTCCTTTGATTGACTACTCGACCGCTCCTTTACCCGCGTCGTCTGTATGAACCGCACAACCCTTGGGTCGACAGCCGGCTCATTCGGTTGAAGATGACCTCAGGCTGCTCACTCTGAACGCCTAGACCGACCGTCCGCCCGCACTTCTGCCACACACTTTCTACGTTTACTCACAGTGCTCTGTCGTTTCCTTCTTCGCATTTAGTACCGCACTCGTCATGTCCGAACCAAGCAACCCCACGGCTCCCGTGCCGACCTGGTCTTTTGACAACGTTACCACCTCTTCTTCTGGGGAGACTACCCCTCAACCGACACCGTCGGATCCAGCCTCGTCTTTTGTCGATGAGCCTGCGCACGGTGATAGTGCGCAACCCGCTCAGGAGCAATCGTCGCAGAACGGCAGACGTTACCCGCCTCAAATCTGCAGAATCTGCCTCGACGAGGTCGAGCCGACGTTCGAGGAGCCAAACCTTTCTACGCAGTACCTTGGAGGGAAGCCGCGTGTGAGATACGTCTCGGACGACCCGGAGCTTGGAAGGCTTATGCGCCCTTGCAAGTGCAAAGGGTCGCAGCAGTATGTCCACGAGGGCTGTCTCCGTGCCTGGAGAGGAGCTTCGCCGTCAGATCGAAATCTATGGCAATGCCCAACCTGCAAGTACGAGTACAGGCTTAGCAGCTTAAAATGGTCACGTTGGCTCAACAGCGGAATACTCCGTATGTTTCTGACCGCAACGATCATGGTCTTCGCCTTGTTCATCTTAGGCTTTGTCGCCGATCCTATCATCAACATCTGGATTGACCCCGCCGGTGCCGTTGTGGACGTCATGAAGGGAGGGCTTGATGGATTCGAAGAGATCCTCGAATACATACCCGACGACGAACCAAACACCTGGTTTGTGCACTTCTCGAAGGGCTTGCTCTCTCTGGGGCTGGTAGGCCTCGTCAAGGTGTTTCTTGGTCTGGGCCCTTTGCACTGGTGGAATTTCAGAATTGGTGGCGGCAGGCGTGGAAGAGGCAGGGACAGGCTCGAGAACGTCAGTTGGATATTGGTGGCCGTAGGAGTCGCCACGTTCATAGGGGTATGCACGCACGCCCTGTCTGCCCATATTTCCCCTGCGCACCACACTGATCATCTACTGACCTCGTACAGGCTGTCTGGAAAGGCGTGAGTGCGGCTTGCGCACGGTATCTCAGCCAAGTCAGCGATGACATTATCGACGTTCCCGGAGACGACAGCGAAGATGAGGATGAGGGTCAGGAACAGCAGACAGAATCCAAAAAGGACCAATGAGGCCATTCAGCGCTCTCGACCCCATATGAGCGAACCGTTCCCTGCAAAGCTTTGCCAACACCCAACATGCACACTCTTAAGTTGCCTCGGACCTGCTCTTCCGCGCTGTGTCAACTAGTCTGTGTGCAGAGATCAACGCTTTGTTACTACCTAGGATTCTGGGCGTCTTGTTCATTTTCCAACATGGGACCAGTACGAGCACGTCAACTTCAGTCTCTCGGGCCGGCCTTTGGGTCGCGTCTGAATCCACTCCTACCCTCCAGACCTCTCGGTTACCCTGATGAAGGTGTGGGATGACTACTGCTGATACAAATCTGCCGTACTGTTCTGGTATTTTGGCCAAAAAGTCAACATACCGAAAAAAGCTCCAGGCTGCAGTTGGTGTCGCCTCAGGTAACGAGCGAGTGAGCAATCCTTGAGAAGAAGCGGTGGTTTTCCATGGCAAACATGGCCCATCATCCAGTCTAATTGTAATGGTCAAGCCTTGCCTCTTGTGCCTTAGAACAATTTCATCCATCTCATCGTGATCTGGCACATAGATAATGACTGACATCTCGACGCCGCACCTTATTAGTCTGACCGGGATCATGGTCTGCGGTAGACATGACAAGCCCCACTAGGTGGGTATTGGCGAGGGTATGGAACTAGTCCGAACCCCACGGTCTGCTGCGCGAGGGCCTGCTATGACGGTCCAAACATGCAATGTGACAAACAGCTCCGCGACAGCGTCGTCGTTCGTTTTAGGCCTGCGGCTGAGGACGTATCGTGGCCAGGGGAGGGGTCTTGCCAGCAGGTTGCCGAATGGCAGGAGCCTGGCATTGAAGTACGCAATTTGGGCGAGTTGCAATCTACCGTGTCGAGGCTCTCGGCAATTTTAGCCCTTGCGCCCGACTAGACTACTGGATTCATCCTCCGGTGAGACCCAAACCCACCACTTGTCTTTCCCAAACCAGCAGTCTCCCTCCAACCGATCGACCCGTCTTTTGCGAGAAGCTGCAACAACATACGCGTTGCACTGTCCCGTTGCCGAGTGCTCTTGCTTCGCCATCCGTTCGAGTTGCTATCCGCGCTGGCGCCAGCGCAGGGAACTGCCCTACCAGAATAGCGCGCGAGCAAGCTTGCGGCTTCACTCCCTTCTGCGCGGCTTACTCTTCCATCAGACAACAGCAACGAACACGAAGGCGCTTACCTCGATTTCCGTGTTGACACACGACAGCACCGCTCACCCGTTGGCTGCACCGCCTCGCTCGCCATCGCCACTCGTTTATTAAGCCCGTTGCTTTTGTTGCCCAGCCCTCAGGGGGTTGGCTGGCCCCTCTCCTCGCGGTCGCCTTCATTGACGGACTGCGCGCGCACCAAAGTCCCCTCACCATCCAGCATCTGATCCGAGTCAGACAAGGATAATAGATAATGCATCTCCCATATCCCAAGAGGAAATCCTCGAACGCCCAGCCCTTCCTCCCCCGCGGCAGCAACCCCTCTCGCTACGGCGTCGGCTTTTCGATGCCACGGCGATACCGATCACAAGCCTTTGCTATAGCTGCACTCGTGCTCATCGGTCTGATATGGCTCCTTACGCGCGGCGGCAGCTCGCAGAATAGCAGTAGGGGCGGCAGCTCAGGGATGGCGAACCACGTTCCGTCTGGGAAACCGCCAGCGGTGATAGTGACGGTTTTGGACGAAGGGAGGTTTGGCGCGAGGTACACAGAAATGGTTAAGGAGAATAGGAGACTTTATGCGGAAAAGCACGGTATGTTGGCACCGGACGGCGCACACTACAGCCGTGGACGCGGTCTCGTGTCTTGCTCGAAGAAGAGGCCATGGTCTATAGAATAAGGCTGACTGACAGGATTTCTCCAGGCTACGCGACGTTCTTCCCCAAAGTTGGCGACTACAACCTGAAAAAGGCGCCCGTGTCCTGGACAAAGGTCGTCGCGATGCGCCACGCCCTCACCCATTTCCCCGACGCCACCTACTTCTGGTACGTGGACATCGACACGTTCATCATGAACCCGGCCCTGGCGATCGAGCGCGACATCATGGCGGCCGCGAAGCTCGAGGAGAAGATGATCGTGGACCAGCCCGTCGTGCCGCCCGACAGCATCATCCACACCTTCAGTCACCTCAAGGCCGAGGACGTCCATTTCGTGGTGACACAGGACAAGGATGGCCTGGCTACGAACAGCTGGCTGGTCCGCAACTCGGAGTGGTCGCGGTTCTTCCTCGATACGTGGTATGACCCCACGTACAGGAGCTACAACTTCCAAAAGGCGGAGACGCATGCTTTGGTGAGAACTCCCGCGTTGGCACTTGGAAAGAGCGCGTATTAACATGATGTTGTAGGAACACATTGTGCAGTGGCACCCGACGATCCTGTCGAACTTGGCCCTCGTTCCTCAGCGCTTCATCAACTCGTACGACAAGTCGGAGAAGGGCCAGGAATACTCCACAGGCGACCTGTCCGTCCGCTTCGCGAAATGCGCCAAGTCGATTAAGAAACCGACCTGCGAGACCGAAGCAGAGCCGTACGCGTCCGTCTGGAGGTCGGCTTATAGGACCCAGTAAGAGAGAGGAGAGAGGCGGAAGTGTGTTCCGCGGCTTTCAGCGTAGCGAATTGCATCCTCTTGTCGCTGGCGTTCTAGGGAGATATCCTGTGGCTCCTCACTCAAAGGCCTGAAGATGATTTGGCGTTTAGGGCGACTTTTCTTTTCACAGTGGGGCAAGGGTCACGCAGCATTTGGAGATGGGCGTCTGGGAGCGATTGCCGGAGCGCTTGTTCCTGTGGATGATGGTGTAGGTCAAGTGCTTGACGATGACCAAGGAGACTCGGGGGCTTAAAGTTCATTTTTCGCATGGTTGACATGTTTTGTATACGGCCAAGGAGTCAATCTTACTTCAATGATACCTCAGAACGGTCTCTCAGCCTTCTGGACAAGTGTCTGTCAGACCGATCTCACTCACCGACCGGGCAGCTCCTCGAGAAGAACATGATATTAGTAAGACACACTTGAAATTCATTCTTAGCATTCGGTGGACGACACTTAGAACTAGGCTATCGCATTGTTTTCGTTGTGTCTGACCGATTCGATGCTGTACCTCAGAAGAATGTTATTTAGCCAGCATCTCTTATGATGAAAGTGTAGTCAGTATGCGGCCCTTGGGTACAGACGGCCACTTCGGCTGCTTTGTCCCCCCTAGTAAAACAGAAAGCAATCCATGGGTATCGATTAATTTTCACGCCCTGAACAAATATGCAGTCCCTCCCTCTTTCAAGAAACCCCTTCCCCGATCACCGCGCCGACGGGCTCGTCTGGCTCGAAAAGGTCCCCGACTCGTCGCCGCTCGCGAAAGAAGAGCCCCTCCTGGCGGCCCACTTGTCCCTGAGCTCCGCCCAGTCCCTCTTCCAGAAGCGGATGCTCTGCTCCAGCTCCGGGTCGGCCCCCTTTGGCACGTAGCCGGCGCACTGGGCCTCGATGGCGCGCAGCTGGATCTTCAGGTACCGGAGCTCCGACTCGTCTTCTGCGACCGCCTCCTCGAGCTCGTGGATGCGGGCCTCCTGCTGCCGCAGTCGCTCATTTGCAGCTTCCTCTCGCTCGACAGATATTGCGTGTAGATGCTATTTGCGCAAAGGCACTGGTCAGCACATGTAAACAGTAATAGAGTTATAGGGCGCAGGAAGGAGGTTCGAGGGAACACGATGGGGGCGGAAGGGGGAGAGGAAAAGGGGCCGGAGATGGGTTCAAGGGAATCACTAGGGAAGGTTCACATATTAGACCTCTTTATCAGCCAAATTCCTTTCTTGAGTGTTTTGTGAGTTGTCTTGGGAGGGTCTTTTTATGAGTGAAGACATACGTCCTCCTAAGACATCTCTTAAAACACCTCCCGAGACACCTCCCAATACATTTGAGAATGGAAATTTGGGTGGGAAAATAGCTAACCTCTGACTCTTCGCGCCGCTTCTGCAGGCTCTCAATGACGGTCGACATCTCGGCGCACAGGTTCTCAGCCTCCAACACGATGCTATCGGCCATCTCGGACGAGATCTTGGGCGAGCTGCTGGTCATGGTCGCCTCGCCCGGCTGAAGCTGATGCTCGCCGGCGGGCTGGTAGTGTCGCGCCGGCGGCGGGATCGCCATCGGGACCGGGCCGGCCTTGTGGAGCTCCGAGGTCTCGTCGGGCCTGTCGCCGTGCGTGGACGGGCGCCGCTGGAAGTGCGACCTCAGCCACGACGGGCTCATGGGCGTCATGATGCCCAGCGCGTCGCGGCCGTCGCTCCCGGCCGGCAGCACCAGCGACCTCGGGCGCGAGCCGCCGGGCTGCAGGGACGCGCTGCGCCGCGCGGAGGAGGAGGACGGGGTGCGGCGGCCGGGGCTCCTGCGCCGGCGCGACAGCACCTTCTCCATGGCGTCGACCTGGGCGTGGAGGGCCTCGATGTTCTCGGCGCGCACGTTGGCGCCGCTGAGGCGCTGGGCGAGGTCGTTGAGCCGCTGCACGAGGACGTCCCTACTGTCCTGCGTGATGTCGTCGGCCGACAGGTCCGAGTCGCTGGCCATCTCGTCGTCGGCCTCTACGCCGTCGACCTCGATCTTGGGCTGGCCGGTGAGCCCCACCGTGTCGTGGTTCGTGTCATCGGGCTCGGAGGGGCTACCGCGGCGGGCGGCGCTGGGGCTCGGGCTGAGAGAGCCGGAGAACTGCGGCCTCAGGGGCGAGAGGGGTGATATGTGGAAGTTCATGGTTCCAGGCCGGGGGCATGGTCGTTATCGTCGCGGTGGAAGCCCTGGTGGTGAGTATGAGAGTGGGGCGACCTGCAGGAGCGCGTAGAGAGCTTGCAGGTGTGACGTCGCTGCTGCGCGAGTGAGGGCAGTTGCGAATGTAAAATCAGACCATGCACGAGCAAGAAGCACGGGCTAACACCACCATGCGGCGAGGTTTGGTCGGACATTATCCGTGGGACTTGTGCAAGTCGCGGCGAGAGGCATTGTCGCAATTCGTAATTGTAGATTGGCGACCCCTGAGTGCTGAGTGCGAGACGATATTATTACGGGTCAGTTTTCCAGAAGGGCCCAAAGCGAGATGGACTGATGTGGTGTGAGGCAGGCAGGCGGCTCCGAGTCTGGACTGTGGCTCTGGGCCGCCTGCAGCCGCATCCGCAGCCCTGCAGCCTCGCTGAATCTGCAAAAAAGGACGACTTCCGATCGCCCGACACCTGATATTTGGAAAAGTTTTCCTCCCCCAGCCCCTAACGGGACCTCAGACTGGACAAGTCCTTGACGCTGTGTTAACTGTCTGCCCAAATGCTCGTGAGACAGTGTCAAACTGTGAGGGTGGGCCGGCTCGCACACACATAGGGAGCTAGCTAGGGTGAGCTCTCTCTACCTAGGTACCTAGGCATGCTTTATTTTTGCCCAGCTCGGCCTTCCTGGTGCATGCAGATCACATCTCCCCACTCGGATCCGAAGATAGTATGTTACTGCATACTTGTAGTGTTTAGTATGGTAGAGCTACTGCGTATATACAATACAGTCATCAGATACTTCGTAGATATTCCAGCAGGACAACGCTGTGGGCAGAGTCAATCCTCTGAGAAACCGGTGTCCAGATCAACAATCCATAATTCCCAGCTCGATGGTCCAAAGGAGAACCGTCACAGCATAGTGCTGGGCTTCGTGCCGGGCATGGGTAGCCCGGGAGGGCGATGCGACCCGGCTGAACGGCTTTCTGGCATGTGATGCAGAGGCTCGTTGATCTGTCCCTCTGTCTGGCCCGTCCGGGGCGAGTCCCCCGTGCAGCACAGGGTCTAAAAAGGCCTCAACTGCTGTCGTGGTTGACATCAGTCAGTGGCTGTCGTCCACACAGAGCTTGAGAGCAGCAGTCCGAAGCTCACTTGAGTCAGTGGACAGTTACCTGGTGGTGTCGCCTGTCCTCATCACCGCTCTTGGCTGCAGCATGATTGCTGGTTGTGATACCCAGGCTAGGCACTCGCTGCGTAGTAATGGTCCCTCCTGCGGCAGGCGGCCGGTAGTGTAATGCACTCATGTGGGGTCCGCTTGCCCCTGTGAGGTCGAGTCGGAAACATGGAGCTTCTTTCCCCTGTCCCCGTCGCATCGCCCTTGCACCCAGGCATTTTTTGAGGTTGCCCGCCCGCCCTGCCCTTGTGGGGTGATTTGGAGCTACCCGGGCACCGGGGGCGCCTGCTGTGCATAGCTGTAGTCGAGGCCTTGAGGTGATAGGTGCGAGGGGCTCTTCGGCGCACTCCCAGGCGTATCACCTGGGCTTCCAAGATGTCTGTACTGTAATAGCCAGAGAGGTGACGTGACGTGACCTGAGCCGCGAGCGGGACTGTCCTGGTGCTTGTTCGGTTGCTGCTGCACTGTACGTTGAGCTCCGGTCTGTATGTGGTCTGCGAGCGAGCCAGCCGAGCCGCTCTTAAGCTTTCTGGCCCTCTGCACCACATCCAGTACACCTCCCTTCTGGACAACGACAGGGCTTAGGAAATATCTCAATTCTTCCCGCAACCTGACCCCCTCAATCCTCAGACGGTCTGCCGAGAATTTCTATGAGACCGCGGGCCTCTAGCACCTCGAAGCTCAAAAGCTCTCAGCCCTCGTGACCCCAGTTCCGTCCACAATTTAGCGTTGCGTCATTCCCATACTTCTCCATATCGATTAATCCCGGCGTTGCCTCGGCTAAGGGCGCCTCTTCTGAACAGTCATTCTCGTTGCGCACACTCGAATAGGACTCGAGATCCCTCACAACCCACCCTTTCTCCGCCAGCGTCCGCTTGAGACAGTACCGGTCGTCGATGAGGCAATCATAGGCAGACAGACCTCCCTCAGGCAATCGTGGGCATCCACGCGTAACCCGTCAAGATGTCGTGGCGGAAGACCGAGAAGCTGATGGATACTATCCGTCATTATGCCTCCTTCCCAGCTACCGGCGTTAGTTTGCGCCAGATGGTCCAATTCGGCGAGAGACCCTCTGTCGGTGAGTTCTTGCAATGCCGCGGGCCTGCGTCACGTCCGCACGCCCGCGAGGACGAGCCAGCAGCCAATGCTCATACCCCTCTCCGCAGGTACTCTATTCCGCGCCTCCCAGTTCCTCTCCGAGGAGCTTCCCATAAGGCTGGCACACAGGGTCCAGGAGCTCGAGACCCTTCCCGACGGTCTCAGCGAGATGCCGTCGGTGAAGAAAGTTCATGACTGGTATGCACAGTCATTCGAAGTATGTGGCATGTCCGGTCCCCTTTCCCCTTCGGCCATTGTCTAAGTTCACCGTGACTCACATATGCCCCGGCGGTGGAATAGGAGATCACCGACCTACCACGACCAAAACTCCCCAATGACGTGCGAGATAGGCTCATGAGGCCTAGCAAGTCTCTCGGAAAAGGCCAGATGCTGCCGGAGGCGACACCGAACCCCAGCATCGAGGAGGGCCAGTATACCTCGATGCCGCAGGCGAATGGCAATGGAAGAGAGAGTTGGGCCAAGAAGTACCAGGCTGCGCGGCGGTACTTCGCCATGGTCGACGACAGCGGCGATTGGCCTCCGGATCTGCATCTGTACAACCAGAAGTTTGCACAAACCCTGCACAAGATCAAGCGGCGTCACGACGGCGTCGTGACTACCATGGCGCAGGGCATCCTCGAATACAAACGCAAGCGGCAACGCATGCAGATCGACGGCACGATCCAGTCCTTCCTAGATCGTTTTTATATGTCGCGCATCGGTATCCGCATGCTCATCGGCCAGCACATCGCTCTGACCGACCAGAGCCACTATACGGACCCGAACTATGTCGGTATCATCTGCACCAAGACCAACGTGCAGGATCTGGCGCAAGAAGCCATCGAGAATGCGAGGTTTGTGTGTGAGGACCACTATGGCCTGTTCGAAGCGCCCAAGATCCAGCTGGTGTGCAACCCCAACCTGAACTTCATGTACGTGCCCGGACATTTGAGCCACATGCTTTTCGAGACCCTGAAGAACTCGCTGCGCGCCGTGGTCGAGACGCACGGCCAGGACAAGCAGGAGTTCCCTGTGACCAAGGTGATCGTGGCCGAGGGCAAGGAGGACATCACCATCAAGATCTCAGATGAGGGCGGCGGCATCCCACGCAGCGCGATACCGCTGGTGTGGACGTACATGTACACGACCGTCGACAGGACGCCGAGCCTGGACCCCGACTTCGACAAGAGCGATTTCAAGGCGCCGATGGCGGGTTTCGGCTACGGACTACCCATATCGAGGCTGTACGCGCGATACTTCGGAGGTGACCTGAAACTGATTAGCATGGAAGGGTGAGTCAATCCAGGTTTCCCCTCGGCCCGGATAGAGGGTCAATGAGGATGAGAAAGAGAAGACCCTGTTGCTGACAAAATACCTCTTTTCCCCCTGGAGCAGCTACGGCACAGACGTGTACTTGCACCTTAACAGGCTGTCCAGCTCGTCGGAGCCCTTGCAGTAGCAATCAGTAGTCATGAGGGATTCGGAAGCGAGGTCTCGAGGATTGACGATGGGATTGAGATATATTTTGCACAAGCGGCTGAAGAGCCCGCACCAGCTCGAGATCTCGGAGAGGCGACAGGTAGGGGACGTTGAGGACGCGGTGAAGCAGAGTGACCCCGGCATGGGCCATTTCCGAGACCGTGGTGCTGACCTGTAAGGACTGTTTGGTATCGTGCTTGAGGTTTGAAGAAGGTGGAGGTGCTTGGTTGGTGGGTGATGCTGCTGCACCCGTTGCCATCCGGTGTTGATGGTGACAAGATGATGCAAACGACTTTGAAGGAAAAGGCAGCAGTGTCATGTTTAGGCTTGGTCTGTGCCGGCAGGAGATGGGAAGGAGGGAAATTTATGGACAGCAGGCACAGGGAAGGAGTGTCTGTTTGTCTGCCCGCCACCACACTGCAAACCTCGACTGTTAGAGGAAAGAAGGATCAGCCACCAAGAGCCGGTCAAAAGGCACCTGCACATTGGAAGGGAAAGAGTGCCCAAGCCGAAATGGGTGGCACACGCATCGCTACTTGATATCCCGAGCTTGGGATGCATCATGACCTCGAAGGCGAGGATTTAATGAAGAGAACAAAACAAGGGGTCGAACCAGAACAGAACAGAACAGAACAGAACAGAACACAACAAAACAACGCCTGGACAGCTACAAAGGAATGGCTGGGACTGAATGGACGAGGTACAATGCCAGGGTGGTTGTCTACAGCATCTACAGGTGGTGGTGGTGGTGGTAGTCAGAAGGAACAGGCACAAGCCAACCCTCACTGAGCGCTGAGCAGAGGACAGGAAGAGCTAGACACAATACAAGCTTCTTTGAAAGAACACATCTCTCTTGCTGGGTAAATGGCATTTGCAATCCTGCGGTATCTGTTGGCTTCTTTCTCTCCTTATAAATGTCTGTTTGTGGTGTAGGTGGAGTTGGCCGCGGGCAAAACTAAGATAAGCCCGCCTAATTCCGACCGTTTCGCCTCGCTCAGTCGTGCCCTCAGGTGTATAAGTATATAAACACCGCTTTAAAGACCCTCAGGGGATACCCTTCTAAGAACGACAGTGTCCATGTTGTGCCATGCAGATGCCCCCAGCTTGAATAAAAGGCCCGCCCAGATGCTTGATAGCCGCAGTTCCGTTCCTTGAAGCCATAATAACAAGTCTGCTTCCTCGCCCTGCTTCTGCTCATCAGGTCTCCCCATCCGTTCCGTCCTCATGTCTCATACGGTTTGCTCATGCCTTGTACAGGGTGTCCAGGAAGCCGTTGGCCAGCTGCACCATGATGCTCTTGTTGGGCAGGCTGCCGGCAACACCGTAAAGTGCGGCCGAGTCGCCCATGGCCTTGCCCCTGGCACCCTTGCCCTGCGCGATGCGCACTCGCTCCTTCTCGCGCTCCTCCTCGATGACGGCCTCGAGGTCGTCGGTGAGCTTCTCCCAGACCTTGGTGATGGGCATGGTGACGGCGACGTGCATGGCCGGCGGGTCCTGCAGCGAGTTGAGGTGCCATCCGCGCTGCGACATGGCGTCGGCGATGTCGTAGATGTTGAGGTTGCGCGCCGTGAAGGCCACCACCGACACCAGCGGGCGGCCCATGACCTCGAGCTCGGCCGCCAGCACGGGCGAGTCGCGGAGGCGCTCCGCGATGCGCTTGGTCGCCCCGACGATGCGCACGCACGCGTCCAGGTAGCCCTCCTCGCCCACGCTCATCAGGCTCGTCCAGCACCCCGCGATCAGCGCCCCCGGCCGCGACCCCGCGAACCCGGGCGACGCGTACACGCCGCCCGACCAGTCCGGGATCACAAAGTACTGGTACGCCCGCAGCTCCGCCGTGCGGTACAGCGTCGTGCTGTTGCCCTTGGGCGCGAAGCCGTACTTGTGCGTGTCGCAGCTGATGGACGTCACCCCGCGCAGCCGGAAGTCGAACGGCTGCGTCTCGAACCCGGCCTTGTCCAGGAACGGCACCAGGAACGACCCCAGGCAGCAGTCCACGTGCAGCGGGATCTTGCGCCGCAGCGCGATCTTGGACAGCGCCGCGATGTCGTCCATGATCCCGTGCGGGAAGTTGGGCGCGCTGCCCACCAGCAGGATCGTGTTGGCGTTGATCAGCCGTGCCACCCGCCGCGTGTCCACCTGGTAGCTCGGCGCAGGGCACGGCACCAGCTGCATCTTGATCCCGAAGTACTCGCACGCCTTGCGGAACGCCGTGTGCGCCGTATCAGGGAGAATCCTGCAGTCATGACAGTCAGCAAAAAGCTGGTCCGGGGAAGCCTCGATCCGAGGTGAGCTGAGCACGCGGATACTCACATCTCCGGCTCTGTCACGCCCCTCTCCACGTAGGCCTTCTGCCTGGCACTCAAACAGGCCATCAGGATGCTCTCCGTGCCGCCGGACGTCGACACGCCCGCGGCCGAGGGCGGGGCGTTGAACAGCGACAGCACCATGGCCACCACCTCGGCCTCCATCTTCCTCACGGCGGGGAACACATCCGGGTGGATAGGGTTCGCGACCGTGAACTTGCCGTACGCCTCGGTCTGCAGCTTGAGCAGCGCGTCCTCGCCGTGGTACACGGCCCCGCTGACGTAGCCGTCCTCCCAGCGCGTGTGGTCCAGGTCCGCCAGCCGGCCCAGCTCGGCGCGCAGGTCGTCGTCGCTCCACCCCTGCTTGGGCAGCGACAGGTACCGCGTCTCGTCGGCGCGCACGAGCTTCTTCTGCAGGTTCGCCTTGGCCTCGTCCACCTGCGCCTTCACCTTGGTGCGCACCCCGGGCGCCTGGAGGAACCAGCCGTACGCGATGCGCCGCGCGTCCGTGTACAGCTCGACCAGGGTACCGACCAGCCCGCGGCCCTTGAGTTTCCAGAAGGACCGCCGTGTCCACCGCAGGAGGAAGTAGAAGAATATTATGTTCTTGAGTCTGGAAGCAAATAGCCAGGTCAGCCGTAGGTTCCACTCGGCGGAAATATGCAGGCGGGCGGAGCGCCGGGCGGGCCAGGGAGCTGAGGTGCGGTGCGACATGAAGGGCCATCAGGGAGATTGCGACAGCCCCGGGCCGTACGGGCCATACGGGGAGGGGTCCCGCAAGCTGATCCAGGCCAAAGATGGTCGGAACAGCTGAGAGCATGGAGCCATAGGCCCCAAGCCAATCTGGGCTGCAGTGGGAGATTACCACCTGTCTTGGAAGTGCCACTTACAGTTCAACATTGAGAAATTGTATGGGGTTGCCGTGGCGGGACTTCTTGACGCTGTTGAGGCCGTCCCGCAGGCTGATGGGCATCCGCGACGAGCCCGGCATCTTGGATAGCTTGTTGGCCGGCTCCCAGTGACAGTGGAGTCTGGTATGCGAGATGGTAGCAAGAATAGCACACAGGAATTAAAATGGTTCTGCACCTGCATCGGTCGTCAAAAGCAGGAGCGGACTGCACCCAGGCAAGAAGTGTCGTCGGCCAGCGGCAAGTTTTATGCGATGATGCAGCACGACGGGCGGCCGTCCGAGGGCGCCGATCTGCTCCAGGTAGCTGATAGTGCATTACCTCGGCTCGCGGCGGGCAGCTGGGCGCATGATGCATGCCGACGGGAGCCTGGGCCGCGTATCTCACTAGCCTTCGGCGACCGCGGACACTTGTGGACTATTCGCTCGAGGCGATGAATATCACTTCTCAACGACGCATAAATGCTACACTCATCGGTGCTTACTTCGCCTCCTACCTTCCTGAACCGAATACGATCGTTGGATACGCCTTCCGAGGTGGAAGGTAGCGAGGGCACGTACCCAGGTAGCGCTCGGGGTACTTGCATATTTAACCGCTTCTCAACGGCTGGGAATATCAAGGTAATTCGTGTTAACGCTCATCCTCGGAGGAGCCATCCATAGAATTGCAGAGCATGAGCATGTATTTTCACCAAATTAATTTTCCATGAAGTGCACAGAGAGTGCCTGGCCCAAATCCCCAAACAAATAAATGTATCACCTCACTTCCAGCGTCACTCTGCGCTTGGAGGCTCGCTCGGTTCCGCGGCGCCCATCAACGACGGCCCCTTCCCAGGGGTATCCCTTGATCAGGTTGCCAATAAGCCGAGCCGCACAAAAGCTCCACTTATACTGCAGTACACTAGCTCCATAACCTTAAGGATATCTTACAACTCCACCACTCTTATACACGCTTAGTTGGGTCATGCTCAGCCTTCGGTGCAATTGACTTCTCCGAATGCTTCAAAATCTCCTGGCGAGGAACTGCGGGTGGGTCCACGTGTCGCCAAAAGACGTAACGGTGAATGAAATACTTTAGTTGTTGGACTGGAAATCTGTTAGCTACTGAGGTGGCTCGTCAACCAACGGAAGAAGAGGTGCTAGGGCCAGGTGTAGCCAAAGATCTCATTCATCTGATCCCCTTCACAAATGATCACGTCTCTAGATCGCTCACCAAGGAAAAGGGTTGCATTTGAAGCCACTTACGTCCATATTTGGCGTGCACTCGAAGCGGCACATTGAAGACGGCATCCAGTTCTTCGAGGGTCTTCTCCTTGGTTTCAGGCAGGAAGAATAGGACCTGTAGTGTCCACACATGTTAATAAACTATGCCAGTGAGCTCAACAGATACATGTCGTTGAAGGCTCACCAAGAAGAATCCTATGATATTCCACCCGGCGTACCAACCAAAGGCTCCTTGCGGTTTGAATGCCTGCAACAGCGACGGCCATGTGACACTGAGTACAAAGTTGAAAAACCAGGTCGTGGCCGTTGCGAGCGACATTCCGATGGGGCGAATGTAAAGAGGATACGCCTCGGCAGAGTACGTGAATGGCACAGGGCCTTCGCCAGGGGAGTATACCATTCCAAACAGGTAGATACCAAGGGCGATACACTGCATTGCCTCAGATTAGCTGGCGCGTCTTCAAGTTGAAGAACAAAGACAAAATAATATCAAATTTCCTGCCCCTGCCGGACTTCAGGCACCGAACACCGCAGGAAATGGCATCCCAGTAAAGGCAGACTGGTCTTGTTCACACTTACAGCGATCCGGGCAGTAGAATCTTCTGGGATATAGAAACTGAAGCCCACAAAGAATACTGTTTTTGGTGATCAGCACGTCGCGCTTCCCCCATTTCGACGCCAAGAATTTACTCACAGCAGAGGGACATCAGCGGGAATGTCGTCAAGAGCAAATTGCGCCGTCCAAAGGTGTCAATGGCTGCGAACGGTCAGCTCAAATACCGTGTGCCTTGCTGAAATGCCAAACTCACTATAGACAGCCGGGATTGCAAACAGCCAGTTGATTATACCGAATCCGAGAGAGGCTGCCAGGGCACTCGTCTCAGGGAGATTGGCTTGCAAGAAAATTTCAGAAGAGTAATATGCGATCACATTCACTCCGCAGAATTGTTGCATGAACATAACGATCTCCGATCCGATCATTGCATTTCGGTTACGTCGGATAGTCACGAGCTCCTTGATTCGGTTTTGCTTGCCGATGGACATGGCCTCCCTCTCCGCTTTCAGACCAAAGTCCATGTAGAACAGGTCTCGGGCAGCCTGGATCTTACTCAGTCGTAGCTTGCATATAGACTTGTAGGCGTCTCTGTGGCGGTCCTTGGTCAGATACCAACGAGGAGACTCCGGAAACATTCTATGATGTGTCAATGATCTAGTGCGGGACCTGAACTTATGCTTCTCCTTTGAATGAGGGTAGAGAAGGCAGTGAGAAAGAAGATATCAACGTACGGGATGAGGCAGCACACAACGACAGCGGGAATCATTGCTGAGCCCATCATGAGCCTCCAATTCAAACCAAGAGGGATTCCGTGGTCGGGGACCTGTGATTTTAATTAGTCCTGAGTGTAAGGAATTGCCACAGGAACCACCTGTTGAGGGCAGTTTGAAAGTCGGGTATATTGATCCACATCGCGTCTTGACCACCCAACATGAAGAGAACAAATGTGCGCAAAGAAGAAAACGGATGGTACAGGGTACGCGAATTGTAGTGGGTATGCGAATTGGGTGTGGATATGGGTGTGTTAGGTGTGGGTGTGTTGGGTCTGGATGTGTTCGGTGTGGGTGCGTTGGGTATAGGTGAACTACCTAGGTAGGCGTGTAATATATCCGCCTACCATCCGTTTCTTTCTGTGCGAAAATTCGTTCCCAATGGGAAATACTTACAAAGTAAAAGGCGAGATCAGCAACGTATCCCACCATTATTCCAAAGGCAGTCCACATCTGCCACTGCATCGTCAAGGCGCCGCGCAGCTTGGGCGGCGAGCACTCGGCAGCGAAGATGGGAGTCGTGGCCGACTTGGGGCCAATGCCGAACCCGAGGAAGAACCTCGCTATGAACATGTGCCACCAGGTATCTCAGACCCCCGAAGTGTAAGCTTTTGGTTACCAGCGCATGACGCAAGAACAAGGAGACATGTACTCACTCGTGAAGCCCTGCCAGAAACATGCCAGCGCAGAGATGAGACAGCTTATCCAGACCGTACCCCGGCGGCCGAATCTCTTGTTCATGGGCTCCGTCAGCCAGCAACCGATGACAGCACAGCAAAGGTACGGGGCGCTGTTGACCAGCCCCACGAGCCAGGAATCCCGCATCGACTCTTCATCCCCGATCCCAAAGGATTTCTTGTAGAATGATTGAGCACCGTTGACAACTGTCTCGTCCATTCCTTGTACAGCAGCGCAAAGTGCCTGACGTGGATCAGTATAAATGCTGTATTTCTGGTCTCGATATTAAAGGTACAGTAGCGTCGTGAGCTTTCGAAGGGAAAAGGAGGTTGGGCATGCATACGCAAACAACTATAACACCATAAAGTGTCTTTGGGTTCGCCCTCCACTTGTGATCGACTTCCGTCCGGAGGGCCACCTCCTCATCGTCCCTCAGGCCATCAATCGTGTCCCACTGGAAGTCATTTCCGGCGATAGCGGCGCCCAGCCGGAAGACGCGCAGGTCCTCGTCGTCGGTGAAGCCGTGCTTGGCGCAGAACTCCTCCGCCAGGCGCGTGACCTGCTCGCGGCTGAAGCCGGCGAGCGGGTTCTCCATCCTGGCCGAGGCATCGTGGCGCTGGCGCAGTTCCTCATCCTCCTCAGGGCCCGCGGGCTGGTCGACAGAGGGGCCGCGGCTCTGGTGCTCGACCTCGGCCTTGGAAAAGGAGCCAGATGACTCCCTCCGGTGGTGATTCTTCTCAGATTGGCGAGCGTTGGCCATGGCGGGAATAAGAGCAACTCGCACTTTGGGGCGGGGGGGCAACGGGGGATAACCAATCCTATGGACAAGCAAGTCCAAGACTGCCCAGAGATGGCCAAGACGGGCGCTTGGTGGTCAAGAAAAGCCTACAAGTCTTGGGCACGGGAACAAGCTCAAAGCCACTGGGCTAGAATAACTGCATGCAGAGCTGACACTTGCCAGAACGGTTGGGACGCCGAGTAGGAAGAGACAACTGTTTACTTATACCTTTCTCACCCTACCTACCACCTCCTTGCCGTAAGCATCACACTGATGTCCACGCGAGCTTCACACCCGTCGAGCCAACAAGCTTGGCGTAGGCGCCATGACATAAAGTCCGCAGCCGTGGAGGGGCTCGTGGGTGTCGTTGAAGTCGGGGGATGATACATCTGGCGCATATCTTTGGCACTGTGGGGAAGCCCCGCTAAAGCTGTCAAAGACGGTCCAATTATTTGGGCAGATACCCAAGGAACATGCTCGCTAGGAATGCCATGGTCAAGTATCCAGTGCCAGAAGGAATCTCTCGAGTCTTCCAGGTTATCAGAGGTAGCAGAGGTTGCACCACCATAGCCGAAGGATTCGTCCCGCGCAGTGATACGACGTCACCTTGCGCTGCTTCGACCGTGAAGGAGGACGGCAGAGGGTTCTGAGTCGTTCGTCATGGGCGTCTTAGCTACACAAGGAACGACGGGCCTGGCGACGAGATCGATGATCGGCCTTTGTTAGTACCAGGCTGTCCGGGAATAGAGGTAAGAAATGACGTTGCCCCATGTAGGAGAAAGGGAGAGGGAGGAGGTGGGCTGCATGGTTCCGCGCTAATCCATGGAGAAAGGTGATCGAGACCTGTCAACATTACCCCATGGCACTGGGAGAGCTAGACCCCGCAAAATGGCACCTCACTCCACAAGGCAGCCACTGCGGTCGTCTCCAGGGCGCATGGGCGGCTGTTGCACTACTAGTAGCGTCAGATCTGCGAGATAGCCTCTGGTGCCACCTCGCTTGCGTCTTCAAGAGACTTGGGTGACAGGTGGTGTGGTATCATCAAAAATCCAAATAACAATTGCTATGAGTTTCTAAAAAAAACTGGAGGACTGGTATTTCCAGAGTCTCTTCCGTTCTAACATCCACCACCGCGCGACCTTCTCGGCCTCGTCTGCCCATGTGGCAGCGTCTTGTCCGTACTTCTTACGTACGTCCAAGATCAGATGCACCATGTCCCAGCCCTTGACCGGGTCTACCTCCAGCGGATCGACCCGCAGGTCCGACAACTGGAATTCTATCGAGTTCTTCTCCTCCACAGGCAGTACCATCCTCCATGGCGCATCGGCCGACGTCACGGTCAGAACGCTGCCGCCCAGGTTGACCACGCCGAAGTTCCATGCCCGCCGGCCGTCCTCGTGCGTCTTATATGGTCTGATGAGCGACTGGCCCTCGTAGTCGTTGGTAAGGTCAACCGCCGCCCTGCGATCCTCCTCGTTCAGCGACCCGGTGCTCGCGAGCAGGTCCAGGATCGTGGGTAGGATGCTGATGGACGTGGCGTTGGCTTCGTACTGCACGCGCGGCAGGTGTGGGTGGCGGAAGGTGATAGGTACGCGGAAGTTGGACACGTGCGCGTTGTCCAGAGTACCCGTCACCGATGTGTCCTCGAGGAATGCCTGGCCGTGGTCTCCAACGAAGACTACCAGGGTCTCGTTGGCAATGCCCTTGTCCTCGATCATCTGCATCACTTGCCCGAGCCATGCGTCGTGGTAGGCGATGGCGTTCAGGTACTGGTTGAAGTCGAAGTGGCTGACTCCGCCGTGACTTTTGCCCATATACCGGACTGTGGTCCAGTCAGGGGGGGTCCTCCAAGGGTGGTGGGTCGTGGAGGTGAAATGGCTCAAGAACATCCTCGTGTCGTTGGCCAGAGCCCGGTCGATGAATTCATCAAAGTGCGGTTTCAAGTATGGCTCCGCATAGCCGAAGTAGTTGAGCTCCATCATGCCAGGAGTGTTCTTGACATCCTTCGCCAACGTTTTCCTAGAGACAACATCGGTAAAGCCCATCTTCTCATTCATTACATTTTGTCGATCGTAATCGTCTGTTACAGCCTAATTGGTGATGCAAGTTAGTAAATGCTAAATTAAGATGTACCTCAGAGTCGAGCGCCATGTCGGTCTCGATGTTCGTCTCAAGAGCCTGCATATGACCCAGATCCGACCGCTCATTGCAGATATCTGGGGCAGAGATCAGATCCCATAGCCACTTACTTGGAAGTACTTATGGTCCCACGGCCGATTTCGCATATCATTCTGGTCCAGTTCGGTGTTGTTGATCTTCTTGCTGGACAGCATGTCGAATAGATGTGGAAGACAGGGCTGGTAAACCTGGCTCTCCGATTCTTCAAGACCATCGACAGCCATGGGCCAAATACCCTACAAGTGATCTGTCAGCACTTTTGTCTGCTTGCATATACCTGGGTCGTCCAGGACGGGGCTAAGTTCTTCTGGAATGCTTACACAATGGCTTCCGACGACTGATTTGGTTGAGACGGAACTTCCGGTAAAAGCGCCAACGACGTTGAGGCCGCCAAACCCTTCAGCTATGGAAGTGGCCCAGCTCGGCTCTTCCTCCTCTCGGACGTATGGATGGCTGGTCGAGTTCGTGAATCCACCAGCCTTGCCCGTTATCCTCTCGGAGTTGGGGGTGAGCTTCGACAAACGCGAGTTGATCTCATCGCGGTCCTCCTCCGGGTGCGATTCCAGGATCATCTTGTGCCACAGGGACCCTTGCTGAAGGGGAAACAGTTCCTCGCGCATTGACTCCATCTGTATCATGACCACGTGCTTTATGGTCGCATTCTTGTTTTCGAATGCAGCTCGGAGGGGCTCAACCGGATCCAAATCAAGGTTCGTAATTCGAAGAGGGTCGTCGACAGGGTTATAATCGGCTTGCCGGGTGAGAATTGGTCCACAAGCCAAGCTTGTGCCATTCCCATCGACTGTCGTTCCGTTGGGCGCGTCAAGTACCGACAAGGTCTCCTCTGCTGGCACAGTCGAGTTCCACCGAGCAAACTCGGGAGGAATTGGCACCGGCAGCCAGTCAGGTATCTTCTCACGGTAGGCCCTGATCAGGGGATTCATTCCTCCGGGAGCCCAACCCTTGAAGCTGTCACGGGCTGGTTTCCAGTGTGGCTCGCTGACGAGCTCTGGCAATGGCCATTCATTTTCGACAACGCGTTCCGTCGGGCCACACGAATTGAAGGACTCGAACGAGAAGCTGACGAGAGTCAAAAGCGGAAGCGGGAGTGTCGTCGATATGTGGTTGTACGGTTTGATGGGCCTTGTCAGTAGCAAGACTGCCAGGACGAATGCCGTAACGGGTAGCACCATCCATTGCGGAAATCGCTTTAATTTCCTCTTCAATGCGGTGCGCAAACGCCCAAGGAACCCCGCGGGCGGCTCTTCCGACTTCCCCCGGCCGAAGATGCTGTCGCCTTCCGACCACACAATTGTCTCGTCTGAGTCTGAATAACTGTCGTCGAGGGAGTGTTCAATGTCGACGCCATCGCTTCGTTCTTTCGAATGGATGGGTCCAGAGTCCCGGTTGTAGGCTGCGACGATGAGTTAGCAATATTTCCCTGCCTATACCAGTCTCGGTGACTCACTCGCACGCCAGAGCGCTCCCAGAGCCCTCAGGATGTTTCCAGAGACCTCGTAGAGCCAGGCATGGGAGAACCATGCCACGGCAAATATTATGGCCGCCGGCACGAGCACGCTCGAGCTTTCGCTTAGGAGGACGGCGACTCCATCTTTGTCCTTTGCGACTGTGCGGGCGGCGGACCACTGGATGTCTGCGCCCGTTCTAGTGAAGAATCCTAGCTGACATGATGCAGCAACGAAGGTTATACATCTGTTCGCAGTTTTAGCCTTGTTGCTCAGCAGCTGGCGAGGGAAATCCCAAGGTGTGGTGACACTCGTCTGACGTACGATATAAACGCTCCCAAAAGCAGACCAACCAAAGAACCAACGCCTCGCTCCCGCCGTAGCAACAGCCGTGTAATGATCAAGAGGGCAACATCGGGTATGAAAAACGTGGGGAGGTATAGAAAGAAAGCGGCTAGCGGTATCGTGCCCAGGTGTAATGCGAGGTGTAGAACCTTGGTAGACGTTACCGATATGAAGAACAGAGCAAACAGGAAAGATGTCGACTTCTGAAGAGACATCACGATCGATAACGCCTGAGAACCAGTATGGCCTCCATGCAGAAAGAAACGTAACTCAGATCAAAGGGAGGGAGATGTTGATGCCATGGGGAAGTCGCTTGCAGATGAACAGGAGCAGGAACAGAACAGGACAAAGGTAGGGGTACCCACATAAGTCATGTCCAAATGCAGATCCGCCCCGAACATGTCAAAGAAATTGATACTTCAGGAAATGTGTCGCGTGCGGTCCCAGACGTGGGCCAGGTCGTTTTGGGTGGGTGGAGGGCTGGTCTGTGGCCAACCTCGCCCAAACGAACCTCGTTTCTCGAACCTTGCCCAGCTGCTTGGCCCGTTCACTCACGTAAGAGCCGCTGTTTAACAGGCCTAGGTGCAGTAGCCTGCTGGCAGCCCAGGGGGCAAGGAGGGAAGTCAATCGGCCGTTGAAGTCGGACTGGGTACCTGGATCGAGACGTGCATTCACTCATTCCTGAGGCGACACAACGGGCTGGTTTCCGCAGTTGGTGCCTGGTCGCGTGCCCCCGTCTTGCAAACTGCGCCACTAGGCCATCTGCTAGACGAGGTGTGACAAGCAAGCGGGACACGCCTAAAGTTAGTACGGTGAATCCACCCCTGGCAAGGCGATTGGCAATCCTGCATACGAGAAGGATTGTGAATGAGACGGTGAAGCCGGCCAACCGCTGCTGAGGCCCCCATTGGAGGTGTTCAGCTGCCATCCAGCCATCAGGCGCTGAGCAGGCGAGGAGCAGCCCGCCCAAGAGCAGGAACAGTGCTGTGCACTGGCTGTACTGTATTTAGAAGGCGTGATCGACTCGCTGGGCCTCTGCTGCGACTCGAAACACGAAGCAGAGAGTGTTGGCCCACAGCGATTGACCAGTGCATAGTCCTGCCAGCGGGCTGTGGCCAACTGCCCAGCTGGCCCAGCCGTGCCGCCAGCCAGCCAGACGTCAGAAGTCAGAAGTACCACGGGGGCCGTCCCCCAAGTTGTGGGTCCCAATCTTCTGGCTGGGTCCCCCCTGAGAGCCCCGTATTTGGTGAAGAACAAGAGACTCAGGGCCAAAGGCATCATGGTGCAAACAAAGGGCGAGGCTGAGGCAAAGTCAGAGAGAGGCGTCCTCCTCTCGGCTCCTCGGAAAGTGTATTTGAGCAAAATACGAGGCTCATGTTTCTGTCGGCTCCCGAGGATGCGACAACGCCGACAACATGGCTTGAAACTCCCATCTGGGTTAACACGCCCGACTCGCCAGAGCAGATGCGCCTTGTTCTAGTGGGAAATAGCACGGCGTTGTGAGAAATGGGAAATATAAACATTAAGTCATGGCCATGCACGTCCATCCTGAAGGCCAGACTAGACTTTTTTTTGTGCGTGAGAAGGACGGAGGCGAGGGCAGAGGATGGCGTTATAGGAGGAACCGCGGCATGCTTGAAACGAATAAGCTTATATCAAGCTAATTCCGGGGTCCCTCGGATGATCAGCCTGGGTTGTGGGACGCCTGCTTTATTGGGATGCTTTGGGAGTGGAGTGTCGACCTGGTTTTCCGCGTATTGGTCGTGTTCGGCCAGGGCGGCAGGGCGGCCAGGTGAGAGCTTGCCCCAAACGGGCCAGATGGGGGCATTGCAGCATGCAGGAGCGGGAAAATAGCTGACACAGCGCCAGTGTCGAGCACTGGGACAACGAACGTGGTAAATGCTCGGCAGGCTCGAGTCAGAGGCGCAGAGGCAGTCTGGGCAGTAAGACAGCGATTCTCACAAGCTTGGGTTATTACTCTTCGTCCCAAGCTGGAAGCCACAAGTGTTCTCCGTTTACCCGCCTTGCCAAGGAAGTCGGAGATCAGTGTGACATCATCTTCTCCTGGCTGTTGGTAGAACGGAACCCACTCTTACTGTGGACTTTTCGGAGCAGGGGCCAAGCAGGTCGGCAGTGAGAGACCAGGCTGCGACAGCTAGGTACGGTAGCACACCAAACTCGTTGCTGCCGCCATGGATGAGCCATCCCACCGTTCTGGGCAATGAATGGACCAACACGGGAGGGCTGCTACCACAAGTTCGGTTGGTCGTGTGCTACCACAGAAAAATGACGGTCGGATTTCCGTCCGATGGCAGGGGGCCGCGGGAGACGGCATCGCTCGGAGCCTTGCCAAGAGATCGGCTAGAAGCCTGTCACGTTTCTGGACTCCTGTACGGATACCGATGGTGGCCTTGAGACAAAATTGTCTAGAGGCAAGGACGCAATCTTCGACATTGAAACATGGCACGCGATCAATCATGCAATCAGCCAACAGGAAGCTGTCCGCTGCAGACCATCCGAGACAATTGGACCAGCAATTTTGACACCCAAGCCCCTAGCGATCCTACAGGACCAGGTTATCCCACAGGAGATTATCCTATACCGAGTAGGATTTCGTGCTTTACTTCTGCGCTGTGCCACAAAGCCCCTAGATCTGGCATGAATCGGCAAACAAGCCCAGTGAGCTGTGCTCTAAGCCAGCCGCAAGTTCGCACCGATCCTAGAGCTTCGCACAGGTACTTGAAGTACCGAAGTCTCCTTTCGGGAAAGACGGATCAGAGACGGTAAGACCCAGGCAGCTGGCAGGTGGTTTCATTTGTCTCACACATTTGGATCCTTGGCGATACGAGTCTGTCCTGCAGAACTTACGCCGGAGAGTTTCCCATTGGTGCTCCATTGCCCCAAGAAACACAAACTACACTAGTCCGGCCATCTGGGGACCCTGGTAAACTAAACCTACACAGTACAAGCCCATGGGACACGTTTTTGCAACGATCAAAACTTCGGCTTCCATTCAAAAATCCAATCTCGGAATATGTCTGCCTTGGGGTATCCAGCTGTTCAAAGCACCAAGCGTAAAGAAGAACTCCGCCCCGCTTCCTCTCGTGACAGCCCCCAGCTTCGTGGCCACGAGCCGTGCCTGAGGGACTCATGGCCAACGTCCGAAGCAATGCTGCAAGCAGCCTCGCACACTCGCTCCTGCGAGCTAATTACCCGCTGCGCCTCCTTCCAACCCTCAGTCTGCATCCTACTCAACCCGACGAGTGGTACCCCGGGTCCGCCCTCTTCATGAACGACGAGGTCGACGACTTTGGCGCCGAGCTCTTGAGGTAATCGTCCCACGTCGGCCCCTTGAGGTCGGGGAGCACCATGCTCCGCCTCTTGGACTGCTTGCTGGAGCTGCTGTTGTCGAGGCCGGCCTTGTCCCTCAGGTTGAAGGCCGACGTCGGCGCCCGCGGCAGCGACTCGTCCAGGCTGGGCCGTTTGTCGCGGGAGTCGCCGCCAGCCCGCGTGTCTCGCGCGCCCGTGTCCAGGGCAGGCGTCGACGACGACATGCCCTGGGAGGCCAGATGGGCCGCCGATATCGCCGTGCGCGACGAGGGCCTCAACACTGCCGCCGCTACGCTCGCTGCGGCCGCTGATATCGTGGACGACCGCCGGTCGGCGCCCACATCGTCGCGGTTGAGGCCCGAAGGCACAGACTGGCTATACGAGTTCCTCTGGGGGCTGCGGTTCTTTCTCGAGGATGACGAGGACCCGGTCGCTGACCTTCCCAGGCCCCCACCGGACGACGAAGCGTGGGCCGTCCTGCTGCTCTGGGAGTTCCGGCCGCCGGTGTCGAGCGAGTTCGTCCGTCCGAGGTGGCCGGGCCCTGGTGGTGGCGCCATCGATTTCCTGCGGCTGTCGTCGTGGTCGCGGCTGCCGCTGGCAGCTGTCGAGGTCGTTCGCCTGTCCCTTTCTTGGCCTGTGCCTCCATCGTCCGCCCTATTCTCCTTGATAGCGGTGTCTGGTATATACCGTGAGCTCTGCGCGCCGCTTGTAGTTGTCGATGGCCGTTTCTCCTGAGTCACGACGATCGGCGTCGGTCTACCACCACTGCTATTGTTGCCGTCTGTGTTTGACTGCGATGTTGACGAGTTGTTGATGTCTTGTGTGAAGTCTCTCATCGCCTCGTCCACGACCTTCTGCACCTTTCGCACAGGCTTCTCCGGAAGGAGGTATCGTGATATTTGTTTCGGCAGCCTCTCGGGTTTCCCGTCCAAGAGACTGTCCGCCTCAATGGGCAAAGCTGACACAACCTTGTCCAGGCGCTTGGCCTCTTCGTCGGGGTATGCTTGGACGAACGAGACCAGCCAGTGCTTGAATCCCGCAGGCGTCAGGCCAGGGACACTTGGCCGTGACCTGCTATCGGCGGGGGCGAGGAAGTACTGACATCCCAGATCCTCATATAGGCTTTCCAGAGCCTCATTCAGGTGCTTCGACCGTGACTTGAACAGGACTGCAAAGGGGAACACCTCCTTGTCCAAGCGGTGGTGCGAGTAGAAAGCAGCCATCTTCTCGGGTGTGATCACGATGGAGCTCTGTGGCATGAACTCTTCGATGATGTAGTTTGCGAGCCCCTTGACAACATGCTCCATCCGCTTGGTCGACTCGCCGTCTTTGTCGAAAAGCACCCCCCACTTCTGGTCGATGGCTGTCAATTGCCTGGCATCTTTGGCGGATGAGGTCTTCCGACTGTCGTCCTCGCTGCTTCGAGGAGGTACGGGCATGGCCGCTTTAGTCTCGTTGCTGAAGCGCACAGTTGAGTGCCGTGGGGGATCCTTGTGTTGCGTGGTGGTCGGAGATGGTCCTCCTGTTGTCGTCGGACTTGATCTCTTCTCGCCACCGTCCTTTGGCAAGCTTGCAGCAGTGGCGGCGGCGGCGGCACTTGCGGCGACGGGCAGGACATAGTCCTGGGTGTCCGTCCATGGACGGAGGGGGGATGTTGGCCTCGGGGGCCTTGATGGCTTGTCAGCTGGCTCGGCTTGCTTCTCCCCCTTGTTCAGCTGCTCGACCTCTTCCCTGATGATCCTACGCAGCTCCGTCAGAAGCTCTGGTGATACTGAGCTCAAACTGGACGTGGACAGGTTGGGGTTTATCGGAGGCGGCACAGCAGGCTGAGTTGAAGACCGAGAAGGTACTGAAACATCAGAGACAGGAGGGCTGGTCTTTGCTGCCCTCTCTTTGGCTTCCTCAATGCGTCTTCGAATCTCTTCCGTGTGCCTCTCGGTCAGAGGAATCTCGCCTTTGGACCGTGGCGACACATCTTCGGCATCACTTTGTGCCTTGACTTGTCCATGCGGCGTCTTCCAGTCGGTCGCTTTGAGCGCCGGCACCCTCTCCTTCTCTTTGGGTTGACATTTATCGTCCTCGTATTTCGACATGGTCATGTATTATCTGATCTGCGACAAGATGACGGAAAGTGTTTATCGATGCATCATGAACCCGGACAGAGCACCTTGGAAAGCTAGTTGAAAACACGCGATACAAGAAAAGGGCCGTCGAATCCAAAGTAACACACTACTGTCAGAGATGAAAGTGTTGGGATGACTCGAGGAACGCAAAGCCGGAGCCGAAGAGGTGTTGAAGTAGGGCTTGTAGATATTCGACGTTGGGCGACGCGACGTCACGGGGGGCCGGGGCGGCGATGCGTCAACCCCAGGGTGGTGCCGCTGGGCAGACATTTGATTCGCGCGATGAAACAGAAAGTGGAATGAAAGGGAACGAAAACACAACTCTACAGCCAAGGCCCCCGGTGTGCCGCCCATGCTGGTCTCTCTGCTTCTGCCGCCCGCCTCGTAGCAGTCGGGCGCCCTGCCAGCGAAGCCTCACGAAGAGGGGCCATCCCTGCTGATCAGGCCTCAATAAGGGGGAGGGCAGACGACCTGGAAACAGTCAACATGGCTTGTCTGCCTGTCAAGAGACCGCTGCGTTGCACTGCACATGTAGCGGTAACTTTGGGGTGTGTGCAGTTCTGTCGATCTCCGAAAGTGCTGGAGATTATCTGCGGCTCTACTGCAGCATTTAACATATTTACATTCTCTGTGGCAAAAGAACTCCCCGGGTTTGCCTCACTTGCTTGTCTTCCCACATCCAACTCCACCTCACTCCAATCGCATCTTCATCCGAGTGGGATACGCAGCAGGGACTGGTCGCGATCAGCCGCCACAATGGCGTCGGCAGGTATTGTCGCCGTGTGCTGGCACTCGCCGGGATGCTGATCATCGAGGCCGAACTCGAGACAC
This sequence comes from Diaporthe vaccinii, assembly GCA_039880775.1. Lineage (NCBI taxonomy): Eukaryota > Fungi > Ascomycota > Sordariomycetes > Diaporthales > Diaporthaceae > Diaporthe > Diaporthe vaccinii. The sequence continues at coordinate 1,486,455 of JBCEDN010000006.1, read as the reverse complement.
TGACGGCACTAAAAAGAAGGGTCCCGCAAGATCCGCCCTGCTTCCACCCGAGTGGTTAGGATGGCTTTCATCACAATGAAGTTGCACATGCAGCCCAAAATACGGTCATCCGGATCTGAAGGGGGCCAGAATACTATCTCGTTGTATTCATTGTCTTGCTATGTCCATCGCAGTCTACCGGGCTTCAATCTAAGCAGTGCAGTAACCCGCGAAGCTATCTTTTCCCCTCAAAATTCCAAAATGCTCGGCGAACTCCCAAAATGCTCGACCAAGTTCCAAAATTGCTCGATGTGCCAGGTCTTGACACCAACCCCAATTCACGATTCGTGACTGCCTGGCTGCACTGACAATGTCGTGCGAGGCTGGAGCGCGCCCCGGATCATCGTCCACCTAGCAGCCATCTGAGCTGTCGTCGTCATCGTAGGCGTCGTATCCGACAGTGTCGGGATTCTCGTACTCCATGTGTCGAGGCAATGCGGGAGCATACTTGCGGGTGCCCGGTCTGGCCCAGTCCTTGCCTGCAGTGATGCTGCGAGAAGTGCCCGAGGTCACTGAAGAAGCAGTGCTGGTCTGGCGCTTTTGTAGCTGGCCGTTGGGACCGTAGGCGTTGAACTGGCGCGCATCGCGTGGGCGGGCCGTATCCTCAGTGCCAGCGGTAGACGCCGAGTCGGTCGGCGCAGAGGACGGATGGTAGCTCCCATCACCGCGGCTGGTGGTAGAGCGTGAGTTGCTGGCATCGTTGATGATCTGGAGGTTCTCGAGTGTTAGACCTTCACCAGTCTCGGCGCCGGTGGTCTCCCTGGATCGTCCCATCCACGACCCGTCAACGGCACGGGCGTAAGCCTCAGTGACATAGTCTCCATCCTTGTCAACGTGAAAAGGCACATGGTTCCTGGAATCGCCCTTGTACACCTCCTTCTCTTCATGATCACGAACACTGTTGGGGGCTGGCAGAGGGACACGGTCAGGCTCGTCACACTCAACCCACTCGACACAAGCGCGGCAGCGCTGAGCACCGCTGGACTTCCGCTCATTCTTGCTGAAAAATTCGAGGGGCTTGTGCTTGCGGCAGCTGCTGCAAAGCAACTCGGTTGCAGCACTAGCGGTGTGCTTGCGACAAGTGAGCTGGGCGTTGGGGTTGAAGGATCGTTTCTTGAGCATATTGTTCGAGAACATGCTGTTCTTCTCCAACTTGCCGTCAGCCGCGCACTTGAGCCTGTGGAAGCACATGGTCAGTCTCAGCCTACCCTGACAGAGGAAAAGGGCTTCTTGTTCTTACATGGCTGGGAGGCTCTTGTTGTGCTTGTTGCTGTAGTAGTCCGACATCTTGCAGGCCTTGTCGAGTGACTCCTGAGAGGTAGGTGGTTTAGCGTAAACCAAAGTGGAGGTGGATGCCCCGGAACTGTATGATCAGATCTTCAGAAATGTTACGAGCAGCAAACGATGGCATGTGAGAACTTACTGAGAGTTGCCAGGCAAGCGCTGGACAGACTTTCGTCCCGTCTTCGCTGAAGGGTTTGGTATCGAAGAGTGGCTGTTGAGAAGAGAGAGCAAGCGGCAAAGCTGCCGACTTGGGGGCTTCAGCTTGAGTGGAAGGTGACTGTTGGGAAGACAGCTGTGTTGGGAGAGGATGGGTGATCAGTGGCTCAGACTTTTCGAAGACGTGTTGCCACCACTGTGGTGATGATGGATGGGGAGGATCCAAATATCAAGGAAGTCCAATACGAAGGTCGAGAAGGGGAGGGACGTGGAAGGTGGAAGTTGGAAGGTGCAAAGTGATGCTGGTGTGTGCCTCGACAGAAGAGGTAGGTACCAACCCACGTACACCAAGTCATACGTACCGCGCCTTGGAGAGACTCTGCCCTCGGAAAAAGAGAAGGGCAAAGACTAAGGAAAGTCTCAAGGCCAGAGACCAAGAGAAGCAAGGAGTGCGTTGCCTGAGGTGAGTGCGGATACCCTTTGCGGTCGTTGTTGCCGCTACTGTGCTGTAGGTAAATGCTTCTCACAACCTTGGAAGCCTTTGTAAGGAGTCCAGACTGAAGGGAGTGGCACGGCCTTTGAGAAAAGGAATGCACCTGTATTCTAGGACTTTTGGTCAAGGCAATGGCTGCCTGGCTGTTTCCAGGGCAAGGCTTTCGCGAGGCGGGGCTTTGTGAAGGCTCTGGCTGCGGTCATCAGGTGAAAAAGGTTTCAGATGAGTCGTTGTTCAGCAAGCAAGTGACGTCGAAGAAGGCTCATGAAGTGCAGAGTGTAGCAACCAACAAGAGTGCCAAAGAAAAAGCTTTGATATCTCTTATTCTTGTTCAAACGCCGGGTTGCTTCCTCTGCTTCAGGCGAAAACGTGTGAATCGCCACGGCTCTTCCCCATGCGTAAGAAAGAAATACCACCATCTTTCCACCGATGAAGCACATATTGACCTCAGCTGTAGTACAGCCAGGCACAATGCGACGCCATACGTGGGCATGGACGAGTACACAAGATGGTGTCGGCCACATCAGAGGAGCAGCTAGCCATAACTGGCTACTAAGAAAGACGAACGGTCTTGACATATCTGGAGAACAGGCCTTTCCATTTCGATTACATTCCTTGCTTGGAGCGGAGGGATCCTTTACTGGATAGACAGACAATGGTTTCGCCACGGATATCTGGCCTCGATCCTATCATCAACGGTACAGCAGCGCTTCCACACGAAATTATCTTGACGGAGTCAGCCAAACCAGTCTACTCTACTAATAACATTAAGAGGCTAAGCTTTACACTCACTACATCTCAAAGCCGCTGCTGGAGGCATTGCAAAGCGTCCAACCGTGTCTTGTTAGAACAACCTTGGCAGCGAGAACTCGTCCACACACATCGTCGAGAGACAATGCCGGATTGCGATTTCTGCAGGGGTCTACAAGCGCAACGGCTTGACCAGAAACCAGACCGAGTGCCTGGACGGCTGTTTCAAGTATCAAGGCATTCTCAAAGAATAGTCTCTGGCAGTGTGGCACCTTAACTTCCAGCCATCACGTAGCCTTCCCGAATATCGTTCCAGTCCCGAGTCCCGAGCGCGACACATCGAGTCCTCGGTGTGTTCGTCCGAGTAGAGTCAACGTAAAACCTTGAATGTCAAGGTACATACATTATCCTACTAGCCGAGCACTTGCCCGGTGTCCAGCCCCCCCTAGACACAAAATCCATTCACCAATGCGAGAATAGTCCAAGAAAGAGTCTCGATAACACGACAAAGCTGCGAGAAAAGCGGAGAACAGTTCTCAAACCACGTGGGAGCCAAGTCGGTGAGAGCGACGGACCCCTCGACCCGGGGGGCTGGGTGGCTCTGGGCCCCATCGTTCACGACGACTTGTCGTTGACCGCCGACAGCAGGACATAGCGGTCAGAGGAAAGCTCCGGCCCACGTTGCCGCGTCAACTGTGGTTCGGCGGTCCAAAATCCGGGGGAGAGGGAGGGGGCGTTTGTCCATCCTTCGCCCACAGACCAGCCACCATGTTTACGCACGCAGCAGGACATTCCCATATGCCAGCGCGCCGTCGTCTGCCGCGGGTGGGAAAGCGGCGCATATCGCGGCATCCTTGGCGAACTCAACGGCGGTGGGGTTCCCGTCGACCGGCCCTGGTTAGGCGATAGAAGCTATCAGAAGGAGTGGATCTCCGATTGACGAAGACAGGCGAGAACCGAGCTTTCCGTGTTGGGAATCTTGTTGTTGACACGAGCCCACAGCAGCGGAAGCGAAACTGACGAACGGTGCGACCGAGATTCCCAGGAGAGTGGGTATGGCCCGAAACGACCAAGCGCGACCGGGCCCCCTAGGCTCGGAAGACGCTCCGGATCGTTGGTGCACCAAGGGCCGGCGAACCACCCTTTGGCGGCCAGGTCCTCTGGGCGTTTTAGGTCCCAAGTTCACCACGAGTTACATTGCGGTCCAAGGTGCATGCGACCACCAGCTCTTTTGTGATTACGGGCAGTGCCTGACGGTCACGGGCTTCGGGAGAGGATGAACCGTCCCGACTCGGCTTGGGCTGGGTTTGCACCTGGCGGCGAGTCAGTGCCGATCCGTGACCACAGGAACAAAGGCTGAGGTTTCGCCCGCAGACGCAGATATCATGACCTTGCTTGGGACGGCATTGAGCAGGCGCTGAGACGAGACAAATTTCACCTCACTTTGCAAATTTCAGCGCTGCCATCCGTGGCCGGCGGCGTGCTTCTCAAGCAGCTTGAACCTGGAATTAGCCTCGGGACAAATTTCCTGACGGTATCGCCAACAGCTAGACCCCTACCACTCATTTGGCCAAAGCTACCCTGTTAGCCATAGATGTAGGGGTTACATGGACGCAGGACGGCACGGCTTCTGGAGGCCTGGGGCAAACCAGAGGCCCAAGCTCCCGTGAGATGAAAGGCGAATCTCCGGCCAAGCATGTTCATCGAAGTCACTGCTTGCTGGACTGCTTACGGTGTTGCTTTAAAATGAGTGCATGAACAAGCCGCCCCACGTTCACACCCGACCAAAACGTCGCATGAAAGTAGACACAGACGGCTCGAGAACCTCATTTGCCCCGGCCAGTCAGGTCAGTCTTAACACCAAAACAATGACTAGCAGCTCAGGGCGCGAATAAGGCAAGGGCTTCCCCAGGAACCTTGATCCCGAGAGTTCGTCGGCCGGTGGCGCGTACTCTTGCTGCCCCAAGCCTCACCGAACAGGCGACTCCTCGAGGCACTGTGTCGGGCGTGGCAAGTTTGATGAGATGGCCACCCGAAAGACGAGGACTCGAACTTCGGATATATGAAGCTGAACAGAATGGAACCCACCCCGAGGTAATGACGTCGAACTGCGAGTTGTTGGTGCCTTCACTGTACGGGCCTTATTCAACAACTCGTTTCGTCTAAACATTCGGCGGCAGATTTCCGGGATCCTATCTTCGTACCATAGTACGACGCCGGTCCACTAATTCATTCCGGAACGAATCTTCCTCCCGTTCTTCTCTGCTTCTTTGGCAGCTTGCCACTCCCCGTGCCTCGTCTCAACCGGGGAGCTTCGTCTCAACTTGAAGTGACCGAATGTCAAACCCCGCAGACCCTGGGCATAAAGTATCGATACCTCCACGTGCACGGCCTGCTTGCTGGCGGGTGAGAAATCCTATTCGTGATTTTAATTGACCGGTGAACATACCGACATCTTGACCTTTGCGGCGGTATCCGTGGTGACAAAGCTAAGTGAGCTTGTTACCGCAGTCGCAGCTCGATCCTGACTGCTTGACCAAGGTCTCGTGGAACAACCATCGTCTTGGGCAGCAGCCGATCGATCCCAAGAAGACCTGTGGGGAGGAAGCTCGGGATTATGGTGTGGTTCCGCGGCCAGCTCTCGTATGGCAGCTGTGCAAGTCCAGTGTTGATCCCCCCTTTTCTCCCAGCGGGTCCATGCTTCTCGTCTTTACCATTCCCATAATAGGACTAGATCGTCCAGATACGTTTGCCCAATGACCCAAAGAGGACAAGGGTTGCAGTAGCCTGCAAGGCACGGTGAGCTGGCAGCGGACACCAGCAACGCGGTGTTGTCCCTAGGGAAGAGGCCATCGTCAACAACAGTATGACTGGACAACAGACGATGCCGAATGTTTTCCCCTCGCTTTCCTGCTTGGGCTTGATCCGCTTGACGCGCAAATGATGACGCTCTTGGCTCATGCTTGGCCCTGGTGAACAGTGCCATTTTCCAACAGCACGGGGCACGCCTTGCTCATCAAAGCAAGCCGACAAAGGTAACTCTAAAGTGGCAATGGAATGGGGATAGACAGTATATTGGCGGGCTGCCAACAACTGGTCAATGGAGAAGGTGCGTCAAAAGTGCACCACACACGTGCAATTCTGAGTCTTCATCAGGAGCTTGCTTTTTGCTCCACCTGCAACGGTCGACCGAGATGGGCAAGAGCGGGCCTCGGATCAATGGCGATCTCTTGTGCAGTGTGCAGCGTGCAGCGTGCAGCGTGCAGTGTGCAGCGTGTGCGTGCACGACCGTCACCGTTGCCTTCACGAGTACGCACTGACGAGCTGCGACAGAATGGAGCCGACCAGCCTCCAGCTACCCCCCATGCTCCCCCTCACCTCCAGACTTTGAATGCAGGAGACCGACAACAAGCAGCTGATCACCTGCGCCAGTTCCTGTTCCTGTCCATGTGCTGCATGCTGCGCTGTGGTAGCTCCTGTTCCGGCCCCCGTTTCCCCCTGGCGCTCGTGCCGCGCAATGGAGGGATCAGACGCCAAAAGGTCGTCGCGTAACCGCTAGGATGGTGAATTCTGCCGGAACGGATCGTGTTCTGGCCATCCCTGACGTGCGTGGGCGTAGGTGATGCGAACGTTAGCCCTGCACAAGTCTGACCTCGCGTCTCCCACGAGAATCACGCGGGGCATTGACCGCTTGGATTGTAAACGCCTATCAGTTCCTGAGAGCGCTGCACCCAAGGGGCTGAGCTGCAGCCGGGAGCGCAGCTGGAGCAGGGGCCCTCCCAACCGGCTTTCCGACAAGACGAGGTCACTGTGTACTCCGTACGTGCTCCGCATTGGAGCATAGAGTGCTGCGTAGGCGTGCGAAACTATGTGCTGCCCGGGCCTCTGCACTGGTCCTGCACTGGTCGTGCGCTGCACCTGCTCGCCAGGCCCTTCCGAGGAGCACCGGCAGTTGCCCAGACAGCCCAGAGAGAGCAGGAGATGATGCTGCTTCGCTGCAAGGTTGCTGCGAGGAGATGACCAGAATAGAGCATTGCCACTCGCTGTTTTGGGGGCGGGGCTCTGTCAAGCAACCGCTTGTTTGTTATGCGAAGGTTCTGCATCGCTTCGACAACGACGTGTCAACAAGGCAGGCAAAGCAAGCATTTGGGACGCTCCTGGCCTCTGGACGGGCGGACGGACGGACGGACTAACAGTAGCAGCAGCCATTCATTTTTATGCTATCCTCCCCCGGGTATGCTAGCACTACCAAAGGCACTCAGACATCCCAGCCAGTCTGGTACCTTCGCCCTCGGTCTCGCGTGAGATGTACCTCGCGCCGTTGTACCTGCGCACCTAGTGCCGCGGTGCAGTGACTGACGGCGGCCCCTTCTCGTTTGCAATGCATGAACCTCACTTGGGACCTGGGCCCTGGGCCCCGGGCGCCACCACCCTCACATTGGCACCACCGGCACCAGTGCACTAGTACCTCCGTACACCACTGGCACATCAGCATCTGACAAGTTGCCGTACCTTACCTAACAGGGCATTCCAAGGTTCCAAGGTTCCAAGGTTGCTTCGGCTCAGGCAACCAGTTGCAACGAGCCTGCAGCGCTGGTCGGGGCCAGGTCAGGGCAAGGCCAGGGCAACCAGAGCTACCGTGTACCTCTCCCTCCCGGCCGTCCCTTGTCCCTTCCCTCCTCGAATGCCGCGAGACGACTCATCTCGACTGCTCGTTTTACAGCATGCAACCTCTTCACCCACGTTGACCTGACTTGATTTGACCCTGATTTGATTGACCCGGCCTGATCGTTACCTTCGTCAGCACTTTTGTTCTCGTCCTTCCTTTCTTCCCACTCTCGGTCAACTCATCATCTCGCCTTCCCTCCAGACCCCACCGTCACAACCACAGCCCACTCTCGCACTGCCATTCGAAATGCCATAGCCGCTTGCTGCCTCACCTGAGAGCACCCGTCCGCTAATATCGTTGGGGTCGCGCTCAACCGGGTGGAGCAATCTTCTTGTCAAATTCAGCCGTCTCCTTTCTGCACATCATTTCGTACGCTTCTTCACCGTGCCGTGCGTGGGACGGGCCACAGCAACACGACGGAAGAATTACGGGGACTGGCTCGAGGAAACCCTGGTCGTGGGCGCAAATTGGGCCCTTCAAAGAGAACGCTGAGACCCGAATCGTTAGCGAGATTGTCTGCCCCTATCGATCCTCCTCGACCACCCCCAGCTTCTTTCGTTCATGCTAAGGACCGGGTCTGCCACTCGCACGAAGCCACCTGCTCGCCAGCTTCTCGAGACCCACGCCCAGTCCGCGCACGAGTCCCCAGTTCTGCTCTCCTGCTCTCCTCCTGGTGTTCTGGAACTGTCGAACCCACCCGCTATTGGATCGATCTGCCCTTTCATCCACAAAGCTCCCCAAGCCAGGACTCACGGGCCCCATCCTCGTGCAGCCAAGCAGTTCACGCCAGTTCCAGTAGCGACACCAGCAGACCAGCCATTGAAATCAGGTCAACCTCTCGTCATCTCAGCGCAGACAAGCTGCAGTCTGGCGGCCCACAACACACGTCTTCTTTCGTCCAGCTGTCGCTGTTGTCTGCTCTGACTGGTAGTGTTTCTTGGCTCTCCCTCAGCCCGTCATTCCAATCCCGCTGCAAGACGCCTCTCAAACGCAGCGAACGGAGAGCAATAACCACGGCCTAGACCCCAGGGACGGCGCTGATCTTTGGCAACACTACAGCCGGTCCTTCTTTTCCTTTTAAATCATCCCCTTCAACCTAGTTTCAAGCGGTTCGACGCCCTTCAGGGCACCGACTCCGTGTGGGCAGTCAGGCTCATTTGATTACCGTTGGATCCACGTTTATTCTAATAATTGCATCTTCACGCTAATCCCGGAAGCCTCACGCGAAAGTCGAGGTACCTGCGTCAGAACTCCCGGAGCCGCCTAAGGGAAAGGACCCGCATCCCAATCTTTCTGGTCCCTCCCTGCACGCCCATCAATCTCTTCACTTTTCCTTTTAATAATTCCAGGCCCAATTCTCCAGGAGGCCCGTCCACTCTTTTTGATCTTTCCTATATCCAATCCCAACTCAAGTCAACCTGGTTTCCGGCCTATCCTCCTTCACGTATACATCCCAGCTATCCATTCCAAGTATCGATAACCGGATACAACCCCCCTCGACCACGACGTGCACCGGATTCGACGCCTACAATACCCGCCGAACGCCATCGATTGAACCGTCGACGCTCACTTCTGTTGAATCTGAATGCTCCAATTACAGCATTAAGCTCTTCGAAAAAGAGCTTGACCGAAGACTCCTCCCACAGCCCTCATCCGACTGCAGGGGTTGGAGACAGCATTTACTCACCTTGAAACTGGTTTTCACCACCACATACAGTCATGACTGTCGCTCACGACCTGACCCATCGAGGGTCGGCCTTGACTGGCTCTAACGGGTATGCCCTGGAGGACAGGTTCGAAGTCCTCAAAGAGATCGGCGATGGAAGTTTCGGCAGCGTCGTCTTGGCGAGGGTCCGGACCGCTGGTGCCAACGTCGCCAGGAGAGGGACGGTGGTAAGTAGCAGAGCGAGCAACAGGCGCTGGAGTGGAGGGAGCTGACATGTGATTCAGGTCGCAATCAAAACTATGAAAAAGTCATTCGAGTCCTTCACGCCATGCCTTGAGCTCAGAGAGGTCGTCTTCCTCAGGACACTACCGCACCACCAACATCTGGTCCCGGCCCTAGACATTTTCCTAGATCCCTTCAGCAAGAAGCTCCACATCTGCATGGAGTACATGGAGGGAAACCTGTACCAGCTGATGAAGGCCAGAGATCACAAATGCCTCGACAACGCGAGCGTTAAGAGCATTCTCTTTCAAATTATGCAGGGACTTGAGCATATTCACGCCCACAACTTCTTCCACAGAGATATCAAGCCAGAGAACATCTTGGTTTCGACTTCATCTCACCAAGATACTTCTAACTCCTTCAGGCGGTATTCGGCTCTGGTCACGCCACCCTCCACTCCCCCCACGTACACTGTGAAGATCGCCGACTTTGGACTGGCCAGGGAGACACACTCCAAGCTGCCATACACGACGTACGTTTCGACGCGGTGGTACCGAGCTCCCGAGGTACTGTTGCGGGCCGGCGAATACTCTGCTCCGGTGGACATCTGGGCCATTGGCGCAATGGCGGTGGAGATTGCCACGCTAAAGCCCCTCTTCCCTGGTGGAAACGAGGTAGACCAAGTTTGGAGGGTCTGTGAGATTATGGGAAGCCCAGGAAACTGGTACAACAAGGCCGGCCAGCGTGTAGGTGGTGGTGACTGGCGTGAGGGCACCAGACTGGCCGGAAAGCTGGGGTTCTCCTTCCCCAAGATGGCCCCCCACTCGATGGACACGATTCTACAAACACCACAATGGCCCGCGTCGCTGAGCCACTTCGTGACCTGGTGCCTGATGTGGGATCCTAAGAACAGGCCGACATCTACGCAAACTCTGCAGCATGAGTATTTCGCCGATGCCGTTGATCCTCTGCGACCCAAGTCCTCATCAAGAATGCTGGGCCGGAAGCCCTCGGAGATCGGCCGATCCAAGGATGCCGCGACACCGCCAACCTCCTCCAAGCCATCGTGGTTCAGGAAGTCACTTATCGGCCGCACTGACTCCAATGAGGCAGTCCCACAACAGGTTCTGAAGGAGCCAACCGCTTCTCGGCCTCCACCCGTCCACATCGTGCCTGAGGTTGCACCCGTGGTACCCGCAAAGACCAGGCCAGCCGCACCCAAGAGGACAACATGGAGCAATGGTATTTCCAATGTGGCGCCCATGCCAATTCTTCCCACTATCCGCCCTATCTCACCTCTCTCAGATGCCGTGACGGCTCAAGCCAGCAGCCGAACGCCATCGTACAATGACGCCTACGCAAACGGTGCTCATAGGCAAGGACCGCAAGAGGACAAATCATCCAAGAAAATTGGAAGACAGCTTTCCGTTCAATCGAATTCTAACCACTACTCCGAGCTCCATCGACAACAGGCCGAGCGCGCTCTGAACGGCGGTAGTGGATTGGCGTCACCACCGAGTGCCCACAAGGAGAGCTTCTTTTCCCACCTAAGGAAGAGGGCACGGAGGTTTTCCGGACGGCACCAAACCCCCGTTTCGCCCATTGAATCGGACATGGAGGCCCAAGCTGGATGCGGTCCATGGGGAAGCCAGAGATCATCCATGGTAATCGATCAACCACCGGCACCTGTGCCAAAGGACACTTACGAACCCCTCGACAGAGCCTTGAGAGACGTCCAACAAAATGCCGATAACCCGCATGCCCCGGCCCCTCCCGCACACCAGGCCAACTCCCAGAGCAACCTGAAGCGTCACCACTCCCTGCCGCAGCACAAGCCTCGGTCCGTGGATAACCTCGCTGGTGCCACAAAGAACGGCGGCCCGATTTCCAGCCGAACGCGAAGGGCACAGGCCAGCCACGGAGTGCACCACTACGATGCTCCCGACGAGGCGGATGAACTCCTGGACGAGGTCCTTTCCTCGACGCACAAGGCGATGAAACGGATCGAGCGAGATGGCAGGACTGACAACCACCGGCAAGCACCAACCAACGCCGGATTTGCCAACCCGTACCCGACCCCCTCCCCCTCGGCCAACGGGAACGCATGTCTCTTCGGGGATGGACAGGAGGTGGTCGCGCCGAAGCCACTAGATCTGAACAGGAAGGTTTCGGAATACAAGTGGCCGACGCCTCCGTACGAGGAAAGCGAGTGGGCAGCGTCAGCTTCGGCAAGCATTTGGGCGGCCAGCCACCGATTCTAGGGCGGCGAAGTCGCGCGGACGAACATATTTCTTTTGAACTTGGACACGCAAAGGACTCAATTTCGAATCCGGTCATTTTCACACGGAGTTATTTTTTTGGTGTTGAGGAGCACTACCGTGTCGCTCTCTTGGGCCGGTTTCACGGCTGCGGCATATGTTGGGCGGCAGACATGGCATCAGTTTGCATTTGGATTCGTTGACTTCGAGCCCCCCTGCCCGCGGCAGGGGCGGGTTGCGTCTTTCTCGCGAGTTGAAGTTGCCGTACAGAATACCCCTTATAGATTGGACGGTTCGATCGAACGACCGGAGACTCTTCTTCTTCATTTTTTTGTTAGAGACACAGGGTGGCATTTCCCACAGTTACTTGTCCGGGAATGCGGACAACCAGTCACACAATTTACATTGGTGTCACTGGATTGGGATCATCTGGGGCGGTGGCTTGGGGCAGGGATTTTTGGTAGGCGAGGGGTTTGGAAACGGATTTATCCTTGGGACAGTGGAAAAGAACAAAAAACGGACACTTTTTGTTGTACACAAGGGAGTTGGAGTCAGGACAGGTTCTGCGACCAAGCCCTCGACTCGTCCACTTTCGAGAAGAGGAAAGATGCGAGAGGCCGTCGTTTAGAATTGAGTCTACTTTACATATCTGGGTCCAGACAGTGGACATTGTAATGCAAACCAACTATCTTTGCCATACTATATATACATCGCCATATGTTGCTGCCTGCATATTCATGTGTGTGTGTGTGTGTGTGTTTATATGCTGACTTTGATCTGGTAAATGTATGGGATGGTTGTGAGGGGGAGAGGGTCTGAAGAGACGTCATCACAGTTTTTACCGAGTGGGCGGCAGACAGAATTGGAACCTCACGAACTGTTCTTCTGGACTAACTAGGTAAGCTAGGTGTGCGGTACGGTAGTGCAGCGGTCGAATTGAGTTTAGGGAGGAAGGTGGGAGGGTTTCGAGCGAGTAGTGGCATGAGCAAGGAACGCGGCCGACATCAGGCAGCAGAATTGATTCCTGGAAGGATCTGGGATATATACGCGTGGCGTAAGCACGCACCTTCCTCTCGATGGAATCGTGCCCAGAGATGACTGGTTTGAAAGCAGATCGTGTCAATTCGCATCGACCGGGCTGCCTCTTTCTTGTCCTTCTCTTCTCTCCAATCTGCTCCTCCCTATTCTCACATGCCGTGCTGTGCAACTCGGACGGCTTTCAGCAGGGCATATTGTGCGACTGCCTGGTAGGGAAGTTAACGAACGACTCGGGAGGAACCGACCACTCCTGCCCCACTCTCCGTCCATCAATTAGGCCTGGGTCACCAAAGTTGAGTGTCAGCCACAAGGCAGTCAGCACTTACCGTCCGCCATCCATCAAACAGCACTCCCATTCCTCAACAGCGCACCAATACAGCTACAGACGCGTGCAGCGACTGCGAACAGAACCGGCACCTCAAATCTACTCCGGTGGCAGACGCGCACTGTTGGTCTCGCAGCAGTGAGCTGAGAGCGAACCTGTTGGCCCGCTTTTCACCAACCGGGCCAAGTTGATCTGAGGACTCACTTTCATCCGCATCCTCGTCTTCACAGGATCCTCTCTCAACACCAGCGCTACAAAATACACCATCCCTCGCCGCTCGCCGCTCCGTGTCTTCGTCTCAGACCCTGCCTTGAGCATGACGACACTGCCCGTGAGATAGAACTGAGTTGTCGCTCGACTCGAGCCGCGGCACCGGCCCCTCCCCTTTTCGCCTTCGCCGGCCACCATGAACAACCTCAACTTACCCATCCGTACTTCGCCCACGAGTGAGCGCAACCAGCAGAGCAGAAACTATTTCACCAGTTATGCCCTGCCCTCATCCACTGAGGCCATCAATGGGCCTGTCAGGGAGCCAATCAGAGACTTCGCGCCAATAGCCGACAGGTTAATCGTTGGCGTCGACTTTGGGACAACCTTCTCGGGGTGAGTTGGATGCTTGCCCCAGCCGTTTCTACTTCGTCATGTCTGCTTGGCAATCCCTACCCCGTCCTTACCCCCTGGAGCCGCGCTGTGACCAGGCCGGTCGGAGGCGTTTTGGCATGTCAAGAGCCATTCCTGACTGACATCCACTCCCAGTGTCGCTGCCGTCTATACGTCTAATCCGGACGATGTCGAGATCATCAAGACCTGGCCCGGAGGTAACGGTATAACCTCGGACAAAGTGCCCACGGAGATATCTTATGATCTCTCCCAAGATGCGCCTGCGGATACCAAGCCAACCGTGAAATGGGGCTTCCAGTTCAAGCCAGAGGAGTCGCGTCTGCGGTGTATCAAACTGTTCTTGGACCGGTCACAGAAGCTGCCGTTCTATGTGAGCCCACTCGAGACGGCGGGCCAGCTTAAGAAATACAACAAAACAGTCGTCGATGCCGTGAGCGACTACCTGACCCAGATATACAACCACACCATAAACACGCTCACGCGACGGTATGGCGAGTCGTTTATGGCATCCACGAAAGTAGATTTCGTGCTTACATGTCCCGCGGTCTGGTCCGACTACGCGAAGAACACGACCCTCCAGGCAGCCGAGAGAGCAGGCATGGGCGCAAAATCATCCATCCAGATGATCAGCGAGCCAGAGGCGGCTGCGGTCTATACGCTCAAGGCCATACAACCGAACCACCTTAACGTTGGAGATAACTTTATAGTATGCGATGGTGGAGGAGGTACGGTTGAGTAAGTGTTCGCATGCAATCTCTGACCGCGTTCGCGACACGTGCTGATAAAATCCTAGCCTGATCGCCTACAAAATAATTTCCCTAAAGCCACTTAAAGTGGAAGAGTCAGCCGTAGGGACCGGTGGGCTGTGCGGTAGCGCGTTTCTCAATTATCGATTCGAAGAACATGTCAAGACACGGCTTGGCAAGACCCGGTTCGACGAGATGAAGGCCAAGAAGGGCAAGACCTGGCAGATGGGGTTGAGGTACTTTGAAGAGTTTGTCAAGCGGAACTTCAACGAGGACGAGCACCAGGAGATTAACATCCCCTTCCCCGGCCTCGCGGACGACGAAGAAATCGGCCTCGACTCGGGATTTCTCGTCATGACTGCCGCCCAAGCCAAGGACATCTTCGAGCCCGTCGTCAAGGAAGTCTGCGATCTCGTACAAGGCCAGGTCGACGGCCTCCGCGCAAAAGGCGGCATCGTGTCCGGTATCATACTGGTTGGCGGCTTCGGCCAGAGCGACTACTTATATCGACGCCTCAAATCGCATTTTACCAGCGCGGCACCGCCACCGTACAGCGAGAGGCCGACGCATGCGAGTGCTCTGAGCAGCGCCGGCGACAACTCTTCTATTGAGGTCATGCAGCCGGTGTACGCCTGGACGGCAGTTGTCCGTGGCGCGGTGCTCCGAGGGCTGGAGGGCAACATGGTCATCTCGAGAAAGGCGAGAATGCACTATGGCACAAGTTATGCGACCGTGTTTGACGAGGATAAACACTCAGTCAGTGAGAGGTACTGGAGCCCACTGTGGGAGAGGTGGATGGTCAGCGATCGGATGCAGTGGCACATTGCAAAGGTAAGCTTCTACCCTGCTTGCGGAGATGGCTATTTCCGGTGTGTTTACAAATGCTGACAGCGGAACAGGGCGAGGCCATATCACCACTCACACCAATCGCATTCCACTACACGAGGAACTTTAGGCCAGGGCAATCTCTGGTGGTCACAGACGATTTGATTGCTTGCGAGGCCGACGAGCCTCCAGCGGCATACACGCGGGATCTGGTCCATGTGTGCAAGCTCACTACGGACTTGAATGCAGTGCCCCGAAGCCTGTTCACCCGCTTGACTACGACGAGGGGGGTCGAGTTTGACAACCTAGACTTCACCCTCGAGATGATTGTTGATAGCGCAGGCTTAGGTTTCGAACTCAAGGTCGACGGGGTCAGGTACGGTCGCGTGGACGCAGATTTCCAGTAATGGGCATGACCTGGAGGATCGGCGGTGGTCAGCGTGGATATCTATCTCCTGAGAACGGGGTGCCTTGCAAGCGCGAATATGACCTGCGTGGTGCATGAATTTAGATACAGCGATATAGTACAGTATACGGAAGTAAAGCATCCAAGCCATTAAAACGATGCTCAGAAGCCTTGCCAAAAGGCACAACAATGCAAAGCTCAGCGTAGCACCGTGACAGATCTGCACAAGTAAGGCCGTCGTGCCCCGAGAACCCGAGGCGATTGGCCACGCCAACCCTCGCGGTGAGTCGAGCGGGCGTCGCGGAACAAGCGAGCAGAAAGACACCGGGGGTGTTTGGAATTCACAGACAAGCCAGCCAGGAAATCCGGTTGCAGCCGCCTCCTTTTCGTCTGCGCGCAATCGCGCGTAAGGCATCCAGGTGGTTCGCAGTCCTCGACGAAAAGGCGGACGTTGACCCATGCATATGCAAGCGCATGACATGTTTGCCTTGGTTGGGCCTTCTTTCTTGCCTTCTCCCATACAAGCCGGGCGAAGGCGGCGTAATCAGCTGCATGAGAATGGCAACACACGGACACTCAGCCACCACCCAGAGTCTCCTTCTTGCCGCCTTTCTCTTGTCCGATACGGGGGAAAAAATATGCACGCGATTGCGGTGGAGGGCACAGCTTTGCAATTTCTTTCCTCCCATTTTCGGGGCGGTCTGGCGGCTTTGCCACCAGGGCGGCGCAGGCACTGAGTGAAATATAAGACCCCCGGGTGCGCCCTCTCTACCCCCGCTGAGGACACTCAGCGGACCCATGGGGGCCGTCTCACGGATTCTAGAGAAGTCACGGTTCGATTCATTTGATTGGCTAGAAGCTTCCCATCAAATCAATGTCCAGAAATGAGAGAGGAAGCGAGAAAAATGCCCGTCTTCAAAGGCAAGCCTCTGAGCGCTCCTGTTCCTGTGTATCTCTCATACGATTGATGCTCAGAAAAAGCAAGGCTTCTCTCCTGCTCGTCAAAACCAAAGCCTTTCCCACAGAATCGAAGTCATCAATTCATTCATCGTCCACTCATTCTTAGCCCTCTCGGGCGGACAGGCCGACTCCCACCGGGCCTAAAAGAAATCCCCCGTCGGACAAAATGGAGGCAGTACCACCTGATACAGAAATGCAAACCCAACCTGCCACGACAGATCCCACCATCCGAAGGAAAACTGCTAAGAAGACATCACAGAAGTCTGGCAAACATGCTCATCAGAAGGTCTGGCCGACGGGTCGCTGCGTCTCGTCCGCAGTCGCCAAAACAACCGAGCACCCGCCACCACGGCCTGGGAAAGGATGTGAAAGGGAATGAAGGGAGGCCACAGGCTCAAGGCCATGGGGAGCTCCGTGGCCGCCTCGTGAGGCCCAACAGGAACGGGTGGTCCTACCGGCGGTTTTCCTTCACCGAGTACGATCCAGGACGCGGTCCGCGGCCCGCGTGCTTGTGTCCCGGACACCTGGCGGCTACCTGCCTCGACCGAGGACGACGGATGCAGGCGCTTGAGCCCCCCACGGTGACGCGGCCTCTTTGCCTGGACCCATCATCTTCGCCTTTGCTTGTGTGAAGACGATCCGTGGTCGCGGTGATGTTTCTCGGACCGATGGTGGTGTCTACTACTGGACTCGGCGACGACTTCCTCCTCGACCTGTGGGAGGCGGCGATGGTGGCCACTGCTCCTCTGGCGGCTGCCTGGTAAAGGCGGCAATGACGTGGGATTTATGATGCTCTCGTATGTGCGTCTGTCGATGATGTTGCGGTCGAGGAGGTGTTTGATGAGGAGACCGTCCTTCAGCATCTGTTCGGGCCGGTAGCCATCATGCACGATGTGGTGGCGGATGTGATTCATCCGCATGTTGAAGTTGGAGCGGACGTCTCCCTCGGACGTCTCCCTGGCGTCGAAGTCGTGTTCGCTGCAGAACCCTGGAAGCCTATGGTATCAGCTACCGCTTCTGGCCCGACATCTTTTCATCTGCAGAAAGGGGCTGCTTACAGCATCTCAGCCTCGTTGGAAACTTGCTCTGGAGGTGCCCCTCAACATGGTCCATCCAGTCTTGCACGTCGTCGCCCGGGAACACTCTGGTGCAACCAGTGAGGTTGTGGAACTCGCATGGCAGCTGATACCGCTCGTTCGGCGGGCGTTGGCGATTGATAGTGTTGTTCACATCGGTCCGGTTACTATGCGCCGAGGGAACTGAGGATGCTACAGTCCCGTGGGAATGCGTCTCGCTCCATCCACTCATTGATGCTCCCCCGTACGACGAGGGCATGGAGCTGCTAGTTACGGATTCGGTGTCGTATCCCGTATAGCCGCTATAAGTCGGAGTGGCAGAGGATTCGTTTCGATACCCGTATCCTCCTGTCGAACTGGTGGCAGGGGTGGTTGAATAGGGACTGCCATAACCTGGGGTACTTCCATAACCCGGGGTGCTGCCATAGCCCGGGGTACCGCCATACACCGCCGATGACGACTGCATGGGAGCAAGCGGACTCTGCATCGTCCAGCTATATTGGCCGTCGCCGGTATATGGTTGCTCATAAGACGAGCCGTATGAATCTGCATACGAGGTTCCGTAGGAGTCGCTACGGGGTGTAAGGTGGTCACCGTAATCACTCAAACTGAGAGATGCGAAGGACTGCGCATAGTCGTCGTCCCCGGCCCGGCCCTTGCCCTTGGAGGATCTGTGGCTGCTCTGCATGGTAGGCTTCTACTACGCAGATGATGGCAGTGCTGGGAATATGCAGTGATGGTTTGTGCGTTGATGTGCAGAGGATAGCAGGGGAAAAGACAGTTGCCGATAGGGGGAGAGTGGCAACCCGGCGAAGAAACACCGCGGGGGTAAGATCACATATTATACACCACCGAGTTCGTGGGGGAGGAGACTGACCATGTGCAGATGTATATCGACCACCTCGGGTACGTCTTCCTTTCCGATGGGGTACATAAGAGGGTCAAGCGATGATGTTGCAGCCCTCCCTCTCCACGACAGATGCCCGCGGCGGGCCACCCCTGCTTGGGCTGCTTGACAAGCTACCCACATACGCACCACCGAACACGGTGCAACAGGGACGCGAGCAACTCGCTCGCTTGAGCGCCGTTTGACAGCCCAGCGGAGAATTATGGAAGACCCCGGGTCGCGGAACGGCCTCGCGACTTTTCTCGCTTCGGGTCCTGCCATGTCTGGCGACGTGGACGGTCGGCGCTCGACATCTGGTCCCCCCCCCCCGGCCCCTCTTTCACCTGGCAAACACTTCAATGATGGAAGACAATCAACGGCCCGCCACTCGCTGACAACAATCTCGAACCGGTTCAGGCGCATTGGGTCCGATGGCGATTAGCAGCTCCGCATTCATCCAACCGGACCAGCCCTGGCGATGTGAATGAATGCACACCATCAATGGCGTTTTGCTGCATATGCAGTCGAAGCTCCACCAGTGCGGTACCTTGGCGCATCCTCTGCTCACTACCACATCCAGGGCCCGCTCCTCTGGCGATTGGCCGGCAGGGCATCACTTACAAAAGGACTGTTTTACCCTGTGAGTAGCCTTTGTCGTCGTGATATACTTTCGTAATATTGTTGACACCAGGACAGCAGAGTCGGACTAATTATCCAATACCCGGGCAGCCTGGCCGCAATTGCCGTGGGGCACCTCGATCACGCTGGAGCTGGTGCGTCAAGCCAAGAACCGCCTCCGTACGATGTCGGCAGAAGCCACATCCTCAGGTGGGAGTGACCTCCGGCTGTGAACCGTCATGGCCGCATGCGTCCCAGCTCGATACGCGCCCTGGTGGCTTTTGTTCTTGCCTCACCGCAAGACGTCCCGTGATCTGTATGGTCGTCGGCCTGATCGCTCCCACAATTCACCAATCGCACAGGGAACTCGTCAATATTGTGTCGAGCTCTGGCGGTCTGGCTATCATGCAGACAGCCACCTCCCAGGTTGCATCGACATGCCGGCTCCGGCTTGGGTCGAACTCCCGGAGACATCCGCTGTCCGGCCAACCGGGTGGCTTCAACATGGTGGACGAGCAGCTTTTCGATGCCTGCAAGAAGTCCCTAGTCCTCGAGTCCATGGAAGAGGACTTGGATCGAGTCACAACTTCTTCTACTCAATCTGAGATGGAAACGCACGATCACGTTGGGCTGGCCTCCCGAAGATGGGCTGCCAGTTTGGGTGTAGTAAGTACTGCATGCACATGCATAGGCCTGCCAACCTTCCTCTCCAAGAGTGCCGCACCATGAAACGAGGACGACGGGAGACAGTCGATCTGCAGGTGGGCTCGTGCGGAAACCCCCAACGATTGAGGCTCTGCGTGAGTAAGCAGATGGTCGCGTCTCCATTGTCCCCCCACCCACACCACCAAACGCTGCTCAAGCTGCTGCATCATGCAACCTCCACACGCCGGCCAATCATTCAATGTGGGAGTGAGGGTTCGACGAGCCCTCTTTGGCAGTGCCAGATATCCTTTGGCCAAAATCCCCTCTTCAGAGTGACTCAGAATAGTCACCGGTGGCGACTCAAGTTGAGCCACATGATTGAATTTCCTTCCCCGATATGACGATCCCATTACACGTCAGGCCCGTGTCGCCCGGGAAGCCTATCCCGCTCACCCGGACGGGCCCTCGCAGCAGTCTTGTAGACGGAGCGAGAGCATCAGTTGACGGAGGGTGAGCACTGGGTGGAAGGAGGGGTCCTCGGTGAGAGACTCGGGTAATTTTTGGCGCGGTCGTCGTCCTTGACCAAAGATCTTGGTGCCGGAAGCCCGATTTCTGGGAGCATCTGATCGCACAGGCACCCGAAGAAACTTTAGACCCTTGTTCGTGTTATGTGGTACTCCCCGTGTTGTGAGATAGTAAAGATGCTATGGGACCCTTTTCGAGTCTCACTGTGCAC
This sequence comes from Diaporthe vaccinii, assembly GCA_039880775.1. Lineage (NCBI taxonomy): Eukaryota > Fungi > Ascomycota > Sordariomycetes > Diaporthales > Diaporthaceae > Diaporthe > Diaporthe vaccinii. The sequence continues at coordinate 1,466,036 of JBCEDN010000006.1, read as the reverse complement.
CTAAGTGCTAGGCGACCGAGGCGATATCAGCTCAACCCCTGGCGCAGTGGACACAGATGAGCAGTACCGGAAGGAGTTCCGGCGCCTGGTATCCTGCCGGCCGAGCCTGATCGCATGGCATGATTCTGAAGATCATGGTGACGTTCGTCTATTCCGGGCTACAGAGCACCCTGGCTTTCGATATAATGTTTCTAAACTGTAGCTGCCCGCCATTCTCGTCGCCTTGTTTGATGAGGCCAGGAAAGGTGACACAAAATATTTCTCTTTGGACGAGGGAATCTTCGTCCTCGCCGCCGATGTCCTCCATCGTGGCATGATCAAACATGATCTGCTGATGTGGCACTATCTCGGGCATCCATACCTCGAAGACAGCCTTCTGCACGACGAGAAGGCGCGACAGTTCGATGGCGCTGCTTACGAGGTGCCGTAACGCCTGGTCCCTTGCATCTGTGGAGACATTTGCTGGTGTAGTGCTGCCGTCAGCGTTGGTGGCGCTGTCCGATGCAAGGAAGTCTACGACCCTGTTGACGTGGGCAACGACATCGTCAGCTGTTTGCATCGTCTGTACCTGCAGCTTTGGTACCGCCTCCTTTTTCAGGATCGCCAGGGTCACAGAGCGCCATTGGTTGACAGACTCGACAGATCCTGTACGCATGTAAGCCCCGAGTGTCTCGGCCAATATTCCGGAAGAGTGCAGGGAAGTAACAATTGTGTCCACGTACCGAAAGATGCCATCATTCTCTCGGTCTCCTTTAACCGCTGTTCTTGGTCAGGTGACAAACCCACGAAGTAAGCTCCGAATACCCTGTTCACCAGGACCCTGGATATGACCGACTGCAAGAGATGGATCTTTGCGGTTTGAGCCAGCTCCTCGTACATGGGCACGAGATCGGCGAGCTCCTGTAGTGCCGTCTCGCTTGCCCTGGACAGGTCGATCTTGACCTTTCGGAAATACGTGATGACCCAGTTCTGCAGGCTGTTGCCGAGGTTCGCCATCCCAGAAGCAAAGACCTCGTCGCTTGTGGTGCCGTCAGCCCTCGTGCTGGTGCTCACCCACTCCTTGAGGCCCCTAATCTGCGCCTGGAGACCCCTAATCTCGTCCTCCCGGCCCTTCAGCTTCGCCCTCAGCGCGTCTCTCCAGCCCCTAGTAAGGTCTTCAGTCTCTGCCTCGCGCGCGCGCATCTCGTCCCGGAGCAGACGCAGCTCGGTGTCAGTCCGCAGGAACTGCTGGTTCAGCGCGCTGTGCTTGGCCTGCCAGAACGAGGCAGTCTCGCTCTCGTTGCGGGAGAGCTTATCAAGCTCCCGCTGGAACTCGGTCTCCATGAGCTCCATCTCGCGTTCCAGGATGGATATCCGCGTGTCTTTCTCCTTCATCCCAGCTTCTGTCGGGGACAGTGCCGAGACCGCGAGTGAGCGCGTGCTTGGCGCATTGCTACTGCGCCGGGACATGGGCGTGGCGTTGCCGTTGCTGCTGCCGTTGAGCGGAGGGCCGCTGCCGCTTGGCGTGCGAGATGGGCCTTCGGGACTCGGCGAGGAGCTGAGTTGGGCTCGGGGTGGAGCTGCAATGACATTGTTGGTACGCACTGCGGACGAGGTCGACGAGGAAGAGGATGCGGGCAGTTCTTTGCGTGGGCTGCCGCCGCGAAAGACGTGGGTCGGCCCCTTGGAGGCACCAGCCCCTCCGCGTTTGTCCGGAGGGCTCATCGGAGTGACGCTTTCTTGATCAAATGCGCGTGACGGTCCTGGGTCAGCCCGAAATGGCGGTACCGCCGAGTCGTCTCGACCCGGGTTCAGGGCAGGAAGGATTTCGAGGAGGGACAGCCGTAGCGGATGCAGCTGCATCGACAAAACAACTGCATTGTGTAGAAAACTCCGGACGAGGGCTGGGAGTTGTCGAAGGCGAAGGCGAAGGCTCCTAAGTTGGTGCCTGGACTCGCCTCACAATAAACACCTTTTCGGGAAGGCTGAAGACGGCATAGCCACCCTAGCTTCTGTCGGCGTGTTAACGTCAGATGTAGTCATTTCGTTTACTAAGCGCTGCCAGCCGCTAGGAGCCGTCCGAACAGGTGCTCAATGGACCTAGGTAGCCCTATCTGGGGTCCCTGCTCCCTGGGTTCAGGGGTTACGGAGCCCTGCCGAGCCTTAGACCAACCCAAGCTCGTGAGCATGGCGAGGTCACCGACGACCATCCAACTGAGCACCATGCGCCACCACACAATCACTGCTGTCGTTCATTTCTTGAGATAGCCAATGACACAGCCAGGCTTTCCCAACGCATCATCGTACGGCCAATGAGCCGGCTCCTCAAAGGCATCAAGATGGCCTCCTCCCATAAGACGAAAGCACCTCCGCTGACACATTTCCTGTGCATCCCTCTGGTGACCGCGGCGTCCCGACCCCAGCTGTCTCAGAGCATCGCGTCCTTCCGAGATGATGTCACTCGGCCGAAAGCCCTGGGAGGGTTTGAACTCCCGTTTGATGCGGTCCGTCCCGTAGGGACGCTGCATCTGACACTGGGAATGATGTCCTTCCCAAAGGACGAGGGCTTGGACAGGGCCGTCCAGCTGTTGAGGTCGCTCAAGCTGCGGGAAATCATGTCCAGCGTCAAGGCGCCAGTGATGCCCGGGTCTTCGGGCGGGGAGGCAGGCACTGATCAGCCGCAGCTGTTGATCACGCTGAAGGGCCTGCACACCTTCCAGAAGGCCGACAAGGCCGCGGTGCTCTTTGCGCCCCCGTCCGACCAGACCGGGGTGCTCCAAGGGTTCTCAGAGAAGATCAAGGCACTGTTCAAAGAAGCCGGTCTTCTGGCCCCTGACGACCGGCCACTGCTACTGCATGCGACTATCGTCAACACAATCTATGTCAAGGGGAACCGGAATAGCCACGGCAAGAAGAGGGGGGATCGAACCTTCGTCGCTGACGGCCAGGCTATTATGGATCGCTACGAAGACCACGTCTGGCTGGAGAATGCGCCCTTAGACAAGGTTGCCATCTGCAGGATGAGCGCCAAACCTATCGAGGAGAACGGCACAGTTGTAGATGCCGCCTACGAAGTTGAAGCTGAAGTTGAATTTTGAAGGCGCATTCCAACTGCGCTGTATCACTATCTACGCAGCGAACTGTCCTTGGGAGCTCGACTTTGGGATAATCACCTCCAAAGTAACCACCCTTGGGATTGCCACCCATGCCACTTGTGATAGCATTTTTTTTTGGTGGCTGGGATGATCTTCTAGGTCTTGCCATCTGGCGGTTGGACTCGAGATTGGGACGCGCGTCTCGAGGTTTTCTGCACCCCAAGAGTCGACTCGTGACGTCTACACATCAATGGTGGTGATTACCAGTGACTTCTGAGGTCCTTGGCTGTGTAGTCTACCAAGAAGAATAATCTGCGAGAGACCGAAGCCTTTGGCCAGGTTTCACTTGGCAAAAGTACCCTCGCGCACGAAGACTGCCAATGAGACGGCAGCAAACCCGGTTGGATGGTAACCATGAGGACAACTTCATTCCTCTGGAGGTCAGACTCGGCATTCCTGACTATGCGACATCCTATTTCGCCAGCAGTGCTGACCATGTTGTTGGCGCCGGGGTCTGATCAGTACACTGTGAACCACACTAGTTTTATGGTTATGTCGCTTGAAGCGCACAGCTACCATGGGCTGCGCCCATTAGATCATAGCATAAGATAACTCTTCTTGAAACCTTTCTATATCAGAGGAAACTCCTGCGTTTCCAACCTCCTACATGTCTACTCTAGGTCTCAGCTCTAATGTTTGGGATTCCCAGAAACTTTATGCTCGATATATGAAATCAGTGTTGCAAATGAGACTATAGTGTGCAGGCGCAGCAGTAAGAACAATAAATAAGGCAGCGACGAGTACACATAGAATGGCGCAGTGGCGATGTCCACAGTCCAGGTTTGGTAGGATTGATGCTTCTAATGGTCTTCTTGTGGGCGCCACAGGACAGGACAAGCGTAGCGGCTGTCCCAGAACAATCCCTTCAGAGCTGGGTGGGAACTCCTCCACCACCCCTCACCACCGTATTAATCTTTGAAAAGACTTGAGCCTTGGTCATTGCGAGTAGTTTTATGACGTGGGGCCTGCCGTGGCTTCTTCTCAAAGTAGACTCTGAAATAAAAACATGGTATCCTGAAAAAATGCAGTCCAGAGGGAATGGGTTCGGTCTTTGGGGCGACCCAAGCCGATGAGGTCAGCCTCCGGCCTCATGGGTATCCCAAGATCGCGCACGCTGTGGATGTGCCATGGCGAGGCAGGAGGCTTTCCGCTATTGGAGGCGGGCGTCCCAGTTGGGAATTCGGTGAAGTGTTGGCTAGTTCAATGCATCAATCTTCATTGGTCTCGGAGTCGCCGCCGCTATTGAAGAAGATCTTGAGCTCCTTCTCGAGCTCGGCGAAATCGACCTTTACCGTCTTGAGAGCGTCGGTGATCTTGCTGAGGCACACCTTCTCATCGGGCTCTTCGGTACCGTCGAGAGTTTGCTTGTGGCCGTACTGTTGAATGACCTGGCAACTGTCTCGAACCTTGTTGAAGCCAAGAGTGGCCGAAGACCCCTTCAAGAAGTGGCCGAGGCTGGACAGTTCGTTCAGGTCCTTCTCGGCACTGGCAGAGCGGGCGATTGTCAGTTCAGGTTCGAGTACTATTCTCAGTGCGGACAGCCTTGGTAAACTGGTCTTGGTGATGTTGAAGAATGGATGATGCGACACGAGCGGGGCCAAATCACTCACAGGGCAGTGTCCATCTTCTCGAATGTCTCCTCAACCTGCTCGAAGAAGTTGAGGACTAAAGGCTTGGAGAACTCGCGCTCGCTCTCGTCCTCATCCATCTCCAGGATCTGGGAGAAGGTGCCCATGTCGACATGGTCGCCAAAATCTGGCAGAGCCTCCTCGTTCTGCGCAAGGCGCCGTTTTGTCAGCTGTCAGATCGTAGCAACAGCAACGTGACGTGTGGCAGCCGGGTGGATGACTCGGCACGGATGAGAACCCAGGCTCTGACTACATACCTCGGGCATTTTGACAGATTCCCCAATGCGCAGCGTATCTGTTACTGCGTTCTTCTATGTGAAGGGAGGGGTTCCCTAGCTGATAGGGAGGAGCAGCAGGTGACAGTGTGGGAGGGCGAAACCTGGTCGGTTGCTACCAAAATATACGTGGTCAGCCGCAGCGCACAGAAAAAGAACATGTGGGTCCGACATTGCGGGCCATGAGCAGAAGCGGGCCGGTGTGATGCAAGAGGGGATGGCATAGAGGTGGGATGGGGCGGACATCCAGAGCAAATCCAGGCAGAGAAGCAGAGCGCTCCTGCCTATGGCCAGCCATGTCCCTGCCACGCGTGCTTAGCAGAGTGAGCAGAATGGGCCGTCTCTGGTCACATTGCTTACTCTCGTAGGAGCAAAAGTGTAGCAGGCAGGGCGCAATGTGGTTACGAGATGGCATCTACAGCAGGCTTCGGGTGAGAGCGAACCAAGGGCCATTGGTAAGAAGGCGAGCGCATGGGGGTGATGAGCTCTTGACGCTGGGCGGACATGTGGGTGACGTAGTAGCAGACTCACCTGACACACAGAGAAGAGATATGTGTCGAGAGTTGACACGCGGCTCTGACAAGTCCCAAGGTCTCACCCAGAGCCAGCGAAATGAGGATATTCGGGACCGTGCTGGCGGGGTGGGCGATTAGGACTGTAGTGACTGTAAGGCCTGGTGGAATTAGCGCTGTGGGCGGGTGTGCGTCGAGGTTGACGAGGCCTCGTGGCATGGTCGCCAGGGTCTCGAGTCCGGGCAGCATACCTGAGGTACGGTCGAACCAGAGTCCAGAGGGCAGGAGAAGTAGTGAACTGGCAGGTGAACTATCCCAAGTACTGCTTGCTGGCAGCGGCACGGCAGTCTAGCAGACAGCAGGTGACTCAAGACTGGGAGGAGAGCTGTGTAGCTTTAGATGTCCGTCACTGGTGGAGGGATCGGGGTGCCTGTCGCTCGGTCACAAGGTTAGCATCAACCGAGAAACGGAAGGGAAATAAGATGTGGGTACCCTGGCAGCCCAGATGTCCCATACGGTTGAGAGTCTGTCAACCTGACCTGGTCAATGTAGGTACCGCGCAGGCCGTCGTGCGGGCTGGTGTGGGCAGGTTTCTCGGAGGGGTAATTGCAGCGCAGAGGTCTGAGATCTGCGAAGGGGAAAAGGTTGCAGGGCACTTGCGGCCAGAAAGAGAGCCTCCGTCATGCGGCGCGAGCAAGAACAGACTAGACACCCAGTGGGCCGGCCGTTGGACGGGCTGAGGTGTGTGCACCAGGGGGGGTTTGTGTGCAATTTTTTGCTCTCACGCTCCTCCTTCTGCGGTTAGTGCGAGGGCGAGGGTGAGTGTGGGTGAGAGCACAGTAGAGTGTGCACTGCGGCATCAATCCTCAGATCCTCCGGATACATTCTGCTGCCCAGGCCTGCGGACATGCCAGGCGCGAGTGCTTGCAGTCCTGCGCACCGCACCAGCGCAGGCCGATGATGTGACGCTGCCCCACAAAGCGTGGCACAGGGTATCGGGGGTCGAAGACAGGCACGACGTCATTGCATGGGCCCACCTTCCCGTCTGGTCTAGGCAGGGGCATCAAAAAGTATCGTCCCCATCCCACACCCAAACCTTGAGGCCAGCCCTTCGTTAAGAAGCCGGCAGTTCCCTCCCAATTCACGCTCGAGTGGTCTCGCACGTCAACGGCAGGGCCACTGTCATGTTATAAATAAATTCAACATCACGTCTCGCGTTGCTCCCGGCGATGCTGATTCTCTCCCTCCACCGCCACCGCAGCCGCTGCCCCAAGCCAGTACAGGCCGAGGCGGTGTCGAGTCGACTGGAGTCGAGGCAGGGAGAGACAAAGACAGAGAGGCAAAAGGCACTCGGCCCCGGCCCAAGTATCGGTACAACACCCAGCGTGAGAATCCCACCCAGGGTCGCCCTTCCGTCACCCCCATCACGACAGCAGACCCTCGTTGATATTCTGCACAGTCTCTGCCCTCGTTCGAGATGGTGTGATCTGTCAGTAGATCAACGAGGCCCGCCCCTCGCCATGTGCGAATGGAGTCCCGGCGACAGCGCAACCAAGCCTGCCTTCCTCCCTAGTGTGTGCGGCTCCAGGCCTGCAAGCTCCGCCCGAGCTCGACAACCGCTGCGATAGCCATGCAACTTTTGCCAGACCCAAGGCGCATTAATGGCCAGTGGCTGCTACCGATTGTGGTCAAGATCTGCATCCTGGCCATTCTGGACTTCATCCGCCCCGACTTCCTTCTTGTTCAACCATTCGAAGCGCCCCGACCCAACCCACAGCAGAACAAGGCCGCCCGCGGCACCGAGGGCCCTACAGGCCCTACACACACCGGCCTGGCTGGTCTGGAGGGCACTTCCTAATCGGACAGCCGGCGACTCCACTCTTTTCAGCTTAATGGGCCCTGGTATTACAACGTCCCTGGTACACGGCAATCGACCGAGAACACCTGGTTACCCCAGTACGCCTCGTACCGGTACATTGGGCCGCATCGCGAAATGCCAGCCAGTCCATTCGGTGAGGGGCAGACAAACGTGTCGACGTCGGTCGGATCATTCTTGATCTTGGGGTGCGGTGAGATGTGTCTCGCCCGCCGGCCACACCGACCTCGATCAACCGATTCGGCGTGCTGGGTGATCAATTAGACTCTGAGTTCTCAGACGGTATACGCCATTGTGCTTCAGCCACACCAATTCTCCGGGCCCCGGCAATACGGACGCTACTTCGTACCTCAGAGAAATCACACTCCAGCCGACGGGTCTTGTCCTAGCGCAGCTGCCGAGGGATACCTAGTTTTACCCACCATTCGAACGGTCAGGACACGGCCGTCGTCGCCTCCCCACCACGCGTAGTAGATCAGATTTCGAGGCAGCGCCACACATTTTCGATACTGCCCTTATTACTCCTTACCTCCATCCGTGATAAAGTTCTTGGCGACGATACTAGCTTGGACGGCGCCTCGAGCTTCTTTAAAGCATCGACCGGGGCTTCCCACTTGTTCAGACGTCATACAGCTCACGCGTCATACCTTTAGAGTTCCAAGGCTGCATGCAGATGCACTAGACAGGCTTGGGTATCCCTGGACTGGGGATCCTGCAATGCGTTCCGGCATTTTGCAGGGTTTAATAAAGCAGCTACTTGCCGGCGAGACCCCTACTCGCGCAGGAAAAAGTCGTTAATCCAGTCCGCCGTTTCTCCGACCACTCGGCGATTTGGTTGAGCACATTTGGACAGCCGGGCAAGTTGTTTCCTCACCGTAATTGAGTCAATGCAGGTTATCCGTAAGGGGAGGGGCCGGATGTACTCTCCAGGCTGTAGCACACTTCCAAGGCCGACCCCACGATGCTGAAGAGTTTCGGTGTTGGAGAACGTCACCATGGGTGCAGCAAATCCCGGAACGAGCGGCCCCTGACAGCCTAACCGTACTACAGCTTCCAATTCAGGCGGCATGGCTTGTGGCTGACGAATACACCCAATCCGGTCATACTCTCCTCTGGTGAACAACTCCTGCTATCGACTCAACTAAGGCAACACGAATCGGATGCTTACAATAGTTGTGGGTCATGCGGTCGCTCTCCGTGCGGCTAATAGTGTCTCTTTTTTTTCATGCTCCCACCCCTAGGATTTGTCTTGCGGGGTTAACAGATCCACAATATGTGGGCGAGCCATCCCACTATTGCTCATGCTTCCTGTGGCCTGGAGAAAGCCAAAAATTGACATACAAGGGTCAGACACAACAGAGCATCTCAATCTTATTTGGTGCGAGGTCAGCTATGACAAATATTCGCGCGGGAGCAGTTGTCCGCTTCTATGCATTACATGGCTTGTCAGTAGCCGTCAACAAAGTCTCCTTCACCGTTTTTGACCCAGGGGTGTGTTGCGCATGGGGAAGACAGACCCAAAAGGAGAACCAACTCGCCCAGAAAAAGTCATGCACACAGAGTTGCCAGAGTTACACTTCTTCAACAAAAACAGGTTTTTGACAAGTTCCCCAGCCAGTAGCCTTCCCTCGAGCCACGGTCTGGCCGAGTCCATATATGCAGGCTTTCCGTGAGAACGGCCCGCCTGCCTGCCGCATAGGTCACTGTTATCGATGCCATCAGACCACAGTGCTCCCTATGCCTCTGGTATGGCACCGTCGGGCAACCCTGCCCGGGGAGTTACAATTGATTACCGGAGACAGAAAGTGGCTTCTCATTAAGCCACAGAGCCCAGGCGACGGACTTAGGGTCGCTCTGCTTCCTCTGGAGCCGTGGCCGCGGCAGAGGCCTCGTCACGGCAAGTGCCTGGGTAGGTCCCCAAACGCCGGCACGGCGGGGTTGGGCCCCACGGGCGTGTGGGTAAGCCGCGCCCCGTGCCGCATCGTGAAAGTGACCGATTGCGTCGTCCATCGCTGCCCGTCATCTTCCTCCATTTTGGGAAACCGACGAGTGCGTGATTGTACTTGTTCCTTTAGGACCAAGCCACTTTGGACGCAACACTCAGCAGCCAGGCAGCGTCTTGCCAGCCGCCTTCCTCAGCCTTAGGGGCGGGCATCCGTTGTTCGGACAAGATGGTAGCCCCCTCGAATTGCCTCTCATAAGGTGTCTCGGGAGTAGACATATCTGCCTCGCCATCTGAGCCCTCTCCGTCGGGATCGTCGTCCTCGTCGTTTTCTTCTACGGAGGCCAGGGTCCACCCAAAGATGTTCCCGAACCAGGTGCCCGGCCGGGACTGGCCATTCTTAACCAGCCTCCTCACGTCGGCTTCGTCATCCTGGTCCGTCTCGCCGTCGAAGCCAATCGCCTCGAGCTTCTCGTCGAGGTTGACGAAGTCCGGACCGGGTGCATACTCTCCGTGCTGGCCGTGCGGGGCGTGCGAGGCAAAGTAGCCCTCGATGCTGGCCCTCTCGCCGGGCGTGATCAGCTGGGTACGGCTACCGGTCCGACTGGCGTGGAAACTCCCGGTACGACTGACCAGCGGCGACTCGTCGCCCTCAAACAGGCCGAGGCTCCCCCTCCGACTGGCGTGCTTGCTCGCGATGGCATTCTCGCGGGCTATCCTCTCCCTCTCGAACATGTCCGGGTCATGGTCGTTCTCGTCGTCCTCTCGGTCGCCCTGCATGCCCGCCAGGCTGGTCGAGCTCGCGCGGGATACCAGCCATGACTGGCCCTTGGACTCCCGCGTCTCGCTGCTTATCAGCACCCCGGCGCGGAGGAGCCAGTCGCTGTCGGTCCGGCCGCGGGCAGACACGGGCTCTTCTTTTCTTGACCCGCGCCGCTGCCCGCCAGGCGATGTAGTGCCGGACCTGGGCGTCTTGCCCTGCGGGCCTATGTGGATGGCGGACTTGCTCTTCGGCAGGGGCGTCGCGGAGCCCTGGCGGGAATGGTGACGGGTCCTGGAGTTTGCTCGCCTGGGGGAGCGGCTCAGCAGGGAGGGAGTTGTGGGGGCGGACTTGCCCTGGATGTACGAGGTAGAATAGGTGTGGATGTTCAGTTCGGTAAACATGATCTCAGTGTCGTTGATTGGAAGCTTTGTGGTCAACGGAGCAAGGGAGAGGTGGTTGAGGTTCGTCGAGGAGCGGTTCTTTCGGCGGCCCTGGCTCGAGTGCTGGTTATAAGCAGATGCTGCGTCCATTTTGACGTGATTTGCGCCCTTGGCGGCAGGTCAGGCCAGGTGCTATTCTCGGGGGTCCTTGTGTATGTGCGTAGAGGTGATGAACGAACAGCTAGGCAGGCCTTGCAGCAGCCAATTGAGTCGGCTACTTGCTTGTGAGAGTGGCACAGGAGGTCGTGTGGGCGGCGGGTGTCGAGTAGGAAACGGCTGATGCGTGGTCTGATGGGCCCTGTGGATTGACTCTTGTGATGTGCCTGTCGTGGTTAGCCGTTGGGAGCAGCAGCAGCTTGTCGCACCTCCCCGGATTATGAGATGTTCTTGTTTCCGGTTGGGGCAACTCGAGGGCCAGAAGGGCCAGAAGGTGGGCAGAGGTGGGGTGGGCCAGTGTAGGCGCAACCAGGGGCCTAGGTCATGCTGAGCCGAAGAAGCTAGCGAGTAGCCGAACGGGACCGGCCTGGGCCAGAGAGAGCTTCCTCCTCACCTCAGCCGTGGGCCGAGAGAAATGCCCGTGGTTTGACAATCCTTGACATCTGGTATCAAACAAGAAACAGTACCAGCAAAATCCATTTTGAGCTGGGGTGTTTTATGCCATTATACCCTGGCCCGGACCTGCCATGCCTAGGTAGATTCGAACAAGACGGGCAGAGCAAGTAGAGGAAGCATGCCGTAGACAGTCTGTAAATTGCACTGTGAGATGCATATGTCTATGTATGCGTTGCATGTACGGACTGGTGTCCGTCAAACTCGGAAAAAAATTAATGGTAGGTGACCATCTTGCAGCACAGTGTGCGTGCAGCCACACGGTACTATCACATCCAGACTCACTCTCACTCTCACTCTCACTCTCGCAAACGGTCCTGGCAACAAGTCTTCTTTTTGACTTTTCTCAGGTGCCGACCAGCAAGAGAGCAGGTGTCAAAGTCATCAAGCCTTCGAAGGTTCTTCGCGGAACGGCAGTCGGTGCTGACAAGAGCCTGATCTCTCGTTGACCTCCAGTACGATGAGAAATCTTCGCAACATCTGCCACAAAGTCGGCAAGGCCCCATCAGATATCTCGGCGACATGCTGGGACCCCAGCAAGGATGAGGTGCTCGTCACCTGCGGCCCAAGTGCCCCCGACCAGAAGATCGAGCTCCTACGAGTGGTCGACGACGTCACCCGTCAGGACCCGGCACTCCCACTGTGAGCCCACGCAGTCACTTACCATGTCCATCGCCACTTAAACCACATACTGACCCCAGTCTAGGCTGTGCGAACGGATAGCCTCGTGGGATGCGCCGAGCCCAAATCCAGACCTGCCTGTCGACCGGGTTGTGAGCCTCCACTACTTTAGTGACACGACGACGGCATGTCTCGTCCTCGAGGGAGGCGACCTCATTGTTGTGCAGGAGGGCTTGAGTCCTGGGGATGTCCACGTTGAGATCATGGGCTCTATAGACGCCGGCATCACTTCTGCAAGGTGGTCGCCGGACGAGGAGCTGCTGCTCATCGCCACCAAGGACGGGAATGTGGTCTTCATGAGCCGCAGTTTTGATGGTATCGCCGAGGCAGCCATGACCTCCGCCGATCTGGAATCTTCCAAGCACGTCAGTGTCGGCTGGGGCAAGAAGGAGACCCAGTTCCAGGGCAGGGGCGCCAAGGCAAAGGCTCTCCGTGACCCCACGATACCCGACAAGATCGACCAGGGAACGCTTAGCCCCAACGACGACGGGCGCACGGTGGTCAGCTGGAGAGGAGATGGCGCCTATGTTGCCATCAATACCGTCGAGGCTGCGCCGAGAAGAGTCATACGCGTCTACAGCCGCGAGGGCGTTCTCGACAGCGTGAGCGAGCCGGTCGACGGCCTGGAAGGTGCTTTGAGCTGGAGACCTGCCGGGAATCTACTGGCTGGCATCCAGCGCTTTGCTGACCACATTGATGTTGTCTTCTTTGAGAGGAACGGACTGAGGCATGGCCAGTTCACAATACGCTCGACCGAGCCTCTTGATGATCCCTCCTTGAACATCGATCTGGAATGGAACGCAGACTCGACGGTGCTCGCAGTCTCGTTTGCCAGCACCGTGCAGCTGTGGACCACGGGCAACTACCATTGGTACTTGAAACAAGAGATTCTCCTGAAGTCCCCTTTTTCGCACGCCTCATGGCACCCGGAGAAGGCTTTGCGCCTCGCAGTCGCCGACACAGGTTGGTATACCCACCCGAAGTCCCACGAGAAGCCACTGCTGATGGATATTAAGACAACATACTTCACACCGAGTTCACACTCATTGTGACGCGAGGCTCGCTAATGCCACCCGACGACTTCGGAGCCGTTGCTGTCGTCGATGGGAAGACGGTGAAAATAACACCATTCCGGACCGCGAACGTGCCTCCACCTATGGCCATGTTCGAAGTTTCGGCCACCCATACCGTAACTGACGTTGCTTTTGCCCCCAACAACGAGACGATGGCTGTATTGCACCACAATGGCGTCGACCTGTACGAGTGGCAGACCAAGAATGGTCGATCACTGGCTCCGAGACTTCTCACCAAATTTGATTCTGAAATGGACGGTTTGATGAGAACAGCCCTTCAGGTTTGCTTTGCATCAAGCTACGAGCCTCGCGTGCTCTACTTCAACGACGGGCTCAACATTTGCCGGCTGAGCTTCAAGTGTGACGCTGGCGATCTCATAATTGATGACTTGACTCCGCTCGAGGAGGAGGTTCTCTTCACCCAGATGGCCTCGTTCACGAGCGCATCAGACAGTGGGTCCCTTGCCGAGGCCTGTGTTCAGTCCAGGTCTGGAAAGCTGTTCCGCCTATCGCAGAAGGACGATGCATTGGGGCCCATGGTTGTCCGCTTCCCTCTTCAGCTCCCATGGGTTCAAACCTTCGAGATCGGCGGCGAATTCATCGCTTTTGGTTTGTCAAGAAGTGGGCACCTCTACGCAAACTCTCAATTACTCGTCAAGAATTGTACCTCGTTCTTGGTCACATGCGATCATTTGATATTCACGACAAGTAACCACTTGCTAAAATTTGTCCACCTGGGCAGGCCAGAAGGTTTGTGCCATTCAATACCTCAGCCGTAACAGGCTTTATGCTGACTTAGATAGATCTCAACGTGCCTGCTGATGACCCGGAGAACGACGAGAGATGCCGAAGCATCGAAAGGGGCGCCAGGCTCGTCACAGCCATGCCCACAACCATGAGTGTCGTGCTCCAGATGCCTCGCGGTAACCTGGAAACCATCTACCCTCGGGCCATGGTCCTGGCCGGTATTCGGTCACTGATTGACGCCAAGGAATATGGCAAAGCCTTCGCTCACTGCAGAACGCAACGAGTGGACATGAACATACTCTATGATCACAAGCCGGACCAGTTTCTATCAAACGTTGGCCTTTTTCTGGACCAGCTTGGCGACGTGGCACGTATCGACTTGTTCCTGGCCTCACTCGGCGAGGAAGATGTTACGAAGACGATGTACAAGAACACGAAGACTTCCAAGGAAGCGGCAATGGATGATTTGAACGCACCACCTCAAGAGAACTTCGCCACTGTCGGCAATGGGACTTCCTCCAAGGTGAACAGAATATGCGACTCTGTTTTGGAAACACTCCAGGGCCGAAAAGACACAAACCTACAGAACATCATCACTGCCAACGTCTGCAAGAACCCACCGGCTCTTGAAGATGGTCTGATTGTAGTTGCGAAGTTGATGCAGGAGGACGAGGCAATGGCCGAGAAGGTCGTGGAGCACATATGCTTCTTGCAAGACGTCAACAGGCTTTATGACCACGCGCTGGGGCTTTATAACCTCGACCTTGCGCTACTGGTTGCCCAACAGTCTCAACGGGACCCGCGGGAGTACTTGCCATTTATCCAAGATTTACACCAACTGCCTGAGCTCAGACGCAAGTTTGCGATCGATGACCACCTGGATCGGCGGGAGAAAGCATTACAGCACTTACACGCCCTCAATGTTTTTGACGAAGTCCAGAACTACACCACGAAATACAAGCTGTACCAAACCGCACTACGGCTTTACCGCTACGAACCCGAGCGGCACAGGATTCTCACAGACCTGTATGCCAACTACCTTGAATCCCAGTCCAAGAACCGTGAGGCCGGCCTCGCCTACGAATCCCTCAACAATTTCGCCCGCGCCACAGCCTGCTACCGGGCTGCTGGCGCAACCTGCTGGCGCGAATGTCTTTTCACTGCCCAGCAGCAGGACCCACCCATGTCAGGAGACTCATTTTCTGAGCTCGCCACGACCCTGGCAGAAGCACTCTGGGAGGCAAAGGACTACTCCTCCGCGGCGACGATACACCTCGAATACCTCGACTCCCTGGAGCAGGCGATCAAGTGCCTGTGCAGGGGCTACCACTTCGCGGACGCGATGCGGCTGGCGGCGCGCCGCGGGCGGGCGGATCTCCTCGAGGCCGCCGTGGACGCGGGCCTCGCGGACGCGCTGTCGGGCACGACCGAGTTGCTGGCGGACTGCAAGGCGCAGCTCCGGGCGCAGGTGCCGCGGCTGGCGGAGCTCCGGCGCAAGGCGATCGAGGACCCGCTGGCCTTCTACGAGGGCGAGCGGCCGGGGGCCCTGGCGGACCTGCCGGACGACGTGTCCGTCGCGGCCTCGTCGCGCGTCAGCACCAGCGCGTCGCTGTTCACGCGGTACACGGGCAAGCAGGGCAGCGTCGGCACGCTGGGGTCCAACGTGTCGCGGGCGACGAGCAAGAACCGCCGCCGCGAGGAGAAGAAGCGCGCCCGGGGCCGCAAGGGCACCGTCTACGAGGCCGAGTATCTCGTCAACAGCGTGCGCCGGCTGGTCGAGCGCGTCGAGGGGAGCAAGGGGGAGGCCGAGAGGCTTGTGTTCGGGCTGATGAGGAGGGGCATGGCAGAGCGCGCCAGGGCCGTCGAGGCTCTCATGGACGAGGTCGTCACCGCCTGCAGAGCTGCTGTGGTCGAGGTGTTTGGGGAGCCCGAGGATCAGCAGCAGGGGCAGCAGGAGGATGAGCTGGGCGCGACGGGAGCGGAGGAGTACAGGCCGACCGGGCCGGATGCGGTGCTCCACGCCTCGTTGGACGCCGTGAATGGCCGGCAGCTTGCTCCTGTCATCACGGCGTTTTCAAAACTGACTCTTCTGGGCCAATGATTCTGGATCTTGGTCGGGACATATGCACAAAGTGGAGACATATAGCATAGCACCCGTAGCTGGGTACAACAAGCATATTCTTACTCAGGACATCTTGGTGTATGCCCGTCTCCCTCAGCTTGTAATGCCGTCCATCTTATGTGGCTTGACAGTATTGTACGTTGAGCTCTAGTTTTCTCGTATATGATCATGGTGATGGGGAGTCTCCGGTCTCCCTGGGCGCCGCCGTCACATCCACGGTGACTGCTGGACTCTCGATCTGCGCGATGCCAGCCCCAGCCAGCGTTCGATTCCTGTTCCTTGCCATGACCTCCCCGATCTTGGCCAGCATCTCCTCCGTCAGCTCCGGCTGGCCGCGGGCTTTCCTCTCGGCCTTGATCTTGGCATTGAGCTCCTGCACCGGCGTGCGCATCGTCTTGATCGACTTCTTGCGCGCGGCCTTCTCGGCCTCCTCGGCCTCCTTCTTGGCGACGTACTCGTCCTCGTGTCGCGTGCGGAACTTGGAGTAGCGGTTGCGTAGCTCGTCGATGACTTCGGTCGGCATGGGCGGGCGCAGCAGCGTGGGCACAAACGTCTTCTCCTCGACGTCGATGCGCAGGGTGTCGCACGCGTGGTCCTCGAAGGTGCCCTCCAGGTTCTGCTTCTCCGCGTCCTCGAAGGCCTTCGGCCACGGGATCTCTATGCTCAGCCCGGGGACGACGCGTGACCAGGTCTCGCGCCCCGTAGCCTTGTCCTTGTAGTAGTTCCGGGCCACGAGCTCGTTGATAACTACGTCGCGGATCTCGCCTGACACGGGGTCCTTGAGGGGGTGGACGAGGCGGATGGCGTGGATCGGGGCACGGTACTCGGCGAGTTGGACATGGAGGGGTTTATCGCCTTGCAACTTTGCCATATAGTCCGGGACGGTGAAGTTTTGCTGCGCGGGTCAGAATGGTCAGCCCATCGATTCGCCTCGCAGATGGATTTGCCGACCGCACTCCACAGGCCAAGGAATAAGCTCACCATCAAGTTCTCCGCCTCAAGTGCGACGAACGCGCCTTCCTCTTGGACGTATTTCACGGTGCTGATCTTCCCCTTGTCTGGGCCATCCATGATGGCCACCCGGTCACCTGCCTTGATGCAGAGGGTCTTGCGGCCGCCCGCCCATCGGCAGGCAAGGTCCCTCTGTTTCTCCGGGAGGGTGTCCGCCAGGTTCCGCTGGAGGCTGATAGATCCCCAGTAAGAATCGTTGGCATCCCGCAAGGGCGTGTCGCGCTGGGGAGCCAAGGCGCCCATCTCCCAGTCCTCTCGCCGCCTGCGCGCGGCATCCTTTAGCGAGGCGTGCGTTTGCTGTGTGCCGCTCATGCGCTGCTTGAACTCTTGTCGCTGGCGCGCCATCTTCATCATCTTGCCCTGCTTCTTGCTCCGCCGTATGACCTGCCGCTCGGCCTGGGCCGTCCGCCGCAGGAGCTTCTGCATCGTGGGTTGGGTCGCGGCCGCTCGCCAGCCGCTAGGTGGTGGGGGTTTCTTTTGCGACGCTGCTCCCCCGAATCGACCGGACTAGGACAGGACTGTCTGCTCGACAGAGTCCGGGGCAGGAGGGGCAGGGGTTGTCGGGATCAAGCACTGTGGGCGTGGTCGAATTGGCTGGCCGTCGACGGTGTCTAGTCGGCGATGTAGGTCGGTTTCGTAGGCATGGGAATTTTTGAGCTTGGGCCGTTTAGCGGCAGGCAGCTCCATTTGGCAGTCGTTGATCGGTGCAGCCTCCGGCCGGTACCCGAGGCCGATGCAACCTCTCCTTTGCTACTAAACAGCACAATACGCTACCAGAATCCAAAACGCCTAGCATAAATCGACTACATATCTACCTAGGGTGGATATCTGGAGAGTTTTCCGTCATGCTGTCAACCAACCGGTAGAGTTCTCTCGTGGGTCGCAATGCACCCCAAACTTTTGCGCCGGTGATCGAGGGCATGTGAAAGGGAACCAAAGAGACCTCGTCCAGATTCTCAGAGATTACCCTACCGGGTGCAGGAGTAATTCCAGAAGGGGTAATTCCATGAGAGGTCACCTTCCAATAAGAGACCCAATGAATCCTACAGGACTGAGAAGTATACACCACTGCTTGAGACGCATTGGTCAGTCGTCGCAGGCAAACCATCCAGACGCAGTCTCGATTGCCCGTAGCCTCGGTGGCGGCCACGCTTTCCAAGCGACAGTCCAGCCAGGCTGGTGTGTCCTCCTACACCACATTCTCGAAGATGATTCACCATGACTGCCAGACCATGGATGTGGTGTCTTTGCTAGAGATCAGCTCTGGCCAACTCTGAACATGGCCCAGTCCTCGGCGACCGAGCAGGGTCATGCTCGAGCCTTGCTCGAAGTATGCTTCTCGAAGGACCCGCTGATCGGTGCATCCTGCTCTGTTCTGTGAACCGAGACAATCTCACTCGCATGCACACAACTCGTGCGCCTCCGTTGCCTGCCAGTCTGACCGTCCAAACACCGACCGACACACATGATGTTCGCCAGGCCGCAATACATATATTGCAGCAGGACCTTGGGCTCCTCATCCTGCCGGTGAACGACTCGCCCATCCGACATTGTCCCGCCGCTGCCGCAGTTTTCCCTCCCCACGGGCGGCCCGCGTGGAGTGGGCAGATAGCTGTGGGCGGTGGTGTCGAGTCGGAGGTGTGAAACCGGCTTCTTGCACGGTCTGGAGGTTGCTCGCCGGGAGATGCTTGCGAAGTGGGAAAACGCAGAGGTTGGACCGGACAGCGATGCAGTTGGTGAGCGGGGGCTGGGGCTGGCGTCGAGCCATAGCCGGCCGATTTCGATTCAACTTTGCAGCGCATAGACCCTGACGGGTGGTAGGTCTGGTCTTGAACAGATCCCCCCCCGCGCCTCAAGCCACCCCGAAGCCATCTCATGACCGTGCCCTTCCCGCTGTCAAGGACGTCAAGGACCTCACATGGCCAAAACACATCCGGGGCTGAGGTCGGGGTCTGCGTTGGCAGGGCTAGGATCAGCGCTACAGAACTCTACTGGTTTTCGAGGCCAATCCGCAGCCACAGTCAGCAATTCAAACTTCGACAGTGAGAAATGGCAGGAGACCTAGTGACCAGATGGCCAGAATTGCACAGAAGTCCGCGTGGGGGTCGGTCGACCGGCGGATGTTGTATAGTGCGGTGCGGTGTGGCACGGTGAGGTACTTTGGATAAGTGAGCAAGGCCGCGCTTGAAGAATCGAACGAACGAACGACGGCCTGGATGGCGGTTCTTGTTAGTCAACCAGGGCTGCCAGGCAGGCTACCACAGGGCTGTGCTCGCCGAGAGCTCCGTTGACGCGTGCGTAATTGGGAGAGCATTGACCGGCGCTGGCATACGAGAGATGATTGTCAGGCACACAACAGCGCACTTTGCACGCTTGCCTATAGCTAGTGCAGGTACTTGGCCGGCGGCCGACCAAGTGTACCACGCACGGCAGTTCAGAGCACCGGCGACCGTCCCGTGGGCCACGTTGTTGTCACGGTTTGAGGCTTGTTAGGATGGGCAGGCTGTTTGCTCATATCTCACTGCCTCTATAGACTACTGTGCCGGGTACATGCCTAGGACAGCTTCTATTGCCTCCTGCAGCTGCTGCTACCTACTGGGGCTCACCTGCATGCAGCCCCAATGTCCTACACCACAGCTGGCAGAGGTTCTCCTCACTGCCTCAGCGAATGGCTGGCGAGGACAGACACTGGTTTCAGGCAAAGCAGAGTCATGCTGGCCGTCCTCTCGATAGAGCAATCACGTCCATCAACCTGATTTGGGGGTGGGGTCCTGCATCGGTTCTGGCGTTCGCAGGCCATCCATTCCATTCCCGTCGCGACTGGCTGGTCCAACCGTTGACTGCATTGCACTAGTAAATAGTAGTCGACTCAGCGAGCAGGACAAGAGTGCGTACGCAACACAGTCTGGCAGCATGATCTGATCTGCGATCCAAAAGGCAATTCAACCCTCGCTGCGCTCTCGCTCCCAGCATCGATCTTCCCCGTTCGCAACCCCTACCCTTCGTCCCAACCTCCCGGTCCAAGACTCCAAACGCATGACTGTCAAAAATTGCCCTATCACACTTGAGACACAGGCCCCAGGGTTCGCCCGACTTGCCCTGCCTCCCGGCCTCACTCACTGCGGTCGCCAGCTCATCTGAACATTCCAACTTTATGACGTGCACCCGGCAATCCGAGCACCCTCGCTGACACCTCATGCCTGTGCCTGTGCCTGTGCCCGTGCCTGTGCCCGTGCCTGTGCTGGTGCTTGTGCTTGTGCCTGCCCTGTCTCTCAAAGGCCTGTGTTGCTGAATTGCAACCACCCCGGCTCAGTAGCCGAGTTTAGTCGCTCCCATACATCACTCACAACCAGGCACATTCATGACTTTTCAACGGCGCATGAATACGGGGGCTCGACATCCAAGCTGTCGACATGAGTCGAGATAAGGACAGGAAGAAAGGCTTCTGGAGGACCCTTTTCCGCACAAAGTCAACAGCAGCCCGCAACGGCCACGGCGGCGCCTTCTCGGTAAGCATGGCTGCTACCTCACTCCACCCCCACTCCGCCTCGACTTATGCGACTGCGCTCATCTCATGCCATATGCCCGTCCGCCGTGCGATTCGGCTGCTGATAATGAGTGTGAATAGGACACTGAGGACAATGGGGTTGTCCAGGGCGAAAAGCTGAAGCTGCGGCCACGCAGGGCAAGTGAGGGTGACAGCCTGCGCCAGAAGGCCAACCCCGCGAAGCACTTCGAGCCCGCCAACGGCTCTCAACCTCATGCTCAGTCACGGAATCGGCTCAAGCGCCCCATCTCAGACCCTCCTCCGCCAAAGGGCAAAGGACGGCAACTGC
The DNA here is from genome assembly GCA_039880775.1 of Diaporthe vaccinii. Classification (NCBI taxonomy): domain Eukaryota; kingdom Fungi; phylum Ascomycota; class Sordariomycetes; order Diaporthales; family Diaporthaceae; genus Diaporthe; species Diaporthe vaccinii. The sequence goes on along the minus strand of JBCEDN010000006.1, from coordinate 1,445,387 downwards.
CTAATGGGAATGGGACCTACAGCCCGCCCTATACTCTGACCGAATGGCCACCCTCCGGGTGCGCCAGCGACGAGGAGCTCAATCTCGGCCACGCCATGGAGCTCATATGTCGAGGCGTTCCTGCCCACAGAGGCGTCAAAAGGCCAATACCACACCTCGCAGATCAGTTCTTCTCGACCTACGCCACCACAGCCGGCAACAGAGGTGACGGTATCGACGGCGTGAACCAGCACGACTCCATGACCCAGCTCATGACCATGAGGCTGCAAGGGCCAGGGCCCGCCACCTACCCCTGGGAGACCATAGAACAGCCCAGCTTCTCTTTTCATTTTGGCGAACGGCCTGGCACGGTCACGTTGAATCAATGGGCGTCCACTGCGAGCGCGTACCCGCCGGCGCTCAACATACGCGATTCCGGTGTGCAACCCCGCGACGTGGACCTGGTCCGCATATTCGGGAGACTGAGAGATCTGGAGGGTGGCCTTGAGGACGACGACCTGGAGTACATGTACAAGAATCTCTACAGGAAGCTTCTGAAGGACCCCGACCGGATGCTCAGCCCGCACAAGACACTCGACAAACAAATCACCGATCTCATCCTGGTTCTCTCCCGACCCGACCACTGGATCGACTTCTCAAACCCCAAAAATCACATCATTACCAGATTCATCTTCGACACAGGACACGCGAACCACGACCAATACGTCAAGTTCTTCCATCAGCTTCTCCTTAGCATGGAGCTGGATCTGAGGATACATTCCAGGCAGCATACAGACTGGGCCAAGGAGAAGCTCCTTGAGCAGCTCCCTCCCACTATTCGATGGAACCTGGCACTTTCACGGAGATGGCGGGAAAACGTGAGGATAGAGGCATACGGGAACACGGCAGACCAAGGTATGGAAGAGTCCGTCTGGACGAGGAGATTGACACACTAACTCGCCCCTAGTCAAGTTGCGCTTCAAACTCAAGCGGCGGCAGGTGAAGATGATCAAGCGTTTCGCGCAAATGATGAAGTGGCCCAACCTAGCCGAGACCCTCGCATCGTTGAGGCAAGGAGATCAGGCCGCAAGCCTCGATGCCGTCAGCTCTCATGCTATGGCCTTCTTCAGCGGCCTGGTGCTTCCGGGGGTAAGAATTGGCACCCACTCTAAGTGCTCAGTTTTCCACCTATCTTCCAATGCTGACGCTGAACAGCCTACCTTCCCCTTCATCATGATGAATGCTTTGATCGATATCGACCCGGACGAAGCCACAGACGACCTAGCTCTCCTCATCCACCTCAACCCCAACTGTGGTTTCCAGTACCGCAACAGCTACACATACTGGACCTCAACGTCGATCGTCGGCAAAGTCCTTGCGCCAACATGCCTCGAAGTCGCCGGCTGGGTTGGTCCCGCAAGGCCAACTCCCCACCTCAAGCGATCACAGATCGCGCGAATACGATCCCGGCGGCCTCGGCAGCGCCTCAAGGCCGACGATGTAACTTCGATGTCCGAACGATCCGACCCGCTGGGCCCTCCTACCGAAGTGTTCCCGGTAAAGGAATACGAGCTGGTGCACCCCGAAGTCGACGACATCGTCGACACCGTCCGCATCGAGATGTTCACGCTCAAGCCCTGCGCGGATAGGGCAGGGGAGCCAGGGCCGAAATGGTTCGACGCCGCGATCCAGTTCGCCATCGATGGCGTCTCGTGGCCGCTGAGGCTGACGTACGACGTGAGCTTCATCCACGCCTGGCCGTGCACGGATGGGCCGCACCCCTTGTTCTTCGACTACGCGCACCAGACGGTCAAGGTGGACGAGATTATCGAGATCCGCGACTGGGCGGGGCTCTACGGGCCGAAGAGCAGGGCGAGGCTAGACGGTAACGGTTTTGACAATGGTTCGCGCAGCGAGTCGGAGTCGCCGGCCGGAGAGGGCTCGTCCAAGGGCGTCCCCGCGGCGAACGGCCACATCAATGGCAACGGCTATGACAGAGAGGACGACGACGAGAAGGTCTTGGTGATCGAGGCTTTCGGTGTGCCCGACAATGAGGTCCTCGCGAGGGCCTGGTGTGCTCACTGGGGCATGAGCGCGGTCGTTGCGGTTATCGGAAAGACCTGGTCAGTAAAACCCCTTCCATGCACCCAGATGGCTCGAATCAGAACGGACGGCTAACAACTGTGGTGTAGCATGGCATGTGCCATCCGGGAGGCCTATGCAGCGGCCTTAACAGTCCTCATCCTAGTGGACGACCAGAGCGCCGAGTACGACGACTGACAGCCACTGGCTTAGAAAATTGTGTGAGATATTCTGGGCGTAGAGCCCTGCGACCCTCTACGTACCGAACCGGGTCAACGACTTAATGATGCATCTGACGGGGCAGTCAAGGGAACAGGGTATATAGGGGGAAGGGCACAGTAAGCTTGGTTGGGCCTTTTTCTATCTATGCATGATCACATGCATTCAGGAAGGTGGGAAAATTGGACACTGTATTGGATCTAGACGGCGCTGCCCAATACCGCATGCGGTAAGGAATTGTTGATGGGTGGAGTTAATCGGCTTTGCTTTGGACTACACAATCCTTGTGGTCATTGTATATGATGTTGTGAGGAGCAGATATGGAGTGAAAGAGAGGATGAGAGAGAATACTGTGGCTCTCATGTGTATCTGGATATGTAGGCCCAGGGCGTTGGGATTCCCCAGACATGGGCAGGCTCTCAGCAGCATAAAAAGGCACGAAGAGAGGCCTGTTCCACCAAACGGGAGTTTATCCTGCACAGTGTCACAGTTTTCCATTGAGCATCTAGGAAATTATCTCTGGCGAAGCATTCTCTGTTTAAATCAATATACTGCATGTGGTAACGTAGGTATGAATTGATTCAAGAAAGCGTCTATTGAAGGAGACTTGTTCTCTGCTCTCGATCTCTACGAGTCTGCGAGTCTGCGTGGTCTGCTGAGACAGAAAGAGGACCCTGGGGGGCTGCACTAAAAGTTTAGGCCAGCAATTCGGGTATGATGCAACACGTTGAAAAGCAAGCCCACTCCTCGATACCTGCAGCACTAAGCAACCAGTCCGGCTCTCCACAACCTCAAGGCCACGCTCCAGCTTTGGCAGCATGGTCCCGATGACATTGGCTGCCTTCTCATAGCTCTGTCCCTCAACACTCAACAACCCACACTCGACGATGGCGTCCCTCCTCGTTGTCATCTTCGCGGTCGAGCTCGCCGTCGCCGTGGTGAACAGCATCGGCGCAGCGACCATCAACGACCTGGTGAGTAGTCCCGTCCACACTACCTCTACTCCCGGTCACGATGCCGACATGGCGAGACCGAGGAGTCCGTGACATAACCTGGCTAACCTGTTGCTCCTTCCCCCGAAGCTGTGGAAGCTGTACATCGCAACCCCGCTGGGCACCTCGAAGCAGATCCGCGACCAGCGCGAGCTACAACAAAACTACATGAGGGTCCGGCGTGACTTGAACGCTACGAGCAGCCAGGACGAGTTCGCCAAGTGGGCGAAGCTGCGGCGGCAGCACGACAAGATGTTGGAGGAGCTGGAGAAGATGAGTGCGTCGCCCCCTCCCTCCCTCGAACATCTCCCCGAGTCCCCGACAGACAGACATATACAGGATTTTCCCCCGGAGGCGGGACGGTGATGGTGAAGGGCATCACTCGGTGACGAGAGAGAAGCTGACAGGACATCTACCCCACGCACAGAGACCGGAATCGACGGCTCCAAGGCCGCCTTCGACAAGACAGTCACGACGACCCGATGGCTCTGCACCTCGGGCCTGCGCTACTTCCTCCCGTTCTGGTACTCGAAGTCGCCCATGTTCTGGCTGCCGCACGGCTGGTTCCCTTACTACGCCGAGTGGATCATCTCGTTCCCGCGGGCGCCGATGGGCAGCGTCAGCGTCGCGTCGTGGCAGCTCGCGTGCACGGGCGTCATCACGCTGGTGGCGGACACGATCACGGCGATCATCGGCCTGGTGGTAGCCGAGGTGCAGGGCGGGAAGGGAAAGCAGGCGGAGGAACCTGTGAGGGCTTCTGCCACCCCCACGAGCTCGGAAAAGGCACAGGGAGAGCAAGACAGCAGCAAGAAGGAGTTATAAAGAGCGTGGCCAATCTGTATATTGCGGCGCTATAACCTCTGGGACCAGAAGTTCGTTGTTCTAGATATGGAGATCACGTATGTCTCTCAGCAAATTTGACGCAGAGTTCTTCATAGCCGGAGCTGAAACTCAGCAACACGAAGTGAGATGACTCTTGGCAGAGTACTTGGGCTTGTTCTGGGCAACACTTTGACTCTGACAACCACGGAGGAAAAAGATTGCTAAAGCTTCGAAAGTGCCCATGTCCGGGGAGTGTTTGATGTCACGTAAGTGATGCTGGCTGATGAGCCGCACACTGAACCGCCAACCTACCGTGATGTTCGTTCGCCTTCAACATCAGAGTTTGAGCACTCAGAAGGGATCGAAAGGGACTAAAACAGTTTCCGCACAACACCCAGATCAGATCTAACGACACAGAGGTCGTGAAATGTTGATTCTTGTGTGCAGAGTATGCGGTCGGTTTGTGAAGGGCAGAGGACAAACGCTGGATGAATTTTTGCGCTTCTCGAATTTTGTAAGCTGTCGGGAAGCCCCACTATCGGAGCTACCTGGGTTGGCGCCACTTCATTCATCCCCTTGCTGTCAAGATCGGCAGTCGCACCCCGGCTGGTTAGCAAAGGGCCTTGTCCACTGAGATACGACTCCAGTTCGGCTGCTGTCATGAACACCTATCCCAACTACCTCCTTTCCTTGCAACACAACTCTCGTTCAGCAAAGCAGCGGCAACAGCAGCAGCCATGGCGATATCATGGGGGACGTGAGTAGCCACCTGTCCACAGACAACACCACCCACACTTTCACCAGCTATACAGACTAACACACGCACCCTCCAGGATCAAGTCCCTCGTCATCTTCTTCGGGCCCATGCTCATCCCTAAGGCAATAACCTGGTTCAACGCCGCGCGCGCCGCCCAGCGCAACCCAAAGCAGCCCATCCGGCCCCTGCCCACCCGCACGCTCGCCGCCGTCATCCTCCTCGCCGCGGTGGCGGCCCTCTTCGCGGCCAGCACGCTGCCCATCCTGGCGCCCGAGAACGTCTTCGCCGTGACGCGCTCGAACCCGACCTCATCCAACAACCTGATCCTCTCGCGGCTGTCGTCGCTGCGCGCCCTGACGCCCAGGGACAACGTCCTTCACGACAAGTTCGAGTCGCGCGCCTCCAAGCTGCTCTACTACAAGTACGGCCCGGACGCCCTTATCGACTGCCCCTTCTGCAACTCGAACGAGCCCACAACGTACCTGCTCTACGCCGCCCCGGCCATCACCGCCGTCCACCTGCTCAACGCCGCCCTCCTCGGCGCCGGCACATCGGCCTGGCTGACGGGCAAGGAGGGTTCCCAGTGGCGATCGCTGGCCGCCTACGCGGCGCTCGGCGCCGCAGCCCTGGACGTCTACCTGCTGGCGACCTGGGACCACGTGGCGGGCAACGAGAAGGCGCGCGTGCTGGGCGAGGTGACCTTCTTCCACTGGCGGGCGCGCGCGCTGCGGCACCTGGGGCTGGCGGTGCTGGACGTGCTCGTCGCCGGCGCGCTGTGGCTGAGCGGGACGCGGCGCATGTTCCCCGTGGCGCGGACCGTCTCGGAGCGCGTCGACGGCGTCACCGCCGGCCTGGCCAAGACGCGCAACCAGCTGCACGCCGCGGGCGTCATCAAGAACACCACCGCTAGGGACGGAGAGCTGAGGGCCGCCGAGGCGCGGTACTGGGCGCATGAGGCCATCATCATGTCCGAGGCCATGGAGAGCGAGGAGGTCGTTGGCAGTATGCGCGACGCCGTGGAGAATAGGCGCGTCGACCTCGATAATATCGGGCAGGTCGCCGAGACGTACGCTCGCGATGTGTTGCAGCAGGCCATGACATGATGGGTCTAGGTAGTTCTTAAGCAGGAAAGTCACAATAGTCACCGCGCGATCGCATCTTTCCATTTATCTTTCAACGCGGCCATCACATGGACTCCATCTAGCCGCCCTGGTGATATTCTCCCCCAAGGGTGCTTGTCTAAGTCCGCCCCGTACATGCTACTCTCTCCCTCTGCTGTGCCCCAACGCCAACAGAATGCCATTAAAATATCTTGATTCCCGAAGGTCTCTAAGCGGCCATGATGCACCGTCTATCCTTTCCCGCCATCTGGCTTGGTTGCTATTGTCCCCGTCCCCGCGCTACTAGACACACTCCCTTTCCTCGAGTCGGTACCTAGGGTGTCGATTGGCCGGCCCTCCTCCACGCTGCGCTCGAGGAAGCCGGCCCAGAGGTCCGCCAGAGATTCCTTGCCCGACGTCGGCGCATTTTCGGAAAAGAACTCGGTGCTGAGGGATGGTGTGCTGGGCGTCCGGTGGAAGGGCGAGACTGGGAGTCGGAGGGAGCTGTTCGATGCGCCGGGGCGGGCGAGGCCTGCTTGTTCCTTCTGTTCGTCCGTCCAGGCGAGGTAGCCCGCGATGACTTGTAAGATCTGGAACCTCTTGGGGTCTGACCGGTCGAGCGACAGGAATTGCAAGAAGTGATTTGTGATGATTTGCCTTCGAAGTGTAAGCATGGGATCCTTGGGGCGGTAGTAGTGTGGTATGTGAGCTTACCTGTCCACCTGCTCGTCTGGCTTCGTTTTCTTCAGATACCGCAAAGCCTTTGTGAGGTGGTCGTTGAGTATGATACCCTCATGCCTCAGCTTGCCTATGAGCAGGTTCTTCTCCCTGACCTCCTTCTCGAAGGGAGCTGTCCTTTCCAGCTCTTTCGTGAGCCTCTCTTTGGCCTCTTCGGCCTCTGCCACCCGGCTGTCGGCTTCCTCTACCCGCTTCTTCATCTCCTGAAGCTGCTCTTCCGAAGACTCAACGAGGTCTCTTAGCTCTTTTCTTCTTGCTTCTTGGATTTCTTGCAGAGCCCTTTGTAACCCATCGATGGTCTGCAGGGAGCTGTCCCTCTCTTCCGCGGCTCTCTCGTACGCCTCCCTGACGGATGACAACTGCTCCTCGAGGTCTGCGACCTTTTCCGTGAGACTCTCCCTCACTTGCCGCTCTTCCATGGCGATGACTTCCCATTCGCCCATGGCGCTGCTTGTGGACTCCAGCTCACTCCGGAAGTGCTGCACCTGTCTCGCCATATCGTCCTTCTCTTTCAGCCAGTTCTGCTGCGACAGGTTGTTCCGGCTCCTCAGAGTCGCTAGCTCACGATTTGACTCTTGCAGCTCATCCGTAAGCCTTGCTATTTCCTCCTCGTGGGATGAGTCGTCCTTCTGTAGCTCCTCATTTTGCGCCTCGAGCTCCTCGATACGTTGATTGGCTTCTTCCAACTCCGCCCTGTCTCTCTTTAGGCGGTCGCCGAGCGTTTGCTTGATCTTCTCAACCCTCCCGAGCAATGTTTGGTATTGCTCCTCGGCCTGATCCTTCGCAGACTCGCTTTCTTCGAGGTCCGTCTTCAGCTTGCTTACTTCCGACGTGTGGGATTCCTGTATCGTCTCGAGCTGTTTTCGGAGCTGTTCCACCTCCTTGCGGAGCGCTTCTCGCTCTTCCGACATGGCCTCTAGCTTTGCGCTTGTGTCGCTCGTGGTGATTGCTTGCGTTGGACGGGGGTCGGAGGAGACAGGATGACCGTTCCCGGATGGCGCTCGAACATGTCCGTTCCCTTGCGTGTCGGGGCCCGTCGCAGAGGTCGACGGTAACTTTTGGTTCTCTCTTCTAGTATCACTACTCTCTGTCTGTCATATATACATGTTAGAAACAGGGGTTGACGACGCAGATGAGCCACCGCAGCCTTGTGTGAGAGCGACCCTTGCTAACGATGCCGCGGTCCAGACCTATGAGCTATGTGTCCAGGAGCTCGGGTCCGCAGAGCGAGAGTGGGTCTGGGCCCTCTGGGTCGTGCTTCTCGACTTACCACCGGGGTGTCTGGCTCCTCGTCGGCTGACAGGTCTCTGTTGCTGTCGCGAGGACTGGGCTCAGCCGAGCCTGTGCCATCGTTGGCGTTGTTGGCGGTGCTGGTGTCGAGCGCCTTCTTGGGCTTGTTCTTCTTGTTCTTCTTCTTTTTCGAGCCGGCGGCTTGGCCCTGAGCTGCTGCAATCGCATCTTGTGGGGCCGCCGAAGACATGATATCAATTGGGACGCATGCGTCTCAAAACGAATGGCATTGGGTCGATTGCTTCGAGGCGTCGGTCGAGTTGCGGGTTCTTGTTGCCAGGTTCGATATCCACCTGGCAGGCCTGGCCCCAGGGCGTTAGCGAGCGGAACAGGGAGCCTAGCGGAAACGGTGGCTCCTTCCTGGGCGCCAGCGCTCATTGGTCAGGGAGGGTCAGGCGAGTAGGTGGCTCGCCGACTCTGGGTACATAGCTCCTCGTGTCGGTGCAGGAATTTTTGCTGGTTTTCTTCCTTTCCCTCCTCACATATTTCCACCTTCGCCATCCCAGAGCTCGATGTTGTCTACACACATGAGCCCTGTCGCATTCACTGAATGTTGCGAAGCAGATTGATATTCGCACTTATATAATCCTGATGATTGTCCGAGATGATACGTCTCTAGTGGACTCTTCAGGTTCGCTGGCGCGAGATATGACAATTGAAATTTGTAGCGTCTGCACTTCTAGACATGCAGTGATAATGCTGAGCTACTAGACGTCGATGATCTACGCCTTGGTCCTCCTCGTCTTCCTAGGCGTCTCTGCTGCTGCGGCGGCCTTCTGGGGCGTCTTTGCAGGTCTTCCTCTGCCTCTGGTGGCCTTCTTAGCCGGCGTTGCCTCCACCTCTGCCTTTGGCTCCTCGACAGTGCTCTCCTCAACGGCGTTCTCAACGGGGGCAGCCTCGGCCTCGACCTCAGCTGCCGGTGGTGGCGCCTCGATCGCCTTTGGTGCCTCTGCTTCCGCGATGGCCTTGGCCTCGGTGGCAGACTTGACTTCTGGTGCGTTGAACTCGTAACCCAATGCCTCAAGCTTCTTCGCTCTGGCAGCTCGCTTCTTGTTTTCGCGGTTGATGCTCCTCTCCCACTGCTTCTCAAGCTTTGGCCGCTCCATCTCTTTGCCCTGCATCTTGTTCCATGGTATCGACTAGGCATGGACGTCAGTTGAGCCGGCGATCGAGCATCGAGAGGTGTGGACTTACCTTGAACCTCTTGTTCGATCCCTTGAAGAGATCTTTGTGGACCTGTGCCTTCGGAATGACACTGCACTTGAGAATGTGCCCGAAAAGTAGATAATTCTGAGCAAACGTTAGCACTTAACGCCAGCCAAGTGAGTACGGGGCACAACTTACATCCATGGTCTTGGCCACGATCTCGGCAGTGCTGGCCTCTTCAAATTCCACGAAAGCAAAATGCTTCGCCCTGCCGGTCTTCTTGTTCCTGGAGACCCTCAGGTTGCGTATAGGGCCGAACTGGGAGAAGTAGTTTTTCATCTCGTGCTCGTAGAAACCATGCGGCAGACGACCGATATAAATCACTCCAGTCTCCTCCTTGGTTTTTGAAGAGGCAGCCTTGAGTGCCTTCTTTTCCTTCTTCTCCTTCTTGGAAAGCTCCTTGGAGACGTCAGGAATTGTGCCCACGTCTTGTCCTTGCTCGAAGGTGATCACCCCAGAAGCTTGCTCGTCCTCATCTCCACTGTCGACAGCCAGAACAAGAGCTTTGGTCTGCTCATCGACCTCCTCATCAGAGGAGGCTTGCTCCTCCTCCTCGGCGGCTGTGGCATCATTCTCAACCGCTTGGACGATCTTCTCCTGTCCCTCAACGATCTGCTCGGGCTCGGCCTTCTTCGCAGCCTTCTTCGCGGATTTAGCCGGCGTTGCCTTGGCCGGCGTCTTCTTTGGGGTCTTCTCCTGCTTGGCAGTGAGTTTGGGTGCGGGAGTCTCGTCGGCGTCCTTGGTGGCAGACTTTGGTGTCTCCTTGGAGGTAGATTTTGGCGTCGCCTTCCCAGCTGACTTTGCTCCAGACTGAAGGGCAGACCTCGGAGTAGCCTTGCCGGCGGGCTTGGGCGTTTCCTTGGGGGCGGGCTCTGGAGCAGACTTCGGCGTCGCCTTGCTGACAGTCTTCGGGGTCTCCTTGGCGACGGACTTTGGAGTGGCCTTGCTGGCGGGCTTAGGGGTGTCCGCAACGGCAGGCTGTGGAGTCTCCTTGGGCTTTGCAGGCGTCTTGTCCTTCTTGGGCTTCGGGGTTGGCTTCTCAGCTACCTCCGACGCCGCTTCCTCCACGTCCTTCTTCTTCGCCGGAGTCTTCGCTTTCTTGGCGGACTTTGGCGCCGGTGTTGATATCTCGGCAACTTCGGTCGGGGCGTCCGTGTCGTCCTTGGTCTTGGCCGGGGTCTTCACAGACTTTTGCTTCTTGGTGGCAGTGGGAGAGTCATCCCCGGTTGCTGACAATCAATTAGCACACCTTCTCTGTGGGTTCAGAGGCAAATCTAGTTCTTACCCTTGCGCTTTGTGGACCTTGGGGTCTTCGCAGCCTTGGGCTTGGGTGTCTCCTCGACCGCGGCCGACTCTGCAGACGCGGTGGCTTTTCTCTGGTCAGCGTAGTTCAACCACATGGTGGTTTGATTTAATTGTTCACGTACCCTTCGACCTTCTAGGTCGCAGTTCTACCGGCATGCTGGGCAAGATTCGAGTGTCAATTCCTTATTTTCAGTGGAAAGTGGTATAGTAGAGAGAAAGCCGGAGCTGCTGGCCCATCTTTTTTTCCTCTTCACCTCAAGTCAGGTAACTTTTTCTGCCGTTGCCAGGCGGTGGACAGCTATAGCCCGCTAGTGGCAGACCCTGGGCGGCGCCTGGAGCAGCCGGTACCCTGTCGATTGAGTTGCGCCGGCCGGAAGGCCAGCAATGCGATTTCAATTCAACCCGGATGAGGCGACGTGTTTAGCAGGCAATAAACTACCTTGGCCAACTCGCTCTCTCACCACCCTTCTTCGCTCAACCTCTCCTTAATCACAAATCGACCCGCCCCGTCTACCCGCAGCTGCCCAGTCTCTCTTTCGGATTTCTCAACTCCACAATCTTCTACAATGGCCGACCAAGTTTCTGAAGCTCTGGAGGTGCCCCGGGAATTTGTCAAGGATGGAGTACAGTTCAGTAAGTGGCCTCCTATCGCGCTCCAGACGATCCCCACCTGTCCAGGCTGTTGATGCTAACATTAATCGCTTCTTAGTGACAAGGTGCCAGAAGCCTGATCAGAAGGAGTTCCTCAAGGTATGCTTTCCTCGGTATTGCAAGCATCTGGCCGAAGGCTAACACGAGAGTGCAGATCTCGCAAGCAGTTGGCGTCGGCTGTGAGTAAACCTGTGAACCGCTCGATGTCGTCCCTAGAGTCGGCTGTTCCGTGTCGCACAAGCACTGCAACTACACCGAAAGATTCCCCCTTCGAATCCCCATACCAAACCCGATCGCGCGACGTGCGGCCCCAGATGCTGACTCCCTGGCATGCAGTCTTGATCATGGGCTTCGTCGGATACATTGTGAAGCTGATACACATTCCCCTCAAGTAAGAGATCCCCTCAGACTTCATTGTCCCTTCTTCGCTTCACCAGGGGTAGCTGGCGCTCGTGGTGGTCGTGCCACGCGAGTCCCAGGAGATTCAAGTCTCAGAGACCGGCCCGCCTAAAGAATCTCGTTTGCGATGACCATGATGAATGGAAGTCACTAACAGGACATACTTGCAGCAACATCCTTGTCGGCGGCGCATAGATATCGGAATCGAATCGGGGCTACTAGGAGCGATGGACGGGAGGGCATACCGGTGCGGCAGCTTATTTGGCAGTTGTCAGGACTGCGAATGACACGATGGGGCACAGGCATCACTTTGCGACACTGGAAGATATCAGTGTGCGTAATGGACAGGCGAAAGCCTGACCAAGAAAACTTCATATACCATAACACCGTTGTGCAAGAGGGCAGCATAGCAAGTAATCGATTTATCCGTGCCCCACGAACGGGAGCCGCCTGCCCTGTTTGTGGCATTGGCGACTCGGCCTCAAAACACACCCTTTGCCGTTCAGTGTGAAATTCCAAATTCTGAGGACTCATGGTTGATCTTCCTATTCATTGCCCAAGTGTCTTCTGATCGCCCCTACGAGAGCCTTGAACTTGAGCCGCCCGTGTCTTACGTAAGGCCGTCACTTCAATTTGCTGGGCCCGAGCCAGGGGACCCGAGCTTGATTCACATGGAATTCATCTCCAGTCAACCGCACCGATACTGACAACGAGTATCTGTTCCAGTATTATGTCACAATCGATGAAAATATTTCCCCAAGTGACAAGCGGCCATGACAGCAGAGGTCCTCATTAAGTAGGCCCCCGCAAATCACCTTCTGGAAAACCAGCCCCTGTTTGCAAGGTGATCTAGGATGTAAGAAGATAAGCATCCATGAGTGTGTCGTCGCGTTGCTGACTTTCCGAAGGCCGCGCCTGTCATAAATTTAATATTCCAGTCCTAGGGGAGAAAATGTCCAGGGCTGTCAACAAATCAGTCGCTGAAGCTCTGAGCAACAGCGACCCAGCGGCGGCCTACGAGGCGATCTCCAAAGCCTTGACCGGACACGAGGGCCAATATGGCGAACTATTGGAATTCGAGATCCTAGGGAAGAGCCACCCGCTCGATCCAGGAACATTTCTCCTGCAGGATGGAAATGCTATAGCAGTTTCCAAATATGGTCTTGTGCAGGCCTTCTTCGTTGCTCGGAAAATCCTTCAGCGCCACATCAGCGCTGAGAACACTCTGTCGTCTGACGGACTCCTGGCCGTCACGAGCGTGGTGCTTCTGATGGACCCGGAGCACCTGACGGCCGCGAATGCTCGCAAGAAGCTGGCAGTCTCGGCCGGAGCTGCGTCTAAAGAACGTCTGCTCGAAACCATCGAGAGGGACATGTTCCTCGTGGACAGTCTGCTCACCAGCCGTCTTCACAGACATACCAAGTCCCCAACTCTATGGAGCCATCGCCGCTGGCTCGTCGAGACGGCAGCACGCCATGGCGCCCAGCACAACGTCGCTGAAAGCCTGGAGAAGGTAGTCATTGTAGCTGGCCAAAGGCATCCCAAGAACTACTACGCCTGGTGCCATGCCCGCTGGCTGACCAACAACAGGCCGGACGGCCAGGGTGGACAAGAGGAAGATGTCCTCAGGGAGCTGCTGGGACCAACAAAACGTTGGTGCTTCCGAAATCATACCGACATATCCGGCTGGTCATACCTGCACTTCCTGCTCGCGAAGCTCGACGCCGCCGAGTCCTCAGCTGTCTTTGAAGAGGCCGCTAAGCTTGCGGTCTCATTGCAGTGGACCAACGAGTCGACGTGGGTCTTCCTGAGGACGCTGGCAGCATCGGCGGCCGTGGGAGAGAAGGAGGCCACGCTCTTCCAGGACACCAGGACGGCACTGCTGCAAAAGACTGGGAACTCTGAAGGGGGATCACGTGCGCTCGTGATGGCCCAGACCTGGTTTGAGGCCAATCTGCACCGCGCTTGATCTGGACCTTGCGCGCGTATTTGTGGTAGGACATTGATGCGCCACGGGTGTGTGAGATTATGAGACATCTCGCTTGCGGACAGCCTAATACCACAGCACAAAGAGCAACGGTGCGAACAGTCTAGATGCGGCTGAGCGTGGTGGTCATGGCATGTTGGTGAAAAGGAGGGCTCCTTTTTGGTTCTGGCTCAGCCGGAGCCGCAACTCGTTACCCGTTGGTTCATGGACTCGCATCTCGGTTGGTACTAGGGTAGGTGGTGTGGGATGTGCTCATCTCGTGTAATAGACACATGGCCCGGGCAGAGCCTGCTCGCCCAGCAAACTATAGCATTCCTGTCAAGATTGATTTACACCGGGGAAGCCTACACTAACGCAAAAACACTTTGATCTGACGAAGATGTGGTGTTGTGAGGTGGTAAGCTCACAACATTGAATCCGCCGAGACGGGCAGTCTCGTGATAGCAGGTTGTGCTATTGCTTGTGGAGCTTCTCAAATCGTCCTGACATCTGACATGACATGCCGACCCCTGACCCCGTCCGTGCCACTTTTGGCTGCACACTTGGGTCTGGCGAGTCTGGGCGCGTGGATGGACGAGGGCTTGGCCCATCCATGATCGATTCTAGTCTAAGAATTATCGAAATTGGGGTCTCCCCCCGAGCCGCGCCCCGAAGCTGCCCGCCTGTCGCCCATCCGACAAGAAACTGCATGATTCACCGAGGGCGGTTGTGCAGGGAATATGACAAGGTGCGAAGGCCCGGATTAGAGTTCTCGTGTTTATTTTTCTTGTCGTGCAAAACCTGGAATGTGCTGCTGCCGCGTCAACGAGCAAGAAGAAAAAAGAGACGGTGCTGCTTGAGGTGATCTTTCGAGGATCTGCAGAAGCCCACTCCGTGCATCTCTGTCCGGGTTAGCGCCAAGGTCCAATTAAACATGCAGTGTTGAAGTTGCACCCAGGCACAGCAAGCCGCCAGCCCGCCAGGCCGTGAGCCATACGTGAGCCTCCAACGCTCACCCCAATGTTTCGATCTGCGGCCGGGACCAAGAACACCACAAGCACTATCAACGGCCTGGGCACGCGCCAGGACGGAAGAGGGCAAGCAGTCACGTCGGCGCTGATTGCCAGGGGACGATCGAGCGTGGCCCCCATTGCTCAGGCCCAGCCAGAGCTTGCCCCTGGCTAGTCGATCCATTTGGGCCTGCTTGGACTCGGTGCTAAGCCGCGTTGGACTGAATGTGGACGGTGGTGGGTGGGTGGATCTGGGGTTGAAGTCAATCGCTGATAGCATGAAGTAACCCTTGCCCAAGTCCGCTCCACCCGGCACATCGAGCTGTACCGTACTGTACTACAGCAACAAGTGCAAGCTTGTGTTGCATCCAGCAGTGGCCGACTGTACTCCATGCCAGATCACTTTCCTTTTCTGTCCTGAGGCGCGTTCACCTCCTCTCCCGAACTCCTCTTGTCTTGTCTTGCCTATCTTTCCTCGACCAAGTGGCTTCTCTTGTCCGTTTTTCCTCTCCTCACTCGCTTGCCCCCTCGACTTCTCCCGAGGCCACCGTCGATTTCCCTCTCCCAGCACGTCGTATTTGTTCCTCACTTGGCGCGGCATCTTTACTGATTCTGCTTGCAATTTTTCGTGGTTTGCATCTCCTTTGCATTGTCCGGTAGCGCCCTTTGTCTCGGAGCTTTGCGACTTCATAAAGATCAGCCACTGCGTTCCAGTCACGATAGCTCTATCCACCCCAGCATTTACGACGGGACAGCTTGTTTCCTTGACCTATCTCACCTGTGCACCCAGTGGAAATCTTTCGGAGATGCTGGAGCTGCTTCTACCACCAACCTCTACTACGTAATATCTAATATCTAATCCGGTCGACGAAAAAAGAGCCAGAGTCTAGTACTCTCGACCAAGGACTTGCTGAGGCCTTCACTGTTCTCGGTCGTCCAGCCAGCCATCAACGCTGCTCAGCCGCGTCGATTGTCGCCAATTCGCACATCCCCGCCAGCGCCACCTCCGGACTTACTTTTGTCTGAACTCGAATTCTGACCTGAGATGAGTTGATCAAACGGCAAACAATCAGATCGGTTCATTAAGTCTCAAATTCGCTTCGGGGATTGTGAGGCCTGTCACTCCACTATCACCAATCAGGAGTTCGGGTTGAAGAGGCATCATGCGTTGTGCCGTTATTTTGGCAACATGGGCTACCACTGCTTTGGCATTCTATCCATTTATTCCGTCATACAGAGAGGGCGACAAGCCAACAACATATAAGCTCTCACAAAAGAGTTCTGCTGGGGATGGCGGACTGTCAGCAGACAACGCAGCTCGCGAAGCCCGACGCTTGATTCACAAATTCAGCTCAAAGGCATCCCGCACGTCGCCCAGCCCAGAGGTTCTGGTCGGCAGAGACAATCAGTACACTGTTTCTACAGCGGCAACTCCGTCCGGAACAAACAGTGCTGGAATTGACCAAGATGGCACGGATTTCTCCTACTTTGTCGAAGCAAAGTTGGGATCGAGCGACAAGCCCTTGTACATGCTCTGTGATACAGGAGCTGGAACAACATGGGTGATGGGATCGAACTGCAACTCAGATGCCTGTAAGATGCACACGACCTGGGGACCCTCAGGCTCGACCACGTCTAAAGCCGTTGGCGATGAATTCTCCCTCAACTATGGCACCGGGGCTGTTAATGGGACGTTGACGGAAGACTCGATGACGATTGCGTCTGTTAAAGTCACCATGGCCTTCGGCGTGGCCAACACAACCTCGGATGATTTCAAGAGTTTTGCCTTTGACGGGATATTGGGCTTGTCCATGAATAACGGCTCATCTGATAACTTCATGGGAAGCGTCAAGGAGGACAAGCTACTCAGTACCAACGTGTTCAGTGTGGCTCTCGACAGAGCTGAGGACGGCCCGAACACGGGACAGCTCACCTTTGGTGGCATCGACTCCAGTAAGTTCACGGGAGACATGACCTACACGCCCGTCAACGCCACAGCGAATGGGGACTGGGCAATTCCGATGGATGGCATCGGCTACGACAGCAACAAGGCCAATGTTAGCGGGAGGCTCGCGTACATCGATACTGGAACAACCTATGCTTTCGGTCCGCCCGATGATGTCGCAGCCCTCCACAAGATCATCCCGGGTGCCAACAGTACCGACGGGGTAACTTTCACTGCCCCGTGCAATAGTGACAAGTCTATCACTGTCACGTTCTCCGGCGTTGAGCATAACATCTCGGTCAAGGATTGGCTGTCAGACCCATCTGCTAGCGGTGTCTGCACGAGCAATATCTTCGGCCGGGAAGTCGTGACCGGTGCATGGTTTCTTGGGGCCGTGTACCTGAAGAATGTATATACCGTCTTCGATATCGACGAGACGCGGATTGGTAAGTTTCTTGATTTTTCCTCGAGACACAGGACCTAATACTGATTCATCCCCAGGCTTTGCAACCAAGGCCGTGAAAAAGCCGAGCACAAGCACCAGCAGCGCAGGCTCGACGGCAAGCAGCACAACAGGAACTTCGTCAGGAGCAAATGCCGCAGCGGAGACAGGCGGTGTCAAGACATCTGCGGCATCATCACCGGGCAAGCAGTCGATGCTTGGAACATACACATCAGTGTTGTTCGCTGTTGGCGTCATGGCCATGCTGGCACAATAGCGAAGTAGTGGAAGGTTACACGCAAACAGAAATCTCGAGACAAACGAGACCAAGGAAGTTGCGGCAAAGCTGAGGGGAGAAGGTGTGGGCCGGGGCCGCCTGTACAAGTGAGAAGCAGGGAGCTTCAGGATAAAAGAAAAGGAGGCATCATGATATCCATTCCGCAGCAAGATACCCGTGAACCCTCGGCCGGAAGGTTTGAGGGTCCGCCAAAAAGGAGCCCGGATGGGCCGGGCACTTCACACATACATGCATACATAGCACATTGTAATGTGTATATTACGAATATACGCACAGTAATATTTCGATTCACAATAACAGCCTCTGCTCCTATTCTCGTGACCTTGATGCTGTCTGACTCTTGCGGTGGGAGATCCTTACTGCTTTGCGACCCGGCGTGGGCGGGCCACGGGCCACAGGCCACAGGCCACAGGCCGGATCCGTAGTTCAATAGCAGACCCCTGAACCCCGAACGCAGACATGTCCTACTTAGACATTTCGCCTGACGAGCTGACACGACTTGAAGAAAAGACGACCCGTCCAGCGCAATAAGCCTGCCCGAGCCGGCAAGACACCGTATCCGACTGCACCCTCGTCGACGCAGTCAGCAGGCTGAGAAGAAGCCAGAGATTCGACGCCCGCTGCCCAACAATGAGCTCGCGATAAGCTCCAACAAACGATGGCCGAGGCCAGATCGCAACACCACGCCGGCAGCGCCGAAGCAGCGAGCACACGCGACCCGGAAGCCGAGGCCCTGCTGTTCGACGACGACGCAGGGTCCTCAGACGGCGATGATGATCTCGGGAAACTACAACAACAACAACAACAACAACAACAACAACAACAACAACAACAACAACAACAACAACAACAACAACAACAACAAGAACAAGAACAACAACATGACCCGACAGCAGCCGGCGCCGCAAATGGGGCAACAAGGCCGGCGCACGGCGCGATGAGGCCGCCGCAGTCCCCAGGGACACCGACACCACCGGGCCAGCGAACGCCGCGCACGCCGCAGCGCGTCCGGTTCGACCCGAACCCCACGATCCTCCACGGCCGGACGCCCAATGGCACGGCGGACAGCTTCGACAGCCAGCGGCGCGGGTCGTCGTCGTCCTCGCAGCGCGACAGCTTCGACGACCTCGACTTCGACATCGGCGGCGGCGGGCCCGGCGGCGACGCGGACGGGCAGCACCGGCGGCCGCTGCTGACGGGCATCGAGGCGCCCAGCGTGGCGCTGGCCAACGGGCCCTGGGGCGGCGAGCACGAGGACGCCGAGGGCTGGGCCGAGAGCGAGCGGCAGCGGCCCAAGTCGGGCCTGCGGTCGGCCTTCATGAACATGGCCAACAGCATCATCGGCGCGGGCATCATCGGCCAGCCCTACGCCTTCAAGCAGGCCGGCCTGCTGTCGGGCGTCGTCCTGCTGGTCGGGCTCACCTTCGTAGTCGACTGGACCATCTGCCTCATCGTCGTCAACAGCAAGCTCAGCGGCGCCAACAGCTTCCAGGGCACTGTCGAGCACTGCTTCGGGCGCAGCGGCCTGATCGCCATCAGCCTCGCCCAGTGGCTGTTTGCGTTCGGCGGCATGGTGGCCTTCGGGGTCATCGTCGGCGACACGATACCGCACGTGCTACAGGCCGTCTGGCCCGGCCTCAGGGACACGCCGGTGCTCGGGATGCTGGCGGATAGGAAGGCTGTGATTGTGATATTTATACTCGGGGTCAGCTACCCGCTGACATTATATAGAGACATCGCGAAGGTGAGTACATCCTTCCTATGTCTAATGGCCCCCTCCCCGCCGGTCCATCTCAGGATGTTTTGTCAGGCACATGCTGACCCTCGAGAAGCTTGCCAAAGCTAGCACGCTTGCCTTGATCAGCATGATGGTCATTCTAGTTACTGTCGTAATCCAGGGCCTTTTGGTGCCCTCAGAGGATCGTGGATCCTTCAGCACGCCACTGCTCACGGTAAACTCGGGCATACTTTCGGCGATAGGGGTAATATCATTTGGTATGTCCACGACCACCCTCCTCTGTGCCAGGCTGTCGTGATTCTGACTGTCCACCAAGCCTTTGTATGCCACCATAACTCCCTCCTTATCTACGGCTCCCTCAAAACACCAACCATTGACCGCTTCAGCCGCGTCACGCACTTCTCCACGGGCGTGTCGATGCTGGCCTGCCTGCTGATGGCGCTCGCCGGCTTCGTCACCTTCGGCGACAAGACGCTGGGCAACATCCTCAACAACTTCCCCGCCGACAACACCATGGTCAACATCGCACGCCTGTGCCTCGGCCTCAACATGCTCACCACACTGCCCCTCGAGGCCTTTGTCTGCCGCGAGGTCATGCTCAACTACTACTTCCCCGGCGAGCCCTTCAACATGCACCTCCACCTCATCTTCAGCACGAGCCTCGTCATCAGCGCCACCGTGCTGAGCGTCCTGACCTGCGACCTGGGCTCCGTGTTCGAGCTCGTCGGCGCCACGAGCGCCGCCGCGATGGCCTACATACTCCCGCCGCTCTGTTACATCAAGTTGTCGTCGAGGTCGTGGAAGACATATGTCGCCGTCGCCGTCGCCATTTTCGGCTGCTGTGTCATGGTCATAAGTACCCTCCAAGCGGTGGGCAAAATAATCAGAGGTTTGTCCGCCCTGCCCTTCTCCGTCGCTCCCGTTTTCTTTACTTCTTTTAGTCGAGGCTGAACTGACATCTCTTGCGAATGACCAGGCGAAGGAGGCGTGGCTCAATGCATGTAGAAGAAAGCGCCGCCCAGAAAGGAAAGAAAAGGCACACCCGCTCGCCGCGGAAATGGCCATATAGATATTAGATGAAACTGGATAAGTACAAGTAGGTCATACCAGGCCACGGTACCAGGCCGGGCCAGACGGCAGAAAACCGTTGCTTCCAAATAGAACATGGAATTGCACCGGACCAACACTTGTCTTCCAGAAGGGCCGGGTGATTCCTGCTCTCAGCCTTATTACGGGCGCCGAGCCGTGACAAACAACTGTTGCAGCTCGGCAGGTGATGAACGCCAACAGGTTACACGGGTGTGGGGTGATCTAGGCCGGACGGTTCACGAGCCACAGGGAGGTGAGTTACTCGAGAGTTAACCATGAAGCGCGGGACATGGAAGTCAGCCCACGCCTGCTCGGAGCGTGCCTGGCGGGTCAGCTGGGGGCGCGGAGGTGCGCCTTGTGCTCGCGGGTGTGATCGTGTTTGTCCCAACCACTCCTTCTCCAACCTCTCGAGCATTCGTTGTCCTGAGAGATAACGTTTTGTCTCTCCACGTGGGAGCATGTACCCTGGCTTCCGGACCGTACGTAGCCCCACGCGCCTCGGCGCGAGATCGAACGCGAACAACGTGCCTGCCTGCTAGATAGATAGTAAGCGTGGAGGGTAGGTGGTAAAGAAATGGAACCCGAACCATGCATGAAAAGTATCACCACTAGCTGCCTAGGTAGTATAGGGGTATCTTCGATTCCACCCGGGTGCGGCGGGTATGTAATGCAAGCCCTCGACTGGCTTACCATTTCCCACACCCTACTACCCACACCAGCCGGCCGGCCTGCATGGCTCTAGGGCGACCGGGGCGGTGGGGGGGGGGATCACGGGTTCGGTCGCCTTGAATCAGATAACGGATCCCAAGACCAAGATCAGATCAGATCAGTCCAGTCCCTTCCTTACTACCTGGCCCCCTCCCCCCCAGGCTCTTAATGCCATCATATATATAAACCCCGCCTTTTGTCGCTGCTTCGGTTTCCTGGGTACGGGTTTATTCGCAGCTCACCTTGTTACTAGCCATATATCCAAGACCCACGGTAACGCCTGATACCACAAACCCAGCACACACAGCACACACGCACAAGAGAAAAATCTCAACAACACCTTGCCCAACATGCACGGAACTGCCTGCCCCAAGTGCGGAGCCTCGTCCGACGGCTCCAGCAAGACCTGCGGAAGCTGTGGCGCTGTCCGTCTCCCCCCCCCATCCCCTCGTGTCCCGCCCTGCCGGGGGGCCTAGATCGCGATGTGCTGACCATTTGAGCGCGCCCGCAGACCTGCCCTCAGTAGGAGACACCTCCGCATCAATATCGCAGCGGTTACGTCTGGACTGGCCGAGACTGTTTCCGCTGGAGCGGTTCCGGTGGCGTGGTGTTGGCTCAAGTGCTTCTGCCGTCTCTTCAAACTGTTGTGAGGAGAAAGAAACTGGGTTCGTTGTCGAACACATGCGTATCTTTGGTGGACAAGACAGTCTAGTCCCTATTCTATCAACGTCCGCGCCATGTCTCAAATAATCTCAGGGTCCTGTGCTCGTGACATAACCACATTCCGGCCTTGTGAGTCCGTCTCCCTTGAGGATGTCCTTGCGTCAAGAGCCAATCGATTATTTCGTGGGCAATATATTGGTAAGTCGCCATCACCAGCATGACGAGCGTTTCAACCTCTACATAGCTACTGGTCTAGATCGGGTCCATTGACTACTTCGCCTTCGCAATCTTGGGCTGGAAGAGTCAGACGCAATCATGACCATGATATATGCAATTACGTAGACATCGGGGTGGCACTTAGGCTTGACGTATCAGAACGTTACATATCTATGAGCAGCAGGCCAAGCCGCCTGGACACCCAGACGTGCAATACCACTCATTTATGGCATGGCATGGCACGCTTACGAATGCAAGGCTCGCGGGTGGGCGGTTTGGAGACAAGTTAACTAGTATTGTACACAAGATGCATCCACTAATCGCAATGAGGATCTGTATCGCGAAAAGCAGGCTACCTAAAAGACCCGGGCAGCCATCTCCCCAGAAAATCGGAAAATAATGAGGCGACACGACAACGCAGGCAGCCCGTTAAATTATCAAAAGGGAAAAAAGAGTCGAAAAGAGATATAAGGAAACGACCACACAACCCAGGGTGACCCGAGATCACTGTACGCAAGCGAACTCGTCTCTCCTGTCCCTTCCCCTTCCGGCCCATGCATTCCTCCCAGTCCAAAGAGACATCGAGGTGTTTGGTTGAGGGGCAAGAGGGGAATGAAATAGCGCATGGTGGAGAGATATTTACGAGAGCTCGGCCGTGGCGGATCCCCCGGTACGTCAATTCGTGCTCACCTTACACACAACACGCAGTTGTCCTTGTCTCTGATTTCTGTGATCCTTTCGCACGCACAAGACACCACTCGCAAATCCCCGTTGCCCCTTCCAGACCACGCCGTTGTCAGATGCGGGCTAAAAGACACCGCTGTTTCCTGTTCCGAAGTATACGAGCGATTAAACCCCCGCCGTGTGTATTTGCCCCGACCAGAGAGGACACGCCGGTCCGATGAAGATAGGTATGCGGTGATATGAGGCGTGCACGACGACCACGGCCGATTGGTATTAACGCCAGCCGAAAAATAAAAGAGAGACGTCACCCCTGGGTACTCTTATGCCATCTTGACATGTTCCTCATCACCGTCTCTAGATCATGCCTTGGTGGCTCATGAATCAAGTCAAGGACAAGATTTGAGGGACTGTAGGCTAGTCGTGGCAATGCCAATGATGGTTTACATCACCGGAGTAGCCTGGTCGAAAGGAGCCTTCGAAGGCACAAAATGCGGGTCCCTTACAGGACGAGGCACTTGTGCTTCTTGCTGCCGCCTTTCCGCTGCAGAAGTGCAGCACGTGTGGCATGCTCGAAAACCTCTCTGACACCCTCGTTGGTCTTGGCTGAGCACTCGAGATACTTGTAAGCACCGATCTTCTTGCGGACCTCCTCACCCTATTTTAGCATGCCCGTTAGCAAACCATGTCCATCCCAAACAGGCACACATGCAGGTGCCGGGCCTGGTGTGCCACAGGAGCGTTTTGTCTCAAGGCAGACACAAGGGCGCCACACTTACCTCCTCGGGGCTGACGGGCTTCTGGCTTGTCTTGCGGAGCTCCTCAATGGTCTTGTTGTCGTAACGCAGATCCTTCTTGCAACCAACGAGGATGATGGGAAGGCCTTGGCAGAAATGCAGGACCTCGGAAATCCACTGCAGGAGGCATCAGCATTAGTAGGTGACTCAGGGTGACTCGCCTGGGGGCGGGAGGGTTAATGGCTTTACCTTCTCCTGAACGTTGTCCAGAGAGTCGGGGGAGTCGACAGCAAAGCAAATCAGGATAACGTGGGAGTCAGGGTATGACAGCGGTCGGAGACGGTCGTAATCTTCCTGGCCAGCAGTATCCCATAGTGCCAACTCGACGTGCTTGCCATCAACCTCGACATCGGCGACGTAGTTCTCGAAAACGGTGGGGACGTAGACCTAGGATGAATTAGACCCGCGCTTGTGAATACGAGATAGCATTGTGTGTTTGTTGTGGACAGTGAGGTGGAGGACAGTGATTGTGGGTGTGGGCGAGAGCGGCCATGGGGATCAGATGGGCCCGTGGTGGCTTGCTGCTGCTGCTGTTGTTGTTGTTGACTTTTGCCAGATAGGCGGCCTTGTGACAGGGGGCACGGTGAATGGGGGAGATGACGAATTCAGGATCGACGCGGCAAAACGGGCGTATCTCTTACCTCGGGGAAGGTACCCTTGGAGAAAACACTGAGATTGAGGTCAGCACGACGAGGACAACAGAGACAGGGTGGGCATGGCAGGCTGTTGATGGGCAGATGGACGATGGGCGGTGGCAGATGAAGCAGGCGATAGATAGGCAGATGATAGCAGGCGCAGTCGCAGCAGAGGAGGCAGCAGAAGCAGCTGGAGGAGTGGCTACTCACATCAACAGACACGTTTTTCCGCAAGCACCATCGCCGACAATGACGAGCTTTCGGCGGAGTTCTGCCATTTTGGAGGATGTGGGTTGTGAGATGAAGGGCTGGCGGTTGTGGTGGAGGATTGCAGGCTGGTGAGAAGCAGGCGAGTCGATGGGTGGAAGTCAAAGATGGACGGGAGGAGGAAGAACGGGCGTGACGGTTGTTTCCCAATGGATGGAGGAAAGAGGCAGTGGAAGTAGAGGTCGAAGGTCCCAAGGTTTGGGTTGGGGTGGCAGGGGCCAAGGGACAGCGACGGAGTGGGGCACTCACAGGCTGTGAATAAAGGGGTTTTGGCAGTAAGAGATTACATTGCCTACCTACCTAACCTGACCTGACCTGACCTGACCCGGCCTGGACTGGACTGGCCAGCCCGCCTGGGGAGGCGAGGCGAGGGGATGGGAGGGGGTAGACGCCTAGGGCCTGCCTGCACTGCCTTCCAATTTGGCCTCGTCTTGCTTTGCCTGGCCTGCTGCCTCTCTGCCTGGTGCTCTGCTGGAACAGCCCCTGCTGTGCTCACATGCTGCTTGTTCTGCACTGCTCTGCTCTCCTCTGCACTGCTACCCAGGTGTGCTATGCCTCGAGTTTATTGCTGGAGGCAGCCCGGTTGCTGGCCCCAAATGACCCAAAATGACATGCCCGGGCAGACAATCAACTTAAACTCTGGGCTACCTTGGTTTCAGCTGGCATCGATATGCTCTCAACCTGAGGCTGATTCGCACACATTCGCAGAACCGGTCCTCCGTCTGTCTTCTAGGATCTTCTTTCACCCACCCAGGTACCACTCACAATCCCCAATTCTCCCTTACTATCTTGCTTCTTTCAGCACCCTGGTCACAGTGGCCAGCCACGTACTCACTGGATACGATGATATGCACAGTAGAGTACGAGTTGAGTTGAGTTGAGGAGGCCGCCAAACACCAGAGTGCACAAAGAATGGCAGACCGCAACTGTGCATAGTACATGCAGTCCGCGGTCAGACTCGCTCGTGCCAGGAGGAATACAGGTAATGTTCCGTGACCCGTACCCTATACCCATCGTCATGTCAGCCCTACCTCTAGTCTACCGGCCTGGCATCTTCATTCACAACCTGCAAGTTGAAAGAAGAGTTTGCTTCTCTGGCCAGATCTTTAATAGTACTGCTGATGACTCTTTCGAAATGGCGGCCTTGCTGGATTGTCCGCCACGAATATCCTGCAGCATTTCAACCCTAATGCCGGATTCGGTGCTGTTGTGAGGGGGGTAGCCGGAAATCGTGTTTGCAGTCGTATACGAAGCAATGGGGATCTGGTACTGATAGGAGATAACAGCCCTTCCGTCCTTCCGTCCTCTTTACCTCTTCCAAGGTCTGCCCTGTCAATCTTGCATCCAACTACGGACTTCCTTGGTACCTAGTCGGGACGGGTATTGCCCAGCGCAACCCAGCGCAACGTTGAGGACGGGGTAATAAGCACAGGCTGCATATGGGTCTGGACCTTCACATGCGTGGTGTGTCCAGTGGCAAGTCGGTGGGCCAGACATGCGACACACACACCTCTCCCTCCATGTGCTACCATGAACGCGTTATCTGCTGTTAGCTGTTGCTGAAAACTGACAACAGCGGAGTCCTCAGCCCGGGGCTGGCTTTGTGTGGCCCGTTGCCGAGCCTCATTGCTCCAGCCAGGTACAGCAATGAAATGGTGGTTCGCAAGGGTTCGGTTTCCCTTTGTTGCTTCTGGCAACCAAAGTCCTACACAGGTACATGTCGTCACACGGACATGTAGGACTTCCAAGTTCCCCGGAATCCGGGACACGTGTATAGCTAGTCTTGGCTAACATCCGGACATAGTTCGTCAATTTGACGTGACCGGTATGGTATACACGCAGACTGTGTGTCCAACGAGTAATGTTGATCATTTAATGGTTGACGGGTAGATTAAATGTGGCTCACACAAACGTCTTGCATATCACTGCGTCACAGCCAGCTACAGTTTCATTGACCCCTGCCGCCTGCTGTTATTCTTGAGCCTCGTGCAGGAGTGAGTGCGCATGTGCATGTAACACAACAAGTTACAGATACCGGCCTGATCGGCTGGGAATAATACACAGCTTGTGGTAAACAAACCAAAACTGCAAAATCACCGTCTGAGGATGAATTCCGGGATGCGCTGTTCACGTACTTCTCTGATTTTACTACCAGTGTATAGGGCATTGGAAACAGGGGAAGATTATTTCAGATGCTCATCGTCTATGAAACTCAAATGCAAGTGAATAGTCCAACTGTGGCCTTTTGTTCTAGCAGACTCAGCTTGATCTGTATCAACAATCAAAGGATCGCCTGGGGACTACTCGCCTAGCACTGCTCTATCGCTCCTCATTACAACACAACCGTAATGGGTTTACTCCTTTCCCTTTCCCAGAGCCCGCGTACCATGGCCGCGTTGACCAACAGGCATGACGCCTCCTTTGCCGAGCGGAACCTCCCTCGAACGACCTCAAAGACCAACCTGCCAAAACTCACAATCCTCCCCAAGCCTCTGCTCATCAACACTCCCTCGAAGGCGCCCTGTGTTTCATCAAACCCGACCCATTCCTGCCCACGGCCTTCATGCACATGCCCAAAGACATGCAGCCGCGGCCGGACCCGCCAAAGCTCCCGGAGGAGATGCGAACAGCCCAGGTTCATCAGGTCGAGATGGGCCCGTGGTGGGCAGTGGGTGACGAGGATATCCACGCCGTCTGGCACCGTGCCCGCCCACACGTCCTCCGACCTGGGGTACTGGAACGCCCAGTTGCCGTACTGGGGCGAGAGGGGGCTGCCGAAGACGAGCAATTTGCGCCCGTTGGAACACTGGACGGTCGCGGACTCGTTGCACAGGTAAGTGATGTCCCCCCAATCGAGCCGGGCCCTCTCATCTTCTGCATCTCGCGACGGGTCGAGGATGGTGTCGTGGTTGCCGGCGATGACGACCTTGTGCGCGTGTGGCTGCGCCTTGAGCCAGTCCAGCGCCGCCTGGGTCTCCTCGAGCGTCCCGCTCTTCGTGAGGTCGCCCGCGTGGATGAGCACGTCGCCGTCGGGGAGTTCGGCCTCCCTGCTGTGGGTGTCTGAGATGCAAACGACGGTGACGGGATCCGATATGGGGCGACGTGGCACGATGTTATGGGAGCTGTGTAGCTTCTGGGCGAGGTATAGGAGAGGCGAGCGGAGGAAGGTCTCCCAGGCACTGGGTCGCGGTCTTGCTAGCAGTGATTCCATTTCCAAGTGGCGCTCAAGTGTGGTTGAGGCTTCTTCTAGTAGCCAGCCCGTAAGCTCTTATATCCATGTTGGATCAGTCCTGTCTTACGGGAAATGTTTGTCAACTTGAGCCACTTGGCCTGTCCTCTGTGGCACAGCCGTAATCAGTTGGCTGCAGCCTATTCGACGACAAATCGTTGCCTTGCGGTCGTTTCTATAAAGAAACCCTGGAGTACGCCAGGTCTACCGTATGGCCGTTGGAAGTTCCTACAGCTCCCCAGCAAAGGCTCATTCCAGGATCAATAAATCCATTTCGAGGAGGCACATGACTTGTTCTGAATGCGCAGCACATTCCAAGCTGCATAGACTTGCGATACGCATTCGGTATCTGGGTGCTCTGAGGCCGTAGTCGTGCCTCGTCCAAAGATCAGTCTTGAAGCTTGTAGCGATTGGGCATATGGAGCAGGTGGGATCTGGGTCTCCAGGGCATCACGACGACGGCTCGAGGATGGCTGCCAAGCTCAATGCCAGGATGACGGCGGATCTCGAGGCCCTCAAGGATCATTACAAATGCCAACGGTCGAGGTGGTGCAGGAAGGCCACGTGCTAGAGGTGGCTTCGTGGGAGGAGAAGCAGACTAGGCCGACTAGACTGGGAGACAGCAGTGGCGAGCGGGCGACTAGTCGGGCCCCGACTGACAAGGACCTCGTCCTCGGGAGGGAGGCCTACCGGGATTTCGGTCTGAGACCCCGTGCCACTTGTGGTTTGCAGCAGTAAGCTTGGGGCTGTGCTGGGGACTGTTTCGCATCACCTACCGCCGGACTGCCACCATCGTCGTATGCCTGACTGTCTGGAGGCAACTGTTTGCCTCTAGGTCCCACCAGCTCATCGACCCAGTCACTCTCTCCAAGAGCTATAAATTCCAGGTAAGCTACGAACGCGCCGCACCCTGAGTAGTAGCCGATGGTTTTTGCGATCGTCGAGCTGCATCAACGTCTCGTCTCGGACACCTGCTGCGACATCCCACTTCCGCCCCACCACAACTTACATCTCGCCAATTGATCGTCATCATCACCACCATCATTATCGCCACCACCTTTTAAGCACACCTAGCACGAACCATCATTGCCTCTACCTAATCTCCTAGTCAATCAATTCTGAACCGCGTTCCACGCAGACTTTCGCACCCCAACAGCCGGGCCAACAACCATGGCAGACTTCGAGGCTCCTTCAGGGCCCCCACCTCCCAAGGTTCCCGAGGGATGGGTCGCCAGATGGAATGCACAATACTCAGAGTGGTGAGCCTTTTTGCAACAACGAACGCATGTTTCATCCCAGACACAAAGTACTAATATGGCCCAGGTTCTACGTGAATACCTTTACCAAGAAATCCCAATGGGAGAAGCCCACCGAGCCCGCCCGGCCCCCCATGGGCGATGACGCCCCTCCGGGCCCTCCACCCTACGCTGGCGGCAGCGGGCCCTTCCCCACCGACTCCAAGACGAACCCCTTCACCCCACAGTCCACCGGCCCCGGCGGTGCCTCCAGCTCGACCGACTCGGATGCCGAGTTCGCGCGCAAGCTACAAGAGGAAGAGGACGCCCGCGCCCGCGGAAGCTTCGGAGGCGGCGGCGGCGCTGCCTCGAGCTACATGAACTCCAGCCCGGGTCCCGGCCAGAGCCAGAGCCCGTACCCCAGCCAGCTGCCACCCCGCGAGGGCGAGACAAAGAGCAAGGGCCTGCTGGGCAAGATCTTCGGCGCCGGCAAGAGCAAGCTAGGCAGCGGCGGCGGCGGCGGCTTCGGCGGCCACAGCGGCGGCCATTATCCCCAGCAGGGCGGATACTACCCCCAGCAGCAGCAGTACGGATACCCCCAGCAGGGCTACGGAGGCTATCCCCAACAGGGCGGGTACGGTGGTTACCCTCCGCAAGGAGGATACGGCGGCGGCGGCTTCGGCGGCGGCGGCTACGGGGGGAGGCCCCAGAAGAGCGGCGGTGGAGGCATGGGAATGGCCGGTGGAGCGGCGCTCGGTCTAGGAGCGGGCTTGGTCGGTGGTGCTCTCATCAACGAGGCATTCGACGATCATCAGGAGCAAGAAGCCTACCAGGATGGTTTCCAGGACGGAAATGATTACGGCGGCGACGACGGAGGTGGCGACTTCTGATCACCTCACCTGGTCATGAGCTCACGAAGTCTGGATGTTGGCGTTTCGGATCGGTTCTCTCTTGTTTCATTCTGTATTATGCTGAGTACGGTGGACATATTGGGAATATGAAGTCGTGCTGTGCAGTTGGCCAGACTCTGCCGTTGTGTATTGCACCTGCCGTACTTGTACGCATCTCTAGTCTCCTTTACAGGATAAGACATTGAGAAAGGACACAGAAGACAGGAGCGTGAACTGTTGAGAAGATAACAGTAGGCATCTTATTACCGAGAAAGTAGTTAAGCCAGCTGTCGTATGTATGCTTTCTCCCTTCACGGGCTGCGAGGGCATCTGGTCCAATTTGGAAATCACAAGGCACCGCAGGGCTGCTAAAACATCTCGACATGGGGATTCAATCGCTAATCTGTAATGTCCTCGACAGTCCACTAGTACATTGGCATCATGCATGGGCCAAAGTTTGGCTTAAGTGGAAAACGGCGGCTCTCGATCTGGGCTGTGCCATTTCAGACAGCCAGCCCATTCGTGATGCTCACTAACTTACACTGAGATGGTTCCATTGTTCAGAATGAATCATACCTCGTCAGTAAGCCAACGGGCTTCTCATTCGTTGGAGCTGCATGTTTCAGTGGGGCTTCGGTCCAGTAGCGCTGCTCTTCCGCCCTGACGGGCCTGAGAGACTCCTTTGAGTGGTCTTGACTCACAGACCCCAAGTCCCCCCAGCCGTGGTGGTTCCAAGGATGCGATCACTTACATCTCCTAGTACCTAGAGACAACAAAGCCCAACTATATAATACGGACAGAGAATTAGTTTAATCCATCCCCTATTATCCATTCTGCGACAAATTCAACATCAACTGAGCACTTTCCGAGACTTGAGTGTGTTTGAGCCTTGAGTTACGACCACTTCAACTTCATCAATGCTAGAGACAACCACAGCAACAACTTCTACCACAACTGCACAACCAACAACCCTAAGTACCAATGAGTCTGCCATTGAGTCCGCAAACCAACTCTACAACCACATCCCCTCAGGAGTCAACCAACTCTCCTGACACACCATGCCACAATTCATCCCTGAGCAATGCCTCTTCTGTCCCAAGCTCTCAGCAAACTTCACTGACAGTGTGGTACACATGCGAAAATCACACTGCCTGTTCGTTCCCCACCATCAACACCTAGCAGTCGACCTCGAGACTCTGTTTAGATATCTGCACCTCATCATCTTCGGATACCGAGAATGCATAAAATGTGGAACAGAAAGAGCCACAGTACAGGCTGTTCAGCAACACATGACAGGCAAAGGCCACTGCAATTTTGACACTTCGGAAGAAGACTCGGAGTTTGCTGAGTTCTACGACTTCTCTGAGTCGGAAGACGCCTCAGAGAGTGAAAGCGAGGGCGATGGCGACGAGAGGGACCAGGAGGAAACGGCAGCAAGCTCGAGTCCAAAGCCACTACCGGCTGGTCAGGACTCGATGCGTTTACCATCAGGTAAAATCATATCGAGGCAGTCACCAGCACAAGCGGGTCCGACATTCACGCAGCTGCGCCGTCGAGCCCGTACCTATGCTTCACGACTAGAACGCACCCTGGTAGAAGCCGGCGACGAGGGGGCCAAGGAAGACGAGGAGGAGAGTTCTAGCAAAGAGGATACCGACTCGGGTGTACATGATACGCGGCTATTGTCGAGGAGGGAGAAGCGGGAGAAGGAGACGGTGACGTATCAGATGGCAAGCATGAGCGCCAGCGACCGAAATAGCTTGGTGCACCTACCCGCGTCTCAGCAGCGCGCGATACTGGCGGCCCAGTTCAGACACACGGTGAAGGTGCAGATGGAGGAGAGGCGGAGGCAGGGAAAAGTGGATCGGAAGGGGAACAAGAACTTGTATGCGTATTGGCATACAGAAACTCCCGTCTACCAATGTGGCTAGGTATAATATGATTACTCAGGTACTGAGTGGATTGCTCTCCGATCTACTCAATGAGTGATAAAGTGTTTGTCACCCTCCCGGACTCATATGTCCGGATGGAAATGCCATGTTTTGCATCTTCAATACAGCTGCATTTCTTTCAAGCCCTCCGGTATTACTCGAAGCTTGCGTACTTCATTCATGATCTGCCTCAGTCGTCGTGGCCACGGCAGTTGGCCCCTCGAGTATTATATCCCGTCCGGCCACCTATCTCAACAACCACTACAAGTGTATTCTTTGGACATACAGCATGGAATTGAGAAATCTACTTGCAATCAAAGCTGGCTTCCAGACTCGTCATATTAAGGCGTTTCAGCAAACATTCTCAACAGTCTCGATTGCTCTTGTTGCCATTAAGCTGGTTTTCATAGCAAAATGCCTGCGTAGAGTTTCTCATGTTCACAAGAACACGGGACAGGATGATTGATGTTGGCGAAGCAGCGAACAAAGAGCAGAATGGAATCAAAAGCCAAGTAATTGTGTTTACGCCTCACAAGTATATGGATTGTCCTTGATGGTATAAGCTCTTTTTCACTGCAGCAATACATTTCCTTTCTTGAGATCGTTTATTTTTCAAGTTTTCAGGTATTCAACTTCGACATCTGACTATCATGGAAATGATTTCATACCACTTGATGTTCTTTTTCTAGTAGTCTTTTGGTTTAGCCCCCCCTGTGTTGTTTTGGACTGCGTTAATGTACCTCTCCACCTCGTCTACAATACGACGCTGCGCTCACGGCAGCACGTCAACCATGCTGTACGGCGGAGCTTAGTTCTGGCCCATTTTGCCTCCCGAGAACAATGCGAAAGAGGACGATATCAGATATTGACCTAAATACTGAATACTACCACTGGACAGCTGAGATGCACGTAGCAAGTGCAAGTTTAAGGTCATATCTTTCAGTTAGCCCACAGCCTTTGACCTTGTCCAGCCTAGCATAGTTTGTGTGCCAAGCCGACGGCTTAGGACTGGAGTTCATTCAAAACTGCTGCAGATATCTTGCTCGTGATGATACATTGAGACAGACCCTGAAGGAATACGGGAGAGAAAGATTGCTCTAGAGGACGGCAAGTCAAACATGGATCCGACGAGGTGGGATAAAAGGGTGACCCAACTGCGGCACAAACTATTGGCGGCAGTGAATAATACAATGGAAGAGCTGTTATAGGTTGCAGCGGAAAGGCACGTTGACGATGATTCCCGAGTACGACTCCGGATCTCCAGTGGACAGAACTAAGCTCTTCTAGCGGCACCGCTTCGATCCTCAACAGTCACAACGCTTTTGTTGTGCAGGGCCCTAGAAGCACAGTAGCTCAGGATATGACGTGTGCCCTGGGAAGCATTTGGGGCTGAAGGGCGACGCCGACTCGGTCTCCCAAGGCGGCCAGGCACTGCTGTGACGACATGCCCAGGGCTCCCAAGCTTCGATACATGTGAGCTTTGTCCTTTGAGGCTGGGTACAACTCCAACACTAAATGTATGATGGACCCACCAGCTCAGTATTTATAATCGGCGACCTCGTCATGGGGTCACAGCTGCCCGTTGCCGAAAACGCTGTACCAACCGACAAGCAAACGACCTGCCCAAGGTACAGTCAGAATCGCCTCGAGCCTCTTAGCCTGTCAAGACCAACAACACGATGAGGTTTTCTGCTCTTGGGCCGGTATTGCTGGGCCTTGGAGCCCTCGCAATGACGCTGTTGTGTCTGTTCGCAGGCTCCACGACGTCGTTCTTGCCGGAGTTTTCACTCATCACGGTAAGATGGCACTGGATCCTACCAATGTCCCTTCAGATGTGCGTGCTTGATCTAATTCAGACCCTCAGGTGAACACATCGCAGGTCGGCCAGGGCATCCTCAACAGTAGCTATGTGGACAGCCATCCCGAACTGGCCGCCATTCTGGATGCAATCCCGCCTTTCCTGCAAGACGATGCCGAGGACCTGCTGAATACCGTCCTTCAGCGGCTCGGCATCCACGACTTCTACACGGCCAATCTCATGACTGTAAGTAACAGCCCAGAGACAACATGGCGTGTTACTTTGACGGAGGACTCCAGCGAGTCTTGAGTCTCACGCGGGATAAGGGCAAACGGGGAAATTGAAACCAGCCGTCACAGTACTGCCAGGGCTACTACGAGCCAACAGCGATCCCGAACGAGACCGTTTCCCGCAATGAGATCACCCGCAACTTCACGTACTGCAGCCCTCGCAGCGGAAACTTCCAATTCGACCCCCGCGAGGCCCTTCAGCGCGACCTGAACGCCTCCGGAAACGGCTGGCTAAACGTCTCGGACCTAAATTGGCCAGATGAGATCGACCGCGGCATCGACGCTATTCACATCGTGCAGCGCGTGGCCTTCATCATCTGTGCGTGCAAGACCCGCCCCTGCCCATCCCTTACTGTTCCCTCCTCCTCCACCCATGGAACCCCCCCCCCCTCAGGATGTCATCCACCGCGCCGCTCTCTCTACCGGACTGCTAACAGAACACCCGCAGACTGCGTCTCGATCGGGCTGATCGGCCTCGCGACGCTCGCCTCCATCGCCTCGTTCGCCTTCTCGGGCCGCACGTCCGCCTGCGGAAACATCGTCCTCGCCCTGCTGGCCTTCCTGGTGGTCGCCGTCTCGAGCGCCCTCGCGACGGCGATCGCGGTGATCGGCGCCCGCGCCGTCGACAGGTACGCCGAGCAGGTCGGCGTCACGGCGTCCCCGGGGAGGAGGTTCCTGGGCCTGACGTGGGGCGCCACGGCGGCCATGCTGGTCTGCCTGGTCTGGTGGTCCGTCGACTGCTGCGTCGGCCGCCGCGGGCGGAGGAGGAGGTTCTCGCGCGGCGAGAAGTATAGCTCGTGGGATAAGTGATTAGGGTCTCAAGGGGAGTTTGGGAGTGTATTCGACTAACTAAGTATTGAGCCTACGGGTTGCCACCGGCGCGTCTTTGGGTGCTGCCTCACCCCCCGTAAGGTCGGATCCTGCCGCACATGGGCACGGGCAGATGTTGGGGGACACGTTTTGAGCGTTAAGGTGTGGGCAAAAGCTACCGACCTTCCGCAATTTTGACCATTGAGGTCATTGCCGGTTGCCGGACAAAGACAGTGTGAAATGAGCAGTCACACCGACTTGGACACAATCGATGGCTCCGCTGAAGTCAAAGTATAGTGATAGAAGCGTAGCGATGTCGGGAAGTTTTGGCTACCTCTCGAGCAAGCCTGGGGAAATTGCCCTCATGCGATGAATAAAACTGAACCCCGTCCTTTTCCCATTTTGAATATCGACCCCGGAGCGAGTGGAAGTGAACGTGAATTATCGACCAGGTCGAATGCTGTGCGCCTTTTCTAAGTTAATGGCCATATTCGTCAAGCATGCTACCTCCGTGACGGGAGCAAGTCGCTCGAGGAACTGTAGTATACAGCGGCGAATTGTCAAGAACTTCGCATTGTTTTACTTGACCTGCTGGCCAAACTCTATATGCGCAGAAAAGCCAGACTAACATGATCCGTCTCGTCATCTATTCACGTGATCACCGGATATACAAAATAGGAGGGCCCTGGATGTGTAGACGACATCATTTCTTGGCACCTTTCTGGTTCCGTGACCCTCCACCGCCGTTGTTGTCCTTGGAGGATCCAGCCAGGAAGGCGGCCATGTCAAAGTTGCCCATTGGGTTCTGTGCCCCTTGCTGGCCGCCCATGAGGCTGTTCATGGGGTTGCTC
Organism: Diaporthe vaccinii; assembly: GCA_039880775.1. Taxonomy (NCBI): domain Eukaryota; kingdom Fungi; phylum Ascomycota; class Sordariomycetes; order Diaporthales; family Diaporthaceae; genus Diaporthe; species Diaporthe vaccinii. The sequence goes on along the minus strand of JBCEDN010000006.1, from coordinate 1,410,358 downwards.
TTCTGGCTCTCTTCCCACTCCTTCTTCATTTCCGGGTCCACTGTTGGTCGTTGCGTTAGTGCTGTGAACATGACAGGCCCGTTATTCGGGAGAAGCCAGACAGAGAGACTCACTGTTGTCAACCAGGTAAGGCATGCCGAAGAATATACCCATGCTGACAAGACCCAGCAGGATCATGGGGTTCTTCAGGATACTGAGGACGTTAACTGGTAGGGTTGCGTCAGCACATTCAACTGCGAGGACCCAGAACCTCGTGGCCACTCACATGAACTCCTCTCCATGAAGAAGTTCTTAGGCCCCAGCACCTTGACCTCCAGGGCGCCCCCGTTCGTGACGGCGGCGGCCTCGCCCTTGTTGTTCCAGTCGTTGCCCCGGTACGTCTCCCAGGCGGCGACCTTGAGCCTGGCCGTCCTCTCCTCCTTCTCGGTCTGGCCGGCGCCGGCCACCACGGGGACGACGTCGACCCGCAGCGGCGCGAAGGCGTGGGTGGGGCTGTGCACGTCGAGCAGGTAGCTGCCCTCGGAGACATTGTGGAAGGCGAAGGTGTTGGCGGGGGACAGGTAGGCGGAGGCGCCGGAGTGGAAGGAGGAGAGCGTCGCGTGCGTCTGGGGCGGGAGGGAGCGCGGGTTGGGGAGCATGTGCGTCGCGGGGATGACGAGGTTGATGGTCGTCGTGGCCGCCGCCGCCGCCACGGATAGGAAGGAGAGGGCCAGCGGGGTGAACATATCGCTGCGCATCTTGACGGTGGTGTGGGCGCCTCTGTTGGGCGTCGTCGTCTTCTGGGCAGGTTGTCGGGAGTGATATCTCTTGATAAGCAGGTTGGTTTGGCGGCTCAGCTGTGGACATTCCACCGTTTTTGAGAGGACATTGCCGAGCTGGGAGCTTGGATGCTGCAGGGTGGGTCGCAGCAAGCACCCTGGTTGGGCACTGCATTTAAGCTTACTGGGGACCGAGCCTCCGGGTGCCCCAAATCTAGCAAGTACAACTGCTGTGGCATACAGTAGCAGTCTACCTTCAGCACCATGCCATTCTGCGTTTACAGAACACAGGAAGCGGCTTGATGAATGAGTTGGCGCAGCCACCAACACGAGATTATATTGGCAATCCTTCGATATTTCTCTGAGTTGCTGAGCTTGAACGTGTAAACCAGAGCAAGGTGGTATGGTGCATGGCTCCAAACCCTCTTCAGTCTCCGAGTACCGCACGATACAGAAGGTTTCCATCTACATCTGGAATGCATGCGTTGCTACGACATTATCAGACCGAAAACACGTTGATTTAATCCAGTATCGAATTAGGATAGTATCACTTGCTGCTGGCTAAAATGAAAAAGCTACGACGGAACTTTCTCTCAATCAGACAACTGTCGGCGCGGCCTCCTGTTCCTTGTCCTGGGGCTTACCTTCCTTGCCCTCGGTAGTGGCGGCAGACGCGGCCTCGAACGACTGCTCGAAATCGGCGATGATATCGTCAATGTGTTCCGTACCCACCGAGATCCGGATAAGGTCCTGCGGGAGATGAGTGTTAGCGAATCTACACCCCACGGTCTTGGACAACCACTGAAAACACGCACCTCAGTTGTGCCCGAGGTAATCTTCTCCTCGTCCGAGAGCTGCTCATGCGTCGTGGTCCACGGGTGTATCGCGAGCGTCTTGGAGTCGCCCACGTTGGCCAGGTTCGAGATGAGCTTGAAGCCATCCACGATCTGGCTGCCGGCCTTGCCGCCGCCCTTGACGCCGAAGCTGAGGACGCCGCCTGCGCCCCTCTTGAGGTACTTCTTGGCAAGCTCGTGGCTCGGGTGGTTCTCGAGGCCCGGGTACGACACCCAGCTGACGTAGGGGCTCTTCTCGAGGTACCGCGCCAGCGCCAGCGCGTTCTGGGCGTGGCGCTCCGCCCGCAGCGAGAGCGTCTCGATGCCCAGTAGCAGTTGTTGCGCGGCGAAGGGGTTCAGGCAGGCGCCGAGGTCGCGCAGGACCTCAACCCGCACCCGGATGATGAAGGTGATGGCGCCGAAGGTCTCCCAGAACTTCAGCCCGTGGTACCCGTCCGATGGCTCGACCATCTGCGGGAACCGCTTGCCGTGCTTGCCCCAGTCGAACTTGCCCGAGTCGACGATTATACCGCCGATAGTGGTGCCGTGGCCACCAATCCACTTAGTCGCCGAGTGGACGATGACTGCGAACTCGCTTGTTAGCAATGGCGCTCAGCTGGAACTATGAGAAGTCCCTTTTCTGGGGCTACTTGGGCCTAGGGAACAACGTACTGTCCGCTCCGTGGTCAATGGGCCGGATAAAGTAGCCGCCCGCACCGAAAGTGTTGTCCACCACGACCGGAACGCCCTTCGCATGCGCCAGCTCCGCGATCTTCTCCAGGTCCGGGATGTTGTACCGCGGGTTGCCGATGCTCTCGACGTACACGGCCTTGGTCTTATCGTCGATGGCAGCGGCCAGCTCCTCGGGATTGTCGCCGTCGACAAACTTGGTGCTGATGCCCAGGCGCGGGAATGCGACCTTGAACTGGTTGTAGGTGCCGCCGTACAGGTTCGACGTCGACACGATGTTGTCTCCAGATTGCGCCAGGGCGGCGATCGTCATGAACTGCGCCGCCTGGCCCGAGGACGCAGCGACGGCTGCTACACCTCCCTCAAGGGCGGCGATGCGCTTCTCGAAGACGTCGACAGTGGGCTGGATGCGGGGTGCTCAATGAATTGTTCTTGGCATATCCGTGGGCAGCGTAAGCGTAGCCGCTTCAGTGCGACTTACGTTCATAATACGGCTGTATATGTTGCCAAACTCCTTGAGGCCGAACAGCCTTGCGCCATGGGCTGAGTCGTTGAAGACATAGCTCTATGAGAACCACTCAGTATCTCGTCCCGCGCACAGACGCACACACGATAATTATTTCAAGTCATACAGTTGTTGCGTAGATTGGTACAGCTCTTGCATTTGTGGCAGAGTCTGGTTCTTGTCTGTCAGGGCGATCAGCTTGCTGGAACAGCTCTCATGAGGCAGGAAACTGACTCACCCGCCGTGGAGTTGGAGGGTCTCGAAGTGCTTGCTGAGTTCTGACATCGTGAGCCAAGATGGAAGCCAATTACAGTATGTACCTTTTTACACCGTTGAAGGTTTGGGTCAGAGAGTCGACTTGGTTTCAGCAGCGCAGGCAGTGAGTGAGAGTCAACGGACAGTCAATTGATGACCAGCGCGGCCCAGACTATCTATGTACTTTAAGCTCCAGCTCCCCAGCTCCCCAGCTGCTGTCCCATTGCCTGCGTGACCGTCAAGCCCATTGGCCTCAAGCGTGAACTCGCACCTCAGTTCCCTCTTTGGGGCCTCGAATTGCGCGCTTGGGAAGTGGGGGAGCCGAGCACGTCATTTCGACCGCCAACGTCGAGTGCTGGCCAAAAGGGTTGGCGCCGATGCTCTGCCGTTCCCCAAGCCGCATGCCAGAGGGATTCTCGAGCCGGCCGGCGGCCGATGGCCGCTGTTTGCTTCCTTTTGCCGCGTGCTGTGTGAGTAACGTGAGATGAGTGGTGTGCTGGAGATGGCAGTTCCTGCAGGTGGGCACAGACCAGTCGGAGGCTTCTGGGCCACTTTACACCCCCGCAGGCTGGCGACTGCATCTATGCATCTGTACATACGCCTATGCACCTCCAAATGTCCTGGATGTTTTGTGCATGTGTGTGCGTGTCTCTACGAGCTGTACTCCATGAAGTCAGCCTCGATATCGGAAACCACGATCTACCGACACAGGAGGTGCCATTCAGTCTCGGTATGGCGTTGTCACGGCTAGCCTTGGATCTGCGGTGACTGGTGGGTCAACGGGTTACTCAACGGCAAGGGGAGCCGCATCGGCAAGCATGGACTCACGAGATTGTGATCTGTCCTAATTCTGTATTCTGTGGGCTGACTTATTCCCAGGCCAACGGCGCTCGCCTGGTCGCCGAAGACGGTGACCCAAGAGAAAGGCCATGGCAGGACTTCCCGCTGGACTTCCCCACGGACGGTGCGGGCCTAGTTTTGCGGGCCAAGCCGTGAAAGACCACAAACACGCCAGTGACATGACCCTCCATGTCACACATCAAGACGTCCAGCATGGGCCAGTATGAAAATCCCCAAATAGCCGTCGTGTTCTACCTGATTTGCCTAGAAGGCAACTTGAATTCCGGAAGAAAGGGAATTAAAGCCCAGCACACACAATGAGATGATCCTTTAAGGTTGTTGGAATAGCAATAGGAGTGGCGTGCCCACGCATTTAGTGCAGCTACAGCCATTATATAGATTTGGAGGTATAAGGTCTAGATTAATCATATTAATAAGCATATGCAGCTAATAGCTAACTTTAGCCAGCTGCTAGTTATATATATTATATATAGATTATCCTAGTTAGCTTATAGCGCTACCTTTAGAAGTTACAGCCTTTAGCTGCTTCCTCCCTCCTATATAATAGATCAATCCAATATAATAACCTCTTTGCAGCTGCAATTGCATATCGTGCCAACCGATAAAGGTGTTTATTTTCAAACTTGTGAACAGTATCCGCCTGCACACAGCAACGAGTGCAGAATAAGATATTGCTATTCCTACTTGGCCCCTAAGGTTGAGTCTGGCTGGCCCCTCGCCCCAAAAGACAGGTTGGATGGAAAATATTTCGTAGCATTTGTTCATTGCATACGTTTCCGAGGGCTAGTTCTGCTTTCGACAGACAGAGAACCTCCAACTTGTCGCGATATGCATCTCCCGTCTGCTGACGGCCACGAGCAGTTGCAGTCCCTCTCTCAAGGCAGCAAGACTTCAAGTAGGGTTTGGTGGTTACGTCGGACCCGCCAAAGTATCTTGCACGACGCTCTTTAATTCTTTGCATACCTGAGAAGGTGCTGTGCTGCGTGTGGGTAAACGCCCAATGACGTGGGCGTTTCACTCTTGACAGGAACTGAGTCCCAACAAACAGATGCACATATTGTCGGGCTGGCAACGGAATAGAGAGATTCACATGCTGTGGGTGTGCAATATATACATGTAAGTCATGAATATGCAGAGATGTGGAAATGGAGACACATACCAGCGATTCAGTGGCAGCGTATTTGGTGATACGGCTCAGCCGTACTGACTACTCACGTTATGTGCCGCTTCGTGATGATAATTCCGTCAGGGCAAGCAATATTGTAGCCCCCGCATCGACCAAGGTCAAGGTGTCCATCACTCTTACAGGTGATACAAAATCTACGCCAATTAGCAGCGTAGTGGACATATCCTTTCCCACGGCACCTGTAACAGATTCTGTCCTCGTACTTTTCCGCGCCCAGTTCGTACGAGCCTGTGGCAGCTCTTGCATCTCGCGTAAGGATCCTCCCCGGGCATTTTCAATGCGGCTGCTTCCCCGAGACTGCTGCGTCTGTCGTCAAATCTTAATCTCTTTAGAAACATTAGCAAGGATGAGGTTCAGCTGTGTCTCATGGTGGGCGCCGTACCTGAGAGGACGTTACTCGGTTTCGTTCTTTGCGTCCGGGGTCTGAATTATCTAGTCGAGGAGTGCCGTTTCTCTGCGCCAACTTGATCGATTTTCTCAAGGGATGACTTGGTGGAAATTTGATTTGTCTTTAACTTTGCCCTTTCTTGTTGTCGATGCCGCTATCGAAGGAAACTCGAAGAGAAGGAGTGAAACATTCTACACTTTTATGGACCATTATTTGCATCCTTTAAGTTCATCTACTAATGTGGAACGACAATGTTCTAGTGGGACAAGAGGAAATGTAGGTTGTAGGCAATTACAGTCAATTTCGCTATCCATGGCTTTAGACAGTGACTACCTAGGTATTCAGTCTACTTCTGCAACCAGTATTGCCAGTGTGTCAGAAGCCACTAATTTGCACCAAAAGTCTTAGTGTCAGGCTCTGCCCATTCGTGATTCCACACTATTATTTTACAGTTTTGCATTGCTCACTCGCTATACACTTGCAGTCCTGCTCCTTGGTCACTTTCTCGTGCCGTTAAGTGTAATGCATGCAGGTAGCTGACATTCTCCATGTAGTGGTTGTTCAGACATAGTATTCAGTCATACAGCCTCAGAATGCTCTGTGATGCCTGGAGAAGTCTTGAGGTGACTTCATTGCCTTAATTCCTTCAAACAATAATATGTTGGATCAACTCTGCCGGCGAGAGATGTTGCCGATTCTGGCAAGATGAAGGACACAATTGGCACATTGACATCGATATCATGCACAAGCTCTAACTGGGCCGCATGGCTGCATTGATTGAAAATTACTGGGGAGCAAATGCGGTTTTAAGTGTCAGTCACTTTGGCCTTTCGAAACAAATGACTTCCGAAAAACAGTGCATGCTGAGTTCATATAATTTTTTCTAGCTTTACACGCTCAGTTTGTATTGATACTGGGAGGCTAGTTGTGTGAGTGGCTGCACAGTGTGGGTGGGCAGTCCGCAGGATTTGTGTGCCTTGCCCTTGGCCGACCAGATGACACTACAACCTTGGAAGTTGGCCAACGTCCAACGACGACCGCTCATCCAGCATGACAGCAACGTGAAGGAAGCGATATTGAGAGTCATATACATAATTGTATACATATAGACATGTTCATAGGCCTGTCATTGCAATACGTACCTAGGTAAAGATGCTAAAACGAGCCCGTCGCCCATTCCAACCTTGGATCCTCGAAGTCATTAAATCGCTTCTATAACCCCCGAAATCAAATGGTCCGACACAGCACAGCTGGCGCAACACACCTAACAAATACCTTCACCAGGTATCACGACGCCCGTATCCATTCCCCGCGACAACTTCTTCCTCGCTCCCGACGAAGGTAGCGATCTCCCAGTCCTCGCTGCTGGCGAGGGTGCTCCGCCTGTGGTCCCACGAGGACAGCTTCTTGACCGTCACCTCGAGGGACGCGGTCTTGTGAGGCGGTGTGGCCGGGACGTATCCGAAGAACGAACCGCGGCCGTCGGAGCCGTAGTAGGCGTTTATGCGGCCATAGCGGCCTCCTTCATCTGGGCGTTTTGCTGCATCGGCATGCCCTGCCCCGCACCACCACGGCCGTTGCGGAGGCCCGCGAACCCCCCCTTCAGCGCGTCCTTGATGGTGAGCGCGGCGGTGGCGGTCCACAGCAGGAAGTTGAACGAGGAGAAGACGGTGGCCGCGCGGGCGGAGCCGCAGACGGCGCCGCGGCAGAACAGCAGGTGCGTCAGGAAGACGGCCAGGGCGACGAAGCCGGCGAAGTAGAAGAGCACGTTGGTGACCTCGAGGGCGAGAACGGCCCATGGGTGAGAGACTGGAGACAATGTCAGCTTGGAACACTGGTCCAGGGACTGACAAATTACTCACACTTGGGCATGAACTTGGGAACAGCCTCAAGGTATGCAATAGAGATCAGGGAGAACAGCGGTACGAAGACCAGGAAGTTGACCTGAGAAGGCGACGAAGTCAGGGTATCGACATTGTACCAGTTGGCAACTGTTGCGTCCTGTTAGCAAAATCATCTTGCGTGGCCCATTTCCGCGACCGTCTATATTCCAAGGAGCCTTACCATATGCCGACAGGCCGAGAATGACCACGGCGAAGACGCCTTGCACGGCGCGGAGAGCGAGCATCAGAGGGAAACCCATTTTGAAAATTGTAAAGTCGTCGGTTTGAATATTAGGTGGGTATTGGTGTTGTTGGTGGAGTTCGAAGTCTGCGGGTCGAGCAACTAAAGAGAATGTATGGTATAACGGGCAGCCTGTGCACTGGTTTAAAGAAGGAGAAATAGGGAGGTAGCCCAAGAAGCGAGAAAGTAACCCAGGAAGACTTAATGAAGGGGGAAGACACTGCGCGCATGCAGGGCATTAAAAGCATCGAGCCAGTATAGATCGGAATGCAGTCTACTGTGGCATGGACGCGCATGTGTCCAGGGTCAACCTCGCCTGCACGGGAGACAAGTGCGCTACGATGTACCAACCTGAAGCCTATGTGAAACACGGCACGACAGGGGCATACCCACGACCTGGTGCAGGAGGATGCGACGAAGCCGTCCAATGTCATGCTCGGTTTGGGGCGCACCCTGGGCCCTTGATACTATACTTTTAGATTGACCTCAATGCCCCCCGGCGGAGATAAATCTGCACCTGCAGCGGCAGTGGGCACGCGCTGGCGGGCGAGGTATTTCTGTAACCGCCGGCAGTACGTGACGGCGGTTAGGACGGAGCCAATGGGTTTGGATCGCGCGGAATGGGACGAGCGACCTAGTGACTCGACTCATCTTCTCGCGTTTGATTGAATTTGCTCGGAACCATGTGCAGTCTGCTAAGCTTAAAGTAAGCCTCGCCGACAGGTGATCATTGTGCCGCTATGATCCGGGACGGAGTACGGATACGGGTCAGCCTCGCTGATGCTGCATTGGCAAGCGCGCATACTAGGTGGTGGTTCTCGAGGCCTGCCTGTTCATGAACACCCTGACTATACATTTCTGCACTGCGGTGGGAGCACGGTCGCACTTGATATTGACGTGCAATGCGGAGGAGGGGCGTGATTGAGGGCCACCTGGCGTCGCACCCTCGGTAGTGTAATACAAGCTCAACAAGACTGCACAGAAATAGACCCCCAGCCGGCTAGCGAGATCAGCACCATGGGATTGAAACAGGGAAAGATGGAATCGGAAGGAGAAGCGCAGGGCAAGTGGCAAGGAAACATGTTTTGCTGGGGCGTCGTGTTTCTGAGGACAAGACTCCTCGACGCCTTGGCAGTCTCCGGACGGTCAGGGTGCAGCGACAGCGGGCTTGGCTCTCAAGGAAAGGCGCTGGCCTCTGTTTCCAGATATTTCGGGTGTGCTCGAGGCCATGCGTGCCAAGGCGTTAACGACAATCAGGTCCGGGAAGATGGAGTCGTCCTGCCTGGCCTGTGTCTGAGAGATCTCGAGCGCCAAGTGGACCAAGGCGACTGAATCGGTTCGCTTCGAGGCCAAGTGCTCGAGAGCAGCCGGTGCATGGCGACGTTGAGACCTGGCTCTGGGGTCGGCCCTGGGGTGTATGACTTGTCGTCCTGCAGCTGGGGTAGGTCTGTGTGTCTGTGTGCTGGAGTTTGGACCGCTGGGGGGCCCAACAAGGGAGGAAAACTCTGGCGAGACTCGAGCAACTGCATTCAAGCCAGCAGGCCAAGGAGCTGTCGTCTGGTCCAGTGGCATTTCCCACTGGCTCGGGTCGAGTCATGGTGGGGCCTGCAAATGCTTGTGTTCTGGACTCTAAATCTGAGGCTGAGAATTGTGTCTTGGTCTAGATGGTGCGAGAGGTTACCAGGCTCTAGAACGGCCTCTTGTCAATACTAAATAGCATGGAGCAAGAATGGTGAGACGCAGGTGAAGAAGTGTCGTGCCCAGGTGTTGAGTGTCAAGCCGCCGTGCATCTCGGCGCAATGCGACGGCCAGCTGAGAGATCAAGACATTGAGTGCGCCCGGTCAGCCGGTGCACGGGTTGAGAGGATTGCCTGGTGCACCCGGCCGTCGACGGAGCAGTAGGAGTGATATGTACTGAGGTCTCGTTGGTGATCCGAACTCCATGTAGACTACATAGGAGTCCGGAGGAGTCCGGAGGCACGGTTCAACAATTGAGTATTTGAGTGGTTGCGCCGATGAACTAATGAACAGAGGCAATCGAGATGACGATCAGCAAACGAGACATGTGGTGAATAATTAGTAGCTCAATGGAGACGAGCTTCTGAGTCTGACCGACTCCTGGGAGCCGGCGAGGGAAAAAGGGAGCAGCCGTGTAGAGTATGAAGCCATTCGAGGATTGCAGGCAAGGAAAGCATGTGATTGCTGCATTATCTGAGATGCACAACAGACACGGGCAGCTCATGTTAGTGATCAAGCTTCGTTACACTGAATCTGCACATCCTCATTCGTGTCGGGGGACTCGGAGGGTGGGTGGGTCGGTGGCCGGGCCGAGAAGAATGACGTTGCGACCTGGGATCAGGAACTTTGTCTACACGTAGCTCTCTCCAAAACTGCTAGTTATCACCACCTGTGATGGTCACCCAGGCAGTAGTTCTCGCAGTCAACGAGCAAGGTATTTCTCTGTCTCAGACTGGTCTTCGTCCACAAAAATTGGCATCAAGCACCAATGCACTGGAAATAAAATGTAGACAGCCATCTCCATTACCGGACAGGTCGATAATGCGATACTTACTGTACGATACGATGTTATCTTTGCCGAGGTTCTCGGGAAGCCCACTAAACTAAGTCTGGTCATCTGCCACCCCTTGGCTACCACCAACTCATTCGCCCGGGCAGTGCAGTGCACCAAGCAGACAGAATATGATAGAGTAGACACTTCTCAAATACTATACTACTATACTACTCTTCTCTTCTCTTGTAGAGCAACCGACCCGTCTTGACAACCGAAGTAGCCACCTTCCGTGACGCATACCAGCTCCAGCTCCCCGTGCCTTCTTCCCTCAAGTCGTGGTCGGTCCCTTTTGGCGCGCCCCATCTCGACTCTCGACGCGACACCTGCAACTGGTACTGACTGCCCGTACGCTCCGGTCAGTAACTCGGTCCATGCCCATGACCTGCTATAAATCTGTTAGAGGCCAGCACGTTGACCGCTCTGTATTCCCAGAAACAGAAAACCCCAGCACGCCACCCAAGATGCGCTACGAACCTGACGTCAAGGCGCTCATAGCCAAGTGCTCCACGCCTCCTCCCCCAGGCTCTCCCTACGGCCTGCCCATCCCCGGCTCCGAGCGCGAGAACCGTACTCCTGTCTATCGCAATTGGGCCTTCCGCGATGGCCCTCTGCTCGAGAGGCTCGAACCACACTGCCTGACATTCCATGATCTCTTCGAGGAGGCATGGCAGGCTCGTCCCACGAAGCGCATGTTGGGCCACCGGCCCTGGAACCCAGTCACCAAGACCTGGGAGCCCAAGTACGAGTGGCAAACGTATGCTGAGGTCGCCGAGAGGAGGAAAAACTTCGGTACTGGTATCGCGGAGCTGCATCACCGCATCGGCGTCACCGCTCAGAGCTACGGTGTTGGAATCTGGTCCCAGAACCGGCCGGAGTGGCAGATCACAGGTCAGTCCAGTCGCGAAACCTCCTATATGTTGCAGATATCTCCTTTTCAGTCCCGACATTGACAATCTGTACAGAGCTTGCCCTGGTCTCGCAGTCTTTGTACCCCGTGACGCTGTATGAGACGCTGGGGCCCCAGACAACCGAATTCATCATCAACCACGGCGAGTTGGTATGCGTGGTCACCTCACTGCCGCATATTCCCACCCTTCTGAAGATAGCGCCCAAGGTGCCCTCGCTCAAGCTGATCATCTCTCTCGACTCATTGGACGACGGCGAGATGAGCGGACACTCTAAGCAAGAGCTGCTGAACAAGGTGGCCGCCGATAGCGGAATACAGATCTTCTCAATCGGTGAGGTGGAGGCTATTGGTCGAAACTCTGGACGTCAAATGCGGCCTCCCCGGAAGGAAGACATCTTCACCATCAACTACACCTCGGGGACGACGGGTGACCCCAAGGGTGTTGTCCTCACTCACGCAAACTCCGTCGCCGGAATCTCTGCCGCGCGGTCTTCTGGCACCGTCGGTGAACGTGACGTCCACATGTCGTACCTTCCGTTGGCGCACATATACGGTCGCATGGCTGATCAGGCTGCATTCCTCGCCGGTGCTCCTGTTGGGTATTTCCACGGCGATGTCGCCACCCTGGTCGAGGATATGAAGATCCTGCGGCCTACGGGTTTCATGTCGGTGCCCAGGCTTTTCAACCGTTTCCAGGCTGCCCTGACCACGGCGACCGTGCAAGCAGAGGGAGTGAAGGGCGCTCTTTCCAGGCACGTCATCAACTCGAAGAAGGCATCCATGAAGTTTCCGCCAGGCAAGGCAACAAACAAGCACATCCTATACGACAGGATATGGACACCAAAGGTGCGGGCAGCTGTCGGCCTGGACCGTGTGCATTCGATGGTCAGCGGTAGTGCCCAGCTGGATCCCGATGTACACCAGTTCCTGCGAGCTGCTTTCGCCAACGACTTCTGCCAGGGTTTCGGCATGACAGAGACATACGCCGTGGGCATAGTACAGTACAAGGACGACTACACGACCGGAAACATCGGCGCCCCGATGGCATTCGTGGAAGTCTGCCTCGAGTCCGCTCCGGACTTGGAATATACCGTTGCAGATAAGCCCAACCCACGCGGCGAACTGCTACTGCGGGGCCCCATCGTCTTCCAGGGCTACTACAAGAACGAAGAAGAGACGAAGAAGACCATTGACGCTGACGGGTGGTTCCATACCGGCGACATCTGCGAGATCGACAACATGGGCCGGCTGAAGATCATCGATCGGAAGAAGAACGTGCTCAAGCTTGCGCAGGGCGAGTACATCTCGCCCGAGCGCATCGAGAACGTCTACATGGGCAGCACGCCCATCATCCAGACGGCGTACGTGCACGGCGACCCCAAGGAAAGCACGCTGGTCGCCGTCTTCGGCATCGACCCTGACCAGTTCGCCCCGTACGCGAGCAAGATCCTGAAGAGGACGGTCTCGGCCACCGACCGCGCGGAGCTGAAGGCCGCGGCCAACGACCCAAAGGTCCGCAAGGCGTTCGTCAAGCAGCTAGATGAGTATGGGAAGAGGCACAAGTTCAACAGCTACGAGAAGGTCCGGAACTGTTACATGGACGTCGAGCCTTTCACAATCGACAACGAGCTTTTGACGCCGACGTAAGTCAATCCCCACGGCCGCTGACCTTCAACCCGGCCTCTTGCTTTTCTATGATTGGCTGCACAGACCAGTGCTAACAGACCGTTAGGCTCAAAATCAAACGTGTCCAAACGGCGAGGGCATTCAGGAAACAAATCGACGACATGTACGAGGAGCTGAAACACCAGGGCGAGCTGACCAAGGCCAAGCTGTAGATCCGGCCGCATCAATTCACAGTATATTCTCGCTTGTGCGGTTTCGTTCCCCTGGACTGTCGTAAAAAGTGTACGGTTGGGAGCAAGATATTATGGGAAGAAAAGATTATGGCTTTGTGCAGGGACATGTGCTTACCAAATATTGTTGACAATTCCTGCCCCATTCTTTCTGACCTTCCTCGGCCGCTCCTGGTTCATCCAGCTGCAGCTGCCATATAGCATGACACGATGTGTCGACTGTGTTTCTCACAGTTGACTTAGGCATCTGTAAACATCTGTACTATGGTTTAAAAGTCTGGGGGATACAGCGCTGTAGCCTCCAAGCTTGTGAGCAGTTTGCTACCTCGGCTACCTCGAGTTAGAGCTGCCACACACTGTTGGTGGACACTGTCATTCCGATAGTGCGATATTTACCTGGTCGTTGCAATGCACCAAAGCGAGTAATGCCAGTGATTGGCCGCTAAATGCTTGACTCTGTCCAGAGCTTGTGGTCCCACCTGTCACACATGGCAATCCTGGGCCTCTGTGCATGTTATCTAGAGGGTATTATTTTTGCGAAACAATGCATGCCATTCTTGCTTGCTGATAAAACTGTGCATTTGCTCTTGATTAGGTAACTTTTATGCTAGAATTGCAACTTGAGGAAGGGGGGTTTAGCAGCTCTTTCCTGCCTGTCCAACTTGGCAGCGCCTTTCATAAAAGCTCTCATCATGGAATGATTCTAGCTTCCAAGTTTTAATGAACTGCTCGCAATGTCAAATGTCAAGGTCATCTTTGTAAGAATTAAGAACATGTTCATTCTATCATATTTAAATGTTTTCAATTAAACTAATCTTATTCTGAAAAAGGATTTAATAATAGATTTCTAAGCTAAAATTAAAAACTTATAAGATAATTTAAAAATTAAGTAATAAATATATAATTATACAACTTTATATTTAAATTTAAGTTATTTATTAAAAAATTATATCTCTTTGCTGCTTTATTTTATATTTTATTCTTTTGGAATATTCTTAAAGCTAGTGCCTCTAATTTTGGTCCCTTTTAGCACCTATAGTGGGGAATATTCAGTTAAGCGTAAAACCCCAGCAGCTTTCATGACGCGCCACCTGGAATGGCGACGCCTACTTAAATAATCTCGCGTCACTCGAGCCAAGGACTCATGATGGCGCCTCCGCGGCAAACATCGTCTAGAGACGTCATCGACCTTACCACGGACGATGATGACGACGCCATACGGCAGGTCCAGCCACGGCTGCCGGCCCCTCCGCCTGCACTTGCAAATGGCACCGCCAACCGCGTCGCCAATGGCTTCGTGGACCTCGCGCCGCCTGGCGGTCCCCCGTCCCGCGGCAGCGCGCATGCGCATCCGTACTCACCACCTGCTCCTGCGCAAGAACAACCGTTCTACCGGCGTCACGGCCCCAGTACTCCTGCCTACGCCCCCTCGCCACCGGCAAAACGGCAGAAGCTTTCAGAACCACCGCGGGGGATAGTGGACGATGAGCAAGTGATTACGAAATCTGTCGGCATACACCTTTCTTCCTATGCGAGGAATGCCGTTGAAGCTCTCAACAACAAGGATGTAGACGAGGATAGGCTCAAAGCAGCAGTAAGTTGGCCCCTGCAAGATACTGGGAGAGTTCTGCGCCGCTGAAGATGACTCTGACAACCTCGTCGCAAACAGATCCAAAAAGCCCTTACAGACCAATTCGAAACCATAATTCGAGAGAATGGGCGCCTCCCTGATGGATTGGTCAGCCTTGCCACTCAACGTGCGAGAACTTTGGCTAAGAACTTCGCTGGTCTACCGGTAAGACGACGTGTTGCTGGTGATGGGAAGGTTCGAAGACTGACCTATATGGGCTAGGGCTTTGGACGGACGCAATTTGCTCACTTGCCCCCAAGCAAACCCCTACCGGCCCAAGAGCACACGCTGCCTCCTTCTCGAGCTTCCGGACTTGTAAACGGCCACCCTGTTGCTGCTCGACCGCCGGCTGCTTCCACCTCCTCACCGCTTCCCAATGGGTTGCCCTCTGTTATCGCCCCCACGCCCGTTCGAAGTCCAGCGCAGAACCTCTCCAGCCTGCCGACTACCGTCAACAAGCCGCAGAAGAACCAGGTCGGGGAGCCGATCGCACAGCATGTCGTCACGTCAAATATACAGTCCAAAAATGTGCTTCCACGGACCTCGCAGCCTCCAACAGCACCGCGTGCTATACGGCCACGTACACCTCCCTCCTCCAAAAGAGCGAGATCCGCTGCAAAAACGGCCCCGACATCCCCGGCAAACTTCCGTTCCCGTGCTAAGGTCGCGGCTTGGAAGTCCAACAAAGATAGTCACGATGTGAAGGAGCAATCCACTTCAGTCTACTTCTCCCTCGAGCAACGTCCATATCTCCAAGCGGAGAAACGGCAAGAGATATTGAAGGGTAGTGGCCGGTTGAGTAAGATGCAGCCGGATCAACTGGACAAGCCACATGTTTTTCATGTGGACTTCACCCTCGAGGAAGCTCGTAAGCTCCAGTTGGTGGCGCTCCAGGTAGCGGCTGGACGGGGGACAGGGTCTGTCAAGAAGCACGACGACCCGGTTAAGGGCCTGGCGAAGCTGCTGAGAAAGCTCCAACGCGTGTCCGATTTTGAGTTCCTTCTCCGCCAGCTCGAACTCGAGATCGAGACCAGAACCGGATCAGACATCGCCAACTTCTTTTCCGATATAGTGCAAAAGAAAGCTAGGACTCAGGACCCACGCGTTCTGTCAATAGAGAAAGACGTCTTTGACAAGCGCGGCGAAGCCCTGCGCGATAGTCGCCTTTCGTCGCTTCTCATGGCGCGGGAGGTGACCGGAAACCGCTTCAGAACAACTCGAATGAGAGGCCTCACAAATGAGTTCCGCAAAAGTCTTGAGGACGGTCTCGAGCTCCGGTCAGAGTTCACCAACTGCGCGGGGGATATTTCCGCAGTCAGCTGGGTGTCCAACTCTGCGTATGTTGCTGGTACCACGGCACATATGGACTCGCACAACCAGCAGTACAATAAGCCTGGAAACCTCCTGTTAGGCTCAGTTTCTCCGGCGCCCACCGAGCTGAAGTCTTATCCCGACCACCGCATTCCTCGTCCGATTGTTGAGAAGGGCGAGAACTCAACAGATGAGATGCGCGAGTCTCAAGATCCATGGCTCTATACCTCTGTTGTCTCGTCAGACTACGATCCAATACACGATCGGACATACACCTCTGGTTTCGATCGGAGCGCCAAGATCTGGAAAGTCGACAAGTCAAGGCAAGCTGACAAGTCAGGGCAAGTCGCCAAGTCAGGGAAAGTCGACCAGTCGGGGCTCTCGATGCAATGTATTGGCACCTGGATGCACAATGGCTTCGTCAACTTTGTACAAGCCTCCCAGCTGGCACATCCAACAGGTTTAGTAGCCACTGCTGCCGACGTACCGACCGAGGCTGTCAGAATCTACACCATCAACCCAGAGAATATTTCAAACAGTTCATTTGCATCATTCTCGGCTACTAGGGTACCCGACTCGGATGGAAGTTTCTCAACCAAGTGGACTTACTTCCCGTCGACGATGAAGTGGGGCGTCGAGGAGAGCGTCCGTCATCTTTTGCTGGTTGGCTTCTCTCCGCGTAGTCTTACAGACGACGAGAACGATATCCCCGAGGATCGCCTGAACACAGGCGAGCTGTGTTTGTGGGATAGCATCACGGGACAGGCGGTTCGCATTCCGGGCGCCAATTCCCAAAATGTCTTCGAGGTGCAGTGGCACCCGTATCGGCCCGAGTTCATCGCGGCGTCTTCACCGGCAGGCGAGTTTGATGCCGATATTCGAACACAAGTCAGGATCTTTGTTAGAGACAAGATTTCTGAATACGATGTTCAATTCAAGTTCTTGAAATCCTTCGACTGCACTGCTCATGACATCAACGAGCTTACAATCATGCCGAATAGCCCTGCGTTCTTCTACATCACCGCCGGTTGTACGGATGGCAAGACCTACGTGTGGGATTCAGCGCAACCCGAGAGTCTACTAAGAAGACCTATTCATGTGCTGGCTCACGGACCGCCTTTGGAGGGTATCGCTGTGGGGGACAACGAGGACGATACCGGCGTAAAATTTACAGCTTGGGCGGCGTCGATGGATCGGTTTTATACCGGGTCTTCGGATGGAGTAGTCAAGGTTTGGAATATCCGAGGAGAAGCCGCCAAAGGCAGAGTCATCCTCGAGGCACCGGCTCAGATTTCACACGGCGCATTCTCGCCCGACTACTCGAAACTCGTGGTCGGCGACGCAAGCGGGCGCGTCTTCATCTTGTCTGTCAGCGAAGACGAGGAGAAACCCCCGTCGTTTATCAGCCTGTCTGATCCTTCGGGGCAAGGTGCGATAACTCGGCGCGTACCGACACCCATCACACCGCACGAGGAGCCGCCACCTCCGCCACAGCTCCTCCAGACACGGGAGACCAGGGCCGACTTGGGCCGCGTCTATGTCACCGCGCGGCAGCTGAAGTTCAGCGGAGATCCCACAGTGGGAATGGTTCAGGACGTCAACTACGCGGACACGGGCCTGTTCCACCGTGAAGCGCACGCCGAGTACGACCCAACGAGGGAGCTCATGGCGTACGTTGAAAGCAAGCAGCAGATCAATTTCAAGATGTTTGCCAAGGCTCCCATTCGCACCAGGCGCGTGAAGAGGATTGGCCTCTCTGGTGAGGACGCCGACCGCATGGGCGTTGATGGAGAAGAGCCCGAGACAGGCGAGGTGGCGAAGCGGCACGAGGAGAACCGCAAGCTCGACCTGGACTTTGAAGGGTTGAGCCTCGAGACTCGGGAGGCCCTCGAAAGAGACCGCGTTCCGTTACAAGAGCTTCGCGATGGCGTGGAGTACTGTGGGCTCGGGTACATTGATGAGGTCGAGGAGAACCTCAAGAAGGGCGCTGTCGACCGGAAGAAGGAGGACGACGACGATATGGGCTTCTGAAAAAGCACTGTTGCGGCTGTGCCTCCAGCTGGCGCTTGGGCACGACGTAACCGTCGGGTGAGACGAGACGGAGCACTTACTTGCTTGATTGCAGTCTGCATAGGAGCGAGGCGCTCCAGAATGGGATCGTTTCCTGCCCCATATGTCGGCGTCACGGTATTGCAAAGAGGCCCTTCTTCGATTTGATTGCGTTCCGTTATCAAGAACGGTGGGATCGTTGGCGCAGTCTGAGGTCAATGTTTCTCTCCGCTTTCATTCACATCTTGTAAATAAGCCTATGTAGCTCTAATCAAAGATGTGGATCTGCGGAACACCTTGTCCCCAGAGACAGTAGCAACGCACACGGTTGACCATCTGATGAAGGACCGAGCCATATGAAGCAAGGCGAGGGCGGCACCTAGGTCGTGGGGATAGACCACTGAACTGGGACAACGTATACTCGAGTGGGTGTGCCCCAAAAGCATACGGGCGAGGATCCACACACGCTGGGAGACACAGTCTATCCAGCACATCAGCTTGACCCAAGGCCAGACCAGACCACAAAATGAAAAGATCACTGAGAACCCGTGAATGGTGCATCGACATATCTCCTTTATATGCATGCAACTGGAGCTCAAGCTCGGAACGCCTGCCCTGTCTATCTCATGATACTGAATGCTGACGCGGTACAGACCGAAGACTAAAAATAACCCATCTCAATACTCGGAAACCAAGAAAATGTTGGCCACAAAAAGCACACATGATCCTCTTATCTTCCCTTTTGGTCTCTCTTCATACCATCGTCTCGAGAAGCGTAAAGTTGTTTCGTGAACCAGCCCGGAATGTTCACCATGTTAACGCCTGCCGCTCTAATGCTTTGCCGTGACCGCCTCGCCGGTCACCCGCTCGACAGCCTGCTTTGCCCTGTAGTTGGAGGAATGAGCAATAGTCCGCGTTCCGAATAGTCAACGTTCGGGAGTTTGGGGGGGGGGAGAACGGTGTTGTCTGCCGCTTAGACTTACATGTCACCGAGCGCGACCATGCAGATGGTCTGCCACATGCCGAGGCCGATACGGGGCGCGACACCGCGGTACAGGCCCTTGAGGCCGTTGGTGTTGTAGATATACCGGAAGGTGTTGCCGACCGTCATCTTCTTGGGGCGGTTGGGGTCCTCCGTCTTGCTCTGCATCTCGACGCGGATGACCTCGATGGGCTGGTTCCACGCGGAGAGGCCACCGCCCAGGCCGGAGGCAAGGATCTTCTCCCAGGCGCTCAGCTTCTGGCCGTCCTGCTTGCCGGTGAAGTTGCGGATGCCGGTCTCGCACAGGCGGGACAGGCCGAAGCGGGAGCCCCAGTTGGTCATCTGGCGGATGGCGACGGCGTTGACGCCCTTGTTGATGCCCCTGATGCCCTCGCGGCGGTAGATGTCGGCGAAGGTGGCCCAGGTGGAGGGGGGCTTGCCGCCGCCCTCGACGACCTTGTGCTTGGTGATCTCGACCGTCTTCATGCAGGTGCAGAAGCCCATGGTGGCATAGGCCTGAGCCACACCGCCCGTCACACCGCCCGTGATGCCGCCGACGAACTCGGAGGCGCCAGCCGCGCGGGCGTAGTACTCGGCCTCGGAGGCGACGAAGAGGAGCACGGCGCCCTTGGTGGAAGCCTCGATCCAGGCCCAGGGGATGAGGCCCTGGTAGAAGCCCAGGACACCACCGCGGGACCAGACGCGTGCGAGGGCGCTTGTGAAGCCGTCACTACGGTGGGCAGCCATGGTGGTCTTGACGACCTCGAGGGGCTGGCCGAGGGTGGTGACCTCGAACATGTTCAGACCGGCTCCGAGGAGCAGGTTGGAGAACTTGATGGGCTTCTTCTCCAGTGTCTTCCCTGAGGCCGGGGTCGGCACGGCGGTGGTGGCGGCGGACATGACGATGGCGGGTGTTTAACGGGAAGGGGCCCTGACCAAGGGAGACAGTGCGCTTCTTCGCGGGCTGGTGTGTCTGCGTCGACGATCAGGCGGACTCGGCTATGCTGTTCGGAGGTCGCACGGGTTAGAATAGAGGCTAGAGGTACTGGAAGGGATGTGCGCGCTGAGGCTGTCGGGGCTGAAGAAGCATACCAGAGACTAATAATGGGTTGCCGTCTAGACGAGAAACAGACTTCAGATTCCGAATTTGACTTGTCGTTGCACTGCAGACTGCAGGGAATGCAATGGATGGAGGGTTTCTGGACGAGATTGGGGAAGTGTTCTCTTGGATCAGATCTGCACACCCGCACATGTCAGTCCAGTTCTGTCGGCTACTCTTCGGTGTGCGGGTGCCATTCGCCGGAGTGCGCCAGCTTGGGGGGGAGCTCCCCCCACGTCCGCCGCTGATGGTCTGGGGGGAGAGCTCCGTTCCCCAGCAGACAAGGCAGGAGCAAGAGCAGCACTCACATTTGTGGAGTATCCTGGACTTTCCAACGTTCTTGTGGCTATTCTTGCTGTTGCTATCGTTGTTTGACGATGGACTGGATTGACAGTAGACTTATTCGACGATGCAGTGAGATGGAAGGATGAATAGGAGATCTGGCTGGTTTGGAATCTCAGCTGCGGACAAAGAAAGGCCAGGCAGGGCAGGCGGGTTGGCATCTCTCTCTCGGGCATTCAACTCCCTCAATCAGCTCCAAACAATTGGTGATCGGCGTACGTGAGCTGCTCGGGTACCTGGGTACCCTGCGCATTACGGTACCCAGCATGGCACACCACACACAATCGCAGGGCCCTGAACGTGCCTCCTGCTCGGGTTTCTGCAGAGCAGCTCCGACGGCTGGTCAGCAGGAGGTACCTCGAACTAACACACGGCCAGCGCGCAGGGTCTGGGTATCTTTTGATAGCGCCGCCTCGGAGCTTCCCACACTCAACGCTCTCAACAATGGGGCCCCACGTTTCCCAACGGGCCAACGCTCAAATTTCGACGGCCAGTTGAGCCTTCGGCAGTCAGGGGTCGGTTCGATTGACTTTCTGTCCCGGTCCGCGAAACGTGCACTTCATTTTTCTATTCTCGTCTTCCTCTTCGTCCCTTTCTCGGCAGCTCGGTAGGGAGACTTGGCACGGGCGGGTTCGGGCTTCCACAGCTGCACCAGAGATACGAGCCCCAAAGCCACCGGCTGGAAGCCCGAGTAACACCCCCCTGGAGTCAGCTTGTCAGCGCCAATGCTTGGCCGAGGTAGCAGCAACTGGTGGAAGGTGTCGTCGCACACGGTGCAGGTTACCGGGTGCAGGTTGTACAACTCTAAATGGTTTTACGACCAACTGCCTCCAAAGGGGAATGTCACAGAACATCAGGTGCTTATGACACCAGGCTCGCTCAATCCAAATGCTCGTTCACATCGTACAGAATTTTGGGATACATAATGTAGCATACAAGCGCCAGGTATGGGGTATCGCTCCTTGCTTCTACCTCCCCAGTCGTCATAGCACTCGCAAACGCATCCCTTTTGGTCTATCGTCTTGTTTCCTCGTGCCCTATATATAACACACCCAGTCTGTGAAATTGCTCTTTAATCATCCTGGTCTTCCAAAAATGCCGGTATCAATCCACACAAGTAAATGCCTCTGAACTCATTACAGCTTCTTCGTGATCTCGATCCACTTCTCGGTGGAGAAGGACTTGGGCCTGCAGCGTGCGCGCGTCAGTCATCAGGTACAGGCCAGCTACGCGGGCTTATTTTTGACATTAGGAAGAGCTTACCTCTCGATGGGGGCGCCAACAGCGCGGTCGATGATCAGCTGGGGCAGGACACCAATGGCACGCGAGACACCGAACAGCACGGTGTAGTAGTTGGCCTCGGTCAGGCCGTAGTACTGCAGTAGGACGCCAGAGTGGGCATCAACGTTGGGGTAGGGGTTCTTGGTCTTTCCGTGCTCGGTCAGGACGCCGGGGGCGATCTTGTAGACCTGGCTGACCAGCTGGAACATGGGGTCGTTGGGCATCTTCTCCTGGGCGAACTTGCGCTGGGCCATGTAGCGGGGGTCAGTCTTGCGCAGCACGGCGTGGCCGTAGCCGGGAACGACGCGGCCCGAGTTCAGGGTGGACCACAGGTAGTCGGTGATGGCCTTGTCGGACAAGTCGTTGCCGACGGCCTTCTTCATCTCAACGAGCCAGTTCAGAACCTCCTGGTTGGCAAGGCCGTGCAGAGGGCCGGCGAGACCCTGGAGACCGGCGGAGACGGACAGGAACGGGGAGCTGAGGGCGGATCCGACCAGGTGGGTGGTGTGGGCGGAGACGTTGCCACCCTCGTGATCGGTGTGGATGGTCAGGTAGAGACGCAGC
The DNA here is from genome assembly GCA_039880775.1 of Diaporthe vaccinii. Taxonomy (NCBI): domain Eukaryota; kingdom Fungi; phylum Ascomycota; class Sordariomycetes; order Diaporthales; family Diaporthaceae; genus Diaporthe; species Diaporthe vaccinii. Next base: position 1,388,165 of record JBCEDN010000006.1, on the reverse strand, counting down.
AGCTCAATGAAGTCCTTGTTCTCGCCGAAGCCGAGCTGGTTGGCGAAGTTGAAGGAGTAGTCCTTGTCCTTCTGGACAGGGGCGACCTTGCCTCCCTTGAAGACGTTCTGGTAGATGCGGGCGGCAATGGTGGGCAGCTTGGCGATCAGGTCCATGGAGTCCTCGAAGGTGTGCCCCCAGTACTCCTTCTTGTTGATGCCCTTGGCGTAGGCCTTGGCGAACGAGGAGGTGTGCTCGAGGGCAGTGACGGCAAGGGACAGCTGGGCCATGGGGTGCAGGTCGGAGGGGCAGCGGTCGATGAGCTCCTCGATGAACTTGGGCACATCGGATCGCGCGGCCCACTCGGCGGACAGGTCGCGGACCTGCTGCTCGGTGGGGACCTCGCCGGTCAGGAGCAGCCAGAAGAGACCTGAAAAGTTAGGACACACTCGTACAAAACGCGCGCGGATGTGAGGGATCGAACTCACCTTCAGGCAGGGGCTCGTTGCCGCCGGGGGCCTTGGGGAGAAGCTCCTGGCACTCGGGGATGGTCTTGCCACGGAAGCGGATACCCTCCTCGGAGTCGAGAACGGAACCCTCCCAGACGAGCGACTTGATGCCACGAGCACCACCGTAGACCTGGTCGAGGGTGACCTTGTCGACGACCTTGGAGCCATGTTCCCTAGATGTGTGTGCCCGTGTCAGCAGCCATAGATCCTCCTAGATGCGCGCGAAATGGGGCCGAACAGGCGGATTTGTGGTGACTGACTTTCGGAGGGTCTTGATCTCCTCGATCTTCTCGGGCAGGAGCTCGGCGAAGCGCTCCTTGAGGGTCTGGCAGGAGGGCGATGTGTTAGCAAGACAGGCCTAGCATGTGTCGCCCGAGACCGGACTGGGACTGCTCGTCACGGCGGACGCGCGGGCTTGGAGCTGCTTGGTAGCTTCCAATGGCGACGACGTACCTGGGTCTTAGCCGAGTAGCATCGGATAGCTTGGAAGGAGGTGGTTCCGGCCGAGAAAGCAGGAGCCCTGAGAGAAGTTCTCAGGGCGGAAGAACCGAGGCGCATGGCGGCAGACATTGTGGATGCAGATGCACAGGCAGAGGCACAGGCAGGGAGAGGCTGATAGATGGACTGGAGGAAGAAAACAGAAGAAAGTTGTCGGGATTAAAAAAGGCCAGAGAAAAGAACGCAAGGGCGGCGCAAAATTCGGCAGAGCGGATGGATGGTGGACTCCAGAGATAACCGATGCGAATTGGTTGGGGGTGCAGCTCGACACAGCGCTGCCCATGTACAGGTACGGCTGAGAGGTACTGTGGCGTATCAAAGCGGCGGGCCACCTGGTAGGCCCGGTACGGCAAGTAACTACGTGCACGGAGGAGGCTCACAGCCCAGTTTCAAAGCTCGCACCTCGGCCTTGCGCTGTTCAACGTGTTGTCTTTGACGGTGACTGACACGCGGGCATGACGAGGATGGACATGACTACTTAGGCATCTCGATTGCCTGATTTTCAGGTCCGCTCGAGCCTCTCATCTCAGTGATGCTTCTACGTGTTTGGGACCGGAGCTGCAGGCGGTGCACCGTCTCTCTCTACCAGCAAGGCTGGCTGCCCAATGTACAGTACCTGCATCGGCCTCCCCAGGAAAGCGACAACGGGGAAAATATTCTGGGCCCAGCGCGTTTTCGCAGATTGACGTCAGCTCCGAAGCTTGTCCCTTTTTTCTCCCTCCGGACTCCGGGGCGCATCCTGTGAATTTATTAGACTCGACTTTCCACCGACGGCGTTTCTTCTCACATCAGCATGAGAATTATCGGGAACTCGACCAGACCTGCACTGGCAGCGCAAGGTACTGTGTATGCAATGAGAGCTGGCAGGCTGAGAAGAAAAAAAGGCTCACTCGACACGGGCCCTGGTCGTCTCGTCAACGGCGATTACGTTTCGGGATCGAAGGTCCCAGCTAGGCCCGATTGCCCAGGTGGCAGGTGGCAGGTGGCATTCGCGATTCCGAGGTCGCCTGCTGCTTCTGCTGCTGCCGCCGCTGCCACCGCCCAGCTGAGGCTCACAGCAACTGCCTGCTATCACCAATTTGACCTATCAATTATGAGAAACCTGTGGCTTTCGTTGCTCATTTGTCAGGGTTGTCATCCTGCAAGGGACTGGAGACAGCCAACTTTGGGAGAGTTGTCCCATTGAAGCGCTACTGCGCAGGCCACACATCGATATGGGTGATCTCTCCATATTGTTCCTGTAGTCAGTGAATGGCAAGGCAAGTATTACCGTAACAATAACGACTGATCACCTCCCGGGTGTTCAGCTCTGGCCGAAGGTCTTGCAAACCAAGGTGACGTACTGTGTATTTTAGAACCACCAACACTGCCCAGGTGGTTATGAGATTCCATTGTTGGCGTCGCTACCAAAACCCTCTTCAACGACTGCCCGCGGTCCTATTCATTTTGATAGTAACTTTTGAAGGCAAGGTTACTAAACGTCAACAATCCAACCGAGCAGCCTCCAACCAGCACTCTCATTCGTCCAGTCCGCCCCTCCGATCGCCCAAGACAGCCACAAGCGAAGCCTGCATCCAGTACAGTGTAGCGTGGCATGGCAGGGGCGTGGCAGTCACAGGTTCCTACTTGGGTGCCACTGCTTCAGGCGCTAATCAGAACTGGCCCCACCCCCTCTCTTATTAGACCAAGATCCCACCAGACATTCGCACACGCACCTGCCTGACGCTTGAAATCTCTTTCTCCCAAACATCCTCGCCAACACAAGGACAAGAACCAACAGCCACACCAAACAACACCATCAATCTTGTCGTCAGCATCCATCTCTTCATCAACCAATCTTCCACTGCCCTGGGGCACTTCATCGTATCTGCAGTAATCTCGACATCTTCGTCGCCACTCCTGGACCCCTTACGTAAAGCTTCGGCGCCGACCTTGACTTCGGTCCTGCCCACGTCCGCCACTTGTCGGCCTCGCTAGATTTTGTGGCCTGCCTGCGCAGTGGAAAGCTTTGTAGGCTTTGGCTGTCTGGCTGTCTTGAGTGACTGACGGCCCCCTTTGACCACTCTGACCGACGTACACTGCTGTGCTTCCTGGTGTCTTGTGGCTGCCAACCAATTCGGACCAGACAAGTCAAGAAAGCACGCGTCGTACGCAAAACATCTACAGATCATTCCACCCAGGTTCAGGTGGCCTTGCCTGTCTGTGCCTGCGTAGCCTTCGCTCTGGTTTGCGAGCCGTCGGGGAGATCGGCGTCGATTCACTTTGACCGTTGCCTGAGGAAGACACATACCGTATCTCTCGATTGTGTCGTCGCTACTCCAAACTATCGTGTCGTCGCCCGCAAGCGATCGAGGCACTGGTGAACATCGTATTCAGAGTGACGCCGTCGGACGGGCCAGAGGTCTGTTGTTGAGATCCGATCGTATTACAATATTTGGGTGGCCGTCTGTCTCTCAGCTGAGCACTTCCGAAATCAAGCACCATGACGTCCGCCGTAGCAGACCTGGAGACCAGCCTCCAGGCCATGCTTGGCCTCAAGCCTCCCGGTGTCTCTGGATCCAAGATCAGCCATTTGACCAGTCTCTGCATCGCCAATGTTCAGGTACGAATGCTGCCTCCCATAGTGACCCAGCACCACTGCAGCCCGAGCTCCAACACAAGCACAAGCACAAAGCACGAGCTCGAGCACATGCAGCAACCATCCTGCACGCGTTATGGCATACTAACAAGAACGCGCATAGTCCGAGTCAGTTCTGGTCCAGAAGATCTACACCCACTTCAAGAAAGCCCCCAGTACACATAAGCTTGGTGTCCTCTACGTTGTAGACTCTGTAACCCGCAAATGGTTGGAACAGGCCAAACAGCAGGGCCAGCCCGTCGGCAGCTCCGCCCCAGATGGCAGCTTCGCCGCCGGAGTCAACAGGGTGACGGAGCTCATGCCAGTCCTGATGAACGACATTATCTCCTCCGCCCCCCAGGATCAGAGGGTAAGTCTTGTATCCATTGCGAGCATTTTCGCTCGAGGCAACCTGGAGAAGCTGCATGGTTGTAGTGAGGCGTCGCGACCCGTAAACCTCAAGCCTCATGGGCACTTCTCAACGCTCCCTTCTGGTGTATAGAGACTTACTAGTGTTTTTTGTGCGCGTAGGAGAAGATCAGAAAGTTGGTCGACATCTGGGAGAAGGGACAGACCTTCCCCGGAAAGATGATCGAGGGCTTCAAAGACAAGCTGAACAGTAGGTCACCCACCCACCATGTCTGGCCTTTCGGCCCTCCTGTCCCTTCATATGCCTCCCGGAGGCTTCGTATATAACGGTTCGCGCCACAGAATGTCTAACCTGTTGTTCCAACGTAGACCAGTCTACGACTCCTCCAGGCAGCCCACCGCCCAACACGCTGCCCTCGCTCAGCAACCGGCCAACCCCAGCCCCACCAGCAGTTCCAGCCAACATCATGGAAACTCTGGCGAACATCGCCCGCCAGAATGCCAACAACCCTCAGAAGACTCCGGCCACGTCTGCTCCGGCACCAGCTCCGGTGTCCGCTGCGTATCCTGCCGCCGGGCCCCCCAGTAACCCTGCAGCTCCCCCATCCTTCATGAACTCTCTGCAGCAAGGCATGCCCTTCTTGCCGACATCACAGCCTGCCGCTCCGCCTGTAAATCCGCCTGCACTATCATTCATGGCACCTCAGCCTCCGGCTCAGCCTCAGCATGCGCAGGTGCCCAACTATGGCGCTCAGAATGGTATGGCGGGCATCTTGAATGGAATGCAAGCCGCCGCCGCACCGCCGCAGCCAGGCGCCACTGACCCGACCGCATTGCAGGTGGCTCTTATCCAGCAATTAATCCAAAAGGGAGTGCCCGCAGACCAAATTGCTGCTGTCGTGAAGGCCCTCGGGTCGAACGCTCCCGCCGCTGCCCCTCAAGTATCTCAGCCGAGTCAAGGCTCCTACCCGCTGCCCCCCAATGGCACAAACGGCTGGGCACCTCCGAGGCCTGATGACGCTCGTGCTCCTAGATCTCCCACGAATAGAACCCATGGAAGGTCTCGTTCGCGATCTCCGGGAAGACACTGGGAGCATCGTGACTCTCCCCGTGGTCGTGATGATCGGCGCTTTGGGGACTATGGGCGTAATTCTCCACCGCGTGATCGCTACGATGACCGTGACCGCAGTCGTCAGTACCGGCAACGGTCTCCTCCAGGACGTCATGGCCACAACAGCCCTCGACGGGATGAAATGCCTGCCTTCCAGCAGCAAAAGTGGATAGAGCACGACCCAAGCCTGCCCAGCGGGTGCATCAAGGTGTTGAGCCGCACTCTCTTTGTCGGCGGCGTGAACTGCTCTGAAAACGAGCTGCGGAGCATCTTCAACGGCTTTGGTACCGTCCAGACGTGCATCGTAAACAAGGAGAAGCGCCATGCCTTCGTCAAGATGTATAGTCGTAAAGATGCAGTCAGCGCCAAGGAGGCGATGGACCAAGGTCGCAGCCCGGATGCACAATTGCGCACTCGCTGGGGCGTCGGCTTTGGACCTCGTGACTGCAGCGACTACCAGACGGGGATCAGTGTTATCCCTATCCACAAGCTCACCGAGGCGGATCGCAAGTGGATGCTCACAGCGCCTTACGGTGGAAGTGGTGGCCAGCCAATCGCCCAGGGCATGGTCGTCGAGGAGCCAGATATCGAGATAGGCGCAGGCGTGTCATCCAAGGCCATCAGCAGACGTATGCAGACAGATAAGGGCGGAAGTCACGGCCCTAAGTCCTCTCATCGCGACAGTGACGACCGCCCCGAGCGTGGCGGTCGCCATGGAAGACGCGGGGGTGGAAGAGGCGACCATCGTCACCGCGATGAGGACCGCCCGGCCAGCAACAATAACAACGCACCCGCCACCGAGCCAGTTGTCCCCGCGTTCCCATACGGCATTTCCACCGACTCAAACGGCTTCCCCGTTTTCCCACCCGGCTTTGCGTTCCCGGCCCCGGATGCGACCACCAATCCTCCTTACTAGGACCAAGGAGGATCACAGTCGACAGGACCCGGTTCGTCCTCAGGTGGAGCATTTGCGACAAGAGATTCCCATTCATCTCTAAGGCGCTCTGTGTGAGCGTCATGCGTCGCGCCACACTGGACTGCCTCAATCGAGAGGAGAAGAACGTGGACAGATCAGATCAATAATTGGGACGCTTTGTGATCATGATGGTGAGGCCTTCTCCAGGCAAATATCCTGCAGGATCATGGGCTGAATAATTCGCAGAGATGCTTCAACCAGAGACGACATCGAATGGTTTGAAAGGGGAGGGAAAGTCTGCTTTGCCCAAGTCACCACCAGCATCAACTGACATTATGCATACTGCATCGGAGACGGTCTCCAATATTGGCGTTTGGGAGGACACGGTTTATGCAAAGCTTATGGGGCGCCTGGTCACGTTGTGTTGTTGGTTGCGAAGGGAAACAATCGACCCGAGTTTGGTTCTCGGAAGAACTGGTCGGTCCATGTTGCCAGGGGAGACAACGGATTGCGTTTACAGGATTGTTAGTAACGAGAATATGATAGTCGTATTCGATCAATTGATACACTCCATTACCTCTACCTTCCCCGGTGCCCTTCTCCCCCTCCCATTCGACTCGACTGGTTGCCATAGTGTCCTGCACTTGATGATAAATCAGAAGTAGCCACAAGTGTTAATGCGTCTCCTAGCTCGTTGTGCAGTAAGAAACCCCCTCAGCATGAACGAAGAGATGTCCATTCCTTTCCAAAATGCCATCCTCGCAGAAATTACAAAAGTGCAACGAGCATGGACAATACCGGCCTGACCCTAGCTAGCACAGAATAAATGACCTTGTTCATTAAGTCGAATGCTTTCATCCCGCGGGACCTCTGACCGATGATGGCTTGGAAGACCAGCGATTGCCCGGGTATGAAGCACAACGACCCGATGAGTGAGGTCCCTCAAATTAATACAAGGATGATCATAAAAAGCAGTGAGAAAACATCAGGATGGGTAATCGGTTCACGTACTTCGCTGTCACGACGGGAATGGGCGTCAGGGAGGTGGAATGAATATATACTGCTTTTAAGTTTCTAGCTTAGCTTATGGACGTGGACAGCCCCAATACCTAGATCAAATCACCATGTGTACTATATATGATCACGTTTACAGTTGTTATGAATCGATCCAAATCAAACCAAGATACCATCCAGCGTATGAGACGGCATCCGGCCTTTCGTTGGCCCGTCCGTTGGTCTGGTGGCTGTTGGAGGGATTTCTTCCCTGTGAGGCCTTCCGATCGCGCGCATGGAGATCACGAGCGCCCCCCTCTCCTTCTCCCTCGCGGGTGCTTCTTCGGAACCAATCGAGAATCCTGTCCCAACGGCGAGTTGTTGTAGGTTGCTGAGGAAAATCTTCGACCTCCGTCGCCTGAGGACCTCCTTGCCGTCTTTCCTTTTGCTTTATTTGAAAGGAGTAATGAATTCAGCTATTTATTCGGGCCTTTACTTTGAGTCGCTAATTTTCAGAAGGGCAGTCTGCTTTCAAGACTTTGATCGCGACCGCCATTTTATTTTATCCTCTGTCCGATGCTGAATCACCGTCTAGGGTGACCCAATGCTCAAGTCATGTCAGAATGAGGAGGCAAGCGTGACTGCCCTCGAAGTGTGGTCGCTGGTCGCCTCGCTGACATTGCAACTCACGCTGTCTCCCAGTAGGTGTGGTTGATTCGTCGCGAACACCTCCCAATACGTGATCACTCCATGTCACTGGCTAGAGACCTCGAGGAAGGACCAGGGTCTGCAAGATTGCAAGTCACCAGTCCATAGCTCGGTGTATGGACGTACAAGAAGACGTTGGGGGCAGCCAGCCAAAATGTGGCTTTAACACTCCTGCCCTCGACCGTAAAGCCCAGGGCTGAGCGATATGCTCAATGATCTGAAAACATGGAGGTTCCTGCGACGTATGTGAGTGCTGCTCAGATGTGGCACATATTAAGAGCAACTTGGCTCGAAGCATAGAGTGCCCCCCATGTGAGCTCTGCCTCAGCCTTCACAACACGGAAGTCGCGCGATTCGACGTGGATAACTCTGGCTCATCTAGGTCCCATCCGAATCTCCATGCTTAACGATGCGACGGTGACAAATTCCCTGGAACACAAGATGGGAAAAGTCCCATTGTATACAGCGTCAAGTATCAGACTGAGCCAACACGGGCATCTTGCGCGTTGTGTAGGGATTCCTGACCCTCACGACCAGCAATCATGATCAATAACCACATGAGTTATAATATTTCGAAGAATACAATACAATAAGTATAGCAGAGCCTATAGTGTAGGAACAATCTTCGGTGAATTGTTCGTCAGCCCTAGAAAGGGTGCCCGAGCGCCATTCGATATCAGCGTGTCCGGAGAATAGGAGAGGCCGCAGAGGGGCCTTCGCCTTTACTACAGAGCCGAGCGCGAGTCCTTCGAGGAGTGCTGAAACTGCAGTATGATTTGACTACCCGCCTGTCCCATTCTCACAGTTGCCAGGTGATATCCTTAGCTTCATCCGTGGGTGCCTCCGGAACCGTCATAGACTGATGTTGCAAGAGCCGCTCTGCGGTTGTAATTGATCAATCCACGAATGCCCACCCAGAAAACTATACCATGACACCTGGTTATCTGGTGATAGATTGGCAATAAGCTCCATTAGAACATTCCTCATCGCGATGATCATGTTCACAGGAAGAAGTTGCAATCCGAACCCAGGCACCATGATAAAGCACACCGTACAAGAAAAGCAAACAACATTGAGTGACACAACAAGCCGTAACACGGGGCAACTCCCGGCGAGGGCTACAACGACTGGACCAGAACTTTCAAGTCCTAAGACACGGCCGGGCGAGCGATCAAGACCCGCACGTGGCACTCATATCTCATGCATTCCATCATGGCGATTGACACTCACACTGTGAGGAACGTGACAAAGAAAACGCGGCCGCTAGCCTTGTACCAGGTCGACGGCGGCGTGCGACAGACAGGACCCGGCGCACTTTTGAATCCACACGATCGCGAGCCGTATCGGCGTGCTGGTGACGGGGCTAGCGACTTGCTACCTGAGAGCGCACGATCAAGCCACACTGGTCACAGGCCAAATTGGCGGTCCACATCGCCCCGTGGATGGATGGTCTGGGCGCTCGTAAGGCTGGAATAAGAAAACTTCGACCCGGACCGCCTGGCGTCTCGAGAGCCGGCTTCTCGTAAAGTAGCGTCCCCCCCGCGTCGCCATCGAACAAGCGGATGCTCTCGTGGGCACCTTCTGTGCACGCGCCAGAATGCGCCAGGAGTTCTTGCACCAGTCCATCACGAACTCTGCCACTTGGCCGGTCGCTGCTGTCTTCCGACTTTGTTTCGGTCCATACCCAGATGCTCCCGTTCGTACAGTTGATAGGTATGGGTGGGATGTAGAGAATCGCGGTCAAAGCGTAGGCAAGTCCACCAGCGACCTACGCGCGAGAATCAACTCAGAATGGTTTTCCGCCGGCGACTTCGAGCAGCAATGAAGAAAGCTGCGTTAGGTCGTCAAAACAAGCCCGCTGAGCTGACCTAAGCGGCACTTTATCCATCGTTGCAGGAAGGCGACGTCCTGAAACAGCCGCTGTCATGGGGACAGGCCAAGATCGTCCAAAGTCCCAAGAGGCTGCGAGGATGGGACGCACCGCCCCGTCTCCTGCCGTGCATGGTAAACACGGGGGACGGTGTTCGTCTCAGGCAGAGAGAAACATTTATGCGCGCATGAAAGTAGCGGCCTAGGTCGAGAACGGCCTACGGACTGAGCCCAAATCCGACCTCATAGGATATGCAAGGCTGAGGCTTGGCCGTTTTTCGCAGCCCATGAGACTTTGGTTTGGTCGCGATTTTGGAGCGGCAATGCAATTTTCGAAGTTGCTTAAAACGGGCCGCTCTGAACGAAGTCTACGGGGAAACGATCCAGCGGGAAACCTTGATGGCGAAATGGTCCATCTGCCACGGTCGACAAGACTGACACGAGCAAAACTCAATGTTCAGCCGCTCTCCAGGATTGCAGCTGCCCCCACAGCGCGAAATATCGGCCAGCAATCCTGTAGGCCTAGAAGTGTGACCACTCGGTCTTGTGTGTCTGACTCAGCCCTCCTCCTGCGTCTAATGTCGTATTGGTATCGAAGGGGAAACAAAGTGGCTGGCGTAGCGAGGCGGCACCCAGTCCAGTTGAGGGTTTTGACTTTTCCGGTGATGATTGACCGTTGAGGATCCAACAGGCGTCAAATACCGCAGTATACCGCGGGCTAAGCTTTCGTTTCAATGCCAGTGGCTGTTTCAGCCCGGCCCGTCACCTTGCGCACGGCGGGTAGGGTTGCAATCTCAATAAAGGTAAGAGTCCAGCCCATCTTGATTCAGGGAACTGGTGTTTCGTAATAACAGAAGGACGTTACGGGTAGCGTGGGCGTCGCCGGGAGTCATAGACAAGCGAACCACGAAGTCATAGACCACGGTGCTTTCCCATTTTGAGTCGTTCAATGACGGCGCTTTGTCGGGGCAACAGCCTTCTGTTTTGGTCATGGCGATGACATCAAAATCAGCATCGCGAGCTGGGGCCGCAAATTTCCCATGGCAGGTTTTCCTTGGAACCCACAGGAGCAGCTCGCGCCTCCGGAAATGAGCACAGCACAACACGCGACACCTGCTCATGAGCTTCTTCCTTCCAGCGCCCCAGGATAGGAACCGAGACTCATTAAGGTACCAGCCGCGTTGATCCAGTGCTGCACTAGCAAGCCTGCAAAACAAGCACAGTGAATGGCAATTCCTTCCGCCTGCAATGGTCCGTGTGGATCACAGGAATAATACCCGAGGAAGCAAGAGTCAAGCCCACAGTCAGCCTCACCCAGCAAATGGCAGGGCAGGGTGACCTGCGATAAGTGGTGACCATCATTTGCTAATGCAGGTCCAATCGGGGCAGCCCCCAAGCCAGCCTAGGGTGCAAGGGGTCCTGCGGCTCCATCGAGACCCGTTTTCACGAACAGGGCCCGTTGTGATTGATCCGATTGCATCGAGGTCACCTCCCGCGGAGGCGAGTCAAGAGGCTGCGACCGGTGCAACAGGCGGCGACGGGCAGGGTGGTTTTGTATGCTGCGACATTTTAATCGCTGCATGGGAAATTGCGCCAGCGTAGGACTCGCAGCAGACTGGCGGAATATGCCAAATAACAGAGCGTAATATAATACACAGTAAGCGGCCAACGCTCGGGATGCTTGATCGGGATTCAGGATCCGCGGACCAACAAAACAAATGCTGGCACGGTCAATGTCCGATCAGGACAAGACAGCGTTGGTCTTGAAGCGGCAATTCTAACCTGAGGATCGCCATACCGAGGCTGACGAGGCGAGCGAGGCGAGTAATCGAGAGGCCAAGAAGTGCGGCTGCCACTGCGACAAAACAGGCCGCGGTAGCTGTTGGCCGTGCCAGCCTGACGGCCTGCCTCGCTGCCTGGGCGGAGAATCTCGCGGTCGCTGCAAGTCGAGTGCCGTCAGTGCCGCCGTTAGACCCCAAGCGATGGCACGGCAGGGTGCACTGGCCCAGAACGGCCTAGCATCAGTCGCTCGACCCGATAGCACCGACGTGACCCCATAATATTCAGTGCCCACTCGTTCTTCCGTCGCTTCTTCTGATTGACGGGGATCGTCCAGGACTCAGGAGGTAGGACGGGGGCCCTGGAGACGGCCCTTTTGCGGTGCCTCTGTGCCTTTGACATCTGGCGCCAGGTGTTTGCACTCTGTGTGTTGGAGCGTCGGCACCGTTGGCAGCGTTGGTCTGTGAGGCGTCGACCACTTTTGCTGCAACCCGTCAAAATTCAGCATCCACCCGGCAGGGTAGGGCACACAGCCGCTGCCCCGGTTGGCGTGTGCGCGAGCCAGCAGACCGACCTGCTTATGGAGAATTCTCGGATGTTTTGGCCTGGGCGCCGTCGCTGGGTCGTTGCCCGGTGCCCACGCGACCACGCTGGCACATGGAACTTCCGTCGGTGAGGCCTGTTAGGCCACCTGTGCTTGTTAGCAGCATAGGTGGCGCTAGTAACGGCCACTGTCCTATCTGTCTGCTTGTGCGGCTATGGGTAAATGGCGATCATGCGAAGCGAATAGCGTAGCATGGAGAGCCGAGGGCGAGATGTTTCCTCTGGGGACGCTCGGCCCGTTCAGCGTTGGAGGTTACTCTGTTAGACTTTGGGTGGCAGATGCTGATCTGGTGCTGCATTGACTGCGACGGGAAGTGGTAATTCGATAATGTTAGATAGCACGTCTGTGATTTCCAAGGTCAGGTCTGGATCACAGCCAAGTCGGCGGCACTTTTAATTGACAATTATCGGCCGACTTTGACATCATGCGGGATGCGCGCTCTGGTTGTTGACTAAAGCCCAAGGAAGACCGCCTCGCGTTCATTATAGTGGTGGACGTGAGGGTACTGCTTGCTACGGAAGCGTACGTGACAGTCCCAGTCGAAGGTTCGTTTGTTTTAGGCTGGGATCACGACAGGGCACCCCGTCTGAAACGCCATGTGCTGAGCTGGCAGTCCCCTTGTGATCGATGCCAATTTTTGCTTCCCCTTTCCTTCAGATGCGGCAATCGTGGGGAAACGAGGCCGACGCATGAGAGCATAGACAGAATCAGGCGCCGTAGCGTTAATTCTCGCCGCTAGATCCTCACGACGTGGCGAGAGGTGGTGAAGCACGGTGATGCCGACGCCGACCAGTCCGATAGCGGGAATGCCAAATCGGTGAGCGACAATTCGCGACCCTACATGGCCTGGTCTGACTGTGGCTAGTGACCACGTACAGTAGGTCGGGTCAGCGCACATCCCGGAAGCAGTTCACTGCTAAGGGACGCAGATGGGTTTTAAACTCTGGCGCTAGGGCCCCCGACAAAGTTCCCCAGACACACCGCGCAGCCCGGCTCGATCGGCACCGCGCGCGCAAAACCATGGCAGGCTACCCTACGGTGGACGTGTGGGAATAAGCGAGTTGAGGATTCATGATCCCGAGGCTGGGAGAGGCTTTCTTCCTGTCAGCCAGCCAGCCAGCCCGCAGGACAGGATCCAATTGACACCCTGCCTATCGGCGGAGCAGATGACGTATTGAGCCAGATGAAGAGGCATGGATCATCGGCACTTCCACCAGCCTTCGGTGGTGCTGACTCTGTCGTTGTCATTCAGCTGCATGAGCAGCATCAACATGCATAGAATGACACACGCGACTCAATCCTCGGGACGTACAGGAAGGAGGCCGGCGGCGGCTTTCGAACGTCAAATCGCGCATGCAGGCGAAGGTTTCTCTGGCCGTTTTGGGGACTGCAGCTGGTCGAGAGAGGCGTAGTTTCAGCGGAAGACGGTCCTCGAGGCTAGCGGGACGTCGTGCAGCTGTGCAGCTCCCTAGTGCCAAGTCTTGATCAACAGCAGCAGCTCCACACACGCCCACAGTCAATCGCTGGGGAATGGGGTGGGACGTGGGATGCGGCTGGGTCTGCTGGACTCGAGGTCCCTCTTCCCCTTCTTCCACCCCACGCTGCCCACCAAGGCAGGGATTCCAGAAAACGGCTGCTGGCAGCTTGCAGGTGCTGCTCCAGGCGGAGAAGCGGACTTGTGCCGTTGTACGGTGCGGCTATGGCTTTGCTCGCACTTTCGCCTCTTACCACGGGCGCTATCAATGCGTGGAAGGAAGGGTGGGCGGGTGGATGTTGGTTGGTGTTGTGTACTATGTAGACGATGTGACGATGTGCTGCCGACGCCAGTCTCTCGTAAGGAGACGACGCCTATTGGCCCACTGCCGTCAATGTGTCAAAGTCCGCCCGGACGAGATGAGCGGGATGAACGAGATGAAACCTGCGGGTGCGGACGGGATGAGGATGGAAAAAAAATAAAAAATTCGACAGCAACAACAAGGTCAAGGCCCGGCCGTGTTGGCTGCACGCGATAAGGTCCAAAGGCGCGGGAGCTACGAGCATCCTTGCGGTGAGCTCCATGCCCAAGACAAGAGCCGACCTGGACAGCAAGGGCGACCCCAGCCCGTTCGCGCGATGAGGTGAAAAACGGCGGGAAAAAGCTTGGTGACCTACTTCAATCTGCCTTTCCTGTAGGACCAAGCACCTGCATTTGCGCTTCTCAGTCACACTGGTCCGGCAGGCTGATAGGCAGACCAGCGAAGGTCGTCGGCGGCTTGTTTTGCTGCATCTCTAGGTGCATTGTCTAGAGTAGGGCCTGATATGGTATGGGACCGTATGGTACAGTCTTGTCCTATACTGTATGTGCACGCGCATATGCGGATGTACGCACGTATGGGCCTTAGTGCCCAGAGTTTGCCATCGCTGCCGCCGAGGTGGCAAGAATTGGAGAACCCCAAACCTGGAGAAGAGGAGTGAGGGTCTGGGGAAGAAGCTGGCTGCTGGCTTCCGTGGCTGCATAGTATGTTGATGACTGTGCAGCGTCGTGATCAGCATGAGCCAGCAGGAGCCGCCAGCAGGAGCCAGCAGCACCGACAGCAAGGTCCGTGACGGCTTGCGGGCTGGCAGGGCCGTCAGTCTGACAGACCTGAGAAAGACTTGTCGTACTGTTCTGTAACGCCATCATCACAGTGTCCCAGGTGCCTTGGCGATGGGGCTTCATGGCCCGTGGCTGGCTGTCTCATTTCGCCTCCAGACTTCGGAGGAAAGACTAAATGTCGATATTGACTCTTAATCGAAAGCACGGTTCCTAATAATGTTGATGCTACGTCTGCGTGGGGTTGCATCTTGCTTGGCCTCGGGCGCGTCTCCGTGCCCACGGCTATGGACCTGCCGACCAGGCTTTGGGCGGGCAGATGTCAGTGGTCAGTGCCAATGTCAGCAGTCGTGCTGCCGACTCAAGGCGAAACCATATCGAAGTGGTACTATCTACGTACAGTAACAGCATGGGACATGCACTACAGAAGCCGGGGGGTGCCACAAGGTTGGGCCACCGGGAAAGGGACGGGATGGGATGGGCAGGAGAGACCAATTGGTGTCACCGCAATGCAAAAGAGGGTGGAAATAGCCTCACCCGACCCGGGATTGATTCGATTGACAATGGCAATTGACCGCCAGTCTGGGCGAGTTGTTTTCTTACCCGCAGGTTCCCTGTGTCGTCATCTCGCGAAATGATGCCGAGGGCGAGACGCAGCGACGAGGTACCTAGGTAGAAGTAAGGAGGGACGGAGTACGAGCGAGAAAAAATCCCTCATCAATCCATCCAGACCGTCCATAGATAGCACCAGGCGGGAGAGAGAGCGAGCGAGAGACCAGACTGGACCTAGGCTGGGCTGGAATGGGATTGGGGATGGGCATGCCATGGGCAGGGCAGAAACAGCAGAACTGGTGGAATCTGGCAGCAACCACATGGGCCAGGAACCGGTCGGGGTACCTCTGGTGGAGCTGCTGCCCATGTACCTCGAGCTCCGGGCTGGGAACGAGATTGGGGCGTCTGGGGGTGGCCCTGAGCAGGGTGGCAGAATGAAAGGCGTGCTGCTGGCCCAGCCTGGTGATGGGCAGGGGTCAAGCAGGTTGCGGCTGCGGGGCCGGGATACCTCGCTCTGATCTGATTCGGAAGTACTTCAATTGGGAGCTGCGTCCGACTCGTCATTGGCCAAAGCTCCCCCAGACGGCCGCGTGATTGGCCGGGGGCGATGGGACGGGGTGGGGACGAGATTTGTTCTTTCTGTTCTGTTTGGACGGACCTGCCTTCTCGCACGGTATGGGACGGTCCAGAGGAGCGTGGAGCAGGGACTAGGCGGCCAGGAGCAAGGGCGCCCCATGCCCATGCCCACGCCGGGGTCGAGCTTGCGGTGGGAATAAGCCGAGAGAGAAGGGAGCTCTCTCTCTCTTTTCGCGCGTCGCTGGAGATAGCCGACCGTGGTAAGCCGGCCTAGTGTCAACACTGCAGGGTGCACAGTTCAGATTTGCGCGGTTTGTTTTTTTCTGGCACCCTGCTGCTGCCCACCGCACATGCTGCACCAAGACTGTACAGTACGGGCAAACAGACCGAGTCCCAGTAGCCCGCAAAAGCAGCAACACACATGCATGCGACGGTACCTGGGTACACTCCTAGTGCCGGCCGTCCACTGCGCTAGGCGAGGCAACGCCAGGGTACCACAGTACCTGTCTTCACCAGGGAACCCACACCCGCTTCCTCCTCCTTCCCATGTACATACTACCGCGTACCGTACCTTCTCTGGGCCTCGCTCGCACCTCGAGGGCAGGAGCGCAAAGCTAATAAAGAGTGCCTCGTCCCCGACTCGATCTCTTCTTCCTTCCTTCCCCTTCCCTCCCTAACACCACTTGAAGGCTTCGAACCTAGTATACCTGAAAAGGTGCGACCTTCACGGTGCTTCTCCCTCCCCCCAAACACCCTCACCCTCTGTCGTGCGACTTTCTCAATCTCCCTCGCGCCATCAACCGCGACGGAGCTTCCGAGCACAACTTAGGTCAGCAACGGAAAAACAACATTACTACACCTCTGTTTTTTCCTGCCTGATCGCCCCCACGGCCTCCAGACAGAAGACCTTTGACGACGACACGAGATATATCTCGCAATCTTTTTCTCTACCCTTACCCAGCACTTTATTGTGTCTTAGTGACTTAATACCCATTCAATTGGCGCTGAGAGTCGACATTTCGCCATGGCCGACCACGCCAACTCTCCTGCGTTGAACACGCAGATTGAGTCCGGCAACTTCGACGAGAAGCACGCCGCCCCAGCCGAGACCGCCCCGCCTAAGCAGCCCAAGGTTGAGGACGAGGAGGACGAAGATGAGGACATCGACGCCCTGATTGAGGACCTCGAGTCCCAAGATGGACACGGCGAGGACGCCGAGGAGGAGGAGCGTGACGAGCACGGTGGTCGTCTCATTCCTGAGGAGCTCCTGCAAACTGTAAGCCAAAGCAATCCCACCCCACAGTCTCCGTCACAAACAACTGCTAACCGCCCCTCCCCCGCAGGACACCCGCACTGGTCTGACCGACGCCGAGGTCGTGTCTCGCCGCAAGAAGTATGGTCTCAACCAGATGAAGGAGGAGAAGGAGAACATGATCCTCAAGTTCTTCATGTACTTCGTTGGTCCTATCCAGTTCGTCATGGAGGCTGCCGCCGTCCTGGCCGCCGGTCTTGAGGACTGGGTCGACTTCGGTGTCATTTGCGCTCTGCTCCTGCTCAACGCATGTGTCGGTTTCATCCAAGAATTCCAGGCCGGCTCTATTGTCGATGAACTCAAGAAGACCCTCGCTCTCAAGGCTGTTGTCCTGCGTGACGGCACCCTGAAGGAGCTCGAGGCCCCCGAGGTGGTTCCCGGTGATATCCTCCAGGTCGAAGAGGGTACTATCATCCCCGCCGACGGTCGCATCGTCACCGAGGATGCCTTCCTGCAGGTCGACCAGTCTGCCATCACTGGTGAATCTCTCGCTGTCGATAAGCACAAGGGTGACCAGTGCTTCGCTTCCTCCTCCGTGAAGCGTGGTGAGGCCTTCGTCATTGTTACCGCCACTGGTGACAACACCTTCGTCGGTCGTGCCGCCGCTCTCGTCAACGCCGCCAACGCCGGATCTGGTCACTTCACTGAGGTCCTGAACGGTATCGGAACGGTGCTGCTGATTCTTGTCGTCTTCACCCTGCTCGTCGTCTGGGTTTCCAGCTTCTACCGCTCCAACCCCATTGTCGACATCCTGCGCTTCACTCTAGCCATCACCATCATTGGCGTGCCCGTCGGTCTTCCTGCCGTCGTTACTACCACCATGGCCGTCGGCGCTGCTTACCTCGCCAAGAAGAAGGCCATTGTCCAGAAGCTGTCCGCCATTGAGTCCCTTGCTGGTGTCGAGATTCTCTGCTCTGACAAGACCGGTACTCTGACCAAGAACAAGCTGTCTCTGGCCGAGCCCTACTGTGTCGCCGGTGTTGACCCCGAGGATCTCATGCTCACTGCTTGCCTGGCTGCTTCCCGCAAGAAGAAGGGTATCGATGCCATCGACAAGGCCTTCCTCAAGTCCCTCAAGTACTACCCCCGCGCCAAGTCTGTCCTCTCCAAGTACAAGGTCATCAACTTCTTCCCCTTCGACCCCGTCTCCAAGAAGGTCACTGCTCTCGTCGAGTCCCCCCAGGGTGAGCGCATCACCTGTGTCAAGGGCGCCCCTCTCTTCGTTCTCAAGACCGTCGAGGAGGACCACCCCATCCCCGAGGAGGTCGACCAGGCCTACAAGAACAAGGTTGCTGAGTTCGCTACCCGTGGCTTCCGTTCCCTCGGTGTTGCCCGCAAGCGTGGCGAGGGCTCCTGGGAGATCCTCGGAATCATGCCTTGCTCTGACCCCCCTCGTCACGACACTGCTAAGACCATCAACGAGGCGAAGACTCTGGGTCTGTCCATCAAGATGTTGACTGGTGACGCCGTCGGTATCGCTCGTGAGACCTCCCGCCAGCTTGGTCTTGGCACCAACGTCTACAACGCTGAGCGTCTCGGTCTCGGCGGTGGCGGTGACATGCCCGGTTCCGAGGTGTACGATTTCGTCGAGGCTGCCGATGGTTTCGCCGAGGTCTTCCCCCAGCACAAGTACAACGTCGTCGAGATTCTCCAGCAGCGTGGCTACCTGGTTGCCATGACTGGTGACGGTGTCAACGACGCTCCCTCCCTGAAGAAGGCTGATACCGGTATTGCTGTCGAGGGTGCCTCCGACGCCGCTCGCTCCGCCGCCGATATTGTCTTCCTTGCCCCCGGTCTTGGTGCTATCATCGACGCTCTGAAGACTTCTCGCCAGATTTTCCACCGCATGTACGCCTACGTCGTCTACCGTATCGCTCTGTCCATCCACCTCGAAATCTACCTCGGTCTCTGGATTGCCATCCTCAACCGATCGCTGAACATTGAGCTGGTTGTCTTCATTGCCATCTTTGCTGATATCGCCACTCTTGCTATTGCCTACGACAACGCTCCTTTCAGCAGGACGCCCGTCAAGTGGAACCTGCCCAAGCTCTGGGGAATGTCTGTCCTGCTCGGTGTCGTCCTGGCCGTCGGTACCTGGATCACTGTCACCACCATGTACGCTGGTGGTGTCGACGGAGGTATCGTGCAGAACTTCGGTAACCTGGACGAGGTTGTCTTCCTCGAGATCTCGCTGACCGAGAACTGGCTGATCTTCATCACTCGTGCCAACGGTCCCTTCTGGTCTTCCATTCCCTCTTGGCAACTCAGCGGCGCTATCATTGTTGTCGATATCATTGCCTCCCTCTTCTGTATCTTCGGATGGTTCGTTGGTGGTGACCAGACCTCCATCGTGGCTGTCGTCCGTATCTGGATCTACTCCTTCGGTATCTTCTGTGTCATGGGTGGTGTCTACTACCTCCTCCAGGACAGCGTTGGATTTGACAACCTTATGCACGGCAAGTCGCCCAAGGGCAACCAGAAGCAACGATCCCTCGAGGATTTCGGTAAGTCACTCGCTACTACTCCAGCCTAGGCAAACCATCACGAATCAGCTGCTAACATCCGTCTTTAGTTGTTTCCCTCCAACGTGTGTCTACGCAACACGAGAAGACCCAGTAGGAGAGGGTTGGGAATGGAGAAGATATACCCGAGGCCGACCTTTCATTGTCTGCAAACATGCGGCCAAAGGCTTTCAATTTTAGTTAATTAGCATGTGCATTAAAGACGATGGAGCTGCAAGCCCGTCAGTTCATTAGAGGAACTTAATACAAATCAGTTAATGCCGACACATCACGGACGTGATTCCCCAGTGTTGTTGCTCGACATGTGGCTTTGTCTGGAAAGCAAGCTTTGTTTCAGGCTGGCCTGGGACAGCTTCCAAAACGTCCAAAACACGTGACCCATACTTAAGGCCCGACAGCTCAATGCGGACCAAGAAGCATTTCTTACTGCCTTGAATAAATAATAACGGCAACTGAACCACATTGACTACTGAAGCAAGTATAACCTGAGGCAACTTTGCTGTGTCTTGCCGATTATGCACTATGTAACACCATTGCTTGATTTACTGGTTTTTCAAGGTATTCAATCCTTTGTAACACCACTTCCTGATTTACTGGTATTCATAATATTCAATTGTATCATTGGTCATACATGTATTTGAAGACATATTTGTTTGTGTGCTTATGCGTGATATCTAAGCCGGCACGACGACGTCCTTGCTGGTGTCGAGCTCCTCGGCGCGTCGCAGGTCCATGGGCCTGTCGAGGAGGGGGATGACGTAGGGGTCAAAAGTCTTCCAGTATGGGTTCTCGAGGTGGTACTTCTGGCTCTGTAGGGCGGTTGAGAAAAAACGTTTTTGTCAATTACCTGCTTTTGTCTCTTGTGGTTCGTTTGCTGTGTGTCTTTCTTCCCTAGCTCCTCTGTGGCAGGTATGATATCTCCTCCTCCGGGAAGGGCGTGGAGGAGGGGAAGGGGAAGGGGGAGGGGTCGGGGGAGGGTTGATTCAACTTACGCTCTCCTTCTCGTAGCGCTCGACGATGGTGAAATCCCTGGGGTCCGAGGTGGACTGCATGACGAACCAGCTGAGCGTCTCCTTGTCTTTGGAGTAGACGCGCGACGCCTCGATCAGCTTGGCCTTGATCTTGTCGACGCTGTCCGGGTGGTCGTTGGCGTGCAGGTGGACGGTGATTACGTAGACCATCTTGTCGGGTTTCTCGGGTGGGCTTTTGGGATGGGTTGTTGGCGCGTGCGTATGTGTGCTGGTTTGTTTGGAGGAAGCTACTGTAGGACGGAGCGGCCGAGGGTGGTGTAGAGGGGTAGAAAAGTCTTGATGGGGGAGAGGAGGGGTGTGGAGGGGCAGGCAGTGCAGATGGAGGGGCTCGATCAGCCACACCACTACCACTGCTCGCCATTTTGCTCGCGCCGCCAGGCCTTGCCAGGCCCGTCGTACTACTATGATGGTACTGTACCTGGCGTGGGCAGGCCCGTGGGTACGTAAGAGGACTGATACTTTGCTAAGGAGATCCGCTCGCTGTAAAGTTGGCTAAAGTGGCTGCATCTGCGCAGCGGCATCAGCAGGTACAGGGTGGGGAATTTTCACATGAATCGGACGGACCAAGCCTTCCTTCCCACTCGTGTCGTCGCCGTTGGTTGGTGGGTGATCCGTTGCCACATACTGTTTACTTTTGACTGTATCGTACTGTACGCACAAAAGCCAAGGGACCAGACATACATATGCGGGATGGCGCTGCACACTGTCCCGGGACTGTGTGAGGGAATTCAGACTCGGCCGGGGCGAGCACAGGATCCTTTTGGGGGGGGGTCCAAAATGCCTCACCCGCTCAAGGTACGCTGCCACGGCAATGGCCCGAGATGCGTCCGCATCATGCAGCGCGGTGGAGCCCTGCGACCGCCGCCCCGGCCTGAGAGCCCTCTTCCGCAGGCACAAGCGTGCGTGCGGTACATAGTGAGTGTGCTACTGTGCGGTCCCGGGGCCCCGTAATGGGCTGCATTGCATGTGCAGGCGTGCAGCAAGCCCACCCAGATAAGTCCCCAAGGGGGGCAATACCACATACAGCAGGCTTCTAGAAGGACGGTGTGTTTGTCTCGAGTCGGTCAGATCGGTGAGGCTTCAATACACGAGCGGTGCCCCGGTGCCCCGATGTCCGGTGGAGATGGATGTGCGCGCCGGATAGGGGGCTCTGCTCAAGCGAGGTGTTCGGAACCGGAGCAAGAGTTCGGTCGGTCTGTAGATGCTGGAATGGTGTTCCTGCTGTCAGAACACCCTGCTTACGTTATGCAATCTACCTACCCAGGTACAGAGTGCCATGTGGTGGTGCTGGGTGAAGGAAGCTATGCCCGCACCTTCCTTTTCTCTACCAATCAATTGCTCCTCCAGTAGTCGTCCGCCGGAAGGGACAGGGCTGAGCAATGGTCGTAGCTACCTACGTACGTACTAGCTAGCCATGCACAAGACACTGCTTTTCTTTGTGCCGGCAAAGTTTTGGCATCACTTTGATGCTGCGATTTGATGAAGACCTCAGGCTCCAGGTTTTAGCAGCAACACGATTGCTCTGGTGCCTCTCTCTGGCACGTGACCAAAAATGCGGTGGCCATGACCTCCATTTTCTAGCCACCTTCGTGACTGCACCTCAATGAAAAGAAAGGCAGTGAGGTGATTTCTGGGACTTGTTCGGTCACTGAGACGCACTCATCCACGTTTCGTCACGAGGAACATGCTCATTTGTGAATCGGAACTTTGGAACGATTCGGTAGTCGAACCGAACCTCATTCTGCAGCAGTGAACTGAGCCGACCCTGGCTTGCAAACGAGCATCAGAATGGCCCACCGCGAAATTCCGGGGTTCTATTATGGTCATTTACCTTAGCAGCCCTAATCACCACCACACTCACTAACCTCAGCCCACAGATGAGGAGAAGAATCGCTACTTCAAGATCGAATCGCATCCCACTGCGCCGGCCAACGCAGAATGGGCCGCTGGGAACGTCAAGAAGCGGAAGGCCAAGAAGGTCCAAGCCCAGGAGAAGCGCAAGCGGCAGGAGAAAGTGAAAGGATGCATCAAGCGATCCAGTCTTCTCGCCCATCCCCTGGCTGGAGGGAGGCTGTTGCGTGAGTTTGGGGTCGTCGACCCCGAGATGCCCGTTGAGAGCTGGACCGCTGGCCTGCGACAGAAGGGAGAGGTGTCGTTCTTGCCCGGCCAGGAGCAGGACCCGGATCCACCCAGCATATCGTGCCTCCTCGTCGAGGGAGGTGACGAGGCGGCTGGTCTAGGCATGGCATACGCAGGCATGTTTCTCATTGCTGATATTTGACACCCGGCATAACTAACGCTACGACAGGCATTGATCTTCGGCAGCTCCAATGCTCCTATCTACCAACCGACACGCATGAAATGATCAACTTTGCCATCACGGAGAGAATGCGTTACTCAGGACTGTCTGCACTACGCTCCGAGGGCATCCAAGGCGACATATCCTCCATCGCGTACCACGAGGCCTCCCACAAGATGATAGTCGCATCCAACAACACTACTGTTTTGGGCCTGACCTTGCCCTCGCAAGGCAGGATCACACTCTTCCAGCCCTTGCGGCCGGGCGAAGACTTCGAATACGGCATCCGGCAATACGGCGGCCGGAGGCCAACTTGGTTGCTGGGCGAGACGGATTCCTACTTGACCTACAACCTGCAGGGGAGCAACGTAACGATGCACGCGGTCCGCGCCTGCCGCGCCTCCACCTCGGGCTCCGGCCTTGACGCCCTCATCGCCACCAGCCAGGGCATCATGTCCATCAGCGGCTCGGGGGCCAGAGTCGGGGTCTCCTGGGTGACCCCTAAGCCCACGGGGACCGCACGTCCTCGCTCGAGCCGTCACCACCACCAAGACGGCGTCGCCGGAGACGTCTTCAGCGTCGACTACCACCCGTCGAATCCACGCGTTTGCTACGCCGGCTGCCGCAGTTCCACGGTCCTCCGCGTCGACATCCGCGCCCCGAACTCCTCGGGCTCCGGTCTGCAGTCTGCGTTCCGGCACCGCAGCAGCGCCGCGCACGTGCGCTGCCTGGACGACCACCGCGTCCTAGTCGCGGGAACCCGATCCGCCATGGCTATCTATGACACCCGCTGGACGAAGCCGAGGAGGCCCGCCGGCGACGGCGGCGGTGGGAACCACCAGGACCACAACGGCAGGATCCCGCAGCCGGTCGTCGAGTTCCCCGGGTACAAGAACGAGGTTCACGTCAAGATCGGGCTGGACGTGACGCACGACGCGGGCGGCATCGCGGGCAGTGGCCGCGGCGGAGGGGTCGTGGCCGCGGCGCTGGGCGACGGCACCGTGGGCGTCTTCTCGCTGCGCACGGGGCGGAGGCTGCGGGCCGGGGACGTCGACAACCCGCGGGTGCTGAGGGCGCCTGGCGGGGGAGGGGTCGTCAAGGCGCTGCAGTTTCATAAGCTGCCGTGGGACAAGGAGGCGAGCCTCTTCGTGGGCGTGGGCCCCTCGCTGAGGAAGTTTACTTTTGGTGTTGACGACGGCGAGGATGAGTGGTAAAAGGGTAGCTACTTGCAGGGGGCATAGGACAGGTGACTCCAGCTGCTGGGGCAAATAGAGTTATGATGAAGCCCCTTGGACTCGAGGCGAAGCCCACGGCGACGGGGGAGGAAGGAAGGAAGGAAGGAATTATTCTCACGTTAAGATACCCCAATATGCATGTCTATGAACCGGAATTCTGATTTCTGTCAAGCCCTTTCTTGCTTTACTGGGAACACCATGCCTGCTGTCATCGCTGGCAAGTCATGCTATTGATTTATTTGCTATATGCATATGCAGAACTACCTTGCAGCCTCGGGACGAATCGCCACCCAGAAAATAAAAAACACCCTCACACATGCAAGCACACCATTCTATGCAAGAAAAAGCAAACGCACCTCTAGTCTCTCTAGACAACATCCTCGCACGCCACGAGCCTGAGATTAAGCACAAACAGACGCGCAGACGACAAAACTCGGCCCCAAACACCTGTGAGCCCGGGCCAGACAAAAATGCAGGAAAAAGCATACGCGCCATGTACATCACACATATCACATGCAGGAAGGACTTTTGAACCTCGCGGCGCCGCACCTCATACCAACAGAACCTGCCCCGAGTAAAATGCCCCTCACGCGCGGCATCTCGAAGACAAGCCCTACCTCCCTTCTGAGCTGTTCCGCCTGCCACGGGGACGGGCGCCGCCGGGACCGTCAACCTTGAGGTTGTACGTGCCCTCGAGCATGGGGAACGCGCGGGCGAATGCATCGCCCAGGGTCCAGTTCTCGAGGCGGCGCAGGTGCCTCTCGAAGACGGGATTGATCATGAGCTCGTCGCTCTCTGGGCTCTGCAGGAGAGTGTCGGTGTCCTCGTAGGGCCAGTTAAGGCTCAGAGTGGTGGTGAAGGGGATAAAAAAGTGCTCAAAGGGGAACGTCTCTGGCGGCGCATAGTCGGTGATGAGCCGCTCCCGCATGGCCGGGAACGGCAGCGAGTCAAGCCATGCTGGGTGAGGCGTGTACAGCTGACCGGGGAGCGGCTGCACGAAGTCGGGCAGTCGCTCGTAATTCTCTTGCGACGGGTGGATTTGCCACCGCATCAGCAGGAACATGACGTACAGCACCGCCACGCGCTCTGGGAGCTGCGAGATGTCCGGGAACGTCTGCAGAATGTCGATGAAGACTTTGGACAGCGGGTGGGAATCCTTCAAGGGGTTGAGCAGCGACGAGACGCTGGGGTAACGCGGGCCGATGATCTCCTGGGTAGGCAGGCCCTCGGCGGCGCGTTGGCGGCGCTCGTGGAGGAAGTCCAGGAGGAGACTGTCCAGAGGGCAGGTGGGCGGACAGTTCTTGATCGGCGTGGAGTAGTTGGACAGGGCCGGATCGATGGCGCCCTGCAAGGCCGGGTCGATATTGCTGTCCATGCCGCCACTTCTTGGGGCGGTGACATAGTCTGCGGCGCGGCCGCTGGGGTGCGCGTAGGGTGAATTAGGATGAGAGGAGGTCGTGGCTGGGGCATGCTGACGGAACGCAGGGGACTCATGTGCCGTCCCGTTTGTCACGTTGTGGATGCCTCTTGCGCGCTGGGACTGGTCGAGCAGAAAGTCCAGACCCAAACGTTCCGTGCCGAACTCCAAGCCATGTGCCAGGTCGTGACGCTGCTGGTTGAGCTGGGTCTTGTACGCCTGGGCCTGTGCTGTTACGGGCCCGCTACCTGTGGAGGCCGCGGAGTTCCACTGTGCTGCGTAGGGGTCTTGACTTGGCGACGCAGCGCTCGACGGCGTCGACGCATTGTTGTGGCCGGTACTGTGCGCTGGGTCTGTCGTTGCGGACACATTGAGGTAGGAATGGCCGGGAGAAGGTAGGACCGGTTGCTGCTCGGTTTGGGACGAGTTGATCAAGGGCTGAAGCATGGAAATGACAGAGGCCAGACGCCTCTTGATGTCTGCATTTTCCGCCTCGACAGCCTCCTTAGCCCTCAGGGCGGCCTGGAGCTCCTGATAGGGCTGTTGGCTTGTCAACTCCCTGATGCGGTTCTCGAGATTCTCTATTGTCATCTTAGTCCGCTCCCTTATAGCGCGCTGCGCTTCACGGTCTATGATTCGACGTCAGCCAACGTTGAGCTCCACCTCAGGGCACACCTATCCACTGCGGCGCAGAGAAAACCAAGATAAAAAGAAGGAAAAGCAAGAGCGAAGCGGAGCCAAACACGCCAAGAGCTCTCATGCAGCTCCCGAAAGGCATGTCAAGACCTGGACAGATGAATTCAGCCTCATGACAGGGCTTAAACGTACCGTTCGCACGCTTCTTGGCGAGCTGCTCGGGCGTCAGGTTCGCAACACCCCGGGAGCCCGGAGCCGCCGACTTGCGCTTCTTAGACTCGGGTCCATGGCCGTGGCCGTAGGACGGGGCAGGAGTCGATTGCTGCGAGGCGCTCGGCGACTGGGCGGGCGAGGTAGTAGAAGCATCAGCGGCCCTCTCCCTCTTCACGCCCGCGGCGAGCGGCTCGCCTTGTGTGCTGTTTGCGCGGGCATGGCTACCACGGGTCCCTCCCGCCGGAGATGCAGCCGTGATTGACGAGTTGTTGGACATTCCCTGGTGTCGACGACGACGGTGAAATTGAGGGTGGTGGTGAGAATGGCAATGGTATCAATGAGAAGAGCGAAAGCCCGGCGTTGGCGGTTTCTGTTTCAATTCCAACTCCAGCCCCAGTTCCAGACCCGATCCCAATCCCAAGTCCCAGTCCGACGTCACTGGGACCCTGCAACATCCACGTGCCCCGTGAGGGTAGCGGTGGTGTTGGTGGTGGTGATGTCGCGGTGGCGGGCCGTTCTCATAAGATCTAGATCCAGGTACAGGCTCAGGCCCAGGCTTCAGAGTCAATCAAGAGTCAGGGCCAAAGTCAAAGCAGAGTCAGGAATTCTGCCCGGTTTAGAAACCTGTAGGCGGGCCGACGCGTCTGTCGTGAAGGTCCTGAGTCGCGTCGTTGTTGGCGATCCGGGGAAGAGGGTCGTCCCTAAGTGAGCCGAGTCGGGTCGAGCCAAATCGAGCCGAGTCGTTGGTTCGACTTGAGCCTCAAGACGACGAGTCGAGTCGGGTCGAGCAGGCGAGACGGGACAGGTTCGCAGGCGATGAATGCACGGCTGACTAGCAGGGCTGGGGTTTTCCGTTTCTGGATCAGCTGGTAGTCCTTTTTAGGGAATGTCGCCTGGTTTTTTTCTTCCGTTCAATTTTTTCTCCCCTTCTTTTTCTGCTCCTCGCCTACCCGAGTCCTGGTTATCAGATCAGATCGGATCGGATCGAGGCTGGGCGCGTCAGTGTCATGTGGCACAGCAGCCAACGGCAGAGTGAGTGGCAGGATCGGTCAGAGCTAGACGCGGTTGCAGGTGCCGGTGCCGATGCAGATGCAGGTCCCAGATGGGCAGATTATTCCCGTCCCGTAATGCTTGCTTTGCGGTGTGGTGTGGTGTGCTTACTGACAAGACGGTATCAATTATGGCGAGGGCGGGAATGAATCAGAGCGTGTTTGGTGGACGATGAGGAGAACGTCCAGTCCGAGTCAGTCCAGGAACGAGGAGAGCTTTTTCTTCTCTCTCGGTCTTCTGCGTGTCCGTCCAGTCCAGTTTCTCGCTCTTTCCCACCGCACCTTTGGTCTCGCTCTTTCCTCCCTCGGCAAAGCACAGTCCATGTCCAGGTCCAGGTCCAGGGCAGGGGCGCTTTGTCTGGCTTCGAGTCTCGCCTTCCTGGTTTTTTTTTGGTCGCCATCGTTACTGCTGCCATCCCTGCTGCTCGAGCTCATCGGCGCTGCTGTCCGCCTCGTGGTGTGTGCTCTCGGCGTTTGCCCTGATAGCGGTAGTGATAAGCGGCAGGACCCATAGTGCAATGTGTGCAATGCTGCCAATTACCTGCTACGGTAGGACGGCTCGGCAGAGCTGGGTATGCCCCCTGTCCAAGCTGTCCCTTGATGGTAATCTACCTAGGTACATTGCTGTGGTACTTCAAGTAGTCCAAACTAGGCGTAGTACTTAAACATTTGCCTACCTTGCATAGAACTTCAGTGGTTCGTCGTGATCATGCAATGCAGCACACCAGTCCGATAATTGAATCTTGGTTCGCGTTGGGTAGTAATCTGTACCAGGTGATTCGCCAGCCCATCTGAAATCCATACGTCGTCATCATGTATTGGCCAGGCCAATTATCTTGGTATCAGATTGTGACCGTTGTTGTACACATTATGCCCTCCTCCGCGTCGCCCTCTCCCTGCTAAATCTATCATTTGCTCATGCCTGTGCTCATCAATTCAAGTCAACTGCAGCGCATATTCCCTTGGCCCTCCCTCAGTCCGCCGACGCTCTGGCCAGCGCCTCCAGCAGGTGGGATGGGAACCTGTACCGCAGCTGGCTGGTGTACGCCGTCAGGTCAATGCTCATTTGCTTCAGCTGCACCTGCAGGTCCTTGGACGTGCTCTCGTTGCCGCTGAACTGCCCGCTGCCCAACCTTTCCCGCTGCCGCGTGCAGCACATCACCGTCCACATCAGCAGGTTGCCCACGTTGGCCGCCACTACCTGCGGCAGGCTTGCGAACTTGGCCGCGTATGCCCGGATCGTCGACGGGTCGCCGCTCGCCGTCAGGGGCAGGATCTCAAGCATCTTGATTTGCTGTTGTTTTGTTCGCACATCGTCAGCTCTCTCTTTCCTAGCATCGCTTCTCACCCCGACGGCTGTGTCAACTTACATCCAGGGCCTGCACCCACTGGCCAGCCCCTACGAGGCTCTTGATGTCCGACATCTGCAGCAGCACGCTGCACGCCATGCGGTTGATTTCCTGGATACTCTCCCGGAAGAACCGCTCACCCTCGTACATGTGCATCATCGTCTTCGCCAGCTCCACGGGGTCGTCGATGGATGCCAGACTGAGGCTGCTGTTCAGCTGTGCCCCAGGCCGTCCACCCTCAACACGTGGCTTGACTGGCTGCAGCCGCAGCGGCTCCCCTCCCACTTCCAACGAGATGGCCTCGCTCAGGGCTCGCCCGACAATCGCCACCACCGTATCGTAGTCCTCCGCGAGGTGGTACAACAGCACCGCATCCGTTGTTCGCCCGTTATCGTTCGCGAAGCGGCCGGCTTGCAGCGTGATGCTTCTGACGAATTCCCGCTCATCTGGCAGGCCGATCAGAGAGCCGCGAGTCTCTATTATGCCAGGAATACGTCGCCCATCCGGCCGGATGTCGCCAATTAGCTTGCTGAACTCCCTCGTCTCCAGCACAAGCTCGCGGAGCGCCTCGTGGCACAGCTCCGCGTGCTGTCTGCCGGCTTGCTGGTTGGGGTCGTCGAGGTTCAGGCAGATGAGGATGATGTAGTCCACCGCCGCAGCCACGTTGCCTGCCCGAAAGTCGCGCGTGTAGAAGCCCAACATTCGTCCGAAGCTGATCTGCGGTTGCTCGCGCGTGTTGTGTGTGAGAAGGTCGTTGTTGGACGTCATCGAGTCCGAGGCCCGCAGCAGCCCGTAGTACTCCAGCGCAATCGCAAAGTGAACCGCGTCCACGTAGGAGAATGAGTACAGGTATGCGATGGCCTGCTCAAACATCCCAGACATGATCTGCATGAAGAAGAACATACCGAAGTTGCCATTAGCATCATCCACATTGTTCTTGGGGAAGTACTTCAGGCCGACCTCCTTGATGGTGTTTTGCACCTCGGCCAACCCGAACGTCTCCCCCCAGATCTCTACCGAGCGGTCCCCCTCACGCGCGAGGTTGAACTGAAGCCACATCCAGTCGTAAACGTCCGCGGTGAACCCCTCAAAGCTGCGGTTGCTCAGATCGCAACGACCAATGATCTTGTAACACGCCGCACGGTATGGGTCGACCGAGTTGTCAGGAGCATTGCGGATGCGCTGGCTGAACTCCGTGTTGCATCTGTCCTGAAGCTGTCTCTTTAGACGCCTCTCCTCGCTAGTGGCGTAGTCGCTCATGAAGGCCGGGAACGATCGGTCAATGCTTTTGAAGTGGTTCTGGTTATCAATGACGTACTGCGCGGCTTCGTGCACATGTCCCGATCGAAGGAGGTAGAAGATGACCGCCCAGACATACTCGTCCTGGCCTTCGCGCCTGATCGACTGAAGATCTGTGTTGTCGGGAGCCAGATGCTTGCCTTGGGCCAAAAGGCGCACATATGCCTTGACTTTGCTCACAACGTCCGGCCTTCCACCAAGCTGGGCATTCAGCGGGTTCTTGGCGATCTGCTGCTCTATCTGATCCATGAACTTCTTCTCGAGAAACCTGTTGGCGCCAGCCAGAATCCGCTTGCGTAGAGAAATCGTTCCTGGCGAATTCGACTCGAGACTGAGGTAAACACTGGAGAATTGCCTCTCGCTGGCCGTAGCATCCGCGCCGGGAGAGTCTGCGTCAGGAATCTCGCCGACGATCAACACCATGGCGCGGTAAGCGTCTACAAGATGCTCGCCATGCCGGTCGCCTGCTTTCGACTCGACCTCCGCGAGCTCGTTGAGGATCGGGTACGCCACTGCTTGCGCCTGCTGGCGGGCGTCATTGAGTTGGTGTATCTTCTCCGCCAGCTTGAGTTGCTTCTCTCGCAAGTGGCGATCATCAATGCCGCCAGACCCGTTCGCGCCGCTGCCAGTTCCAGCGCCGCCCACGTCTGAGAACTCAGAAGAATGGGCGCCAATCCTGCTGGGCGTTCCGATGACAGACCTCCCGAGACCAGACCGTCCAAACGCGTTCTCCTTTGCCGTTGACTTGTCCGGCCCAGATGACAGCACGCCCTTGCGTCGTGATTTGCCGAAGCCACCCCGGGACTCCCTCCCAGGTGACCCCGGACCACCAGCTGATGACTGCTTCGACTTGATGCCGAAGTGCTCGTAGATCCGTCTCCGTTGCGCTTCCCACTCCATGGTGACGTTGTCCTCCAAGAACGCATCGAAGTCTTTGACAGACCTCTCCAGCCCATCCGCAATCATGCTCAGTGTGGTCTTGTTCTGCAGGTTCGAGAGATATGTCTCGACATCCACCTCGCCCTGCGCCGCGCCGTAGGCGGACCGGTCGAACCTTGAGGTCTGGAAGCCCAGGGAGCCGAGGTCGCGCACCGCGGTGCCAGGATCGACACCGGAGGCGGCAAGCAGGTAGTGTGCGCGGCCGTCAAGCTGGCGGTCACCCGGGGCGGCCTTGGGGCCGAGCTTGCGCAGGCGCTGCCGCAGGTCGCCCAGGCCGAGATGCAAGCTGGGAAGGTCTTCCATGGGCGTAGCTCCATCGAACTGGACCCGCTTGTTCTTTGCTAGCAGGCTGTCGAAGAAGGCACCGGTCGGGGCGGCTTGCTGCGATTTGCCCTCCGCATTGGCTGCCTGGGTGTTGATGGTGTTGCCGAACAGGCTCTTTCCAAGGTTATTCGACGCATCGGGTTGGGAGGTTGCGAAGAGGTTGTTGGTCTGGGGTGCCGTGGTCGTCGTGTTTCCGAAGAGACCTTGGCCGGAGGTCGTACCCGTTTGACCTTGGGGCGCAAACAGGCCTGTGGTGGCCGGAGCTTGGCTGTTCGGTTGGGGAGGGAACAAGCTGGACCCAGGTCCAAAGGCACTGGGTCGGGCGGCAGTCTGGTTGGTGTTGGTGGTGGTGTTCGTGATGTTGTTCAACCCGCTGAACAGGCCTCCTCCGCCAGTTGAGGCCGGCTGGCTGGTCGCCCCGGTGTTGAGGTTGGCGAAAAGAGACATGGTAGCTGCAGTGACATGTGCAGGGACGGTCGACAAAGTGACAGGAGCAAGACAGGACGAGAAGACACGTCGACTGCACGCGTTGCGAGGAGTCAGGTTCGCGGCCGTCTCAGCAACTTTTTTTGTTTACCATGCTTTGGGTTGCTCCAGGGCCTGGGGAGAAGCGGCCTGTGGCAGCTGCCCACCCCGGCCGGCAAGCGCTGAGGCCCTCAAAATTTACTTGGCCCAGCTGGAGCAAGAGGCAGCAGCCAGATCCACAATGAACAAGGTCTGTCCACCGTAAATGCCTGAAAGGGTCAGAAACACCAAGTATATTGTATATCTGTATCGACAACGTTAAAAGTTGCCCGTGTCACTGACCCTTAAATCGGCATTCCTCGATAATTTCCCAAGCCCTCACCCAACGCCAGCCTTGTCCTCCCTTTTCTCCCTGTCGCGATTTTCCCCACTACTTCAACTACCCTTCTAGCCTTCTGGGCCAGGTTAAGCTAGCGAGCGAGTCTTGATCATACACATCCATAAAACACACTTCAGACCATTTAGTCTACTTCTACTTCCCGTTCGCGCCGCCGTTCACGATGTCCTTGAGGGCTGCGTCAACTTGCTGCCGGTACTCCCGCTGAGTCCGGCACTGCTCCAGGAACACCTGGTACTTGGCCTCCAGCAGCCTCTTCTTGGCCGGGTCCTTGTCCGCACGGACCGTCTTGCCCGGCTTGCTCATGCGGTCCATGATGTCCCACAGCGGCTCCGTCATGCCGTCCTCGTCGGCGCTGGCAGCCTTGGCCCCCAGCATCGCCGCCCCGTGCACGACTGCCGCGTTGACGTACTTGGGAACCAGCACCGGCATATCGCACGCCGTGGCGATGAGGTCCATTAGGATGTCGTTCTGGCACTGGCTGCCCGACATGAAGATGCTGAGGATGGTATGCCCGGACTCGTTCATCTTCTCGATGATCTGCCGCGTCTGCAGCGCGATGAACTCCATCACCGAATAGTACAGCAGCCCCAGCCCGTCCTGCGTCTTGTCGCTACTCATACCGATCACAGCGCCTCTCATGTTGGGGTCAGCAATCGGCGACCGGTTGCCCCAGAGGTCGCCGTAGAAGAAGTAGTGGCGGGTGAGGTAGCCTAGGAACGGGGCTTCCATCCTCTTGTGGAGCTCGTGCAGGCTCTCGTTGAGGAACTCGTATATGTTCTTGCCGAGAGCCTTCGCACTGGCCAGTGTTTCGGTGTACGCTGGGTGCGTCTCGAGCATGTACTTCAGCAACTCGCCCGTCGCCGACTGCCCGCCCTCCGCCATCCAGTGGCCTGGGATCAACACATCTCGGTATGGGCCCCAAACACCAGGGACGAAGACGGCGTCCTTGGACATGGCGAGGTGGCAGGTTGACGTCCCCGCCACGGCGGCGAGCCGGGTGAAAGCCTGGCTCACGTCGTTCTTTGCGTGATCCTCATCAAGGTGGTCCGGACCGAGCTTGACCTTAGCACCCACGGTTCCGATCCATCCGGCATACGCATCGATGACGCCACTCCCGACGGCGATGCCGGCGGGCAGGCCTAGCTGCGAAGCAGCCTTCTCGGACAGTGGCCCAACGAGCTCTCCTGCGCTTGTGTACGTGCCATTCTGTGGTTGCTGGTTAGCGCCGCGCTCTTTCTACATCGTGCAGTGACGTGAAGAGTGAAAAGAAAGGGCTCACCACCCCGTCAACACCTCCCATGCGCTTGAAGTCGTCTTTCACCAAGTCGCCCAGGCCGATAGAGTGGTAAAAGTCCTCCTGCCAGCCCTTGACACTGCCGTCGACTCCCACGGGCACGAAACCCTGTTTGCAGACGGTGCTGCAATAGCTCCTGGTATCGTTGCCAGTCGCCAGGTGCGTCAATGCGTCCGCGAGGTCGTAGAACTTGCAGCGGTCAAACAGCTCGGGCGGCATGTGGTTCTTGAGCCAGAGCACCTTTGGGATCTCCATCTCCACGCTCATGGTGCCGCCGACGTAGCGGAGAAGGTTGTGGCCGGTCGCATTGATCTTCTCTGTCTCCTCGATCGGGCGGTGGTCGAGCCAGAGGATGACGTTGCGGTCGTTGCCATCGTTGGTGAAGTCCGGCCCGGTAACGGGGACTGGCTCATCTGTGTCGTGAGTGAAGACTGCTAGGGAGCAAGTCGCATCGAACCCGATACCCTTGATACTGCCTGGCCTGACGGAAGAGTCTGCAACGACTTTCTTCACGCAGTAGCAGATTGCATCCCATATATCTGTGGTTGATTGCTCCTACATGGCAACGGCTGTCAGTAGCTCCTCAAGTCAACAACGGCGCAGTGTTGTTTTCACCCACATAATGCGATGCCTCATACCCGCTCACGGGCTGCCACAGCTTGATTTCCTGAGCGGCCAGCCCCTTGATCTCACCTGACGAATCGATGATGCAAGCTCGAGCAGAGCCTGTACCAACATCGATGCCGATGTAGTGTGCTTGGTGTCTGTCCATTTTGTTTCTCGTGTTAGCTGCTGCTTCGCTGTAAAAGTTTATCTAACACAGACTTGTGCGATATTGTTGCAAGCTTCGAGGATCAAGGCTGACTACTAACTCCTCAGTTGTGGGCAGATTCGTGTCTGTCAAGGGCGCCATGGTGAATCAGATGCGGGCTTATAAGCCACTTGCGATGCTTCTGAGCTTGGTTTGCAGATCGGGTGGAAGGACTCCGAACGGACGGCAACAATGTTGAAGCTGCAGTCAGCTTGTCTTGTGTTCTGCTGTGCAACGCGAGCTCTGAAGGTCCAGGTAGGCCGGTGTAAAGGATTCTGGTGTAGATATCGGGCACCAACACGCAAGCTCTCAAGGATGTGGCTTGGGGATCAACAATACCAAGGGGCTATGTGATTCACTGAGGCACTCATCAGAAGGCAAAGGGAGGATCTGATTGCTTTTTGCAGGCTGCTCCTCAACAAGCTGACGAGCCTCCTAAATCCTATTTGGCCAAGCCTCTCCTTCCAGTTGCTACCACGCAGGACTGCCACCCTCACCTGTCCGATGGCGCAGGCGATGCGATGGGATGACGTTGGGGCTTGGGGGATCTTGGGGGACTCTCAGGAGGCAAGCACAAGGTTTTCGGGGAAGCTTCCCCACATCCCCCAGCTCAGATGGAGCTGCCCGGGCATTCTAGAAGATCCCAGCCGTAGAGTGCCTGCATCTGGGCCCCTCTTGCCCCCCACTTATGCGCATCGCCGCCGTGGCTATTGGTGTTCGAGTCCTGTCAGTCGGGAACAAAGATAGTTCTGGGCCATCTGTGGCCCAATGCAAAGGTGCGGACAGAAATATCACGAGCCTCGTCTGTGCCTTCTCCCGCCACTTCCTCTCAGGCGATGGATCGGATGCTCTCCTGCTCTCGACAGTTCTATCATTCTATCATGTAGACGGACGGACGGACGGACGGACGGACAGACTGGACGCGAGCCAAGCGTCGAGGCCACATCCTCCCAAGCGAGGGATCGCGGAGAGACAATGTCGATCAGGCGCTTCGGCCGCTGCGGCTCGAGAGCTGGGGACATCACCCCATGGGGACCCCCAAAGACCGGTCCTCTGTCCGCCCGCCTCGATTCGTATACGATCCGCACCTTCCGAGATGCACTTGAGCACGCCCCGCGTTGAGGCACCGCGGGGTGACTGTCGCCCGGGCGGTTGTCCGGTGGTGACTGGACTGATGGACTGGAAAAGCATCGTAGCACAGCTTGCAGGGATTCCAAAGCTGCACGCGGGCTTTGCAGACCACGCAGACCTACTTGTACAGATACGGGACTTAGTTCGTGGTATCTCGTAAATTACCATGTGAGACACTGGATTTGTTGGCGAAGGAGACTATCCTATCCTCAATGCCGACATTTGAAGTTACCTACGAAGTGTAGTACTACTGCCACAGGCGCTGATATCGGTGATGGAATGGTAGACTAACATTGGTTGAGAGATGTGCTTTGCGCGGGAGAGTTTACGGGATGGCTCACCGAGGTTTATTACTCCGCAGTTCCTGGCTGGGACCTTGGAGTCCGTCCTCCCCGGCCGCTTTGAGTTTCGATAGACTCCAGCCCTGAACTGTGATTGCACTACATTTCGCGTGTCTGAAGGTCCAGATGTTTCCATTGTCGATGCCCAATGCCGTTGACAGTCGTACGAGCCTTGTGAAACGGGTTTCCGTATCCGACTAGAGCGAGGTTGTCGGTCAGCCCAATTGGTACACTTCAAACCGTCACATTGTTCTCCCAGTGTTCGAGAGACACTTGATCGGTTCGAGATGGGTCAAAGTCGGTGCAGATAATTGAACAACGGACAATACCAGATTCTGCTCGTGCTGACAGCCACATTATGGCTGTTCTCAGTGCCGTGCTGCTGCCAAGGCGTCAACTGCAAAATGAGCACTCACGTCCAAAATCCAATGCACATTGAGATGCTGAGTAATGCTCACAAAACGACATAGACCTGATGATGCCAGGCACTGACTGACTGACTGATTGACTGACTGTAGACTTGACGAATGAAGTGCATGAGGTCGACCTGTTTTGACCCGGCTCGAAGGTGGCTGCTGTTTCCATGAAACCGCAGCGGCAGTTGCCTGAAAAAGCTCAGACGCCTCCTAACTTTCAATCCACAGCCCGACAACAGGCCGTCCATCCGTCCGTCCGCCCAC
Source organism: Diaporthe vaccinii (assembly GCA_039880775.1). Classification (NCBI taxonomy): domain Eukaryota; kingdom Fungi; phylum Ascomycota; class Sordariomycetes; order Diaporthales; family Diaporthaceae; genus Diaporthe; species Diaporthe vaccinii. The sequence continues at coordinate 1,351,766 of JBCEDN010000006.1, read as the reverse complement.
AACGTCAGCAACGACCGTGCTGGACACCCGCGAGATGGAAAGGCCGAGACATGAGATGGCACATGAGGTTTGGGACGACTCCGCCCTGATCAGGTCCTGGGACGAGGCTTTGGACGAGTACAAGGTATGTGCCACGAACGCGTGTGCGTGTGCAGACCGATATCAGACAACTCTGCGGAAAGCCACTCCCGAAGACCACCCTCTTGCGAACTGAGATTGATTGGCAAGTGCAGAAATACCACAGCATTCATGCAAGCGGAGGAAAGCTAGAGGACCCTCCCGAGTACGTGCGACACCAGCAGCCCACAGGGGAGAAGGGTTGACCTTCAGACCGGTCCGAACTCTCTCCTCGTAGGCCGAACTGTTCAGCTCACGCGTCGTCGCAGGTATTCACAGGATGCCAAGCCTGAAACGAGCGACACACACCATCAGTCTGAGCCCGTCTGGTCGTCTGCGGCACTGACATCGGACCAAAATGCACCCTCGAACCAGCCGGCGCAAGACCATCGCGAGGAGATCACCGCGGGAAGCACAGATGATGCTACCAAGGTAAGTCTCATCGCATTGATGGACGGCTGCAGAGATACACGCCAGTCCTCTTCCTGCCTGGTTGATTTCCCTTACCCTAGAGGCAATCCCAGCAGATCACAAAAGCTTGGCATCTGAAGCCCTCCGTGTCCCACCTGGCGATCCAGACTACTGACAGTTGGCCTATCACGGCCGGTGGAAGATAGGATGGCATGAACGATGGCGTGGCCAGCAATGTTGGCGACGGCAGACACGCCGGCGAGAGTCATGGCGTGGGCGCCGGAGGAAACAACATGGCTTCCCCTCAGGCTCTGCTGGGCTCCGGTACGTTATAGGACATGCGGACAGACGAACCCATCTACCCTCGCTATCCTTACCTGTTTCGCGAGACTCGGCTCCGAGATTGCCAGGACTGACTTATTGGGATCAACCAGTGCAAGATGAAGGCTTAAAGAGGCTGCTCATGTCTTGGTACTACGCGGGATACTATACGGGCTTGTATGAGGGCAAGCAGACCCACCAGAACCAGCAGTAGCCAGGCCAGGCATCGTCAGCCCCGGCCGTGATCGCCATACCAAGCCGTTCATCGCGCATCACGGCATGGTATTGCCGCCTGGGAGCCTGCGCGGAAGCAAATCTCAACGGGAGGCTGAGCATCGGATGCAAGCCGGCAAGAGGGCGCGGCGGAGCACGACCAAGCCGTCGCAGAGCTTCGTCAGTGAAGGGAGACAAATATTCCTGGCCGGGAGTTCGGAATTCTTCAGAAGGGCGCTTGGGTATAATACTCGTGTGTAAGGCGGCGCAATGCTAGGGAGGGCCCTTAATCCAAACCTCCCCTGATCGACCTTCAGGACGGGGTTTCTGTAACGGCTCGCGTAGCAGCACCGAGGGGGTCGTGCTGTGCCGCTAGCCCGGCAGTATGAGCTAGCTGTTCATAGAACATGCGACCACGGAGGGCTAGAAAAAAAAAGAAAGGCTATGATTTTTGCCATGCACAAGATTGGGCAAACTACGAACAGACGTTCACCTCAATTTCTCGGCAAGGGACATGAGGCTTGAAAGATTCAGACGGTGGCGCCAACCTCCCTATTCAGGGTGTACTCGGCCATGACAGAATACGAAACCAACCATACTCTAGGCCGCTTGACTCTGGGTTTCTCACCGGGCCTGAATACATCACGAGGGGCTTGGGACTGTGTGATCAGGACGATCTAATTTACCGGTCCTAGATAGATATTCTAGTGCCCTTGGCCGATAATGATCATACTAGCGTGCCCCCGAAATCTGGTGATTATGACTTCACGTAAACGTCCCATGTTTCCCCCGCGGCCGGATCGGCGCCCCATCCGTTTCCGACCGGGGGGCCGACGGGCTCGAACATTTGGAAGAGAGGAGAAAAAAATTTAATCAAAATCGATTTGACCTGTCAGGCCCGTCTCCGAGAGCGACCTCTCTACTGTGAGAGTATCAGCCTGTCATCGTGGGCAGGCAGGCATGTATCCACATGGGGCCCAATGCAGATAGATACTGTAAGCGTGCAGCATGAAGGCAGTTTGGACCAAAGGTCCCCAGGGTGGGTCTGTCGAAGAAATTCTCCGGGCTGTTGCGTTGCGAACAGTGGGGCCCTCGACGTCGACCGGCAACCCGCATCGTTACAGAGTTGTGGGCAGGGCTGCATGCTGCCCGTTCCCAATCCCACCTCGCCTTCCCTCCCTCAGCAACACCTTATCTCGTCGTCAGAGCCTTTGGACCAACTCTGGACGGGGAGCATATACACGGCCCGCTAGCGAGGAGATGCCCAGGCCTGAGGGAAAGCATTGTTAGGGCGCGGCGTACAGGAGTTGCTCCACAGTTGAGACCAGACGAAGTGTGCCCGTTGTCGTCTGGTCCAGGGCCACCCACCCCTGGACTCGAACGTTTGAGGATGCCTCGGCACGTGCGGTGACTGGCCAGCTTCGAAGGCCTCCCAGGGCACACACACACACACACCAACACAAGTGACAAACTCGAGAAACAAGAGACGGATGCAGTTTGTGTAGGGTGGCTCAGCCTCCACGGGGCCAAGAGATGCCGAGATAAAGTTCCTACTGCCCAGCTGGTCAAGCCGTGGGTGCGAAGCACGCGGAAGACGAAGATCCCCTGGCTAAAGATAGACCCACCAAAACACCAACGGCCTGCCCTGCTGCATAAGCACTCACTCTGCACGTTGCAGGCGCCGGCCAGTAAGATAAGCCTGAGTAGGAGCAGCTGCTGAGCTGAGGGGATGGCCTGAGCCTGTCATGCCGGCGGTTTGACTAAGGTGGGTGAGGCTAGTGCTGTGTGGTGCGGGAACTCTAAACGTTATTTGGAGGAGCCGCAAGCGTAATAGAGTGCTTGCTGCTGGTCTGAACCCTTTGGCCCGAATTCTATCTCTGATTTTATTTCGGGCCTAAAGAAAACCTCGGACGAGGGCTACTTTCATGATGATGAGCAACGAATGTGGCCAATCTTTTTCCTGCTGATTTCTTTGTGCTGATCTATAACTCATTAGCTGCTCTTGCAAGCCACCAGGGGGGGGCAGGGGAAGACAAAAAGTCTTGGGGGTCGTGATGAGCAGCAGCAGGTGAGCGAAACGAGCTTGGGCTAGTAGATGCCTGGTTCGGATGCGACGAGGGCAGCAAACCCACCGAAAAGCCGTCGTGAGTTAGCGCCCGGGCGATTGGCGCTCCTCGCGTGCGTGGTGGCGGCGAAATGCCAAACACGATGCGAGACGGATCTGTCACAGCCCGACTCCTGCACGCAGTCCCAAGACGGGGGTTGGTACCAAGCCCAGCCAGCCAGCGCGGGGCCGGCCACACGGGGAACCCCTGCTTGGCCCTGCCCGTGGGCGCTGCGAGGCACCGCGAGCACCAAGCCCACTTGGCCGGCCCCGGCTCCATCATGGCTTGTCTGGCCTGTCTGGCTTGTCTCATCATCACCCACAAAACTGGGTGCTGCATGCTGCATCTGCTGGGACTGGCCGAATAGTGCTCTGTAGCCGGTCCTTGCCCAGCCTCTGGTCCCGAGGCAGGGGCCGCAACTTAAGCGTATCTTGCTTTAGGTTGGGATGGCAACTGCGTGCCGCGTCTCAACCAGGCCCTGGCTGCTTGCCGTTGTGGTCGAACGGTACTTGCGCCCGCACCAGTCGCCACCGCGCCACACATGTACCTGCTCGCACTCACACACGTACTTGCTCAGTATCTATCTCGTCTGTGCCTTCCAGACGAGGCTTCCGCCTAGCCTCGCAGCCGTCTCCCTGGCCTGGCTCTGGTCGGACCCAGTCGTGCCCGGCGGCTGATCCATGTACGGATGATTTGCTGGTCCTGTTTCGAGATGGTCTCCTGTGCCTAGGGGTGCCCAGAGACATCATCCTGTCCTCCTCCCAGCATGGATAGCTGCGTCGTCGTAACCGGCCGCATGACGGAGTGCTATTCCTGATCCACCATGCTTTGATATAAGCTCTTTCCCTCACGCCCCAAACCTTCGTCTTGTTTGTTTCTTCCCTTCTTCCCCATCTCTATACCCGTCGTACTTTTGCTGCTGGCTCGTGTAGATTTCGAGTACACGCTCATTTTCCATTTCTCTATACCCGGTCATTCTTTCTCACGAGCAGGAACTCGCTACCTTATTGTACCACGCAACAGTTTCCTTCACATCGATCATACGCATCAAGCCGACTCTGGAAGTTAACACTGATACCCTTCGCCCGGTATCGTCAACGTCCTCACTCATATAATCACCAGCCCCACAAACCAAATATGAAGTTCTCCGCAACTCTGGCGGCGCTCGCCGCTCCGCTCGCCCTGGCCAAGGCCGTCCACAACGTCTACCCGGTGAAGAGGGATACCGATCTGTTCCCCCGGAAGTCAGATGAGAAGTCGCAGGAAAAGAGCCAAGGAGGTGAGGGTCAGGCACAGGCTGGAGGTCAGGCGCTCGCCAGCATGGCCGGCCCAGGCGCACAGATCTCGGCCTCGCAGGAGCAGCTCATCACACTGGGCCTGTCCGGCGCCGGCATCACCACCAACGCTGCCACCGAGGTCATCATCATCTGGGTCAACCAGGGCGCCGGTGCCCCGACCATGAACGTCAACCCTCCCCCGATGGCCGCGCCCGCCGCCGCCCAGACGCACGAGGTCGTGGTTGGTGGAGCCGCGGGTCTGCAGTTCACGCCCGCCGAGATCAAGGCCGCCGTTGGCGACATGGTCGTCTTCACCTTCATGAGCGCCAACCACACCGCCACCCAGTCCGCTTTTGCCACGCCCTGCGAGGCCCTCGCCGGTGGTATGGACTCGGGTTTCCAGGCCAACCCCAACAACTCCGTCAACCCACCACCGCAGGTCGCCATGCAAGTTATGGTTGACACCCCCCTCTGTAAGTCAACAACACCAAATATACTCGCCTCGGGCACATGCTAATCCGCACAACCAGGGTTCTACTGCAAGCAAAAGGGCCACTGCGGCAAGGGCATGACCTTCTCCATCAACCCCACCGCTGCCAAGACCCAGGCCATGTTCCAGTCGATGGCTATCGCCCAGAACGGCACCGGCGCCAGCACTGGCATCACCGGCGGCGCGGCTCCCCCCGCTGCCGGTGCCGCCCCACCCAATGCTACTGGTGGTGGTGCTGCTGCTGCCGCACCTGCCGCTGGAGGTTCTGCTGGAGGTGCTGCTGCCGCCGCTCCCACGATGGGCCAAGGCACGATCCAGAACGGTGCCTGCGTCTGCGCTGTGTCCTGCTCCGTCGGCTCCTTCCCTGCGGCCCAGGCCCAAGGTGTCGGCGCTTTCGGTGGTCTTCCTGGTAAGCTATAAGAACCCAAGAACCTGAAGCGTTTCTTTTTAAGGTGCAGTCTCGCTAACATTCTTTTCTCCCAGGCGCCCTTCCAGCAAACATGTCAGAGGTCATGATGAATGGAGGAGCCGCCTAAAGGGGGATTTCCTCGGGCGAGATTATGGGGTGATTGGGACGACCCGGATGTCGACTTTTTTCTTATGATGATTTGAATGAAAATGTAGAACCCCTTTTTAACAGCTACCCGCCGGAGAAAGGAGGCTAGATTTCCTCCCACTTTTTACTCTTCATAAACGGGGGCGGCGGGGGAAGGTTGTATATGACTGGCTCGTATCCTGGATGGATATCTTAATAGTACAACCTTTTTTTACCTTTACTCTTGTGTGGTTTCTCCGGCTTCTTCGAAAGAGCAAGTCCCTGACTACCCGCAAGCACGCAAACACCATCGCGGATCATTCGTCATTCTACTCACAAGGCGCCCGATTCCCAGCACCAGTAAACCTAGAATTTGGACGAACTTGGACCTAGCATTCGACATCATCCTTGTCGTCATGACCCTTTTCCTTCCAGCGTGTTCTTCCGGATTATCTGTCCTTCACGCCCTTCGTCCCGTGATTCATCCGTGGTGGCCGCCAAGCCCACCTGCGGGAACGGGAGTCTGCTCATCCGGCCAGAAACATTTTGAAACGGGGGGGATTCCCACTTTGGGTACTCCCGGGCACGCCCGATGCCGAGACATTCACACACGGGAATGAGAGAGAGGAGAACTTAAAGATCCCGCTCCCGTGGAGCTCAAAATGATGTCTGTATGCGAGAGGCTGCCCGCATTGCATATGCGCGTGCGGGGCGGATGCGCTTGGAAACATCCGGTGCCGAAATGGCATTGTGGTAGAGAAAAGTTCTGATGATTCTCAGCGTCAATATCTTCCGCGATGGTCAGGGTGATCGGCCAGGTGCTGTGCCGGTGTCGGCTCTCTCTCTCTCTCTCTTTGAACGAAGATGGGCTGAGAGGGTCGTGGGCACGACAAGCATTTTTTCCAACGCCGTGCGCTCGAACTGTCTCCTTCGCTTGCGCTTGGCCATCACCCGGCTCGCTCGGTCCACGACGACGACGGGCGCCAGCGTGTCCTTTGGCTGGGCTGGAGTATCTGGAGGACCGCGACGTCCTCTCCAGCACCGGCAAGACCCCAGCGGAGGGGAGTTCACCTGCCCGCCCTTCTTCGCCTGCCCTCCTCTCGTGATGTGCTCGCAACGCTCGCACGCATGCACCGATCGTAGACCAGCCGGGCCGACCCGCCGCCGAAGAAGGACCACGGGTGGTTCTGGGGGGCACGCAAGTGTATTGCCAAAAGAGAACTGACTAAAACGCTACAGCAGCCCCCTTCTCCTTCTTCTTCGCCGTAGCCCCCAGGTTGAGCCCAGCCAACAACCCCTCTGCGCCCGTGGGCGCAAGGGGTCTCGGCGTCACCAGTGTTGATTGTAGTCCTTCCCAATTCCATTTCCGTTGCTCCATGCTGAAAAGCAGAATCCACCCCCCTGAGGGGTTCCCTCGCCTTTCCTGCCTCCCTCAAAGTCGTCGTCATTATCTCCCGCCCGGGGAAGGGGAGGATAATGATGTTTGTCGAGATATCGAGGGTCTGTCTATTTCTTGCCGGCTGCTTCGGCGGCCCTGCGCTCATCGGCTGTACGAGGTGAAAGCCATGATCGTTAAATCGTATGTTATACCACACCATCACAACGGACCGTCGTTCCTTGGGAGAGGCCAGAGGGGAGGGCGCCCTTACCAGCTTTCTGCTTCTCGCGCATCATAGCGGCGACTTGCTCCTTGTCGCGCTGCATCTCGCTGCCGGTCTTGGTGTTCTTGGACTTCTGCGTGGCGGGACAACGAGGGTACGACGTCAGCAAGGCTGTACAGGGGGCTGTCTTGTTTTCTCTCCGGCGGTGGCAGCCGCCCGGGAGGGCAGAGCTGGGCCCCTTCAGAGACCGGCCCACTGGGCGGTTAAGAGTTTGGGGGTCGGCCCAGGGAAGTGAGGCCGCAAAAGCAACGGGTAGGTTGGGCTTGGATTACGGGACGCGGTGTGGGCTTACTTGGGAGGCCAGCTTCTTCTGGTTGGCCTCGCGAGCCTTGTCGCGCTGGTTTCCACGGGCCATGGCTGGTGCTTGGTGAGGAAGGAGCTGTCTTTCGATCTCGAGGATGCCGTGTATGTGTGATGTACGGGGTTGGGGTTGGGCGGGAGAAGCGCGTTGTCGTGAATAGGAGTCGTTGGGCACGGGAGTAAAATGGCTTCTCGTCGGTTCTTACAACGGGCACCCCGTGTCAGCTGTCGGGAGGAGGCCTAGAACAAAACGGAAGGCGAGGCTGTGCCCCCACCGCATGGACGGCCGCGCTAGGCCGCATTGGAACAGCTTAGGCGGCCGCTTTCTGTTTTCGACTTGTGTCACTGCACCCACGGATCCATGAGCGCTGTGTGCATTCCAGTCGGTGATTCACTCGAGTGCAGTGGCACGGGCATCCTCTTCGTGTCATTAATTTGGTCCCGGGTTGACTAAGAGCAAAGCAAGAAGTATGACAGTCTATTTCGGGGTGGCTGTGGGTACACTGTCAACTGATCTAACTGGTCTCTGCCGTCTGGGGTAAATATGGAATTGGTGCGAACCGAAACCAGCATGATCTTCACTGCAAGCCATCAATCAACCATCAAGACTCAACCACGTTGCCCTATAGTACAGGCGGTGTAGTCAATAACTCGTCTGGGCAACAGTATAGACCACTTGTCGAAGGCCCTGGTGGGATTGGGCTTCGCGGTAATATATGTGGTCGATATGAAGACTTTCTTTCCATTCAAGGCTCTTAATGCAAACATGTCACATGGTCTGCCCATTTCGGACACGACGACGGGGACCAGTGCACAGCGCGATGGAGGAACTCTGCTCGTTTGGAATGCGGTGTACGCGTCTGCACCGAAGCGCAAGCGCCGAGGAGCCCGTTCGAGGTTAAGAAGCCACGTTGAGCAAGGGCCTGCGCGGCAAGTCATACATGCGCCCGGGTTGGGCGAGTTCCTGGCCCTGGAGATTGTCTCAGACCAGCCCCAGAGCAGGATTTCATTTCGATCATTTTCGATCTGGCTGTCAAGATCTATTGCGCCGGTCGCACAGGCCCAAGACCGCAGCTCGAGCGCTCAGCTCGAGCGATCGTGGGAGCGTGGCTCCGTGGCTGTGGATTAAGGGAGTGAGGCTGGGTTGCAGCAGGAAATATTGGACGGGAAACAGGAAATGTTGAAACTGTGCCTGTGATGTGCTCAGTGCTTCTTTCTTTATCAGCCTGGTGGGAGCATTGAGTTATATGACTGTTGACACGTTGATTGAAACGGTAATTTCTCGACATGCTTGTCAGGCGTGTCGTCTCGAGTCGAAGCTCCGTCTGAGGTTGTCCATGGCCGGCTTGCATCCGTGTTTCCCGCTGCGACTGAAGACGGATCCGGCCTGCACAAAGCAACGGCAATGACAACGACGATGCAATGTCACGCAAGACGCATCGCAAGGCACACTTATACACACAGTCAATATCTTCGTCGGACGATTGTCGTGCCACGTTCTTATCAATGTGAGGTCTGGCTCGGGCTTCGTGGTTGGCAAGCTGTGGCAAGCTGCATGGCGGGCATGTCCACCTTGACGCCGGGCGCTAGATCCACTTGAAACACTCGAGAGGCTCTGCCATCCAATCGACGCCGCATCGCGAGCCTGTCTGAGGACGCGCTCTGCTCCCTGCTTCGCGATCTTCAAGCTTCCCCACCGAACATTCAGGTCTTCCAGTTCATTGGGACCCTTGCAGCTTCGACAAACTTTTGGGGGCCCCGTATTCGCCGTCCCCTAGGCAGGGTCAGCAGGGACGACGGGGGTTCGTGAGCCTATCCAGGCGCCTCCTCTCGACGGCAATCATGCGCTTGCTCTGGAGTTCGCCCCTGGCGTTGCCTGGTTTGCCTCAGCCGCCAAGCCAGACACGGACACGACAGAAGACATTGCACCCTCCCTCCTGCATGTGCAGGTGGCCTCCTCGATGTGGGAACTGCCAGACAGACGCGAAGCGGTTGGGTATCGCTGCTCCCTGCCTGTACCACGCTGCCTCATCGATGAGTCGACGCGAACCCAGAACTCGACCCACCTCCTGCATCCACATGGCACTCGCACACAACCCGTACACAACGCACAACCGCGGAAGCGGGAGCGCGCCAAGGTGACTGACGGTCCAGATTGGACCCATCCTCATCAACCGACGTTGCTTCCGGGTGTGCTGGTACGGTGTTGTGGTGCAGTCCGTGTACTACAGTACCGCTCTGCCGCTACGTGACATGGGCATGAGAGGATTTGCCAGAGCTAAGATGCATGTTCGCTGTTTGCATGAAACCGACTTCACCCTGGCGCCTGGGATCGCTCCAGAACACCCGTTCTTCCCGCAGCTAGAACAATGCTTCAAGACCAATCCATTGGACAGCACCGCGTTTGTTTCAATGAAAGGAGCTTCGGGCCACCCTTGCACTTGCAGGCCCGGCAGGACAACTATGACTATGACTGCTCGAGCCTCCTCCTTCCTACTTTCCCGTGTGAATCCTGCCTCTTGTCTTCTATCAGATGCTGCGGGGGCATGTTCTTTGCAGACCACAATAGACCGTGCTCCTTAGTCTCTATTAAAGACGGCACGCCCGCTTTTCCATTCATCTCTGCTATTATCCTATTGACCACACCCACCCAACCGTAGATCGGCTTACCTGCCGTGGACAATGCTTGATATCTATTCATACTGTCGCTACATTGTTCCATTACAATAGCACTGCTCGACGCAGGCTCAATCATAAAACTCAACCCACCTGGCGCCGACATCCTCAGCCTCGAGACTCAAAGGACTCGATCCTGATATCAACGACTCTCTTCTTACTCCTCGAATCTGCGAGACAGAATCCGGAAACACCATTACCAGCACCATCTTCACTCACTCACTCACTCACGTACCCACGTACTCAGTACTGCCGGCAGTAAACCTTATACATTCTGTACGAGACATCGGTTCCAGACCCTTCTCCACACCGTCCGTGCTAACATTTTGCCAGCTTTTATTCCAGACAGCTCTTACTATCAAGGCGAACAAGATGATCAACATGACTGACAGTGGCCGCTTCTTGGGCCCTGCGTGGTGGATACTCCAGGTCCTCCGCGCCTGCAACATCATCGCCCTGCTCAGCGTCTCGGCCGCAAGCATTGTCATGGTCATCAAGACCGACGTCAAGAACAGCTTCTTCTTCTTCCAGGCCTTCTCTCACCTCGTCACTGCGGTTATTGCGCTCATTCTCATCGTCTCTGAGCTTCCCCAGCCAAGGTTCGTCAGGGACTTCTTCCGCAACAACTGGCCCACCTTCTCTACCGTCGACGCCTGCAACAGGGGTCACTCGCTGGCCTGGCTGGGTGTGTGGATGGTGTCCATGGGCGCCTGGGTTCTCGGCTCCCTGAACGGCGACAACCTGGTCGATAAGCTGACCCTGCCGCTGTGGCGACTGACCCTGGCTGCTGGAATCCTCGCCCTTGTCTTCGGTTTCTTCAACTTCCTCGTTTCCGTGCTGTTCCGTAATGGATCCCACGGTATCACCGCCCGCATGATCCGCGAGCACGGCGCCAACGTCTACAACGCCCGCACGAGAACACTGCCGCCCGACTACGACCTCGACGCCTCGACCCTCAACAGCAGCAGCCACTCCAACTCGATCCGCAAGGAGAAGCACAACGCCAACGCCGGCAACCGCTTCACGCAGAACTTCACGCAGGGTTTCGCGAACAACCGCATCACGCGCATGTTCGGCAAGGACAAGCGACCTCAGATCAGCGGGCCCATCGGCGCCCCCGTCATGCATGAGCGGGACGTCGAGGCCCAGTACCCTGAGCACCACCAGCAGGAGAACGTCGTGATCCGGCCCGTGAGCCCCGTGAGCCCCGGCCCCGTCAGGGAGTCGTGGGAGGGGAGCGACCGGGCGAGCCCCATCGCGCCCAACGTCCAGGTATGTGAGAGGCCTGCGGGCAACTGGATCTAAGAAAGGAGAACGAGCCCCCGCTGACATATTCCCGTTGCTCCAGCGCCCACCAACCGCTCTGCATCCCGCCTACACCGGAAAGGCGCGCACGTTCCGCTCGAGTATCTACTCCACGGCCTCGCACCTCAACAGGTTCTAGGAAAATAAGCTGTCAACTGCGGACGGTGCCGAGTGGTTCCTAGGGATTTCGTCCAGTAGGGCGGAAAACAGGTTGAAGAACGAACACGATCACGAGAGAACGAAAAGCATATCCAGGCGTTCATTTTCAGTTTACAGGCGTTGATGAGAGATCCAAACCAGATACCCAATAATTTCGGAGGAGAGAAGGTAGGAAAGGGCAGGCTGACTCGCCTTAGTGGCTTCGGTGCGACGGCGCAGCCGAGCATCGCGAAGCAGGTAATCCTTAGCTTTAATAAGGAGAATTCACTGTAGTACCATCGCGAGTTTATTCTGTGATCATCACTTGTGAAATGCCAGGCCAAAAACTCTGGTCACATCAAAATTGTAAACCGGTCCCTCTATGACCTTTGTGGCTTGCCTTTGCCGGTGGAAGTGCACTTGCCCATTGAGATACCATCTTGTCTCGGAGGGCTAGCAGCAGAGCGTGATGAATCACGTTACGTGGCCTGCTCAGACATGGCACATACTTATCAGGCTTTCGTAGAGTCTGTGGCGTGTCAGTGCGGTACAAATTCCATTGAGTCCGGTGTAGATGTCTCTGATGACTGTGTAGTGCCATCCTGCGTTCGCCTCCCAGGAGACGAAGGATCGCCAGTTTTGTACAAACACGTAGGCATAGGTAAAGACAGTGGCACATGAGTGATTCACTAGGCTAACTATGGGATGAAAACGAGATGGACGTTCGTTCAACTGGCTCAAGGACATAAAAGTCCGAGCAGCCGTCTGCTTAAATCTACCACCTTCTTCCTCCCCACACTAAGATCTACCATCCAGAAGCTTGCCCCCTTGGGACCAGATCCTCTACTGAAAACAACCCCTTCGTCTCGGAAATTCCTCAAAATGTCATTCAAGATCATTCTTGCCAGCCTCGCCCTCTTGGTGATGGTCTGCATCGGCGCCAACCCCCAGTATCAGAAGCCCAACATTGCCTACCCCGTCTGGGAGAGTGTCGCCAGCAACCACTGCGGCGGCAGCTCCTTCGACTGTACGTATTGAACTTCACCCTTGGGCACTACCCCCAGACTTCCCCGTCACCCTGCAGCACCTCACCAAGACCACCGCCCTAAGCGCTCGTGTAGGGTGGCTGCTAACACGAGGCAGACTTTGGCACCAAGGACAAGATGGTCTCCATCGCAGACTGCAACAACCTCCTGGCCCAATGGGACCACGGTCACTTCACTTACGAGCTGTCTCAGTGGGTGAACTCGACAGCGCTCGCGGACCACTTCTTCGTCCTGGGAACCAGCGGCAGCTGCCAGTTTGCGCTGAAGAGACTCGACGGCCTTGACAACACCATCCTGTGAGTTTTCCCTCGTTATACGGAGAGGAAGGACAGGTTGATCAGTAGGACCGTTCGTTGACTTTGAAAACCTCGACATAGGCTCGGAGACCAGGACATGAAGGATCTTGTCCACAGTGCTATTGCCAGCTCGCACGATGGTTTCGCCTTCGAGACGGTCGAGGGACAGATGAATTGTGACTCAGATGCTGGCAACGGTGGCGACGTCAACTTTGAGTGGACTTTGCGGACCCCGGGCAGCACCAACTAGGAGGGTCTTCGGTGACTGAAAAGGCATCAATTTGGCAGACTTTCAGGAATCCCGTCGCGAGCATGATCACTGACGCAAATAACTCAACTTAGTGTGAGTGTCATACTTTATGGCCAAATGGCCCTATTATCCGAAGGGTTACGATTTATGCGCAATTCTGTGATTGACCCTCGATGGTGAGCGTCCGAGTTGAGGACAGCCGTAGCACCAATGTGATTGTGGTAAAAGGATGAACACTACTACAATCCTGCCAATGCGTTTCACGATTATCAATGTGTCTCCACCACGCCTTGCTACTTTCATTGAGTGCGAAACTGAAACCTGAATCACCATAATTAAGTACCACTACTGCTTTCAACATCCGAACGTAAATGTGGTACATCAGAAACCATTTCCTAATGCTGGGAAAGGTTCTTTGTGCTCGCTTCATTCAACAAGTTAGGTGTGGTTCAAGTAGGCCCGGTACAAATTCATCATCAGCGGTGGATTTTGTTTTGATCCCAGCACAGTACTGCTTGAGCACCTCCAGCTGGTTGTACAGGTTTTAAAATATCTACAAACAAAAACGTAAATAATATTGTCAGTGACCGAGATCTTGATCACAAAACAGCTCTCAAATCTATTAATTCTACTTAGGAGCTTCTATCGTCCTTTTTTGGGGAGATATTTATCCAGATGGGTACGTATGGTCTGTGGCAGCCGGACAAGCCGATGGACTACCTCGTCTGGTTTGGGGTCTGATAAATATCTAGACCAACAGGCTAAAGATTCACATACAGCTCCATGTCATAGCTCGCTGAACACAGTATTAGCCGAAATCCCACCTGATGATTAAATCACTTGCTCCCGCCTCTTTTGCCACCTGCACACAGAACCTCAACAGAGTATCCAAACCAACGTCGATACCATCAGCAAGCACACCAGAACCAACACATTTCGGTCTGCATGACCTGCAAATCCCATGACAATTGACAAGATGCTTCCCACCATTCTTCTCCTTTGTGGTATGATGGCTGTGGTCAGCCTTGCCAAGGATCCTCATTCTCAAATACCTGGCCTTGTCAAGAACAACACCCTCAACACCAGCAATGATCAATGCGACCCGACCACTGTTGGCGTTGTCGGTGGAGGCCAGATCAAGGTGGCTGATTGTTTCGACATCATGGACAGCCCAAGCACGGCCAACTTCAGCGTGGAGATGTCGGACTGGAGGGACTCGACTGACCTGCCCGACGAATACTACAAGCTCTTCACTCTTGGCAGCTGTGAGCTGGCGGTGAAGCGGACTGATGGCGGCAAGAACACTACCTGGTAAGTAACATCCAACCACCACCACCTTGCAGAATTTTGAAGGAGATCCAGCTTGCTGACAGTCATCAACATATAAACAGGATTGGCAAGTTTGATATTCACAGCATCATCAACCAGTCTGTTGAACTTGCAAAGACGGGAGGTGGCGATCAGCTAGAGACTACCCACGGAGAGATGAATTGCACTTCCAAGGAGTCACCAAAAGCTCTCATCTCATGGACTCTTCGACAGGCAGGCAATGACACTGGTGATGATTATGCCAAACCAAAGACTATTCCAGGAGGGGATGAAGGTGGAAGCAAGACACCAAGATAATCAAGATTTGCTTCCATGTCAGCATAGGTTGACAAAGGAATCCCAGGCACGCCTTGTCTTAGGCACGTGAATACCGACCAAGGAGCAGGGATGATTTCTCATGTCTCTTCTCATTTTGAACCATGGAAAACAAACCTGTGTGATTGAAATGTGCTGCATTGACAACATCAACAAAATCCAAGTCTGGAGAGTTATTATTAAAGTACCCAGGTACTGAGAAGGAGTCCCTGCAGGCTCCTGCATGGGTAGCTCGGCTTACGTAAACGACGCTGTCCAGCTAGTGCGGCTCCACGTCTTGACGTCCGTTTGCTCGTCGTTCCTTCAACTCCGCAACGTCTGGACGATTACTACTTACTGCAACAGGCCTCACTTTCTGACCACAATCACCTTCCCATATCTATCCAAGGCCTGGAACGTGGTCGACTGCCAATTAGAGATCTGTCCAGTGCCCAACATCGTACGACTTCTCCCCGGGCTTCAAGCCCTGCCGCACCACGATCGCCCACCCCGATCGCAGTCCATCCTCGACCACTGTTGACTGCAAGCGAAGCTCGCGAAAGCTCCTCGAAGTGCATATTACAGTTGTTTGAAGTGAATACCCGCCGTTTTGCGCAGCTTGGGAGGAAGATGATGAACAGTTGAGGCGAACGAGAGTGAATCCTGCGTGTCACATTCTTTCTTGGCTGGGCTGGAGGTGGCCGTGCTGGAAAGAGCGTCATCTTCTGAAGCGCCAGTCTCTAGGGAGCAATAGGTTCTGCGCTTATTCAGATTCACTGTTTGGTGTCCATTTGGCCGTGACGTTGGAGTGCCGGGCTATTTCTGAATGCCATATTTGCAAACGCTGGGCCCTGTCACCTGTTTATGAACTTCGCCTTCCTGGCCTTTCCCCCTCTTGTCGAGCGTGCCCTTGAACTATTGCAACCCGCAAACCACCCTCATCGCTCAGTTCCCAGACAGACGCACCATGTCATACGACGAGCAGGACCAGACGGCCGAGGTGATCGAGGACTACCAGAGCGCCTTGGATGGCTTGACTCTGAACTCTCGGTTCGAAATCACGAACCTGACCCAGATTGCAAGAGACTTGACCAACTATGCCTTCCCAATCGCAGAGACTCTGGAGCAGCACATTAAGAAAGTAGGTGGCCCCCGTCCCGAGAGCTTCACCGCTCCTGTTTGTCCCGAGAAGCCAGCCTCCCCTTCTCACGACTTGACGTCCTGTATCCCGACCTTCTCATGCAAAAGTCGCTGACACTGTGACAGGTGCCTCCGCAAAGGAAGCTCCCAGCCATGTACGTCTTGGACTCAATTGTCAAGAATATTGGCACCCCTTACACTTTATTCTTTGGCAAGAATCTGTACTCGACTTTCATGGACTCGTATGCCTCGGTCAACGACAGCACCCGCAGGAAAATGGAGGAGATGTTGAAGACCTGGAAGGAGCCGGTTCCTGGATCCATTGACAAGAACCCCGTCTTTCCGCCTGATGTGGTTCGCCCGATCGAGAATGCCTTGATCAAGGCCAGGACCTCGGCCCTCCATGCTCACCAAGAGCAAATGCGGACCCAGCACCAGCTTTTCGGCCGAGGGGGACGACAAGTTGCGCCCCATCGCAACACGCCAACTCCTCCTAATGCACGCCAGCTGTTCAATCAGCCACAGCCACCTCATGCCGGCATCAACGGCCATCGACCAGAATCAGCCCTCGGCCAGCCAGCATACCCACAGCAACCAGTAAGAGTGTCCCGACCCGCCTGCTCTCGTGCCTTGACTGACCGTTCTTCCAGCCTGCTCATTACCCAGGGTCAACACCGCAACCGCTCATGTCGACCCCGGCCGCGGCACCTTTCCAGCCACCACCTTTTGGTTCCTACGGTGCCCCTGCTGCTCAACCTGGAATAAGCATAGATTCCTTGATTAATGAAATCGAGCAACTCGTCGTTGCCGCCAGAGCTGAACTTGGGAGGTCGCCGTATGATACTAGTATACAAACGGAGCTGAAGGCGCTGTTGGATCTGCAGACGGTTCTGAAGACTCGCGGGGCAATGCTGTCGCAAGAGCAGTTGGTGCCTGTGAAGACTCAAGTAGCTAATCTTGCCGTAAAATACCGGGCCTCAAATGCCCACCAGACTGTCACTCCTACACCCCCCATCCACGGAACCCCTTTCCATGCCCCTATACAGTACCCGCCTCAACAAATGGCACCAGTAGCCCCTGCGCCGCCTGCTTCGGCTCCACCGGGTTCTGTGTCTCTTGACGCGCTGCTCGGCAAGGGTGCTCTGGCTGCGCTGCTGAGCCGGCGGTCTGCCACGCCTCAGGCCCCAACACCTCAAACTCAAACTCAACCGCAACCACAACCGGCAGCTGTTGCAGGTCTGCGGTCTCCGACTCCTCAGAGAGCCGAACCGCTGAAGCCCGCCACTCCTGATCCGATGGCATTATTGGGTGCGTTGCGCGGTGTTGGTCTCCTACCACCCACACCGCGGTCTGGTGGAACGCCCGTGAGCCATCCGCCTGGACCTCCACCACAAGCTGCAGGTGCAGCAAGTACGGCTCCTGTTACGACGCCTAATCCTGCGGCTGGGGCCATCTCGTTGCCGCCAAACCTTGCCAGCATCCTCGCGTCAGCCCGCAGTCTGGCGGCATCGTCAACGCCACCGCCAGTCATCATCACGAGCGGCGACATTAGTTTGACGACATCTTCATTGAAACAGTACGTACTTGCCCTCCCCTTAGTTCTTGGCTTGTCTTATGGAGCTTTGTGATGCAATTCGAAGACCAGTGTTTTCTGACAGCCTACTAGATTCCGACCACGTCTCATCCCCACCATATACGAGGCACTAGGCCCTCCATGCACACAGTGTGGGAGACGGTTCAAGACAGACGAGGAAGGAAGAAGGAAGAAGACAGCTCACATGGACTGGCACTTCCGGGTTCATCAAAGGATCGTCGAAGCAGAAAAGAGAGGTCAGCATCGTAGTTGGTACGTTGACCAGGCGGTAAGTACTTGAGAATGGACCCCCCTCCCCGCCCTTTGGAAGAGTGTCTGAAATGACTGACGTGTGACTTCCAGGACTGGATAAAATCCCGTGAGACCGTCGATGACAACCAGGCCGACGCCGACGCAGACGCAGCCAACAATGCGGCCGCCTCCTCAGCTGCCAAGTCATCTGGCCCGAAGATCCAGTACATCCCCGTCCCCGAGGACGGAGACAATACCAACACCGTATGCCCAATCTGCCAGGAGAAGTTTGTCACCAAGTGGCTCGACGAGGCACAGGAGTGGGTGTGGACGGACGCCACGAGGGTGGGCGGCCGGGCGTACCATGCGAGCTGCTACGCCGAGGTGACCAAGGATGGGGGTGGTGGTGCCACGTCGACACCTGACCCCGTCTTGGGGAAGAGGAAGGCTGAGGTGAGTCCTTTGCTGGACAGTAGGCGTTCAAAGTAACTTCGTGCTAAGTCTCAAATAGGGTGAGATGGGCAATCTTAGGGCAGGTCGTCTTAAGATGGATGCATGATCCGCCGAAAGAGAAGGCAGCATTAGAGGCAATTGGGACGTACCAGACTGTGGTGAAAGGCCCTCTAGCCTCTGATCTATAATTTGAACGGTGGCCCATGACTGGTGAGATACCTCACAGGCTGCCATGCCGGTACAGAAACAAAGTTCACCTGGCCATACTGGCGATGACTCCCTAGCTGCATTGGCTAATGAAGGGCATCGCCTGAAATGCATTGGTGGGGTCTATGGATATCCCAAAGTACAGCACCATCTTACCTAAGGGAAGCACGCAGCTCCAGTTTCGAGTTTCGTGCGGAGCGGATGCATCACGGAAAAGAAGGTGTCGTCGAGCATGCAGAAAATCCCACAGCTGTGGACACATTTAAAAGTGTATATTTAGCTTAGACCATTGTCAAGGACGTGATCTGAACTCCTGCCTCACTATTCATTGGCAGGAAGCAGGCAGTCACTTATGAATTGACAACTTGCATTATCAACTTCGTTGACAAGACTTAGCTGGTGATTCCATCTCGTCGTACCTAGGTGCTCTGGACCCTGGAGCAGTGTCTGAATGTCGTTGATCGACTGTCCCTCACAGGTGTTTCAGACGACCAAGCATTTCACCCGAACCCGTTGATTCTCTGAGAAGACGTATATTATCAGGCAGGGTGCTTGCTAACCCTCGAGGAGAGATGCGCTGGATTCGGTATATCCATTCTTGTACCACATGATACAGGTCCTGCCGATGCCCCAATCAGATCTTCAAAGCCTGTTCAAGACTCCGGGTAGCCAGTGTCATCACTGCAAGCCTTACTGACGAGCATCCTCCATGCAGAGGATGACCAACCGTTCCGAGGTGACATGGAGATCACACTGCCAGTGATACGTGGCAGGAACACGTGGCTGATGGAAGTTTCCCAGACATGATGAGCTCAAATTCTTGCCCCAATTGGCTAATGGGATGATGCTCGAATTCAATTCTGGTCCATGGGCCCCCCTTGTGCGGGCTTCACAACCGTCCTCCCAGGCTGGCATCACTGAAACGAAAGCACAATACAATATGGTGTGTTCACAGCAGGTCGGACGATCAGGAGGTTGAGGTTGGGTTCCAGGCACAAGTGACACAATTCTGGGACTGCACGTCAGAGTGATCAGCAGCATACCTCTTCACATTTGTTCCGAGTGCCATCAGGAGAGGTAGTACCTATCAGACGGACAGCGTCCCACTGCAGGGAGTCGATCTAGAGCTGATGACAATGTTTAGGTATTGAGGAATGTAGAAGGGACATTTCAGATACGGCAGAGATCACCTGGCCAGTGTCAAGATGAAGGAATTGGCGAGCTGGGGAAAAATATCAGAATGAAGCGAGATTCGTTAGTGAACCTCAATGATCAAGAATCCCCTCAACAGTCTTCGGCTATTGGACCCCGCCCTTGAAACTGTCCAAGGCCCTCTTCCACTCTGGGCTATCAACGCATCCCGTGATCATCCGAATGTCCTTGATGTCAGCCGCCATCGTCTGCGAGTCCGAGGTACCATCCAAGACGGCCATGTCATCCTGCAGGGCCATGACGAGCGCGTACAGGGCCGCCTCGCGGCTCACGTTTGCCAGGCCGACAACGGCGCCGACGCTCTGCTGGTCCTGGAGCAAGGCCTTTGTCCTCAGGACGCCAAAAGCCTGGTACTCGATCCCGTTCTCCCTGCACATCTGGCGGACGGTGGAGTTGAAGGCGTCCTTGTCACTGTCGCGGAACCGGTTCTGCACGATGGTGGGCCTCGCGGCGGCGGCCGGGTTAGCGCGGCAGAAGTCGAGGAGGTGCTGGAGCTCCTCGTCGGTCACATTGCTGATGCCCAGGCGGCGGACGCGACGGGGCACGTAGGCGGAGAGGGCGGTCCAGACCTCCTCGGTGTGTTTGCGGTCAGGATAGGGGGTGTGCAGGATGACGGCGTCGAGGTAGACATCCTCAGGGCTGCTGGGCGTGAAGGTGAAGTGCTTCAAGGATGAGGCCAGCGAGCTGCGGACCTGCTCGGCCAGGGAGGTGGTGGGGTCGTAGGGGCAGTCACTGGGGGTGCTGGCCCTCGGCGGGCAAGGCCATCCTTGGTGGTGAGCGCCTGTCCTGTTGGTCTTCACCACCTTCTTGATGGCCTGGTCGTGGGCAGGGGTGAACGTAGTCTGGATCTGTGATGCGTTGTCAGAGACGGCCCGAGTAAGAACTGCTGTGGGAAGCTCAACGTAAAGGGAAGACGCAAGGATACGCAGAACAGGGGAGACCTTACAGAGACATCTCTGCGTGACACCACGTCTGCGTCGATGGCTCGTCGAACTCCCAGAGCGACCAGTGCTTCCTCGTAGTTACTCGGCTGGGATGCGGTGGAAACTGCTCTGAAGCCCTCTTTGAGCGCACAATAGACCAACTTGTCGGTCTGTTCCTTCTTCCAGGCTGTGCCGTAGATGAGTCTGCCCATGGTACTCGCCAATAGCAAGGTCGAAATCCTAGCTTCCTGCTGTCTAGTAACAGCAGATCAGGTCTGATAACCCTTTGAATTACGAATATCAGTATAGTTGGTCATGACTGTCTTCGAGCGGTTTACTCACAGAAAGCCACAGTCAGCGGTGACAAGGAGACAACATCCACAATTTTCTCATGTCGGCTCAGTCCAAAAGTTCAAGTGACAGAAGGAGAAACTCTTATCACGGATGTGAAGAGACCGTCGGAACCCCCACGCCCTTCCCTCTTTCCCCGGTCCGTTCTGATAGACCATCTTTCGGCTCCCCTCCGGGCTTGTGACTGACGAAAACGAGTGGTTGTCAGCGACTTGGGCTGTTGTCGAACTTCGAGACTGCATGCAAGCCATATGTTCAGCAGGAATGTAGATTTGCTTTTCTTTCCTTCTTTTTCCCGTCGAACATGTCAGATTCCACGGAAACTGTGAGCACGTGAGCGGACTTCAGCGCATCCCTTCTTCAGCAAACACCAAAAAGCAAAAACCACGGATATGCAAGGTAAGCGTCGCCCGTGTATTCCGCGCGGAAAGGACCGAAAAAGTACGAAGGGAGAGGCGGTCTGTTTGCGACACGGTCTCTAGCTGCACTTTTCAGCCCTGGAGGCTGACTGGCGAGGAGTCAGATAGGTAGGGAGAGGGAAAAGCACAGAAACTTCGGGTAAATCGTGGGACGGCTTTCCACAGCCTTGCGTCCGGAGAAGCAGTCCGCTGTAGAACACTCGCCTACAGATTGAACCTCGAACTTCTCTGGGATGCTCCTCAGTGATGTAGAAATCCTAGCTGGTCCGGGTTCCTTATGATATCAATCGTGCCCGGGAAACAGAACCAATTGGAAGGTGCGCTTGCACACACGAGGCCTCTCAGGTCTTGCTTTCTCGCCGTCAGGGGCAGAGTGATGTGGTTGTCTAAGTGTGAGCCAGAAGTTGGAGCGGCTCGCCGAGAATTGCTCCTGCCCACGCAACTTCCGGGGCTTTTCCTCCTTTCTTCAGCATGTTCCGAGGTTTAAGCGGCTTTGGGTAACCTTGGCACTCCCAATTGGCATCGGGATGTTGTCGCTTCTGAGTGCCTGCTGTCTCATTGGACCATGATCCATGAGGCCGATATCGAATATCCACAGTACGGCAAGGCGGACCGTCAGGGTGGAGGGGCGAGCTCCGCAGTGAGAGGGGCATGGTGCGGAGAAGACATCATCGTCCACCTGGTGCTGCTGGCAGAAAGCGCGGGGTAGGCCCCACGGTCTCTGTCTGTGTCCGTGTACTGTATCGGAATCGGCATCGGCATCGGCATCTCTTTCGCGACTTCCCCCACGTAGATCTTTAATGACGCTGTCGACCACAACAGCCATTGAACCAAGCCAGCCGTTCTAGACGGTCAACAGAATCTTGTGTCGTCTTCACCTGAGGCACTGCTACTTCCTACCTCGACCCGAACCGTGATACAACACTATCCAAGATGGCTCCTTACACGCTGAAATGGGGTATCATGGCTACGGGTGGGATAGCGACCAGTTAAGCTCACCCAATCCTACTACTACTACCGAGTACATGCGTGCAAGTGCAGGCATGGGCACACAGGAGAAGCAGGACAAGAGTCGCGGGGCTGACATGTTTTACACACGCTCATTAGCCTTCGTCAAGGACCTGCTCAATGACCCCAAGACCCGTGACGTGCACGACGTTACCCATGAGGTTGTCGCTGCAGCCTCGTCCTCGTCCAAGTCGCGAGCCGAAACCTTCTTCAAGGACTGCGGCGTGCCAGGATCTCCCAAGGCCTACGGGTCGTACGCCGAGCTGGTCGCCGACCCGGACGTGCAGATTATCTACGTGGCCACGCCCCACAGCCACCACTTCCAGAACGCCATGCTAGCCCTCGAGGCCGGCAAGAACGTGCTCTGCGAGAAGGCGCTGACCGTGAATGCCTCGCAGGCCAAGAACCTGGTGGCCAAGGCCAGGGAGAAGAACCTCTTCTTCATGGAGGCCGTGTGGACGCGATACTTTCCCCTGAGTATCAAGATCCGGGAGCTGATTACGTCCGGGGAGATTGGGACCGTCTACCGGGTCACTGGTGAGTTTTGAAGTGATTACATGGTTTCGACTACTGGCCACCTGTCATGCGGTCTGCATGACCGTTGTGGCAGCCCCTTGCGGACCGTCTGAACCTGCGGGCTGACAGCTTATGCGATGTGGTTACGATGCGACAGCCGACAACTCGTTCAACAGTAGCAAGCCAGACGGCTCGCTGGAATTCGACGACTCCCACCGCATGGTCAACACGAACCTGGCCGGCGGCGCCCTCCTCGACCTGGGCATCTACTCCCTGACCTGGCTGTTCCAGACCCTGTACCACCTGCAAGAGGACAAGGAAGTCCCCAAGGTGGTGGCCAGCATGAATAAGTACCGAACCGGCGCCGACGATAATACGACCCTCGTCCTGGCCTTCCCGCAGCACAAGCAGATGGGCATCGCGACCACCGGGCTGAGGGCGGCGTCCGATATTGATGGGCTGGGCACGGCGGGGCCGGCCATGAGGATCCAGGGATCCGAGGGCGAGATCCAGGTCGCGGCACCGGCCTACCGCCCGCTGCAGTACAAGGTCATCAGGAAGGCGAAGCCGGGCAAGGTCGAGGTTGTCGACTGCCCGATTCCCCAGGACAAGGCGAGGAACTGGGGACATGGCATGTTCTGGGAGGCTGACGAATGCGCCCGGTGTCTCCGAGATGGCAAGCTCGAGAGCGCTACGTTGCCCTGGCAGGAGTCCATTGTCATCATGGAAGTCATGGAGGAGGCCCTGAAGCAAGGGGGCATCGAGTACCCGGCGCTCATCACGTCGGACGTATTCGACGCAAAGAGCCCCCTGAACACGGGCAACCAGTAGGGCGGACCCTCCACTATTAGAAGTAGACGTTCCTCGTGTCGACAAACAGCTGCGGCAGTGTACATGGAATGGCGTGCTGCCGCCTGGCTCAAGCACCGGG
Organism: Diaporthe vaccinii; assembly: GCA_039880775.1. NCBI lineage: Eukaryota > Fungi > Ascomycota > Sordariomycetes > Diaporthales > Diaporthaceae > Diaporthe > Diaporthe vaccinii. The sequence continues at coordinate 1,328,017 of JBCEDN010000006.1, read as the reverse complement.
GGATTCCCAGTTGGAGAGCGATGGCAGCAGAGACCGGGGAGGGGGCTCGATATAGAATGAATAGACCGCGAACGTACACGTGCACGACGCGTCGGCTTCCCCATTGCCATACTATGTAAAGCAGGTCAGCTTGTCCGTGTTTCAGCCCTGCCGTTAGGCTCAGGCCGCATGACCGAGATGGAATCAAGAGGAGACATCCAGGCGCATAAGATACAATAATAACAACGACGAACGGTTCGAGACGGGCGTCCGATATGGCGGTTGGCCTGGCGTGTTCGCGGACTGTCGGTCCATCGGTGAGGGAACTCGTGAACCAGACATGTGCAATTTGTAATGCAGCCGATTGGACCAATCAGCCACGGCAAGAGGCATGTCGTGTCTGAATCCGGAGGAAGAAAGGAGCCTCTCGAGACAAGTTTCGACTGATGAGGCCGAGAAGGGCTGGGATAAGGACAAGGGTGGGAGTCATTATGATGATGCACATGGCCTGGCCTGCAGTACAAGGACGTCGGAGAATAAACCTAACACCAGAAGCGAGCAGATCGATGGATGGATGGAAGGGAACACAGGGAACACAGGGCTCAACAAACGGCCCCCGAAAAATAAAAAGCTGCGCGGCCCGAATCCTGGCTCGTTCACTATATCCACGCCGGCCAGATGGCGCGATTAGGGACGCCCCCCCTCCTGGAGTACCGAGTACAAGGTGCAACCACACACACACACAAAGGCAACAGGCGCCTGCACAAGCGCATACACGCACATAATCTCACATGCTGCCGGGGTGCAACCAACGTGCAACCAACGTACAGGCCCAGTACAACGACACACAAGGCCCTTTCTTTGTTGCTCGATCGGTTGTCGCTGCAAGATCCACGTCAACAAACGACAGTGGGTCGTGCCGAGAATTTTTGTCTCGGGCGCCTGCACCTGCACAGGGCTCGTCCTCGCAGACTGTTGAGCCTCAATCTGACGACACACGGCCTGCTGCTTCTGCCGCTGCTTCCAATGCTGCTTCTGCCGCTGTCTGTCTGCCTGTCTGCCAGTTATTAATCTGTCGGTCTGGCAGTCGGCCTGTCTGTCCTGTCTGCGTCTGTAGTGTACCGCACACGTACCGCACAGCCAAGTCCTCTGTTCCACCCCCCCTCTTAGTGTATTCCCGCGGGCAGGCAGGGCGACCTCACAGCCGCTGCTAGAGGCGAGCGATGGTACCGTTCCGAATGCATCTTACTCACCCTTATGCAGCCGCCTGACTGCTTCACACACGTCGGCACCCACACCCGCACGCAGGCTCCCCCCAATCTCGATTTTACGAGATCATCTCACAAGCGTTTGGGCCAAGGGGACTGGCCAGCGAACATCGACAGAGTGGTATTCAGTAATAAAACTCCGAGAGCTGCGCAGCCACTGGTTCGGTCGGGTAGCACCACGGTTGGGGGCCGCTAGCTGACCACCTCCCTCGCCTGTTGCTGGGTCGCGGGTTCTTCCCTGGTATTGGGACTGTCTCTGTCACTGTTACCGTTGCTGTGACAGGTCTCATAAAAAACCGCACCGTGACCGCTGACGTTGAGCCGACAAGGTACGGGGGACGAGGTGCGAGCGGCAGGGGACCACGAGACTCGACTCGACCCGACTCGACCCGACTCGACCGGACTCGACCGCAGTACGGAGTACTCGCCAGTGACAAGGCGAGACAAGTGCACAGCGCACGACCAAGACACACAGACGCACAACGGGCGCCAGGCTTGTGTTCCACCCTCGGCACTCCCTGCTGCTGTGCTCTGTTCCGCGGGCGATCTGTTCTGTTCTGTTCCGTTGTATCTTGTCCTGTCCTGTCCCAGTTGCCCTACCCGGTTCCGGCCCAACGGTCTGACGGTCTAGACAAACGACACACCCACACTAGAGTGTGATCTGGGGTCGGACCGTGCTGAACCTTATCTGGACCTGTCCGCTGGAACTTGCCCAATCCGAAGCTTTAGATCCGGGATCACATCGCCTGCAACGGTCCTGCTTGCATATCGGACCACGTCCAGCATTCCTGCCTGTACCTACCACAGACGCACACACATACGCGCACACACGAGTTGGCCAACGCACGGCGGGCCCCCCCTTTTTTTTTCCTTCGACGAACCCAGGCGGCACCGACATTGAGCTGGCCGTCTGGTGTCCGCTGTGAGCCAAGAAGTAGCCTGCCTGGACTGACCTCAGCCTGAGGCAGCTCCCCGCCCCACCAACCAGCGCCCCTGCATTCGCCCCGGGTGGAAATTGCAGTCTGAACTGCGGTCCAGAGCACGGCCATGGTGCTGGCGTCACCTCCCGCGGCGAAGCCATCGCAGCCCGGCAACGGCGATGGGCTAGCAGATACCTACGAGGAGACCCATGTCCACGGCGTATACGAGGCCATCGCCTCTCATTTCAGCGCGACGCGACACAAGCCGTGGCCCTTTGTGTCGTCTTTTCTGGCCTCGCGGCCACCGGGCTCCGTGGGCCTGGACATTGGCTGCGGAAATGGCAAGAACATGGGCGTCAACCGAGATGTCGCCATGCTGGGCTGCGACAGGAGTGCTGCGCTGGTGGCCCTCGCCAGGGACTCGACGTGCACCACACGCTATCGGAAACAGCAGCAGCAGCAGGGTGACGGCAAGCTGGCAGATGCCGAAGCAGGCGCGGCTCCCCCAGGGGGCACCATAGCAGGCGCGGACGCCGTGACGGCCGATAGTCTCGTACTGCCCTTCAGGGAGGCTAGCGCCGACTTTGTCATCTGCATCGCCGTGATCCACCACTTGTCCACGAGGGAGAGGCGCGTTGACGCCATCAGGCAGCTCCTGCGGTGCGTGAGGCGGGAAGAGCGCCGCGGCACGCCAGCAGGGGTAACGTCCCAGCCGCATGATGTGCATGATGCTGCAGGCGCCGCTACAGGCGCTGCAGATGCGCAGGGCTCGAGCTCAGGCTCAGGCCAAGTACTTGTGTACGTCTGGGCGCTGGAGCAGAGCGGCAGCAGGAGGGGATGGGCTGAAGGTGGGGAGCAGGACCTGCTGGTTCCTTGGGTCATGAAGGCACCCCAGCAGAAGAAGGCAAGGGTGAAGGGCCAGAAGAGGCAGGGACAGCGGCAGAAGCAATCCGAGGGCGGCGCCGCGGCAGAAGAAGCAAAGACGCAGCATGTGGTGGACAGGTCAACAGATGAACATCGCGGGGCAAGCGGCGGTGAAGGAGGCGACCGCACGTCGGACGGCAGGCAGCAGCAGCATTGCCAACAACAACAGCAGCGACAGCATGCAGAAGAGGAAGCCGTTGCAGCCGACGCTACTGCAGATCCGGCCACAGCCGAAAACGACGTGGCCGACGGGAACTCGCAGCAGGCAGCCCACACCGACAAGACCTTCCACCGGTACTACCACCTCTACAGAAAGGGCGAGCTGGAGGAAGAGGTCGTCGCCGCAGGGGGGTCGGTCCTGAACAGCGGCTACGAGCGAGACAATTGGTGGGTCATTGCAGGGTGACCCAACCAGACTCTTTGACCGAAAGGGGCAACAAGACCAAAAGGAAAAGTAGAAGAGGATGGGACACCCCTGGCGGACAACGGACATGACGGGATCGAAACGGTTGACAGAAAACGATCCAGGGCTCCAACGATGATCCATCTCATCGCTTGCTTCTTTCTGATCGGCGCGCTGGAGGTGTTTGACAGTTAGATACGCCGTGACTATGCTGTCAGGCCAAAACTCTATCGAACCCGTTTTTGTTCCCAACTATTGCCCGAAGAGCACACACTCACGCACACACATACACGCACGTGCCACATCTAACCTCGTGGGGCCCAGCCTGGACCAAAGGTCACACACACGATTCGAACTCAAGCCGGCAGTTCAGATACTCGACAGATGGTGTGTGGTGTGGCCCAGTGGTGACGCCCTCCCCAGGCAAACCCAGGAATAGACACCGAGAAAAGGGGTCTCCACACTTTTCTCTCTCCCATTTCAGGTGCCGTGCTGGTATCAAGTCTCATCTTTCCCGGTCGTTTCATTCCATTTCCATCCCATCCGTCGCTATGCCCGTGGATTGCACAAGGGGGCCGGAAGCGAAGAAGAATAAGAAAAAATAGAAGCAGCATAGAAAAGGAAATATGATACCGAAAAAATGGGAACGTGCCGTATGCAACGAGATTAACAGCAAGGACAAAAAATAACGACAAAGAGATACCTGGCCTATCCTTGCGCCCATTCCCCACCATCCCGTGATCCCATCTTTCCCACGAATGGCACCCGAATCACCCACAACCCCGAGCAATATTCAAAACCCGAGCGTGTCAGTGTGATGTATGTTATGCCAGCGCTTCCCAGTCTAGCAAACCCCCGCCCTACCCACCTCGTCCCTGGGCGCCCCAGCGGCTGAGAACCATACCACGCGAGGCGGCTGCCGGGGGAGGGGAGGGGGGAGAGGGGGACGACACGTGTGATCATTGGGGAGGAGAAAATTAAACGAAATATCTGTATGATTATGCCGCTGTGAAGTAAAAAGTAGTGACTGTACAAGAAGCCGCCGCGTCTCAAGGCGTTCGAAAGAGGGAGGTCTATGTCTCTCCCTCTCTCTCTGTGGGAGTGATGATGTTGGGCGTTGTGGTTTCCCTCCGTTTCTTTTTCCCTTGCTTGATCCTGGCCTGGGTTGTCCCGTCCCCCACCCTCGCCGAAGATAGGCAGAGAGAGAGAGAGAGAAAGAGACAACCCAGTTGGGCTGATACGTCTTGTTCGTCGCAAGTAAGCATCGCGAACTTCTTCCCTTGACTCCGAATCCATGCAAGTAGCCCCCTCCTGCCTGTCCATGCCAGTAGTCGCCGTCCGTCGCCGCCGCCGCCGCGCCCCCATGCCAGCGTTAAAAAATTCTGCAGTAGGTTTTGTCCCAAGAGGAAGGGGGGTTTTCCTTTTCCTTCCCACACACTCCCATATTCTCACACCCCTCGCCCCCGTCAAGCCCCCGTCCCTCCCAAACCACTCGGATGAAAATACCACCCTTTCCATCTCCCTTGGTCCCGGCGTGTCCGGCTGCGTGTTTGACAAGGACGGATGAAGGGAGGTGGGAAAGGGAACCCGGGGCCTCGGGAGCGCGTGGGTGGGGGTCCGCTGGCGAGGAAAAGAACAGGGGGGTTTGGTATCGTAGGTGCAAAAACACAACAACAAGGTTGGATAATAAAGGAAACAGGCTCGCAAGAGAGGGAAATAATTCCCCGATATTTCCCAGGTGACCAAAAATAAGCACAGGTTGCTCCGGCCTTGTCCCGCCCCGCCCTCCCCTGTGCGGTATGATGATGATGATGATGATGATGATAAAATGCATGTGATGCTTGTTCTCGCTCTTTTTTGATTTGCCCAAATCGGGACAAAAGGACAGTCAAGACAGGAAAAGGAAAAACCGACCAGAAAAACAAACAACCAGAACCTGGATAACCTGTTCCGATTCCAGAATGCACACCGTAAAATGCAAAGTACCGTGTTGCCCCAGCATGTCTCATTGGCATCGCGTCGCATCGTGGTGGACTCGGCTCGTCCCCCCGTGCCCCCGTCAAGGTCCGTCCCACTTGACGACGCAAACAATTCCCGTATGACCCTCGCGCCATTGTGTGTGTGTGTGTGTGTGTGTGTGTGTGTGTTGTGTTGTGTGGAAAAACGTTGAGCCATCCATCCATCGTCCTATCCTGCCCCCGGCCATGTCCGTTCCCAACCCCCGTCCATCCCTTGGTCCCGCCGGCCGTCCCATCTCGTTTTATGACGCTGTGTATGTGTAGGAATATCTCTAACACCCCCCAAGAAAAAACATCGTAGTCTTCGTAACTTTCATCCTCGTCCCAATTTCATGCGACCCCCCCCCCCCGGGGGATTACCCTCTGTCTGTGTGTCTCCCCATGTCGCTTAGTGCCGCCTCCTGATCGCCTCCCTCCCGGCGTCCGGACTTGACCGCCCCCTCTTGCCAGACCCAGGAGTGGCCGGCCCGCCTCCTCCGATGCTGCTGGGCTCCCCATAGCCCAGAGGCGAGGCCTGCAACGCGGTCTGTCTCGGACTGGCCGTCGCACTCGGGCTCGCGCTGGCACGGCTCAGCGAGTAGGCAGGGGTCGAGTATGGGCTGACGCCCGTCGTCAGCTCGGCCACACTTGGCAGGTGCATTGCCCCTGTCCCGCCCCGCTCCCTGCCGCCGGGCGTTTGGATGGGCGCCAGTCCCGGCCCCGGGGCGGGAAGGACGTGGTCGTACAGGTCGCCGGGGGGTTGTCGCGGCGGCAGACTCTCCATTCTCGGCGGCAGTGGACCACGTCCAGCAGACCCCGGCGGCGGTATCGTCGGTACGGGCGGGGGGATCGTCAGCGTGTGTGGCGGTGGAGGGTGTTGATGATGGTGCTGCGGCGGCAGTTGCTGCTGCTGCTGTTGCGGCGGCGGCGGCTGAGCCAGGTGAGGCGTGCCTCCGCGATGCGCGTATCGGCTCAGCAGGTGCGGGTCGCTCCTCGGCATGCTTCCCTGCGAGTGGGAGTGCATGTGGCCCCTGGTTGGTGACTGCCGGGTGTTGTCCTGCTGCATGTTGACCGACGTAAGCGAGAAGGGCACGACGCCCGCCCGCCGCGCCATGTCGGCCTCGCCCAGCTGCCAGTGCATCGCTTCGGCGGCGCGCCATGGGACTTGCATCTCCTCTGCCACTTTGGCCCACATTTCCGGCTTGAACCTGCAATTGTGCAAGGCCGCACGAGTCAGTAAATCTCCGGCACTGGCTTTTTTCACGAGATCGAGAATCTTGAATCGAGCATCTTGATGGGGGTGTGGATCTTCTTGCCGGCATTCCTGTGCCCACAGCCCACAGCCCACAGCCCACAGATCGGAGCGGTGGTTGGGCCTCACCCGGGCGGTCCAGCCCTCTTGCTGTCCTTTTTGGGGGCTGGACCTGCCGAGGAGCACAGAAGACCAACACGAAAGCGTCCATGGACTGCGCAAACGGGGAAAACAAAATGCATGGTGTGCTGACCACTCACCTCTCGTACAATCGCGCAAGCTTGTTCTTGCGCTCCTCGTCCCACTCGCTCCGTCTCTCGAGGTAGTTCTGGTAGTGCAGGCGACAACTAATCGCACTGCGCCCGGGGAGCCGCTTCGAGATGTCCTCCCACTTCATGCCGCTGCCGCGTAGCTCGATAATCAGCGCGTCCTCCTCCGGCGACCATTTGCTCTGTTTCTTGGCTGGGCTCTCGGTTGTGTGCGGTGGCATGCTGCGCTTGCTCGCCGGCGACGGGGCCGGTCCCGGCCCGGGGCCAGGACCTATTGACCCAAGGCCTCCTGATGATGCTGCTGACCCAGGCCTGTGCCCTCCCCCCCCTCCCGGGACAGCCCCCGCTGGTGCATATCCTCCTCCTCCGAGGAAAGGGTATGCGCCTGGCGGAGGGTACGCCGGCGGCGGCGCGGCGTACAGAGTTCCGACTGAAGGAGCCACGCTGGCGACTGAGTGCGGACCACCGAAGATGGCCGCAGCGGGTGCCAAGGTTGCCGTGGTTGCTGGCCTTGAGGGATCAGCGGCTGCTTGTGCTGCCGCTGAAGGGGGAGGCGCAGGGACGGACGAAGGTCGTTCTTGGGGGGGCTGCTTGGGAGGCGAGTCGGAGGACTCATTTGAGTCGGGAGGGACCTTGAGGAGAGACCTGATATCCACGGTGATGGTGTCTTAGCCCTGATGTTGCCAATGACTGGCAGGTTTCAGGGGCTAAGAGGCCGTCGAGATAGTTTTGTGCGGTTGGCTTTGCGCTTCCTTCTCTTTCTCTGACTGTCTGGCTCACCCCCTGCCTCCTTGCGATCAGAAGTGGAGACTCAGTCGAACCACCGCTCGGCGGGTGACGTATAAGCCTCCCCGGTGATACCTGGCCGTTTGCGATTCAAGGCCTGATAGCTCCTCCGTCGGCTCCGTCACGGGCTTCTTCGCTACGTGTGGCTGTCCAGCTCAGGGCTGCCCACGCTTCGTTCCTTCTCGTGCCGCCTCGGAGAAGCCAATGCTAACTCCGACCAGAGGGCCTTTGGTGCTTATTGGGTGAGTGACTGAATGGATATGTTGTAATAGAAAAGCAAAAAATGATGAACCCAGACCTTGGACGCCACGCGAGGGAGGCTGAAGGCGTAAAGGGTGCGGAGTGGACAAATCTGGACAAGACAAGCTTGACACGGAAAGTCGAGGTGGCTTTCCAGGTGGCTCAGACGAGCTCTTTAGAGTTATAAGGCGTGGGTCGCGTCTCGGGAAGTAAAAGACACGAACATGATTGGCGCTGCGGCAGCTCCTGACAAGGCAGAAGAAGGGGACAAGATCCCACTCCCAAGAGTCCCGTCCAGAGTCCCCAGCAAGCGTCGCAAGATGTCAGCCCCAGAAGCGGGTGAATACGTCAGTCAACCCAGTTTGTCAAAGTTTTCCTTTCACCGCAGGAGAGCAAGCCGCCAGTGTGGTCGTTGTCCTCCCAAGGGCATGGAGTGTGGGATGGAGGCGGGCTCGACAGGGTTGGAGCTGGGCTAGCTGCGGGAAGATGCGCCTGCAGGCAAATGATAGGAAGAAGGAGAGCAAGGAAATAAGAAGGTTCAAGGGAAAGCAAGTGATCTAGGATGTGGAGTCGCCTGTGGGGGCATCACCGGGATCCAAGAGGTAGAAGTCTGATTCTGAGAGTGCTATGAGGCGAGATGCCTCAGTCAAGGGCCAACGAGACGTACAGTCAGGTAGGTAGACGACACGCAGAGGATGAGAAAGGAACACTAGCTAGGCCAAGCAACAAGGCGAGGCAGAGGCCGGGGAGGGGGTAGCCAGAGCGGAGGGGTGCGTCCAGAATGCGAAGTCGAGGGACAAGGCAGCCCAAGTGGGTTGCTGATATCATGTCGGGTATGAGTGACTTGTGACGGGTTTGGGAGACCAGGGCTGGGTTCTAGCATGCCCGGCGCCTATATCAGGGCGAGCATTTTTCAGATATAGGGTTGATCTGGGAAAGGTCACGACCCGCCGAAGGTTGCAGTGTCAAAGTCGGCAGTAAGAAGTGTGATGATCACCACAGGGTTGCGGCGCCGTCTTTAGCTGGATGAACCATAGGGGCCAGGAGTGGGCAGGTGGCTGCTGCACATTACTCGAAACAAAGTCAGAAAAAGCAAAATCGTCAGAAAGGAATGGGTAACTAGGTCGTGTCTGTAGGGGCGCCCCCCGGACGTGCGCTTACCCTCCACCGTGCTGTGGGCCACCACGAGGGACACCCTGGGAGGACTTCTCGAATGCAGACCCAGGAAGGGGTTTGTTGGTGTGTGAGCTACGACTAGGGGCTGCTGACATGGCCACGAATTCATGCATGAGCTCGCTGGGCAGTCGGCTATTCCATTTACACCCCTGGTTGCGACCTGATGGATGCTCCCCTTCGGTCCATCGCCTCGATGCCCACTGCCTGCGATGGCCTAATCGCGAGCAAGGTCCGGCATCATGCCAGTCCATTGGGCCCAGGGACAGCGCTCGCGGCTTTGCCTTACGGTGGCCGGCCCTAGACCAGACGGGTCCCTGCTGTGAGTGAGATGCTGGGAGCGGACAAACCGGAGCAGGTGATGAGATGAGAGCGAGGGCTGTGGGCCAGTTCGCCGACACGGCAATTATAGTTCCAGTTGCCGGGATGGCTGCTCTGGCTATGGTTCTCTCGGAAGCACTTGGAGCTTGGGTCTGAATCGGACCTTCAGGGAGCCCGCGGACTGAGTAAGGTGCACCACTGAGGTCAGTGGACTGCGGCAATGTGGTCACTGTGTCAGTGTGCAGGAAACGTTGGTATACGTAGTCAACTCGGGTGGGCTGGGGAGGGGGGGCAGCAGGAATCCTTTGACTGATGGCTGTGCGGATAAGGTTGACAAGGCCACGGATTAATTAGTATGAATGCGATGCGAGTGGCTGCTCGTCGAGGTTGTGGCATAAGCGCGGGCGCATGAGCGGTGAAACCATTCCATCCAAAGGTCTGCGAGGTGGTTGGCGAGTTCCAGCGAAATCCTACGCCTCGTCTTCAGCCCGTCACGGGCGCTGGCCGTCCATGCCTTCGTCACTGTCCAGAAGTTGATGTCAAGGCGAAAATGAGGCTCAGGAGCACTTTGGGCTCGGTTACCAGAGAGTCCAGAGACTGAGTCAAACTGGCTGGCTCAACGGTTGTGTTTGGGCTTGTGAAAATGACCAGCGATTCTTGCGCTTGACCATCTAGGGATCTGCATTGACTCCACGAGTCCCGGGCGCCTCTCGGGCATTGCAAACAGTTTCACTGTCAAGTCAGGGTACTGATGATGTAGGTATGTCCCGGCAGCGATGTCAGTGTTCGAGATAACACATTGGAGCCGGAGTCAGTGTACTGTCGACTTTGTAGTCCAAGTTTGAGGAGCCTGAGCAAGCCGACGTTGGTAAAGTTTCGCGTGCGCCACGTCTATCTCGCTTGGCAGCTTTCTTGATGTGTACAGCAGACCAAGCTCTTCGCCACTACAGCCCAGCCTGGTTAGCAGCAAGGGTCGCGCCCATGGACGCCAGGGCTGCAACTAGGTCCCGGAGCGCTGGGCCACGGACTGCATGTCTTGAAGGTCTCGCTCGCTGTGGTGGGTTCGCGCGGCCACCACCGGAGCTGCTGACAGCGTGCTTGAAGCCCAGCCCAGCCACACTATGGACAGATGAATAACGTAGATAGTATGGATGATTTGGGGGTGGGCGCGTTCCGTCCCATTGTTCCCCACCCCCTCCCAGCTCGGACACCAGCGGGATGTTGGTGGGGCCTGGAAACCTTTGTATCCGTTGGATGGTGTCGCAGTTTCGGCGGATGGCCCGAAGGTCACCATTGGAGTCGGGACGTCAGAGACCCAAGTCTGTGCGTAATAAAATGCCCCTGGCCCAGTTCCTCCGGGCTCGATGATTTCGAACGTGCGTTGATGTGCCGGTCTATACTCTGTATGGACTGGAGGAGGCTTGTCTAGACGTCTCGGAAGTGGATGTGGGGTCCGGACCGAGAAAGCTACTCAGTGTCGACAAGGTCATTGTCGTTGCGGCCTTTGCTTGTAGGATCCTCCTGGGCTCACTGCATTGTTTGGTCGTGGCAGGTTGCAGCAGCATGCGCCAACACTTCAGCTTGCCGTCAGCACGACGCCCAAACGGCTGCATATCTGCCTCTGGGACATTCCCTGGGACGCCGAGCCTTAGCTCACGCCTGCGTCGAAGTGATGAACTGGCGGTCAGCTCTGCGTCCCAATCCGTTCCCCTCCTCACTGAATCACTTCGCTCGGATGCCCATCAGGATCGGATGTAGAATAAATCATCGATCAACTTTGGCATCCGCAAAACCGTCGACACTTCACCGTGGTCCGCATTCTAAATTGACTTCCGTCACGGTACAGCCCCTGTCCATGAGCCGTGATCACCAGCATCTAAGATGTCCCTCCCCCCCGTGCGGTACGATTCGGTACCAGATGCGTTTGACGCGATAGTAGCCGATGGCTTGCGTACTACGATTCATTAGTAAAGAGGGCTGGTCCTGTGCATACCTAACGAGAATTGACTTCTCCTCATTTGGGCACCGGCCCGCACACTGAGCATTTGACGACCTTCCGTTGCCGGATTGTCTGCCCTGTCTGTCTGACAACGAGTAAGGCAGGCTTGATTTCCACGCCTGGATCCTCTCTCGGACCTGTCGTAGGCAAGATTGGGTTTTATGATATGCCGCAGCACGTATATCCACACTGCGTGTGGGATCAGTGGGCAAGGGTTGACCTTGAACACGTAGCGGTCTTGCGCAACATCCTCAGGACAGTACATAGTAAAGCTGACCACGGAAGCTCCAGGCTGAAATAAAAAGGCGATTGGGCTGTCCAGGCGCCATCAAGCCTTGGACGCACGATGCCGCATCTGCGAGATGACAGTCCATACTACGTGATGCATGGTAGGGACCAGGGATGCGGCGCAAGGGTGCGCCCAGGCCGTCGTAGCTGTTGCTGCCCGAGCCACAATAGTACAAAGCGCGGTCTGTGTCTCGGGTCGTCTGTTCTAGTGCCACAAAGAATTGTAGACGTTGCGCGACACTGACGACACAATATTGACAGTCTGTACGCGGGCCGGAGAAAGTAAAGTTCCTGCGGCTGCAAGATTAACGAATTCGGCTGTCGAACAACCTAGATCCGTCTGCCTGCCGCCAAAGATGGAGGAGCTAGGATCGGTCCTCTACGGACAGACACGCAAGTCAAGTGAGGGAAATCTCATGTGTGCGAACATTTGGTGCCGGCATAACTGGTACCGTATGTAAGGCAACCGCACCAAATAGGCGCCGAGAAACCCTGACTTTGCCAGTAGCCTCCCTTTAGTGATTGGACAAGATGTGAGGATGGATTGCAAGGTAGCTTGGGGTCAGGCAGAATGTAGCCCCATGGAGCACCGGAGCGGAGCAAAGCAATGCAGGTCAACAGAACGGTTTGTTGGCCTTGCATGAGGCCAGGGCTTAGGCTGGTTCGTTGGATCGCTGATGGATCGCAAGGTGCATCTGCTGGGCATACTTCATCGGCCCATCTCGCCACCGTCGGGATGCTCGTTTGGTGGGCACGTCTAGATGCCGGCGATCAAGACGAAGCCGATCCCGAATATCACTCAGCAGGAACATGCTGTCCCGGTATGCTGCGAAACCATGCTCTCAATGCCAACCCCGAGCAACACTGGAGCAGGCGGCGCCGTTGGCTTTGTGAAGCTAGATGAAGGCACGCAAGCAAGACCTTGAGCTAGTGCGACCACTGCATTGGGTCCTGTGCTAGACTGACGCCCCCACCGTGGCTTTGGGCAGCCTCTTGATGAGGCGCCGTCATCACGCGTTACGGCCCAGTTCGGCCTCGTACTTCTGGAAACGTCGCATCAATGGCTTTGTTGGCATGCTTCGTGCAAGAACCCAGCCAGGCGGTGAGTATTGCATAGGCAAGACGGGTTCTAAGGTAGCAAGGATGACGCAAATACATGGCCTCGAGGACGCCAATTGGCACCGGTGGGCTACTTTTTGCAGCAGGCGGCGCCGAGAGCACTTGGATTGGAGCTACGTGAGCCGGCTGCGTCACTGGAGCCAACGTGACCAGTATGCCGCACACCGGGAAGATAAGTCGTGAGCTTGTCCATGTAGCAACGAACGCGTTTTGACTGGTCCGCGGCGATAAGATGGGACGGCACGAGGAGGCGTTAGGTTCATTAGATCGCGGAGATCTTGACGACGTGGTACCCAGACGAACCGGTACAGTTTCGGAAATTGATTGCGAGCCGGAGCAGATGCGAAGATGCGAGATGAACCTGTCTGGGCGCACATCCGAAACCAGCCAATGGCCAGCTGAAGAATCTGCAACAAGTAGCTGTGCAGCTTGCTACTGCACACGGACTAGTCATGTCAATCGGCCTGGGCTGTCATGCAACGACCCTCTGTGGGTGTGTTCTGTTTCCGTTTGTTTCGGCTGACAATGGCATCGAGGCGACAGCGAGCATGGGCATGCCCATGTGAGACTGCAGTCTGCCGCGGCTGGTGGTACCATGGAATTGCTTCTCGGCGGCACCGCTCAACGGTGCCGAGGTGAGGTGCAGCAAGCCAGATCAGACAGCAGCTCGATTGTTTGTTCAGGGATGCGGGAAGCCAACGATGTCTTGTGCAAGATCTAGAACAAGGAGATACTCCGGCGGCCAGAGACAGAAACACGCGAAATCTCGGGTGTGACAACGTTCGGTGCTGCGTCCGGCTGCAGCGTCGTCAACGGCGTGCCGCCACGATGCAGCAAGGGCTCAGGTCCAGGATGTGCAAACGGCCTCGAGACCTGCTACTCGACGTGAAGTGGCATTGTCGTCGGTGACGGCCGACGATGCTTGCGCAGAGATAGCTAAGCATCCGCGTGATTGTTGGGCGTGGCGGGCTCGCAAGTCAGGCTGGCCCACTTGACTGGTTTCAAATCACCTCCTCCAGCCGACCTCACGGGCAGCCGTCACCTGCTCCTCACGGACGCCGGTCACTCCGAGGAGCTGTGATCCCTGCGTCACCGCCCTCGCAATGTGGTCCAAACGTGTTTTAGGGCTGGAGAGGGGCGTTGTCTCGCGCCGATTAGATGGTACTACGTACCTGGTAGAAGTGTGCTGTCATGGTAGGACATGCTGTACGTACTATGGTAGTATCGCGCCGCGGAATCAATCTCAAACTCCAAGAGGTGCAGCCGAGGAGAGCAGGGACAGAGGGGCCGGAATGCATAAGAATGGAAGGGTTCGGATGCGGCCCTGCGAAGATCGTGGCAAAAGACAAGACAAGTCAGGTCAATCAAGTTGGCTGTCAGTCAATGTCAAAGCTGGAGAACTCGACGGGGCTCAACGTGCGAACACGCAGAGAGAACCAGGTTAGCAGGCGACCAGGGGATGGCGGAGTTACACGGGGTAGGAGGAAGGAACAAGCCGCTGATAAGATAACATGGTGCACGGTCCAACCAATTTGTGACCGGTACTGACTGCCCAGGCTGAGGCTCAACAGGGTTTGGATACCCTCATAGTCTTCTCAAGGCAGCACACTTGACAGCCAGACGCCCGCCAGACACTGAACGAGCCTGGCATTTACGAACTTACTGTCCTAGGCCTTTATTTGATCGCGTGTGGAGAGACTGGGCGCATTTTGTGGACGGGAGACGAGCTTTGGGGCTTGACTCGATTGTGTGTGGGGCTTTTGGGAGTGTCGTCGAGACACGGCACAATACCACTACATTACAAGCCCCAGTCTCACACAGGCACAATGGCGGACGTTCCACTTCTGGTCGTCTCCGAAAACTCATCAGCGGAGCGCCGCATCACCCCATCATGGTCAATCAGCACACTCAAGGCAAAGCTTGAGACCGTCACGGGAATACCTCCCTCGGCCCAGAGGATCCTCCTCAAGACCGCAGCTGAGGGCAACGTACCCATCGAGGCCAGCGATGGGGACTCAACTCAACTCACCGCATTCCGCCTAACTGCGTATGCTGAACTCCACGTGAGTGTTTTCCCATTGTGTGTCTGAGTGAGCGGTCGCCGTTTCTGCACTACTGGTTGCTTCGGTGAGCATAGACCAGAAGCCTCGACATGAATCGCAAGTGTCAATGCTCTTGAGGAAGGGCGTCTTGCTTTGCACGTGGAAAATCAACGAATGGGTGTCTTCGTGTTCGAAAGTCATGTTGCTCGGGCTTGTCACGTTTCCGAACGCTCGTGATTCGTGGCCGCCTCGAAGTGCCTACAGGTCTTGACACCACGGGCAATTACATTCCATCAAGGCCCTGAAGTATCCTTGAGCGTATTCCGAGAACCGGGCTCATCATGTTCATCATCGGACCACGCTGACAGCAGCTTAGGTTCTTGACACACGGCCTCCTGGGGCCAGGCCGAACTACACAGATGCTAGCGGCGTCGACAAGTATGTTATGCCGGAGGAAGAATACGCCAAGAAGACCGACTCGGTGCTCGCTTGGAAGAAGGCTGAGAAGCTGGGCCGATTCGATCCCAACGCCCCCAGCCGAGAGGAAGCCAAGATTACGGCCTTCGCTCAGGAGGTACGCAGTCGCGGCATCGAGGCCGGGAAGCGGTGCCGTGTCGGAGGCGACGACACGCGAAGGGGTACCGTCATGTATGCAGGCGACGTAAAGGAGATCCCCAATGGCTCAGGCGCGTGGGTCGGCATTCAGCTCGATGAGCCTGTGGGCAAGAACGACGGCAGTGTCAACGGCGCCAGGTACTGGGGCGAGCCGTCTGACATGAAGCATGGTGTGTTTGTCAGACCGGAGAGGGTGGAGATAGGCGACTTTCCTGCGATGGACGATCTGGGCGACATGGAGGAAATTTGATGCAGTGGTTGGACCGAACCCACGTACAGCGACGCGATGGACCAGAAAACATGGCGGTCTTGCTTGATGTTCGTGATGCTCACCAAGAAGAGTCTGGAAGTGGTTGCTTCGTCCCAAGTCCTCATAAATAGCCCGGCTTCTCGTCCAGCCGAGAAATGCTTGCCCTCGGCTTGGTTGCCTCTACAGGACTCGTGGATCGCGGGTCCCGTGTCCTTCCGCGCGGCCAGACGTCCGAATCCTGCCCGCAAGACCTTTGACGAGGTTTCACCCGATCTTTCTCTCGAATGGCACAGAGGCCATCACGCCTGGGCTTTCCAATATCTTGCGCAGCGTTCGGATCAATTCGCAGCCACGGCGCTCAACGTCCTGTCTTGACCATGTCCACACGCAAGCCTAGGCGCCGTAGTTGCGACGAGACGATCGCCGCAGGGCTACACTGGGCTACGATTCATCTTCCCCAGGTCTGCTTTATGCCGTCAGCCCTTCGTGCATGGTCCAGAAACAGCGCCTTTCCAGAGGCGGCTGAGCCATGATCGGATCGCGTAGGAGAATAGGGATATTTTTTGGGAGGAGACGGGGTAAAAGACGTCTTGGCGGAGATGTGCCGGATGCTCCCTCGATTCATTGGCCCTTGGAGGCGGGAGAAGCCTTCAGGCTGAACTGAGCGTGGTGTTGATCAGTCTTATTCTCCTACACGCAAGGCGCTGGGACCCAGTGTTCTTGTCCGAGAAATGGCAAGATGGCAGGAGGGCAGCGTGGGAGCGGTCTGCCCCGGCAGGGCCCCCCTCCAACCTCAAACCGATGCCGTGTGAGGCTCAAAACCTGCTACATGGGGGATCCCATGCAGTGCAATGCCGTGGGATTTTGAGCCTCATCGACACTAGCCGAGCCGGCAGGACGACCCTTGAGGTGCATCTCCGTTCATGCGAACTATCCGGCATGCAAGACAGACGGGCATTGCACATATCAAAATCAGACTGGCATATGTGCATCTCTTCCCAATTCTGCGCTCGACCTGGGGGCACTGACTGGATTGGAGGCCGGTTGGGGCCGGTTCGTTCAGGGGCCACATGGAGACTCCGAGAGCATGGAGACCCCGAGAACAAAGTTGGGGGCTCTGGGCTCTAGGGCTGGGGCTAGGGCTGCCGCCGGTTTAACGGGCAGAGGCGCCCCGTCCGATTTCGAATAGATAAATAAACAAGAGACTTGACACATACACATGTCACAGCATAACAGAGCGCCGAGGTCAGTCACTAGCAGAGCATGGCAGACGTCGGACGAAAAGGAGTAGACGGTGACTGCTTGTCCTAACCCTTAATTCCAGCCGGGAGTGCGCGCGACTGGGCGGGCTCTTGGCGTCTTGGTCCCTCGATGAGCATGACCTGTATGATCGAGTTGGAGAGCATGCGCCAAGCCTGGGAAGACGCGCGGGCTGGAGGGGTCATTGCCAGTTTTGGGCAAGGCGTCATCAGTCGTCCCTCATCGGCCCTTGGCAATTGGGAACAAGAAAAAAAAAATAGCCAGCTCTGGACTGCCTTATACGGTACAGCACCTGCTGGATTTGCTGGGACTGCAGCTGCAACTGCGGCCACGGAACTAATAAGTGCTTGCTGCGGCAGGTTCGACTGATCAGGGCATGTGCCTGCTTGCTTTGACGAAGCCACCGCGCTAAAACGTCGACGGCGTCTCAGACCTGCCACAAACCACCAAACGAACCAGTGCCTCAATGCAGCGGTAGCAGTTGTGGTAGCAGTTGTGGCAGCTGTTACCAAGCAGCAGGTAGTAAATCGCGGCTTCGTCCTGGCTCTTGGCTCTGCCTACTGCCTACTGCCTCTGCCGCAGCTTTTCCTCGCCCTCTGCTCCTGTCGCGGAACCGCTCATCAATCACGAACAGCTGTATCCCGTGCCGCCTGCGAATTGCTGTCCCTGCTCTGGGGAAATACCCTGGCATAACAAGGCCTGCACTATAGTCTTGTTGCCTTTCCGGCCCATCCTGGCGTGAGCTGCGTCCTCTCTGCCCGATACCCGGGTCGGGTCAGGCCAAGCCACCTTCTCTGATGCCGAGCTCTCCTATCGCCTATAGACTGTCTTGTCTCAACCTTCCTTGCCCTGTGGCTCGCTCGGCTCAGCTCACCACCCCCTCGACATCCAAATCCACAACTCTATCGCTCGCTCACCCTCACCCAACGTCCGCGCAAGCCGAAGACTGAGAGCGCCAAGTCAGAGCAGTCGCCGCCGGAACCGAAGTTGGCTTTGGCTTTCCCTTTCGATCCTTTCGCGTGACCATTGACCGACCACACAGCCTCAAGTCAGATCATTAAGCCGCCTGCCAGTCCGGCCTGCATCTAATCCCCGCCGCCCGCTTCTCTCGTCTGCCGTGTGCCCAGGCCCACATCACCGACACGCCGCTCCTCGTCCCCAGATATTTGGTTCTCAGCCAGAACCCAAGCCATCTTGGCACCATAATAGCCGCTTCTCATTGACCCAGCGCCGCCAGCACTAAGACCGCCCAGTCGCGCTCTCCTCTCCTTGGGACCTGCCTACCGTCTTGTCCTCTTCACTGCCTTGATCTCACTTCATGTCAGATCCGCCCGTGTGAGATATATCTCGCCTTTCGCCCTGCTTTCACGCCAAATCCACTGCAACGCTGCAGAGAAACGCCACCTGACACTTACGAGACCGCTATGTGACGACGTCCCCACGGACAGACAAAATAATTGGTCCAGTACTGGCCTTGACCAGAGCGCCCGCCGCGCGAGCTGGCCCTTGAGTTGTGTGTCGTTCGCCAAAGCCGCACGCCACAACATCACATCGCTCATTGGGACCGCGGAATTCGTCGTCGGTCTCACTGCCGGACAGGATGGTTCGACGTTTGGTCTTTTCACTGTCATTGGCAGTTGCCAGTGTTCGATGCGCCGTATCCGAGATGGCCGGGACGTACACAATGAACGAGGTGCTCGACTGGCAGCGGAAGTCTGAAATGCAGATGCTGATATCGGCGTCGGAGGGAGACCCGGTTCCACTGTCCTACACTGTCATACCATTGACAACAAACCTCGGTCTGAACGAGTCGCAGCTTGCTCGAGGGGTAAGCGACATCACCCAGCGACACACTCCCCGTCAAGCCCAACATGTCACTAACATGCCACTAGCGAGTCAACATCGAGGGCAACATGGTTGCTGCCGATGCGAGCAACTATGCCAGTATCAGTGGCTCGGATGTGATCCCGTATTTGTCTTGTGACCAGACAAACACGTCGTTCCTGGAACCAAGCGCAGTTCTGAACGCCCTCATGAGCAACGACCCACAACCAGCGGCGATCCTCTTGTACAGCCAGCAGGGAATGTGCTGCGGCTTGACTGGCCAGAACCTTAATTTCAACCGCATCTTGACCATGTCGGATGAGCAGGCCGCTTCCCAGACCTTGCTCATGGCTAATATGTCCGAAGGGACAGCACGAGCTCAGATCTCTGGCAACTTCACCGAAACTGACCAGAACAACAATGCCGGCCAGCAGGGCGGAAACAACTCGGCCGTCGCCATGAGCATACTGTACAGCATCACCGGCCTCATCACACTTCTGTTCCTCATTATTATCGCAACCGGCGCCATACGAGCACATAGGTATCCCGAGAGATATGGACCCCGCAATGCCTTCGGTGGGAGGCCAAGGCAGAGTCGTGCGAAGGGTCTGGCTCGTGCTGTGCTCGAAACCATTCCCATCGTCAAGTTCGGAGACTCGCAGTCGAAACCCGATCCCAATCTCGAGCTCGAGAATGGCGCGTCGCAGCAGACAGGTGGCAGCAACGCGGACCGTCAATCGCCCGAGAATGGCTCTAGTCGTCACTTATCTACTATTCCAGAGAGTCCACTAGGCTCTCCTGTCCAGCCCGCGGCATCAGGTGCTCTTGGGCCCGGATCGGACTCCGAGGCAGATGCCGCAGGGACCAGCCGTGTTGCCCAGCACGGCACAGACAGCACTGCCAGTGGCACCCAGGCTGACGAAGTCCTGGGTTGCTCAATTTGCACAGAGGATTTTACTGTTGGCGAGGACGTCCGCGTGCTTCCCTGCAACCACAAATTCCACCCACCCTGTGTTGATCCTTGGCTAGTAAACGTGTCAGGCACTTGCCCGCTCTGGTAAGCTGCCTATCTGTCTTGTCTGAGTAACACATGCTAACAATGGTGCTTATAGTCGACTTGACCTACGCCCAGAGCAAAGCGAAGGAGGTGATGACGAACGCAACGAAAACAGCGAGGCACCGCCACTAGGTGCCGATGCCAACGACAATGCAGAGTCTTCGAACTCTTCACGACGTCGGTCTAGGCTGTTTGATCTGCACCGACTTCGGCACGCCACTGTCGAGGAACGCATCGAGGTCCTCCGACGATACCGAACGGAGCAGCGCTCAGGATCATCTGCGAGCAACGAAGATGAGGGTCGCGATCGGTCCGGACTTACCAACCGACTCAGGGATAGCTTCCGCATCAGAACGCGAGCTGTGCAGCGATCCTCCGAACGGACAGGTAGCTCACCATCGACAACCACTGCGGCTGCGAATCAGAGTTAGCGAGATCTGCTTCTGTGTCGAGAGTTCGATGGGACGAGACATGAATGAAACCAAAAAATGCGTGATAATTACGGCTGGCTGTTTTCATCAACGACGAAACGAGACGCGGAATACCGATATTGATACCGAACGGCAACTTTGTCCATTGTATACCATTATACCCCACGATTCTGGAGGATGGGAAGAGGCTTACTACTGGGATGGCACTTTAAGGGGAACATGCATAGGATTTTTATTAGTGGCGCGGTCAACATTTTCGAAGGGAATGGTTGCACCGGATCGGAGCATGGCATTGGAGTTTTGAGCTGTTGGCCCTGAAGCCGTGTTTTTTTTTTTTGTTTTTTTTTTGCATTTACTCATACCGGCGGACTATATATTTTCTACTGTTAACTTTCAACACGGACATATCATCTACTACTTGTCCTTATATACGTCACGAGGCACTATCCTCGAAATTCTTGACACTTTTTGCCACTGAAAGGCCGAGTTCGTAGCAAGCTGTGGGCACAAAGTAGCCACGGTGAAGTTCTTGGGCCACCATCTCCCCAGGGATGTCAGCCGGGCGTGCAATGAGATCCAACCTGAGCCTCGGAAACCCCGGGCGGATCACGGAGTTACACAAGGCTCGAAGTATGATTAGCCTCATGAGGGACGAGGGATCAGCTGCACCCGACCCCCCCCCCGGGCCCCTCGAGGCTTCCTGAGCGTTCCCTTCCCGAACCACCCGTGAGGCGTCTGTCTGCTTGTCTGCTTGTCTGCTTGTCTGTATGCCTCTCATGTCTGTTGGGCGGAGACGCCGCCCGGAGATGCCTTCGTCCCGAAATCCGAAGCCGCGCGCTGTGTGGATGCCCCCGGCGACGAAGGAGGGCAGAGGCTGTCCTGAGGAGAAGCCAACATCTGCCGTGCCCTGCGGGAACTGTGGAAGGGCAACGATTGGCCCTGGCACCACAGCTTCCCTCTCCGCGGCGGGATTTGGTCGATTTTGTCGTCCCATCTTCCCCCTGTGGACACCCCGATTGGGGGCGATCATGTTCGCCGTGTAGGGCAGGGGCAGGGGTGGTGCAAGCGAGGGGCAGGCCGAACCGCCCGTTTCCAATGTCGTCGCCGAGGCTTTCGGGGTCTGTTGCACTGATGCCGTGCAGATCGGTGAAAGCCTTTTCCTTGTTGTTTGTATTCCTTGTATTGATACTTGCCTTCTGCTACGGGCGGTCTCGGATGGAGGAGGCAGGCATATGCAGGTAGTTAGTCGCCTTGTGTTGCCTCAGATGCTGCGCTCCTTAGAGTTCGAGGCTAATGCGTGTGAGCCCCCGGCGGTACGTAGGTAGTATTGCGTTACAATTCTCACCGCATCGGTTGGTCGTATTTTCGGCACTCACTTCTGTAGCTCCTACTGCAGGAGTTGTTCACATGTTCCCCTTTCCGGAGTAAGTGCGTCTTCCTCCTCCACTGGTCACATGGGGACAGGTGGGCCCGGCCTGTCACCACTAGCAGCAGGATCGCCACACCTGTCGCACGGGTACACCCGCCCAGCAGGAACATTAATGGCTATCTTCAGAACGGCCTAGTATGCCAGGGTTGTGGGCTCTGGGGTGTATATAATGCACTCACATGCATGTTTAGGTTTGCTAGACTCTGCTAGAATGGTAGCTCATTACAGACAGGGAGTCCACGGGGAACACGAGGCCTAGAGGTTCTTGATGAGGATATATTCGCAAACCTGTGGAGTCCCCGGACGGAGGAGCGGCGCGCTTGCTGTATCTGGAAAGCTGAGGAAGTGGCGAGCGGCAGGAATCGGACGCTCTCGTACGATGCGACAATCGCATCGCCAGCGTCCCATGCATATGCTTGCTGCCTCCGCTGAAAGGCGTCACGAGGACTATCGTCCTGGCTGCGGACACGCCCCCTGCTCTGGACCGTGGCGATGAGTATGGACTGATAAAGAGGAAGTCACAACTCTGTCTCGGTCATGAGTATGTTCTTGATGGGGTCTGGGATGAGAAAGAGAATCTGTACTTAAGGGACCGCCTGGGGAGGAGGTTATAGTTAGTGAGAGTCATGGGTATCTGACCAAAGCTGTTGATCGAGAGGCTTGTCACCAGCTTGAGACGGTATGAGTAGGACTAGGTCGGCAGGAGTGTCGCACAGGGGTTCTTACTGAGTGTGCTGATGTTGTCCTCCGGGTACTATAGTTACCCCAGGATCACGAAGCGCGCGGGCGAGAACGAGAGTACGTATTGTCATCAGTCATCATCATTCGATTACTTAACATCCAGCCACATTGCTTTTGATCATCGATCTTCCTAGAAACCTGTCCAATCATCTTGCCAGTTTCTGGCTATCTGATGGAGGTCGACCTTTCTTGCCCATGTGATCCTCGTTGAAGTGGTCCTCCAGTCCCTTGAAGTCCGCAAACTGTGCCTTGCAGTGACATTTGTAGAGACCCCCAGCTTTTGAGACACAGGCTCTGTGACCCTTGACAAAGTTTGCCCAACGCCTGACCTTCCCGCGGCAGCAGCATTGAAAGGATTGCGGGGACAGCGCCTTACAGGATTGCTGCCTGTGGCGTGCTCGGCTTCTTTCGTCTCTGAATACCTGCTTGCAGCCGAGCTCACCCTGTCTGATGCATGAAATGACAGCAGAAGATGATCCGTCATGGTGGCTCGTCTTGAAATGTCCCCTGTCAGAGCCATTAGCTGTTCAGTATCTCCAAATAGCAGGGAAATTACCACGTACGCGATTCCGTGAGCAGAACCTCTGTAAGGACAAAGCTGACAAGACTCGAGCTCAGGGACAATAAGCTTGTAGTCCTTTGATGGAGTCAGGCTCCGCGGAGTCGAGTCGTGCACACTAGTATAGGAATTATCTATCCAGCTAGTTGCAGAGGAACCAGAACTCAGGGGCTTGCTCGGATGGTGAACTAAAGGGTTGAAAAGCTCGGGGGCCTGAACCGAGGATCTCGTAGGGGAGAGAGTTCTGTCCAAGTCTTGGGCGTCCACACTGGGCTCGGCGTCTTGTTCTGGACCCAGTATTGATGAGTGGATGCGGTTTTCCGAGGAAGGGGTTTGGAGTTGAGAAAAATCTCCGTTCAAAGCCCAGAGGTCACCTGGAAATAGGCAGTCCCAATCACCTTGCACCCCTCCATCAAACTTTTCAAAATCAGAATCCTCTAAAAAGTCATTCCAGCTCTCAGTGTCATCCCACCAGATGTTATTGTTGTCAAAGTATTTGTCACTGAGCTCAATAGGAAATGGTGGAGCTGCTGAGTCCTTATGTAACTGTATGAATGAATGCTGTTGCTCCTGAATTTTATCTGTAGGGACTTCTGAAGTCCCCGAAGAATAACAGGATAAAGATAAATAAGACGCTCAAGATGCACAAGAAACCAAAAAGGAGAGAAACAATGTTGATAAATGTGTGATGAATTGCAAGAGAGGAGAGCATGCGTGTTAGATAATTGATGGGACAGATGCCGTTGGTCACCCCGAAGGCTTCCAGTATCATGAGGTGTTGCTTTGCTCTGCAATCAAGTCAGAACACAGTGACTGACAGCACACTGACGGCGTTGAAAATGAAACCGTACTTACTCCCCACACGAATAAAGCTGGAATGCAGTCCACGTCATTACCAAGGTGGATGCAGCCAGATATGAGACATGAAAACTGATGAGAGGGCAGCTACCTACTTGTACGTAGGTAGACCGCCCGAACGGAGCATGAGGAACAGAGGCCTCACCAACTGGTGAAGAGAAGAGAAAACCAGAAGAGAAAAGCGACCCAGCCCTTGGAGATTATAAGCTGACCAGTGAATGAATGGGCCATTTAACCTGACCAATACATGCACTTGGATGTTGCGGTTACGTCACTTGTCATGCATGAGAAATGGGCGAAGCTTGCCTGCGCCAGTTCTGGGCCATTTCTGGCTGCATGTTGCGGATATCATTCACAAAGTGCACCTTTCAGCCGCTTCCCAAGTGGGCCAATTTCTTAGCAGCTCATTTTCTTGTGTGACGAGCCCGGGCCAAATCCAGATTCGCATCTGCGAACTCGGCCGCAAAATATGGCCATTTCTTTTCAGCCAATTCGTCCCCAAAAGCAACTCCGTTGGAAGGTACTTGCACCACAGGTGTAACATATCGTGTAGCGAACGTCAGCATCGCCATGTCAGCAAAAAATGGCAAGTGGGCTGGATTTAATTATCGCAGCACTCTTTCCTTGGGCTGGGCCATTTTTGTCATATGCCGATTGAGTTGGCAGATCACGCACACCTGGATAGCCGTGATTGATCAGGGTAAAGAGCAATCTAGTAAAGACCTTTCCGGAGAAGCCTCGTGATATCAACTGTCATGGGCCAATATTCTCGTCGGGGAGATGCTGAATGGTGCTTACTGCAACACAAGATGTTTCTGGAGAAGATCAGACTGGCCTCGTCTTTTCTGGCGTTGCAAACCGGCCAAGAGCCATCGTTTGTGAGCCCTAGCTTTACGTTTATATAAATCTCCCAGGTCTGGAAGCAGTTCTAGACACATGATAACGAAATCCACCAAGCCCAAAGACCCCATTGATGTTCAGTCTCAAGGTTCTTCCTCCTCTATTTTGAAGTTCATTCATGACCGCCATGCCTCAAGCCAAGGACACCGATTCGAATTCCGGCACACAGGGCCAGGTGGCTACCTCAGCTCAAATGTCTTGCCCCCCTGGCTCGACTCATCAGACCTCAACTGTTAACAGCACTACAGTGAGCTGGAATCAGATCAACCGACCATGGGGAGGCCAGCACAAATCGACCAGTAGTACCAGCGAGACCAAGATAGCGCAGGACATGGACCCCAGTAAGATACTCGATCTTTCCTTATTTCCTTGTTCTTGAAGTCATTGGACAGGCAGGCTCTCCAGAGGGGAGCCCGGCAGTGCTGTTCCAAAACATACAGATTTCTCATGTGGGCTTTGCGGATTAGCACTCTATTCATGGTGTGAGAAATGCTAACCACTCGGATCAGTCGGCCGATGGATGGCACAGGGCATGGCCAGCGAGCCCTGGAACAGAATCGGTCACGTTTACGGTCCGCCAGGAGGCTTGAGCCGAACGCCCTCGAAAGAACAGACTAGGTCTAACACCTCTAGCATGGAAACTCGTTGTGGTTCTGAACGGGGGAAGTGAACAACCACGTCTCAGCCGACAATGCTGCGAGGCTGGGTTGCGCAAGGTTTTCATATTGGAGACTTGGTCTGGACTGCCATTTCTGATGTCAGTGTGTCATTGAAATTTATCTGGCCTGATCATCGAGTTTACCAAACCTTGAGAAGAGAAGCAAACCTAGAGAAGCACAGAATGGTGCTACCTCATGTCTCTCATTGGTGATAAATATCAAGATTTTGCACCAAATTGACAAAATGGAAGACAGTTGAAAATCTATTAATGCCTGGATATAGATCATCTGAGCAAGATGTACACTTCTCACCATATCAAATTGCCTGCATGTGTAGTACCCCAATACCGCTCAAGTTCAAAGACGTTTAGGATATAGATTTCGGGGATGATCTCTGTAGAAATATCTACTTAGCATCGCCTCTGCCGCTTGGACTACACATTTTGAAACCAATTTTGGGTTGCAACAACATTTAGAGTCAAACAAAGCGATCACTGTGCTGAAGAAATCATGGTTCTTCTGCTGTCTCTGGTGGGAGTTGATCCTGACAAAATTGGGACTTATTTGATTGCAACATTGAAATTATGGCTTCGGTCCATCTGGTGGTTATAAGCATTACTACCAGCAACATATTTAGCCACAACTTGAGGCCCAGTCCATATGCCCTTGCAATCCCTGTGCATGGACTGGTCATCATCATTCCATAATCTGACGGATATCCTTGGCTTCAACGATGAACACAATTATGTATTCAGTTTGCCATGGCTCGATCAGATGTCACGATGCACAGAGGCCTGACAGCCACCGACAGCTGGGAGGACAAGGGTCCCAGGCGGTAGTGTAGGTACATCATTTATCGTATGTGGAGAACAGACTGATTGGAACTGTGAGAGAGAATACCACTTGGAGGTCACTTAAGTACAATGATATACCTTCCTGTGGGATAACCTCTTGTGGGACAGCCTTCTTTAGGATCACCTCTTGTGGGATAATCTACTCTGGGGTAATCTCCTGTTGGGCACAACTATAATAACTCACGACGCCTATCTTCCCTCTGTGTAGACATGCAAGCGTACTGTGCCCCTGTCTCCCATCGACTGTGCTTCCACCAAAAGTGCAATCCTAATCTAAGTTGACGATGAGTCCAGCTCCACGACGCGGTTGTTCTTGCGGAACCAATCCCAAAGATGGTTGAAGGCCCTGATGTCCAAGTGTTGTCCACCCCCAGTCAGCTCCATCGTTTTAATAGTACGAGTATCCTGGTCGCCGACCATGATCAAGCCCTGCCTCATCCTCGTGAATGCGACATACAGACGGTTCGAGTTGGCAACAAACTTCGGACCAGAAGAGGCGGACACGGTGCTAAAGAAGAACACGAGGTCCTTCTCCTGGCCCTGGTATGAGTCAATGGTAGCACAATCCAGGCTCATAGGGTTTTGGGTCCGAACTGTCGGCTCTGGTCCATCTGAGCGATTGGAGTCATCCGCGTCTTCTGTTACGACCAAGGCACCCATGGCGCCAGCCAGGTTCTCATCCTGGCTTTGGTCAGGGACACCATCGCCGTGCTCGAATGGGACTGTGTCTGTTGAGAGGTCGAGACATTGCTCGTACAGGAAATCCGGAATATAGTTCGTCATGGCTCGGTACGGTGTCAGGATGCACAGTCTGTCCCAGTCGACATGAAATCCCGCACCTCGCGACAGGAAGTCCGGCCAGAGCACCCTTTCGAAGAAGATCTTCCACATGTCCCTGTTGACTGAAGACTTCGAGTCTGACAGCTTTTCACACTTGGTACCAGGGATGTCCACGAAAACCAGCCAGTATTTGCCAGGTGGTGGCGGCAAGCCGCCCTTGTCCATGACCCACATCTCGACGTTGTGGGCAATGGCAGTGTCAGCACCTGGTGTTATGACGTCTTCGATGCCTCGCCTGTGGTAGAACGCATCCCGGGCCGGGTCGAACAGACCAGGCAGCATTCGGAACTGCTGGTCCATGAGCATAATTGGCCACTCCAGGGTGAACAGCCGCTCCGCAAGGTAGCAGACATACTGGTCCTCATATGTGTTGACAAGGGGTACCATCGGTGATGTCTTCGATGCGCTGAACGTTGGGAGCTGCTGGGGGTCGAAGGTGAAGAGGAATACGGACTGGTTGTAGACACACTGGAGGACGTGGGCCTCGTCGATGGCCGCGGCCTCATTGACAGCGAGGATGGAAGCGTGATTCCGAGCGAACCACTTCGCTATCTTGCCGAGTGCGGCGTATGGTGTTATTGCAACCAGCAGCGCAGACGAGTACACATGGTCGATGCACTGGTCCAGATGTATACTGAAGATATTACGAAGTCAAGACTTCTGTGGTTCGGGCAAATCATCGCGCGCATCGTCCAACTGCTGAGCCACGTGCTGTGCATCGTGGAAGCATTGTGTTGAAGTTGTGGCGTCGGCACGCCGATCCGTCCAGGGAGAAGACTCCATCCCTAGATGATATGCCACCCAGAACGCCACAGACAGGTGTGGGCGCCATCTTGACCGTACTCTGAACTCAGCATTGCGCCATTCATTGCGATATCGGAAGACGCGCTTGCATGCCTCCTTATCTTCTGCCGCGTCAAAGGCACGGACGATGGTGCAGTCGAGACCACTTGTCTTAACCAGAACCTCGACCTTCCTGAGGCAAGCATCAACGGCTTCAGGCCGAGACGCCGTGAGGAGGACTGGTAGGTTTTGCGCCACACAGAGGGTTATAGCGCCAGCGAGTTGCTCAGACTTACCGCACCCGGGGGCGCCATGAATGAGGAGGGTAGTGCATGGACTCCGAGACGGAAACTCGACCCGTTGGGCGCGACGGGTAGGATGAATGCCTGCGAGGATCCGGTCCTTTGTTGCAGACTCGACATCAGAGAGAATGTCAAACTCAAAGTAGTCTGCAGCCGTCGTGCCACAGAGCAAACTGCGGAACGTGTCCGCTCCTCGACCTGTGACAGTACTGCCATCCTGCACGGCGTGGATAAGCGAGTGGCCTCGAGGCCCCGATACGGTCAGGCTAGACACCGGTCAGGTCTGCCTCTGAATCTCCGTCCCTGATCCAATCGTCGTCAATTGGCGGGGGCGCAAGGCGAGCAATGCCGTTGAAATTGTGGCGAGCCGCCTTGGACGTATCCTCTAAGCGGAGGTAAACTTCGTATGTCCGAATGTTGCTGTTGTATCCGGAATACGTGCCAACGTCGGCGATCGTGACTGGTGGTGGATGGTCTCCTGTGACGCACAGCAAGACGCAAAGTGACCCACAAGGGATCTCGCGTTGGAACTGTCTGGGCGGCGTGACAAATCGAGCCACCCAGACGGGCTTGTCGAGCTTGCGGGCCTTTGTACTGCCTCTGACATGGGAAGTTGGGGGCGAAAGCAGACAGCGACGTCCTGGCCGCATTCCAGGTAGTTGTCGAGGATACCATGGTACTTATCAGACAAGTTCCCCCACCCCCAAGGTCAACAATGGCCATGCATTTACTCCGGATCGCCCTCGAAGGTGTGAAGGAGCGCGCATCGAAAGGGGGGGCCCTGAGTTCGAGAGCTACCTGTTGGATGGACAGGTTCTCCATCACGACAGCAGATAGTTGGATGTTGACATAGTGAATGATGCCATAGACACGGCGGCGAGCGAGGTATGGATCGCGCTTGGGAAAGCTCGACGGGTCGCCCAGGTGCTACCGCAGCACGTCAAAGTTCCACTGCTTGGCGCCCGGCGTGTACCATCCAGGCGGGTAGTAGAGGCCGAAGAGTCGGATGTTTCGCAGACCCAGCACCAGGAGCTCCATGGCAGGCTTCGGGAGCAAGACGCGCCGGATGAGGCCTTGGTGGACGGCGAGTTTGAGAATGTCACCTCAAGAGGCAAGGGCCACGGCTGGCCCAGGTGGACTGGAGGTTATGTTCTGATTACAAAAGTGGTCAGACATACGAGAATGGCGACTGATGGTGCGATCCTTACTTACCTGAAGAGATGGCGAAGCTACAAGATCGAGAGGTTGTCGTCGAGGAAAGGTGACAACCTCAGAAGCTTGAAGAACCCTGCGAGGAAGGCAGAGAGGAACTTGGTGCCCAGCTGAGACCTGCAACCTAGAGAGGTTGTGGTTGAAGAAACAGAAAAATCGTAGTTTGCAGAAAGCTGACCTCTGAAGTTTGGGCTGGTCATAGGCAGCAGGCAGACAGCAGTTGGCAAAAGAAGCACAAGCATCGAGAGGTTGACATGGGATGAAAACATGAGCCTCTGGGATGAAAAAATGACAGTCACAAGAATGGAGAGGGTATGTTCTGGGCTTGCTGTTGGGCCACCACCTACATGATGAAAAGGTCTCAGCGCCAAGAAGCCTCTCTCACTCGCACACACACACTCTGACTTTGGACAACCTCCTCTAGGATAACCTTCTGGTCCTCTGGGACAGTCTCCTCTGGGACAGTCTCCTCTGGACAATCTCCTCTGGGACAATCTCCTCTGGGACAATCTCCTATGGGGTAACCTTCCATAGGACACCCGACCCTCCTGTGGGATAAGCTCCTGTTAAATGTGTAATATCCTACTGCAGAAATACATCTCCTTGTGTAATGAGAGACTGACTCCTGGTGCGAGATACATGTGATGGAGTAAGATGGCCTGTTACTAGGTTATCCCGCAAGAGATTATCCCACAAGAGATTATCCCATAGGAAAGGTATCCCATAGGAGGTTATCCCATAGAGGGCTGTTCCATAAGAGGTTATCCCATAGGAGGTTATCCCATATGAGGGTGTCCTATGGAAGGTTATCCCATGGAGGGTCGTCCCACAAGACTCATTATTGATGGGGCCAGTCAACGGCGGGCTAAGGGCAGCTCGGGACAAACGGCAGCCATAGTTTGAGCTAGGCAGTGGTCTGAAACAAGGCACAGAATGAGGGACTTGGGTCCAGAACAGTACTTAATGCAGTTCGTGCGAGGGCGGACTGGTAGCTATGACGGATCGATTGGCCGGCAGAGTGCCCGTTGTGAGGTAGCCTATTGTAATACCAAGTAGTCTGGTAGTCTAGAGGGTCCCGAGTCCCGAGCCCCGGGGCGCCCCACGTTGAAGGCGAAGTTGGATCTGCGTGATCCCTGCCTCGACTAAATACCAAGCTTTTGCCGAGCCATGTCAGAAGGGGTCTAGAGCCGATCCGTTGGTTCCGTTACCGTCGGGGAGCGATGCCCACGACGGTTGTGTTTGATCCAGCTGGCATAGCCCCTGGCGATCGTGCTCACTACCTACTACCTGTGGTCTTCCTCACCTGTCTCATTGCCTTTTGTTCAAGACAAGACACGCAGCCCAGCTTGCATATGGGGTGATTGGACAGTAGCACCACTTGCTGACTAGATACCATGTAATCTGCACACACACGTGGGTCCATGCCAATGGCCAAGGGCTCAGCGTGGCATGACGGGGAGAGCCAACCGGTGGGAGGCCTTGGTTCCGTACAGGCCCAGCCCGCAACAAGCGGTGCACAACGCTGTCCCAACCGGGGGAGCTTCCCCTGTCGACACACGTATTAGTCGCCCAGCGTTACGTCAGTCAGGGCAGGGAGCTGTTTGAGCTTCGAGCTATCCCCCCTGTCGTGTCCCGCGTTTCCCCTCCACGCCCTCAGTAAGCTGCTGCTGCTGTTCCTGCTGCCCCTTTAAGTCGTCACCATTGCTTCCACCTCCTGTCCCCGTCCCTTCTCTTGCCAGCAACCGACTTGTGGAAGCCATTTTATCTCGAGTGAGTCTGATCCCACGCTGACTCGACCACGCCACTCAATCACTCGTATCTGCTGCGTGATCTGGGCTGGACGCGGACGAGCTGAGTGGCCCGTAAAGGCCTCAACCCCACTTCACGGATCTACAAGCCCCCCAACCCACCGCAGAGACACGAGTGCTGACTCGCCTCCCAGCTTACAAGACACCCAAAGGCGGTCTCCCAGAGAGATAGATCACCCTTCTTTCATACATAAGATCGAGCCTTGGACCCTCTCCTTGAGCTCAGGACAGAGGCAGATCTACCACTACAACCGCTGTGCTTTCTTCCCTACAAACCACCCAACATGGTGAGGATCGTTCTTCTCCTTTTCCGTCTTCCCGTCTGTCATGTAATTAACGCGTACAGGTGCATCTGAGCCACGTTTCCAGTTTCCCCCCCGAGGAGGACGACCACCTCTCCAAGGAGGTCAGGAAGATCCACCTGGAAGCAGTCGACAATGACAACTTCACCACCTCGATCTACGGCTCCAAGTTCGCCGCCCAGGATCTCCCCCGTTACGAGATTCCTGACGGCGAAATGCCCCGCGAGGCAGCTTACAGACTTATAAAGGACGAGCTGTCGTTGGACGGGAATCCCATGCTCAAGTACGCCATGAATGATCGTATGTAAAGTTTTGGACTAATCGTTGATACCCGGACAGTCTCGCGTCCTTCGTCACCACCTATATGGAGGATGAGGCCGAGAAGCTCATGAGTGACGCACTCTCCAAGAACTTCATCGATTACGAGGAGTACCCAAAGACAGCCGAAATGCAGAAGTGAGCTTCTCTTCCCACCGCAGCTACGCTTCCCCTTACCCGGGAAGTCTAAGCTTCTATCAAACAGACCCCGCCTCTTCCCCCAATGTGGCTTTGTACTGACTTGCCACTTTAGCCGGTGTGTCAATATGATCGGAAACCTCTTCCACGCTCCAATTGGCGAGGGTTCTGGTGCTGTCGGGACCAGCTGCGTCGGTTCGTCCGAGGCCATCATACTGGGTGTCCTGGCCATGAAGAGACGCTGGAAGAACAAGCGCAAGGCCGAGGGAAAGTCGACCGAGAACCCCAATATCGTCATGAACTCGGCCGTCCAGGTTTGCTGGGAAAAGGCAAGTGAAACATCCTCGCACTGAAACTTATTGGGACAGAAAATTCCATGTGCTCTGGGAAAGGCAAGGTGGTCCCCGGGGTCCGCTGGCATACCTACCATCACCTTACAATAACAGTTGTGCGGACGCTATGCTAACAATACAACAGGCCACCAGATACCTCGAGATTGATGAAAGGTAAGCTATTCCCCAATTCCATCTTGTCTCTAGCTCATAGGAGAGACTATACACATCACGTACCGGTTCGACGTACTGGGTTGGAAAGCCATGTGCTTGAAGGAATGCTAACACATAATTCTTTAGACTAGTCTACTGTACTGAGGATCGGTATGTGATCGACCCCAAACAGGCTGTTGATCTAGTCGACGAGAACACGATCGGCATCTGCTGCATCCTCGGAACCACCTACACAGGAGAGTATGAGGATGTCAAGGCCGTCAATGACCTGCTGATTGAGCGTGGCTTGGACACCCCCATCCACGTTGATGCAGCCAGTGGTGGCTTCGTGGCTCCATTTGTGAACCCAGGTACGTGGATCCCCGAAAGATATGCGCCTGTCCTCCCTATTGCCCCTAAGCTCTAACACTTTTCATCCAGACCTTGTGTGGGATTTCCGTTTGCCCAGAGTGGTCTCGATCAACGTCTCAGGACACAAGTACGGGCTTGTATATGCAGGTGTTGGTTGGGTCGTCTGGCGGGATGCCGAGCACTTGCCCCAGGAACTGGTGTTCAACATCAACTACCTCGGTGCCGACCAGAGTTCATTCACACTCAACTTCTCCAAAGGAGCATCACAGGTCATCGGTCAATATGTGAGCAGCTTCCGGTCACAACAAACATGTCCACACTCTGGCCTGGTCCTCCCTACATCCAATTGAAACATCTTCCTTAGTCTCTGATAGCTGACTCCTGCGATAGTACCAACTGATTCGACTGGGCAAGAAAGGCTACACCCAAATCATGAGGAACCTGACCCTGACCGCAGATTATCTCTCCGACTCCCTGGAAGCACTAGGATTCTTGATAATGTCCCAGAAGTCGGGAGACGGGCTTCCGCTGTAAGCAGCTTCCAGATACCATTTTCACCCTACTCAGAACAAAGTCTCCCATCTGTGGCCTGTGCCTCAAAGGCCTTATCAGGCTGCAGATTTTGAGACAAGCTATGGGCATATCTGTGTCCTGGTCATCCGTATATTTGGACGAAACTTCTTCCTCGGTGCTTTAATAGCTGACTCCTATTTCTGCAGAGTGGCCTTCCGCCTGGATCCAGATTCTGAAGGAGAGAGGTCATACGATGAATTTGCACTGGCACACCAGGTGCGTTCCGATGGCCCATGAGGTCTTTGTTCTTTGATTTCTGGTTGGTCACGGATGGTAGATGCTAACGATATCGTTCGGACAGCTGAGAGTCCGCAGCTGGGTCGTGCCGGCGTACACGATGGCCCCGAAGACCGAGAATTTCAAGATGCTCCGTGTCGTGGTGAGGGAGGACTTCACCCGAAGCCGATGCGAGGCGCTCATCACAGATGTCAAGCTGTGCATGCAACTCCTGGAGAAGATGGACGAGGATGCTGTGAAGCGTCAACAGGAATTCATTAACAAGCACCACCTCCACAGTGGAAAGGCGACTCATAATCATCCCAAGTACAAGGTACGTTTTGATCAACATTGTCACAAACAATCGTTCGCTAGCACTGCCCTGCCAACCTAATCCTTCCCAAAGCGCATGGGAATTTCCGTCTCGAAAGTTCACAGTGCGAGGAGGGATTGCCTGCTTGAAACCACATGCCCTGGTTCGCGATCACGTCGCTTGCAGAGTTCTATCCATGGCCTTCCCTGGGCTTCCGGTGTCCACAGCGTTCTCCATTACTAGTCAAGAGGATCCATTCTCAGAAACTCTACGAATGGCATGGGATCATGTTGCCAAGCCGAGGCTGAGACTAAGCTAACGTATTTGTACAGAATGAGAAGCACTCTTTGCAGGGCAAGACGGGAAAGACCCATGCTGTGTGCTAGTCGCAGTCGGTCGCTGCGCAGGGCCCTACCAAGTTGAGGGACGGACAAGTCTTGGGAGTCCAAATAGCTTTCTCCAAAGTTCGATTAGCCGCATGGACCACATAGTCGGCGATCTTCATCACAGATGCAACAGAATACGTGGTGAATTACATACAGTATGCTGCGTAACAAAGTGCACAATAGCAAGAGGGGAAGAAAAAAATACAAAAAGGATTTCTTTGCGAAGTGAAGAAGTGCGCTTGTCTACATTGTCGTTTTGACCTATTGTTACACGAAAAGACTCAGGTGCCAGGTCACAAGACTAAACACCTGACTATGCAAGTCCCCCCCTTGCCCACACCAGCAAGCATAGGTATCAATGAGCCCTGGAGCTGCAATAGAAACACTCGCACCCTGGAACGGAAGACAGCGCCAGCACCCGTCGGGTAATACCCTAGGTAGCTGCCGAAAGTCAATAGTTCTCAACCCCCCTCGCCCTGGCCCTCCCCAATGGCACTCTGACAAGGCACTCTGACAAGGCGCTCTGCGCTTCAAGGGACCCCTTCCTTTTTGGCCCCCAACCCGTCCTATCCACTGCAGCTCGCCACATGTGCCGAAGCGGACGGGCCGCCAAAAGGTGCCCCCTTTGACCACCTTGCACAGGCCCCCCCCTCCCCAAAGCCCTGCGGTCCTTTTACTCGCACCTCCGACCAACTCCCGAAGTCTGAACGATTTCCCTTGTGTGTTTTGAGTCAGCCTCACCGAGACTTCGTATTTGAGGAGGCCATGGTTGCACGGCGTGTAACGGTGCGGCAGGGGGATGTGGGGAGATAGTTGTGTGACCCGGGTAGGGAAAGGGCGAAGGGCCAAGGAAAACAGGTAGACAAGACCTACTCACACCCTTTCCAACGATCAACCCTTTTTCGAAACAACGCCCGGCAGACGCAGCTAGCCGGCCGGGTACTATATCTGTCGGCCGGGAGAGAGGGTGATAGGCACGGGAGGGTGGGGGCCGGTGTTTGTCGAAGATGAAGAGTGAGAAAAGAGGTTACATGGGCGCGCCCAAAAACAAAGGCTGACGGTGAGCGTCTGGAATGTTCCTGCCCTTCGGCCGAGAGAAGTCGGGGTGCCCTGCCCTGTCAGAAAAAGGGGGCTGGCGGATGTGATGAGGGTGGGTGACCGCCATTGTCACGGTGAGCTGACAGGTCTTTCCCAGGCTTTGCGGCATGCCGATGTCGTGCCCGAGGACGGGTTCACCATGTCTGACAATGGGACACACTGCCGTGTGCGAGCTATACTAACTAGGGAGCAAGGGAGGGAGGAGAATCCAAGCAAGTCGACCCGACCCGGGGCTATCCAGACATCGGGATCCCGAGCGACCCCGATGGGCACATGCGGGTTGGCTTCTGGGCGACTTGGTTCAAACAAAATCTTTTTTGCGTTGGCACAGACAGCGTGCGGGCATGTTCCCTTTTCCCTGTTTAAGTTCACGATATACAGCATTTTACGTCCTCGGTCCTCGATCATGTCTGCAGCGGTCACGAGAGGTTTGGGGTAGTTTGGTGGGTATGTATGTCTTCTCCATTTTGCACGTTCAGGTCCCAGCGTTCTCATACAACTCCCGACAATACGCCTGTACACAGGCACAGTTATGTACACTCGGGCGGGAAAGCTGTCGACTGTGGATCAGGTCGACAAGCCCTGCCAGACAGACAGAGAACATGTACAAAGCCCTAGTAGGCCCCTTTGTAGCATACGCATCAGCATCAGCACGTAGCTCCCGCGCCGGTGTCTCATCATCCTCGCCCCTCCAGGACAGTGACACCGTACCTCTTTCGCCGCCCTCTTGCTCTTCTAGTCTCGCCGAAAGGTGCCAGCAAAGATCCCGTAGATGTTGTACAGAACAGATCCTCTTCAGCCCAGATGATTCAGTTTGAGACCCAGTCAATCCCACAAAAGACTCACGCAGCAGTCGGAGACGAGGGATGAATATAGAGATGCCGTGGGATGCATCGGTAGAGTAGAGGAAGCAAGAGCGAACCATCGGATCGCCGGAACATAGCCCTGCCATGCGCAGATGTAGACCAGACCACCACCTCTTGCCCACGCCCGATCGGCTCACCCTGCGGTGTGACATAGGCGCCCGACTCTCATTAAGCTTGCTGAGGAACAGAACCAGCCGCGCTCTCAACCCAAGCCCGCCCGCACCGTCCGTCAACAGAAGCTGCGCAATGTCTGCCCTGTTGGCCAGACACAACAAGTTGTTCCAATCCTTCACTCCCAAGTCCGTGCCTCCCTCTCCTCCAGTCTTTCACCCCTAAGCAAAGAACATGATGTTATGAAATAGGTATTCGCACTTATTAAGAATTTCGGTCGCTCGAGAAAAAAAAAAGGGAATTGAATTCTCAAAGCCAGGTATCGTATGTCTGTTGGCTCGTCTTGTAGTCATACACCCATCCGTTGCAATGCACACCGGTGTATTTCCCGAAAGTAGTCTGTTCGCGATATAAAACTTTGCTCAGTAAACCCATGAGACCCAAAGCCCTAGATGACCGCAGTATGCGGAGGTTCTTCAATTGGGGGTACATGGACAGGATCGTATTGTCGTAATCGTAAAAGTCTCGGTCGGGTCGCCTACGAAATGTTTGTAGCACGGAATCATATGATGTTCGCGATGCTGATCCGGTCTTGACTTTTCGTCTTGCCCGTCGTGGGACTATTGCCGTTGCTTCCTCCTCCACCGCTTGGCCCCGCCGCTGGAGGCACCTGGCCCATCCCTGGTTCCATCTTGACCTGCAATGGCGGCCCCGGTGGTGGTGGCAGGGTGGCAGGACGTGCATGGGCCCAGGGCCCGCCGCTTGCCGGTGCAGTAGGCGTAGTTGACCCGGATGACAGACCGCGGATTAGTCCTTCAACTCTCTCCCATCCGCCCCAGTCTCGGCTCTCTTCCTCGCTGAGCCCGGTCCGAGCTTCCGAGCTGAACAGGGCTCCCTTCCCGCTTCCAGAAGCACCGCCACGTACCAGCCCCGGGTTGGGAGATTGCTGAGCCTGCGCATCCCTTTCACCGCCCGCCCAGACCCATCCAGTCTCGGGGCCAGCCTGAAGATCCGCACTCACATACACAAGCAGCTCCTCATCCCTGAGAAGCGCGTCCTGCAGCGGACTGTGCTGTGGCCTCCCAGCGGCGGGACGTGGTTGTGCGAGAGTCTGTGGGCTGCTCCTGGCAATGTAGGCCGCATACTCGGTCTTCTTGCCCGCCAGTACCTGCGCAAAAAAAGCCAGGAAACGACCACACGGTGTCGTAACATCTCGTCGGGCACCGATGGCGGCCAGTGCGCGGATACAGGCGGTGGCTGCATCCAGGTACCCCGCGAGCAGAAGGAAGAGTGTGCAGCGAAAGAGGTGCATAGTGAGCAGAGAAGTGGCCCCGTCGGGAAGCTGAGGCGTCGTTCGGGTGACGAGAGACGCGGTTTCCAGTGCCGTGTGGGTGCACTGCTCGATCGCGGAAATTCGGACATCGGATGGGCAGCTGGGCGTGAGGTTGTGCCTGTGGAGGAGTAGACGCGCGTGGAGTAGATAGATCAAGGGGTTGAGGAGGTGTGGGCTCAACGGCACCTGGGACGAAGGATCGCACGCTGGTGGAAAGGTGCGCAGGCAGGATGCGAAGTGCGAGTCGAAGGTCGCGAGGCGGGTTGGTGCAACTACTGGCGAGGCAAGAGCCTTGTGAAGGGCGCCGTATGATCGTACCACGTTGATGAGGGCGAGAAGGGAGTTCGTCAGGGGCTCGGCTCCTGCAGGGACAGTCATCCCGCCGTCGTGGATGTAAGCGTCATCAACGCCTGCGGGAAGAGACACGTCGCAGTCAGAGTCTTCTATCAGAAGTGGCCTACCCAGCTCCACGGAGAGGCTGCGGTCGAGAATGTAGATCGTCCACCAAGCTCTCCGACGCATTTCTCCCTCGATTACTGGCCACGGCCCTGACTCGGAGTATAGCCCTATGTCTTGCGCAACTCGGACGGCATTGCCTAGACAGTTCCAGGCCGCAGACTTGAGGTTCATCTCGCTGAGGAAGATTGATTGCAGAGTTAGCGTCCGCGCGTCATCCAGCACAAAATTGTTGTTCCATGGATCGATCAGCTTTCGTGACATTTCGAGGAGCTCGGCACCGCGGTATGACCGCTCGCCTGGTGCATCGGGTGTGAACAGACTGCCCACTGCCAGAACGGCGAAGAACACAGACATGAACGACAGAGGCACACTTTGTAAGTTTGGCGCCCTGTACATATCCTCAATGCCCTGCTCGAAAGTGCGCCAGTGGAGTATTGGAAACATGCTGTGCGTAGAGGTAAAGTAGCTGTCAAGGAGCTGCTTCGTCGCCTGTATTGGTGGCAACTCGGGCCTCTGGGTGTCGAACAGTGTTGGGGTCAGAGAGTGACGGTATTGTGCTGGCGGTTTCCAGACACCTTTCGAGAAACTCAACAAATTCGATCGCGCCCTAGAGAGATCGTGCATGGGCGCCGGACGCTTCCTCCTCTTCGGTTCCGCGCCAATGCTGGGAAGCTGAAGGGGTAGCTGCTCGATGCCCTCAGCGTCCACGTCAAGCTGTCCATCCTTTTCAGAGATCATGCGTCGGAGACTGTTGTTCTCCCTGCGTACACGTTCGATCTGCTTCTCGAGGTCCTGTACTTGCTTGATGGACGACATGCGGCGGTTCGTCTCCTTGGTGAACTGACACTTGACATTCCGGCTAGAGCATTCGGAACAGCTGGTCGTCTCTGTCGCGTCGCACTTGACCTTGCGTTCTCGGCAGGCGTCACAGCTAGGGTCTTTTCTCCTCTGGCGGTAGGCTCGCTTCTGCTGCACATTGCTGCTACTGGCGGATGTTGGTGGGAGTTGGGCATTGGCTGTTCCGGGCGTGCTGGCAACGGAGTCGTTCGACGGTAGAGACTCCCGTCCGATCATGGTCGTCGCGGTGACTGGCGTGTACGGCTGGAAGGACGAGTGCTGATGAACTGGGGGCAATGGGGGAATACCGATGGGGTGTGGTGCTGGCGCCGGGTTCGACCTCGCACTTGTGCTCATCAAGCCGCCCAAGTACTGGGCGGGAGGCGCTGGAGAAGTTGCAGAAGATACTGACGAAGAGTCGTATGACCTTGTGGAAGGGTTGGGAGATCGAGGGTATTGGTTGTGTGACGCGGCTGCCATGTTCGACGAGTCTATAGACCAGTGACTTCTGGTCTTGTTCGGCAAGGACCCCACAAGCTCCCCAATAGGCGAGATTCCGGGGAGCTGTCTGTCGAGAAACATGCAGAGTTATATTTCTGGGGCGCTCTTGTTGTCTTCTGTCTTTGGTCGGCTGGACCAAAGGACGGGTCGTGGATGAATTGAGGTCGCGACTAGGTGGCGGACTTGCTCCCCATTTACCAGCCTCCCTCCACAGCTCCCAAATCGAGACCAAGTCTGGTCTGGTACACACAAGAACTGGTCGTTATCTACCTGGTCGATCAGGATTGGCAACGCAGAGATGTCTCAAGTACTCTCCACCCCAATTCGTCAGAGCACAGGTAGGTGTGTCCTCTTTGGCGGCAACTTCGCAGTGCTGCAGTTCCTGTGCAACCCCAAAGCGTTCTGGTCCGTGGTGGCATACAGCTGCTCGGCAGACTTTCCCTTCAGTTGGCCCTCGCGAATATTCTATTTCACAGTGGGTGTAGATGGTACACAGTCCGTCGTGGAGCACGTCGACAGGCACAGTGCTGCATTTGCTGGTATGCGACTGCCCAGTTGGCGTGGAAGCTCGCTCCAAAGTTGCCGAACCAAATACCTCGCAGCGTCTTCTGTGGACAGAGGAGTTGGACAAGAGATTGACGTTTGGCAACACAATATCCGCGGCCAATCTCGCAGACTTCCGTGCGAAAGGTGCAGGTCAGTTCCACCGGGCCGCCAG
The DNA here is from genome assembly GCA_039880775.1 of Diaporthe vaccinii. Classification (NCBI taxonomy): domain Eukaryota; kingdom Fungi; phylum Ascomycota; class Sordariomycetes; order Diaporthales; family Diaporthaceae; genus Diaporthe; species Diaporthe vaccinii. The sequence continues at coordinate 1,287,629 of JBCEDN010000006.1, read as the reverse complement.
GTTGCAGAGCTGAGCAGGCTAGAAACAGCTCCGGATTGAGTCGGCAGACAGAAAGAGGATCCTGCCGATGAAGATCGAGGGACATGCAAGCTCAGGAGACAGGGCTTGTGCAGGTGATGACAGGACAGGGAAAAGAAAGAGTCCAGGCCTATGGGGTGACTAGAGGAGGAGACGACTACTAGTATGTTGAAGGAAACGTCGACAAGTATGGCTCCGAGGTCACAACTTAGCTCGGCTTGAGAGAGAGGGAGTGCAAGGAGATCTCCGTGAATCCATGCAAGCTTGACTTTGACTTGCCATGACAAGTTGGGGCCTGTAAGTGGAGATCGATGTGGAGGGAGGAGCTGTCTCGGTACGTACTGCTACCCTGCCTGTACGTACGTAGTACTGCGCAGTAGGCACTATGCACGCCGTCTCCGACTCTGCGTGGTCCATCCGGTCAGGGGTTGCAGCTTGCCGGGGCTCTCCGCGTGTTAACGCTGAATCGGAAGAATTATCTGGAGGGATGAATACTCTAGGCCCACTTGACGAGCCCCCCCCCTGGCGCACAGTGGTTAGGGCAAAACAAGAGATCTTGAATGATGTTCAACAACCGGCATTGCTGGCGTGTTTCGCGGCCCAAGGGGCTGTGGGCAGGCGGTTTCTGCTGCGACC